>CM060987.1:191137088-192387088 GCA_030765065.1 Deroplatys truncata
GGGAGAGGTCCGTGGCACATTCCACCCAAAAATTCCATACCGAAATATCACGCAGATACATGTTTTGAGGCCACCTGAGTCCAAAAACATTTAAGAAAAGGTCTGTGGGTATGTGTGTCTGTGAACAGCATAACTCAAAAAAAGAAAACTCCTATCAAAAGTAAACTAATTGACCTAATAGTGGTTGAAACTAAAAGCCCGGGACTTAAGTACTTACAAAGAATGTAAGTCGCCATTGGGGTATGACATCTCAATACAATTTGAGATCTCCTGGTGGTTTACCGGGAAAAATGCGAGTCAGCTGGAGAATTTAATGGAGTGCCGGCATGTTGCCACGGTAGCTCAGTGGTTAGAGCAACCAGACGGAGACCGGGAAATACGTGGTTCAAATCCCGGCTATGGCATTGAATTTTACAGTCATCTGATTCTACCTTTCCAACCCTGTCCAACACACGGCTTGTGTGAAAGAACAATTAATTCCATTATTATTTAAGTTCAGTACCTTGCAAATATGCGACACGTAGATTTTCCAAAAAAATCCCCTAACCCCAACTACACTTTACCCGTAACACTTTTCGAATTTGTTTTCTAAAATTTGGATGTAATGATTTTGAATAAAATACCATATATCAAAGATATTTACATGTCAAATAATGTGTATAACTTGAATATTCTGGGAATAGCCTGTGTAGTCCTCTTCATTCCGAGGGAATTTTGTATAATCTTGTATTGGTAAACGTTAAGCGATAGACGAATATGTACTACCAAAACATATAGATCTCTTTCAGACACATACACTATGTGATCAAAAGTATCCGGAACACCCCACAAACATACGTTTTTCATGTTCGGTGCCTTGTGCTGCCATCTACTGCCTGGTACTCATTATTCGCGACCCCAGTAGTCATTAGACATCGTGAAACAGCAGAATGGGACGCTCCGTGGAACTCACGGACTTCGAACGTGGTCAGGTGATTGGGTGTCACTTGTGTCAGAAGTCTGTACGCGAGATTTCCACACTCCTGAACATCCCTAGGTCCACTGTTTCTGATGTGATAGTGAAGTGGAACGTGAAGGGACATGTACAACACAAAAGCGTACAGGCCGACCTCGTCTGTTGACTGACAGAGACCGCCGACATTTGAAGAGGGTCGTAAAGAGTAATAGGCAGACATTTATCCAGGCCATCACACAGGAATTCCAAACTGCATCAGGATCCACTCCAAGTACTATGACAGTTAAGTGTGAGGTGATAAACCTTGGATTCCATGGTCGAGCGGCTGCTCATGAGCCACACATCACGCAGGGAAATGCCAAACGACGCCTCGCTTGGTGTAAGGAGCGTCAACATTACACGATTGAACAGTGGCAGAACGTTGTGTGGAGTGACGAATTACGGTACACAATGTGGCGATCCGATGGCAGGGTGTGGGTATGGCGAATGCCCGGTGAACGTCATCTTCCAGTGTGAGTAGTACCAACAGTAAAATATTCGGAGGTGGTGGTGTTATGGTGTGGTCGTGTTTTTCCTGGAGGTGGCTTGCACCCCTTGTTCCGTGGCACGATCACAGCGCAGACCTACATTGATATTTTAAGCACCTTCTTGCTTCTCACTGTTGAAGAGCAATTCGGGGATGGCGATTGCATCTTTCAACACGATTGAGCACCTGTTGATACTGCATGGACTGTGGCGGAGTGGTTACACGACAATAACATCCCTGTAATGGACTGGCCTGCACAGAGTCCTGACTTGAATTCTATAGAACACCTTTGGAATGTTTTGGAACGCCGGCTTCGTGCCTGGCCTCGCCGACCTACATCGATACCTCTCCTCAGTTCCGCACTCGGTGAAGAATGGGATGCCATTCCCCAAGAAACCTTCCAGCACCTGATTGAAAGTATGCCTGCGAGAGTGAACGCTGCCATCAAGACTAAGGGTGGGTCAACACCATATTGAACCTCCAGCATTACCGATGGAGGGCGCCACGAACCTGTACGTCATTTTCAGCCAGGTGTCCAGATACTTTTCATCACGTAGTGTACTTTATTTCAATTAACTTCTTTGTGCTTTCCGCCATTTCCGAGATATCCGTTATTAATGGTTCCGATTACTCAATACTTGCCATTCTTTTAAAGTTCTGTCGATTTTTAGTTGTTTCTCGCGATGTCATGGAAACAGCATGGAATTTTAAGGCCAGCATATAGCGTCCAGTTCTAAAACATGTGACTATTGCTGTTCCGTTTGTATCCTAATGTAGCTATTTCCGTAAATGTTTATCTCGATTAAAATGAAGTAGATAGGAAAGTCAACTCTTATCAGAATAATTTGCATGACCGTTGATAAGCGATACAGGGTAGAGAAAGTCATGTGAATTTATCACATATTTTTTTTCTAGTTCTGCTGTCCAAAGACACACAGATATGTATTCTTTTTATAATATTCGTATGAATATTTCTTAACCCCATTTAGAGGAAACCGTACTAGTTATATACAGACTGGACCATTTAAGTTGAGACTGTACAATATCTCCAAAACTAAGCGTTGTAGAAAAAATGTCTTTAATAAAGCTTGCTTGTATTTATGGGGGAAAGTAAATGTTATTAGTTGTGTTTTATTTTTGTATATGGGGAACCTACATTTTGTATATTGTTTCTCATTATAAAATTGTTTATAAAAAGTTGATTATTTTGTGATGAGGAATAAGGAAACAAAATAAAAAATGTTGGTTCCCAATTACGAAGCGTAACTTCGCCCTCAAATGATCATCCTGGATGGTCCAACCATTCATTGCGCTCTTCGTACACAACCATTCAGAATTTTCGTTGTTATTTACGTTAGTGTAAGAACAATTGCAAAGTGCTTTATACAAATGTTGCTTAGTTTGTTATGAGGAGTGATAAAACATCATAAGAAAGGTAGGTTCCCATTTAAAAATAACAAGTTGGCTCTAAAATGGTCATCACAACGTCCTCAAAATAAAACACAACTAATGCCATTTACTTTTCCCCATAAGCAGCTTTTATTAAAGAATTTCTATCTACAACGCTTTGTTTTGGAGATATCGTACAGTCTCAACTTAAATGGTCCACCCTGTATATTAAATACGTTGAGAGGTGCTGGCATATACCGTATAACTTATTTGTGGAAATCACCAAGGTTTGTTGATGTGACCTTATGACCCCAAGGGCTTATCGTGTTTTAAAATCCGCATTTTTCTCCTCACACAAAAGTTTATCAGTTACAGCAAAGCCAGAGTTCATTCAGAGTGATTCCACAAACGGACTTCTTAACAGCAGCACGACGGACAAGTTAATGTAAGTACAATTTCCATTTTTTGGAATATTGCTACCATAAGGGGATATTAAAGTCCTACGCTGCCAATTTTAAATCTACTGCCCAAGACCCATTAACTCAGAAACTACTAAAGATATCAGACTGAAATATTTACACGATGGTTTCTTTCTAAATTCACTCATCTGCTTTTACATAATAAGTCTGTTTATTAAAGAAGATAAGATTATTTTATTAATTACACCATATTTTTATTAAAATATATAGCAATTATTTCTTTAAAAAACTAACCATGTTATTTATACCAAATTATGTAGATCCCAAGAGCACTTAGAGGTGGTATTTATCGTTGTAAAAATTAGTTTAGCCATCTTCTATGGTTTCTAAGAACATGGCTCATTTATACCAGAAAACGTCATTCATAGATAAAGCTGTACAGAGAAATCACAGAAGCTGCCATACTTAACATTACTACCAATTTGTGAAGGAAAACTTCCCCTAAAAGAGCGCTAAAGTTTATCTCTCCACTGCAAAGTGTGTAGAACTTGTGGTTTTTGTCTTCTCCACCAGTTATTAAACATTTGACTGTCGCTGTTCTCTTTCTATCTATAACGAAATGTGTAATGCAGCTATTTCCGGAAAGGTTTATGTGGATTAAAATGAAGTAGATAGAAAAATAAGCTTTTGTAAGAGTAGTTTGTATACCCACAATAAACGACAGAGGGTAGAAAAAATCATGTGAATGTAACATAGTTTTTTTTCCCTTTCTCTGCAACGTACATCGTAGGTAGAGAAGATATTGCACTCCACCCAAAAATTCCATACCGATATTTCACCGGAAATACATGTTTTGAGCCCCCCCCAATGAAAAAAGCATTTTTAGAAAAGGTGTGTCCGCGCATATCTCAGAAACGAAAATTCGGATACATCCAAACATTGTATTTAGGTCCAGTATCCTCCAAATATGCGACATGAAGACATTCAAGAAATTCCTCCAACCCAACTCCTTTACATGGAACATTTTTCGAAATGTTTGATTTTATAAAAAACTGGCTAACAATTTTGATTAAAATACCATATATTACAGATATTTACTGACAAATAAAATGTACATCTTGAATTTTCTGAGAAATAGCTTGTGAAGTCCTCTTCATTCGGAAGGAATTTTGTATAATCTTGTATAACTGGTAAACGTTAAACAATGTGTAATGCAGGTATTTCCGGAAAGGTTTATCTCAATTAAAATTAAGTGGATAGTAAAATAAACTTTCGTAAGAATAATTTGTATACCTACTAATACCCTATAAAGAGTAGGGAAGGTCTTGTGAATGTAACACATCAGTTTTTTTCGTTTAGTGCGTTTTCGTTTATCGCTTAATATACCAGTTATACAAGATTATACGAAACTGCTTCCAGATGAAGAGACTCCACAGGCTATTCCCAGAATATTCAAGATATGCATTTGATTTGTTATGTAAATATCATTAGTATGTGATATTTTCATCAAAATCGTTAGAGCTGTTTCTTACAAAATACAGAACTTCCAAAAATGTTCCCTGTAAAGGGTTTTTTTGGGTGGCGCGATTTTCTTAACATCTCTGTGTTGCATCTCTGGAAGATACTAAACTTAAATACCACGTTTGGTATTTATCCGAGATTTCGTTTTTGGGTTATGCTGTTTACATACACACGGTCCTTTTTTAAAAAAAAACTTTATTCAGGTGCCTCAAAACACGTATTTCCGGTGAAATCTCGATGTCGAACTTTTAGGTGGAATGTACGTGATAGGGAAAGCAAAAAGGACGTGTCAATACGCTGGCTTTTAAATTCCATGCTCTCTGCTAGACATCAGGAGAAACATAACAGTAATATCAGGCGACGGCAAAATTCAATGTCATAGCCGGGATTTGAACCACGGATCTCCCGGTCTCCGTCCGGTTGCTCCAAACACCGAGCTACCATGGCAACATTGAGATCTCCTTGTGGTTCACCGGGAAAAATGCGAATCAGCTGGAGAATTTAGTGACCATGTTGCCATGGTAGCTCAGTGGTTAGAGCAACCGAACGGAAATCGGAAGTTCCGTTGTTCAAATCCCGGCTATGGCAATGAATTTTGCAGTCATCAGATTCTACCTTTCCAACCCTGTCCAACACACGGCTTGTGTGAAAGAACAATTAATTCCATAACAGTAATAGTTTAGCACTTTAAAAATTCTGATGTGTTACAGTCACATGACTTTCTCTACCCTCTATCGTTTATTAGTGGATGTACAAAGTATTCTTATAAAAGTTTATTTTTCCAACCACTTCATTTTAATCGAGATAAACCTTTAAAGAAATAGTTACATTTCGTCATGATGCCAAGAAAACAGCGAAATCCAAATGTTTAAGAATTGGACGCCATATGTCAGCCTTAAAATTACATACTGTTTCCATGACAAGGCGAGAAACAACTGATTGTTGACAGGACTTTAAAAGAATGACAAAGTATTGAGCAATTCGAACCATTAATAACGGATATCTTGGGAATGGCTTATGCAACAGAAAAAGTAACTCGGAATAAACTTGTGTTTTAGAGTTCTAAATTTTTTTGTGTAGTGCATTTTCGTCTATCGCTTAACATTTATCATTTATACTAGATTATGTAAAATTTCTTCCTTAAAGAAGAGAGCTTCACAACTTAATCCCCAAAAAATTCAAAATATACATTCTGTTTGCCATGTAAATATCTTTAATATTTGGTATTTTAATGAAAATCGTAAGAGCCACTTTGAGAAAATCAAAAATACTGAAGCATTTTCCATGTAAAGGGTATTTTGTGTTGAGGGCTATTCTGGAAAGCCTATGTATCGCTTCCTTGGACGATGCTTAACTTAAACACTAAGTTTTACATTTAATGACTTATCGTTTGGTTTATGGTTGTCACACACACACGTGCGCGCTCGAATCTATTTCTAAAAAATCTGATGTGTTACACTCAAATGACTTTCTCTTAATCGAGATAAACATTTTCAGAAACTATCTTATTGCTAATTTTCTTGTAGCTGCAAGAGGAATATGGTAGGCTTTAAGCGATAGTCAAATGTTTTAAGAGCTGGTTGCTATGTGGCGCATTCCATTCTCTTTGCATGTCCAGGACATAAAAAAACGAATAACGAATTCTCATTTGAGAAAAAGTATTAGTATTAGAAAATTCAAAAACATAACAAGGAATATCTCGAAAATGGTTCACTCCACACAAAAAAATGCATATGACATAAATACGAGATCTACATTTTTTTGTGTAGTAAAATTTTGTCTATCTCTCACGGTTTATCAGTTATGCAGAAGCCATTCAGAATGAACAGGACTTTTGGAGACATTTCCAGAAAATTCAAGATATATATTTCAATTTTCATGAAAACACCTTAAATATATATTTTAATTAAAATCGGTAGAGCCATTTTTGAGAAAATCAAAATTTTTGAAAAGCGTTCCATGTAAAGCGTAGATTGGTGTGGGGGATTTTCTTGAAAATCTTCGTGTCACATCTTTGAAAGATATTGAACCTAAATATCAAGTTTGGTATTTATCCGACTTATCGCTTTTGAATTATGCAGTTCACAGGCACACAGACACACACATACAAACACATACATGGAACGTTTTCTAAAAATGTTTTTTCTGGATTCAGAATTCCTCTAATTACTACAGAGAAAGTAAACGTGCTTTTGGGTGGGGACGTTCAGGATACCTTAAAACACGCATTTCGTGTTAAATCTAGATATAGAAATTTGAGTGGAATAAAGCGCTTCCTACATTCAGTACAGATAACTGGTAGAGAAATTAAAAGTTATAATAATGGAAGTTTTTCACAGTATATTATAATGCATGCAGTTTTGACACCATTTCTTTGATTCTTCACATTTCAAAATGCAAATGCATTATAATAATGAAGTTATACTGATGATAATCATGATGATGGAGATAATAACGATGATGATATGATTATCTAAAACTCATCGCCGACTTACAGCTGCAATTCTGGTCGAAGAACCAAGGAAGTACTGTCATGACAAAACGAGAGCAATCGTGGAAATTAATTGTTCTTTCAAAACGCCGTGTGTAGGATAAGGTTGGAAAGAAAAAATTAAACTAAACAACCCCATATCATAGCCTGGATCTGAACCAGAGATCTTCCGTCTCCCTTATCAAATGAGCTACCATGGCAACATGCCGACACGACATTAAATCCCTCAACTGAGGGAGTTTTCTCAGAAACCACAAGGAGATCACATATTCATTTAGAAATGACATGCCCCAATGGCGTCTTAGAATGTCGTAAGTACGAGAGCGGATCAAAAAGTAACGCACAATATTTTTTTTACAAAAAAGTTTAATAGTAAAACAACAACAATTACAAATGAACTTACACCTTTTACCTACTTTTCGACATAGTCACTAAGTTACTCAACACATTTCTCCCATCGTGATACCAGTTTCAATATGCCCTGTTCGTAGAAGTCCGTTTCCTTGGAGTACAGCCATCTGCGGACTGCTGATTTCACTGCCGCGTCTGTCGCAATGCGTTGGCCGGCCAGGAATTTCTTCATGGAACCAAATAGATGAAAGTCCGACGGTGAAAGGTCCGGACTGTATGGTGGATGCTGGAGCACTCCCAACAAATTTGGTTTTCTGACGAACAGCAGCAACAACATGGGGGCGAGCATTGTTATGAAGAATTTTGACATCGTCAGCATTCATGTTGTGGTGTTTGTCACGAAGGACACGACGCCACTTCACCCAAGTTTTCATGTAGGCTGCAGCATTCACAGTGGTCCCGTGTTCAGCAACGTCCACCAATACAACACCATGCATATCCCAGAACACCGTCACACGTACTTTCCGAGCACTAACATTGCGAAATTTCAACGTGTCATGAACAATATCGTACACTGCACCATAGGAAATGTAGAACTGTTGCGATAAGGTTCGCAGTTGCACACGCCGTTCGTTCGAAATTGCCGCCTCAATGCCTCTGACATTCTGCGGGGTTGCAGCTGTTACCGGCTCCCGGAGCGTGGCGAATCACTAAGGTTCACACGGCCCTCTAGGAAGAATGCATACAACCTGGAGGCATTGCTACGATCCATACAAACATCCCCATACACGCCACGCATGTCCCTGTGAATATCACTAGGTTTATGCCCTTTGGCCCACAAATATCGAACCACACCTCTCCGCTCTTCACACGTGGACGACAGTAACATGCGCGCAATCGTTGTTGCGTAGTTCATGGTTCTGTCGCTAGAGCTGCACAGGAAACAAAAAATACCCTCTATAGTGAAAACCTCAAACTATATCTGTGTGAAATTGCAACATTCCAGCTGCAATTCCAAGACAGAAGAAAATTATTGTGCGTTACTTTTCGATCCACCCTCGTACTTTAAGTCCCAGGCCTCATAGTTTAAGCAGCTATTAGGTCAAACGATGGTAATTAATTGCTCTTTCACACAACCCGTGTGTCGGACAACGCTGGAAAGGTAGAACCAGACAGAAAAATTCAATGCCATAGCCTAGAGTATTCGTATTTGACAAATCTGTTCTTGGAAGAGGCGCTTGGACGAGAGACTGAACACACCTTAAGATGATTGTATTTACCTCTTCTCTGATTCCAGATGACGGACCTGCAGCTCCTCCAACCAAATGTGGCCACTTCGCCAGCCATGCTTGCCAACTCCACGCAAATGCAGCTCCTTTTCTTGCAGTTCCTCCAGCAGCTACAGCCCAATGACATCGATAACCGATGTAAAACCGCACTGGAGGAACTGAAGCGCCAGAATCAGGCGTATCAGACTGAACATTCTCGCTGTGAGTTACTTCAGACCCAGTTGAAGGAATCCCAGCAGCAAGTGAACAACCTGGCATCAGCGCTTGTTCATATTCATCTGGGTGGCAGCCAATCACAAAGTAGCCATCTGGAGGAGACGGCCAAACTTCTGAACTTTGAGCTGTCTAAGTATAAGAACCACTCTGAGAGTCTTAGCAGACAGCTTGAGGAATATAAGATCCGATGGGAAGAAGCTAGCGCAGCTTTGAATGCAGAGAAGCACAGGTCTGCTGAGGCATTCAGGAAGCATCGCCAAGAAAAGGAAGCTATGGAGAAGACACTCAATGAGACTAAAACCCAGATACTTCAAATGGAAGAACTTTGTGTAAGTACTGCTATATAATTTTACTCTAACTTTTCGTCGAGTCAGTTGAATGAATGATGTAACTTAAATCAGCGCATTTGAAAGGAGCAGGCAACGTGTTCGGGGGCTTAATATAGTGCTTGTTTCAGGACCTGGGACCAGGGTTGGATCTAACAGGCAATTTAAAATATTTTGTCTCCCAGGCTGCAAGGTCAACAATATGCAAAACAATGATGTAAAAATATTATGAAAGGAACGCTTGGTGCACAGATTCGCCAAGCTAATTCTTCATGCATACGCAGAGTATTTGAGAAAATGGTGACACACATGGATCATCGGTTCCTTACTTCGGAGGACCGTGCATCCGCAGACATTAATCACAGAAAGGGCGATTATGAGCAATGTGGGCAATAGTCTGAAATACAGCTATCCTGAATGACTAGAGCCTCGGTAGACGATCCATAACTCCCACAAATTCATCAGGAGTAGGTGGAGGAATTGATTCGCGCTAATCTTACAATTTCTCCACTCTGGGATAAGGAAGCATGTTCAATTTCGGCACAAACAGTGGACACAGATGGTGAGACTGCTTTCATCTAGCATATAGCCCAGGTAGTTCTCATTTTCTTGAGCTTATAGTATGAAAAATTGAAATTTTCAAACTCCCCGCATAATACGTAGTTCATTATACAATCATCTCTTTCATTCCCAGCCATATAGAAACTATGATGGAGCTCTCCGACACAAAATTATTTCTAACATGTGAAGATGATGTAAGGATTCTCCTTGCGGTAAACAAATGTTTCTTTTGCTGTTTGCTGTTAAACCAGTGCCCGAGGCAAACATTTTAAGGGTATTTAAACAGTTGCTTACGTTTTGTTGAAACATTTTAAAATACATTTAAATTTATTTACTCGCTCCATTTAATTTTACGTCTACATTAACCGGTAATATTATCAAAAGCATATTATGAGTTGAATACATATCCTTCCCAAAGAAGTCAATATTTTAATAAAAGCAAATGGAAATATTCCCATCACTGAAATATCAGTTTTATTAAGTAAAAGCGGAATGCAAGACCAGTTTAAATACAAGTTGTTCCCGAATCGCCGTCCACTTCTTGAAGTTATACGTCGAAAACGCGCATGACGCGCCGGTAAGGTTGGTTGCATGTTACAGGGATTTAAGGGGTATGCAAAACATACTGTTAGGAATTATGTAGTAGTGTGTGTTCGTCAAAATAGGTTGTGATGATTCGTAAAAGGACTAATGAAAATACTTTCATCGAATTCAATTAATATGGTACTGAAGACAGTTAAAATTGCTTGTTACATGACGGAAATTCAAGGCGGGTTTTACAGTAAACTGAAACAGCATGACTTTTGACAAAACAAAGCTCCTGTTTTATTTCCTGAGTACAGCTGATACATGAATGCTAGTCTCCCACTGAGTTTGCGTTTCAATTTCAAGAGTACGAGAGAACCAACGCTTCTATACCCGAAAGGAATACTCTGGAAACGTATTCGTCTAGACTAATAAGACAATCTTTCTCGAAAGGCCTAGAAATAGGGACATAATTAGTATAGTAGTATGTATTACAGACGTAAAAACCTGCAGACGGGAGGGGGATTCGAACTCGGAACCTCTCCGTTAGAAACCTACCGCCCTAACCACTCGTACACAAAGCACTGCTGTGGATATGTAGGTTAATGCCTCTGCCTAAGCGATAATCATCAGATTTCTAATTCATAACGGAGAGACGTATTATTATTTTTGTTATACTGTAGGCATTATGGAATATTAAATTAGTATTCAGGAGTATAAACGTTATACCTTACTACCAAAACAATTAATAAAAATCTGATGTGTTACACTCACATGACTTTCTCTACTCTTGTACAAAGGATTTTTACAAACGCTTATTCTCCATATGCTTCATGTTAATCGAGATGTTAATCTTGTTGCTAATTTTCCTGTAGATGCAAGGGGAATTGGTAGACTTTAAGCGATAGTCAAATGTTTTAAGAGCTGGTTGCTATGTGGAGTATACCATTCTTTGCATTACCAGGAAAAAAATGAATAACGAATTTGAGAAAAAGTATAAGTATTGGAAAATTTAAGGGAATAACAAGCAATATCTCGAAAATGGTTCACTCAACAAAACAAATGTATATGACATAAATTGTGTATTTTAACGCGATCTACATTTTTTGTGTAGTAAAATTCTGTCTATCTCTTATGGTTTACCAGTTATGCAAAAGTCGTTCACAATGAAGAATACTTTTGGAGACATTCCCAGAAAATTCGAGATATGCATTTCATTTGTCATTAAAAAATCTTAAACATATGATATTTTAATCAAAATCGTTAGTGCAATTTTTGAGAAAATTAAAATTTTCGAAAAATGTTCCATGTAAAGGGTAATCTGGGGTGGGGGATTTTCTTGAAAACCTTCGTGTCGCGTCTCTGGAAGATACTGAACCTAAATACCAAGTTTGGTGTTTATCCGACTGTTCGTTTCTGAGTTATGCTGTTCACAGACACACACACGGACATGTTTCCAAAAATGCTTTTTTTGGATTCAGGGGGCTCAAAACATATATTTCCGGTGAAATCTCGATATCGAATTTTTGGGTGGAATACAATACTTCCGCTACTTACTATACGTATTAGACAAAGTAATAAACACGTTAACCGAAGTAACAATGAAAGCTAAATGTTAGTACAACAAATACACTTGCCTCGTTCTCAGTGCCGGAAAGCTTGTACATAAAAGAACTGAAACGCAAGCAAGTAGACCTACTTACTGTAATGATACTGCAGTACAGTTCTTTTACCAATCCTCATATTGTCACGTGGGCTGCCTATTCTAGTAAAGTGGACGGCGATTCGATAACACTCTGTATGGTAATACTGCTGAAATTCTAATACAATGGGGAGGTTACTTTGGAATACAAAATTCCAAAACATCTGACAACCTCACGGGTACACAGTGGTTTGAAAACAGACCCTGTAATTTCCTAAGGGAAAATATATACACAGCAAACACTGCAACTAATCCTACTTCTTTAGCAATATACATATATGTAAATTGTTGAAACTAGTCAAAGCAATTGAAGACATGGGGATGGGGGAGTAGATGAATGTCACCTTTTACCATTATAGAGAAAACCAATTTTAAAACACTCTTTGGGGAACATTTGATTATTCAGTTCAAATCTAATTTTGGCTAATATAAATATGTAGATTACACACTGTATTTGCCCCTTTTAATTATTAGCATATTATAAACATAACAACAATAGACGCTCTTTCCATCCGATGTACTTTGGAAGCAGAAAATACTCTGAGGTTTTATTCATTGCTGGAAAAAATGTTGAGTCACTGTTTAAACAGTTCACAATCATTGCACAAATTAGTTTATATAGATGGTGTCTCATAAGTAAAGTCGGTTTTTAAGAAAAACTTTATTTTGAACGTTCTCTGGCAATAAATTACAGTATTCCTCAAAGAAGAAACCATCAGATACTATGGTCTTCAACTATCTTTCAGCGAGGTTTATTATCCCGGGACGGTACCACTCTCTGGTTTTTGATGTGAAGAATTCGGTTAGACCCACTTCCACAGCTTCAATGTTTTCGAAATTTCTTCCACGCAAGAAATGGGTCATGGATCGGAACAGATGGTAATCTGAAGGTGCAAGATCAGGGCTGTATTCTTGGTGTGGTAGCAGATTCCTGAATTTTTGTCATGGTTGTTTGTGCAGTATGGGATGTTGTATTGTCCTGCTGTGAAAGAACTCTATTTCGGTTAACTAGTGATGGGTATCTCCGGCTCAAAATTTTATCAACTTGTTCCCGTTTTTGAGAATAAAGGTGCGCAATGGCTGCACGCCCGTTTGGAACAAACTCTCAGTGAATCACTTCAAAATTCCACCAGACACACATTACTTTGGGGCCAAACTGATTATTTTAACGATGACTTTGGCAGGTTGACGGGGTCTGAGCCACTGTTTCGAGGCGTCAGGTTGCGGTAACAGACCTCTTTTTCATCACATGTGACAATTCTCCTGATAAATCTATCAACCTGGGATTACAGATACGCAGACGACAGATATCCACTCTACGTTGAGCCTGTTGAGGTATCAATTCATGAAGCACAGAACTACAGTTTCTGTTTGATTTTCCAAGTTTCTTAATCTGGCGATGTATGGTATCTCTTGATGGATCAAGTTCTTCTGGCAGCCTACGACTAGCTTTTTGCGGTCCAAAACTCTGCGTGTATTCTGAATATCCCATAATTTAGGTCTTCCAGAACGTGGTAAATCTTTAGTGTTTTCTTCTCCAGTGTTGAAACGTTGGAACCATCGTTGTGCCACACGCTCACTAACGACACTTTCTCCTTCCACTTCACATATTTATCGAGCCGCAACAGCAGCTTTATAATCTTGTTTCCAGTAGTCTTTAGAACCACTCTAATCTCTAATTTTGTAACTTCCATTTTGTGATCGTGTATTAACAACTATGACATATTCTCGCAATATACTCAATACTAGCCATGGCATCTGTAAATAACATTGGCGAACCAAAGAAAACCAATTCTATCTTATAAAACACCAAACTTAAAAACCGACATTACCTATCAGACAACCTAACATTTATGGAGTTAAATAAGTTAAGAAATTAAGGTAATACAATTTTACAGCGAGATAATATGAAAACATTTCAATTGTCTAAGGATCTGAAACAATACACCCATTGGTTTTGTTTCAGCATTTTTAACACTGTCGGTGAGGAAAATTCTTCTATTGTTTATCGAATTTTAGGTCAGTGAATGTGGCCTCCCTTGACGACCTTTTCCTGGCCATTACAATAGTTTCCCAGGAGTCATTGTAGCTTCCTGACCTCAGAAAAAGGAGGCGTGGTTTCTCCACTTCACCTCCATTTCTTCCAATGTTCTTGAAGGCAGTACCCGCCAAAGAGACCAGGTGTATTGACCTTGATCATCAGAGCGCTGCGTTCGCTTGGTATCTGTTTACTAGAACAGCGAAACACTAATAATTCAGCCTGCAGTAAGTAATTGAATGTAAATGGAACATTTTGGAGCTGGGTGTACCGTGGTATTGTGACTTTGTCCAGTTTTTCGACCTTCACTTTTTACTCATTGCCACAGTTCCGTTTTTATGTAGTTCATTTTCACTGGGAGTTCACTTCACCAAAGTCACTTCACTGACGTAAATAGTTCAATTCTCTGTTGCTTCACTTCCTTCGTGACGCAGCCTCTCCACGCCGGGCGGTTCACTTCACTCGGGCGTCGAACACAAGACCTCCGCAACCGTAGCTCCGCGGTAAGACTCGCTGCATGTCACCAAATCGCTCGGAGAATCGTTCTTGATGTCGCACGGGAAACTCACCTGCTCGATGACCGACGCAACTAAATTCACAGTCGACTATAAGTTGAAAGGAGAAGTGAACAAAACTTAAATGTATAACTCCGCCAAGCACATGGAAGCAGACGTGGAGGATGACGGGAACTATGTACCCGTGAAAGGGAATTGCTTCAAACAGAATGCGAATACAGTATATTGAGCAGCTTGGAGATTAGTAGCCTTTAATTATGAGGGTGTCCCAGAAGAACCCGACCTAACAAAGAAAACACAAACATTTTGGGAAAAAACATCTTTATTTCTCTACATAGTCTCTTTTCAGCTCGATACACATTTCCCAAAGATGTTCAGTAGCTTCGATATCCTGTTTATAGTGAGAACCGTCGAGTTCTGCAAAATAGCCATCAACTACAAACTCCACCTCTTGTTGGCAAATCTTTTACCACAAAGCTATTTCTTCAACTTTGGAAACGAAAATAATCAGAGGGGGCCAAGTCTGGCGAATAGGGTGCATGAGGAAGCAATTCGAACTTTAACTCATTGATTTTGGCCATGGCAATAATGGATGTGTGAACTGGTGTATTGCCTTGATGAAACACAACCTTTTTTTTCGCTAAATGCGGCAGTTTTTTCTTGATTGCATCCTTCAAATGCTTAAATAAGTTTGCATAATACTTGCCATTGATTTCTTTTCCTTTTTGAAGATAATCAATGAAAATTATTCCATACGAATTCCAAAAAAACTGACGCCATGACCTTGCCTGCAGATGGAACTGTCTTCGCCTTCTTTGGAGCCGATTCTCCCCTTTCACTCCACTGTTTTGACTGTTCCTTCGTCTCAGATGTGAGCTGATGGCCCCATGTTTCATCCATGGTTATGAATCAACGCAGAAACTCGGCTTTATTGCAGCAAAACCGCCAAACACTAGAATGCAACTACCTCACAACGTTGTTTTTGTTCCATTGTGAGTAAACGCGGCATCCATCTTGCGCACAGCTTTCTCATGTATAAAGTTTCAGTCAATATGCGATGTACATCACTTTTTGGAATGCCTACGATGTCTGCTAGCTCGCGCACTTTCAGTTGACGGTTATCCAATACCATTTTTTGGATTTTCTTCACAATCTCTGGCGTGGTCACCTCATTTGGTCGACCACTGCGATGTTCGTCTTGGCAGCTCGTACGGCCTCGCTTAAACTCTGCCACGCAACATTTTACTGTTGTAAACGAAGGAGCAGACTTCCCCAGAGTAGAATCTAGCTCAGCTTTAATATTAGTTGGACTAAGACCTTTGAAATGAAAGTATTGTATTACATGACAATGACCACATTTATCCATGTTTACAAATTCGATGAGAAAGTTCACTATTAATGGCTAACAAACAAGTACTAAACAATGTAGTATCGACAAACTTCAGACTTAAGCTTTACAAGGGTGGTACTTTCTAGTATTTTTTTTAAACACAACTGCTATATATACGTCAGATCGGGTATTCTAGGACCGCCCTCGTATTTAGTCTTATTCCTATATTTTGCCTTATTTCTAACACATAATACTAAGGGTAAACAAATAAAAGTTGCACCTGAACAGCTCGGCATCTGTGATTAACGGTACTGGAATAAATTGTTGACTTCAGGCTTTAGAAATCATTCATTTAATGACTAATATCAGTATATCACTTTTGTTTTAATCTTTTATGAGTCAACAAGTTAAGAAAATGATTAACGCTATAGGTTAGAAACCCACAGAAAACAAACGCGAACCAAGCAATCCGGCATAAATTCTGCATCACTAATAAAGAAGGTCAATTATTGCTAAACAATGGCCAATCATATTTATTGTTGACTAAAGGTGACACAGAATTTGTTAAAAGCATTTAACACTATTGTCTTCTTTCCATTTTCCGCGTTTATGTTTTCCACAGTGACAGAAGATTCTCATCCATGACACTCTCTAGAAATAATTTTTCTCAGCGCGTTGCAAAAATACACCGAAATGAACTGCAGCACCTGCGCATGCCTCTAAAACTCTCTGCTATAACGGTTCATTTAGTTGTAGGTGAATCTGAACAAACACATTTTATTTCGCAAATTGAATTTTTACAATAATGGTTTTTTTTTAATTTCTCTGCAGAGAATAACCACAAAATGTTACAAACTAAACCGAACTGTTTTATGTAGAGGAAGAGACGACATGCTAAGCGGGAAAAGTTCTAGTTCGCCCAACAGCCAATGAGGTGCCCTCTTGTCAAGTGGTTTTGTTTACAACTCCTTTAAAATTAAATTGAAACCAGTTTAACTGGGTTGCGCGACTCACTCTACTGTCACCACTGATTCAACTCCTCATCTCGCACTCGACTCGCGACTGACACGCAGTGACTGTCGCCACTGCCGGAACTCGACACACACTTTGTAACTGTCCGCCAGAGCGCTCGCTTATATAGCAGTGGAATCTTCCACAGAGGGTTCTAGAACTATTTCGGTGCACTTGCTGTAGGTGGGGGGAGGACATGAAGCTTCCAGAAGGTTCTAGTTATCTCCCGATAGCGCGCCCGGTGTTTACACCGGCAAGCGGCGGTTATCTTGTTTACTCAGACCGCTCGCCGCCGACCTTCCAATAACCTTGGACTAGAGCCGCTGCGGCACAGTATGAATTTTTACGTAATTAATTAAGCGCAACTGTAATCACACAGGTATATCATTGAAGAAATAAATATTCATAATTTTGGTAAACGCATTACATGTCTACGTAATTATTTGTTTTAATAAATTAAACATTCTTCTTCAACAAGGGTTAGGCCATCGGGCCTGTTCCCACTTCTAGAATTTCTTTTGCTAACTAAACATTAAACTAAACATCATTTTCCCTAGTTTAAATAATGGAAAAAAGAAAAGAAATTAATTAGTCACTACATATTTCTTATTGAGTAAGAGCTTCTATAACTAGCTATTAATTGATACAAATAAAATTTTAGTGCGATCAATATGTAAACCTGGAATAATTTCTAAGAAGATGAATTACTCAAGTGGCAAAAGCATGTCAAATATTTAATCAGCAGTGTCCATTGAACCACCACTGAAAGATGCCTCACTATTTCACTACCATCGCTATCCATTCCTATAGAAATTATCAACTTCCCAACTTCTTGTTACAATAATGCATCTTTTCCCCAAATAACCATCAGCAATTCCTTTAATCTTCTCAGTTGCAAAACTCTTATGACATTATACTCGTATATCATCCGTCAAGCCTGGCTATCATGGCTTACTTCGGAAGAGACGTAAAGCCGGAGGTCCCGTGTCGTACATTTACGACACGTAAACCAACATCAAGGTCTCTGGGCAAAATTACCAGTCCTTCACGCCCAATATAGAATGGGACGCTAAGAACCACAGCAGTTAGAGAGCGTCCATAAATAAAACCGCGCCCAGCGCTGAACAGTACTTCGTCTTCATTATGACATGATTGCATCTGCAGTGAGTGTACTTCAACTGACACGCTCATCTTCGATGTTTGAATGACGTAAACATCGTTGTTGTTGCGCATATTACTTTCTCTACTACGTATAGTAAGTAGGGGAAGTATAATTGTATTCCACTCAAAAATTCGATACCGAGATTTCACGTAAATACATGTTTTGAGACCCCCTGAATCCAAAAAAGAAAGTATTTTTGGAAACATGTCCGTGTGTGTGTGTGTGTCTGTGTGTACTTGTGAACAGCATAACTCAGAAACGAACAGTCGGATAAACACCAAACTTGCTATTTAGGTTCAGTATCTTCCAGGGATGCGACACGAAGGTTTTCAAGAAAATTCCACCACCCCAGACTACCTTTTACATGGATCATTTTTCGAAAATTTTAATTTTCTCAAAAATCTATCTTAACGATGTTGATTAAAATATCATGTGTTTAGGATATTTTCATGACAAATGAAATGTATATCTCGAATTTTCTGGGAATGTCTCCAAAAGTATTCTTCATTTTGAACGACTTTTGCATAACGGGTAAACCATAAGAGATAGACAAAATTTTACTACACAAAAATGTAGATTGCGTTAAAATATACAATTTATGTCATATACAATTTTTTGTTGAGTGAACCATTTTGTGATATTGCTTGTTATTCCCTTAATTTTCCAATACTTATACTTTTTCTCAAATTCGTTATTCATTTTTTTTTGTCCTGGTAGTGCAAAGAGAATGGAATGCTCCACATAGCAGCCAGCTCTTAAAATATTTGACTATCACTTAAAACCTACCAATTCCCCTTGCATCTACAAGAAAATTAGCAATAAGATTGACATCTCGATATCTCGATTAACACGAAGCATATGGAGAATAAGCATTTGTAAAACCAGTTTGTACAAGAGCAGAGAAAGTCATGTGAGTGTAACACATCAGATTTTTTTCGATACACCTGTTCGCTTTCTCAAGTAATACAGAAAGTTTTGGTTCATACAAATCTTGAAGAGCAAAGAATTTTTGAAAACCTTTTGGTCGCTTTCAATTACTTTGAATGGGTTTCGTTTCACCTTGCATTCTCTAATAAAATCATACCAGTCTTATGGAACTTTAGTAATTGGTTTCTGTGGAATGAACGCCATATTTTTATCACACAGTGCCCCATTTCAGGGAATGGATTGTGATTTTATCTTACGGTGACAGGTTGTTACCCCATAATGAATGTATCAGAAAACTGTGTAATTTTTATTCCTGCCTACTGCAAGAGTCGCAGGAAACATATAGCGTTTCAGTTGAAAAGGAAGAATATTGGAAATAGAGTAGTTATTCATCCGAATCATCTTTGCAATAGTTTTGTCATAAAAGTAAAATATTGAATCTCCAAAAGGCAGAAGATGGATACCAAATGGATGAACCGTCAACTGGAGTTTGTGGTACACCATATTGCTTGATATATTTTAAACTAGCAAGTTCTTTTGGCAGTACTTAGTAATAGCTTCTTCTGTTACATCTTTGGAACGCATTTGTCGGCATTTCCGTGTTCTATCCTAGAGAGCTCGTGCTCTTTTTGCAGTCAGCTCCTTTCTTAAGCTAATTTCTTAAGTCGTCTGTTTTCTCTTGAATTACACCGGGATCAATAGTTTCTGATAAGAATTACAACTTCATGGAGTTGTTTCTCCTGTGCCTTTATTGAATCACAATCGCTACAAGTGTCTGACCCAGGATAACCAAAGGAAATGCTGCACCAATTGTTAAAAAGGAGTAGGTAAGTACCATAAAAATAGGGTTGTTTGGATTAATTTCATACACATTTTGTGCAGTCTCTTTGCACTGAGATACTCTGGTACTATATTTTGGAAATTTTGTTCAAGAAGTAATAAAAACTGCGACCTTTCAAGGACTCGGTATGTTCAGTAATTTTTTATCGTGCTTCTCGCTTAAAGTATGAGGTCTGTTCTTGTGCTTACCTGTTCAATCTGGATATACTGCCCCATACGTTCTTAGCTGTTGAATACAATTGTCATGGAGTTATACCACGTAGTGCTATGAATCCTTTTTGACATACACTTTCCTCTTGTATTGCATTACCTCTTGTAATTTGAACTTTATATGTGTACGAATTACTACAAAGGTCAGATTCTTGATCCTTCCAATTGCTCTTTGTTTGATAAAATGGACATTTATTAGCCTAGACAAGTGCAAATTCTGCGTATTCCTATCCGGTAACCTATTAAAATTATTTATGATATCCAGCCCTTCAATTTCACCAATTTTCCCAACAACATTTAAACTACGATACTACAGTTCTTCCCATTCTCATGCGTTTGATTTAACAACTTCTTAACCACATCTGATACTCGCCCATGCCTGTCTTTTCTTTGGATTCACTTTCCGTTCTAGATCAGTATTGTTACATGGATCCGTAGAAAAAAATCATAACTATGCGCTAATAAAATAATACGAGGGCGGATTGATAAGTCAGTGACTTTTTTTAAAAAAAATTCAAAAAAATCAATTTTATTTCTCAATCTAGTCTCCTTTCAATTCAGTACACGTTGTCCAACGCTTCTCCAATTTTTTAACCCTCCCAAAAATATGATTTTACGAAGTCTGCAAAATATGAGATTGTTTCTGCCATGATGTGTTCACTGGACGTGAATTTCCTACCAGCGAGCCAATTTTTCAAGTTTGCGAAGAGAAAAAAGTCGCTCGGAGTCAAATCTGAAGAACATGGTGTGTGAGGTAGCAGTTTGCGTTCCAATTCCACAAATTTTGCGATGGCAATGGCTGGCTTTGTGCGGGTGCATTATCCTGGTGAAAGAGAACATTTTCCTTCACCAAATGGGGTCGTTTCTTTAACGATTCGATGTGAAACTGATCCAGCATTAAAATTGAGTTTTTTATTTATGGACGCTCTTTAACTACTATGGTCCTTAGCGTCCCATTCTATATTGGGCGTGAAAGACCGGTAATTTTGCTCAGAGGCCTCTTTATCAGACTTGAGGTTCTTTTACGTGCCGTAAATCTACGACACAGGACCACCGGATTTACTTCCCTTCCGAAGGAAGCCATGCTAAGGATTTGATCCAGCATTGCGGCATAATATGAACCTGTGATCGATTTACCCTTTTCCAGGTAGTGGATGTTTATCACCCCTTGTGAGTCCCAAAAGATAGTTGCCATGATTTTTCCTGCCGGCGGGATGGTTTTCGCTTTCTTTGGAGCAGGTTCGCCGAAGGAACTGCACTGCTTTGATCATTGTTTGGTTTCAGGTTGATAGTAATGGATCCAAGTTTCATCAACCGTGATATAACACCGCAAAAACTCATTTGGGTTGCGCTGGAACATGTTCAAACATGCCTTGAAATGGTCACACGATTCCGCTTGTTCTCAACTGTGAGCAGTCATGGCACCCATCTTGTTGACAGCTTTCTCATACCCAAAAATTCGTGCAGAATGTTATACACCCGTTCACTCGAGATGTTTACGATCTTGGCTATCTCACGAATTTTCACTCGGCAGTCTTCCAACACAATATCATGAACTTTGTTCACCATTTTTTTCTGTTGTGATCTCAACCGGCCGTCTTGTGCTCATGGCATCTCTTGTGCTCGAATGACCGCACCGAAATTCTGTGAAGTACTTGTAAACAATGCTATGGGATAAAGCAGAGTCCTCATAATACTTGTTCGGCTTTTCTTCAATTTGCTTCACCGTCTTACCACGTAGTGCTTTTTCAGACAGAACACGAAATTCACTTCTCTCCATTTTCTACGAGGCAACACCCATTTCCTTATTTTGGACGCTCTCAACAATGTTCTAAGATACAAATGACGATGAATTTCTGCGATTATACCCAGAATAGATGTAAGACTTGGATGCAAACAAGAAACCTGTGATTAGAATGCTATCTCTCGTCAAAGTCATGGACTTATCAATCCGCCCTGGTACGCCTTAATTATATGAATCTTTCAAGCATAATAAATCTGTGTGGGTCAACTAACACACTATGTTCTAATAATGTAATCAACATTATACCGAAGGTGGAATGTTAATTAACGTCCAGGGTTACCAACATTGAAATACAAACATGAAAGTGGCTTGACATTTAAACAGATACAAAATGACTTAACAATGTTTCTAAAGTGCTGACACATCATTTAATCGAGTAAACTAATATACCCGAAAAAGTATGGCCATCACTCAACCTAACAGAAGCGTAAGTAGAATTTCGATAAAAAAAAGTTACAAACATCCTCCCCCCTCCCCAGTCTTCATTTTGAACATTCCTCAGTTTTAAAATCCTCACACGCTTCCTTTCTGCATGGTACATCTATAGGCTTTATTGGAGATCTTATAAAATGTAGTTCCCTCAGTTCAGTGTGCATATGTGAAGGAAAATCGGCGAAGACCAACTCTACAATTACAACTAAGACACCTGTATCATAAGATGCGAACTGGTATGACCAACCCCATATTTCCCAAACGGATGTGCTCGTTAATCCTTAAAACCCACGTCGCCTCTGGTGGAATATACAGCTATATATGCCGGTCTGGGTGACCCATTGTTTAGGCGCTGGCCTTCTGATCCCAAGGTTGTGGGTTTGCACAGGGCATAGACAGATGATTTTTAAGTGTGCTTAAAAGCGAGATTCCCATATCAGTATATTTACTAGCATCTAAAGGAACTCCTCCGGGACAAAATACCGGCACACCAGTGGCACTGATATGATACTGGCAATTGACAGCGTCGCTAATAAACAAAATATTTTATACAGCTATACCATAGCTCTTAAATACGAGGGCAGACCCAGAAATACCCGACCCGACGTATAGATAGCGGTTGTTATTGCAAACAAATGGCTGTGGTAGAAAGTACCAACCTTATAAAGCCTAAGCTTAAAGTTTGATGATGCTACATCGTTTAGTAATTATTGTTTGCCAGCCAACAATAGTGAACGCTCTCAGCAAATTTGTAAACATGGATAAATACCGGTCATGGTTATGTGATACAATACTTTCATTTGAAAGGTCTTAGTCCAATTAATATTAAAGCTGAGCTAGATGCTACTCTGAAGGAGGCTGCTCCTTCGTTTACAACAGTAAAATATTGGATGGCAGAGCTTAAGCGAACCCGTACGAGTTGCCAAGACTAACATAGCAGTGTTCTACCAAATGAGGTACCCACGCCAGAAATTGTGAAGAAAATCCACAAAATGGTATAGGATGGCCGTCTACTGAAAGTGCGCGAGCTAGCAGACATTGTAGGCATTTCAAAACCTACTTTACATTGCATACTGATTGAAAATTTAGACATGAGAAAGCTGTGCACAAGATGAGTGCCGCGTTTACTCACAATGGAACAAAAACAGCGTCATGAGGATGTTTCAGTCGAGTGTTCGGCGATGTTTCGCTGCAATAAAGCCGAGTTTTTGTGTCGATTCATAACCATGGATGAAACAAGTGTGAAACACTTCACACCTGAGGCGAAGGAACATTCAGAACAGTGGATTGAAAGGGGAGAATTAGCTCCAAAGAAGCCGAAGATAGTTCCATCTGCAGGCAAGGTCATGGCGTCAGTTTTTTTGGGATGTGCATAGGATAATTTTCATTTATTATCTCCAAAAAGGAAAAGCAATCAATGGCGAGTATTATGTAAACTTATTGCAGCGTTTGAATGATGAAATCAAGCAAAAACGGCCGCATTTAGCGAAAAAGAAGGTTTTGTTTCATCAAGACAATGCACCAATTCACACATCCATTATTGCCATGGCCAAAATCAATGAGTTAAAGTTCGAATTGCATATTCGTGCACCATATTCGCCAGATTTAAATCCCTCTGATTATTTTCTGTTTCCAAAGTTGAAGAAATGGCTTTGTGGTAAACAATTTGCCAACAATGAGCAGGTGGAGTCTGCAGTTGATAACTATTTTGCAGACCTCGACGGTCTCACTGTAAACAGGGTATCGAAGCTATTGAACATCGTTGGGCAAAGTGTATCGAGCTGAAAGGAACTATGTAGAGAAATAAAGCTATGTAGAGAAATAAAGAAGTTTTTTCCCAAAATTTTTGTTTTCTCTTTGTTAAGACGGGTACTTCTGGGACAGCTTTCGTAGTTGTATGCAATGCTGATTGGCTCATTCCAAACTTCGATAAAATTTAACTACTTTGTGCTATATATTTTCACTTATTTGCTGAAAACCTCGAAAAAGCTCCTGCATTGTGCAGACTATCGTTTAATAGCTTCTCGTTGTTTCAGGTTTGCCGCTCTAGAACCTCTTGCGAGAAGGGCACCCAAGGAACAAATGTTGAAACTGTCAATGATGAACTAAACCTCGCAGCTTCTACAGGAAACCTGTCCCTTGCGAAGGAATACCTAGAATGTGGCGCGGATCCAAACACTGCCATTCACTTCGCAGTTCGCCATGGACATACAGAGATAGTTCAGCTGCTTCTGGATAGAGGTGCCGATAAAGATCTAATAAGAAATAAAGACAAGTGGACACCTCTTCATGTAGCAGTGCAGTATGGACACCTCCAGTTGGTTCGTCTGTTGCTGAGTGCAGGTGCTAGGACGGATGTGAGAAGAAGTGACGGATGTACGCCGCTGTATCAGGCTTCCTGGTTTGGTAATGAAGAGATTGCTCGGTTATTGGTCGATAGTGGAGCCAACCCAGACTTGAAATGTGACAACAGCTGGGCACCACTGCACATAGCCGTCGAGAAGACGTTTATTGGATTAACAAAGATACTGCTTGAAGGTGGTGCCGAAGTTAATGTTAGTCGACACGATGGTTGCACTCCTTTGTACCAATCTTCGTCGTCAGACAACACTGAAATTGTGAAACTACTGCTAGAGAAAAATGCATCCCCTACCTTGAAGTGCAACAACGGTCGGGCACCACTGCACGTTGCTGTCGAGAAGAACCACATAAACATAGTAAAGACACTTATTGATCATGGGGCCGATCCCAATATCAGAAGAAACGATGGATGCACCCCTCTTTACCTGAGTGCATATTTCAATCATGATCAAATTGCTCAGATACTTATAGGCAACAATGCTAACAGTAGCTTGAGATGTAACAATGGATGGTCACCACTGCATATTGCTTCTGAGAAGAATCATCTCAAGGTAGCAAGCGCCCTTCTAGAATCTGGTGCTGATGTGAATGTCAGAAGGGCTGATAACTGCACACCACTGTACCAAGCTGCCTACTTTGATCATAAAGAGATGACACAGCTCTTGATGAAGTATAATGCTAACGCAGATCTAAAATGCAACAACGGTTGGGCGCCACTACATGTTGCCTCTGAAAAGAACCATCTCAACGCAGCACGCACTCTTCTTGAAGCTGGTGCAGATGTGAATGTCAGAAGAAATGATAGCTGCACGCCGCTGTACCAAGCTGCCCATTTTGATCACGGTGAAATGACAACGCTCTTAATGAAACATAACGCTGACGCTGATCTAAAATGCAACAATGGCTGGGCGCCGTTACATGTTGCTTCTGAGAAGAATTATCTCAAGGCAGCGAGCGCCCTTCTTGAAGCTGGTGCCAATGTCAATGTGAGAAGGGCCGACGATTGCACACCGCTGTACCAAGCTGTTTACTTTGACCATGAAGAGATGACACAGCTCTTAATGAAGCATTATGCTAACGCTGAACTAAAATGTAACAACGGTTGGGCACCATTGCATATTGCCTCTGAGAAGAACCACCTCAAGGCAGCACGCACTCTTCTAGAAGCTCGTGCTGATGTGAATGTCAGAAGAGATGATGACTGCACACCGCTGTACCAAGCTGCCTACTTTGACTATGGAGAGATGACAACTCTTCTAATGAATCACAATGCTGACGCAAACTTGAAATGTAATAGCGGCTGGGCGCCACTTCACGTTGCCTCTGAGAAGAACCACCTCAAGGCAGCACGCACTCTTCTTGAAGCTGGTGCTGATGTGAATGTGAGAAGAGCTGATAACTGCACACCGCTGTACCAAGCTGCCTACTTTGATTTTGGAGATATGATAACTCTTCTAATGAATCAGAATGCTGACGCAAATTTGAAGTGTAACAACGGCTGGGCTCCACTACACGTTGCCTCTGAGAAGAATCATCTTACGGCAGCACGAGCTCTGGTTGACGCTGGTGCTGATGTGAATATAAGAAGAAACGATGGTTGCACTGCTTTGTTTCGAGCAGCCCTCTTCGACCATCAAGAAATGGTTGAACTTTTGATTCAAAGGAAAGCTGCAACAGAGTTAACATGTAATAATGGTTGGGCACCCTTGCATATAGCTGTGGAAAAAAATAACATCAAGACAGTTGACATTCTTCTACAGGGTGGTGCTAATATAAACATCAAGCGAAAAGATGGATACACTCCTTTGCATCAAACTGCCTATCTCGGATATCTGGATTTGGCCAAGTTCCTGGTGAATAAGGGGGCTTTGGTGAAGCTGGTCTCAATCAGTGGAAGAGCAACTCCTCGTGAAATTGCTGATCGTCAAAAAAACCATCAGGTGGCTCAATATCTTGCAAGTGTAGCTGGATAGATCATCCCTTTTAAAATCTCCCTGAACAACACTCTGTGAATCTTCCAGTGCATTTTAGATGAAGCGGTGACTACGTGCCGATATGAGGAGGCTTGTTTAGATAGTCATGCGCCGCTTCCAATACCTGGAACATATTTGCGTTAGTTTGTTCCTCTGATTTGGAGGCATTTGTGTTGAAGAAGCAAGAGTTTGCCAAGAGTATTCTCGTCTCCCATTGATATATTTTCCCTGGAAAAGTAGGGTTAAGTATGTGGGTGTGCATCGTGTTTAATGCGATGTAAGTATTTTGCACCTTTACAGACAGATAACCCTATAGGCGGATTGTTGCAAAGAAAGGAAGGAAATTACAAACCGAAATTATCTTGTTCCCAAATCACAGCTTCAAGAGTTTGTTCTTGTTTGTTTATCGATAGCACACCATGCTTTACCGTGAGTCAGTTATAACAGTTGTGATTATGGACAATTGCGCACTCATTTTAATGTTTAGTATGGGGAAACAATGCATTTTGAAGAATATTTTGGTGTGATTCTACAACTATCAGAAGGAGCCTTATGGCCTTGAACCTAAGATGTTATATAAATCAATTTGCTCACTGTTAGTGTACGAATCCGTTAATGAACCACTCTAAGAGTGTTATGTTTGTGAATGTTAACCATTTTATGTAGGTAATAGTTTCTTGCTTAATAAGTAACTTATTTTTTCTTTCTGTCCCTTCTCTAGCTAATACGAGGACTGATCATCAAAGACTAATGCTGATTTTTTTTCCTGTGTCTTCCTTGATAGTCACCTGGCTGCACCATGAATATTTAAAAAATAGTGGGGTTTCATGTGCAATGTCCATAGTTGGCAGCACTCTCGTATCGGTAATGCTATACGTTTTAGACCCTACTTGCATTGCGCACAACACAAAATGTAGATGATGCGACAGGAGCAGCACGGTGCAATAAAATTCTATTATGGCTTAAAGCATGGATGTCAACTGTTGCCTGTCAGCGCAAGCGCGCGCCTTGGCTGCTTACTAGGCCCACCTTGCCCCTAACAGAAGTGTGTTCATGCTGTTGCGTGAGACAGAGTAAAGCAGGCTGTACAACGTGCGTGTTATTGATAAAGGAAAGCGAAAATATGTTCAGTTCATCCAGAATGGGACAGAGTGTTCTCAAGTAAGGAAATTTGTGTAGATGCCCAATAGGATGTGCAAAAAGCATACAATAAAAAAACATTTTTATGTGTACATTCATATGACTTGCTCTACCCTATATTGTTTATTAATGCATATAAAAACGTGTTCTTACGAAAGTTTTTCTATCATTTTAATCGAAATAAACTTTTGCAGAAATATATACATTACACATTTCGCTAAGATACAAAGGGAACTAGGATAGTCAAATGCTTTAGAACTGGACGCTATACGTTGGCCCTAAAATCCCATACTCTTTCCTGACATCCCGAGAAACAAATTAAAAGTGACAGGTCTTTAAAAGAATGACAAACTAATGAACAATTCGAATCATTAATAACGGATATTTCAGAAATGGCTGATGCCATAAAAAAGCTTTTTAAAACAAATTGTGTCTTTTAAAGATATCCACATTTTTTGTGTAGTATGTTTTCGTCTACCGCTTAACGTTTACCAGTTATATAAGATTATACAAAATTCCTTCCGAATGAAGAGGACTTCAAAGCTATTCCCAGAAAATTCAAGATAACATTGTATTTTTATGTAAATACAAAGTGATCTAAAAGACTCCGAACCGCCTGTGCGATGTTTTTCCTGTCCGAGTCCTCGGTGCTCGTTGCAGTCTGTCGCTATTATAGAAAAGGGCGGATGAAACCATACATTATTAAAACTACTTTTAAAGGCTTTACTAACCAACTTTACGAAAAGAGATGCTGAAACTGGCTTTCATAAAGTTGTTAAGTAAAGCCTTTAAAAGCAGTTTTAAAAATGTTGTATGGTTTCATCCGCGCCTTTCTGTGATAGCAGACGCAAAGAGCGCCGAGGACTCGAACAGAAAAAACACCGCGCAGGCGGTTCGGAGTCTTTTGGTTCACCCTATATATTTAATATATGGTATTTTAACCAAGGTCATTAGCGTCATTTGTTAGAAAGTCAAAATATTCCAAAAAATTTCCATACAAAGCGTAGTTTGGGGTGGGGTATTTTCTTGAAAATCTTCATGTCGTATCCTTGGAAGATATTGAACTTACATGCTAGGTTTAATACTTACCCAACTTTTCGTTTTTTAGTTATGCTGTTCACAAACACACACATGGACATTTTTCTAAAAGTGATGTTTTATTCGAGGGGCCTCAAAACACGTATTTCCGGTGAAATCTTGGTATCGAATTTTTGGGTGGAATGCAATACCTTCTCTACCCATTGTGTACGTAGTAGAGAAAGTAAAAATGAAACGTCAAAAGACACAACCTATCGCCTTCACGGGGATAGTTGAATTGAAGGTGACGAAAGGAAAGTATGAACACAAGTAGAGTTCGTTATGTTTATGTTACATTCAAAGACAGGTCTCAGTCACATTTTTAATTATAAGGTTAAAATTTAGTTAATATTGCTTATATTTTTTAGTTTTAATGATTAGTTTTGGATTGTTAATTCATCTATGAAAATGCCTTTATTTATTATCATTATTATTACTATTGTAATTTATATTGTTATACACCGGGGTGAGGCCAAAAGGTTTGCAGCTAAAATGTTAAATTTAGTTACCCCGGTATAAACATTGGGGCGTCGTAGCTACAGAGACAAACAAGAGATACCAGGAACTAGCTGCACAAGTCAAAGCGGGCGTGGGATATTTATAAATACATATAAATTCACATTTAACTCTGGTATATTATAAAGTTACCTTGGTGCAGCTACATAGTTTCCAAAAGGTTACAGACAAACACTGGGGTAGATGCACCACACGCACACACACGGCAACACGCATTCCTACACACAACCACACACTCCGAAGATATCCACTGGACTGATGCTACTACTCGACTCACGCTATCAGACAAAGAGTCTCGTCCCTCAACTTGCCTTCACCCCTCCTGACTAGGAGGTGGAGGAAAAAGCCACGTCGGACATGAATTCAACTCACAAACGAAATAATTAGTTCAACAATGTATTCTACACAGCAATAATGTGTCCGACGCGACAATGCACACACATACGCCACAATATCAAAACGTTATTACCACACAATGTATGTGAATAAGTGCAATAAAAGCAAACAAGAGGAAACACAATACGAATATTTCATATCATATTCGTTTCGGACTTTGCACAGCAATGCTTTCTTGTTGCCACCGCAACCTTGCACTATATTACGATCTTCCTCCTATCGCTTCATGCCCGCAAGTCCTGGCAAGGTTGCAAAGCTGAGCTTGGGTTGACATCGCTGGCTTAAAACCCCTTAAACTCATTAAAAGCTCCAGCAAATATATTTATAGTAGGAGGAGCACCTATTGTATTCCACGCAAAAATTCATACCGAGTTTTCACCGCAAATGGTCCAAAACGCGTATTTGTAGAAAAATGTTCGTGTATGTGTGAATGTCTCTGAGCATCATACGAGGATCACTCTGAAGGTTTTGAGAATGGGCAACAATGAGTAGTGGTAAGCCAAAACAGCTTTTCCTAACATCAGATTGAAGTTCAGACACTAACATCTGCAAGTCAGCACCACGTGTGATGTATAGCAAGTGTTGTTACGCATAGGCTAAGATGGATCTGAAGCGAGAGCATTTCCGTGCTATGATTTTCTATGACTTTAAACAGGGTTTAGGGGAGAGAGAATACCTTGAAAGACTTCATTGTGCATTTCTCAATCCACAATTTACTGATGGTATGCAGAGTTTAGAGAAGAACGGGATTTCCTCGAAGACGAAGACCTAGCAGGACGGCCGGTTACAGCAACAATGTGTGAAAATGTGGTGGTGAAAACAGGGTGCATGTTGTGTGAAGATCATCGTTGCACATATGGTCAGATTCAAGAAGCCCTAAATATTGGATCGGCAGCACTGAAAACAATCCTGAAAGAAAAACGAGCTCTGCAGTCCCCGGATCCCCCACCACTTCACAAATGAACAGAAACAAGCACGTGTACAATGGTGCCAGGAAATTATTGAAAAATTCAATAAAGGAGGATCCAAAAACATATAACATTGTAACAGGTGACGAAAGCTGGATTTGCCAGTATGAACCAGAAACTAAACGACAGTCATCGGTCTGGGTCTTCTCAGGAGAGGATCCCCAACAAAAGTGAACAGAACGAGAAGCGTTGGTAAGAAGATTATCTGTTCCTTCTTCTCAGCAAGTGGCCATATTGTGAGGATTCGGCTTGAGGGACAAAAGAATGTTACTGCCAGATGGTACACTACAAAATGTCTACCACAAATGTTCAATGAACTGAGAAAAAGCGTCCTAAGAGTGGTCTGCGTGGAATTTTGTTGCACCGTGACAATGCCTCTGCCCACACTGCACAAGAAACAATCCAGTTTCTGTAGGAGTCAGCAGACAGATATCTGTCCCCATGCAACTTTTTTCTATTCACCAAAATGAAAGAAAAAATTCTAGTTCAACAATTTGAGTCACCCGAAACCGCAGTAGCTGCTTACGAATAATGTATTTGCAGTAGCTGCTTACGAATAATGTATTTGCAGTATCTCCAAAGAAGAATTGCGTTCATCATTTAAAAAAATGGTTTGAAAGGATGAGACGGTATATAGAATGCAATGGAGAATATTTTAAAAAGATGCAATGATCAGAATTAAATGTTTAATATTCTATTGCGTCCATTCTGAAAACTTTTGGAGTGACTCTATGTACGAATATTTTAGGAATTGTGTTTTACCAACTACTCTACAGACGGGTAACGACAAACTTAATGCATTACGCCAAAAACTAAGCGAAACAGCATACAAGGAGATTAAATTTAGTCCAAAGGGTACGGTACACTTGCTTCCATTTACGCCGCATCTTTGGGAGGCATTAAACTGGTCTTCATAAGTGGAGTACGTATAGCGAGGAGGTGTGTGAGTCGGTTTACCTTTTCATGCACGTAGTGGTGTCCTGTTTCATCCAGTTATAGATTATTCATACATATAAAACTTTGAGCATTAGCATTACTCGTCATCACTAATAACCATGTTTAAATTTATAACTAAATGAAACCCTGTTTTACACTAAAAATATATCAATAGTAACATAATGCAAAACTGAATACATTTTACTTTTACTTTCAAAGAGGACACATTTACGAGACATTATTGGAACCATTTGTATAATCTAACTATATAAGTAAATAAAACACTGTTTTGCACAATTTCTCCATGAAAAAGTATTTTAATGACAATATAATGCAAAACTGAAGTAAATTATACTTTTTACTCTCAAAATTAACACATCTACTAGAAAATATTTGAATAATCTGTTCAATATCCATTCTTGTCAACATCTGATAGTCGCCTAGGCACTGAATCACTTACGTGTTGGAAGAACTCTGTCTCTAAACGCAAATATTTCACATTTCATGGCAGTGTTCCCAGAGGCCGACTCTGGTTCTTCTTTGTGCAGGTTGCCAAACTTGAACCATCTTGGCAAACACATACTCGATGACGTTGATATCTGCTGACTTTGGTGGACCGTCAAGAACGAGAGTATCGGGGTGCTCGCCAAAGATGTTCCGCACCGCGTAGGAGTTGTGTATTGAACCATTATCCTGCCCTATACGAATAACGGACACTTCATCTGCAGGATACACTACCCGCACTCTAGGGATAACAACATTCCTAGGGATAGTCACACACTGCTGAGCGTTTATGTTGGCCGTGGTCTCCACAAGCTCACCAGGACCAGCAGCGCTAATCCACCTCAAGAGTGAACATGCAATCCAGATTTTCTAGACACATGTCGACATTTTTAAGTATTCGAGAACCACCAGACCTCCAACATTTCACTTGGTGGTTAGGATCAGAACAAAAACCCTTTTCGTCCATCCATATTATGGTTTTCCATGCTTCTCGAGTTGTCGTAAGTTCCAGCAATGGGAATTCTACGCATAGTTCTCGATGGAAGGCGGTGATGAACTGTTTCCGTACAGCATTCCATGAATAAATGTGTACCAAGTGGAGCCTCCCGGGTACTGTTTGAACACTAACTTGTAGTCCTAATTATGCGAAGCTATCTTTGATGGTCTGAAAAGGCTGGTCTTTTAGTGGTGCTACAAAGGCCCATCCTTTTCGGACGTGGCCTTATTTGGCCGTCGGTTTCTTTTTCTGCGATCCTTAAGATACTCAGCCCTTTTTCCTTGCCAGGTGCTTATTTAGCTTCGAACTGTGAGAATGTTACATGAAATTGCCCTAGCAATGGCTTCAAATGGCAAATTGGCTTCCCACAGATCCACAATTCTTCCCCGATGCACATCCGAAATATTTGCATACATCGCGTTAGCTACAGTTAACACTCACTACTGCTTGGTTGAACAAAAAAGGCAGAACGCTCCAGACACACCCCTCCCTGCTATGTATGCGCCTGCTGAGAGGGTTGGAAAAATGTCACCTGAACCATGTTTACGTAAATGTCTGTGCTCTCAGTAAACCCTGGTATGTTGCTCGAGTGCTTCCGATAATCAAACACCACGACCAGCAGTTTTGAAAAACTGATTGGTTATCTTCTATGGCATGCATCCATCTATCGTGTGGCGTGGAGTCAGTTGCGACTAGCAGTTACAAAACGAGGATTGGAATTGGCAATAACTGAACCGCGTATATAGCCTTGCTAATTTCAAGACATTTAATATATTTTAACTTACCTGCTCTGACGGAATTTCGACACATTCGTGCTGCATTACATTCTTTAGAACCAGAAACCCTTCCTGTACACCAAGCATGTGCTAGCCGACATTTACACACTTTTCCCCGAACCAGCACACTGCTATCCCTTCTGTACACTCTAAATAGCCGGAACGTGGATGGAAGGCTATATAGTCCTTATTCCGGAAACGGTGTGTACCTACTGGTTGGAAAGCTGTAGTATACCGTGTGTAACAAAAATGTACCACAATTTGCAGGACAATTTCCTCACACGTAGACGAAGAAGTTATGTTATATGAACATGAGTCTGGAAACGCTTTGTTTCCATGTTACAACTCATTTTCTCCAACTCGTTAATTATGACAAACACAAGAATAGAACGTACCAGCATACCACATGCAACTCTTTCTCACAGGAGACATTCAATATGCCCTCCGTGAGCATTGGTACATGCATCAACCCGCCGTCATAGTACATCCCGGATGCGCTGATGTATCCCTGGAGTATTACGCATGGTTTCGCAGCCTTCCATAATGTGGACACAAAGACTATAAACATCTGGTACTGAGGTTCGAGACACAAGAGCTTTCAAATGCCCTCACAAATAAAAGTTCCGGGGAGTGTGGAGGCCAGGCAATTGGTCCACCTCTACCTATCCATCTGTCACCGAATCTAATATTTAGAAGCCGACGGACATTAACACTAAAATGAGGAGGTGCTCCATCGTGCACGAAGTACATTTTTGTTGCACAGCTAAAGGCACATCTGCAAACAGATCAGGTAGAACATTCTCTACGAAGTTATGGTATCTTTGTCCGTTGAGCCTGAGTGCAAGAACGTGAGGCCCTTCCAAACAGTCACCAACAATGCCGGCCCAAGCATTGACAGAAAATCTCTGTTGATGACAACAGCTGCGTGAGGATTGACGTCAGTTCATAATCAGAAGTGAACAGCTGCTTACGAGCACAGGACCCGACTTCTGGTTCACTTCTGATTCATCTTCATCACGGTGTTAAAGTGTTTACCTCCATAATGACCCACGGTGTTAACGTGCTTACCCCATGATGACCCACGGTGCTAAAGTGCTTACCTCCATGATGACCCACGGTGTTAAAGTGCTCATCTCCATGAGCTTTGAGTCAGGGGAACATGTGAAAATCATTTGGGAAAAGATCTGGTGAATACGGAGGATGCGAGAAAATTTCCCAGTTGAATCTTCTGAGCTCCGCCTGGGTCAACATTCAACTTGGAAGTTTTCTCGTATCCTCCGTATTCACCAGAGCTTGCCTCAAGTGATTTTCACATGTTCCTCCAACTCAAAGGTAAGCATTTTTAACACCGATGATGAAGCCAAATCAGTGAACAGCTGGTTGAGAGCACAGGACCCGACCTGGTACAACACTGACTTGGAAAAACTTGTGTCACGTCCCCAAAAATGCTTGGAAAAGCATGTTGACTATGTAGAAAAGTAACAGAAGGATTGTACAATATAAATAAAATTAATTCAACATTGAGAAACCTTGTTGTTGCTTCGTGTATGAAACACCAATTTTTAAGTAGATTGTATTGAAGGAGGAGTTGTATTGTATTTCTACTGTTGGGGAACCGAGCTTGAAGTAGTTGCAACCGCACGTATGGTACCCGGTGGCCTTCGCCACAATGTTTAAGAATCAACTTTGTATTTTAATGTTTTCTTTAAATATTATATATATATATATATATATATTTATGTTTGCCTCGGCTGCGTCAGTATTAATTTGTAGAGACAGGAATTTCTTTGCAGGGAGTGGTGCGGCTAAAGAATGTAGACTTACACAAATTATAATTTTTACTTCACTCCTTTTATGAATCCTTGACTCGATTTAAATAACACTTCATTGATATAGAGAGCCGTGAGATTATTTATTAATTAATTGCACTTTTTAACACGTAAATTTGATAATGTTCTCGCCGTATTTTTGTCTCACACTGGATACGTACGGGTCTAGCGTCGGTTAAGCAGGCTGTCTAAAAGCAACTAACTTCTGAATTTGTACAATTTGCTCTATTTCAGTTTCTGATTGGCTAATCCTACGCCAATAGAATACTTGGATTTAATTTAAGCTTTTTCTGGTTGTTGATTGGCTATTTATAAACTGTCTCAAAAATTACATTATTGTTGCTCCAAGAATTACTAGTAGCATTATTAAACTTGGCAATTCATTATTGCCTCAAGGTTACCTCAATGTTACCTCATTGTTAGCAACTTTTGACCTATTTCTCACAGCTCCTGCATTATTAAATTACGTAATATATTCACTTAACATTATTAAACATGTTCATAATAATATAAACATTAATACAATGACTGTTACATACATTTTATGTTATTATACACATATTGTTTTAAGGAGGGCTGTTATTGAATTTATATTATATAATTAGATTAAATCATTTAAGTGTTAAAAATACTGTCTCAACATAATCAATTGTGCGTAATGTTTTTTATAATATAGCGAAACTTACTTACTGGACGCCCCTCGTATTTGCGTAGCTTAGTTAAGATATGGAGGCCTTTGGAAATGAACCAAGTTGCTGTCAAAACCTTAGCGATATGAAACCTCTAATTAAGCACATGAAATTGCTTTAAATAAGCTTCTTACACAACAATACATAATAAAATAGCTTTTTATAATCGCTTTATATTACTAAAAACATTTTTCTGAAGCAAATGCTTTATCTTTTAAAATCTAGGAACAATGCGGCTACTTCCCAAGAGTAACAAAAAATTCCATTCGTCTTACTTTTTTCACTTGCTTTTTTTAACACATTTATTGCTTTTATTTACATCCACTGGAACTTGATTTTACCTTTTTTCTGGCTGTCGGACAATCAGAGTAAAGAATATTTTCACGATAGTTCCGCGCACAATTACACCTAGTATAACTACAAACATAAGGCTTTATTTAAAACAATTAACTATCAGGATAAGTAACATAGCTACCAAATATCCCACTTTTATGTATATTTTAATACGAGGCGTATTCCAAAACTAAGGTCCGTTTGGCCATATCAACAACATCGCTCATGAGACAATGTTTTTATTGACAGTAATATGTGCCTACATGTATACTTTACTTTTCCACACAATCGCCGTTCACATCTATACACTTGCTGTAACGCTGCACCAGCTTCTTTAACCCCTCGGCACAGAAGTCTGCCGCCTGGGACTTGAACCAGTGGGTAACGCTCGTCTTGAGTTCATCGTCGGTTTGAAATCGTTGTCCACCCGCCACCGTTTCAAATGCAAGAAGAGGAAATAGTCGCTTAGTGCCAGGTCGGAACTGTACGGAGGGTGGTCAAAGAGTTCCCAACGAAATTCTTGTTTTTGGTTTTGGTAGCAGTATGTGGGCGTGCGTTGTCGTACAGGAGGATGATGCCAGACGACAGTTTCCCACGGCATCGATTTGGATCGTACGTCTCAGTTTGGTAAGCGTTGCACAGTACACGTCAACTGTAATTGTTGATCCACGGTCCATGAAATCAATCAAAAGAACATCCTTTTCGTCCCAAAACACGGTAACCATCATTTTGCGATTCGTGTACAGCGACTGCTTACACTTTTTTGGTTTGGGTGAACCGGAATGGCGCCACTGCATTGATTGTTGTTTCGATGCTGCGTTGGTGTACGCTATCCATGTTTCGTCAGCCGTAACAATGTGGGAAAACAAACCATCTCCATCCTGTCTATAGCGCTCAAAAACTGCCGTGCACTACGCATTCGTTGCTCTTTGTGCTGACCGGTGAGCAGTTTTGGCACCAACCTCACACAAAGTTTCCAATATCCAAGCTGCTCAGCGACAATCCTGTAAAGTGAGGTTCGAGCAACATTTGGCAATTCGTCAGCCAGACCACCAAGCGTCAAACACCCATTACTTCGAAGTTTTTGGTTCACTTGCTCAAGGAGTCGTCGGTCCGAATACTGGCCACTCCGCTGTTCATCGTGCACATTTGTGCGGCCATTTAGAAATTCTCGACACCAGTATCGAACATGTTTGTCACTCATTATGTCCGGTCCATACACGAGGCATAACTCACTGTGGATGTCCGTAGCTGACAATCCTTTTGTCAGCAAAAATCTAATCACACCGCGCACTTCACAGCTGGCGGAATCTACGATTGTGGCGATTGCGATCTGCTCTCACCGACGTCTACTGCGTCACACCAACACTAACCTAGGTTCCTCAGGAGTCCGTAGACAGCGCTGCAGTGGTGAAACGTCTTCAGCCCTACCATCCGTTAAATATTGTTCACCGGGCCTTAGTTTTGGAATACGCCTCGTAAAATTAAGTATTTAATGATATTCGTCCAACAATGTATTCAAGGTGTGTTTCTAAATTTTCCTTGGATATGTTAACATGCATTTCCATTCTTGTAGAGTAATATATTAGTTTAGCTCTTCCTTAGTTGTGTTCTAATGCGTTTGTAATATATGTAATTAGTATGCGTTACATAGTTACTTCAGTTGCGTGTAAGGTAAACAAGACAAACTACACATGATTGTATTTCGTACGTGTGGAAATCAGTTGCCAGACTTTGTTTTCAAATACTACTTTAAACCGTGGCAACAGCGCACATCTAGGGCTTTAGTGCACGTGCTTTACGCAAAATGTTTAGTGAGGGTGTGGTTAGGGGAGGTAAGGAACAAGCGCTTGACTACGGCACAAAGGCCGCCGCTTGGGGACGGGTTGAGCGCGATTTATAAACAAAGGCTCATCTTTCTATCTCTTCTTCTTAATCGACATAAACGTTGGCAGAAATAACTGCATTACACATTTCATCATAGCTACAACAGGGATACAGAAGATTGAAGCAATACTCAAAATCTTTAAAAGGTTGGTCGCTATATGCTTGCTTTGAAATTTCATATTCTTTGCATGTCATCGCGAGAAACTAAAAAAAACAATCTGATGTGATACATTTAAATGACTTTCTCTACCCTCAATCGTTTATTAGTGAGTATACAAGCTATTCTTACTAAAGCTTATTTTTCTATCTACTACATTTTCATCCAAATAAACCTTTGCAGAAATAGCTACATTACACATTTCGTTATAGATACAAAGGGAACAGCGATAGTCAAATGTTTAACAACTGGACGCTATATGCTGGCCTTAAAATTCCATACTATTTCCATGCAATCGCGGGAACCAACCGAACGTTTGAAAGGACTTTAAAGACTGGCCAAGGAATGCACAATTCGAACCATTAATAACGGATCTCTAAAAAATGGTCTATGCCACAAAAGAACTTACCTGAAATAAACTCTGTGTTTTAAAGAGATCTACATTTCTTGTGTAGTACGTTTTCGTCTATCGCTAAACCTTTACCGGTTATATAAGATTAAAAAGATTCCTTCCGAATGAAGAGGATTTCACAGCTATTCCCATAAAATTCAAGTTATACATTGTCAAGTTTGTCATGCAAATATTTTTAATATATGCTATTTTAATCAAAATCGTTTGAGTAATTTTTAAAAAAAAAACCAAAATGTTCGAAAAATGTTCTATGTAAAGCGTAGTTGAGGTGAGCTGGTGATTTTCTTGAAAATCTTCGTGTGACATCCTTGAAGATTGAACTTAAATACTAAGTTTGCTACTTACTGACTTTTCATGTTTTAGTTATACTGTTCACAGAGACACTCACACTCACACGCACACGCAGACAGACAGACAGACAGACAGACAGACAGACAGACAGACAGACAGACTGACAAACACACACGGACTTTTTTTTCAAAAATGCTTTTTTTTTATTCAGGGTTCCTCAAAACACTTTTTCTGATGAAATCTCGACATCGAATATTTGAAATGATGCTTTCCCTACTTACCATTTGTAGTAGAGAAAATAAAAAATCTGATGTGTTACACTCACAAGACTTTCCCTACTCTTGTACAAACTATTTTTACAAACGCTTATTCTCCATATGCTTCATGTTAATCGAGATATCGAGATGTCAATCTTATTGGTAATTTTCTTGAAGATGCAAGGGGAATATGGTAGGTTTTAAGCGATAGTCAAATATTTTAAGCGCTGATTGCTATGTGGCGTATTCCTCTTTGCATGTCCAGGACATAAAAAAGTCTGATGTGTTACACTCGCATAACTTTCTCTACTCTTGTACAAACTATTTTTACAAACGCTTATTCTCCATATGCTTCATGTTAATCGAGATATCGAAATGTCAATCTTATTGCTAATTTTCTTGTAGATGCAAGGGGAATATAGTAGGTTTTAAGCGATAGTCAAGTCTTTTAAGCGCTGGTTGCTATGTGGCGCATTCCATTCTCTTAGCATGTCCAGGACATAAAAAAAGAAAAATCTGATGTGTTACACTCATATGACTTTCCCTACTCTTGTACAAACTATTTATACAAACGCTTATTCTCCATCTACTTCATGTTAATCGAGATACACATTTGCAGAGTCTATCTTATTGCTAATTTTCTTGTAGATGTAAGGGGAATGTATATTTACAAGGGCAATATAGAAATACAGTAGCCTTTAAGCACATAGCACCATTTCCTTTTCCACAGATTATAAGTCTTTGATATCCAAGACAAAAAAATGAATAACGAATTCCCATTTGAGAAAATAAGTATTGAAAAATTTAGGGGAATAACAAGCAATATCTCGAAAATGGTTCACTCAACAAAAAAATGTACATGACATAAATTGTGTATTTTAACGCGATCTACATTTTTTGTGTAGTAAAATTTTGTCTATCTCTTATGGTTTACCAGTTATGCAAAAGTCGTTCACAATGAAGAATACTTTTAGAGACATTCCCAGAAAATTCAAGATATACATTTTATTTGTCATAAAAATATCTTAAACATATGATATTTTAATCAAAATCGTTAGAGCCATTTTTGAGAAAATTAAAATGTTCGAAAAATTTTCCATGTAAAGGGTAATATGGAGTGGGGGGATTTGAAAACCTTTGTGTTGCATCTCTGGAAGATACTGAACCTAAATACCAAGTTTGGTTTTTATGCGACTGTTCGTTTCTGAGTTATGCTGTTCACAGACAGACACACAGAGACACACAGACACACACACGGACACACAGACACACACGCGGACATGTTTCCAAATATGCTTTTTTTGGATTCAGCGGGTCTCAAAACATATATTTCCGGTTAAATCTCGGTATCGAATTTTTGGGTGGAATACAATACTTCCCCTACTTACTATACGTAGTAGAGAAAGTAAAAATGTATGATAAAGTCAAACACTTACAAGAATATGTCGGAAATGGTTAATACCCCAAAATAAGAGTATTTTACATAAATTGTGTGTTTTAATCACAGCTATATTTTTTAATTTTTCTAGTATGTATAGTAATTCGGAGAAGTATTGCACTGCACCCAAAAATTTGCTGTCAAGGTTTCACCGGAAATACATGCTTTGAGACGTCCTGAATCAAATTAAATCGTTTTTGGAAACATGTCCACGTGTGTGTCTGTCTGTCTATGAATAGCATAACTCAAAAACAAAAGGTCTGACGTGGTATTTGAGCTTAGTATCTTTTTTTTATTAGTTTATTATTGTCGCTTTAACATTAAAGTCATAACGCGACTACAATAAATTTTAATAATTACAATATTTTGAAACAAATTACATTGATTATATAGCATTATACAATTTTATTTCTTTTAAAAACTTTACTATGTTATAACAGATGGTTGGATCACTCAAGGCCACCGAGAGGTTAGCAGGAATGCCACACTGAAGCCTATGAACATCGTGGATAGGGCACGCTGCAACTACATACTGAACTGTGAGAATGGAGTGACATGTAGGCTGATGATCTTTTCCAAGGAAATATGAATGGGTAATTGCAGTATGTCTGATACATAGCCTGGTGAGAGGTACCTGCTCACGACGAATTAGATTGGGTTACTGAAACTAGGATTGGAGCTTAAGGCGATTAATTTGCTATTGAATGTGGAACTCCAATATAGCTTCAATTTCTTACATATTTCATACTTTTGGAAATTATGGAAGTCGTGATGCGGAACCTTGAGGTCGGCCAGGCTTGGAGATGATGAGATGGGGTTTAAGGGCGCTCAACATCTAAGCCTATTAGCGCCCTTACAATGTATAAAATATAAAAGTTAAAAGCCAAAAATTAAAATATCACACACAAACCCGCTTAGTCGAAAACAGTAAAATCAACAGACCAAATTTTAAAACCTACCACACTAAAATCATGGTCAAAAAGAGTAACAGGACGTGTCAAGAGCTGTAGAACGCATAGGAAATGAGCGCCATATGTCCACTGGGGTGTGTAGCCTCCATTAAAACAGACATCATAAAATTACAAAGCTAAAGGACGCTCAGCGCATCAAATGCACCGATTAAAATCACTGTCACTAATAAAACGTAAAACACATTCTACAGCACGCGCGCCGTCTGCTAAAGCGTTGGCTATGCCAACAGGCAGACCCACTCGAACGCGTAACGGAGATAAAACCCTGACACTCTTCTAAAATGTGACGCACCGTTAAGGGCACATCACACTGCTCACAGAGTGGAGCGGGCTCACCACTGAGCAAATATCTATGACTAAAAAGGCAATGTCCAATCCGTAAACGAGCTAAAATTACCTCTTCCCGACGACACGAACGAGAAGAGGTACCCCAGACTTACGGGAGAGGCTTAACCTCCCGCAACTTGTTCCCCCGGAGGGCCGTCCACTCATCCCTCCAAAGCGAGAGGATGCGGCTACGTAAAACAACAAACAAATCTGTGAAGAGAACAACAGAGGTAAAATATCTGGGTAATAAAATCGCCGATCTGGCAGCGGCGTCGGCAGACTCATTACCTGAGATGCCCACATGACCTGGAATCCACAAGAAGGAGACGCTGATGCCAGAGACACTAAGCGAGTGGAGCAGGTCATGTAAGCGTTGTACGAGTGGGTGGTAATGCTACAGCGCGTTAATACTCTGAAGGGCACTCAGAGAGTCCGTACAAATAACACAGTACCGTAAATCGTGCCGCTGAATGTATAAAACAGATTGATAAATACTAACACGTTCTGCGGTAAAAATTGAACATTGCCCAGATAAACGAAACGTAAAACTACATTGACCAAAAACAAAGGCACACCCAAATCTAGCATCAGTCTTAGAACCATCGGTAAAGATAAGTCCCCGAATTGCGCCTGTACTTCTAAAAAAGCCGATCTAAAGACTGAAGAAGGGGTCTCGGTCTTCGATATCGACGTTAGCCCAAGGTGACGTGGGCCTCAGCGCGCAACCATGGAGGAAAAAGCGTTTCCCCCTGGGAAGGGCCGGCGCTGGCGTAACGTCGAAATGCCGAAGAAGCTGTCAAAATCATACCGCTGGAGGGAGCAATGCAGAGGAGCTAATTAAATATTGCCGATCAAGCGACTCCGCGAAAAATAAGTCGAAGAACGGGTGGTCAGGCAAACTGGAGAGTCGACAGGCATAACTGCACAAAAGCATCTCACGCCTGGAAGACAGCGGAGGCTCTGCAGCTTCACCGTAAAGACTAGGTACGGGGCTAGTTGGAAAGACCCCTGTAGCGACTCTGATACCACGATGATGAATGGGATTCAAGCAACGTAACACAGATGGACGTGCCGATGAATAGACAATGCACCCGTAATCAAGTTTGGATCAGACCAAAGAGCGATAAAGACGCAGAAGGACGGTCCGTTCAACTCCCCAGGATGTGCTACTTAAAACACGTAAAAGATTAAGAGAACGGTCACACTTTGCTTTTAAAAAGAAAACGTGATACGTCCAGCTCAGCTTTCGATCAAAGATCAACCTCAAAAATTTCACCTCGTCTTTAAATGGAAGGACCTCCGACCCAAGATGCAGAGAGGGCGGAGTGAAAGCCTACCGGCGCCAGAAATTAATACAGACGGATTTCTCGGCGGAGAAATTAAAGCCTTTGGCGTTACTCCAGGCGTAGAGACGGTCGATACAGCTATGGAGACGGCGTTCGAGTAGACAAGTCCGCCGTGAACTACAACAAATGGCAAAATCGTCAACGAAAAGGGACGATTAAATGCCAGGTGGAATACAATCAACAATGGGGTTGATAGCATTAGCAAAAATTGTGACACTGAGTACAGAGCCCTGCGGTACACCGTTCTCTTGAACAAAACGACTAGATAAAACCGAGCCCACACGTACACGAAAGATGCGGTCCGTCATAAATTCCCGAAGAAATATGGGAAGACGACCGCGTAAATTCCATGCGTGAAGTGTACGTAAAATGCCGCCCCTCCAACAAGTGTCATAAGCTTTCTCTAGGTCAAAAAACACAGCCACTGTTTGCCATCTTCTCAGAAATCCGTTCATAATATGCGTCGACAGAGACACCAGATGGTCGACGGTAGAGCGATGGCGACGAAATCCGCACTGAGCGTTCGCTAGAAATTTCTGAGACTCAAGTCACCATGTCAACCACCCGTTGATCATGCGCTCCATCACCTTGCAAATGCAACTGGTGAGGGAGATAGGGCGGTAGCTGGAAGCTAGTTGGCGATCCTTCCCAGGCTTAAGTATAGGGACAATGGTGGCTTCGCGCCAAACGGAAGGAAAAAGGCCGTCTTGCCAAATACGGTTATAGACCTGTAAGAGAAAGAGTTTACTGTCAGCTGAAAGGTTCTTTAACATCAGGACATGAATGCCGTCCGGCCCAGGAGCGGAGTGCCTAGAGCAATGGAGAGCGTGCTCCAGCTCCCGCATTGTGAAAGGTTCATTATAACACTCCTTATTAGCAGACCGAAAATTAAAGGTCTCGGTATCCAGCTGGTCTTTGAGAGTGCGAAAGCCGGCGGAATAATGGTCTGAACTGGAAACCGCCTCAAAGGCAGCACCCAGAGTGTTAGTAATGGCAGCCGGATCCACTATGGTGGCATTGGAAACCTGAAGGCCAGACACAGTACAATGCGACACTTTACCGGAGAAGCGACGAAGTTTATCCCAAACAGAGGAAGGTATAAAGCGATTAAAAGACTCGACAAAACGAGTCTAAGATGCCTTCTTGCTATCCTGAATAATGCGACGAGCCCTGCGCGCGATTTTTTAAAAGTAACCAAATTATCAAGTGTAGGGTGTCGCCGAAACACCCTAAGCGCAGTCCTACGAGCACGAAGGGCGTCCCGACAATCCTCGTTCCACCACGGAACAGGAATACGCCAAGGGCGAGAGGACGGGGAATTGTGCGTTCGGCGGCAGATAAAATCGTAGACGTAAGGTGCTGCACCATTTGGTTAACGTCAGTGAAGGGCTGGTCCTCAAAACACACGAGGCTGGAATACAATCTCCAGTCCGTTTTTCTGAATAACCAGGTAGGTACTCTGGAATGCTGGATGTGGTGAGACAAAAGAGAAACGATGCAGGGGTAATGATCGCTGGAGTAGGTGTCAGCGACGACGTTCCACTGCAGACGACTAGCAAGCTGGAGTAGTAAACGGCAAGGTCTAAGTGAGAGAAGGTAACAGAAGAGTCAGAAAGAAAAGTAGGTTTACCTGTATTGAGGATGGAGAGGTTGAACTGACAAGCCCTTGGCGAACCCCACAGGAGGTGATGGGCATTAAAATCTCCCAACAGAAGAAATGGTGTTGGGAGAGCGGACAGGAGATCTCGAATGTCCGCGATAGCGAGAGGAGACGATGGAGGTGAATAGACAGAGCAAAGAGAAAAGAAAAACCCGGGCAATTGAAGCCTAACGGCAACAGCTTGTAAGTCGGACGTAAGAGCTAGAGTTTGAAAATGAACGTCGTTACGCACTAACAACATGACACCTCCATGAGCAGGAGCACGCTCATCCGGTTCAAAATCGTAGCGAACCGGAGTGTACTCTCGGAGATCAAAAGGGTCGTGAGGGCGAAGCTTGGTCTCCTGCAAACACACGACCATAGGTGAATTTTCCAATACTTTTACAATTTACTTAAAATAAACTTTTTGTGGCATAAACTGTTTCTGAGATAACCGTTATTAAAGGTTTCAATTGTTCAATACTTCTCATTCTTTTAAAGTCGCATCGATTTTCATTTGTTTCTCGCGATGTCATGGAAACAGTATGGAATTTTAAGACCAGTATATAGCGTTCAGTTGTTAAACATTTGACTATCGCTGTTCTCTTTGTATGTATAACAAGATGTGTAATGTGGCTATTTCTGCAAAGGTTTACTTGGATTAAATGTAGTAAATAGAAAAATAAGCTTTAGTAAGAATAGTTTGTATGGTCATTAATAAAGATAGAGGGTGGAGAGAGTCATGTGAATGTATCACATAAAATTTTTATTCAATAAGTTTGTGTCTGTCTCTTACGGTTTATTCGGTTATACAAAATTAGTACAATTTATATGAATTTAAAATTCACAGGACTCACGCAGGAACTTCGGGAAACATATTTTATTAACAATTTAAGTATTTTAATCTATATCAGTAGAGCCATTTTGAAAAAATAAAAAATGACCAATGTTCTTGAATTATGTGTTCTCTCACACACACACACACACACACACAGAGATATATATATATATATATATATATACACAGGCTGAATCACCTAAACCTTGCACCGCAAATATTTCGGAAATGTAAATTGCTATTGATGTGCAGTTTTCACAGCATTTATTTGTAGACAGGGGCTCGTACATTTAGCATATAAACGGATTTTAATAATACTGAGAAAGTGCATTTTTTGAGCAAACATACAATTTTATAAATGCAACAATGCCTAGTTACAGCAACAGAATAAAAGTAGGGTAAATTAGAATGTCAATGGTCTTTGTTTCAGGATTCTAGTTCAATTGGTTTACGAGAAATCGTATTTTGAAAAGTTTCCACCCCGACAATTGTTTGTCCCATACAACGTGCTTAGATGCTAGGTCCGATGTTGTTATGTTTGTTTGCATTGTGTTTTCTGCTTATTGATTGCATTGCGACTTTCTGGTCAGTTAGTTTGTGACAGTTCAAGCCGTAAGTCGTGAGTGGAAGATGGGGTTTATGAATGCAGAAAAAGCCGACATGCTCGTGTAGGAGAGTGTAGGAAGAATGCAGTTCGTTCCTGTACGGTGTATACGGAAACGTATCCCAACAGACATCAACCATCTCGGCAATTATTTATCAACCTATTCAACCAATTACGTGTAAATGGTACTGTAACACCTAGAAAACGTAACCGAAACAAACAAGTGACTGGAGAAGAATAAGAAATTAATGTGTTGGCTGCCGTTGCAGTAGATCCGCAAATTAGTTCCCGCACAATCGCACGTGGAAGTGGCATAAGTCAGGTAAGTGTGCTGCGCATTCTACATCCACATAGGTTCCATCCCTATCACATCTCTCTCCTTCAAGAGCTGCATGGAAACAATTTTGAGAATCGTGTTAATTTTTGTACATGGGCATTAAGACATGATACTCCAGATTCATCATGTATCTTGTTTAGTGATGAGGCAACATTTACTAATCACCGCAGAAACATGCACTATTGATCTGTTGACAATCCCCGTTGCTTCGTCAGGTGGAAAGTCAGCGTCCATGGAGTTTAAACGTGTGGTGTGGGATAGTGAACCACCAGCTCATAGGCCCTTTGTTCATAGAAGGAACAATGAACTCGCACAAGTATCGCAGCCTCCTGACAGACCATCTGCCACAGATACTAGAAGACGTTTCTTTGCAGCCTAGGTGGAACTTGTGGTACCAACATGATGGCTGTCCAGCCCATAGTGCAGGAAGTACTACAGCTTGTCTTAACGGATTGTTTCCAAATTGTTGGATTGGACGAAGAGGACCTTACCTTGGTCGGCCCATTCACTGGATCTAATCCCTTTAGACTTTTTTCTGTGGGGAAGGCTGAAAGACACTGTCTACAAGGATATACCAACTACACCAGACGGCGTATTACTGCTGCCTGCTCTGAAATTTCCGCTGAAATGCTAGAACGTGTGCAGCAGTCTTTCCATAGCAGACTGGAAGCGTGTATTGAAGCTGCCGGTGGTCATTTTGAACACGACCTTTGAAGGGCTATGTTCTCTTTACTTGTAAGAATCCACAGAATTATTGTAATTCCCTTTTGTTTTTCTTTAGTTTGTGCTACCACAGGTTGTACAAGTGTCGGTGCGTAAAAGTTTCAAAATAAGATTTCTCGCAAATCACTTGCACTACAATCTCGCAACTAACTCCACTGACATTCTAATTTACCCTACCTTTATTCTGTTGATGTAACTAGGCATTGTTCCGTTTAAAAAATTGTAGTTTGCTCAAAAAATACACCTTCTCAGTATTATTAAAATCTATTTATAGGCTAAATGTACGAGCCCCTGACTACCAATCAATGCTGTGAAAACTGCACACCAATAGCACTTTCCATTTCCAAATATTTGCGGTGCAAGTTTTAGGTGATTCCCTCTGTATATATTTACTCACTTTATAGTATTCGCATAAATATTTCTTAATCCTATAAAGAGGACAACCTAATAGTTAAATCCATAAAGTAAGCTGAATGCTGCTGTACAGTGCTAGTACATACCGTATAGCTTATTTCGGGAAATCACCAAGGTTTATTGATGTGACCTTTATGAACCCAAAAGATTATCTTGTGTTAAAATCTGCATTTTCCCCATACACAGGACTTTATCAGTTGCAGCAAAGACAGAGTTCATTCAGAGTGATTCCACAAACGGAGCTCTTAACAGCAGCACGGCGACTTCTGGAGAACTTAATGTAAGTATAATTTCTATTTTTGGAATATTGCTACCATAAGGGGCTATTAAAAGTCCTATCTCACCAATGTTAAATGTGCTAAATCTAGGACTCATTAACTCGGAGCTACTGACAATATCAGACTGAAATATGGCTATAGCATTGAATTTTTCAGTCGTCTGATTCTACCTTTCCAACCCTGTCCAACACACGGCTTGTGCGGAAGAACAATTCATTCCATTAACTGACCTAATAGTGGTCGAAACTATGAAACCTGGGATTTAAAGTACTTACAACATTGTAGGTTGCCATTGAGGTATATCATCTCAATACAATTTGAGATCACCATGTTGTTTACCCGGAAAAATGCGAATCAGCTGGAGAAATTAGTGTCATGACGGCATGTTGCCATGGTAGCTCAGTGTTTAGAGCAACCAGACGGAGACCGGGAAATTGCTGGTTCAAATTCCGGCTATGGCAATGAATTTTTCAGTCGTCTGATTCTACCTTTCCAACCCTGTCCAACACACGGCTTGTGTGGAAGAACGATTAATTCCGAAACATTTACAGGATGTAGATACATGCTTTCTAAATTCACTGATACAACACTGTTACGCAATACACAATGTGCACTATTATGATCGGCTGTTACACAATAAGTTTGTTTTTCGACTCCTATACTTAAATGTGTTCATTTCCCGTTAGAAATCTCTATGGAAATGGAGTCCATTTCCAAACAGATTTATTAAATCCATTTCGATTCAGATTTACTTACGCGCTGTCCAACTCAGAGTCACTAAAAATAGTTTATTTTTACGCAAATAGTTATGTTTACATACCTTTATCAGTAGATACGTATTGTCAGGTGATTCATCAATGAAGGTTTTAATTTCATTTGTCGAAAATGTTTTTGCATTTTTCCCCAAAGCACCCTACCAAATTCTGTTTTAACAGCTAATACAGCATTTTATATAGGGTTTTTCAAAAAGAGTGTCCTAATCTTTGAACGTAAATAAAACACGTTATAATAGAGGTTTATTTCCTCTTTTTTGGAACATAATTAATGTCATTACGTGTGGAAGAGAACATCAGTTAAGTGGCCGCTGCGACGTCGTTGGGTTGCGCGTATAAGTTGGCCCAATTTTCAATGACAGAAGAACGTAAATTAGGTCCAACTTCACGAATAACACACGTGATGTTATTCATAAGATCATTTACTGTTTCTGGCTTGTTGACATAAACTCGAGATTTAACATAACCCCACAAGAAGTAACCCAACGGCGTTAAATCACATGACTCTGGGGCCAGTTAACACCACCACCACGGTAAATGATGAATCCTCTGAACTTCTTCTTCAAAAGATCGATTGTTTCGACAGCAGTATGACACGTGGCACCATCTTGTTGGAACCAGATGTTTCTGAGATCCATACCATCCAATTGAGGCCAAAAATAGTCCCTTATAAGAGCCCGGTATCTTTCTCCATTGGCAGTTAGAGGTTCTCCATCTTCATCTTGCAAAACATATGGACCAATGATTCCACCATATCAAAATCCACACTACACAGTAACCTTTTGGGGATAAAGTGGTTGTTCTTGAATCTACATTGGATTACGATTGCTCCAATATCAGATATTTTGTTTGTAACACAACCATCCATCCAAATGTGGGCTTCCTTGCTGAAGATGATTTTTCGACAAAAAAATCCGGGTCAGCTTCCAATTGCTCCATAGCCCAGTCAACGAAACCACGGCGCAACCTATGGTCGTTGGGCTTTATTTCTTGAGTTAACACCATTTTGTAAACGTGAAACTTAAAGTCCAGATGCAGAATTCGCCAGTTTGTGGTCGGCGAAATCCCCAATTCTTGCGCTCGACGAACAATTCATTTGTTTCCGTTCTCGCGTACACTCTCGCGAACGCCGCCTATGTTTTCGTTAGAGCACTTACGTAGATTACGTACAGGCGTTCTTTGATCGCTGACAGAACCACTTCTTTCAAATTTTCGATCAAACGCCGAATAGTTCTCTCGCAGAGACGATTATGCAGTAAACTTCACGCAATACAGGAAGGTTTGGCGAACAGATGATCCATTTTGATAATAAATTTTCATAATTCCTACGCGTTGCTGAATGCTGTAAAGTTGCATGGCTATTTCTCAATACCAACTGTAACCACATGAAAAAATCTGACATGTTACTCTCACATGACTTTCTCTACTCTTGTACAAACTATTTTTACAAACGCTTATTCGCCATATGCTTCATATTAATCGAGATATCGAGATGTTAATCTTATTGCTAATTTTCTTGTAGATACAAGGGGAATTGGTAGGTGTTAAGCTATAGTCAAATATTTTAAGAGCCGGTTGCTATGTGGAGTATTCAATTCTCTTTGCATTACCAGGACAAAAAAAATGAATAACGAATTCCCATTTGAGAAAAAATATAAGAGTTGGAAAATTTAAGGGAATAACAAGCAATATCTTGAAAATGGTTCACTCAACAAAAGAAATGTTTATGACATAAGTTGTGTATTTTAACGCGATCTACATTTTTTGTGCAGTATAATTTTGTCCTTTTATGGTTTATCAGTTATGCAAACGTTGTTCACGATGAAGAACACTTTTGGAGACATTTCCAGAAAATTCAAGATATACATTTTATTTGTCATGAACGTATTTTAAATGTATATTTTAATCAAAATCGTTAGAGCCACTTTTTAGAAAATTAAAATTTTCGAAAAAAATTTCCATGTAAAGGGTAATCTAGGGTGGGGGATTTTCTTGAAAACCTTCGTGTCGCATCTCTGGAAGATACTGAACCTAAATACCAAGTTGGGTGTTTATCCGACTGTTCGTTTCTGAGTTATGCTGTTCACAGACACACACAGGACGTTTCCAAAAATGCTTTTTTTGGATTCAGGGGATCTCAAAACATGTATTTCCGTGAAATCTCGGTATCGAATTTTTGGATGGCATGCAATACTTCCCCTACTTAGTATACGTAGTAGAGAAAGTAAAACTGCTGTAACTGAATAACAACGGCAGCTATCGCATGTAAAACATAGGACACTCTTGCTGAAAGACCCTTTACTTGAATATAAAAGTTCCATGTTTTACATTTAGAGTAGTTCTCAATGCCGAATAATTTGTACATAAGGTTAGGGATATCATTGTTTTTAACGTTTCTTCAAATTAAACTATTGGCATATTTTCTGACAGTGAAGTTACATTTTTTCTTGCTCGCCAAACCATGAATTTGTTGTACAACTTTTCATACATTTTCTTTGATTTTTCAGGAAGTAACTTATTGATTACATTCCTCGCCTCCTCCAGGATATCAGGAGGTATGGAACTAAATTCCACCTCTTCAAATTCACTAATAAACATTTCTGTCCCCATCTTGTAAACTTAATGCCTGCGACCTTGAATCGATATTCGCTTGTTATCGAAGCGCATCTAAATTACGTATCGAGAAATTGATTTATCACATGCATCTAAATATTAAATATTTATTGTATATATAAATGTCGTATAAAAACTTTTGTATGCAACTCTAATTACAGGATCGTTGCATAAATAACTATTATTAAAGAAGATGAGATTATTTTCTTATTAATTATATACAGAGTGAGCCAAAAGACTCCGAACCGCCTGCGCAGTGTTTTTACCTGTCCGCGTCCTCGACGCTCGTTGCCGTCTGCTGCTATCATAGAAAGACGCGGATGAAACCATACAACATTTTTAAAACTACTTTTAAAGACTTTCATTACCAACTTTATGAAAGGAAATGCTGAAACTGGCCACCGTCGTTGTCTATACATTTTTGGCACCTCTTTAGGAAACTATCCATCAGAATTTTTGTCGTCTAATGTTTCTTCGGTAAGAACCGAACGCCGTCTTTTAGATTTCTTAGCCTGAACACTGGCTGTGTCCTGAAATTTACTGTAAATGCATGGATTGTTGTACGGCCTGCAACTTTTACACCTGGAAATATTTCTGCAAATCGTACTTTCACTTGGCGAGCTCACCGAGTTAACACATACGAATCATAAATAAATACACGCTGTGCAGTAGAAAACATATATACTGAGCCATAATATACTTTGTGACTAAGTACAGGACAAAATAATAAATAACTCGTAATAACTGAACTACGTCACATCACCGTCAACTCAAAACTGCACTTCACAATGCACAGCAAAACCACAATGGCGTGACTTTGTTTATAGCAGCAGTATGTTATCATGTATTTATCATATTTCCACACGCCCAGTGGAAAACCACCGCGCAGCCGGTAATATTGTTCATAAAATACCCCTCCGGGCTAGCTTAAAACAAAGTGTACAAGACAAACCCAGAACCCTGGAAGAATTAAAACAAAATATCCACCAGGAAATTTCTCAACGTGAACTACGGCGAGTGGTGGATAGTTTCCTAAAGAGGTGCTAAAACTGAATGGACAACGACGGTGGCCAGTTTCAGCATCTCCTTTCGTAAAGTTGGTAAGTAAAGCCTTTAAAAGTAGTTTTAAAAATGTTCTATGGTTTCATCCGCGCCTATCCGTGATAGCGGCAGACGGCAACGAGCGCCGAGGACGCGGACAGGAAAAACACCGTTCGGAGTCTTTTGGCCTTAGCCAAAAGTTATTAATGTAGAGTGAACTGAAAAAATTCAGTGATTTGAACACGGTTTTCCCGTTCTCCGTGCAGGTGCTCTAAGCATTGAGCTACTTATGACAACATGCCGGTGGGACAGTGAATTCCCCAATTGACTCAAGTTGTTTCCCAGATAGACCACCAAGGCAATCCCAATGGCGACCTGCCATCGCAAGTACTTTAATACTGGGTGCTTATGGGCTTCTTAACGTTTTCTTTTTATTATTAAACTTTTTAAGAGACTTTTGCCTGGTTTTACCAAGGTTTTAATATAGAGTCAAATGTACAGTTACAGTAGATCAATGGCTAGAGCAAACGCATGGAGAACAGGAGAACCGTGTTCAAATCCCGGCTGTGGTATTGAATTTTTCAGTTGATTCTACATTTAAAAATAATTATTTTCTTAAGTATACCATATTTTGTTTAAAATGTATCAGTAATTAATTCTTTTCGAAAACCAACCCTGTTATTAACATTAAATTAGATCCACAGTATTACTTAGGGACTTTTTCAAGGAAAGGGAGGGCAATAAATGACCTATCCTGCAAACACTTGTGATCTATTGTGCTTCCCTTCATTTAATCTGCTAAGATGTTTGCTTCCTTTGCAAAATCTGTTATTGGTAAAAAAAGCACAATATTTTCCTAACAGAAAAGCCATGCTATATAAGTTTACCATTCAGGAATGTTTACTTCTCTTACCTGTACATGTTCAGATTTAGAGGAGAATCCATTAAAAATTAAATCACTTTCATCTTCACTTTCTACAGATATCTCTGCAAGTTTATCATTCTTCCCAGACAGATAATCAAGTTTTCTTTTCACTGGCGCCATAATGTGTATCTTGTGATTATGTCTCAGGGAAAATATGAAGTCAAAAAACGGAGAGAATAACACCTCCTAGTAATTCTGAATACAGTTGGCAAATGACAGCAAGTTATGACTGTTTAGAGACATCTGTTGGTGGAGTGTATAATTTTAGCAAAATGTTGATTTGTCTTAAGTGTGGCTTGTGATTATCTCTGACGCAATGTCGGTTCATTTATTTCTAATGTTAGCAGTTCTCTCTCTTTATACAGCTATTAGCTGGTTTAGCCGAGGTTCCTCGGGTAGCTTTTTAAACTCGAATAACGACATTCATTCGAGCAACATCTAGTAATTCACTCCTTCCTTCATATCCTGGATCAGTCTACGTGCATTTTTACTGGATTTGTTAAAAACAGCAATTTATGAATACGGGTGTCGCTCTAATTTCATTTACCAAACCCCCGTTCTTAATGAAAATACAAGAAGTTAAACAAAGAGTTAACAAATACTCTCAGAACACTATAAACAACAAAATAAAAAGTTAGAAGACACCACAAACAAAATCACTGTTGAACAAACACAAATACCACAGTTTGTAATGATGATTTCTCGTGAATGTAACTAAGCGACTTCCACGTCGTCATATTCGGGCTGCTTTTTTATAGGGAAAATCTCAGTTGGAAGGAAACAATAGCATATAACCTTGTTTATTCCTAGCAACCAACACATATAAAACCACAAGAAAGACAAAACAAAAGAAAAGTCAAATTAACAACAAAAGGATAAGAAAATAAATGAGACACAAAAGATTATAATATGTGAATATCCTAACATCGAAGCATCATCACAGAAGTATGGATATTGACTTCAACTTATTACTCTTATGTTAGCAAGGTCTGAGTACCATACAGACTTTTGTAGTCAATGCAATTATGTTAAATGCGTTTGTATTATTTTATACCAATAAATAACCATATAAAGATAATAATGTCGTCCTCCGTGGTGTAGTGGTTACCATGCTAGCCTCTAGTTCCCGAGGGTTCAAACCCGGCGGAGGGCGATGGATTTTTTTCAGGTGTAAAAATCCTTAGCATGGCTTTCTTCGGAAGGGAAGTGGTCCCGTGTCGTAGATTTACGGCACGTAAAAGAACCTCAAGCCTGATAAAGAGGCATCTGAGCAAAATTACCGGTCTGTCACGCCCAATATAGAATGGGACGCTAAGAACCACAGCAGTTAAAGAGCGTTCATAAATAAAACTCAATTTAATTTCATATAAAGATAATGTCGTTCCCCGTCGTCTAGAGGTAACATGCTAGCCTCCGGTTCCCGGGGTCGCGGGTTCGGCCGAGAGCGATGGATTTTTACTTTCTATGCTACGTATAGTAAGCAGGGGAAGTATTGCATTCCACCCAAAAATTCGATACCGAGATTTCACCGGAAATACATGTTTTGAGGCCTCCTGAATCCAAAAAAGTATTTTTGGAAACATGTCCGTGTGTGTGTGTGTGTGTGACTGTGAACAGCATAACTCAGAAACGAACAGTCGGATAAACACCAAACTTGGTATTTAGGTTCAGTATCTTCCAGAGATGCGACACAAAGGTTTTCAAGAAAATCCCCCAACCCAGATTACCCTTTACATGAAACATTTTTCGAAAATTTTAATTTTTTCAGAAATGGCTCTAATGATTTTGAATAAAATACCATAAGTTTAAGGCATTTTTGGCAAATGAATTGTATATCTCGAATTTTCTGGGAATGTCTCCAAAAGTATTCTTCATTGTGAACGATTTTGCATAACTGGTAAACCATAAGAGATACACAAAATGTTACTACACAAAAAATGTAGATCGCGTTAAAATACATAATTTATGTCATATACTTTTTTTTTTGAGTGAACCATATTCGATATATTGCTTGTTATTCCCTTAAGTTTTCCAATACTTATATTTTTTCTCAAATTCGTTATTCTTTTAGTTTTGACCTGGTAATGCAAAGAAAATGGAATGGTCCACATAGCAATCAGCTCTTAAAATATTTGACTATCGCTTAAAGGCTAGAAATTCCCCTTGCATCTACAAGAAAATTAGCAATAAGACTAACATCTCCACATCTCGATTAACATGAAGCATATGGAGAATAAGCGTTTGTAAAAATAGTTTGTACAAGAGTAGAGAAAGTCATGTGAGTGTAACACATCAGATTTTTTTCAGGTGTAGAAATCCTTAGCATGAAGTAAAGCCGGTGGTCCGCCGTACATTACGCCATGTAAAAGAACCTCAAGCCTGATAGAGGCCTCTAAGCAAAATTACCAATCTTTCACGCCTACTATAGAATGGGACGCTAAGAACCATAGTACTTAAAGAGCGCCCATAAATAAAACTCAATATAATTGTCTATGAAGCCAAATAAGAAGAGGCAGCGGCATTTAGTTTGATGCTGTTCCTGTTATCAAGTGTAATATAATACAATTGCAAATTTTGTTAAACTTCTCAACTAAGCGCCTCTACACATTTCCGCCAGCATAGACAGGTAGCATAGATGATCAATGTCATAGAGGAGATCCACAATTAATATGTGAACTCGCTGTTCCTTTGTATTTTGTGAGGTCGTGAAAGCCTAAGTAATTATTGTTCTAATGTTGACAATGTTCGACCTATTACGATTATTGTTGAGAAAGATGTAGATGGTCTTGCGAGCTTCTGTAGGCATTACATAAAATTGACTGATTAATCGTGTGAAATGGTGCGGAATTTCGAATTTTAAGTTAAACAGCAATTTATGTCTTGTGTCAAAGGTTATCTCTGCCAAGTTTGGTCGAAATCGGTGCAAGTGTAGAAGTCCAAAAGAACACACATATATACAATGACTTTTATAGGTTAAGATTTATCATGCCCTGTTAACAACTAGGAACGATTACAACGTACATATTGTCGTAGCCTCTTCTTATTAATACTCAAAAATGATGGGGAGCTACTCGCTTGCAGAGGTGTACCGGAAAATTGACCAACTTCTTACATGGCGAGGCCACGACGAGGGACGCAGCTAAAGAAAGTACAAAAAATATTACTAATCAGAGACGTTATATGGCTTAAAGGAAGGAAAGGACTCTACACTAGCATAATTAAAACTTCAAGAGAATGGATGGCTCACAATTTAATAGATAAAGATACATAACGTAGTGCTTACACTCTTAGCCCACATGTCCGCCGGGCGAGGCTGCCATGTTTGGCACGGAGAAGGCAGTTTCACGTCCTTGCAGCTCGAAGGTCACCCACTGACTCTCTGTCTCAAACGACACTTCCTGAAGCGTCGGGGACGCTATCCCCACCTAAGGTTCCTAATTCCCCCTACCCCAAGCTCCAACTGCCAACTCAAATCCCGGTGACCTGAGAGACGTATGTTCTATAATCTCTGCATACGTCACAATATGTACATATACACAAAGGAAATAAAGCAAAACGTTCTTACATGAGGGTTAATAGGTTTTGGGGTAATGTTGCTGCCAGCCTCTCCCAGTCCTACGTCACCTCGCTAAACCATACTAACTTTGTAACGTTGAAAAACGTGAAAAGAATGTGTTGGTTGGCAGGAAGACGAGTCTGTCGCAGTTCCGTAGAGGTGGTGTTTGCGGAAAGGACCGGTAGAAAATGCAAATAAGAACGCGCAGATAAAAGAGGCGTACGATGTGGAAGACACCCATTACTTATCGTGCATTTGCTTGGTGCATGCATTACCTTAAATTTATTTCATTAGAAATGTAATCTCGTTATGAAATGCATTAATTTACCTATTGGGGTTATTGCGCGAGGTTATGATTTAATGTTTATTTGAGTATATTTCATCACAATATTAAGAGGCCGTCATTTATTCTGCAATTGTACTGCTCAGACTTACATTGGATTATTACTTTCTCTACTACATAACAGTAAGTAGGGGAAGTATTGCATTCCACCCAAAAAAAATCTGATGTGTTACACTCACATGACTTTCTCTACTCTTGTACAAACTATTTTTACAAACGCTTATTCTCCATATGCTTCATGTTAATCGAGATATCGAGATGTCAATCTTATTGGTAATGTTCATGTAGATGCAAGGGGAATATGCTAGATTTTAAGCGATAGTCAAATATTTTAACGCTGGTTGCTATGTGGCGCATTCCATTCTCTTTGCATGTCCAGGACATAAAAAAAATGAATAACGAATTTGAGAAAAAGTATAAGTATTGGAAAATTTAAGGAAATAACAAGCAATATCTCGAAAACGGTTCACTCAACAAAAAAATGTATATGATATAAGTTGTGTATGTTAACGCGATCTACATTTTTTTGTGTAGTAAAATTTTGTCTATCTCTTATGGGTTACCAGTTATGCAAAAGTCGTTCATAATGAACAATACTTTTGGAGACATTCCCAGAAATTTCGAGATATACATTTCATTTCTCATGACATTAACTTAAACATATGATATTTTCATCAAAATCGTTAGAGCCATTTTTGAGAAAATTAAAATTTTCGAAAAATGTTCCATGTAAAGGGTAGTCTGGGGTGGGGGGATTTTCTTGAAAATCTTCGTGTCGCATCTTTGGAAGATACTGAACGTAAATACCAAGTTTGGTGTTTATCCGACTGTTCGTTTTTGAGTTATGCTGTTCACAGACACACACACAGACACACACACACAGACACACACACAGACACACACACGGACATGTTTCCAAAAATGCTTTTTTTGGATTCAGGAGGTCTCAAAACATGTATTTCCGGTGAAATCTCGGTATCGAATTTTTGGGTGGAATGCAATACTTCCCCTACTTACTATACGTAGTAGAGAAAGTAAAAATCGATATCGAGAGTTCACCGGAATTATATGTTTAGATGCTTCCTGAATCCAAACAAAAAGCATTTTTAGAAAAACGTCCGTACATGTGTCTGTGAACAGCATAACTCAGAAACGAAAAGTCGGATAAATACCAAACTTAGTATTTAGGTTTAATATCTTTCAAAGATGCGGCACGAGGATTTTCAAGAAAATTTCTCACCCCAGACCACCCTTTACATGGAACATTTTTCGAACATTTTGATTTACTCAAAAATGGCTCTAACGATTTTGATTAAAATATCATGTGCTTAAGATATTTTCATGACGAATGAAATGTATGCCTTGAATTTTCTGGGAATGTCTCCAAAAGTATACTTCATTCTGAACGACTTTCGCATAACTGGTAAACCGTAAGAGACAGTCAAAGTCGTATTACACAAAAAGTGTAGATCTCCTTAAAACACAAACCTATTTTATTTTTATCGAGTGAACCATTTCCGAGACATTCCTTGTTATTTGTTTGAATTTTCCAATACTTATACTTTTTCTCAAATGGGGATTCATTCGTTTTATATGTCCTGGATATACTCCACATAGCAACCAGCTCTTAAAATATTTGACTATTGCTTAAAACCTAACAATTCCCCTTGCACCCACAAGAAAATTAGCAGTAAGATAGTTTCTGCAAATGTTTATCTCGATTAACATGAAGTAGATGAGAGTAAGCGATTGTAAACATAGTTTGTACAAGAGTAGAGAAAGTCATGTCAGTGCAACACATCAGATTTTTAATCTTTTAGTAATTTATGAAATGAAATTAGAACTATTTTTCATTCATTCATTATCTGTTTACCCTCCTCTTATGTAGGACTTACACCCCCAGGACTTACAAGCGGGTGCCTGGGGTCAGAGGCCCGTCGAGGAGCAGACACTCATGGATCAGACAGAGCATCCAGGACGGGTGATCAGCCCGATGCCTGGTATGGGATGAAGGAAGTAGATGAAACGAAATGTTGGTGAAATGGATGAAAGGAAAGGTGATGATGGAGCAGTTGGTGGAATGAATGGCGGGGGAAACCGGAGAACCCGGAGAAAACCCGCCCAGACGCCGCTTCGTCCACCACAAATCCCACATGCAGGTCCGTGGGATTGAACCCGGGCCGCCTAGATGGGAGGCGAGCGGTCTAACCGCTCGGCCACGGCGCCGCCCTGAAATTAGAACTAAAAAAATAAAATTGAGTTTAAATTAAATTCAGTTTTATTTATGGACGCTCTTTAACTACTATGGTCCTTAGCGCCCCATTCTATATTGGGCGTGAAACACCGGTAATTTTGCTCAGAGGCCTCTTTATCAGGCTTGAGGTTCTTTTACGTGCCGTAAATCTACGACACGGGACCACCTGCTTTACTTCCCTTCCGAAGGAAGCCATGCTAAGGATTTTTACGCCCGAAAAAATCTATCGCCCTCCGCCAGGTTTGAACCTCGGGAACTAGAGCCTAGCCTGATAACCACTACACCACGGAGGACAACAAAAGTGAATTTTATTTACGGACGCTCTTTAACTACTATGGTCCTTAGCGTCCCATTCTATATTGGGCGTGAAAGACCGGTAATTTTGCTCAGAGGCCTCTTTATCGAGCTTGAGGTTCTTTTACGTGCCGTAAATCTACGACATGGGACCACCGGCTTTACTTCTCTTCCGAAGGAAACCATGCTAAGGATTTTTACGCCCGAAAAAAATCTATCACCCTCCGCCAGGTTTGAACACGCGACCTCGGGAACTAGAGGCTAGCATGGTAACCACCACACCACGGAGGACGACAAATAAGGAGGTGCTTTATAGCCCCATGTCCGTCAGAACGAAATGGACTTTTCAATGGTGAAAGAATTATCAAAATCGGTTGAGAGGTATTTCAGATTACCCTACATACACACCACAACTTTTTTCTGTTGATAACATCGGTATAGATTGCAATAGTTGAGATTACTACGGCATATTATTTCACAATAATATAAAAATCTGATGCCTTACATTCGCACGAGTCTCTTCTCACACTATCTTTATTTTTATACCTCTTCAGCAAAATATTCATACAAAAGATTTTTTTCTATCTGCTTCGTGTTACCAAGCGGGCTGCGCGGTAATGAGTGAGGCTTGCATTTGGGGAGTCACTGGTTCGCTCCCGTATGCCGCCCACTCTGACCTTGGATTTTTTGTGGTTTTCCCTGTTCGGTAGGAAAATGCAGGTGGTTTCTCATATACCACGATTTCCTTTCCATCATTTCCCTTTCATTTCATTTGTTTATCATCTATCAGGTGTGCTTCTAGGTTTGGTGATGTATGGCGGTACCGACCAGATGTCGCGGATGCTTGCTGAAAAGAAAGCGTACTCCCCGTCAACACTAGAGGACTGCTTGATCAACGGGTTGTTCATCGCCCGGTCTATACAGCTCCAGCAGTGAGCCTGCAACTGTTAAGGACTTCTGCGCCTCTCTGTGACCTGTCTGCCTGCGGCATGTGGCCTTCAGTGGTTCCTTCACTTGAACCTTTCCTCCTGGGAGTGGTAGCCACATTAGACATGTAGGTCGTAGTGCGAGAGGTGTCCCTCTCCCTTGTCCCCGTGGGGTAGGGATTCCGGCCCCTTCAACTGCCGTGGTGCGGGCGCTGCGGACCCTTAGCACTCGTGGTACTTCTGACGTTAGTAGAAGTACGTCGGGCCGAACGTTCGAGCCCCTCCCTAGGGGAGCCGTTCGGATTGGGTTGGTCTCGACGGGGCAGTGGTTCCCGATACCCGTGGGAGATTGGTTGTGAGACGCCACAATGTCCTCCGGTACCGCCCTGGAGAGCCGGTAGACGGCGTGCTAGATTGCTGTCAGCCCCACCGAGGTTATCGATAGTCGCCCTTCGGGGTTGACGTGTGTAAGTGGCGTATCCACTTCCATCTCCGCGCAGGCGGGGGGCTTTTTAGTCTCTAGACATTGGCCTCACTGGAAACCCCCACGGTTTGGAGAGCCACTCGGTTGGTGCTGGACCCTGGGTATAGAAGGGGGACTTCGGCTCTGGCTCTTGCTCTGGTAGACCTTTGCTCAACAACATGCCCTCTCCGTTGTATAACCTATACCTATCTATATAGCTGTCTACTTGATGTCAATCGAGATCGTTTTTAGAAATAGTTTCATTATATATTTCGTTGTAGATACAGGAGACAGAAGTGATAGTCACGTCTTTAAAGAAGGCGTGGCTATACGCTGGCTTTGAAATTTCATCCTATTTCCAAGACCACCAGAAGCATAAGACTAATGATTTAGCACTTGAAAAGTATAAAGCATTAAAAAGCTCTAAGTAATAGCAATGAATACCTCCGGATTTCTTAGTACCACACAAAAATTGTAGCCATAAATTGTGTGTTAACAAGATATACCTGTTTAGCTTGTAGTAAATCTTTGTCTATTTCTCACGGTTTACCGGTTATAAAAAAAGTCATTCCGGACGAAGAGGAATTCATAGGCTATTCCCAGAAAATTCAATATATACATTGTATTATATATCATAACAATGTCTTAAATATATGGTATTTTAATCAAAATTGTTAGAGTAATTTTTTAGAAAATCTTTTCCATGTAGAGGGTAGTTTTGGGTGCGGAGTTTTTCTTCAAAATCTTTGTATCCATCGTTGGAAGACACTGTATTTAACCGACCTTTCGTTTTGATTTGTAATTATTGCAAACGCGCGCGCGCGCGGAAGGACATTTCCCTTTTTATTTTTTGGATTCAGAGAGTCTCAAAATGTGTCTTTTCGTGAAATCTCGGTATCGAAGTATTGGACAGAATACTTTTTCTACTTGCTAAAGGTAAGTATTCGTAGTATAGAAAGAAAAAAATCTGATGTGTTACACTCACATGACTTTCTCTACTCTTGTACAAACTATTTATACAAACGCTTATTCTCCATATGCTTCATGTTAATCGAGATAAACATTTGCAGACTCTATCTTATTGCTAATTTACTTGTAGATGTAAGAGGAATATATATTTACAAGGGCAATATAGAAAAACAGTAGTCTTTAAGCACATACATATCTCTTAATAGCTGGTTGCTAGGTGCAGCACCATTCTCTTTGCCACAGATTAATACTCTTTGCATATCGAAGACAAAAAAATGAATAACGAATTCCCATTTGAGAAAAGTATTGAAAAATTTAAGGGAATAACAAGCAATATCTCGAAAATGGTTCACTCAAAAAAATGTATATGACATAAATTGTGTATTTTAACGCGATCTACATTTTTTGTGCAGTAAAATTTTGTCTATCTCTTATGGTTTACCAGTTATGCAAAACTCGTTCACAATGAAGAATACTTTTGGAGACGTTCCCAGGAAATTCAAGATATACATTTTATTTGTCATAAAAATATCTTAAACATATGATATTTTAATCAACATCCTTAGAGCCATTTTTGAGAAAATTAAAATTTTCGAAAAATCTTCCATGTAAAGGGTACTCTGGGGTGGGGGGATTTTCTTTAAAACCTTCGTGTCGCATCTCTGGAAGATACTGAACTCAAATACCAAGTTTGGTGTTTATCCGACTGTTCGTTTCTGAGTTATGCTGTTCACAGACACACACACACACGGACATGTTTCCAAAAATGCTTTTTTTGGATTCAGGGGGTCTCAAAACATGTATTTCCGGTGAAATCTCGGTATTGAATTTTTGGGTGGAATACAATACTTCCCCTACTTACTATACGTAGTAGAGAAAGTAAAAATGCTTTTCCGGTTCAGTGTACCTAAAATCCGCATTTCACGTTATACTCTGATATGGAAATTCTTAGAGGAATACAGTACTTCCTAGACTTACTATACGCAAGCAGTAAAGAATGCAAAAGTGTGATGCTTGAGGATTTTCACAGTATACTATAATGTTTACAGTTTTACCAACATTCGTTCGATTTCTCCACACTTTGAAATGTAAACACGTCCTTTTTGTGTTCAAACTCAACATTAAAACAAGAAAGTCATATTGACGACAACGATGATGATGTTCATTAAATCAATCACAAGATTCATCTCTTAAATTAAATTGAGTTTTATTTATAGACGTTCTTTAACTGGTGTGGCCCTTAGCATCCCATTCTACATTGGGCATGAAAGGCCAGAAAGTTTGCTCAGAGGTCTCTTTATGAGGCTTGAGGTTCTTTTACGTGCCGTAAACCTACAACACGGGACCACCGGCTTTACTTCCCTTCCAAAGGAAGCCATTCTAAGGATTTTTACGCCCGAAAACCCCCATCGCCCTCTTCCCGGTTTCAACCCGCGACCTCAGGAACTAGATACTAGCATGGTACCCCTAGACCACGGAGGACGATAGACTCATCTCTGACTTACATCAGTTCTGGTCACGAAGTTCCCAGGAAATACTCCTATGACAAAACGACAGTATTCGTGTTGACAACGCTGTTCTCGGACGAGGCGCGCGAACGAGATGCTGAACACACATTTAAATGACTATATTCACCTTTTCTCTGATTTTAGATGACGGACCTCCAACACCTCCAATTAAACTTGGCTACTTCAACAACCATCCTTGCCAACTCTACGCAAATGCAGCTGCTTTTCTTGCAGTTCCTCCAACAGCTGCAACCCAATGTCATCGATAACCGCTGTAAAGCCGCACTGGAAGAGTTGAAGCGCCAAAAGCAGGCTTATCAGAGTGAACATTCTCGCTGCGAGTTGCTTCAGGCTCAGTTGAAGGAATCCCAGCAACAAGTGAATAGCTTGACATCGGCGCTAGTTCAGATCCATCTGGGTGCTAGCCAATCACTAAGTAGTCAGCTAGAGGAGATAGTCAAACTTCTGAACTTTGAACTGTCTAAGTATGAGAACCACTCCGAGAGTCTTAGCAGACAACTTGAGGACTACAAGTTCCGACTGGAAGAAGCCAATACCGCTTTAAATGCAGAGAAATTCAAATCTGCCGAGGCATTTAGAAACCACCGTGAAGAAAAGGAAGCTATGGAAGAGACGCTCAATAGGACTACAAGCCAGATACTTCAAATAGAAGAACGTTGTGTAAGTACTATCTATTTAGTTTTACTCGAACTTTTCTTGAATCAGTTTGAATGAATGATGTAACTTGAGTCAGCTCATTTGAGGGGTGATTTGAGAGAAACAGCCAACTTGATCGTGTGGGCAGTGATTTCGCTGATTCAAGACCTAGGAAAAGGGTTGGATCTATCAGGCATTTTGAAATCTTTATCTCCCACGCTATAATCCCAACGTTATGGAAATAATGACGCAATAATAGTATGAAATGAATGCTAGATTCATAGACTCGCCGAAATAAATCGAAAATCTGTGCAGAATAGTTGAAAATTTGTGACAAACAGGGATCATTGTTCCATACTTGACAGAGCTGAGCATCCGAGGACATTGATCACAGAATGTCAAAATTGAAATTCAGTTTTATTTATTGCTGCTCTTTAACTGCTATGGTTCTTAGCGTCCCATTCTATATTGGGCGTGAAAGTCCGGTAATTTTGCTCAGAGGCCTCTTTATCGGGCTTAAGGTTCTTTTACGTGCCGTAAATCTACGACACGGGACCATCGGCTTTACTTCCCTTCCGAAGGAAGCCATGCTAAGAATTTTTACGCCCGAAAAAAGTCATCGCGCTCCGCCGGGTTTGAGCCCGCGACCTCGGGAACTAGAGGCTAGCAGGACGACAGAGAATGTCAAAGATAACTGAGAAAATGGCGACATGCATTGTCACCGATTCCTTATTTGGTAGGGTTGTACATTCATAGACATTTATCACAGAATGTCCAGAATAGTTAAGAAAACTGTGACACACATGTATCATCGGTTCCTTCTTGCGAGGTTTGTGCAGTCCTAAACATTCATTACAGAATGTCCAAAATAGCTTAGATCATTCTGACATACATGTACCATCCGATTGCTTACTTTCAAACAGCGTTGTACATCCCTAGACATTCATCACAGAATGTCGACAAGAGTTCAGAAAGTTGACACGCCTGTATCATCGGTTCCTTATTTGGGATGGTTGTGTATCACAGAATGTCTAGAATGATTCAGAAAATTGTGACATACATTTATCATCGGCATATTACTTGGAAGGCTTGCATCCCTAGGCATTCATCACAAAATGTCCAGAATATTTCAGAAAATGGTAACATACATGTATCATCGGCTGCTTACTTGCAAGGGTTGTGTGTCCCTATACATTCATCACAGAATGTCCAGTATTGAGAAAATTGTGACATTACATGTATCGTAAGTTCCTGACCTGAGAGAGTTATCCATCTCTGGACATTCATCGCAGAATTTCCAGAAAGGCTGCAAAAGTTGTAACGTACATGCATAATCGGTTCCTTAATTGCAAGAGTTGTGCATCCCTAGACATGCATCACATAATGGGTGTATGTGAGCACTGTAGGCTGGAGTCTGAAAGACAGCAATTTTGAATGACATGACCCACAGTGGACGAACCATAACATCCACAAATTCACATCACCAAAGGTACATGCAGAAGCGATCAGCGCCAAATTATCAATTTCTCCGCTGGGTGGGGAGGGGTGAAGATGCATACTCAAGTCCGGAGCAACCAGTGTCTAGTGACAATACTTGTTACAAAAAAAATTGTTGCTATATGGTAGAGACCATCCCAACTAAAATGACAGAGATAAAATTAAACCGAGTTTTTTATTTATGCACGCTTTTTAACTGTCATTGATCTTAGCGTCCCATTCTATATTGTGCGTGAAATTTTGCTCAGAGGCCTCTTTATGATGTTTGATGTTCTTTTACGAACCGTAAATCTACGACACGGACCACCGGCTTTATTTCTCTTCCGAAGGAAGCCATGCTAAAGTTTTATACGCCCGAAAACAAATTCATCGCCCTCGGCAGGGTTTGAACCCGCGACCTCGGGAACTGATAGCGATAGGTTTAAGTATTAAGGGCAATCATAACCCTACTTATTCTTTACATGAGTCAGCTCAACAGGTAGCAGTATCAAAAGAATATCTCTAACTGCATTGCAAACTTACTACATTTCATATCAAAATTGCTAAAGGTGTAATAAAAGCAAATGGAAGTGTATCCATCACGGCACTATCAGTGTTATTGAATAAAACAGACGAAGTAAAATTGCCGTTTGAGGAATGCAAAACCATTTTAAAATACTACTTAAAATATAATGCTGTTGAAGTCAAGTATAATAAGGGGCTTCCAAACATTCTGACAACTTCGAGAATTCACAATTCTTTGGAAACACGTAGTATAATGGCCAAAGGAAAATACATCAATCAACCAATCATACTTCTGTTCCAATATATGCATCTGTAAGTCTGTGAAAGCTAATTTAAGCAATTTGTTTACATTTCCTCGGCTTTAAAGTGGAATTTCGTATATATTTTATTGATGCATCTTGTAAATATATGGTGTAGCATACTAAAATTCAGTTTTTCCCAGAGAAACGTTCATACGTCACAGAAAACGGTCGCAGATTAACCAACACAATGAAGATTAATACATCTTTATCATAAAGGGCAAAATGGTATGAGATTACCCCTCTTTTCCCAACGCGCGTTATCACTAATCTTAAGTGTTCGGTAAAATTATATTGCCTTGCACTATATATTTTCACTTCTTTGCTAAGAACCCCCAAACTTTCTGCGTTGCATAGACTACTATTTAAAACTTTGTTTGTTCCAGGTTTGCCACTCTAAAACAACTTGTAACAAAGGCGCCCAGGGAACAAACATTGAAACTTTGAATCAAGAACTAATTTTTGCAGCTTCTACAGGAAACCTCTCCCTTGCAAAGGAATACCTAGAATGTGACGTGGATCCAAACACAGTCATTCACTTCGCAGCCAGCCATGGGCATACAGAGATAGTTCAATTGCTCCTGGATAGAGGCGCCGATAAAGATCTAGTCAGGAAGAAAGACAAGTGGACGCCTCTTCATGTAGCAGTACAATACGGACACATAGAGTTGGTTCGTCTGCTGCTGAGTGAAGGCGCCAGGACGGATTTGAGAAGAAGCGACGGATGTACACCGCTGTATCAGGCTTCCTGGTTTGGTAATGAACAGATTGCTCGGTTATTGGTCGATAGTGGAGCCAATCCAAACTTGAAGTGTGACAACAACTGGGCACCGTTGCACATAGCCGTCGAGAAGAAGTTTGTTGGATTAACAAGGATACTGCTTGAAGGTGGTGCCGAAGTTAATGTTAGGCGACATGACGACTGCACTCCCTTGTACCAATCTTCGTCGTCAGGCAACACTGAAATTGTGAAACTACTGTTAGAGCAAAATGCATCTTCTAACTTGAAATGTGATAACGGTGAGGCGCCACTGCACGTTGCTGTCGAGAAGAATCACATAAACATAGTGAAGACACTTACTGATCAAGGGGCTGATCCCAATATCAGCAGAAACGATGAATGTACGCCTGCTTACCTAAGTGCGTATTTCAACCATGATCAAATTGCTCAGATACTTATAGATAGCAAAGCCAACACTAGCCAGAAATGTAACAATGGATTGTCTGCACTGCATGTCGCAGTAGAAAAGAATCACATAAAAACAGCAAACGTCCTTTTGGTGAGTGGCACAGACGTTGACATAAGACGTAGAGACGACTGTACTGCATTATACCAAGCCGCTCATTTAAATAACCGTGATATGGTAAAGCTTCTTCTTAAACATGGAACTAATTCAAATTTAAGATGTAATAATGGTTGGGCAGCAATACATATAGCAGTGCAAAAGAATTTCTTTGAAGTAACAGAGATTCTGTTGGAAAATGGAGCAGATATTAACTTGAGACGTCAGGATGATTGTACGCCGCTGTATTTAGCTGCACATTTTGATTACGAGGAAGTTACAAAGGTTCTAATGAAATATAATGCCTCTGCTGATATGAAATGTAACAACGGCTGGGCGCCGCTACATGTTGCTTCTGAAAAGAATAATCTCAAAGCAGCAAACGCCCTTCTTGAAAGTGGCGCTGATGTGAATGTCAAAAGAGTTGATAACTGCACACCGCTTTATCAGGCTGCCCACTTTAATCATGAAGACATGACCAAGCTCTTGATGAAACACAATGCTAATGCAGATCTTAAGTGTAACAATGGCTGGGCACCGCTGCACGTTGCTTCCGAGAAAAACCATCTCAAATCAGCACGTGCTCTTCTTGAAGCTGGAGCAAATGTGAACGTGAGAAGAATTGATGACTGCACGCCACTTTATCAGGCTGCCCATTTTAATTATGAAGACATGACGAAACTCTTGATGAAACACAATGCTGATGCTGATCTTAGATATAATAACGGCTGGGCGCCGCTGCACGTTGCTTCTGAGAAAAACTATCTCAAAACAGCACGTGCTCTTCTTGAAGCTGGAGCAAATGCGAACGTGAGAAGAATTGATGACTGCACGCCACTTTATCAGGCTGTCCACTTTAATCATGAAAATATGACGAAACTCTTGATGAAACACAATGCTCATGCCGACCTTAAATGTAACAACGGCTGGGCGCCGCTGCACGTTGCTGCTGAAAAAGACCATCTCGAATCAGCACGTGCTCTTCTTGAAGCTGGAGCAAATGTGAACGTGAGAAGAGTTGATAACTGCACGCCACTTTATCAGGCTGCCCACTTTAATCACGAAAATATGACGAAACTCTTCATGAAACACAAAGCTAATGCAGATCTTAAGTGTAACAATGGCTGGGCACCGCTGCACGTTGCTTCCGAGAAAAACCATCTCAAATCAGCACGTGCTCTTCTTGAAGCTGGAGCAAATGTGAACGTGAGAAGAGTTGATGACTGCACGCCACTTTATCAGGCTGCCCATTTTAATTATGAAGACATGACGAAACTCTTGATGAAACACAATGCTGATGCTGATCTTAGATATAATAACGGCTGGGCGCCGCTGCACGTTGCTTCTGAGAAAAACTATCTCAAAACAGCACGTGCTCTTCTTGAAGCTGGAGCAAATGCGAACGTGAGAAGAATTGATGACTGCACGCCACTTTATCAGGCTGTCCACTTTAATCATGAAAATATGACGAAACTCTTGATGAAACACAATGCTCATGCCGACCTTAAATGTAACAACGGCTGGGCGCCGCTGCACGTTGCTGCTGAAAAAGACCTTCTCGAATCAGCACGTGCTCTTCTTGAAGCTGGAGCAAATGTGAACGTGAGAAGAGTTGATAACTGCACGCCACTTTATCAGGGAAAATATGACGAAACTCTTCATGAACCACAATGCTAATGCAGATCTTAAGTGTAACAATGGCTGGGCACCGCTGCACGTTGCTTCCGAGAAAAACCATCTCAAATCAGCACGTGCTCTTCTTGAAGCTGGAGCAAATGTGAACGTGAGAAGAGTTGATAGCTGCACGCCGCTTTATCAGGCTGCCCATTTTAATTATGAAGACATGACGAAGCTCTTGATGAAACACAATGCTGATGCCGATCTTAGATATAATAACGGCTGGGCGCCGCTGCACGTTGCTTCTGAGAAAAACTATCTCAAAACAGCACGTGCTCTTCTTGAAGCTGGGGCAAATGTTAACGTTAGAAGAGCTGATGACTGCACGCCGCTTTATCAGGCTGCCCACTTTAATCATGAGCACATGACCAAGCTCTTGATGGAACACAATGCTGATGCGGATCTTAAGTGTAACAACGGTTGGGCGCCGCTTCATGTTGCTTCTGAAAAAGACCATCTCGAATCAGCACGTGCTCTTCTTGAAGCTGGAGAAATGCGAACGTGAGAAGAGTTGATGACTGCACACCACTTTATCAGGCTGCCCACTTCAATCATGAGAATATGACGAAACTCTTGATGAAACACAATGCTAATGCAGATCTTAAGTGTAGCAATGGCTGGGCACCGCTGCACGTTGCTTCCGAGAAGAACCATCTCAAATCAGCACGTGCTCTTCTTGAAGCTGGAGCAAATGTGAACGTGAGAAGAGTTGATAACTGCACGCCGCTTTATCAGGCTGCCCATTTTAATTATGAAGATATGACGAAACTCTTGATGAAACACAATGCTGATGCCGATCTTAGATATAATAACGGCTGGGCGCCGCTGCACGTTGCTTCTGAGAAAAACTATCTCAAAACAGCACTTGCTCTTCTTGAAGCTGGGGCAAATGTTAACGTTAGAAGAGTTGATGACTGCACGCCGCTTTATCAGGGTACCCACTTTAATCATGAAGACATGACCAAGCTCTTGATGAAACACAATGCTGATGCCGATCTTAAGTGTAACAACGGCTGGGCGCCGCTTCATGTTGCTTCTGAAAAAGACCTTCTCGAATCAGCACGTGCTCTTCTTGAAGCTGGAGCAAATGCGAACGTGAGAAGAGTTGATGACTGCACACCACTTTATCAGGCTGCCCACTTTAATCACGAAAATATGACGAAACTCTTCATGAAACACAATGCTAATGCAGATCTTAAGTGTAACAATGGCTGGGCACCACTGCACGTTGCTTCTGAGAAAAACCATCTCAAATCAGCACGTGCTCTTCTTGAAGCTGGAGCAAATGTGAACGTGAGAAGAGTTGATGACTGCACGCCCCTTTATCAGGCTGCCCATTTTAATTATGAAGACATGACGATGCTCTTGATGAAACACAATGCTGATGCCGATCTTAAATATAATAACGGCTGGGCGCCGCTGCACGTTGCTTCTGAGAAAAACTATCTCAAAATAGTACGCGCTCTTCTCGAAGCTGGAGCAAATGTTAACGTGAGAAGAGTTGATGACTGCACTGCGTTGTACCAAGCAGTCCACTACGGCTATGAGGAAATAGTTGAACTTTTGATTCAAAGGAAAGCTGCAACGGAGCTTGCATGCAGCAATGGCTGGGCACCCTTGCATAGAACTGCCGAAAGGAATGATATTAAGATGGTTAGTATCCTTCTCCATGGTGGTGCCAATATCAATATCAAACGGAATGATGGTTATACTCCTTTGCATCAAGCAGCCTACCTCGGATACCTAGATTTGGCCAAATTTCTGGTTAGCAAAGGGGCTTTGGTGAAGCCGGATAGTAGTAGTAGAGCTACCCCGCGTGAAGTTGCCGTTCAGCAAAAAAAGCAAGAGTTGGTTCAATACCTTGCAAGTGTAGGTGGATAGGCCATATCCTCTAAAGTCTCCTTGAACCAGAGTTTCCTTTACACTTCCCAGTGTGTAGAACAGTGGTCATGTGCTGGGTTCGAATATGAAGAGGCTTATTTACACCGCTTCAAGCAGCATTGGTGTCTCGATTTGCAGTATCTTTTTTGTCAATGGTTGTGAATATTTGTTTTGTAGATGCACGATGTCGCCAAGATTACTGACTTCTCCGGTCGGTATATCTTCCTGGGATGCTACTCTCACGTATGTGGGTTTAGTGCGCTTAACGCCGTTCCGATATTTCCTAGTGTTACAGGTATATTATTGGTTTCGACGGCTTGCTGCGAGGAAAGGACCAACAGAGATTATCAAGCGTTTATCTTATCAAGCTTATGCGGACTTTACCGCGAGCCGATCAAAATGTTTGAGGTCAATGTACGATACTTTGGATACTGGAGCTGCTAGAACTGTCATGGTTTGGTGGTGTAAATTTATTTATCATTCGTGAAAAATAAGAATTTGAAATACCACACTATGATGTAGACTTGTGTGTAAATAAACGTATCGACTGTTACCAAGTTCTTGGATTAGCCATTCTAAGGAAATGTAACAGTTGGTTTACTTGTATGTTATTCATTTTTAAGTTTTATAATGACTTTTTTTTCTAATAATTTATCCTTTTACTCTCTCTATGACATACTAACAATAATTAGAGGAAGTATTGTACTCCAACATGTATTTCACCAGAAATATATGTTTTGAGGCCTACTAAACCACAAAAAGCATTTTAAAAAAAAAAGTTGTGTGTGAACAGTATAACTAAAAAAATAAGTTAGATAAATATCATATATATACATCTATACATATAGATATATATATATACATACACACATATAAAACCGCGAAATGGAATGCTAAAGGTGAAAGATTAACACATTAGCGAATTATTATTATTATTATTATTATTATTATTATTATTATTATTATTATTATTATTATTATTATTATTATTATTATTATTATTATTGTTGTTGTTGCTGTAGATGTTTAGTGTCGTTTTATACTAAACTTCACAATCTAATCCTTTATTATTATTACTATTATTATTATTATCGTCATCATCATTATTATATATTTTAGCTATTACCTGCTGACCTATTACATTTTACTTTTATGTTACCAAACTTCAGTTCTTTCTAAACATTCCCAAACTGGCGCATTGCATATTTTTTACACTTCTTTCCAGCATTCCAAGCCATTAATCTATTACAATTAAATTATACCTTTAAAGAGACCATTCATTGTCGTATTAGACCACTGACAACCAAACAGAAATATTTTCTCTGCCACAGTTTTATTTAGAAAAAGGAAAACAAAGTTTAGTCTAGTACTGGATCTAAAATATTTCCTAAATCTAGTAAATGATATTAACAAAATATAAATCAAAGATAACATTTGCAAAATTACTTGTGTTAAAGCGTTATTGTCGGATTTACAGCAGTGCAATTAGTCTTGGTTTTGTGTTTTACATTATCCCTCTGCAAAATTTAAATAATCTTGAGAAAATTAAGTGTGCATAGTGGAGTGATATTATTTTTTTAAAAAAAAACAGCAATTTACATTAATTTCCGTCAATGATATAAAACAATCTCCGCTCACACCAAAATTAAACACAAATAATAAAATTACTGTCCATAAGTATACCTGCCCTTGATTATAAAACGTCAGTTGACTGATTTCTAATGTTAGCTGGACACAATTTTCTCTCTTTATACAGTTATTTAGCGTAATTGTAATATACAAAGGAAATGAAGCTAAACTTTCTTACTTGAGGGTTTTTGAAAATATGCTGGCATTGGCAGATTTTATTCCAATATTCTGTGGAGTAACAACTTTTTCTGCTCCATGGCAATCTCAGCGAAAAGTCAACGCCTTCTTTTCAATCATTTTCTTTCATAACACCAATGTGTTTGTACTCAAGTACAGGGGCTTTGTAAACCCCTTTTAATCTTTTAGTGATTTATGAATTGAAAAGAAGACCAAGTCTGTCAGAGAGGATTGGGCTTTTCAATGGTGAAAGAATGGTCAAAATCCGTTAAGTGATTTTTGAGATTATCCTACATACACACAGACATACAATTTTTCTCTCTTTATAATATTAATATAGATAAAGATAACGGATACGTGGCCTCTGTAATAGGTAGAGAAGGTTGTGTGAGAGTATCACATTACATTTTTGTAATTAAAGGTTACCTACCAACTTTTGTCTTAGGAGTAACTTGCGTTAAAACCTATCCGGACAACGTTACTACAGCAGAGATTTGATGGGATCCCTAGGTTGAAATGCAGACACGCTATCCCCACAGGTGGAGATCTTACTCTTTTTATACAGACTTCTTACACTCCTCGTCGATTTCATACCATCTTATTGAGACATCGAGCTTGCATTATGAGTAATTCTAAAAATGTCTACATAGAGTGCAGCAGTTACCACCTCCGTACCTAACGCCCTCTCTGATGTTTCCAAGTTACAAATGACAATTGACGAGACGGTGTGGTGTAAACAAACCAAGATGTCTGCTGGCCTAAACATGTGTAATGAATGATGCATTTGTGTTACAAACATTCTAAGGGTGAACAATATTATGTTTGCTAGTTTAAACAAGAGAAGGCACTGTTGTCATCTTACGAAGCAAGCGGTACGTGAGGTTGTTGTATTTTTAAGGCCTGCGTGAATATAAACTTTGTAATAGATAATCATCTAGAACAGTAATCAGCAAGGCTGAGAAATTTATTTGCGGGAAGAAGATGTGTTTAAAACGTTTGGCATAAAATATTTGGACATTACTCCTTATGCGGATAGGAGCTATGAAATTTTAAGAAACTTACGGAATTGGGTTTTTTTATAAGTGCAGTTGATTGTGCAGTAAGCTGACTTAAGCTTTTTTTTAATATGCAGGATATGTTTATGAGGGTAGTAAAATCAGAAAATAATGTCAAATATGGGTAAGAGTAGGGCTCTTGTAAATGTCAAATACTCCATATTTTTTAAATGCTGTTGAGTTTTTGTTTTTCTTTCTTTCTTCCTCCTCTTGCTCATGCAAGAGTTCCATAGCTTTCACGACGTGACCCGCTTTTAAAAGATACGCAGAATAGCCAAACGTTTTTCTCAATTAACATGAAGCAGATGGGAAGAATAAGTGGTAGGTAGGGGTTGGCTTGACCCAATAGCCCAACCCCTACCGAATAAGTCTTTGCGAGAATAGTTTGCAGAAGAGTGGTTAAAGAAAGTCATGTGAATGTAACACATCAGATATCAACTTTATCATTTGTGATGTTTACAAAATTATTTTATATGCATTTAGTGAGGAATCTATTTTGTATACTGATTATAAGGTCACCAACAAATGACTTATGACTAGGGCCCGGATTTGTAGGTTTTAACCTATATTTTTCCTCGCTATTTAATCAACACAGTTCAAGATACATATTTGTTTCACACTTCCTGGAGCAGAATATGTGAATTTCATTACACCTAAAAAAAACCTAAATGAGGGGTTGACACCTAAAATAACCTAAGTAGTTGTTTTTCCTTTTTCAAAATGAAGAATGTTATTTTCAGATTGAAACTTATTGTAAAACTATTTCCAGCACTTATAGCCAGTAGATAGTTCAAGTTACTACAGTTACAAACGTGTCACCACTGGATAGCTGATAGAAGGTTAGGAGGCGAGTAATCTGCGTAACAGGATTGCCTCCAATCGTTCACCGAGAATACAACAGAGTACACCGAGACTACTTTTCTAATGTAATTGTTGTATGGTGAAAAAACACCTAAATCACATTTATTGAAAAAGTAGATTGCTGCAGATCCACACTTCACTTTTGTTAGTGACAGACAGTGTTGCCAACCTGTTGAAGGCCGAGGGGGGGGGGGGGGGGGGGGGGGGGTTACAGTCCTTCCACCAGACCATGCTACATCTTACATGCTTGGCCTACGGCTGCACTGCCTTGCAAAGGAGATTAGAAAAAACCACTTCAATGACACAAACAGCCTGATATCTTCAGTCAAGAAGGTTTTCTTAAAAGCCCCAATATGTATACAATTGTTTAAAGAGAAAGTACCGGCAACCCCTCTTCCACCTGAGTCGATACTTACCTGTTGGGGATCTTGGCTGTCTGCTGCCATTTACTATGCTGAGCACTTAAAAGACATTAAAAATGCCGTGAATGAATTGGGTGAAACAGAAGCTTCCTGCATTGCCAAGGCAGTACCCCACTCTTGCCGCTTCCCTTGTGTATATTAAGACACATTTTTGTTTTATACCAGAAGCTATTCTCCGGTTGGAAAGTACAACTTTACCACTGAAAAATGCTCTACATTTCATTGGCAATGTTTCCAGTAAAGAAATTCCTGGACCAGTGAGAGTTGCATCATGTTCTTCAAAGTTGTAGAAGATTCTTCAACGAAATCCTGGTTTTGAAGATATGAAAATCATCAATTTAGTGTTGCAGGGAGAAAAGTATACAGGAGAACCACCCCTAGAACCTGCTGCATTGGCGTTTATATTCTACGCTCCAAAGACATCATGTTCCATTGAAAGAACCTTTTCTACATACAAGAATGTGTTAGGTGATAATACGAAATCATTTACACCAGAAAAATTTGAGAATGTATGTAACTATCTACGGCAAGCCAAAAAGTAAATCTTACAATTAAGTACCAGAAAAGCAAAATTATTGATACCTGTATTGATCCACAAAGCAAAACACAAAAACAAAAAGGATTTTAATGTAGAAAAACCTATTTTAAGCTTATAAGAAAGCTAAAATGCAGGTTTATTCTACCTAAAAATCCGGGCCATACTTCTGGCAGAAAAATTAATTTGTCAAGTCGTGAAAACTGAGGTGTTAATGACGAAGTTGGGTAAAACTATTGATAATTCCTGACTTTAATACTTTTTCCTCGATGTGAGCAGAACCCATTTTCACAGCAATTTCAGGTACCATAGCAAAAAATTTGTTTTTCTAAATGCATGTAAAATACAATGCAATAGCAGACATTGAACCACAAATCGTCCAGTTGCTCAAACGCCATTGTAAGTTGCCATTGAGGTTTGTATCATCTCAAAATAATTGAGACATCTTTGTGGTTAACCGGGAAAAATGCAAATCAGTTGGGGAATTTAATGTCCTTCTGGGATGTTGCTATAGTAGCTCATTTGGTTAGAGCATCCGAACGGAAACCAGAAGATCCTTGGTTCAAATCCTGGCTATAACATTGAATTTTTCAGTTTCACACGGCTTGTGTGGAAGAAACATTAATTACCATGCAAAATAATTTTGAATCAGTGCAACTTTCACAAAGTTGTAAAAGTGGTGAAATGAAACATCTTAAAAACACCAAAATACATAAAACATGATATAGTTTGTTCTTTGTGTGTATTAAAAAGAACATTTTGTCTCCAATTTGGCTGGTAGAATTTTTTAAAAGTGGAGATGATTTCTTTCTGGAGTCACTGCAGAAACATACAAAGCCGGAGGCAATAGTTAATTATTTGAAAAGCTTTTGGGCATATACTTGCCTTCATATTGCATGAGCCCAAGAAACAAAAAAAACAGAAGAATACTTTTTAAAATGGTGAAAAATTCAAGTGAACAAAAGCAAATCCGAATTGAAAATTGTCTTTTCATTGAGAAAAAGACTGTTATATTTACAATTTAGAGAAATGGCATTACCAGAAACTCATGCAACAGAATATTTGGGTGTAATCTTAGACTCTTTAACTACCTTGGATTAAACATAAAGACTTTGCAATAAACAAAGCAGAAGAAAGATTATCGCTATTAAAATGTTTCATCACGTATGAAGTGGGAATGTTCAAGAAATACATTTATCGCTTACCGGTACTTATATACTGTGGTGAAATGCTAATTATAGCAAAAACTCAGTGTGTAGAAAATCAAAGTCCCAGAAGTGCACACCAGTACCAGCCATGCTAATATTGGTACATCAATCCCCATTGAATACGAACTGAAAAGATCTGATGTTGCATCCACATGACTTTCTCTCTACTAGCTCTTCTAAATTCTTACAAATGCTTATACTGATATCTAATTCTTGTGAACTGAGATAACTTTCATTGCACATTTCGTTGTAGCTATAAGAAGATTACTCATAGATTTTTAAAAAGCATATTGCTATGTGATAGAAATAAAAAATCAATAACAAAGAAAATTTTGGAAATGGTTAACACCACAAGAAATCTTATATGATTTATAGTGTGTTTTAACGTCTATATTTTTACTTTCTCTACTATGTATAGTAAGTAGGGGAAGTATTGTATTCCACCTAAAAATTCGATACTGAGATTTCACCGGAAATACATGTTTTGAGACCCCCTGAATCCAAAAAAAAGCACTTTTGGAAACATGTCCGTGTGTGTGTGTGTGTGTGTGTGTGTGTGTGTGTGTGTGTGTGTGTGTCTGTGAACAGCATAACTCAGAAACGAACAGTCGGATAAACACCAAACTTAGTATTTAGGTTCAGTATCTTCCAGGGATGCGACACGAAGGTTTCCAAGAAAATCCCCCCCACCCCAGGATACCCTTTACAGGGAAGATTTTTGAAAATTTTAATTTTCTTAAAAACGGCTGTAACGATTTTGATTAAAATATCATATGTTTAAGATATTTTCATGACAAATAAAATGTATATGTTGAATTTTCTGGGAATGTCTCCAAAATAATTCTTCATTGTGAACGACTTTTGCATACTGGTAAACCATAAGAGATAGACAAACTTTTACTATACACAAAAAATGTACATCGTGTTAAAGTACACAATTTATGTCATATACATTTTGTTTGTTGAGTGAACCATTTTCGAGATATTGCTTGTTATTCTCTTAAATTTTTCAATACTTATTTTCTCAAATGGGAATTCGTTATTCATTTTTTTGTCTTGGATATGCAAAGAGTATTAATCTGTGGGAAAGGGAATGGTGCTGCACCTAGCAACCAGCTATTAAGAGATATGTGTGTGTTTAAAGGCCACTGTATAGCTATATTGACCTTGTAAATATATATTTCCCTTACATCTACAAGAAAATTAGCAATAAGATAGAGTCTGCAAATGTTTATCTCGATTAACACGGAGTAGATGGAGAATAAGCGTTTGTAAAAATAGTTTGTACAAGAGTGCAGAAAGTCATGCGAGTGTAACACATCAGATTTTTTTGTGTAGTAAGATATTGACTCCCTCATGCAGTTTAATGATTATACAAAAGTCATTCGGAATGATGAGAACTTCTCAGGCTATTCGCAAAAAATTTAAAATGTGCATTTTATTTCTCATGCAAATATCTTAAACATAGTGTATTTTAATTAAGATTGTTGCAACCATTTTTTGAGTAAATAAAAAATAATGAAATTTTTGCATGTAAAGGATAGTTTGGAGTGAGGGGGATTTCCTCAAAAATCTTCATGTCCCATCCTTGGAAGTTTGGTACTGTCAAATGTTGTTATAACAAATTTCTGGAGACTTTGAAATTCATTTCGTTGTACTGAAATTTCCTTAAATTGGTTATTTAATATTTTATCTTAAAATTGCCAGTTTTAAATTTAATATGATACTCTGTTAATTTTTTTACATGTAGTATGTATGTATTAGGAATGGATATGGAATGAAACAATACAGTTCAAAATTCACTGCTAAAGTAATTTCTTATTTAAAACATTAAGCTTGGTAACATTACATAATTATTAATCAATTTTGAAGATTGAGAAGCTATTAACAGATGTGTCATAATTTAAAATAGAGAGAGTTGGAGATTGTTACACTACATCACTAAAATGATTCGACTAACCACACACATTCAATTAAGAACATTTTAGTGATTTAGTATAACAACCTCCAACTCTCTCTATTTTAAATTACGTAATTAGTTTACATATAGTGAACTTATATACTATGTGACATATCTTACAAACGTTTTAATTTTGAGGAAAAGTCTGTAATTCTTTTCTGGACAGAACACTACAATTGATTCTTCCAAGTGGTTTACAATGCAACTTGCATTTTCTGTCACATTGCCAACTTCTTCCAAGATTTTTAACTTTCCTTTTAAAGAAAACTACTTTCTTTTCCCTTTCGCTACTCATTGATTGACACTGTTTAAACCAGGCTTGTTCTGAGCAGACTGAAATCTTACATCTAAACCATATGAAACAACAATGAGCAACCAAACAGGATGGCTCAGGCGGTACAGTCTGTAGCCCGCATTCGGGAGGTCCCAGGTTCAAATCCCATGGGCCGACCAATCTGTCTGAGGTTTTTTTCGTGTTTTCCTCAGTCGCCAAGGTAAATACCAGATTGGATATTTAATACCAGGACCCAAAGTTCCATCTTAAGTCTAGAACAATAGTAAAATGAAAAATAAGATGGTAATAGAAAATGCTATGCCATCTATCTACAGACAATGTAAGCAGTTAGACTGGACGCCACCCTAATGCCATCTGCACGGCATGAAGCAGGCGTTACAGGGATGAGACCTCGAAGGCTAACTGTCCGCCTTTCTGTGTGAGGGCAGCGGTTGGACTGGATGGCACCCTAATGTCGTCTGCACGGCATGAAGCAGGGGTTACAGGGATGAGACCTCGAAGGCTAACTGTCCGCCTTTCTGTGTGAGGGCGGCGGTTAGACTGGAAGGCACCCTAATGTCATCTGCACGGCATGAAGCAGGGGTTACAGGGATGAGACCTCGAAGGCTAACTGTCCGCCTTTCTGTATGAGGGCGGCGGTTAGACTGGAAGGCACCCTAATGCCATCTGCACGGCATGAAGCAGGGGTTACAGGGATGAGACCTCGAAGGCTAACTGTCCGCCTTTCTGTATGAGGGCGGCGGTTAGACTGGAAGGCACCCTAATGCCATCTGCACGGCATGAAGCAGGGGTTACAGGGATGAGACCTCGAAGGCTAACTGTCCGCCTTTCTGTATGAGGGCGGCGGTTAGACTGGAAGGCACCCTAATGTCGTCTGCACGGCATGAAGCAGGGGTTACAGGGATGAGACCTCGAAGGCTAACTGTCCGCCTTTCTGTGTGAGGGCAGCGGTTGGACTGGATGGCACCCTAATGCCATCTGCAAGGCATGAAGCAGGGGTTACAGGGATGAGACCTTGAAGGCTAACTGTCCGCCTTTCTGTGTGAGGGCAGCGGTTAGACTGGATGGCACCCTAATGCCATCTGCAAGGCATGAAGCAGGGGTTACAGGGATGAGACCTTGAAGGCTAACTGTCCGCCTTTCTGTGTGAGGGCAGCGGTTGGACTGGATGGCACCCTAATGCCATCTGCAAGGCATGAAGCAGGGGTTACAGGGATGAGAAGGCTAACTGTCTGCCTTTCTGTGTGAGGGCGGCGGTTGGACTGGATGGCACCCTAATGCCATCTGCAAGGCATGAAGCAGGGGTTACAGGGATGAGACCTTGAAGGCTAACTGTCCGCCTTTCTGTGTGAGGGCAGCGGTTGGACTGGATGGCACCCTAATGCCATCTGCAAGGCATGAAGCAGGGGTTACAGGGATGAGACCTTGGAGGCTAACTGTCCGCCTTTCTGTGTGAGGGCAGCGGTTGGACTGGATGGCACCCTAATGCCATCTGCACGGCATGAATCAGGGGTTACAGGGATGAGAAGGCTAACTGTCTGCCTTTCTGTGTGAGGGCGGCGGTTAGACGGACGACACCCTAATGCCATCTACAAGACATCAAGCAGGGGTTACAGGGATGAGACCTTGAAGGCTAACTGTCCATTAATTGACCTAATAGTGGTTGCAACTATAAAGCCCGGAACTTAAAGTACTTACAATAAATGTAAGTCGCCATTGGGGTATGGCATCTCAATACAATTTGAGATCTCCTTGTGGTTTACCGGAAAAAATGCGAATCAGCTGGAGAATTTAATGTCGTGTGGGCATGTTGCCATGGTAGCTCAGTGGTTAGAGCAACCGGACGGAGACCGGGAGATCCGTGGTTCAAATCCCGGCTATGGCATTGAATTTTTCAGTCATCTGATATTTGGGATTGTTAGGTTCCATTCATAACTGGTAAGTCCTCTGCAAATATGCACCTGTTACATGTATTGGTAAGGTTAGTTATATTGCATCTGTTACATTGGCACCTTGTTTTTATGTTCTCAGGTGTTCAAACTTTGTACGCCAACCATTTAGTCAACAACTGACACACTGATTATAATATTAATTGTATTATATTAGTTATATAAAATTATATTACGTTAATTATATTGCTATTTATAGTAGATTACTTATATTAATTAGGCTAATTATATGAGCATTTAATTATTGTTAGATCAGGTTATAATTAATTATTAGATCTTACCTTTGTAGTTAACTAGAAACTTGAATTGTTTTTGCAATTTGTAGTGTAAGCATTGTCTGTTTGCATGGAGTTTTATTTTTATAGAAAGAAAATCTGTGTAAAAGAAAACTAATAAATTTAATTGTTTGGTTTAAGCAGGTATACCAAAATCATAGTAAAACACCTGTAAGTTGTTCATCATACTATTACAGTACACAAAGTTGCAATGTTTAATAACATATGCATGTTATATGAAAGTTCATAGCAGGGCTCAGTGCTTAATTTAGCATCTGAGGTACATCCAGGTTATAGGAGATCAGCGATTATGGTGGAGAAGAAAGGTGATCACCAAACCTTTGCACCAAAGAAAAGAATATTAAGAGCGATATACATGATATGACAACGCTTCATAATACTAGCAGAAGACCGAAATAGTTTTATCTTTTGTAAATAGGTTGTCTGGTGATTTCTCTGGTTGTATATATAGTGATTCAAGTTAGAACATTGATCGCCCTGACATGCGGCATCAGCCATCTTTGGTTTTTAGTAACCTGAGTTTGGCTGCATTCCCTGTAGTTGAAGTGGTTTTAATGTTATTTATATTTAACATTTTTTTTGTAGCCCCACGTTGTGGTAGCCAATTTGAAAGTGGTTAAATGTTATATTTATTTATTTATTGAGCCCCACTTTTGGGAGCCAATTTGCGATGGTAAATTTATTATGTTATTTGTGTATGTGTGTTTACTTCACGTGGTGAAGCCATTTTGTGATGTGATTCTTTGTTAGGTTTGTAGCTCCATCTGGTGTTAGCAATTTGCGGTAGTATTAGTGTTTGTTTGAAAGAATGCTACTGTTATTTTATTTAATTTTGGTTTACTGTCCTCCGGCTAGCTATTATCCTTTTGGGTCGAGCACTTCTCTTTATACAGGTTGTGTAAACGGAAAAGAATCTTTTATCCAAAGATAACACTGATGAAAGAATTTCTTTTATACTTTTATTGTCGAACACTTTCACTATCACATTTACACATTGATCTAGACACTCGCCAAACTGAAACTGTTATAACAACTTCTTACTGATCACTTTTAATTCACGTACTTCAACCTTTTGTATAATTAACTTTACCATACTTGAGATTTTTCATAACTCTTATACGCGTAACTTGCGAATCGATAGCCGACGTGTAATATTTCTGCTGGACTGAAGGCGACGTGTATCATACAAATATTTTCGACGAACGGACGGGGTCTATCTCTAACCTAGCCCTTTTATACTCATACACCCCGATATGCCTAAAGATTATAACTGAGCTGCAATTGGCTAATAAAATGCGCCAACATTAGCGTCTATTTTTATATCCAATGAAAATTATGAATACATATGCTCTAGGGAAATGTTCCAGAAGATTCTAAAGGAAAACGCGCCAACATTATGTAACTTCCTCGTTTCCAATAATGATAAACAGCTCACCCCCTCGCTGCATTATTGCACGCTATTATTGTCAGTTTCAGTAAGGCAGTATAAACTTACTTCCCAACAATAATTACAATCTACAAACATCTCAAATCAATGTCACATAATAATGCATATTCATACTATAATCACTCTTTACATTTAAATAATTTGTGATACAAATTACTGCATCATATGCCCCACTAGAAACATAATTATAAATATTTACAACTTGTTTGGAAATTTTATAATTGGGTTTTTAGTCTCCTAAATCTTGGAACACACGCTATCACTTTCACTTAACACTTCACACATATGTAACACACGACATATGTTTTGTCTTTATCTTACCACTATTTACTGGCTCTGGTTTAATGTGTTTAGACTTTAATCTGACATTACAATTTTTTTTTTTATATAGCAAATACTGTATCCTGAATTATTTAATTACTGTTACAAAATTGTTTACTTTCTTAAGTTGTTGACAAAAATTTGTGCATTTAAGAATTTTTGTAATTACTATACATATTTACTAAAATATTCACCCTCTACACAAATATATTTACATCTCTTAAATCTAGGCACTGTTTCACATGTTCTGTTTGCTACATAAATATTTGTTTTAATGACTTTTACCCCATTTTTGTTGTTTTGTACTGTATATTCACAATACTCTTGGAATTATATCTACGTACTTTATTTTAATATAACATCATGCTTTATTTCAAATGCTGTTACAGTTACTAATAAAATGTTATTTTCCTTTTAAACATTTAGTTATGTCCAAAATTTATTTCGCCTTTCTTATGACATACATACATAATTAACCCTCTTACGTTCCAATACATTGCTCTGCATTTCCTCTTTAACTATCCAGCATTTACTATTTATCATCTTTGTCTTCTGTTTCACCTTTATCTTCATTGTTGTATGGTTTCAGCATCTCAATATGGAACTTTCCAATGCTTTTTCGAGTTGTTGGATTACATAACTCATATGTATTTGTTCCATATAGTTCAACAACTTCATATGGTCCATGGTATTTGAGAAACATTCGCCAATAAAGTTTATTTGCTTTATCCGACAATTTCTTGGTTTTAACCAAAACTAAATCTCCTATTTTGATCCTCCATTCCTTTCTCTTCTTTTCTTCATGTTTAATTTTTCTTTTTATGGCCTTTTTCTTGATCCTCTCGAATGCTTTTCGGAACATCTCTTCTTCTGTTTGTGGTATCGAGTGCGCATCTGGAATGGCTTCTGGAATTTTCTTACACATTGTATTGATCTTCTTTCCTAACTTAAGTTCACATGGTTTGTATCCTGTCACATTGTTTACGGTTTCATTTAGTAGATTCTGAACGAAATTCACGTATCCATACCATTGGGTTTGTTTTCGATGACACAGCACCCTTAAATAATTTGAAATTTCCTTAATTTCCCTCTCCACTGGGTTGGAGTTCGGTCTGTATCTTGACGAAAAATATTGTTTAATGCCATTTTCTTTCAGTCCATCCATAATTTTTTTTTCCTGTGAAGTACGAAGCATTATCGCTCAATACAGATTGGATCGGTCCTTCTTCTATCACATATGACTTGAGTAGTCTATTCAAACATGCTAAACCTGTAGGTTTTCTCAAAGGGTAAATTCTTACATATTTGCTGAATATATCATAACAGACAAATATATATTTGTTTCCAAATTGACTTGGAGGCATCGGACCATGAATATTGATACTAATTACACATCTCGGCTTATCCCTTATAACCGAGTTAGTTTCAAATGCATATGCTGCATTTATTTGCTTTGCCTTCTGACACAGGTTACAGCACGATATAAATTTCCGCACTTTCTGACACAATTTGGATATGTATAGATTTTCTAAAATCATAGAAGTTGTCCGGTCCATCCCTGAGTGTGCTAACCCTTCGTAAAAATTCTTAATTAGTTCCTTTTCCATGCTTTTCGGAACCATTACCTTTCAACTAGGCATTTCTTTTCCATGCTTCTTGTATAATGTCCCATCCCGAATTGCTACAATTTCTTTCTTAGCCTCCTCAATTAATGGTGCATTTTCTTTAAGTTCAAATAATTTTGCGTCCTCATTTTGAATTTCACCCTTATTTTTCAATTTTCTTATCATTTCTTTGCTTAAAGGAATTTCAATTGTCAATATTTTGACTTCATTTCTAGGCCTTTCAATATTTTCGGGAATTTGTGGGTTGTAGTTCAATCTTGATAGCAAATCACTGAAGGTATTATTTTTGCCAGGAATGCGTATAATCTCAATATCGAATGCAGATATTGCATGAATGTATCTAGCAAGTTTTCCACTACATAATCTACACCGTTGTATGAAAGTTAAGCTGATGTGGTCTGAATATACTTTCACCTTTTGCTGATAAATATAGGTTTTAAAACGAATTAATGAGAAATATAGTGCTCCAATTTCTAACTGAGTTACTGAAGAATTCCGCTCAATATTTGTAAGTCCTCTAGAAGCTGTACTAATGACGTGAAAGTCATTGTTGATGTCTCGCTGTCCTAAAATTCCGGCGTATCCTTGCATTGATGCGTCGACATAAATCTCATATTCCAAATCTTCTCTGGGCCTCTCGAGTAATATGGACTTAGCAAAGAGTTCTTTTACTCTCTCAAAACATTTTTGATGATCCTCTGTCCATCTCCACTTATTGTTCTTTCGGAGTAGCTGCCGCAGTGGTTCTATTTCAGCCGAATACCTTGGTACGAACTTACTCTGAAAGTTCAATACCCCTAAGAGACGTCTAATTTGTTTTACGTTCCTTGGTGAGGGAATTTTCATTATTGCTTCAATTCTCTTTTGGTCGGGTCTTATACCTCGTTCATCCACTACATAACCCAGAAAATTTATTTCCTTGACACAAAATTTTTATTTTTGTATGTTTACAGTCATACCATGTTGTTGCAGTTTATTTAACATGTAATGGACATTATTCATGTGTTCTTCAAATGTTTGACTAATGATTAGGAAGTCGTCAATATACTTTATTAAAAAGTCATCTGCAGAATTTCCAAAGATACTGAGAATGGCTCTCAAAAATCCACTTCCTGAGTTTTTTAAACCAAAAGGATTTACACAAAAACGATACTGGATCCCCGAGTATTGAAATGAAGTGTAATCATGCACTTGTGGATCTAATTCCACTTGCCAATATGAAGCAGTGAGGTCAATGGATGTCAGAAATCTCCCTCTTGAAAGTTTCGTAATTAGTTGTTCAATTCCCTCACTTTGAAAATGATCTGGTTTCATATATTTGTTGACATATCTACCGTCTAAAGTTAATCTCAAACTACCATCTTGTTTAATACTCCAGCAGATTGAATTTATATACTGAGAATTACTTTGCTCAATAATCCCATTTTCTAACATGCTATTTATTAGTTGTCTAGCTTTGTCCCGAAGACTTATAGGTAAATTGTCATACTTGTGCCTATATGGTGGTATGTCTTCTACTTGAAATGTATGCTGATATACATTACATCTGCCTGGGATATTACTAAATACTGAACTATTGTTCATCAAAACATCATGAAGGATTTGTTTTTGCGTTATCGTAATATTATAAGCTTCTTCACACATGTGTATTATTTCTCTTCTCTTCCCAGCTGTTGTCTGTCTCGCTCACATGGTCGTCTTTTGTTTGGATTGTAAATTTCTCTACTTTCTCTGGCATTTCTGCTAGCTGTTGAAAACATGGCGTGGTATTCCCTTCATATTCTGTGACTACCTGCTTTATCTGACTATTTGTATCAGTCTCTGTTATTTGTACAAAAAACTCTTGGTCACAAAGATTTTTCTCATCCTTTGTCATCTCAATCACAGAAACTTTCTCTTTTATAAAAGGTACCTTTATTTCTCTATCTTCTTTTGTTATTTTTAACTCTTCATGTTTAAAATCTATACGTGCTTCATATTCATGTAGGAAGTCACATCCTATAATTATGTCACAAATCAGATGGTTTACAATTAGAAACATAACCTCAAAATTCTCTCCGCCGATAAGTATGTTAAGTAGAGCTTGTGTTTTTATGACCTGTGTCGTTCTTCCGATTGCAACACGACAAACTAAATTACTAGTGGGAAGAGCCATAATTTTGTTACCTTCATTAATCAAATTTATGTAAAATTTCTGTGAGCAAATTGAAGCTGATGAACCAGAATCTATAGTTGCAATGATTTCTTTCTTTGCAATTTCCATCCTAACATGAGGTGACTCGGAATTTTCCCCCTTATCTTTTGTTGCTGCAATCTTATTACAGGGTGTGTGTGTAGGCATATTATTTGTATTGGTAATGGATACTGAATTATTAAAGACGTCCTGAGAACCTACTGCACAGGAGTCTATTAACAGTTTTCCTGGTTACTTCCATGTTCACGTACGGGACTGCCATTCCTAACAGGAGCTAAATCTATCTCATTGTCGCTACCATTGTTTTGAGTTCCCCTTCCTCGAGTTCGAAATCCTCGATTTCTGAAATTATGTCCCCTTGGCACGTAATTTTCTTGCCGTTCCTCAGATCTTTCCCGGTTATTGTTTTCCCTCCAGTGAGTGAAATTTCCCCTTTGTCTAATGTACCGCCTTCCATAATTTTGCCCTCTTTCAGGCAATCTTTCTGTCCTGACATAATTTATTTGTTCCTGTCGACCTGGTCTCCCATCTATCCTCGATCTTTCAAATTGTGGAATGTATGATTGATACCGTTGTCTGGTATTATTCTCATGACGCCTGTCTTGTCCTCTACTTTGCTGAGAACTACCTTGGTAATTTCGTCTATCTCGCACATCTAAAAATCTATGCTCCCACTCTCGAGATATATCTTCTTCCTGTTGTTCCAAAGCTGTTATTAATTCTGTCATCTCATAGATGCTACGTGGTTTTGCAATTAATAAGTAATTTTGTATCCTTAAAGGATAATGCCTTGTGAGCAAACTCACAAAATCTTCCTCATTGATTGGAGGTGACAAGTTCCTAACCTGACTTGCATGTTTCAGTAAGTAATCAGTCATTGATATTCCCTCTCGTGGATCAAATTGACCATGACTAAGCATTGCTCGAATTCTGTGCTGTACCGTAACATTCCAAAATCTGTTCATGAATAACCTCTTAAAGGATTCATATGAAATTTCACCCCCTGATACCATTTGTAACCAATCTAGAGTTTTCTGGTCCAAACATCTTTTGACAACTGTCATTTTTAATGCTTCAGGTATCTTTTTATTTTGAAAATACTCTGATAAGGCTGCAATAAACTGTACTGGACTGGAGTTTTCATTAAATTTTGGAAGTGGAAAATCACTTAAGATATGATTGTAATTTTGCAAATTCCCTACTCCCATATTTAAATTCTCTAGTGTTACTTGTGCACTCTGAGTTTCAGCATTAGCTATAGATGAAGCTGCAGCATCACTCACATTATTTGTCATACCTGATGAACTACCTCTATCATTATTTTGTACATCAGATACATTAATATCACATATATTTACCCTTGAATTCAATTCTAACCTATTTACAGTACCTTGCTGATTTTCTATTGTCTGTTCCAATTTTTTATTATTCTCATTTTGAACAGCTTGGTGTTTGTTAATTTCAGAAGTTAGCTTTTGATTCAAATCTTTAGACAAATCTTTAACTTCTTCAGACAATTTATTTCTCTGTGTTTCTGACTCCTTCTGAATTTCAGATATTTCCCCTCTGAAATTAACTTGCACCTGAATTAAATCTGCATTTGTAGCCTCCATTATCTCTCTTAACTCATTTGAAATGTTACTCATTCGGCTACCTAACTCTGTACATTTTACATCAACATGTTCTATTTTATTATTAACCTCACTTTTTTGGTTAGATATTTCCCTGCTCATGTCTAACATTTTCTTTGAAACTTCCCCTATCTCATTTGCTATCATTTCCTGATTTTCATTTCTCATTCTCATCATACTACTATCTAGCTCCATGAATTTCTTTTCAATTTCTTCCCTGTTTTGATCTATTTTCTTTTCTAATTTCTCATTACTTTTACCAATATCTTGAGTTAGTTTTTCTAATTTCTCATTAGTCTTACCAATATCTTCCCTCAATTCTTTCTTATTCTGATCTAGTTTTTGTTCTAAACTCTTACTAATATCTTCCCTTAATTTCTCATTATTCTGTTCCATACTCTGAGTTAATTTTTGTTCTAAGCTCCTACCAATATCTCTCAGCATTTCCATCATCATACTAGCATCAAAATTAACATTTCCTGCTATTCTATCCTGACTTTCTGCACTAACATTTTCTCCCTCAAATCCTACATTGTTTGAGCTATTTTCTGTAACCTGTATTGAATTACAGCTAACTGTTACATTATCCCCTTCCATTATTGTTTCTTCAATATTATTAGTAGCCATTGTTTTCTTTATCCTACCGCTCCTAAGGTACATTTAAATGTTTTTACCCTTTTTTTTAGAATTAACATAACACTTTTCTAATCTTTCTGATGCTATCTGCTGATGTAGCTTTGATGTCCAGCTTTCTGCCCCTCTCTCCTAGATGTATATGTCGCTTCTGCGTCGTATTATGATGAATCTACGTCGTTTTGGTGTCCTGTAGTTAAATTCCCCTGTTGCCTTTTAATCTCGGAATTACGATGTCCAATCATCCGCGTAGTCTGTCGTCCCTGTTGTTGTTTCTGGAATCTGCGTCTTGTAGTTCAGTTCACTTCTCCATTCGTTCCACCTCCTGGTTCCTTCGCCCTTCCTGGTTATTCTGCTCCTTTCCTGGTCATTCTTCTCCTTTCCTAGTCATCGTGCCCCACGTTGGGCGCCAATTTGAAGTGGTTTTAATGTTATTTTTTTGTAGCCCCACGTTGTGGTAGCCAATTTGAAAGTGGTTAAAAGTTATATTTATTTATTTATTTATTTATTGAGCCCCACGTTTGGGAGCCAATTTGCGATGTTAAATTTATTATGTTATTTGTGTATGTGTGTTTACTTCACGTGGTGAAGCCATTTTGTGACGTGATTCTTTGTTAGGTTTGTAGCTCCATCTGGTGTTAGCAATTTGCGGTAGTATTAGTGTTTGTTTGAAAGAATGCTACTGTTATTTTATTTAATTTTGGTTTACTGTCCTCCGGCTAGCTATTATCCTTTTGGGTCGAGCACTTCTCTTTATGCAGGTTGTGTAAACGGAAAGGAATCTTTTATCCAAAGATAACACTGATGAAAGAATTTCTTTTATACTTTTATTGTCGAACACTTTCACTATCACATTTACACATTGATCTAGACACTCGCTTTGTCGTCCTCCGTGGACTAGTGGTACCGTGCTAGCCTCTAGTTCCCAAGGTCGCGGGTTCAAACCCGGCGGAGGGCGATGGATTTTTTCGGGCGTAAAAATCGTTAGCACGGCTTCCTTCGGAAGGGAAGTAAAGCAAAGCCGGTGGTCCCGTGTCGTAGATTTACGGCACGTAAAAGAACCTCAAGCCTGATAAAGAGACCTCTGAGCAAAATTACAGGTGTTTCACGCCCAATATAGAATGGGACGCTAAGAACCATAGTAGTTAAAGAGCGTCCATAAATAAAAAAAAAAAACTCTAGACACTCGCCAAACTGAAACTGTTATAACAACTTCTTACTGATCACTTTTAATTTACGTACTTCAACCTTTTGTATAATTAACTTTACCATACTTGAGATTTTTCATAACTCTTATATGCGTAACTTGCGAATCTATAGCCGACGTGTAATATTTCTGCTGGACTGAAGGCGACGTGTATCATACAAATATTTTCGACGAACGGACGGGGTCTATCTCTAACCTAGCCCTTTTATACTCATACACCCCGATATGCCTAAAGATTATAACTGAGCTGCAATTGGCTAATAAAACGCGCCAACATTAGCGTCTATTTTTATATCCAATGAAAATTATGAATACATATGCTCTAGGGAAATGTTCCAGAAGATTCTAAAGGAAAACGCGCCAACATTACGTAACTTCCTCGTTTCCAATAATGATAAACAGCTCACCCCCTCGCTGCATTATTGCACGCTATTATTGTCAGTTTCAGTAAGGTAGTATAAACTTACTTCCCAACAATAATTACAATCAACAAACATCTCAAATCAATGTCACATAATAATGCATATTCATACTATAATCACTCTTTACATTTAAATAATTTGTGATACAAATTACTGCATCATAGTCAACAAACTAAACAAAAGTTTAGAACTCATTTAAATATACAATAAATGTCAAGTAGATCTTTTTGTAGTGTAAGCCAGTTTTCGAAGTATTCCATACTGTAGGTTCAAAGTGTGTTCTCTGACAGAACAAGGTAGTTCTCAAGGTCACGGTTTCAGACTCGGTGGAGGGAAATGGATTTTTTGGGGCATAAAAACCCTTAGTATAGCTTTCTTTGGAAGGGAAGTAAAGCTGGTGGCCATATCGTAGGTTTATGGCACGTAACAAAACCTCAAGCCTGATAAGGAGGTCTCTGAGCAAAATTTCCAGTCTTTAACAACCAGTATAGAATGGGACACTAAGAACTATAGCAGTTAAAGAACCTCTTAAATAAAACAGTTTAATTTAATTTTGATAGAACAAGCATGAAAGTTTGCAATTCTTATGTTTAATCTCCTTGCCACCTACCTATAGTAGGCAAAAGAAAGTATTCATTCCACCCAAAACTTTGATGTCAAGATTTCAATATAAATGTATGTTTTGAGGTCCCCTGAATAATTAAATACATAAATATATCATTTTTAGAGAAAGTTCAGTGTGTCTGTGAACAGAAAAACTGTAAAATGAAAGTTTTTGATAAGTATCAAGCTTGGTATTTAAGTTTGGTATGGTTCAAAGATGTGATACAAAGATTTTCAAGAAAATCCCCCCATCACAAACTATCCTTCACTTGGAAGTTACTTGCACGACAAATAAAATGTATATCTTGAATTTTCTGGGAATATTCTGTGAAAATCTCTTCATTCAGAAGGAATATTGTATAGTTTTGTATAACTGGTAAACGTTAAGAGATAGACAAAAACATCCTACACAAAAAAATGTAGATCCCTTTAAAACACACAGTTTATTTAAAATAACTTTTTTTGTGGCATTAGCCATTTCCAAGATTTCTGTTAATATTGGTTTCAATTTTTCAATATTTTGTAATTTTTTAAAATCACTTGTTTCTCATGATGTCATGAGAAGAATATGGAATTTTAAAGTAATAGCGAGGCACTTTTAAACATCTGACTATTGATATCGGTTTCCTCTAGCCCTCTTGTACACTCGGTCATACTAAAAGTGGCCTGTCTCTTGAGCAGTTAAAGTTTTTCAAAGTTCCTTCTAGTCAGCCGTCAACTTTTGTCGGCCACTCTGGTTCTTAAAACTACTTTTAGAGTAATATAGTTAAAGAATGGTGAAATTGGTGGTTGTAAATAAAATTAAATTGAGTTGAGTATGAAACCTCCTCCCAATCAATAAATTAATGCCATGGTTGCCGTCTGCTGGTATGAATGACTACTACATAAATGCCACATACATAAAAAATGAAGTAAACCTGTTATGTTTTTACTTGTGTATTTATAATGAAAGGGAAAACAAATTTGGTAGCTCCATGGAGATTTGAACTTGCAACCTCAGAAACAGTAAGCTAACTTTTTACCACTGAGCTAAGAGTGCTGCAATAAGTGTGACATTGCAACAAGCTTTAGTCATATTCCACCTGAGAACCATAAATTAATAGTGTATCTTGATTATAAAATATATTCAATGTTGAAACACTCTGAAAAATCTGTCTGTTTGAAATCTCGTAAATGAATTATTTTCTCGGAAGACTTTGTGGTTATAGTTGCGTTCCCCATTATAACTACTACAAGAACATATGCAGTCTTGTGGCTCTATCAACATGAAGCAGATAGAAAAGTAAGCTTGCTTAAGAATAATTTGTAGAAGCAATATAGAAATAAATGATAGTTCATAAAGTAAGTCATGTGAATGTAACACATCAGATTTTAATGAATACTATAACAATTATATAAAATATGGCTGTGAATTTGTAATGATTAAAGATGGTCGTGTGACTGTACCTAGAGTTTTATTATTTACTTAGTCGACCCTCTACTACCGTCAGACAAGGTTTTTAAAAGAGATTTCCACTTTTCATGGTTTCATACAATTCTCTTTTCTTCGTTTACATCCAGTCCCTTTCTTTTCCAAGATCTTTTTCATCCATCCATCCCAGGTTTGTCTAGTTCGTCCCATTGGTCCCTTTACCTCCACTCTGGCTTGCCACACTTTTTTGGTAATTCTTTCTTCACCCATTCGCGGTATAGGCCGAATCACCTCAATTGAGCATTCTATGTGCCATTGCGAAGGTTCAGTGTTTAGGCTGATTCTCACTGTCTGATGTTTGATCCGTCTCTTGTCTCATTTTATTCTACCTTCTATCCTCCTTGATTAACTCATTTCTTTTGTTTGTAGTTTACTGTATCTTTGGAATGTTAATGGCCATCTTTCACATCCATATGTTAATGTTGGAATATATGTTTGATACACTGCCAATTTGGTTTTCTTTGTGATTTTTTTCTTGTTAATAAAATTCCCATTTAAAGACTGATATGGTATTCCTGTTGCTGCTATTTTATTGTTAACTTCATCATTCCATTCTTCCATCACTACTAATAAAAGCATTCAAATATTTAAATCTTGCTACCTGTTCTGTTTTCTCCACTTCTATCTTTATTTTATGCTTTTTAGGCCTTCTGCTTATTACTATAGATTTAGTTTTGCTGGTATTAATTTTCAGTGGCGCTGTGGCGGAGGTTTAGACTGCTTATGTCGCACCAAGGCAGCCCAGTTTCAATCCCAGGGACCTGCATATGGGATTTGTGGCAGACAAAGCAGCATCTGGATGGGTTTTCTCCAATTTCCCCTGCATGTTTCATTCCACCATTGCTGCATCTTCACCTTTGCTATCATTCATCTCTCAACTGCATCTATCATACACTTCCTCACTCTCATCCCGGGCATGTGGCTGATCACCCACCCTGATCTCTCACTATCTGATCTGTAGGCCCTATGCCCCCCATTGGGCATTGTCATATGTCCTGAGGAGTATGAGTACTTGATTTGGGTGGGCATTAAGCAGGGAAGGCTCTGGCCCTGTTGGGCTGTTTGTGCCTCGTAGTTAGTTACATACTAATTTTCATATTCATTTCCCTTAATTCTTTACTCCATAGATTTAAGTTACAGTGTAAGCTACTAGCCATTAACTCTAAATCATCTGCGAAGGCTAATTGGGATATCCTTATAGGCCAATTGCCTACTATAAGAGGTTTTGTATTCTTTGAGCTCTTTTTTAGGATATCATCCAGTAAAATAATAAATAATATAGGGCTCAGAATAAAGCTTGTCTCCCTCCCTTAGTCATGTGGAATTCCTTAGAGTATAGGTTACTTGTACAGACATAGTTTGTGCAGTGTTAATAAAAGCTTTGTATATCAGATATTATATTTCTTCAATTTTTGGTTTCATTAGAACCTCCCATGATTTACTCCAAGGTATTCTATTATAAGCCTTTCTAAATCAGTATAACACAGGTAGAGTTTTATTAATGTACACAGATTGTATATTATAAGACACTTTGTATTGAATTTTTGAAAATTCAAAAAAGGTCATAGTTTTAGAAATATCATATCAAAAATTCTCAAATGATCAAGAATTAGGGTGTAATTGTGGTTTGTATTTCTGTCCATTTAAATGTCCGTACATCATCTTTAGATGGACATGCACAAATGTGTGCAAATAGCATGAGTAATTTTTAATGCAAACGCTTGTTTGGAGAAAGAGACATTCGTTGAAAATTTACCCTTGAATTCTTAAAGCAGTAGCTCCTTTTATTAAAGTGTTCAGTGGATCAAAGACTTTTTAAACCAATAATAACAAACATGTGCAATCAGTTCTAAATTACAGAGTACTTTTGGGGGATCCCTCAAAGTAATGTTCGAAATATCTTGTAGCTTTGGGAGATTCCTCAGCGTAATGTTGAAAATAACTTGTAGCTTTGGGAGATTCCTCAGAGTAATGTTGAAATTCTTGTAACTTTGGGAGATTCCTCAGAGTAATATTTAAAAATATCTTGTAGCTTTGGGAGATTCCTCCGAGTAATATTGAAAATATCTTGTAGTTTTGGGAGATTCATCAGAGTAATGTTGAAAATATCTTGTAGTTTTGGGAGATTCCTCAGAGTAATGTTGAAAATATCTTGTAGCTTTGGGAGATTCCTCAGAGTAATGTTGAAAATAACTTGTAGCTTTGGGAGATTCCTCAGAGTAATGCTGAAAATCTTGTAACTTTGGGAGATTCCTCAGAGTAATGTTGAAAATATCTTGTAGCTTTGGGAGATTCCTCCGAGTAATATTGAAAATATCTTGTAGTTTTGGGAGATTCCTCAGAGTAATGTTGAAAATATCTTGTAGCTTTGGCAGATTCCTCAGAGTAATGCTGAAAATATCTTGTAGTTTTGGGAGATTCCTCAGAGTAATGTTGAAAATATCTTGTAGCTTTGGCAGATTCCTCAGAGTAATGCTGAAAATATCTTGTAGTTTTGGGAGATTGCTCAGAGTAATGCTGAAAATGTATTGTAGCTTTGGGAGATTCCTCAGAGTAATGTTGAAAATATCTTGTAGCTTTGGCAGATTCCTCAGAGTAATGCTGAAAATGTCTTGTAGCTTTGGGAGATTCCTCAGACTAATGTTGAAAATATATTGTAGCTTTGGGAGATTCCTCAGAGTAATGCTGAAAATATATTGTAGCTTTGGGAGATTCCTCAGAGTAATGCTGAAAATATATTGTAGCTTTGGGAGATTCCTCAGAGTAATGCTGCAAATATATTGTAGCTTTGGGAGATTCCTCAGACTAATGTTGAAAATATCTTGTAGCTTTGGGAGATTCCTCCGAGTAATATTGAAAATATCTTGTAGTTTTGGGAGATTCCTCAGAGTAATGTTGAAAATATCTTGTAGCTTTGGTAGATTCCTCAGAGTAATGCTGAAAATATCTTGTAGTTTTGGGAGATTGCTCAGAGTAATGCTGAAAATGTATTGTAGCTTTGGGAGATTCCTCAGAGTAATGTTGAAAATATCTTGTAGCTTTGGCAGATTCCTCAGAGTAATGCTGAAAATGTCTTGTAGCTTTGGGAGATTCCTCAGACTAATGTTGAAAATATATTGTAGCTTTGGGAGATTCCTCAGAGTAATGCTGAAAATATATTGTAGCTTTGGGAGATTCCTCAGACTAATGTTGAAAATATATTGTAGCTTTGGGAGATTCCTCAGAGTAATTTTGAAAATATATTGTAGCTTTGGGAGATTCCTCAGAGTAATTTTGAAAATATATTGTAGCTTTGGCAGATTCCTCAGAGTAATTTTGAAAATATATTGTAGCTTTGGGAGATACCTCAGAGTAATTTTGAAAATATATTGTAGCTTTGGGAGATTCCTCAGAGTAATGCTGAAAATATATTGTAGCTTTGGGAGATTCCTCAGAGTAATTTTGAAAATATATTGTAGCTTTGGCAGATTCCTCAGAGTAATGCTGAAAATATCTTGCAGCTTTGGCGGATTCCTCAGAGTAATGTTGAAAATATCTTGTAGTTTTGGGAGATTCATCAGAGTAATGTTGAAAATATCTTGTAGTTTTGGGAGATTCCTCAGAGTAATGTTGAAAATATCTTGTAGCTTTGGGAGATTCCTCAGAGTAATGTTGAAAATAACTTGTAGCTTTGGGAGATTCCTCAGAGTAATGCTGAAAATCTTGTAACTTTGGGAGATTCCTCAGAGTAATGTTGAAAATATCTTGTAGCTTTGGGAGATTCCTCCGAGTAATATTGAAAATATCTTGTAGTTTTGGGAGATTCCTCAGAGTAATGTTGAAAATATCTTGTAGCTTTGGCAGATTCCTCAGAGTAATGCTGAAAATATCTTGTAGTTTTGGGAGATTCCTCAGAGTAATGTTGAAAATATCTTGTAGCTTTGGCAGATTCCTCAGAGTAATGCTGAAAATATCTTGTAGTTTTGGGAGATTGCTCAGAGTAATGCTGAAAATGTATTGTAGCTTTGGGAGATTCCTCAGAGTAATGTTGAAAATATCTTGTAGCTTTGGCAGATTCCTCAGAGTAATGCTGAAAATGTCTTGTAGCTTTGGGAGATTCCTCAGACTAATGTTGAAAATATATTGTAGCTTTGGGAGATTCCTCAGAGTAATGCTGAAAATATATTGTAGCTTTGGGAGATTCCTCAGAGTAATGCTGAAAATATATTGTAGCTTTGGGAGATTCCTCAGAGTAATGCTGCAAATATATTGTAGCTTTGGGAGATTCCTCAGACTAATGTTGAAAATATCTTGTAGCTTTGGGAGATTCCTCCGAGTAATATTGAAAATATCTTGTAGTTTTGGGAGATTCCTCAGAGTAATGTTGAAAATATCTTGTAGCTTTGGTAGATTCCTCAGAGTAATGCTGAAAATATCTTGTAGTTTTGGGAGATTGCTCAGAGTAATGCTGAAAATGTATTGTAGCTTTGGGAGATTCCTCAGAGTAATGTTGAAAATATCTTGTAGCTTTGGCAGATTCCTCAGAGTAATGCTGAAAATGTCTTGTAGCTTTGGGAGATTCCTCAGACTAATGTTGAAAATATATTGTAGCTTTGGGAGATTCCTCAGAGTAATGCTGAAAATATATTGTAGCTTTGGGAGATTCCTCAGACTAATGTTGAAAATATATTGTAGCTTTGGGAGATTCCTCAGAGTAATTTTGAAAATATATTGTAGCTTTGGGAGATTCCTCAGAGTAATTTTGAAAATATATTGTAGCTTTGGCAGATTCCTCAGAGTAATTTTGAAAATATATTGTAGCTTTGGCAGATTCCTCAGAGTAATGCTGAAAATATCTTGCAGCTTTGGCGGATTCCTCAGAGTAATGTTGAAAATATCTTGTAGTTTTGGGAGATTCCTCAGAGTAATGTTGAAAATATCTTGCAGCTTTGGGAGTTTCCTCAGAGTAATTTTGAAAATATATTGTAGCTTTGGGAGATTCCTCAGAGTAATGTTGAAAATATCTTGTAGTTTTGGGAGATTCCTCAGAGTAATGTTGAAAATATCTTGCAGCTTTGGGAGATTCCTCAGAGTAATGTTGAAAATATCGTCTAGTTTTGGGAGATTCCTCAGAGTAATGTTGAAAATATCTTGCAGCTTTCGGAGATTCCTCAGAGTAATGTTGAAAATATCTTGTATAAGTGGGAGATTCCTCAGAGTAATTTTGAAAATATATTGTAGCTTTGGGAGATTCCTCAGAGTAATGTTGAAAATATCTTGTAGAAGTGGGAGATTCCTCAGAGTAATGTTGAAAATATCTTGTAGAAGTGGGAGATTCCTCAGAGTAATTTTGAAAATATCTTGTAGTTTTGGGAGATTCCTCAGAGTAATGTTGAAAATATCTTGTAGCTTTGGGATATTCCTCAGAGTAATGTTGAAAATGTTTTGTAGTTTTGGTGCATTCCTTGGAGTAATATCGAAAATGTCTTCCACCTGAATTGAACTGCCTTCGAAATGCACGTTGTGTTTCAATCAATGAGTTCGTCTGTCGATACGCTTTCACAATAAAAACACGCTGCCGAATTGAGAACTGCATGTTCGTTTATGAATCCGACTGCTAAACCAGAGACAAACTAGTTTACTAACATTCGTCAGTAGTTCATAAAACAACAACGTATGGTAGGGACATCAATATCAGTACAACATCGATTCTCACAGAGTCGCTGAGATATTATCATAAAGCTCAGTTTCAATTGTTTATTACTTTCCAGAGAGAAGTAAGTATTTAAAAGCCTTTAGGTGTATATGTATCGCACTGTATAAGATAACCTAAAGTAGGAGATAAAGAGATGAACGAGACAAAGAGATGATGACAGCTTGAAGTTGACTAATGGCTGCTCGCCCCCGCTCCCGCATCGTGAGCGTATTTTAATTGTTAATGAAAACACTTGAGATGATGCACGTGTCGGTGTTATGCAATGCTGGAAACGCAGTTAATTTAGCAGAACAAGGTTTAGACCCAAAATCAACAACTCGCTCCATTCGGACGTAACGGAAACTACTTATTCAGTCTCAGTTAACCCGTCTGTGATATCCAGAAGAAAAGTATGTTTTAAATGTTTGCTAAAGAAACAACAGAAAATTTGTGTGAGCGAGGGAGTTATCTCGAAAAACCTTTCGACCAATTGCCATAGTTTTATTCTTTCTCTCTTGAAAAGCTCTATACTTTTTGACGGATATGCACTGTAGAACACCTAATTTCAGTTCATTAATTACTAAAAGACTAAAAAGGATTTACAAAGCCTAGTACTAGAATACGAACACATTGGAGTTATAATCTAGATCACGGCGGATGGCGATGGATTTTTTCGGGCGTAAAAATCCTTAGCATGGCTTCCTTCAGAAGGGAAGTAAAGCCGGTGGTCCCGTGTCGTAGATTTACGGCACGTAAAAGAACCTCAAGCCTGATAAAGAGGCCACTAACCTAAATTTCCTGTCTTTCATGCCCAATGTGGAATGGGACGCTAACGATCATAGTAACTAAACAGCATCCATAAACAAAGCTCAATTTAATTTCTGGAATTATTAAAAAAAATATTTACGAAGACGGCTTTGACTTCGTTGAGATTGCCATAGAATAGAAAATAGTTGTTTCTCCACAGAATATGCATGTAAAATAACACAATTTCCGCCGCTATTTCATTCCAAACAATTTATATAAATGGTTACAATTTAGCAACTAAGGAGACAGAAGAGGCAGCAAAACAAAAGAGAACTGAATCTGCTTATAAGGCTACGATACGTATGCCATATAGTACCAAAGTATTTTAATAGCCCCCATGTAAGAACTGAGGTTTTTTTACTTTCTCTACTACGTATAGTAAGTAGGGGAAGTATTGTATTCCACCCAAAAATTCGATACCGAGATTTCACCGGAAATATATATTTTGAGGCCCCCTGATTCCAAAAAAAACGCATTTTTGGAAATATGTCCGTGTGTGTGTGTGTGTGTGTGTGTGTCTGTGAACAGCATAACTCAGAAACGAACAGTCGGATAAACACCAAACTTGGTATTTAAGTTCAATATCTTCCAGACATGCGACACGAAGGTTTTCAAAAATAATCCCCCCACCCCAGACTATCCTTTACATGGAACATTTTTCGAAAATTTTTATGTTCTCAAAATGGCTCTAACGATTTTTATTAAAATATCATATGTTTAAGATATTTTCATGACAAATAAAATGTATATCTTGAATTTTCTGGGAATGTCTCCAAAAGTATTCTTCATTGTTAACGACTTTTGCATAACTGGTAAACCATAAGAGAGACGAAATTTTACTGCACAAAAAATGTAGATCGCGTTAAAATACACAATTTGTCATATAATTTTTTTTTTTTTGAGTGAACCATTTTCGAGATATTGCTTGTTATTCCCTTAAATTTTTCAATACTTATTTTCTCAAATGGGAATTCGTTATTTATTTATTTTTGTCTTGGATATGCAAAGAGTATTAATCTGGGGCAAAGAGAATGGTACTGCACATAGCAACCAGCTATTAAGAGATATGTATGTGCTTAAAGGCTACTGTATTTATATATTGTCCTTGCAAATACAAAACGAGGGGAACATAGTACACCTTAAGCGAGAGTCAAATATTTTTAGAACTGCTCGCTATGTGTAAAATGTAATTCCTTTGCATGTCAAAAGATCGTTTCTGCAAATGCTTATCTCGATTAATATGAAATAGATGGAGAATAAGAGTTTGTAAAAATAGTTTGTACAAGAGTAGAGAAAGTCATGTGAGTGTAACACATCAGATTTTTTTATGGATGCTGTTTAACTACTATAGTTCTTAGCGTCCCATTCTATACTGGGCGTGAAATACGAGTAATTTTGCTTAGAGGCCTCTATCAGGTTTGAGGTTATTTCACGTGCCGTAAATCTACGACACCGGACAACCGGCTTTACTTACCCTCTGAAGGAAGCCATGTTAAGGATTTTTACGTCCGAAAAAAATCCATCGCCCTCTGCTAGATTTGAACGCGCGACCTCGGGAACTAGAGGCTAGCATGGTACCACTAGGCCACTAAGGGCGACCCATGTAAGAAGGATTTGCTGTATTGTACTATGTTATAATCAAGGTCGTTATCAGGGCAAGCTCGTAAATATATATATATATATATATATATATATATATATATATATATATATATATATATATATATAAAGAAAAATGCTGACATTAGAAATCAGTTAACCTATGTTTTATAATTAACAAATGAGAAAATCACTTTTATCGATGGTCGCAGATTATGTATTTTCCAACAACGTTAATTTGGTGGCTTCGCCTCTATTTGGTTATAAATGTTAAGCGTTCCTATATCGTGTGAAAACTGTGTAGCTTTTATGTTATTAATAAATAACTATGGGACCAAATAAGGTAAAAAGGTTTGAAATTTCACTACAAGACATCGTATGTGTTACATTCACGTGACTTTCTCTGTTCATTATTGTTTATTTTATGTAGCCTCCCTAGACCATTCCTATGAAAGCTTATTTTGCTCTCTACCTCGTGTTAATCGAGATTTCCAGAAATAGTTTCATTATACAGTCAGATGGTTTAAGGCTAGTCACTATAAATTCACTACTCTTCCATGACTTTGCAAGAAACAACTGAATAGCAACAACGCTTTAAGAAAATGACAAGTGTCGAACAATTCAAACCTTAATAACAGATATCTCGGAAATGGCTGATGCCACAGAAAAATATGTTTGAAATAAATTGTGCCTTTTAAAGAGATCTACATTTTTTGTATACGTAATCAAAATCGTTAAACCATTTTTGAGAAAATGCAGTAAGGCTTCGATTACACTAGTCTGCATGATATCGGATGACTGAAAACTAATATATGATGCAGACTCACTTGTTATGCTGATTTCAGAACTGCTTTTAGTTTTTTTTTTCTATCACGTACAGTTTTTTCACAATTTCCCTTCAAAAATGTAGAGATATTAAGATATTGCTTCCGCCACTACACATAAAATTGGGCTTGATGAAGCAATTTGTAAGGGCTCTACCACAGAATGGTCCCTGCTTCAAGTATCTTTCCTTCATTACACAAGACAAATTAAAGGTTGGAAGTTTTGTTGGTCCTCAAATAAAGAAATTGATGAAGGATGAAGATTTTGAGAAGACGATGAATGAGAGAGAAATAGAAGCATGGACCACCTTCCGATCAGTTACTGAAAACTTCTTAGGCAATAACAAAGATCCTAATTACAAGCCCAATGTCGAAACAATGTTGGAAAATTTCAAGAAGATGGGTTGTAACATGAGTGTAAAGGTGCATTTTCTGCATTCACATATCGACTGCTTTCCAGAAAATCTGAGGCATTATAGTGAAGAGCAGGGCGAACGTTTTCGCCAAGATATTAAGGAAATGGAGAAGAGGAACCAGGAGAGATGGAATGAAACTATGATGGCCGACTACTGTTGGATGTTGAGGAGGGACAGTCATCTCCAAGGATCTGCAAGGAAGTCAAGAGAAAGTAAAAATTAAATGAAACAGTTTGGCTTCTTGTTTTGTTAAAATGTAGTCATGAAATAAATTAGGGGAGTTCTGGAGAGTATTCTTAAAATGTTTCTTGAATAAAAACTTACCTTGTGTGAAATGGTATTTGAATACTTTTCTACGCTCATTAGTAAAATTGTCAAAACATTACTTATTTGGTGTAAAAACCTGACGTGATAGAAAAGAAACGTAAGTTATTTCTGGAATCAGCATAAAAACTTGATTAAGAACACCTACTTTTAAGAAATCATCTGACAAAAAGTTTGAAAATGCAGACTAGTGTTATCCGAATACCGATCAACCGAAATATCGGTTAACCAAAAGCGCTCCAGTCGACAAATTCAAACAGCCAGATTGTATCACAACCGGCTGGACTGATTAAAGAATTTTCAAGATTGGAAGGATGCTACGAGGAAAACATTCAAGACAGCCTCTGCTTTGTGGTATGGAGGTGGCGTGTCTACTCACATTCAAGAGGTCCCGAGTTCGAATTTCGGTTAGGGTCAGTTACCCGAGTAAGGGTTTTTTCCCCGGGATTTTCCCTTATCCTGAAAAGATAAATACCGGGTAACTTAAAGCTCTATGGATCCCGGGCTCATTTGAGCATAATTTCACCTACTTCATTCATTCATCATCCGGTTTGACCCACCGGTTAAAGGACGTTAAAGTTTATATTTATATATATGATGTACATTCACATGGCATTCTCTACCCTCTACCGTTTATTAGTGGGTATAGAAACTATTCTTACTCAAGCTCATTTTTCTATCTACTACATTTTAATCCAAATAAACATTTACAGAAATAGCTACATTACACATTTCGTTATAGATACAAAGGGAACAGCGATATTCAAATGTTTTAACAACTGGACGTTATACGGTGGCCTTATTGCATACTATTTCCATGACATCGCGAGAAACAACTGAAAGCTGACAGGAACTTTAGGAGAATGACCAAGAAATGAGTAACTCGAACATTCAATAACGCATATCTCAGAAAAGGCTTATGCCACAAAAATTTATTTGAAACAAATTGTGTGTTTTAAAGAGATCTGTATTTTTCGTGTAGTACGTTTTCGTCTATGGGTTATAGAAGATTATACAAAATTCCTTCCCAATGAAGAGGTCTTCATAGGCTATTCTCCGAAAATTCAGGATATACCTACATTTTATTTGTTGTGTAAATATACTTCATATATGGTATTTTAATCAAAGTCGATTGAGCCATTTTTTGAAAATAAAAAGATTTCGAAAAATGTTCCATGTAAAGGGTAGGGGATTTTGTTGAATATCTTCGTGTCGCATATTTGGAAGATATTGAGCCTAAATACCAAGTTTGGCATTTATCCGACTTTTCGTCTCTCTCTCCCTCTCTCTCTCTCTCTCTCACACACACACACACACACACACACACACACACACGGACATGTTTCCAAAAATACTTTATTTAGATTCAGGTGCCTCAAGACATGTATTTCCGGTGAAATCTCGGTATCGATTTTTTGGGTGGAATGCAATACTTACTATACATAGTAGAGAAAGTAAAAAAGGTAAGTTGCATGTCTTGTTTTGTGTGAAATGAGCTTCACCTATCTTTAGGCCACGAGCCCCACTGCTTCGCAGTTATATAAAATTCAACGAGATTGAAGATGACGTCAAAGAATACAAGAAACACATATATACATTTGATTTACAATTATAATATCTAGGGACAGGATTTCAATGCAAATGCGTGTTTCTTTTCTGGCGTCAGAAAGTATGCTCACTTGGTATGTGAGTTAAATACTAAATTTCAAACAATTTAAACAATATTTTATCTGGCATATAATGCATATTTTGCCTGTTTTGTTAATAAGCATAAATTTCAGCAGTTAGCAAATTACCCTGCATAGTTGCTTGTTTTTACATGTATGGTTTAAGGTTTATTTTATTTATTTTATCTTTATATTTGATTTACAAATGCGATATTTTCGAATAATATCTAACATTGAGCTTCTTGAAACTTAGCAACAGTGATGGTAGCTCACAGGCAACGCAATAAATAGCTCACGCCATAACGGTTAATTCTCGCCTTATCTAGTCGTAGTCGTTCCCTCACGGCATGATAATGGCTGTAAAGGAGTTCTCTCCGAATTGAGTTCAAACGTGGTGTTATACGTGTACGTAATATTACATTAGTTTAAATTTTATGGTTTAGTATCTTCAAGCATTTAAAAAAAAATGTAACATACTAATTTACATAAAGGTAAGCATTTCAAATATTCAACGTTAACAATTTTAGAAATTCAGTTCCAAAATATTCCTGCAGGTTCGCAATCGTTCTCCAGTTCTCTTTAGGTCATTCAATTCAGTGGTGTGGTACTTGTATACAGCAAAGGCCTATTTTCGTGCAATCATGCCAAAAGTGAAAGTGAGTGACAAAGCTACTTTACGGATGTATATCCTGTAGTAGGTTCCATGTATGGGAGCCAAACTTGAAGTTGTTTAGACCACGCACGTACGTACGATACAAACTTTCTGGTGGCCTTCGCCCCCACGTTTAAAAAATCAACTTTTTATTTTAATGCTTATTTAAATATTATATGTATGCCTCGGCTGCGTCAGTAGTAATTTTTCAGAACACGTATCTCTTAGCAGGGCTGATATGGCTAAATAACAAAGCTTGCACAAATTATAATCGTATTGTACTTTGTTTATTAATCCTTCACACGAACCGCATAAAAAGAAGTCACAGACCGTCAAGTCAGGCGGCCACTTGAAGACATTATCATTATTTCCGATACGTCCAATCCATCTTCCTGGAAGCCGCTCATTCAGATGTCCCCGAATATGTAAATGCCAGTGAGGAGATGCTCCATCTTGTTGGAAAATAAATTCGTTCCCTCCTTCCAGTTGTGGAAATAACCATTCAGTGAGCATGTCAAGATAAGTTAAGCCGTTGACAGTGGTCTCTCGAAAGAAAAATTGGCCATAGACTTGACGTTTCGATACGGCACAAAACACATTCACTTTAAGGAGTCTCTTTTAACTTCCAAAATGGCATGTGGATTCTGGCTCCCCCAAATCCTAACATTATGCCTGTTCACTTTTCCACTAACGTGGAATGTTGCCTCATCACTGAAACTTATTTTTTCTGACAGATTTCCATTATCCTCCATTAGTACTGATAAATGTTCAGAGAAATCTAATCGTTTTGCAGGATCTTCAGGTTTCAGCTTATGCAGTAATTGAAGTTTGTAGTGTAGCTTCAGTCGCGTACGCAGGATCATAGATGCGGCGGATTTAAGGATGTTTATCTGCTGACTATCTCTACGGACAGGCTTCTTAGGACTACGTACAAATGCCTCCCGCACTTGTTCCACAATTCCCGCATTGACAGATGGTCTCCCTGGCATTTCCTTTGATGACATATGCAGCCACGATCCACAAAATACGGTACCACTTCAAGATTGACGTGTGTGTAGGAGCTTGATGTTGAAACCTTCGTCTAAATGCACGCTAAACCTGCACGAGACTCTGCGTTCTATGATATTCCAAAACACACCATTTACGTTCTTGTGGGTTCGGAGTTTTTCTTTCCAATGTCGCCAATTTCTCCCCAATACGACTATCCAAATCGACGCAATACCAGTTCAAAGTATGACAGTATTTTTATGGACACACTGTGTATTAAATTGACTGTCCTATCCGTTCAGTTGGCGTACTCACTATACCACGAGCTTTTAAAATGACTAAGTAACACTTCGCACCTGCCACTTTATATGCCGATACATTAAGAATTGCCTTAAGTCTACCTCTCTTTTATCGTCCCCAGTCCACCGCGAGAAATATTTTTGTAACACTCAACACACCATGGGATTTTGCGGATTCATTGCAAATCTTAAATGTTTTTAAGACATAAACTTATTGATACTTTAATTCACACCAGTGAAATTCCAAGACCATACACAGAAGACAATAATCGCTATGTGAAGGTCTAAGTCCGAGAACTTGGAGTTTGAAAAGTGATTTGAGAGGGAAAACATTCCGTTGCCCAAGGGAAGGGGTGTTTGCGAGTTTACAAAATATTTTACAGGTGTCGGTGAGCACTGAATAGCCTCTACAAGGGGTCTTTCTACTCCATAAAATCCAGGATTTTAACTTCATCGTAGCCTCGAAGCAGGTAGTTTGTGGGAGGTACACAGCACCCATACAGTCCAGGATTGAGTTGATTGTCATGGCAACCAGACGTAAACAGTGCAGCCGAACATCACAGAGCCGAGAGTAGCTACACCAACCCTCTATACTTGGTCATAGACACTGCGGCTTTCCCATTTCGCTGGCTTACAACCAATTTCCCTTAACACTTCGGAATGGGCGATCTTCGCGATTCGTAAAAGTATATTCCTCTGCGTGAATAGTAGAATACTTAGATATAAAATGTTTAAAATAGAAACAAAATCATATTCGAATGCACCTGAAGTGGCGCTTCACTAGCCTCCTGCTGCGAAGCCTTAAGAGGTGGGCAAAAATTTGCTTTAGAGAATGTAATAAGAAGGTTACGCGTCAGATAAAGTTGGGGAGAGCTAAGGCTCCTGCTGATATAGATAACAAACGTATAGGAAAGGATTGCGCGTGTTTTTGCTAGTGGCCGCGCCGTGTGGCGCTGCATGCATGAGTATGGTCATTTAGAGTTAAACTAGCTGCTGTGAGAAACGAACAAATGTTTCGTGAGGCTTTGGGTACCACAATGCAGGAAATTAGTGATGTATGAAGGTATGACACCATCTGACCGCTTTGTGTGCAGCTGACACCGTGACCGGGTAAGTTTAAAGTGACTATTCCCCTTAACATAGACAGGCTACTTAATGCATCATTAGCTTCCGTCATGCTGCATGGTTAGATATATCGTGCTAATCAATTAATAGAAAGAGTATAAATAAAAAAAAATCAGATGTGTTACACTCACATGACTTTCTCTACTCTTGTACAAACTATTTATACAAACGCTTATTCTCCATCTACTTCATGTTAATCGAGATAAACATTTGCAGACTCTATCTTATTGCTAATTTTCTTGTAGATGTAAGGGGAATATATATTTACAAGGGCAATATAGAAATACAGTAGCCTTTAAGTGCATACATATCTCTTAATAGCTGGTTGCTATGTGCAGCACCATTCCCTTTGGCACAGATTAACACTCTTTGCATATCCAAGACAAAAAAAATGAATAACGAATTCCCATTTGAGAAAATAAGTATTGAAAAATTTAAGGGAATAACAAGCAATATCTCGAAAATGGTTCACTCAACAAAAAAAATGTATATGGCATAAATTGTGTATTTTAACGCGAGCTACATTTTTTGTGTAGTAAAATTTTGTCTATCTCTTATGGTTTACCAGCTATGCAAAAGTCGTTCACAATGAAGAATACTTTTGGAGACATTCCCAGAAAATTCAAGATATACATTTTATTTGTCATAAAAATGTCTTAAACATATGATATTTTAATCAAAATCGTTAGAGTCATTTTTGAGAAAATTAAAATTTTCAAAAATGTTCCATTAAAGGGTAAATTGGGGTGGGGGGATTTTCTTGAAAACCTTCGTGTCGCATCTCTGGAAGATACTGAACCTAAATACCAATTTTGGTGTTTATCGGACTGTTCGTTTCTGAGTTATGCTGTTCACACACGGACATGTTTCCAAAAAAAATTTTGGATTCAGGGGGTCTCAAAACATATATTTCCGGTGAAATCTCGATATCGAATTTTTGGGTGGAATACAATACTTCCCCTACTTACTATACGTAGTAGAGAAAGTAAAAAAGTTACATATCATATTACCTTCTCTACCCACTCTTCTGCAACCCATTTTTACAAAAGCTTATTCTATCTACTTGTTAATCGAGATAAATGTTCCCAGAAATGGTTTTATTACGCATTCCGTTGTATATACAGGAGGCTAAAGAAACAGCCAGAGGTTCAAAAAGCGATCTCTTGTGTGACCACAAGAAAGCAAAATGGACATTGCCGTAGCGCTTGGAAAAAGTATCATTTGAAAATTCAAACCAGTAACAAAGAATATCTCTGAAATGATTGATGCCAAAAAGAGTTTGACATAAATTGTGTGTTTTAAAGAGATCTACATTTGTTATGCAGCAATTTCTTTGTCTATCTTTTACGGTTTACAGGTTACACAAAGTTCATTCAGAAGAAGTCTTCCTTCACAGGGTATCCCCAGCAATTCAAGATATACCTTTCATTAGGCACGTAAATGGCTTAAACATTTTTATGCCACCTTTAACATCAGCAGCTTCTTACTTTGGAACAGCCGGGAATCGAACCCGGTACCTCTAGATTCGGAGGTTAGCATGCTAACCACAGAGGCGGTCCTTAAGCATTTTTAACCAAAAACATGGTCCTTCTAAAAATTCCTTTTTATTTTCGGTATTACGTATAAGAAATAGGGGAATTATTGTATTCCACCCAAAAATTCGATGAGAGATTTCCCCGGAGCCCCTTGAACCAAAAAACAGCATTTTTTAGAGAAAGGTCCGTGTGTGTGTGCGTGTGAACAGCATTACCCAAAAATTAAAAGTCTGTTAAAAACCAAATTTGGACGTTCAGCATCTTCCAAGCATGCGGCAAGAAAATCTCCCCACGGAAATTTGTTCTGACAATTTGATTTTCTCAAAAATGCTCTAAGGATTTTTATTAAAATACTGTATATTAAAGATATAAAATGTGTATCTTGAATTTTCTAGGAATAGTCTGTGAAGTCTTCTTCATTCGGAATGATTTTTGGATAATTGTTGAACCGTAACAGACAAAATCTTACTACACAGAAAAATTTAAATCTCGTTAAAGCACACAATTTGTCAATTTTTTTTTTTTTTTTTTTTTTTTTAGTTAACCTTTCGGAGATATTCCCTGTTTATTAGTTTGCATTTTAAAATACTTGTACTTCCCTAAATGGAATGTCGTTATTCTTTTTTCTCCTTAAGTATTTAGATCAACTTGAAGATAGAAGAATGGGCGTTTATAAGAATAGTTTGCACGACAGTGAGTAGAGCAAGTCATGTGAGTGCAACACATCAAATGTTTAAGAATCAGGGTGTCGCAAAGCGTGTATTTTCGATGAAATCTCGGTATCGAATTTTTGGGTGGAATACAATACACAAGAACCTCGTTTATCCGAACTAGTTGGTACTGGAGGTAATACGGCAACAAACTATTAAATGAATATAAAAGTTTATATATTCAAACATTTATTTTAGTGGTAACAGGAATGAGAAAGAAAAAAAAACTTTGACGGCTACCTACCTCATCATTTTTTAACTGATTTGAATCTCGAAATGTCAATTTTTGCACACTAATTACAAAAGAAAAGAACTAAGTTACAAACACATTATTCAACATGATACAACAGAATTTTCATTTATTTAACAAATTGATTGTTATTGTACCGTTCGAGATGTTACTAATGTTTATACCGCGTGAACTTGAGGCTACTTCGGAAGCACAAAAATCAATGCTGTAATCATTCGGTTGAAATGCATTGCTCGTCTATGCCTTTTCACAACGAAAAATACCGTTTGCTGTCTTCGTCTTTTCTTTAACACTGATTCCTGGAGTAACACTTTCGTCGCTTTCCGAGTTCATGTTATTTAAATTTTAATTTAAGAAACTCTAATGTTGTAATAGCTGTAAAATGACGACCACGCAGAACTTTGTTTATTTACGAGTATTTCCACGGCAACGGGCTCTAGCAATGCAGTTTTCACTAAATCGACTCTTACTAACTCCACCACTAATTATCAGGAGACCTTGATCATTAATTCGCGTTACATTCTCCTACCTTCAAAATGACAAACTACGGACACAATGACATCTTTTTAGGTAGCTAACGGAAAACAATTACGTATGCAACATTTATATAGAAAACTTCTTTTTTGAATTTTCGAGTTTTCAGAAGCAAGAAATCTAACTAAGCAAAATTAAGAAAGCAAAAAATAAATCTGGATAAAATTAATGAGTGCCGGATAATCGATTTTGTTGTTTGGTTTGTTCGGGTGCAAAAAACCCAGGAGTTGTCGAATGTGGCTGGTCCTTGGGAACGTTTCCTCATTTAGTGAATATGCGCATTTTGATGGGCAGCGTGGCATGTGGGAAGTGCGAGTAACATCTGGACACACAGCCAACTTCCGCCGTCCGTATCACAACTACATTCATATTCCACTCTACTCCGGTTACATCACTTTTTGTGTTCCAATGTTTACTGCTTTAAGGCCAACTAACAGACGCTTGGGGTTTATTCCTCAAGCAGGTCAAGGTCTTGAGATAGCAAATCAACAATACACCAATTGTCTCAACACACAGTCCTTTTAAAAATGAATACACAGGGTGAACCAGACCACTTCTAATAGTCATTTACAGCAAGAAAGAATGAACAAAAAATACAATATGTTCAAATTGGAGCTGGCGGCATTGCTGCGACAATTGCCAATGTTTTTTTGCCCCAACTCTAAATTCTAATATACGGTCTTTCAACAAGAGTGTCCTATCTTTTACATCTGATAGCTGCCGTTGTTATTGAGTTACAGCAATCATTTTTCATGTAGTTACAGTTGTTATTGACAAATAGCCATGGAACGTTACAGCATTCAGCAACGCGTAGAAATTGTGAAAATTTATTATCCAAATGGATCATCTGTTCGCCAAACCTTCCGTATATTGCGTGAAGTTTACGGTGTGCATAATCGTCCCTGCGAGAGAACGATTCGGCGTTTGATCGATAAATTTGAAAGATCAAAGAACGCCTGTACGTAATCGACGTAAGCGCTCAATGAAAACATAGGCGCCGTTGGTGAGAGTGTACGCGAGAACAGAAACAAATCAATTGCTCGTCGAGCGCAAGAATTGGGGCTTTCGCCGACCACAACTTGGTAAATTCTGCATCTGGACTTCTAAAGCCCAACGAACATAAGTTGCGCCGTGTATTCGCTGACTGGGCTATGGAGCAATTGGAAGCTGACCCGGATGTTTGTCGAAAAATCATCTTCAACGACGAAGTCCACTTTTGGATTGATGGTTGTGTTAACAAACAAAATTGCCGCTATTGGAGCAATCACAATTCGATGCAGATTCAAGAACGACCACTTTATCCCCAAAAGGTTACTGTGTGGTGTGGATTTTGATATGGTGGAATCATTGGTCCATATTTTTTCCAAGATGAAGATAGAGACGCTGTAACTGTCAATGGAGAAAGATACCGGGCTCTTATAAGGGACTATTTTTGGCCTCAATTGGATGGTATGGATCTCAGACATCTGGTTCCAGCAAGATGGTGCCACATGCCATACTCTCTCGAAACATCGATCTTTTGAAGGAGAAGTTCAGAGGTTTCATCATTTCCCGTGGTGGTGATGTTAACTGGCCCCCGAGGTCATATGATTTAACGCCGTTGGATTACTTCTTGTGGGGTTATATTAAATCTCGAGTTTGTCAACAAGCCAGAAACAGTAAATGATCTTATGAATAACATCACGCGTGTTAACCGTGAAGTTGTACCTAATTTATGTTCTTCTGTCATTGAAAATTGGGTCTACCATATACGCGCAACCCAACGAAGTCGCGGCGGTAACTTAACAGATGTTCTCTTCCACACGTAATGACATTAATTATGTTCCAAAATAAAAAACAAATAAACCTCTATCATTTATAGAACGTGTTTTATTTAAGTTCAAAGATAGGACACTCTTGTTGAAAGACCCTATACAAGCGCTTGGTGTTATATGATGTTAATCCTCACCCCTACCCCACGTTCCAAGAAATATTGCACCGTTATAACAAGTGTTAACTGCATGCACACGCATTAATGTGGAGATCCACTGTCATTTTATTGTTGATGTTGGTCAGAGTGGTTGATCTGTGCTTAAGATGTCAACGTGTTGTAACGTTGAACACAAACTCGAAGCCGACAGTGGACGAAGGAATCAAAGCAGTAGGGGTAAGAAAGACTGCAAATTCGCATGCAGATCTTAACGGGAAATGTTGAATTACGCAAAACGTTTTGTTTTTAGGTTACCTTGAGTTTTGTAAAACAAAGCAGTAAATCAACGTCAACAGATATAATGCTTATCAATTGTTCACAAGCGTTACGAGAAGAAAGCTCAGAAAAAAGAATTATCTGTGTTACATTCGCATGATTTTCTCTATCGTTTATTAGTGGGTATAAAAATATTTTTACGAAAACTTATTTTTCTGTCTACTTCATTTTAATCGATGCAAAAATAGCCGCATTACACATTTCGTACAAAGAGAACAGTGATAGTCAAATGTTTAGCAACTGGACGCTATATGCTGGCCTTAAAATTCCATGCCGTTGCCATGATATCGCGAGAAACAACTGAATGTTGACAGGACTTATTGAATGACTAAGTATTGAACAATTCAAACCATTAATAACGGATATCTCAGAAATGGCGGATGCCGGAAAAAAAGGTTATTTGAAATAAATTGTTTCTTTTAAACAGACCTACAATTCTTGTGTTGTACGTTTTCATCTATCGCTTAACGTTTACCAGTTATCCAAGATAATATAAAATATAAACCTTCCGAATGAAGAGGACTTCACGGATCATTCCCAGAAAATTCAAGATATACGTTTTATTTGTCATGTAAATATCTTTAATTCTTCTAATCAAAATCCTTAGAGCCATTGTTTAGAAAATAAATTTGGAAATATTCTTCATTTAAAGAATAGTTTGGGGTGGGGGATTTTCTTGAGAACCTTCGTGTCGCATCTTTGGAAGGTACGAGCGTAAATACCAAGTTTTGTGTTTTTCGGACTTTTCGTATTTGAGTTACGGAGTTCACAGACCACGCACATAAGGACCTTTTTCTACTACATTTTTTCTTTAGATTCAGGTGCCTTGAAATTGCATTTCAGGTGAAATCTCGGTATCGAACTTTGGTGTGGAATGCGGTACCTACTTGTTACGCGGTAGAGAAAATAAAAATACTGATATTATGAAACAGTCTTTGTAAATACTATAATACATATTTTAATACTGTAAGATATCGTAGTAGGCTTTTTATTAAACATTGTTACATGCATTTGAACACAGTCATTTTCTTCCTTCTGCTGCTTAAAATCGCTTACATCGATTATATCCGAAAAAGTGGGTTATCCGAAACGGCTTCTGTCCACTCTAGTTCGTTAAGCGGAGTTCAGCTGTATTTCGGAAATTGTGGCATTAAAGTTTTCGAGACAAAAATATCTACAAATAAAGTACATGGCGTGAGCTCCCACTTGAGCTGGATTTCATCAATCAGGCATAAGTGGAGTCAGTGGCGTATCACTTTAAGGCAGCTCATCGGCGCAAGTGTTGATCTATCAACTTGAAAATTTTACATGATAATTGGAATGTGTTCTACAAATAAATTAAAAAATGGAACCTCTAAGTGAAAGCATTATTGAAAAAATTATTTCACTTCTCAAAATTCTCCTCGCGATGAACGATTGCAAATTTCTGGCTCAAAATTTAATTTCTGCACCAAACTATAATAAAAAATTTGACGATCTTTCTTATGAAATGTGTATTAGTTTGGCTGTAAAAATTCGCAAATAATGATGGCATTACTTTTCCTGATTTTTTGCGCTATTATATAATTTTTTACTTTCTCTACTACGTATAGTAAGTAGGGGAAGTATTGCATTCCACCCAAAAATTCGATACCGAGATTTCACCGGAAATACATGTTTGGAGGCCTCCTGAATCCAAAACAAAACTATTTTTGGAAACATGTCCGTGTGTGTGTGTCTGTGAACAGCATAACTCCGAAACGAACAGTCGGATAAACACCAAACTTGGTATTTAGGTTCAGTATCTTCCAGAGATGCGACGCGAAGTTTTCAAGAAAATTCTCCACCCCAGATTACCATTTACATGGAACATTTGTCGAAAATTTTAATTTTCTCAAAAATGGCTCTAACGATTTTGATTAAAGTATTATATATTTAAGATACGTTCATGACAAATAAAATATATCTCTTCAATTTTCTGGGAATGTCTCCAAAAGTGTTCTTCATTGTGAACGAAGTTTGCATAACTGGTAAACCATAAGAGATAGACAAAATTTTACTACACAAAAAATGTCGATCGCGTTAAAATACACAATTTATGTCATATACATTTTTACTTTCTCTACTACGTATAGTAAGTAGGGGAAGTATTGTATTCCACCCAAAAATTCGATACCGAGATTTCACCGGAAATATATCTATGTTTTGAGGCCCCCTGAATGCAAAAAAAAAGCATTTTTGGAAACATGTCCGTGTGTGTGTCTCTGTGAACAGCATAACTCAGAAACGAACAATCGGATAAACACCAATTGGTATTTAGGTTCAGTATCTTCTAGAGATGCAACACGAAGGTTTTCAAGAAAATTCTCCACCCCAGATTACCCTTTACATGGAACATTTGTCGAAAATTTTAATTTTCTCAAAAATGGCTCTAACGATTTTGATTAAAGTATCATATATTTAAGATACGTTCATGACAAATAAAATATATCTCTTCAATTTTCTGGGAATGTCTCCAAAAGTGTTCTTCATTGTGAACGACTTTTGCATAACTGGTAAACCATAAAGAGATAGACAAAATTTTACTACACAAAAAATGCAGATCGCGTTAAAATACACAATTTATATCATATACTTTTTTTCTTTTTTCTTTTTTTTTTTTTTTTTTTGGTGAACCATTTTCGAGATATTGCTTGTTATTCCCTTAAATTTTCCAATCCTTATATTCTCAAATGGAATTCGTTATTCATTTTTTTTGTCTTGTATATACAAAGAGTATTAATCTGTAGCAAAGAGAATGGTGCTGCACATAGCAACCAGCTATTAAGAAATATGTCTATGCTTAAAGGTTACTGTATTTATATATTGCCCCTTGCAAATACAAAACAAGGGGGACATAGGTCGCCTTAAGCGATAGTCAAATATTTTAGAGCTGGTCGCTCTGTGTAAAATGTAATTCTCTTTGCATTTCAAGAACATAAAAAAGAACAACGAATTCTCAGTTGAGAAAAAGTTTAAGTATTGGAAGATTCAAAGAAATAACAAGGAATATCTCGAAAATGGTTCACTTTACAAAAACATGTTTGTCATATATTGTGTGTTTTAACGCGATTTATATTTTTTTTGCAGTAAACTTTTGTCTATCTCTTATGGTTTACCAGTTATGCAAAAGCCGTTCAGAATGAAGAGGACTTTTGGGGACATCTCCAGAAAATTCAAGATATACATTTTATATGCCATAAAAATGTCTTAAACATATGATACTTTAATCAAAATCGTTAGAGCTGTTTTTGAGAAAATAAAAATTTTCGAAAAATTATTCATGTAAGGGGTGGTTTGGGGTAGGGGGATTTTCTTGAAAACTTTCATGTAGCATCCCTGGAACATATTGAACCTAAATACGAAGTTTGGTGTTTATCCGACTTTTCGTTTTTGAGTTATGCTGTTCACAGACACACACACACACACACACACACACACACACACACACACACAAAGACATACACTCGGACATGTTTCCAAATGCTCTATTTTTTCTATGCCCTGGACATGCAAAGAGAATGCAATGCTCCACATAGCAAGCAGCTCTTAAAACATTTGACTATCGCTTAAAGCCTACCGTATTCCGCTTACATTAGCAATAAGATAGGGTCTGCAAATGTTTATCTCGATTAACATGAAGTAGATGGAGAATAAGCGTTTGTAAAAATAGTTTTACGAGAGTAGAGAAAGTCATGTGAGTGTAACACAGATTTTTTTTATTTTTTAGTACGCGCTCTCTTGTCGGACGTTAACACGCCGCTAACATATGGAAACCTTTAGCGACATAATATACAAAATCCAGATAGCAGTGATGACATTCATTCACAAGAAAAGCACTGCTTACCTTGACAGTCTTTAAATAGGTACAACATATTCCTTCTCATGCTGCTGCAGACTTTGCTGGCAGCAGCTCGGATTGAAATTTCCTCGGGATTTTCACCCATATTTTCGTCAGAAGCTTGTTGTTTAGAAACGAGCGCTCAGAATAAGCACAGCCATCTACATCCGCATCTCGCATTGTTACTGGTATAGTTCATAGCGTAGCATTAAGGCGGCTGTGAGAATATGTCAACAAATGGCTGATTATGTCTTTTATGTATTACTTACATTACATTTGTTTAGTTTATTTAACATACCTAATTTAGAGAGCTTTTAATAAAAAAAACTACGTATGCATCATGCATGCAAAAGATTTAGCGTATTTGATATATAACTGCACAATCAATATGCATTGATGCATCAATATGTATCATTCACCCTGGAAGAAGAAAATACCTCCCATTGATATAGATTTAAGAATATCAGATAAATATCATCCAACTAATCTACCAGCAGTTATTTAAAGAAAAGCTAGAAAAATACACATCCAAACTCTGCATCTATACGGATGGTTCTAAAACTGAAAAAGGCAATGGATGTGCTGTGATATGTGGAGATATCATCCTCCAATACAAGTTACCGTCCTTGTTCTCTATATATAGCTGTGAATTATATGCTATTAAAAAGGCACTAGAATACGCTCTGGAAACTGCACATAATGACTCTTACATAATTATCAGTGACTACCAGCCTTAAACGCAATACAAGACACGTTCTCTACCAATTGTATTGTAAACGAAATACATAATCTTGTTACCATCCTTTATAACTTAGAAAAGTCACTCAATTTCATGTGGATACCATCTCATAAAACATACCCGGTAATGAAAGAGCCGATACTGCAGCAAAACTACCAACACAAGATACTGATATCAAAATACCTCCAAGATGCAGTCACACACTTTAAGAAGAAAATACACAAAAAATGGATGAACAATTCTACAAGTAAACTTCATGATATACGTGGAACTTCAACTCAAGAATATCCAATAAGACAGCTACAGCGGCGAAACCAAATTGTAATATCCCGAATACGAATTGGGCATACTAAACTGACACACTTATTTGTTAAATAGAAGCTCTCCACCAATTTGTGAAACATGCAAAACAGCATTAACAGTAGTACATATTATACTAACATGTCCAAAATTTGAAAATCAATTTAGTCAGGTTGGTATGCCCAGAAATATTTCTGCAGCACTCAATGATGCAACTTTCATCCAGAAAGTAATTATTTTTCTTAAATTAATTAATATCCATCAATACATTTAACCAAATTGTAACTTGTATGTATACATAATGTGTAAGTATTATACTGTAATCCAATAATGTAAACAACTGTACATGAAAGGTCGCGATAAAACCTAGGAAGGTTAAAACGACCCTAAATAAAACTTTTTAAAAAATATCTGATGTGTTACACTCACATGACTTTCTCTACTCTTGTAGAAACTATTTTTACAAACGCTTATTCTCCATATGCTTCATGTTAATCCAGATGTCGAAATGTTAATCTTATTGCTAATTTTCTTGTAGATCCAAGGTGAATTGGTAGGCTTTAAGCGATAGTCAAATATTTTAAGAGCTCGTTGCTATGTGGAGTATTCCATTCTCTTTGCATTACCAGGACAAAAAAAATGAATAATGAATTTGAGAAAAAGTACAAGTATTGGAAAATTTAAGGGAATAACAAGCAATTTCTCGATAATGGTTCACTCAACAACAAAAATGTATATGGTATTTTAACGCGATCTACATTATTTGTGTAGTCAAATTTTGTCTATCTCTTATGGTTTACCAGTATTGCAAAAGTCGTTCACAATGAATAGTTTTGGAGACATTCCCAGAAAATTCGAGATATACATTTCATTTGTCATGAAAATATCTTAAACATATGATATTTTAATCAAAATCGTTAGAGCCATTTTTGAGAAAATTAAAATTTTCGAAAAATGTTCCATGTAAAGGGTAATCTGTGGGGGGGGGGGTTCTTGAAAACCTTCGTGTCGCATCTCTGGAAGATACTGAACCTAAATACCAAGTTTGGTGTTTATCCGACTGTTCGTTTCTGAGTTATGCTGTTCACAGACACCACACGGACATGTTTCCAAAAATGCTTTTTTTGGATTCAGGGGGCCTCATAACATATATTTCCGGTGAAATCTCGGTATCGAATTTTTGGGTGGAATACAATACTTCCCCTACTTACTATACGTAGTAGAGTAAGTAAAAATGGCTAAATTGCCTTACTTGCACCGACGTATATTGGGTATAAGGAAGTTAATAATTATCTTAGGATTGAGTTTAGAACATAATGTGGTCTCTTCTATATCTGTGCCCAAGTGCCCACCCGTTTGAGGTGCTTTACTTATATAGGCAAATCGCGTCAAAAACACAAGAAACGTAGCCATTTTTCCGATAAATCACATGCAAAGTGGGTACTGCCAACCTAAATAAAAAGTGAAATGCACTAAATATGTGATGTGCTGTTGTTTCTGCGAACGTGAATCATTCGAGTTTTAGACGCGCAGATCCCTCGGCTACGCCCTGTCGTCAGGCCGCAACTTGCTACACTCCTCTCCTATAAAACATCCCTCGGCTACGCTTTGAGGCTGAGGGCCCTCAAATTTCTCGGCTACGCCTTGAGGCTGAGTATCTTACCGGCTTCGGTGGCATTATTCATATGTTGCCAAGTTAGAGAATGAGATAGAGTACCATTTGTAGGACACCCAGGGACATATGTTGGACATCTAAGACCACTTCAGTCGCTAATTCTGGTGCAAGTAAGGCAATTTACCCGTAAAAATATATATGCATTGTATATAGTGGCGTGGATAAAAATGGTCCGTCTCCCGGTTGAATGCAAATGCGATATTTCCGTTGTCTGTTAAATTTGTGTTGCATCGGCTACAGTACAACAATGAAGCCACAATTTTATGCAATATGAATAATCGATAATTGGCGCAGATAAAAGTGGCTCGTGTAAGTATAGAACAAATACAGACAAACGAATGACAAACAAATTGCTGAAATGGACTCACCATTTATTGAAGTGTGCACGTGTAACCATATTCAGATACACCCGGCGTAAAGTTCCGATATCGATGGCGGCAACTTCACGGCTGATGTTGACTTTCAGTTCCTGTATTGTGTGTGGATTTGTTTCATAGACCTTGCTCTTCAAATATCCCCACAGGAAAAAATCACACGTTAGATCCGAGGAACGTGGTGGCCACAAATTTTTGCTAACAGTTCGTTCCGCAGAGAAGGCATCATGGATTCGATCGTTAATCGAACCTGGTTCCACGATTTTAATTCTTTGTTGTATCGAGAAAGTCATTTTCCAGAATGCGAACAACGAACAGCAACGCGTATAGGAGCTGATGAAATAAACTGGAACGCTGACAGAAGAATGCCAACTATCGATTATTCACATCGCATAAAGTTGCCCATTGTTGTATTGTAGCTCGATCACAGATTAACCAGATTGTCAACTCAATGGTGGGGGCACGATTAAGCTCGATTCAGTTTTAACAGAAACTTATATTAATACACAACGGAAGTATCGCATTTGCATTCAAACGGGAGACGGGCCACTTTTATCTGTATCAAAAAAGCCCAAGCCAGTTTCATTGTTCAACGTTCTCCACCAATTTCAGGAAAATTGGGTAAGATTTACGTCACATGGAACAATTTGAATATTGTAAGATGTTTAAAAATCTGATGTGTTACACTCACATGACTTTCTCTACTCTTGTACAAACTATTTATACAAACGCTTATTCTCCATCTACTTCATGTTAATCGAGATAAACATTTGCAGAGTCTATCTTATTGCTAATTTTCTTGTAGATGTAAGGGGAATATATATTTACAAGGGCAATTTGGAAGCACATACATATCTCTTAATAGCTGGGTGCAGCACCATTCCCTTTCCCACAGATTAATACTCTTCGCATATCCAAGACAAAAAAATGAATAACGAATTCCCATTTGAGAAAATAAGTATTGAAAAATTTAAGGGAATAACAAGCAATATCTCGAAAATGGTTCACTCAACAAAAAAAAATGTATATGACATAAATTGTGTATTTTAAAGCGATCTACATTTTTTGTGTAGTAAAATTTTTCTATTTCTTATGGTTTACCAGTTATGCAAAAGTCGTTCACAATGAAGAATACTTTTGGAGATATTCCCAGGAAATTCAAGATATACATTTTATTTGTCATAAAAATTTCTTAAACATATGATATTTTAATCAAAATCGTTAGAGCCATTTTTGAGAAAATTAAAATTTTCGAAAAATCTTCCATGTAAAGGGTAATCTGGGGTGGGGGATTTTCTTGAAAACCTTCGTGTTGCATCTCTGGAAGATACTGAACCTAAATACCAATTGGTGTTTATCCGATTGTTCGTTTCTGAGTTATGCTGTTCACAGAGACACACACACGGACATGTTTCTAAAAATGCTTTTTTTTTTTTGCATTCATGGGGCCTCAAAACATAGATATATTTCCGGTGAAATCTCGGTATCGAATTTTTGGGTGGAATACAATACTTCCCCTACTTACTATACGTAGTAGAGAAAGTAAAAAAACTTAATTTCTGAATTATTTCATAAATATCACAGCTATTAGAATGCTGAAAACAGAATATGAAACTAGAAAGTAAAACAATAAAACACAAAATCGACATTTTTTACACTTTTTAACAACGTTTCACCAATGAGTTGTCTTAAAATTTCAGATGAAAGTGGGGGTCAAATAGGGTACCATTAGATAGAGCTCTTCAAACAAACAACTTTTCTTGGAAATATTTTAATTATTTCATACTCATTCAAGGAGAAAAGCATACAAAAAGACAGTACACCCAAAAAAAAAAAAAAATGCGGTAAACAATGGCATTGATATTAAGAAATGTTACAAAAAGAAAATTAAAATTAGTGTTGGCAAAGGAAGATCAGACTGCCTTGCACAATGCAGTGACAGTTAAGTGTTTTTGGTTAATGAAATAAGTTAACAGTGATTACAAATACCTTACATCTACTACAAATAGTTGATGTATGTTGATGGTACTGGGCTGCCGTGTGTGTGTCTCTACTACGTAGAGAAAGTAGGTAGGAGAAGTATTGCATTCCACCCAAAAATTCAATATCGAGATTTCACCGGAAATACATGTTTTGAGGTGCCCCAAATAAAAAAAGAGCATTTTTAGAAAAAGGTCCGTGTGTGTCTGTGAACAGCATAACTCAAAAACGAAAAGTCTGAACAACACCAAACTTGATATTTAAGTTCAATACCTTCCAAAGGTATGACACAAAGATTTTCAAGAACACCCCCCTACCCCAGACTACCCTTTACAATATTTTTCGAAAATTTGTATTTTCTAAAAAATGGCTCTAATGGTTTTGATTAAAATACCTATATGAAAGATATTTACATGACATAAAATGTATATCTTGAATTTTCTGGGAATAGCCTGTGAAGTCCACTTCATGTGGAAGAAAGTTTGTATAATCTTGTATAACTGGTAAAAGTTAAGCAACATACAAAAACGCACTGCACAAAAATGTAGATCTCTTTAAAATAAATTTGTTTGTGGTATAAGCCATTTCTGAGATATCCATTATTAAAGGTTTGAATTGTTCATTTCTTGGCCAATCTCTTCAAATCGTTTCAACACTCAGTTGTTTCTCATGTTTGCATGGAAACAGAATGTAATTTTAAGGCCAGCATATAGCGTCGAGTTCTTAAACATTTGACTATCGCTGTTCCATTTGTATCCATAATGAAATATGTAATGTACTGTTTCTGCATAGGTTTACGTGGATTACAATGTATAGATAGAAAAACAAGCTTGTATAAGAATAATTTGTATACCCAGTAATAAGTGATAGAGGGCAGAGAAAGTCATGTGAATGTATCACATCAGATTTGTTATGACATATTCACTATCTGTTTGTGTTTTATTTTCAGTTAGTATCTTGGTGGCAGAATGGCAGACTCGCTGGTTGTGATTGTATCTTCGCTGTTGTTGTGGTGCACAGTAAACGGCAAGGAGCAGTATCTGCAATGCTGCCCTGAAGATGACCAACATCTCTACATGTATGAAGAAAACACTTGTAATGCAAGTAGCACATTGGGCTTGCCATGTCTGAACGAGTCTAATGTGGTTGCTATGAGAGGCGGACATGATGCCTTTTGGTTCAGGGAGAGCGACGGTTCTGTTGTCATTGGTTCCACTGTTATTGGTACGCTTCTGGCACCTCAGAGGTAAACAAACCACATGTATTCCCCACATGGCTTTCTCGACTCACTCTTCTACAAACTGTTCTTATGAAAGCCTATTCTTATTATTCAAAGTAAACTTTCATTACACATTTACAAATTTTGTAGAACGATACAGTAGCCTAGAGTGATAGATTTTTAAAAAGCAGATCGCTATGTGATGAGTATTTTCATGACCATGAGAAAAAAAAATCTGATGTGTTACACTCACAGGACTTTCTCTACTCCTGTACAAACTATTTTTACAAACGCTTATTCTCCATATGCTTCATGTTAATCGAGATATCCAAATGTTAATCTTATTGCTAACTTTCTTGTAGATGCAAGGGGAATTGCTACGCTTTAAGCGATAATCAAATATTTTAAGAGGTGGTTGCTATGTGGAGTATTCCATTCTCTTTGCATTACCAGGACAAAAAAAAGTGAATAACGAATTTGAGAAAAAGTATAAGTATTGGAAAATTTAAGGGAATAACAAGCAATATCTCGAAAATGGTTCACCCAACAAAAAAAATGTATCTGACATAAATTGTGTATTTTAACACGATCTACATTTTTTGTGTAGTAAAATTTTGTCTTATCTTTTATGGTTTGCCAGTTATGTAAAAGTTGTTCACAATGAAGAATACTTTTGGAGACATTCCCAGAAAATTCGAGATATACATTTCATTTGTCATGAAAATATCTTAAACATATGATATTTTAATCAAAATCGTTAAAGCCATTTTTGAGAAAATTAAAATTTTCGAAAAATGTTCCATCTAAAGGGTAATCTGGGTTGGGGGGATTTTCTTGAAAACCTTCGTGTCGCATATCTGGAAGATACTGAACCTAAATACCAAGTTTGGTGTTTATCCGACTGTTCGTTTCTGAGTTATGCTGTTCACAGATACACACACAGACGTTTCCAAAAATGCTTTTTTTGGATTCAGGGGGTCTGAAAACATATATTTCTGGTGAAATCTCGGTATCAAATTTTTTGGGTGGAATACAATACTTCCCCTACTTACTATACGTAGTAGAGAAAGTAATTAATATCAACTTACCATTCCAAAGAAAGAAAAAAAAGTATTTAAAAATTCGGACATTATTCCATATGCGGGTAGGAGATATGAAATGTTAAGAAACTTACAGGATCAGGGTTTCAACATTGTAACATCGAGGACCCTCAGCCTCAAAGCATAGACGAGGGATGTTTTTTAGAAGGAGAGGAGTATAGCAGTTGTGATAAAGTGACGACAGAGCACAGCCGAGGGATCTGTGCGTCTAAACTTGAATGAGAACCCAGGCTACTATACTATCAACTCTGCATATTAAAAAAAAAACCTGATTCCGTAAGTTTCTTAACATTTCATACCTCCTACCCGAATACGGAATATTCCTCCTACCCGCATACGGAATAATGTCCAAAAATTCAAACAAATAACAAAGAATATCTTGGTAGTGGTGTACGCCTTAAAAAGTTTGACATAAATTGTGTGTTTTAATGAGATCTACATTTTTTGTGTAATCTATCTCTTATGGTTTTCCAATTACACAAAAGTCATTCAGATGAAGAGGACTTCAGAGGCTACTCCCAGGAAATTTAAGGTATAAACTTTATGCAAGTGGCTTAAATATATGGCATTTTAATCAAAATCATTAAGAGCAATTTTTGGTAAAATAAAAAATAATGAACTACATCGTTTAAAGGGTACTTTAGGATGAGGAGATTCTCTTGAAAATCTTTGTGTGTTGCTTCCTTGGAAGATATTGAACTTAAATGCCAAGTTTGGTATTTAAACAAGTTGTCATTTTCAAGTTACACTATGCAGACACACACACATGCCCATGTGTATTTGGACCTTTTTCTAAAAATGCTTTTCTTGAATTCAGGAGGCCTCAAAATGTGTTGCAGTGAAATCTCAGTATCAAATTTTTGTGTGGAATGCAATACCTCCTCAGTGTAAGCAGTAGAGAGTAATAAACAGTAGTGGGTAGAGAAAGTCATGTGAACACATCAGATTTTTTTAAAATTGTTTTGTTTCTCATGATGTCCTGGAAAGAGTATGGAATTTCAAAGCCAGCATATACCAACCTGTTTTTTAAACATTTTGTATCACTTCAGCCTCTTATGTGTATCCCTCTTGTATCTACAACAAAATGTGTAATAAATATGGATTTCAAAAGTACAAGTCAACCATAGATGCGATTGAAAAGGCAAATAATATAATTGTAAATGCAATAAATGACCATGAATCAGTGATGGCTATCTTCATAGATTTATCAAAGGCTTTTGATTGTATGAATATAAAAATACTACTAAATAAATTAGAAACATGTGGTATTCGAGGTCTGGCACTGGATTGGATACCAACATATCTGGGAAATCGAGCACATTGTGTCGAAATAAATCATCTAAATACAAATGGTGTCATAAAAACAATAAAGTCAGATTTCAAAACAGTAAAACAAGGGGTCCTGCAAGGCTCAACATTTGGGCCATTTTTATTTTTTATATATATAAATGAAATTTTTGAGGTCATACAAGAAAATGGAGGCATCGCAATTGGATATGCAGACGACATGACTGTCATAATTAAAGGTCAAACAGCAAAAGAGGTTTAAATTATAGCAAATTCAATTTTAAAAATTATAAAACAATATTATGCTAATTTAGATATGATAATAAATACACAAAATACAGCATGTATTAACTTTGAGTTAACAAAACTTAACCCAAGCAGTATTAAACTAAGTATAGATGAGGAAAACATATCAGAAATAAATTGCACTAATTTTCTTGGAGTAATGATTAATAAGCATTTAAATTGGTATCTCATGAGGCATCAATTAGTAAAAAGATAAATAAGGGCATTTATATAATGAGACAACTAACTAAATAACGGACAGTAAAACAATGAAACAGGTCTATTATGCTTTTATACATTTGCATGTAAGATACGGAATTATGTAGGGGGAAATATTACAGCAAGAGAAATGGATAAGTCTTTAAACTGCAAAAAAAAAGCCATTAGAATAATAAGCAAAATGGAAAACAAACAAACTTGCAGGGGGGTGTTTAAAAATCAAAACTTGTTAACAGTGTCATGTATATGTATATATGAATGCATAAAAACTGTGATAAATATAAATATGCCAAAAAAAAAACAGTGTACATAATTTAAGAAACAATGACGATTGTTATAGAATAACACTAAGGGAACTCTAAATAATCATGCCATAGAAGTTAGAGGAAGAGAATTATTCAATAAATTACCTAGAGAAATAAAGAACATAAACCAGCCAAATGTAATGATGAAAACAATAAAGAAATACTTAATAGAAAATGAATTTTATAGCATAGATGAATTTAGACATGGAAAAGCAATGTAAAGTGAAAATTGATATTTAAGGTAAACTTAATGTAAATGCAATGTAAAAGGATAATTGATACTTAAGGTAAAAATGTTAATGAAAAGTAATGTAAAATTATAAGCTGTACTTGTTAAATTATTCTATGTTTGTAATTGGACGTGTCCTTTAAATGTACTTAAAAGGATGACAATAAAATGAAATGAAATGAAAAATTATTTCTGCAAGTGTTTATCTTGGTTAACATTAAGTAGATGGAAAAATAAGCTTTTGTAAGATTACTTTGTAGAAGAGAGTTAAAAATAAATCTAAGTGTCTAAGGCGGTGGTTCCCAACCTTTTAAGTGTCACAACACCCTGGAGTTTTGGCAGACCCCCATAAAATATTTGCATAATTTTGGGTATTAAATTTTGATTGACATAATATGATTGCAATATTTCCTTAACATTTTATAATGCATCCCTAAAAACAATATTTTGAATGACATAAAACCCTTCTCATAAAAATTTGGATGTGTTACACTCATATGACTTTCTCTACCCTCTATTGCTTATTAGCGGCTATACAAATTATTCTTACGAAGGTTTATTTTCCTATCTACTTCATTTTAATCCAGATAAACCTTTCCAGAAATACCTGCATTACACATTTTCTTATAGATAGAAAGCAAATAGCGATAGTCAAATGTTTTAGAATGGATGGTATATGCTAGCCTTAAAATTCCATACTTTTTCCATGATATCACAAGGAACAACTGAAAATCACTGGGCCTTAAAACGTATGACAAAGTGTTGGACAATGCAAACCATTAATAATGGATATCTCAGAAATGGCTCATGCCAGAAAAAAAAGTTATTTGAAATAAATTGTGTGTTTTAAAGAGGTGTACATCTTTTGTGTAGTATGTTTTCATCTAATGCTTAAAGTTTACCAGTTACACAAGATTATATGAATTTCTTCCTAATAGAGGACTTTACATGTGATTCCTGAAAAATTCAAGATATACATTTTATTTGTCATGTTAATATCTTTAATAGGTGGTATTTTAATCAAAATGTTGTAATTAAAGGGTAGTTTGGGGCAAAGTTTTTTGAAAGTCTTCATGTCACATCTTTAGAAGATACTAAACCTAAATACCAAGTTTGGTATTTATCTGACTTTTCATTTTTGAGTTTTGCTGTTCACACATACACATGAACATAGACCGTTTTTTTAAAATTGCTCTCAGTATAGAATTTTTGGGTGGAATGCAATACCTTCTTCTATCTTCTATGTACATGGTAGAGAAAGTAAAAAGAATAAAGAAAAATACACAAGAATGTCATTTATCCGGATTTCTGGTTCATTAGAATTGATTTTTTGCTGAGTTAATTTTGTCTACTTTGCTTTATTATTTCTAAAGTGTACACAAAGTTGAAACAAAAGAAACTTCCATGCTATTTTAAAAATAAAAATCTGATGTGCTGCACTCACATGACTTTCTCTATTCTTGTACAAACTATTTTTACAAATGCCTGTTCTCCATCTACTTCATGTTTGAGATAAACATTTGCAGAAAGTATCTTACTAATTTTCTTGTAGCTGCAAGGGGAATATGGTAGGCTTTAAGCGATAGTTAAATCTTTTAAGAGCTGGTTGCTATGTGGAGGATTCCATTCTATTTGCATGTACAGGACATAAAAAACGAATAATGAATTCCCATTTGAGAAAAGGTGTAAGTATTGGAAAAATCAAACAAATAACAAGAAATACCTTGGAAATGGTTCACTCGACACAAAAAAATGTATGTGACATAAATTGTAGGTTTTAATGAGATATACATTTTTTTGTGTAGTAAAATGTTGTATATCTCTTACGATTTACCAGCTATTCAAAAGTCATTCAAAGAGCACTTTTGTGGACATTCCCAGAAAATTCAAGATGTACATTTCATTTGCCATAAAAATATCTTAAACATATGATATTTTAATCAAAATCGTTAGAGCCATTTTTGAGAAAGTCAAAATTTTCAAAAAAATGTTCCTTGTAAAAGGTACTCTGGGATGGGAGGGATTTTCTTGAAAATCTTTGTATCACATCCTTGGAAGATACTAAACTCAAATACCAATTTTGGTATTTATCTGACTTTTCATTTTTGAGATATGCTGTTCACAGACGACACACACACATACACATGTTTCCAAAAGTGCTTTATTTGGATTCAGGGCACCTCAAAACATGCATTTCCGGTGAAATCTCAGTATCAAATTTTTTAATGGAATACATTACTTCCACTTCTTACTATACATAGTAGAGAAAGTAAAAATGAGTACAAGTGCCAAAAAGTGATTGTTTCTTATTCTTATTAATGCCAAAATAAGTAGTTTATATTAATTTAATAGTTTCTTTCCAGATTATCAGGATTTTCATTTCATAAGATTACCTCCGCTCCCAGCTAGTCTGGTAAACAAGATATTTGTGTACGTTCAGCTTACTTGAAACAGTCATTGTGATAGCTGGACCTGTGATTCGCAAAAGTATGTAGACACAAACGGCATTAGTTGTTCTAGTACCTTTAGGGAAATTTCAGGATACAAGTTTTACGCATGTAAGCAAAACTGCAACAGGTTCATTTGAGGAAACACTGTCTTCAAGCATGAATCACAAGATAAGTCTATCAGTAGTTATTGAGGCATCACCAAGAAATTATTTTTTACTCGGTTGATCTTTTCATTAAAGGATGGAAAATATTCCCTCAAGTTTGATACCAGTGATTTGGGATGCTCTTTTATACTTTCAAGAATACCGGATGGCAATTCATTACCATTCCTTTCAAGGAAATCACTGAGGCTTGAAAATTTAAGTCCACATCCTTCATAGATCCCCTTCTTCACTCCCCCAGGGATCTGCAGACCATAGGTTGATAAACAAGTGGCTAGTAATCTCAGGTAAGTGTAACAAATCAGTATTTTTTACTTTTTCTATTACGTATAGTAAGTAGGGGAAGCATTAATTTCAGATTGAAAGAAGTTAGTAACAGTGAAATTTATAATAATTTACAAATTACTTGGGTCAATTTTGTCACACAATTTCACTTACATTTTTAAAACTCAGACATGTTTCGAGAGCTATTGCTCTCAGCCTCACTTTAAGGTCGACTGGTGTTGGTAGTATCAGTGGGACCATCAAGATGGCGACATCCGTATTGTTGGAGTCAGACGTTGGTGTGACGAATTTGCTGAAACTATCCTTTGCTCAGATTTCGAAATTCATAATTTTGTGTTTGTATTTGATGATGTAGGTTTTCTCCCAAGCAACTAGTTCTAATGGACGGCTGGCATGTTTTACTAGGGTTGTATTTCCATCTATTTGATCATTGGTTTCCCAGAAATGTGCAGCTATTGCAAATTTATCTATTTGTTTATATTTTATTTGGCAAAGGTATTCATTAGTACAGATTTTGAGGTTCCGTTTTGTTTTACGTGTATATGCTTTATTGCAATCTTTGCAGTTGATTTGGTATATTCCAGATTTGCAACTTTGTGGTATCTGTTCTCTTGGTATGGCTTTTAGATTCCTTAGGCTGTATTTGTTCTGAGGGGCTAGAATGGTGTGTTTTTGAAAACTAGTGTAGGATGAGTGGTAGGTAGATTTTCTGATTTTTTACTTCTTCTCAGAGTTCCCAGGGTGATGGAGTTGTTTATATCTTTTTGCCTTTATGTTTATTGACCGTTTTGGCAATTAATTGTAGATTGAAGCCATTAATAGAAGCTATATGAAAATGTGATGGTATTGCTTGCAGCATTCGACTTTCAGCTGAGGATGAGCATGATTCTCGAAACATGCTGAATTTTAAAACTGTAAGTGAATTAGTGTGACAAAATCGACTCAAGTAATTTGTAACTTAAAAGAGAAAGTATTATATTCCACCCAAAAATTTGATGTCTAGATTTCACCAGAAATAATATTTTGAAGACCCCTGAACCCCCCAAAAAAAGTGTGTGCGCGTGCGCAGTATTTAAGTTCAGCATCTTCCAACGTTACAACACAAAGATTTTGAAGAAAATCCCCCTTCACCGCAAACTATCCTTTACATGGAACGTTTTTCAAAAATGGTCATTTTCCTCAAAAATGGCTCTGATGATTTTTATCAAAGTACTATATGTTTAACATATTTACATGACAAATGAGCTGTACATCTTGAATTTTCTGGTAATAGCCTCTGAAGCCCTCTTCATTCTGGTAAACCGTAAGAGATAGACAAAATCTTACTACACAAAAAATGTATGCACCTATCTAATGCTCAGGAGTTAATCCTGAAATTGTTCTCCTTTTTGCTTCCCAATATTTTGATGTTAAATTTTCAAAAGCCACAGGAAAGTCACAATTTTTTAGATGTTCCATATCCATTTCTTCTTCCTTGGAGCACAATAAACAATTTGAAAATATTACTATTCTAATTTTGTAAAGATGTTTATTCAAACAATCATGTCCTGTGATAAGTCTGAATGCAGCCACATGGTAAATCAGAAACTATTAATGGATCATTTAAAATTTTCTTCCATTTTGACTGTTGATTTTGAAGTGTTATCTGTTGGTTATAATCAGAAGTGATTTTTCTTTTTATGATTCATTTAATTGATTCATATGATTTTTTTTTATTACTCTATTTTACGTCACTTTAACTGCATGGTCATATCATGATGGATCTGTTAGTGGATAACTCTTAGATCGAGGTGTGGCAGACAGTTAGCCTTCTAAGTCTCATCCCTGTAACCACTTGCTTTGTCACGTGTCCACAGAGACCCTAGCCATAGTAACTGGGTCTTCTGCTTCGAGCCGTGCAGATGGCATTAGGGTGCCGTCCAGTCTACCTGCTTTCGTTGTATGTGGATAGATAGCAGCACATCATTTGCCATTACCATCTATTTTTCATTTTTATTATTGTTTTAGACTTAAGGTGGAACTTTGGGTCCTGTATTAAATATCCAATCCAGAATTTACCTTAGCGACTAAGGGAAACCACGAGAAAACTCAATCAGATTGGTCAGCTTACAGGATTTGAACCCAGGACCTCCCAAATGCAGACCACAGACTTACTGCCTGAGCCATCCTGCTCGGTTGAAAAATTTTGTTTTATCACAAAGTTGATTTTGGCTCCTTTCTTTGCTAAAATATCCGTCATTTCATTTCCAAAAACACCGCAGTGTGTGGGACTCCAGTGTAAGACTATGCTTTTGTTTAGGTTCTGTATTTGTTTGATCATATTATGTATGTCTTTAATTTTCATCAATTTGGGCTCAGTAGTAGAACCAAAATATGCACATTTCATTAAAGCACACAATTTATGTCAATTTTTTTTTGTGGAGTTAACCATCTCCGAGATATTTTTTATTATAGGTTTGAATTTTCAAATACTTTATACTTTCTCAACTGCAATATTGTTTTTTTTTTTCTCTCTCTCGTCATGCAAAGGCAATGGAATTTCACAGCCGTTCTTAAAAGATTTGACCATCACTTAAGCCTACTGTATACTCTTACACCTAAAAGAAAATATGTAATAAAGCCATTTCTGCAAAGTTTATCTCAAATGGCATAAAGTAGATAAAAGAATGAGCTTTTGTAAGAATAGTTTATTGATGAATGGGTAGACAAATACAGGCAAATGTAACACATAAGATTTGTTTGGTTTTTGTTTCAGTTTCTGTGTAGCAAGAATGGGGTTTGAGGGCTGGTTGAGGAATAGCACCAATGAAACAATATTCCTAGTGGAGAACGGTATTGTCTATTGTGCAGAAACAGAGTTCTACGCAACTTACCTTGGACCCGAACCATTGAGCTATGCAATATGTTTAATGATCTCAGCAGTTGGTTGTTTTTTAACCTTAATCACTTACATACTGGTGCCTGTGCTACATAAAGATCTGCTCGGCAAGTGCCTTATCTGTGCCTTATTGTCTTTTACACTTATGTACCTGAGTATTGGAGTAACAACATTCGAAGCACACCGTATACCACATCCACATTGTGCATTTCAAAGTAAGTGCATCTCTTATGGTTTCTTTCCATGTGATTTGGGTTATTTGTGAAGTAAGATAGTACCAGTAGTAATACAATATGCCTGAACACGTATATTGATGACCATATCAATAGCAAAGTACCAGGAGAGCAAAGAAACTACATACCGGCTGCGCAATGTTTTTCCACTGGGCATGTGGAAACATGATAATGCACTGCTGCTATAAACAAAGTCACAATGTTGATGTGGTTTTGCTCTGCAGTGTGAGTGCACTATTGAGTTGACGGTGAAGTGATGTAGTTCAGTTATCACGAGTTATTTATTATTTTGTCCTGTGCTTAGTCACAAATTATACCATGGCTCAGAAAATTAAAATTGAGTTTTATTTATGGACGATCTTTAACTATGTGATCCTTAGCGTCCCATTCTATGTTGGGCATGAAAGACCAGTAATTTTGCTCAGAGGCCACTTTATCAGGCTTGAGGTTCTTTTACATGCCGCAAATCTACGACATGGGACCATCGGCTTTACTTCCCTTCCGAAGAAAGCTATGCTAAGGATTTTTACGCCCGAAAAAATCCATTGCCCTCCGCCGGGTTTGAACCTGTGACCTTGGGAACTAGAGGCTAGCATGGTAACTACTACACCACGGAGGACGACTATTATGGCTCAGTATATGTTTTCTACTGCACAGCGTGTATTTATTTATAATTCGTATTTGTTAACTCAGTCAGCTCGCCAAGTGAAACTACGATTTGCAGAAAGATTTTCAGGTGTAAAAGTTCCAGGCTGTACAACAATCCATGAACTTTACATTAAATTTCAGGCCATGTAAAGTGTTCAGGCTAAGAAATCTATAAAGACGGCATACAGTTCTTACCGAAGAAACATTAGACAACATCGGTTATCGTTTGGAGAATTCCCCCCAAAAATCACTTGGGCGTCTTTCACAACCTAATTGCTGAAGTTAAAACCATATAAAATAAATGTGGCACATGCTCTTCAAATAGGTGATCCTGTAATTAGGTGCACAATTTGTGAGTGGAGTCTCAATAATGTACTCAATGGCAAAATAGACCCATATTTAATATTTTTCACTGACGAGGCTTGGTCCCACTTTCATGGATGTGTGTGTACACAAAATAATCGTAATTGGAGCTCTGACAAACCTAATATTGTTCAGGAAGTACCCCTTGGTGTATGGTGCACCATGAGCACGGAAAGAGTTATAGGGCCAGTTGTACATCAACAGTTGATGCCCGTACATACGTGAATACAATTTTGCCCCCATTTTTTAGAGAATTAACAGACAGGGAGCGTGGTTTTGCCATTTTTCAACAAGACTCTGCAACAGCTCATATGGCTAATATTTCAATAAGAACAATTGAAAGTGTGTTTGAGGACAGAATTATTAGTAGAGATTTGTGACCCCCTCAGTCCCCCGACCTAACTCCCTGCTATTTCTATCTCTGGGGTAACTTAAAACATAAAACATACAGGACAAACACACACACCCTGGAAGAATTATAACAAAATATCCACGAGGAATTTGCCAGCATTTCTCAACATGAACTATGGCGAGTGATGGATAGTTTCCTAAAGAGGTGCCAAAAATGTATGGACAACAGGGTGACCAGTTTCAGCATCTCCTTTCATAAAGTTGGCAAGTAAAGCCTTTAAAAGTAGTTTTTAAAATGTTGTATGGTTTCATCCACGCCTTTCCATGATAGCGACAGATAGCAATGAGTGCTAAGAACACAGACAGGAAAACACTGTGCAGCTGGTTCGTAGTTTTTTGGCTCTCTCTGTAAAAAGTCAGTGTTACACATTTGAATTTCATTTATTTGTGAGGCACAAAATGATGATAATGATAATTTAAAATTGGTGTTAGTGGTTCTTGGGAAAAAGGTTTTGGTATTTTAGGCAGTATTAAAGATCATAACATTAATGAAGATTTTAAATATAACTTTTCTTTTATTTAAAATTTCCCCCTTGAGAATCTTTAACACTTCAAGTGTGAATGTTTTATTAACAGCTAAACTCATAACACTTTTGCTATTCTCTAATGCTGTTATTTGAATAATTTATTAACAATTTCTTTCTCTTACGACACTGAGTTATTTAATCAGCAGGCAGTATAAATCAAGTATTATCTCCTCGTGATAATCGAGCCCAGGTACTTTTGATGTGCAGAGATTACTTTTTCTACTCTATGCCCATATACCCATGGAATCTTAAAACGACTATAAACTTTGTAATTAATGCAGAATATGCCCTACCTCACACAATAACTAAATCTTCCTGCTATACCTGTAGAATATCTTCTCTTCTGTAAGTAATTGCGTCGCCTCCTTATAAAATCACTATGGCATCTTCCTCTGATTTTTCACATCTTTAGCAACAAAAGCCAATTCTTTGGCTCATTTTTAGTACATCATTCAGTTATTTATGTGCATATTTATTTTATTTTCAGTGTTTAAAATTAATGGTTACTACTTTTCTATTTGTCTATTATGCAGTCATCAGGAATTATGTTGATTATTTACATTTCATAATAAATTATTCTATTACATGCGATATTTATAGTACTTTATAATTACATTGTGTGTGTGTGTTTGTTTTTTATATAATGTTCCATTATTTATACCCCGCCTTAACTGCAGTGGTCATATCAGTGGTACATTGTTGTTCTTTTTCTCATAATGGAGATATATGTATCAATGTTGCATTTTCGTATTACATTATTTTGGTAAATTAAATTATTTTTATATTACATTATTTCTGACCTTTTAAATTCAGAATCATACGAGGTGTGGCAGTAAAGAAACCAGAGTGATTGTTGTGTGCATTTCTGGCTTCGTCGATGACAAAGTGAAGAGTGGGGGATTGGCCTTAGGACTCTCTCTGACACGTGGACAAAATTTCACGCCGCTTGTGGTGGTTAGTCTAGCTGTTAGCAATCGGTCGTGTATCTGAGCTCCATCGGAATTATGCTACGCTCTAAAGTAGAATGTCTTAACATCAAATTCCTCACAAAACTTAGAAAGCCCACCACAGAAGCTTACGATTTGTTGAAACAAATTTATGGTGATCAGTGTCTATCTCGTACGCAAGTTTTCGAATGGGTTAAGAGGTTCAAGGATGGTAGGGAAGACATCAAAGATAATCCGAAATCGGGCCATCCTTCCACTTTGAAAACTGAAGAGAATGTGGAGAAGTCAGTAGAATTGTTTGTGAAGGGTGCCTGAAGGCCAGACTGTCAATCAAGTTTATTATACAACTGTTCTGAAGACCCTCCGTGAACATGTGCGACGAAGGAGACCAGATCTGTGGAAGAATTGCTCATGGATTCTTCATCAGGATAATGCGCTGGCCCATAATGCGATGTCTGTGAAGAGGTTTTTGGCAAAAAAGAAGATTCCAGTGATGGAACATCCACTGTATTCGCTGACCTAGCTCCATGCGACTTTCTTCTCTTCGCAAAAGTGAAGTCTGCACTCAAAGGAACCAGTTCGAGTCCGTGGATGCAGTGAAGGAAAAAGCGACGAGACTCCTCAGCAGCATAACAGAAAAAGACTTGCAGCACTGCTACCAACAGTAGAAAATTTGCATGAAGCGATGCAGGGATCGGGGAGGGGACTACGTTGAAGGGGACAATATTTCAGTTGTGTAAGTTTTTTCAATAAAGCGTTACAGCATCAATCCAGTTTCTTTATTGCCACACCTCGTATATTTACATTTTGGGATGATTGTACTATGATCAATTCCCACTTCATTTGCAATTAACCAATGATATTTTTACTTTCTCTATTACTTAAAGTAAGTGTAGGAAGTGTTGCATTCCACCCAAAAGTTACATGTTTTGAGGCTTCCTGAATTCCCCCACCCCCAAATAAAAAGTTTATAGAAAAAGGGCTGAAATGAAAAGTTGATTAAATACCAAACTTTGTATTTAAGTTCAGCATCTTTCAACAATATGACACGAGGATTTTCAAGAAACCCCACCCTCTCACTCCAAACTAGCCTTTACATCCACAAACTTTCATTATTTTTTTATTTTCTCAAAAATTGCTCTAACAATTTTGATTAAAATACCGTATATTTAAGATATTTGCATGACAAATAAAATGTATATCTGAATAGCCTGTGGAACCCCCTTTTTGGGGCGTGGCATCAGCCATTTCCATGATATTTGTAATTATTGGCGTGAATGTTTGAACACCTTGTCATTTTTTTTAAGTAGTGTCACTTTTCAGTTGTTTCCTGCAATGTCATGGAAAGAATATGTAGCGACTAGGTTTTGACAATCTGATTATGATTTCGGTTTTCTCTATTCCCTTATACCTAAACGAATGCGTAATGCAAAAGCAAAGGTTTATCTCGATTAACATGAAGTAAATAGAAAATAATAAGGAGGTCAACATTTCCTGTTGATCTGTGTTATAAGCATATGTCTATTTTTTTATCGTCTATAAGTTTTACAAAATTATACAAAATTCTTTCCAAACGAAGAGGCTATTCCCAGAAAGTTCGAGATATACATTTTATTTGTTATGTAAATATCTTAAATATATGGTCTTTTAATCAAAATCGTTATGAGTCTTTCTTCAGAAAATCAAAAATAGCTAACAATTTTCTATGTAAAGAATAGTTTGGAGTTGAGAAATTAAATGAACTTAAATACCAATTTTTGTATTTATCAGATATTTTATTTTGTTTTTGAGTAATGCTGTTTATACACATACGAGGTGTGATCAAAAAATAACGGCAATTTTTTCATTTCGCAAGCTTTATACATCTGATGTTCAAAACTTTTGTTTTATCTTGTTGGTGCACATGTTTCTGATATATGTTTGTGTTTTCAACTGTTTTGAATGTTTAGTTTATTGTTGACAGTCAACAAAGTTATACATATTTTCAAGTGCTTGGTGAATTTTTACTTTCAAAAAAGATGGATCAAAGAATTTGCATTAAATTTTGCTTGAAAAACTGAATAAAGTGCAGCAGCACATTTGAAATGAAGACTGTGGCTTTTGGCGAATCTACTATGAGTAAGACAAGAGTTTACGAGTGTATAAACATTTGAAAGAGGGTCGAGAAGACGAAGACGACCGCCCTGGATGCCCTCGCACATCAATTACTTTCGACAATGTGGAAAAAGTAAAGAAAATGGTTCTGGAAAATTGCCGAATCACCATCAGAGAGGTTGTTGATGATGTTGGCATATCCTTTGGCAATTTTTTCGGATGTTTTGGGCATGAAACATGTAGCAGCAAAGTTTGTTCCAAAATTGTTGAATTTCGACCAAAAACTGCGTTGTGTATAGACATCGCCCAGGAATTGCTGAATGAAGTTGAGGCTGGCACAAATGTATTATATCTGAAGGGGATTACTTTGAATGGGACAAAGTTGATGTTGATGATTAAATAAAAGCTCTTTAAGAAAAACAAAAATTCCTGTTACTTTTTTATCACATCTCGTGCACAGTGACTTTTTTCTAAATATGTTATTTTTATTTCAGTGGGCCTTAAAACATGTATTTATAGTGAAATCTCCTTATCAAACTTTTTGGTGAATGCAATACTTTCACTACCTGCTAGGTATGTGGCAGGGATAGCAATAAAATGATAATGATTATATGTAGATACTAATTCACCTATTTGCTCCTATTCAACTTTTCAGTTTTCTTCATGTTGTTCTGGACAGTAGCTTCTGTTTTCTGGACAAATGTGATATCCTTCGACATATGGAGAAGTGTGGTGTAAGTACTTTGTAGATGCTATTAGTTAGCAATTAAAACTCCACAATAAGCCACTATAGTGTTTAGAATTTCTAAGAATGCACTTAAACTCTGTTTCTTCTATGCTTACTCCACATGTAAACATACCAAACTGTGTTACTCCACCCTGACTGTTAAAGCTGTTAGCGCTATAAAGTGCACTTTCCTAACCAATGACCGTGGGACCAATGGAGAACATAGCCGCAATTGAATTGTAACAATGTGCACTTATACAAATGAAGTATCAGAAACTTGCAAATAAAGTATGATTATCCCAAGGGCCATTGCACAAATTATTTTACTAAATATGCTGCTCCTCCTTTAATTTCTAAACAGGTTTTTATATCCTTCTAACATGCACTTTAGTCGATTTGAATATCGTAGATCGTTAAGGCAAGACAAAATCACTGGCCATCTATTCAAAGTCGAATGTCACAAGTTCGAGTCCCAGCAACTGCAGTCAAATGTTCCTGTGGTAAAAGGTTACATTTGACTGCAGTTGCATGGATTTTGCTTCTAAAAATATTGAAATAAATAGCTATATTAATTATATAAAATAGCTACAAATACTTATACGCTTTTCTTAAAAAGGCCAGTATAATGAAAATAACAAAACAAATAGCTAAAATATATTTAAACATTTTCTAAAATTAAATATTTTTCATTGAACATCTGTACACGTCCATATTGGAAAAGAGGTTAAATAAGATTTAACTTAAAGTCACGGATTTCTTGCTAGTGATGCAGTTCCTTCTTGTCATTGTCTGATTCCATGATGTCGGATTCATTATCAGAAGAACTTTCCAGTTAGTTTAATTTCCTTAAACTGCTAATGCTTACATCCATAAATTCAGATAGAATTTCCTCAGTTTGCTGCATTGGTAGAACTAGATTTCTCTCCAAAAGGAGATTCAAAATGTGTAACATTTTTTTTTTTTTTTTTTTTTTTTTTTTTTTTTTTTTTTTTTTTTTTTTTTTTTCCCCATCATGTTTGAGCTCAAAGATAGACCTGGATTCTGCCCTTGTGCATCATTTACATATGATATATGGAAAACATGTGCACTTTCAGTTATCAGTGAATAACATTTTAATGTTCTGTGCTAGGGAAGTCATTTTCAAGTGCATAGGCTACTGAAGACTACCTCTCAGATTAGCTTTGTCCATCTGTATACAGAAAACAACTCACGAACTGCAAATTGAAATTGTTATAAATTTAAATATAGTTTAGATGGAGGTCATCATACAAATTTTCAGTTTTTAGGCAAACCACTGCATTATGCAGCTCCAGTTTTATGCGCAAAAGTTTTTAATAAAATTTTTCCAACACATTTTAAACTTGATTTTAAAAAAGATGTAATATGCAGGATGGATCATGCTCTTTGGGAAAGTATAGTATAAGTAAGATCTAAACTAATGTGTACCAATTTTCGTAGGAAAAATTTACAAATTCAGAATACAACGCATTCACATATACTACATGATCAAAAGTATCCGGACACCTGGCTGAAACTGACGTACAAGTTCGTGGCGCCATCCATCGGTAAAGCTGGAAGTCAATATGGTATTGGCCCACCCTTAGCCTTGATGACAGCGTTCACTCTCGCAGGCATACTTTCAATCAGGTGCTGGAAGGTTTCTTGGGGAATGGCAGCCCATTCTTCATAGACTGCGGAACTGAGGAGAGATATCGATGTAGGTCAGTGAGGCCTGGCACAAAGTCGGCATTCCAAAACATCCCAAAGGTGTTCTATAGGATTCAAGTCAGGACTCTGTGCAGGCCAGTCCATTACAGGGATGTTATTGTCGTGTAATCACTCCGCCACAGCCCGTGCAGTATGAACAGGTGCTCAATCGTGTTGAAAGATGCAATTGCCATCCCCGAATTGCTCTTCAACAGTGGGAAGCAAGAAGGTGCTTAAAATATCAATGTAGGTCTGCGCTGTAATCGTGCCACCCAAAACAACAAGGAGTGCAAGCCCCCTCCGGGAAAAACACAACCACACCATAACACTACCACCTCCGAATTTCACTTTTGGCACTACACATGCTGGCAGATGACGTTCACCGGGCATTCGCCCTACCCACACCTTGCCTCGGATCGCCACATTGTGTACCGTGATTCGTCACTCCACACGTTTTGCCACTGTTCAATCGTGTAATGTTGACACTCCTTACATCAAGCAAGGAGTCGTTTGGCATTTTCCTGCATGATGTGTGGCTTATGAGCAGCCGTCGACCATGGAATCCAAGGTTTCTCACCTCACGCCTAACTGTCATAGTACTTGGAGTGGATGCTGATGCAGTTTGGAATTCCTGTGTGATAGTCTGGATAGATGTCTGCCTATTACTCTTTATGACCCTCTTCAAATGTCGGCGGTCTCTGTCAGTCAACAGACGAGGTCGGCCTGTACGCTTTTGTGCTGTACTTGCCCCTTCACGTTTCCACTTCACTATCACATCAGAAACAGTGGACCTAGGGATGTTTAGGAGTTTGGAAATCTCGTATATAGACTTCTGACACAAGTGAACCCAATCTCCTGATCACGTTCGAAGTCCGTGAGTTCCACGGAGTGTCCCATTCTGCTGTTTCACGATGGCTAATGACTACTGAGGTCGCAGATAATGAGTACCAGGCAGTAGGTGGCAGCACAATGCACCTAAGATGAAAAACATATGTTTGTAGGGGTGTCCGGATACTTTTGATCACATAGTGTACATGTAAAGTGGGCATGTGCATGCACCTCAAAACTTAAAAACTTTATTTCTGGCTTCAGGCTAATCACTTATACATATTACAATAAGCTATGTTTTTAGAATAAAAAGTTACCAGCAGAATTTCTGTTACAGACTTATTCATTGCTTTTATGTTCTACAGTGCACTTTCAATATCCTACTAGGGTCATTTGAAAAGTTCTCAGAATGATGTACAGATTGTGGCATTATTTCCAAAGCAGTTTTGTGTTTAAAGCCAGCCATCTCTCAGGAAAACATTTGTGTAATAATATAGAGGGGGGCTGCATGCGTGCATGCTATTTTTTTTTTTTTTTTAACAAAATCCCTTACCTGAAATTACCATTTGCATGGAAAGTGTTTCATAATTATTGATGTTTTCAAAATCAGATAACATTTTTACAGCATTGCTATCTGCTATTTTTGAAGTGCTGCTGCCATGCAGTTGTTTCTTGCAATTTCATAGAAAGGGTGGAAATTCAGTGCCAGCATATAGTGGTCCACCTTTTAAAGAATTTACAGCCTCATGTATCCCTCATTGTATCTTTCCTTTACTTTTTTTGTTTTTAATGGTTTCATTTGTATAGTCCTGTTTAATATCTATCTCATATTGGGGGTTTTGAGTTGAGAAACAACACATTGACAGTAGGTTACTTACTTCCAGTAAGTAGAAGGTAGGGAAAGATTCTAATTAACCCTTTGGGTACCGAGATCCAATGTAGTTTGCGCACATAATCAGTCAAGAGCCAATCCAATCCTATGAGTTGGTATTTGTGTTCAAGTAATGTACAATTCATGCCTTAAGTGCATACCTCTAGCTAATCTGTGATATTTAAGCTGCATGTTGCATGAGGTAGTTACGCATCTGCCGTTGTAGCATGCCATAAACAGAATAGTATGTGGGGTGTTTGTTTCATGCTGGGCTTGTTACTTTCTCTACTATGTATAGTAAGTAGGGGAAGTATTGTATTCCACCCAAAAATTCCATACCAAGATTTCATCAGAAATATATGTTTTGAGGCCCCCTGAGTCCAAAAAAAGCATTTTTGGAAACATCTCCCTGTGTGTGTCTGTCTGTGAACAGCATAACTCAGAAACAAATAGTCGGATAAACACCAAACTTGGTATTTAGGTTCAGTATCTTCCAAAGATGCGACACGAAGGTTTTCAAGAAAATTCCCCATCCCAGATTACCCTTTACATGGAACATCATACGAAAATTTTAATTTTCTCAAAAATGGCTCTAACGATTTTGATTAAAATATCATATGTTTAAGATATATTCATGACAAAGGAAATGTATATCTCGAATTTTCTGGGAATGTCTCCAAAAGTATTCTTCATTGTGAACGACTTTTGCATAACTGGTAAACCATAAGAGATAGGGAAAATTTTACAACACAAAAAATGTAGATCGGTTAATATACACAATTTATGTCATATACATTTTTTTTGTTGAGTGAACCACTTTCAAGATATTGCTTGTTCCCTTAAATTTTCCAATACTTTTTCTCAAATGGGAATTCGTTATTCATTTTGTTTATGTCCTGGACATGTAAAGAGAATGGAATGCGCCACATAGCAACCAGCTCTTAAAAGATTGGACTATCGCTTAAATACTATCATATTTCCCTTGCATCTACAAGAAAATTAGCAATAAGATTAACATCTCGATTAAATAGAAAGTCATGTGAGTGTAATTTATCAGATTTTTTTTGCTGTTTTTGCTTATTGTACATCACAGAAAGGCATACTGGAACACAAAGTAATTGACAGAGGAGAAACTTGAGGCAGAATTGCTATAAAGTAGTAGTTATACTGACATTTCGATTAGTGATGACAATAATGAGAAAAATTCAACATTTAAATTTTTTTAATACCTGAGGAATCAAGTAACACCCTTAAAGCGTGTGGAAATCTAAAACATTATATCAAGAGCCAATGCAAAACTTCTCAATTCAACAGCTTCAGAACTGAGAGTGGAAGCCTTTATGTAAAACCTTACGTTTCACCTTACTTAAGGCTAACAGTTTAAGTAGTAGCATAGCAGTTTAGCTTGGCAATGAAAGGGTTGAAAGAAATTCTACCGCCTGAGCCAGGAATTGAACCTGAGATATCTGGGTTCAGAAGCTAGAATGTTGAGACCACTCGATCACAAAGGCAGTCACCATCCCTCTTGTACCTATAACAAAATGTGCAATGATATTGGGACAGGTTCTTTTTATTTTTTATTATTATTATTATTATTATTATTTTATGTTTTTGCATTGAGCATTGTAGAGACTCTTTTCTTGTATCTCAGGGTCATGCTAACAGGTAGATCTCTAGGAGTCTGCTACTGCTAAGATATAGTTGAAAGAACAAAATCCGCTTTTGCAGTAGAAACTTGTTGAATTTTTTATTTGCTGTTTACAAACTTATTCCCTCACACTTCCAATCAATTATATGTATACACAGCACAGAATATTCATAAATTAAACAAAACTTTTATATCAGCCATTAATGGCTGCACCAGCCACCTACTATGGCTTGGCATCACTCTCACACAGACAACTGCTAACAAAGCTTGGCTTCACTTTACAAACTTAGTGTCTTTTTTATTGTTTACCACCCTCTAGGCAGTAATTGCTCTGTTTGCCTAAATTTTCCATAGGTTCCCATAGTAACCTCCCTTCCACTCACATATTTGCTCTTTTAGGGTCAACAATGATCACTTCCATGGGCTTATATAACTCCTTCTAACTATGTTTTTATTATTTAATTTAATATTTTCCTTCCCTATATTATTTTCCTTTCATGTTCGAATTTCACAGTAATTAATTTAGTTCTTCACATTACAATTTTAGGTTATGTTACTATGGAATTAATTCCATAACATACATATTCCAACAATAATATCAATCACATGAAATTAAAATTAACATTACAACAATAACAAAAAAAAATTCTGATGTGTTACACTCACATGACTTTCTCTACTCTTGCACAAACTATTTTTGCAAACGCTTATTCTCCATCTACTTCATGTTAATCGAGATAAACATTTGCAGACTCTATCTTATTGCTAATTTCCTTGTAGATGTAAGGGGAATATATATTTACAAGGGCAATATAGAAATACAGTAGCCTTTAAGCACATACATATCTCTTAATAGCTGGTTGCTAGGTGTAGCACTATTCCCTTTGCCACTATTCCTCTTTGCATATCCAAGACAAAAAAATGAATAACGAATTCCCATTTGAGAAAATAAGTATTGAAAAATTTAAGGGAATAACAAGCAATATCTCGAAAATGGTTCACTCAACAACAAAAATGTATATGGCATAAATTGTGTATTTTAACGCGATCTACATCTTTTGTGTAGTCAAATTTTGTCTATCTCTTATGGTTTACCAGTTTACCAAAAGTTGTTCACAATGAAGAATACTTTTGGAGACATTCCCAGAAAATTCAAGAATACATTTTATTTGTCATAAAAATATCTTAAACATATGATATTTTAATCAAAATTGTTAGATCCATTTTTGAGAAAATTAAAATTTTCGAAAACTCTTCCATGTAAAGGGTACTCTGGGGTGGGGTGATTTTCTTGAAAACCTTCGTGTCGCATCTCTGGAAGATACTGAACCTAAATACCAAGTTTGGTGTTTATCCGACTGTTCGTTTCTGAGTTATGCTGTTCACAGACAGACACACGGACATGTTTTCAAAAATGTTTTTTTTGGATTCGGGGGATCTCAAAACATGTATTTCCGGTGAAATCTCGGTATCGAATTTTTGGGTGGAATACAATACTTTCCCTACTTAATATACATAGTAGAGAAAGTAAATATGAACACATTTTAAGATTATAATTAACATATAAATATTTGCATGCTCATAAATAAGCCTGTGAGGTTATGTAGTTTTGAATTCCACTTCAATACTTTGACAAAGGTTTATTTCAGTTAACATGAGGTAGATAGAAAAACAAGCTTTTGTGAGAATAGTCCAGTGGAATCAGTACATGGGATTTGAGCTAATGACCTTCCTAATGTGAGACATAGATATTACTGCCTGAGCCATCTTGCTCAGTTATTTTATATTAGTACCAAAGAAGCACTTTTGTTAGTGGTTTTCAAAACACCATATACATGTGTGTTACACAAAGATAAAGATGGATAGAGAATGGAAGGGAGAATTCCTGAAGTTGATGCAGTAATGTAATTCTGCAACATATGAATAAATTATCATAATGTTTCATTTTTTTGTTACAGATTCAGACGTTTTCGACTGAGTGAATCTCATTTGCTGAAAGTATACTACTTCTGGGGTTGGGGAATCCCACTCATATTGACGTTTGCTGGGCTATTAGCTAATGATCCTGTATCTGAAGGAATGGATGAGTGTTTTATAAGTAAGTAGACTGTACTGTGTTGTACTGTTTGAGGCCTCCTGATTTTAAATAAAAATATTTTTAGGGGAAAAAAAAGGTCTGTGTGTCTGTGAATGCCATAACTCAAAAACAAAAAGTCACATAAGTAGTAAACTTGGTATTTAAGTTCAGTATCTTCCAAAGATGTGATATAATTTTCAAGAAAAATCTGTCCCCACCACCCCAAATACCCATTTCATGGAAACATATTTTATACTTTTTATTTTTGTAAAATTGGCCTTAATGATTTTCATTAAAATACCATATATTTAAGATTTTTACATAGAAAATAAAATGTATATCTTGAATATTATGGTAATAGCATGTGAAGCCCTCTTCCTTTGGAAGAAATTTTGTGTAACTGGTAAACTGTGGCAGATAGACAGAAACTTAGTACACAAAAAATGTAGAACTCTTTAAAAGCACGGTTTATAAGAAATACATTTTTTGTGGTATCTGTTCTTATTAGTTAAAATTGTTCAATGCTTTTTCATTTTTTAAAGTGCTGTTGCTTTTCAGGTCTTTCTTGCGATGGCATTGAAAAAGTATGGAATTTCAAGGCCAGCATATAGCAATCCAGTTTTTAAACATCTGATTATCAATTCAGTTTCACCTATTCCCCTTGTACCTTCAACAAAATGTGTAATGAAGCTATTACTGCTAAGGTTTATCTCAACTAACATGAATTACATAGAAAAAAAAAACTGTTGTGTTACATTCACATGAATTTCCCTACCTCTATCATTTATTAGTGGGTATACAACATTCTTACAAAAGTTTATTACTTTCTCTACTATGTATAGTAAATAGGGGAAGTATTGTATTCCACCCAAAAATTCGATACCGAATTTCACCAGAAATACATGTTTTGAGACCCCCTGAAACCAAAAAAAGCATTTTTAGAAACATGTCCGTGTCTGTCTGTGTGTGTGCGTGCATGCGTGCGTGCGTGGGTGGGTGTGTGTGTGTGTGTATGTGTGAACAGCATAACTCAGAAATGAACAGTTGGATAAACACCAAACATGGTATTTAGGTACAGTATCTTCCAGAGATGCGACACGAAGGTTTTCAAGAAAATCCCCCCACCCCAGATTACCCTTTACATGGAACATTTTTCGAAAATTTTAATTTTCTCAAAAATGGCTCTAGCGATTTTGATTAAAATATCATATGTTTAAGATATTTTCATGACAAATGAAATGTATATCTCTAATTTTCTGGGAATGTCTCCAAAAGTATTCTTCATTGTGAACGACTTTTGCATAACTGGTAAATCATAAGAGATAAACAAAATTTTACTACACAAAAAATGTAGATCGCGTTAAAATACACAATTTATGTCGTATACATTTTTGTTGTTGAGTGAACCATTTTTGAGATATTTCTTATTCCCTTAAATTTTGCAATACTTATACTTTTTCTCAAATTCGTTATTCATTTCTTTTTATGTCCTGGACATGCAAAGAGAATGGAATGCGCCACATAGCAACCAGCGCTTAAAAGATTTGACTATCAGTTATAACCTACCGTATTCCCCTTGCATCTACAAGAAAATTAGCAATAAGATTAGCATCTCGATTAACATGAAGCATATTGAGAATAAGCATTTGTAAAAATAGTTTGTAGAAGAGTAGAGAAAGTCATGTGAGTGTAACACATAAGATTTTTTTTCTATCTACTTCATTTTAATCTAAATAAAACTTTCAGGAAATAGCTGCATTACAAATTTCGTTACACATAGAAAGGGAATAGCGATAGTCAGATGTTTTAGAACTGGATGCTATATGCTGGCCTTAAAATTCCATACTCTTTACAGTACATTGCAAGAAACAGCTGAAAATCAACAGGACTTTAAAACAATAACTAAGTATTAAACAATTTGAAATAAATTGTGTGTTTTAAAGAAATCTACATTTTTTTTTTTTTTTTTTTTTGTAGTATGTTTTCGTCTATCACTTAATGTTTACCAGTTATACAAGTTTATACAATTTTTTTCCAAATGAAGAAGACTTCACAGGCTATTCACACAAAATTCAACATTTACGTTTTATTTGTCATATAAATATCTTTAATATATGGTATTAAAATCGTTAAAGCCATTTTTTAGAAAATCAAAAATTTCGAAAAATGTTCCATGAAAAAAAGAATAATTTTGTTTCTAAACAATGTTGTCAATTGCGCTGTTGGTGTATCAGAATTTCATCCTGGAGGAGTTCTTATACATGCTAGTAAATCTACTGGCACAGGGCTGTCGTTTATAAGCACACTTAAAAACCGTCATTCTGGGCCAAGTTAGAACCCATGACCTTGGGATCAGAAGGTCACGCCTAACCAACTGAGCCACCCAGACCGACAAAATGTTCCATGTAAAGGCAAGTTAGTGGTGGGGGATTTTCTTGAAAATCTTCATGTTGCGTCTTTGAAAGATATTGAACTTAAATAACAAGTTTGGTATTTATCCAACTTTTTGTTTTTGAGTTATGCTGTTCATGGACATTTTTATAAAAGATAGCTTTCTAAAGCTCTTTTTAGGTGCAGGAGGCCTCAAAACATTTATTTCCGGTGAAATCATGATGTCAAATTTTTGGGTGAAATACAATACTTCCCCTACTTTACTATGCATAGTGGAAAAAGTAATAAGCTTCTGTAAGAATAGTTTTTTATATATTTATATATTTCATCCTTTGAAAACAACTTACATTGTTTTTTGAACACGTCAGAATTGGATATGTAGAATTTTTACATTACAGCAAGTAATACTAAAATAACTCTTAATAATAATTACATGTCAGTTTCTTTACAAAAATACTATGTCACAGAATAACAAAATTAAATAATTAGAACTTTAATTATGTGATTATGGAAAACATGGTTCATTTAAATAGTCATTTATATGTAAAGATTGCTTTTTTAGAAGTAGCTTTCTTAGTTTACCTTTAAAAGATTCTTTCTTTAAGTTTTTTATCGAAATATCTAGTTTGTTATACATTAAGATACCCAGATGGGAAATGCTCGCTAGGCTTTTTGTAAGCCTGTGGCTATCCAAATGTAAGATATTGAGATTTCTTGTGTTGTAGTTATGATATTCTGAGTTCTTTTGAAATATAGTTATATTATTATGAATGAAGTTTAAGGCTTCCAGAATATATAGGCATGGGATAGTCAAAACTTTAAGTTCATTGAATATGTATCTACTTGGTGTTCTTATCGGTACCTTCAGAATTGCCTTTATAATTCTTTTTTGGATTGTGAGAATATGTGTTGCTTTTGGAGAGGAACCCCAAAAGGAGATGCCATAGCTAATTTTGGACTCAACGCAGCTGTGATACACTAGTATTTCTTTGGAGCACACATTAGCCAATTTACGAACAGCATAACATAATTTGTTCAGTTTGACACTTAGTTGTAGTATATGGGTTTCCCATGAGAGTTCATTATCAATTCAGATTCCCAGAAATTTTGTTACGCATTTTTTTAACTGTGGGAGTTTGATTTATATATAAGTCTAAATTATTGTTTTTTGATTGGTTATGGAAATACAGATATATTGTTTTTTCTACATTCAATAAAAGTTTGTTCTCTGTTAGCCAATATTGTAAGCTATTATTTGCTTCATTTACTATATTCTGGAGGGATAATGAGTTTTCACTGCTGAAGACTAGGTTTGTATCGTCTGCAAACATTTTGGTATGCGCTTTTGGAATGTTCAATGGAAGATCGTTTATGAAAATAAGGAGGTTATATAAAAAAAATCTGATGTGTTACACTCACATGACTTTCTCTACTCTTCTACAAACTATTTTTACAAACGCTTATTCTCCATATGCTTCATGTTAATCGAGATGTTAATCTTATTGCTAATTTTCTTGTAGGTGCAAGGGGAATTGCTAGGCTTTAAGCAACAGTCAAATCTCTTAAGAGTTGCTTGCTATGTGGCGCATTCGATTCTGTTTGCATGTCCAGTACATAAAAAAAATGAATAACGAATTCCCATTTGAGAAAAAGTATAAGTATTGGTAAATTTAAGGGAATAACAAGCAATATCTTGAAAATGGTTCACTCAATAAAAAAAATGTATATGACATAAATTGTGTATTTTAACGCGATCTACATTTTTTGTGTAGTAAAATTTTGTTTATCTCTTACGGTTTACCAGTTATGCAAAAGTCGTTGACAATGAAGAATACTTTTGGAGACATTCCCAGAAAATTCGAGATATACATTTCATTTGTCATGAAAATGTCTTAAACATATGATATTTTAATCAAAATCGTTAGAGCCATTTTTGAGAAAATCAAAATTTTCGAAAAATGTTCCATGTAAAGGGTAATCTGGGGTGGGGGGATTTTCTTGAAAACCTTCGTGTCACATCTCTGGAAGATATTGAACCTAAATACCAAGTTTGGTGTTTATGCGACTGTTTGTTTCTGAGTTATGCTGTTCACACAGACACACACACGGACATGTTTCCAAAAGTTTTTTTTTTTTTGGATTCAGGGGTTCTCAAAACATATATTTCCGGTGAAATCCCGGTATCGAATTTTTGGGTGGAATACAATACTTCCCCTACTTACTATACGTAGTAGAGAAAGTAATAAACAGTAGTGGGTAGTGAAAATCGTGTAAATGTAATACATCAGATATTTAGCCGCAAAACATTCATTTCCAATGTAATATTTTCACTATCTAGGTATGTGATAGAGAAAATAATAAATATATATGTACTAGTGTACTGATTTATAATCAATTTAATTCTTTTGTTTCAGGTCCAGTTCTCATGTTTTCCATGTATGTTATACCTTCACTGGTATTACTCTTCTGCAACTTGTTATATTTCCTTTGGACTATCTGCAAACTATGGAGACAGGAACCTCTAAACAGTCCAAGCCCTAATGCAACAAGACTTAGAAGGTTACGCTACAAGTAAGTAAAGGGCCCTTTTACTTTCTCTACTACATACAGTAAGTAGAGAAGTATTGTATTCTACCCAAAGATTTGATATCAAGATTTCACCGGAAATACATGTTTTAGGGCTGCCCAAACCACAAAAAGCATTTTTAGAAAAAGGTCTGTGTGCGTTTGACATTGCGACAAACAACTTAAAATTGACAGGACTTGAAAAGCATGACTTGAACAATTGAACAATTTGAACCACTAATGATGGGCATCTTGGAAATGGCTGATGTTACAAAAAAGGTTATTTGGAATAAATATTGTATTTTACAGAGATCTACAATTTTTGTGTAGTACGTATGTTTTCATCTATCACTTAAAACTTACCAGTTATGCAAGATTATATAGATTTCCATCGAATGAAGAGGATTTCACAAGCCATTCCCATAAAATACAAGATATACATTTTATTTGCCATGTAAATGTCTTTAATGTATGGTATTCTAATCAAAATCATTAAGAACCATTTTTCAGTACATCAAAATATTAACAAAAATGTTTCACGTAAAGGGTAGTTTGAGGAGGGAGGATTTTCTTAAAAATCTTTGTATCGCATCTTTGGAAGGTACTGAACCTAAATACCAAGATCACCAATCACAACATCAAACCCAATATGACATTAGTCAAACCAGCCAAATTTGCAGCTGAATTAGATGCATGGGAGAAGATCAGCATTCTAAAACACAACACACATCTAAAGAATTTTGATTTGCCGCCACCAAGTCCCCTCTGGAAGTACATTTCACAACCACAAGATGCCATCACAGTATCCAGTCAACAAAATGGAAACACCAATAACACCGGCCAGTTGGATTAGCTTCTGAGGATGAGAACAACAATTTCCCGAAACATGTTAAGTGTAAGTGAGTAAACATAAGTGATGTTAGTGTAACAATACCAACTCACCTTTAAATAAATTTAAAACCAAGTTTGGTATTTTTCCGACATTCCATTTTTGAGTTATACTTAACAAATACACACAAACATACACAGACATTTTCTAAAAAGCCTTTGTTATTTACCTTTCTTCTTTTTTTGGGGGGTGCTATTCAGGGGACCTCAATACAATTTTTTAGGTGGAATGCAATACCTTCCCTACCCTGTGGTAGAGGAAGTATAAAGTCTGTTAAGTACCACATTTGGTTTTTAATTTCAGGATTTTCCAAGGAAGGATGCAACATGAAAATTTTCAAGTAAATTCCTCCACCCTATGCTAACCTTAAATGGAAAAAATTACATACTTTTTTTTTATTTTCTCAAAACTACCATAAAGATTTTAATTAAACTTGCATATTTAGCATATTGCTACGAGAAAAAAAATGATATCTTGAATTTTATATTCTATCCTACAAGCTTCCCGTTATATGATTGAATTTTTTTATAACAAATAAATCTTAAAAGATACACAAAAACGTACTCTTCAAAAAATGTAGAGCTCACTAAAATGCACAATCTGTGTCGAATGTTTTCATAATATTGCAAAATATTTCATGTAGCAAGTTTGGTCCTTTGTAAGTGACACCAATGGAAATGCTTGAAAGTTTGTGATTCTTTCTTTCCCTCTCCCCTTTCACCCCTTTTCTATTCTTTCCATAGAAGAGCTCTTACTCTACTGTGAACTAGTGGTACCGTGCTAGCCTCTAGTTCCCAAGGTTGCGGGTTCAAACCCAGCGGAGGGCGATGGATTTTTTCGGGCGTAAAACTCCTTAGCATGGCTTCCTTCAGAAGAGAAGTAAAGCTGGTTGTCCCGTGCCGTAGATGTACGGCACGTAAAAGAACCTCAAGCCTGATAAAGAGGCCTCTGAGCAAAATTACCGGTCTTTCACGCCCAATATGGAATGGGACGCTAAGAACCATAGTAATTAAAGAGCGTCCATAAATAAAACTCAATTTCATTTTATATGCTGTTTCCACATGTTGAAACCTTCTTGCATAATTTGAAACAATTCTTAGGTAAAAATATATTGTGAGTAACATAGCAAGGACAGAAGAATCACTTTTTACTTTCTCTACTATGTATAGTAAGTAGGGAAAGTATTTAATTCTACCTAAAAATTGAATGTCAAGATTTCACCAGAAACATATGTTTTGCCCTGAACCAAACATTTTTAGTAAAAGGTTTAGTACCTTCCACAGATGCAACATAAACATATGCACGAAAATCCCTCCACCGCAAACTACCCTTTACATGGAACATTTTTTTATTTTCTAGAAAATAGCTAACAATTTTGCTTAGAATACTATATATTAAAGATATTTACATGAGAAATAAAATGTATATCTTGGATTTTCTGGGATAGCCTCTAAAGTCCTCTCTGTTTAGAGGGAATTATATACAATCTTGTATAACTTCATATAGGCAAAAATGCACTACACAAAAAATGTAAATCTCTTTAAAATACACAATTTATTTAGAATAACTTTTTATTAGTGGTTTGAATTGTTTAATACTTAGCCATTGCTTTAAAGTCCTGTCAATTTTCAGTTGTTTCTCATATGTCATGGAAACATTATGGAATTTTAAGGCCAGCACATAGCATCCAGTTTTTAAACATTTGACTGTTGCTGTTCCCTTTGTATCTATAATGGAATGTGTAATGCAGCTGTTTCCAGAAAGATTTATCTCGATTAAAATGTAGTAGATAGGAAAAAAAACTTTTTTAAGAATAATTTGTATACCCACTAATAAGCGATAGAGGGTAGACAAAGTCATGTGAATGCAACACGTAAATTTTTATATGAGTAGTATAATATATAATGAATATTAATGAATTTGTTATTTATAGAGAAATTTGTGAGAATGCATCACTTTTTTTCTCTTTACTTCATGTTAATCAAGATAAATGTGGGGATGCAGAAGGCTGAAACGATGTTCAAATCTTTAAAAAGCAGGTTGCTATATCTTGGGTTAAAAATCTGATGTGTTACACTCACATAACTTTCTCTACTCTTGTACAAACTATTTTTAAAAACGCTTATTCTCCATATGATTCATTTTAATTGAGATATCAAGATATCAATCTTATTGCTAATTTTCTTGTAGATGCAAGGGGAATTGGTAGTATTTAAGCGATAGTCAAATCTTTTAAGAGCTGGTTGCTATGTGGTGCATTCCATTCTCTTTGTATGTCCAGGACATAAAAAAAATGAATAACGAATTTGAGAAAAAGTATAAGTATTGGAAAATTTAAGGGAATAACAAGCAATATCTCGAAAATGGTTCACTCAACAAAACAAATGTATATGAGATAACGCGATCTTCATTTTTTGTGCAGTAAAATTTTGTCTATCTCTTATGGTTTACCAGTTATGCTAAAGTTGTTCACAATGAAGAATACTTTTGGAGACATTCCCAGAAAATTCAAGATATACATTTTATTTATCATGAAAATATCTTAAACATATGATATTTTAATCAAAATTGTTACAGCCATTTTTGAGAAAATTAAAATTTTCGAAAAATGTTCCATGTAAAGGGTAATCTGGGGTGGGGGGATTTTCTTGAAAACCTTTGTGTCACATCTCTGGAAGATACTGAACCTAAATACCATGTTTGGTGTTTATCCGACTTCGTTTCTGAGTTATGCTGTTCACACACACACACACACACACACACACGGACATGTTTCCAAAAATGCTTTTTTTGGATTCAGGGTGCCTCAAAACATGTATTTCCGGTGAAATCTCGGTATCGAATTTTTGGGTGGAATACAATACTTCCCCTACTTACTATACGTAGTAGAGAAAGTAAAAATGCATCACGAATTTGAGAAAAAGTATAAGTATTGGAAAATTTAAGGGAATAACAAGCAATATCTCAAAAATGGTTTACTAAAAAAAAAAAATCTATATAACATAAATTGTGTATTTTAACGCGGTCTACATTTTTTGTGTAGTAATATTTTGTCTATCTCTTATGGTTTGCCAGTTATGCAAAAGTCGTTCACAATGAAGAATACTTTTGGAGACATTCCCAGAAAATTCGAGATATACATTTCATTTGTCATGAAAATATCTTAAACATATGATATTTTAATCAAAATCATTAGAGCCATTTTTGAGAAAATTAAAATTTTCGAAAAATGTTCCATGTAAAGGGTAATCTGGGGTGGGGGGATTTTCTTGAAATCCTTCGTGTCGCATCTCTGGAAGATACTGAACCTAAATACCAAGTTTGGTGTTTATCCGACTGTTCGTTTCTGAGTTATGCTGTTCACAGACACACACACAGACAGACAGACACATACACAGACACACACATGGACATGTTTCTAAACATGCCATTTTTGGATTCAGGGGTCTCAAAACATGCATTTCTGGTGAAATTTTGGTATTGAATTTTTGGGTGGAATACAATACTTCCTCTACTTACTATACGTAGTAGAGAAAGTAAAAATTACATACTTCTTGCATGATATCGTGAGAAACAAAAGAATAATGACTTGGCACTTCAAAAAATAAAGTATGTAAAATTCAAACCAATAATAAGGATATCTCAGAAATGGTTAATCCCACAAAAAGTTTATTTTACATAAATGTGTTTCAAGGACTTCTACGTTTTTCACGTAAATGTTTGTCCCTTTTCTATGGTTTTCTTATTATGTAAAATTAATTGGGAATGTAGAGGACTTCACCTGCTATTTATCTGAATGTTCAAGATAAATCTTTTATCATCATTCTAGTATATCAAGTTCCAATATTTTAGTCAAAGTCCTTATAGTCTTTTTTGAGAAAATGAAGACTGACAAACATTATTGCATGGGGTATCCAAGAAAATATTTGCATGTACTCATTAAAGATGCCTGACTTAAATATTAAGCTTAGTTTTTAAGTTGAAGTCATTGCAGCTTTCACACAGAGAAATAATTAATTAAATTATGGAAAATGAATTGATGTTCTCTCACATTGTTTCACTTACTATATTACTCTCAGGACATATTTCAAGGAACTATCCCTGTTTTCAGCTGCTGGTTAACTGATCTGCAATTCCTTAATTTCTTTTTGTCTGAGTAACTGTAGCAGCAGTTGGTATGGGATTGGTGAAAACGATCATCTGTTGGAATTCGAGGCTCATATGTTTGAAACTTATGCTATATGTTATTTCCCATAAGCTCAGTTCTACGGGGTTATGTACTGATTTTAGCAGCTTGGCTTTTGTGTTCTGTATTGTGATTTTCCTCCCAGAAGTGGTTGGTGACAATGATTTATCTGTTTGTATCTGATATTTCTGAAGTGTAGTTTTAGTCTTGTGCAGGACACTGGAACTAAATTTCTAACTTTTTTAATTTTAAAGCTAGTTACTTAAAACTGGCATACTTAATATGAGTATGAATGGATTTATTGTACAATTTGCTCTACATGTTTACAATACATACTGTGTATTTGTTTATACCCGTACATCTATTGTACAATTTGTCTGGTGCTTGTTTTCTCATTGGGTCACTCAGATTGACTTTTCGCTCACTGAGTGGCCCTTGCTTCTCTTACTTTTCTATACCATTTTCTTCCCTTTACCTTCCTTATTATTCTCTCAGTCCTTGGTTTTGTCTCTTAGAGCCTTTTATTGAGTCAGTCATCTTTAGATTTTTATCCCAATTCCCCATTTTTCACACTTTCTTGAATTTCATTTATTGCTTTTGTAACCCTATCAACGATATGGTGCCTACCATAAAATTGTCTTAGTATAATGAACCTGAACCTGGAATCTCCTTATCTCTTATTACTGGATAATGCTAATTTCTTATTTTTACTCTTAATATATCATCTATGAATATGTTACTAATATGAACTCAGTTTACATCCCTGTCTTACTCCTTTTTTCTTTTTTTGAGTATCAATTTACTTCCTTTCCCTGTTTGTTCTTTGTTTTGTCCTGATACGTAAATTTCTCCATTGCTTTCCTGAGTCTAGTACGTCTGGATACCGGGTCTACACTTTCCTCCCCTGATAGCATTAACCTCCCTTCTCTCAAATCTATTATTGTATACCCTCCCCCCTTCTTGCAATTCTGCTTCACTGACCGTTCTGACTCTTATTACTTCCCCACTTCTCACTCGTGTCACTCCCTCCTCCGCAAACGTATTTCTTGCTGCACCGTTAATCATCTGTTCTCTCAGCTTCTCCCCACTTCTCCTCATTTGCATCTCTTCCCTGCCGCTGCTACCAATGTTAGCTCCTCCTCCCCCTCCCTAGCTGCTGCTTCTTTCTCATTTTCTTCTGTACTCCTTTCATGGCTGTTTCCCTCCTTCGCATATGTATTTCTTACTGCAGTCATCTGTTCTCTCAGCTTCTCCCCACTTCTCCTCTTTTGCATCTCTTCCCTGCCGCTGCTACCAATGTTAGCTCCTCCTCCCCCTCCCCCTCCCTAGCTGCTGCTTCTTTCTCATTTTCTTCTGTACTCCTTTCATTGCTGTTTCCCTCCTTCGCATATGTATTTCTTACTGCAGTCATCTGTTCTCTCAGCTTCTCCCCACTTCTCCTCCTTTGCATCTCTTCCTGCCCCGCCGCTGCTACCAGTGTTAGCTCCTCTTCCCCCTCCATGGCTATTGGATCTTCCTCTCCATTTTCTTCTGTTCCCCTTTCATGGTTGTTTCTCGTGTCTGTCAATTTTGTGACTTGATCAGCTGTTTTCTGTTCCTTTCTCCAAACTGCCGACTCAGCTATCCTCTCGGTTCTTTGACTTGAATGAGTCCTAGGGCATTGCTTCTGCTGACGTTCGCACATTTTTTCTCGTTCATTCCTCCGTATACTCATATTCCACTCTTCTCCTTCCACGAATAATTTTAAACCTTTCAAAAATGCCTTTTTTCCAGCTGCTCTTGCTTCTCTCATCCTGGAAATTAGTTCTTTTTTCAGAATTTGTTCCTCTCTCGTATAGTCCTCTATACAAATTTTTGAGCCTCTTAACCTCTTGGTGTTCCTTAAAATTTCCTTCTTTTTTTCCATTGTCATTATTCTTATACAAATAGGTCTAGATTTTCTTCCTCTTTTTCTGATTTGGTGCACATCCTCTATCTCCCAACCAGATGTTTTTATACCTAGTCCTTCTTCCATGATCGCGTACACTTCTTCTTCTAGGTTTTCGTATTCTTCTGTCACTCCAAAAATTACGCAATTCTTTCTTCTCTGTCCTGCTTCGAATCTTTTCTCGATATCTTCAATTTTTTTCTTGTAATCCATTATCTGTTGTACCATCTCTTCTCTCTGCTTCTTCATAACCTCTTCGAGTCGTCTTGAGTTTTCCTCGGATTCCATTAGTTGACTTAATATGAGTAAATAAAGATATGACTGTACAAAAGCTCAAAGCTTTAGCTTTCATATAATAAATTTAGTCCTTTGATTTGGTCCCTCAGAACAAAAAAGCAGGAATCTACCAAATTAATTGTCCAAAATCTGACCAAATATACATAGGTAAAACAAAAAGAAATTTAGACACCAGATTAAAAGAACATATGAGACACATCAAATACAAACAGATGGACAAATCAGCAGTTGCACATCACTTCTGGACAACAAATCACAACATCACACCAAATATAACACTCTTGAAACCGACAAAACACACAGCAGAGTTGCATACTTGGGAAAAGTTATTAATCACAAAACTTAGACACCATGTGATGAACTTTGAATTGCCACTACCGAACCCACTATGGAGTTTCATCACTACACCAGATTCCACCACACACAGACACGTACAGGACAACACCATGAGGAACCAGTCAGCCACTTCCAATGATGAGAGCAATCAGCTCCCGAAATCGGTCAAGTTGTAAAACATGTAAGTGTTGTTAAATGTTTCAACTCTGACTCAAATTTTCTGTATAGTTTCAAATTGACATCACTGTTACTAGCTTATTCATACTTTATAACAATTCCATTATTATTGTCTTTATTTAATATTCTTAATGCCAATTTGTTCTAACTCATTTCCCATCCCTACAAACTAACTCTCTCTTCCTATTATATCCTTTTAAAACTTTTCTTTTACCATGGGAAAGAACATACATCAGAAGTTTTAAACATCAAATTATGAATGAAATTCTAAATTCACCAATCCCACACCAGATAACACTACAATTACCCAAGGAGAAAGAAGATCAGGGAATCACTATTTACATTGATATTGTAATGAAAAGAAGCTAGAAACAGTGATGTGTATTGAATTTATTTAAAGGTGAGTCGGAATTGTTACACTACATCACTTAAGTTTACTCACTTAACATGTTTCGGGAAACGGTTGTTCCCATCCTCAGAAGCTAATCCGACTGGCCTGTGTTGTTGGTGTTTCCGTTTTGTGGACTGGATACTGTGGTGGCATCTTGTGGTGGTGAAATGTACTTCTGAAACACAACACACATCTAATGAATTTTGATTTGCCACCACCAAATCCTCTATGGAAGTACATTTCACCACCACAAGATGCCACCACAGTATCCAGTCCACAAAACGGAAACACCAACAACACGGGCCAGTCGGATTAGCTTCTGAGGATGGGAACAACCATTTCCCGAAACATGTTAAGTAAGATAAACTTAAGTGATGTAGTGTAAGAATTCCGACTCACCTTTAAATAAATCACTATTTAGTTGACCAGCAACCAAGAATGGGGACAATAGGTCCTCAAAACTTATCCTGACAGTAACACAGTAAATGAAGCAGTGAGTGCTTAACATAGATTCATTTTCCATAATTTATTTACATTTGGTGTTTATTTCTCTTTGGTTTTTGAGTTTGGATGTTAATACACAAACACTGTTTTCTAAAAATACCTTTTTGAGTGAACCTCAAAGTATAATTTCTGGCATGCCCATACCCAGAAAAATATTTGGGGGGGGGGGGGGGGGGGGGGGTTCCATAACTAGAACTAAACTTAAACCCTATACAGTTACTATGTACCTACTCTGTAATATATAAATGTTATATGGACAAGAAAATTACTTGGAGACATTATATAGATAGGAAAAAATGAAGATATTCCATCTTACAGTACAAAATGCCGAGACTGCTTCGAAAACCAGGACATATGGTCACCTTACCTATGTAAGGCGACAAGATTAAGTTTCCCTTTTCCTTTAAATGTGCTACTACAGGGAGAGCCAAAAAACTATGAACTGGCTGTGCAATGTTTTTCCTATCTGTGTCCTCGGCACTCGTTGCCATCTGCTGCTATCATAGAAAGGCGCGGATGAAACCATATGATGTTTTTAAAACGACTATTAAAGGTTTACTTACCAACTTTATGAAAGGAGATGCTCAAACTGGCCGCTGTCATTATCCATACATTTTTGGCACCTCTTTGGGAAACTACCCATCACTCGACGTAGTTCACGCTGAGAATTTCTGGCAATTTCCAGCAGATATTTTGTTTTAATTCTTCCAGGGTGTGTGGGTTTGTCTTGTACACTTTGTTTTAAGTTACCCCAGAGATAGAAATCGCAGGGGGTTAGATCAGGGGACCGAGGGGGCCACAAATCTGTACTAATAATTCTGTCCTCAAATGCACTTTCTATTGTTCTCATCGAAATATTGGCCGTATGAGCTGTTGCAGAGTCTTGTGGAAAAAAGGCAAAGTCAGCTCCCTGTCTATTAATTCCCTAAAAAAAAGGGGGGGGCAAAATTGTATTCACATATGTAAGGACATCACCTGTTGACTGGAAAAAAATTGGCCAATTCTTAACGGCGAGTGATGGATAGCTTCCTAAAGAGGTGCCAAAAATGTATGGACAATGACGGTGGCCAGCTTCAACATCTTTCATAAAGTTGGTAAGTAAAGCCTTTAAAAGTAGTTTTAAAAATGTTGTATGGTTTCATCCGCGCCTTTCTATGATAGTGGTAGACAACGAGCGCCGAGGTTGCCGACAGGAAAAACACTGCGCAGCTGGTTCGTAGTTTTTTGGCTCTCTCTGTAGCAATAGACCTACTGTTATCTAAAGAAATTTTCCCATATTGGTTTGATACGAATTTAAACAAATAAAACTGTCAGTTTTGGGAGTGGGGGTTTGAAGCCTAAAAACCTCCCTCTAAATATGGCCCTGGTTTCTGGTGAGAATCCATCTTTTGAATCAAATGCAATACTTATTGTACCATAATAGAATAAGTAGTATGAATGAAACTATCTGCTGCAAATATATGGGCTTGAACAATTTGTTTGTATTACAGGTGTCTCTTGTGTTTGAAGCTGTTCTTGGTCATGGGTATTCCCTGGATAATTCGTGTTATAACTGCATATCTTCCTGGAAGTAACTTCACCAGGTATGTAAGTTAATATCATCACTATAATGTGATACGTTCCGATGAAAATGTCAGTAGTTAATATTCTTTCCTTCCCAGGCCTTGTAGTAAATTGTAATATTAGTTAACTACGAGTATAAAGCCCAAAAATACAAAATTGTTATTTATGTATCAATTCCACTAAAGCTTTTGTCCACATGGTGCATGGTTTTTAGTAAAACCTCTGTAAATTATATTAAATAAAATACATAAAAGTAATATAAGTACTGTGTAAACATGAAAGGCATAGCCAGTCATTTGTTGATATATTCTCACAGCTGCCAGAGAATGTCCTAGGCTATGAACACCTACTAGGAAGCGTTGACTGTAACAATACGAGATGCAGATGTTTTTGGCAGTGCTTATTCTGAGCTTTTGTTTCTAAACAACAAGTTGTAACTAAGCATATAGGTGAAAATCCCAAGGAAATTTCAATCCGAGCCAGAAACGTTGAATCGGAGTCGCTGCCAGCAAGATCTCGGCAGCAGTATGAGAAGGAATGTATTGCATTTAAAGACTGGTGCGAGGTAAGCAGTGTTTCTCTTGTGAACGAAGATGTAATACTGACTTGTTTATATGAAAAATCAAAGACATTGAAAGTTTCCTCACTATGGTCCAAATACTCAATGCTTAAAACCACTTTGTACGAGGGTAATCCCAAAAGTAAGTCTCCAATTTTTTTTAAAATACAAAGAAACTTTTATTGTCAACAAATGGTACATAGTTTTGAAGCTTTAACATTTGTCTATTTTTCCACATAATCGCCATTTTGGTCGATGCATTTTTGTAGACACTGTGGCAGTTTTTGTATGCCCATGTCATACCAGCTTACCGCCATGCTCTTGAAAAAGTGATGGACCTCATTTTTCACTTCATCGTCGTCACCGAAGCGCCTTCCAGCCAAGTGTTCTTTCAACTTGGGAAACAAGTGGTAGTCACTGGGTGCTAAGTCTGGACTATAGGGTGGATGGATGATGACTGTTGCAGAAGATTCATGGTTTGACGGGTGGTGTGGGGACAAGCATTGTCATGGAGAAGGCTTATGCCCTTGCTCAACATTCCTCCTCTACGGTTCTGAATTGCCCGTCTGAGTTTTTTTAATGTCTGACAATACCTGTCGGCATTTATTGTTGTCCCAGGATCCATAAAGTCGACCAACAATATCCCCTTTCGATCCCAAAACACAGTTGCCATGACTTTACCGGCAGACTGTATTCTCTTGAATTTTCGCAGCTTGGGTGAATCGGAATGCCGCCACTCATGTGATTGTTGTTTGGTCTCAGGTGTGAAGTGGAAAGCCCAGGTTTCATCACCCGTGACTATTGAATCCAAAAGGTTGTCCTTTTCATCTGCATAGCATTGAAGAAATTGGCGGGAAGTTTCAGCGCATTGCCTTTTGTGATCTTCTGTCAGCATTCTTGGGACCCATCTTGCGCACACCTTCCAAAATTTTAACTCTTCAATCAAAGTCCGATGAATAGTGCTTCGAGAAATCTCAGGAACAACAATGCAGAGCTCATCGAGAGTGATCCGCCGATCTTGAAGCACAATTTGTTCAACCTTTGCGATTGTTTCGTCAGAAATGGATGGTCTCCCGCTTCTTTCCTCGTCATGAATTTCCGTGCGACCATTTGCAAATTCTCTACAACCACTTGCGGACATTTTTGACATCCATACAAGACTCTCCATACACTTCCATCAACTGTCGATGAATTTCGACAGGTTTAACCCCTTTTGTACTCAAAAAGCAAATAACTGCGCGAACTTTGCACCTGGCGGTAGTGGCTAACGGGAGCTCCATTATAACTGGCTGCCAAGCCAAGACTGAGGGCGCTAAGGAATGTGCGGTGGTTTCTGAAGAGAGTGGAGGGAGGAAGGAAAAAAGCGGTATGGCCAACATCCACACAAACAGTTTCCCTGCGATCCCAGCGCTTTGGAGACCTTACTTTTGGGATTACCCTCGTATTTAAAAGAAAATATTCATATCAAAAATTGCTGTAAAATAATTGCTTTTCTTAAGCGTAATTCTGAGGAATACGAAGGAAAGAATTGAAGGTTTTTTTATATGGAGGAAGTGGATAACTTTCTAAGCAAGGCACATAGTGATGTGTTTCTTATGATAAAAGTAACGGCTTTTTTTGGCATATCTGAAGCTTGTAGAAGAGAAGAGTTGCATATGCTGCGAGTAAAACTCTGTTAAAGTTGGTATGACTGGTGACTGCCATCATTGTTTATTATGCTGCTAAAGGTTTCCATGGCTACATTTTTTCGGCATAATAACAGTTCGACAAGCAGCTGTTTTACACAGCATGTACTAAAAAAGAAGTCAATTTGTAACAACATTTAAGCCGCTTTTAACGTATATATCTCAGTATTTTAACTACCTAGAAGGTTTACCAGGATAAATGAATCAGATGAGAAAGTTTAATCACTATCCATGATGGATAGTTTCCTAAAGAGGTGCCAAAAATGTATGGACAACGGTGGTGGCCAGTTTCAGCATCTCCTTTCATAAAGTTGGTAAGTAAAGCCTTTAAAAGAAGTTTTAAAAATGTTGTATGGTTTCATCCGTGCCTTTCTATGATAGCGGCAGACAGCAACAAGCACTGAGGACGCGGACAGGAAAAACACAGCGCAGGCGGTTCGTAGTTTTTTGGCTCACCCTGTATATTTTGCTTACTATCAGAACTCGGAATATTACAGTATCAATTTTCTCTCACACAAGATTCCTCTTTTCCCCATTTAACTTTAAGATATAGCAGCAAAGCAATAAACAACTTTACAAATTCAATCAAGGGTCTTTCACAATTTCAATTATTTTTATATGTGTGTGCTTTGAACTCCTTGCACGAAACGTTTAAAAAATTTAAATATTCTTTTTATTCTGAACTTTATACCTTTAATGTTTGCTTGAAACTAGTTCACAAAATAGTTCTCTTCACATGCTGTATTCTACCTTTACATTTACATGTGAATATCTTTTGTTCCTCCACTATGCACCAAGGCCTACCATCACAAATCTTTGGCAATAATTTTGAAAGCTGTACTCACCAAAACGTGTAAATTACAAAAATTTTGACAAGTCCAAAAACAAAGTAATGTATCTGATGCCTCTTGATTACCACCACGAATATCGCCCATGTGTATGTAACTGGCCTCTCTTATGGCAACTAGCTGTCCTCCTTTCTCGACCTGCTGGGAAAGTCCTCTTCTCTGGTGTTTCCTGCATTGTCTGCTAGGGCTGCCACCATGTGATTCACCCTCAACTCAACCAACCAGAATGCATTATAGCGGGATATTACTAGGTACAGATGATGTCACCACTACTGCGGGTCTAAAATCTCTGGATGTAGCAAAGCTACAGTGCTAATTGGCGAAATAAGGAGGAAGAGGATCCAAATGGCTCAGAATAATTGAAACACCAAAATGAAATTTTTGAGGTTACATAGCTGGCTGTAATCTTAAAGATCACATTAAGAGTGAAACAATAAGAGAGCAATTAAAAAAATCTGATGTGTTACACTCACATGACTTTCTCTACTCTTATACAAACTATTTTTACAAACTCTTATTCTCCATCTATTTCATATTAATCGAGATAAACATTCGCAGAAACGATCTTTTGACATGCAAAGAGAATTACATTTTACAGCGACCAGTTTGACTATCGCTTAAGACGTACTATGTTCCCCTTGTTTTGTATTTGCAAGAGCAATATAGAAATACAGTAGTCTTTAAGCATAGACATATCATAAATAAACTAGTTGTACTGCAAAAAGATGATTACATTGCCAGAGTAGAAAATATGCTGCAACAAGAAAATTACATACAAATTCAAGAAGACCCATTAAAATCACATTTAAAAGCCTTCAATCAAACCATCCAGGAAAGCAAAACTATAACAGACACTGATAAATCTAGATTAAAACCAGACCACCCCACTTTACCAAGAATGTATGCTCTAGCTAAAATACACAAACCGGGTAATAAGATGAGACCAATCGTCAGCAATATTGATTCTTCTACCTACAAACTGGCAAAATGGTTAGTACAGAGATTCTCTTCACTACCAAAATTCAATAGCAAAAACATAATGAATTCAGAAGATTTAATACAGAAGATAAAATCCCTGGAACTCGAACCAGAAGACAGATTAGTGTCCTTTGATGTCACTGCACTATTTCCAAGTGTCCCTACAGATCAACTCCTGCGTCAATTAAAGAAATGGCTACAGCAGACTAACCTACTTGAAGAAGAAATAGAAGACCTCATACAACTTACCAATTTATGCATTGCACAAAATTGTTTTAGTTTCAATAAGAAGTTCTATCAACAACCAACTGGTCTAACCATGGGCAACCCACTTTCACCCTTCTTGGCAGATTTATTTATGAGCTACTTAGAAACACACATAACAACTTCCTTTCCATACATGTTTAAAGTTTGGCACAGATATGTTGACGACATCTTCGCTGTTGTCCCTAATAGGTTCATACAAGACTCCTTAGCCTTACTAAACCTACAGAACCAATCAATAAAATTCACCATAGAAATAGAAAAAGAAGGCATGCTACCATTTTAGACCTAAAAATCATCAGAGAACAAAAGAACCTAACCTTTGGCATATACAGGAAGCCAACACACTCTACTAATTACATAAAAAATAAGAGTTTCAATCCAACCACACACAAACATGCAGTACTAAACAGCCTAACACATAGACTGGTATATACCCCCTTAAATAAAAAAGAATACCAGTTAGAATAACAGCATATAGTAGACACAGCAATACATAATGGGTACAACAAAGCAACTATTGACAAAAAAATTGCAAAATTCAAACGACAGATGCACATCAGAAACACAACAAATCTCAGCCAGCAAGATAAAGAGCTAAAGTTCAAGAAATTCACATACCACCCAGGAACATTTCACAAATTTAAGAAGATTTTCATGAAACATAACATCAGCCTAGCTCCACAGAACAAATTTAACATAGAGAAATTACTTTGTAACAAGTTAAAAGACCCCATTCCACAAGACAAAAAAGCTGGAATCTATAAAATCAATTGTTCAGATTGCAATAAAGTATACATAGGTAAGACAAAAAGAAACTTAGAAACTAGGCTAAAGGAGCACATGAGATGTATTAAATACAAACAAATGGACAAATCTGCAGTTTCACACCATTTTTGGATCACTAATCACAACATCAAACCCAATATTACATTAGTCAAACCAGCCAAATTTGCAGCCGAATTAGATGCATGGGAGAAGATCACCATTCTAAGACACAACACAAATCTAATGAATTTTGATTTGCCGCCACCAAATCCTCTCTGGAAGTACATTTCTCCACCACAGGATCCAGTCCAAAAAACAGAAACACCAACAACACGGGCCAGTCGAATTAACCTTCTGAGGATGGGAACTACTGTTTCCCGAAACATGTTAAGTGAGTAAACTTAAGTGATGTTAGTGTAACAATTCCTACTCACCTTTAAATAAATAGACATATCTCTTAATAGCTGGTTGCTAGGTGCAGCACCATTCTCTTTGCCAAGATTAATACTCTTTGCATATCCAAGACAAAAAAATGAATAACGAATTCCCATTTGAGAAAACAAGTATTGAAATATTTAAGGGAATAACAAGCAATATCTCGAAAATGGTTCACTCAATTAAAAAAATGTACATCACATAAATTGTGTATTTTAACACGATCTACATCTTTTGTGTAGTAAAATTTTGTCTATCTCTTATGGTTTACCAGTTATGCAAAAGTCGTTCACAATGAAGAATACTTTTGGAGACATTCCCAGAAAATTCAAATATACATTTTATTTGTCATGAAAATATCTTAAACATATGATATTTTAATCAAAATCATTAGAGCCATTTTTGAGAAAATTAAAATTTTCGAAAAATGTTCCGTGTAAAGGGTAATCTGGGGTGGGGGGATTTTCTTGAAAACCTTCGCGTCACATCTCTGGAAGATACTGAACCTAAATACCAAGTTTGGTGTTTATCTGAATGTTCGTTTCTGAGTTATGCTGTTCGCAGACACACACACACACACACACACACACACACACACACACACGGACATGTTTCCAAAAATGCTTTTTTTTTTGGATTCAGGGGATCTCAAAACATGTATTTCTGGTGGTATCTCGGTATTGAATTTTTGGGTGGAATACAATACTTCCCCTACTTAACTATACATAGTAGAGAAAGTAATATTTAATTAAAATTACAAAATAAGGATATAAAATGGAATGGAAAGTTCATTTCTCTCAAAGCCTGAGGAAAGACTGACAAAACAGGCCTTTAAAACAAGCCAGTTGCTACTAGAGATATTGTAAGACCATGTAGAGGCTGGGAAGATCCCTTCTGAGACAAAATAGGCCTACCTGTCTTATCTTGAAGGTTTATATATTTTTTTTTTTTTTTTGTTTGTTTCATTTTTAGAATCATTCCAAAATAACTGTTACATTATTTTTTTCCTACTTCTGTAGGTCCTCTACCTCCTGATTATGTGTAAATGTGTGATGCAGAAGAAATTGTCTGAAAACTAGTCTAGCAGTTAAGAAATTTTAAGCTTCATATTAAATTGGATGGACTTTTTTTTCAGAATTCTGCTGAACATAATGGCCATATTGCAAGGATTGTTTGTATTCTTGCTGCTGGTGGTATTCCGAAAGAAGGCGCTGTTGGGACTGGCATGCCAGTTTGCAAAATGGGGTTGTCCCTGTCCTTGCATCTCTACAAACTTCGCTGTTACGCTGCACGATGAAGATGACGATGACGATAATGCAGACAGACTTGATCATGATGCTGTAGAACTCAATACACAAACAGCCACGTCAACATCATAATAATAATAATAAACCATCAGTTATTGTTAAGGTGTGTGCTTTGCAGTAAATCAAGTGATTTTTACGTTATGCTTTTCTACTGGATTTGCCATATTTTTTATAGTGTTACAATAACATGTTTATATTTTAAACTTATATGTTTTGTGTGTGTCTACATATGTTTGTGTTCGTGTTTAGATCTGTATGGATTTTTTTGGTCCATACTGGAATAAAAATGCACTTTTTTGCTCTCTCTTTGCTTTGACCAAATGTATTACGCATTGGGAAAGTTACACAGGGTGATGAAGTTTATTCAGATATTACTGCAAATATATGAATGAATGCAAATACAGTGTTTGTTGAGTGCTAGCTTTGATAGGAAGTCCTGATAGAAGAGAGAGGATAGTATCACTTAGGCATCTACTTCCGCATTACTCATAATCAGAGTGAATAATATGGGCACTCTTCTCTGTCTCTCTTGCTCTCCTTCTTTCTCCCTCTCTTCCTTTCCACTATGTAACTCTCGCATCTTCCATCAACCCCACCCTCACTCTCCTTTCTATATAACATACATTCATGTGAAGTTTTGAAAACTGGCAGTAAAACTGTTTTTTCTAGCTTGTTAATAAGCATTAAAACACAATTAAAATGTTTAAGAGCACATAAACTTGTGCTTCTTCCTTATGGTTATGTGATCAGAACTATACTGTTTTTGTAAGTGGTTTACATACATGAATATTAGTAAATATGTCCTGTTGACATTGTGAAGTAACAAAATTTGTAAGTAACATTATTCATAAACTTTGGTTATATAACATCTTTTTTTTCCCCCAAAAAAAAGCTGAATAAGTGACATATTTCAAAGTTTTGCTTTCTCTAATACTTGCATATAGTAAGTAAAGGAAATAATGTATTCCATTCAAAAATTTGCCAAATTTTGAGACTCCCTAAATAAAAAAAGGCATCTTTAGAAAAAGATCCGTGAGAGTGTTTGTGTGTGTGCATGCTTGCGAGTGAAAAACAGAAAGTTAAGTTCAGCATCCATCAAGGATGCAGCATGAAGATTTTCAAGAAAATTGCCCCCCCCCACTCCAAACTTCCCTTTACGTGGGAAATGCTTGGTTATTTTTTATTTTCTCAAAATTGGCACTTAACAATTTTGATTTAAATACTGTGTGTTGGCTGGTTTACATCACTCCCCATACAGTTGATGATCCCCAGGGAAACCTTGTTTCACCAAGCAACATATGGACCCTATTTATTAACTCTAGGCACCCAAAGGGTGTAGTCCATTACTTCTAATGATGATGGTAATGGTGGAACAAGAGGACCTACAGCTTTTACTGTGGACTCCAAATCACATTGGGCCTTGGAAATACTTCACATGAGCTAGTCAGAGGTGAAGGTTTGGATAGGGCCGACTTAAAATTGCCACCCCAGAGGCCAGGAATTGAACTGCGGACCCTCAATGCAAACCCACTGAACTACCAGAGCACAGTTAAATACCATGTGTTTTAATATCTTTGAATGACAAATAAAATGTATGTCTTGAATTTTCTGCAAATAGCCTATGAAGTCGTCTTCATACTAAATGACTTTTACATAATCAATAAACCATAAGAGATAGAAAATATCTTGGTACACAAATGCAGATCTCATTAAAGGACATAATTTGTCTAATAAATGTTTTTGTGGCATTGACCATTTCCAAGATATTCTTTGTTATTGGTTTGAATTTTCAAATACTTATACGTTTTGCAAGTGGTAAGTCGCTATTCATTTTTGCTCATAATAATACAAGGAATATGGAATTTGAAAGCTATTACATAGCAAATCACCTTTTAAAAATCTGACTCGCTTTAGCCTACTGTAGCCCTCTTATACCTTTAATAAAATGTGTGAATGTATAATGAAAGTTTATCTCAAACAAGAAGTGGATAGAAGAATAAGCTTTAGTAAGAATAGTTTCTAGAAGAGTGAGTGGAGAAAGTCATGTGATGCAACAGAGTTTTGTTTTTTATTGCTGCTAATGACTCGCTGTAATTTCTGAGTAAATTTTATCATCCTGTATTTTCTGAATGAAAGTGCTTTAAAACTGAAAATGTAATATACATACATTTGGTTCAGGCATAAAGTCATAAAAGCATACTTTATGCCTTTTGTTAGATATAAACCAGCTGCTTAGGCAATAGGAAATTTAACTGATTATTCTCAAGAATGTGTAAATTCTAGAAAAACTGTTTTTACAGGTCACATTTGAGAAGCTTTTTATATTTTTCCATCCATTATTGTACAAAATTAAGTTCTTACAAATGGTCACATGTCCAGTAGTTCTAGTCTTGATGCCAAAGTTCAAAGTTGCAGCTCTGTTGTATTGTATTTTTGTAGTAATTGTTAATGTACAATGTGATCTTTTAGTCCCTCCACAGTAGCACTTCCAAAACAGTTGATAGAAAGCTGTTGAGTAGTGCCTGTCAAGGACACGGTAGTCACATTCCATGTCCAAAGTATTATTCCTATTGTAACAAGGGCTATCAGCGTCTGACTGTCTCTGCCAGTGTGCAAGTGTGTTTTCATTTAAGTTGAATCTGTTTTTGATTGAAAACATGTGTTTTTGATGGAGAATGTTTTCAGAGAAAGTGGTAAATATATGAAAAAAGTGAAACACAAATTTACAGAGCAGTTAATAAAGGAGTTGGTGAATAATAATAGTTGATGAGCAGGGGTAGAAGATATATGGAAGCTAGGAGAAAAAAAAACATCAATGGCAGATATAGAAGGACAAGAAATTTGGGGAAGCTTAGAAGACAAAAAAATCAAGAAACAAAAGAAGAAGAATAAAAGTAAAATAGAAACATGAATAAACTTTTAAGGAAAGCAAATGAAAAATGGATTGGAAAACTAAGAAATGCAAGAAAGAAAGAATGACAAAGTAGAGGGGGGGAAATGAGTACAGAGTGGCTACAGTTGTCAAAGGCATACTTGTTGGTGTAATAAGACGGAGATGCCAGGCAAACTGAGTTGCACATATGGTGGAGGATAGCCAGACTATTGGTACATAGGTTAAGCTGGTAATGAGGAAAAAACGTAATAACTTTATGCAAAATAAGAGGTACAAATGAAATTCAGTTTAAATACACAACAGTTTCCAAATTACCATTTCAGGTATTGTTTACTATTTAATAAAAATATTTTGTGAGAGTGGTTCTGTTCATGATGCTGCAAGAAGCGGTGGACCCCATTATTTCTTTTGGAGTGCTGCAAAGTCAACAGTGTATAAATAATCCAAAAACAAGAGATAAACTCAAATTGGTAGTAATTTATAATTCAGAGACTAAACAAATTTTAATCAAAGGTGTAACAGTAAAACTATACTGCCGTTTGTGAAAATTACAATACCAAGAAGGAAACGCGTGAATTGAATGAATTTAATACCACAGGTTAGGTACATGACAAGTAACAAATGATAAACTTTTCAAATCTATACATGATCTTTGAGCCCTAATATTCAGTATTTGGTGTGACCTCCATGCGCTGCAATTAGAGCTGTATATGCCGTGGCATTGAATCAACAGGTTCTGAATAAGTTCCTGAGGGATTTCCCTCCATGCAGTTTGTATTCGAGCCCGTGACACTGGTTACTGGAGGACCATGACGTACCAGGTGCTAACCAACCATATCCCAAACATGTTCGATGGGTGACATGTCAGGCAAACGTGCAGGCCAGGGAAGCAATGGTACCCGTCGCTCTTTGAAGAAGGCTTGTACATTCCTCGCAATATGTGGCCGAGCATTGTCCTGTGGAAATGCCTGAAGCAGGGGGAGTACCTCAGGCTCTGCAACCACCATTAGGTACCAGTTGCTGTTCAAAGTACCCTCAATTCATAGAAGGCGAGATCGGTTGTAAAAATGGTGCCCCAAACCATCACACCTAGTGTTTGTCTGCTATGCCGCTCAACAATGCAGCCCTCCAGGTTGTGCTCACCACAGTACCGCCATCACTGTAGGACACGTTGAAGTGGGACTTGTCCGAAAAGACTATATTTTGCCACTCAGCACCATGGTGACAGTGTTCACATGCCCATTGCAGTCAGAGGAGCTTGTGGTTCCTGGACAATGGAAGCCGACGTAATGGCATGCATGCAGCCAGTCCAACCTGCAGCAGACGGCAACGTACCGTTGATGCAGACAAGTTCACGCCTGTTGCAGTGCTCCAGCGTCGAGCCAACACTGTGGATGAAGCTGTACAGTCCGTTATGGCCATGTGGATAAGATGACAGTCATCCCATGCTGTGGTCATGTTCCATGATCCAGTACCCACTCTTCACTGTGTACGACCATCTATCCACTGCTTCCACACACACATCACTGCCGTAGCAGCATGCCCTGTACGAGCCGAAATGTCACGGTATGACAAACCCGCTTCCCAGAGACCGATCATTCTGCCCTGTTCGAACTCACTCACATGGCAATATGGCTCCCTTTGACGTCGATGAGGCATACTGGCACTCACTTTATTCTTTCTGCCTTGTTTGACAGCTCTGCACTGACTACACTGGGCGCAACACTAACCTTGTCGGACCGACACGAGAGGGCTCTGCTCGGCCTACGTGTACCCCATCTCTCTGCAAACCTAATCACTTATTGCTTGCACACTCTTCTACACTTCCACCAAGTTTGGAGTTATTCGGGAAATTCTTTCTTGCTGTTGCAATATTCACAAACGGCAGTGTAAATATGTCAATCTCTGCCTCCAACAGAATGTGGGACATTTTCAACATTGTGAATGGATAAGTTAATTATGATTTTTATTTATCTGTGTTCTCTTGCTACAGCTTTCTCCAAATTCATTCCAACCAATCCACCATTGTAACATCACAGGATTACCACCACATTCCCACATCTCATCTATTCCACAACTGTGGAGGGACTTAAAGATCGCACTGTATCTCCTCATGAGCTGCTAAATCAGTGCCTTTTATTTTGTGAAATCACTTTGGCCACAGGATAACAAGTGTATTTATAATTAAACTCTGCAAATTTTTGTATTGAAATAAAAACTTGATTTGCATAAATTTCTGTCTATGTACATTATAAACCTATTGCATGTGCATCTGTTCTGAATTAAAGGAATAGAATAAATGAAGCATGATAGGACAAAGTAATTGAGTGCCAAAAAGAGTTTTTCTTTTAGGGAAGTGGCATCAAGCACAATCATGGGGGATGCCAATTTTTAGGCCCATGTATAGCACCGTGCCCACTGTTAGCATGTGATACATTTGAGGAGCTACTACAGATAGGATCTATAGGCCACAATAACCAACTTTCAGGTTGGGAGAAGCATGGTGCTGACCACATCATCACCCTATATCGGTTGGATGATATGCACATGAGGCCGAAACCTAACAAGAGCTGTCGTTCCACAGATTTTAACTTAACTTACTTTTTTGTGTTCTCAAACACGTAACAATTTTGGTTAAAATGCCATTTCATGATATTTACATGACAAATAAAATGTAGGTATACCTTGAATTTTCTATGAATAGACTATGAAGCCTTCATTCTGAATAAATTTTGTAAAATTTTAACCTAAGAGAAACAACTTGAAAAATGTGGATCTTATTAAAACATACAGTGTATACTAAATAGTGGTTTGGCTTTTTGTGGCATTAACCATTTCCGAAGTATTCGTTGTTATTGGTTTGAATGTTCCATTACTTTATACTTTTTGAAAAGCTAAGTCGGCAGCATTTTGTTTCTCACGATGCCATGCACAGAGTATGAAATTTCAAAGCCAGCATATAGCAACCCACTTTTTGCAGCCTCCTGTATTCCTCTTCTACCTACGACGTGTATAATGAAATCATTTCTGAAAACGTTTAACTCGATTAACATGAAGTAAGTATACATCAAAAAATTCTGTGTTACATTCTTAGACCTTCTCTATCCTGTATCGTTTATTAGTCCGCATATAAACTGTTCTTACAAAAGTTTATTTTTCTATCTAGTTCATTTTAATTTGCAGAAATAGCCAAATTATATATTTCGTTATAGATACAAAGGAAATAGCGATAGTCAAATGTTTAAGAACTGGATGCTATATGCTGGCCTAATTCCATGCTCTTTCTATGCAATCGCGAGAAACAACTGAAAATCAACAGGATTTTAAAGAATAGCTAAGTATTGGACAATTTGAACCATTACTAAAGCATATTTCAGAAATGGCGTATGCCACACAAAAAGAAGCTTATTTGAAATAAATTGTATTTTTTAAAGAGTTTGTGTGTTTCGTTTCTTGTGAAGTACGTCTTCGTCTATCACTTACCATTTACCAGTTATACAAGAATATACAAAATGCCTTCCAAATGAAGAGGACTTCACAGTTTATTCCCAGAAAATTCAAGATATACATTTTATTGTCATGTAAATTTCTTTAGTATACAGTATTTTAATTAAAACAGCCATTTTTTAGAAATTCGAAAATTTCAAAAAATGTTCCATGTAAAGGTAGTTTGAGGTGGAAGTGTTCTCTTGAAAATCTTCGTGTCGCACCTTTGGAAAGTACTGAACTTAAATATCAAGTTTGGTATTTATCCGACTTTCGTTTTTTAGTTATGCTGTTCATAGACTTACAGACACTGGCCTTTTTCTAAAAAAAATTTCAGGAGCCTCAAAACGTGTATTTCCGGCGAAATCTCGGTATCGAATTTTGGGGTGGACTGCAATACTTTACCTATGTACGTGGTAGAGAAAGTAAAACAAAAAAAAAAAAACATTGGGTTTCCCGCGTGCACTACTGCTATACAACGTTATGTTTACACCGTGAAGCTAATTTATCAGTTGTATACCTCGAGTACAAGGTTGCAGCTAACTTTTAAAGGAAGCGCGGTTCCCGTTTTGATTTTTCTTGCTTACCATTGCGGTCGACAGATAACCTTCCAAGAGAAATCACCCGCGTTGTAACGCACGCAGCCTGATAAACAATCAGCTGATAAGACATGCTGATTATCCGAAACAAACGAATTACTACGGTTGTTGCTCTGATAACCTGCAAGGTGCACGAAGTCTGCTGTTTTGCTTCTAGACAAAACAACACATGGAAGAGAGGTAAGCAAGCACTTTATTCCTTATAATTAGCGTCATAACAATATGTAGGTCATATTAAAATGAGTTGAACCAATTCTAGAAGAGCTCTGGGATGTAGTTTACGTCAAGTTACAAACATTTGATGAAGCATGAGTTTTATATTTACAAATTCTAACTCTGGTGTAAAGTGCGCCAGATATATTAATTTTTACATAATTTGCATTAATTAAGCTTAAGAAAACGCATTATATGTACTATATCACTGATAAGTTAAATTATTTGCCTTTAATTTGTTTATAAAAACAAATTCGTAGGAGAATAATTATTACAATTATTTTCACCCAATAAAATTCTCTGTATAAAAGCTGTGAGTGATAAAGGTATAGTAAGTACTTTATCAGCACTTTACTACCACATAGCCGAGCGATATGGCTCCGCGGTAACGTGTAATTCTCGCATTCGGGAGGTCCCGGATTCGATTCGCGTCGACCGTCCATTCTGACCTTGGTTTTTTCGTCATTTCCTTTTCATAATTTCACTTGGGTTCCGTTTCTTTCTCGTTTTTAAGGGGTACTTATAGGTTTCGTGGCATATAATGGCGCGGATGCTTGCTTAAAGGAAAAAGTACTACCGTGGACACCAGTATTGCCAACCGTAACGGAATTCCGCTACGTGTAGCGACATTTGAGCTTTCGGGAGACATTGCAGCGAAGAAAACAAAACATTAGCAAAATGTAACGACTTTTATGCATTTTAAAAAATAAATGCACTCCACCTTAAGAAAAAAGAAATACCGCTGAGAATTGTCGAAAGATAAGAAGAACGTCAGAAAACACTTATAAAGGATACAATGCAAAAGGAAGTACCTACAGAGCATGTAATGTTGTTTTGAGGGCAAAAAGAAGCGATTTTTGAAACATGTGAAAGACAGAAACACTTGAATCTAAAAGCTACTCACAACACATACATTTCTCAGGTAATTAGTAAATTAATTTATTTACATTCTACTAAGAAATAGGGTATTAGATTCATTATAAGATAAATTACTGCCACTAAAGCAAGCTTAAATCACCAACAGAGAGATCATAATAATTTTTATGACTTATAGTAACGAATTGATATAATGTAGGTATTTTTGAAGCGCAATGTAGTGGAGTTCTGTTCGACCTGTAGTGAGATCAGGTGTTTTTTGGTTGGCAACACTGGTGGACACTAGAGGGTGCTTGGTCGACGGGTCCTTCATCGGCCTCTCTAGACAGCTGCAACAATTGGGCAGGTCTTCGAGCTTGGAATTGTTAGGGACTTCCGCGCGTCTCTGTAGCCTCCTGTGGTTCCTTCACTTCATCCCTTCCTCCTGGGGCGTGGTAGTCACACTAGATCTATGTAGTTCGCAGTGTGCGAGGTGTTCCCTTCCGTTGTATAGCCTATACATATGAGTATTGCATTTCATCCAAAAATTCGATATCGAAATATATGTTTTGGTATTCCCTGATCCCCCCCCCCGCCGAAATAAAACCTACGTGCGTGTATGTGACGAATACTTTCAAGAAAATCTCCCCATGCTAAGCTGTCCTTTACATGAAAAAGTTTTAGAAACTTTCTCAAAAATAAGTTTAATCTCCATTAAAAATATCATATATTTAAAATACTTGCATGACAAATAAAATGTACATATTGAATTTTCTGCGGCCTCTCTATTCAGAATGACTTCGGTATAATTGTTAAACCGTAAGAGATAGAGATACTCTTACCACACAAAAAAGGTAGGTAGATCTTGTTAAACCACACAATTTATGTCAAATAACGTCTGTGACGTTAAGCACTTCCGAGATATTCTGTTATTGCTTTGAATTTTCAAATACTTATACGTTTTACTTTCTCTGACAACTGCATATAGTAAGTAAGAGGAAGCGTTGTATTCCACCCAAAAATTCGACGCCCAGATTTCACCGAAAATACATTTTCCGAGGCCTGTTGAATAAAAAAAGGGGGGATTCTTCACGTCTCCATGTGTGTGAGTGAGGGTGACAAGTTTAACAAAAAAGAAAATATCGGATAAATACAAAACTGTGCTTTTAAGTTGATCATCTACCAAAGGTACAACACGAATATTTTCAAGAAAATCCTCCCACGCCAAACATCCGAAAGTTTTGATTTTCTCAAAAAATATTGCTCTTGTGATCTTGATTAAAATACCATATATTTAAGATATTTATATGGTAAATAAAATTTATATCCTGAATTTTCTGGAAATGTCCTGTGAAGTCCTCTTCGTTCGGAAGAAATTTTATATAATGCTCTATAACTACTAAAGTTTGAGAGAGAGAGAGAGAGAGAGAGAGAAATGCACTACACAAAAAAAAATCATGTTTGCACTCACTTGACTTGCGAGAGGAATATGGTAGACTTAAAAGCGATAGTCAAATGTTTAAGAGCTGGATTGTGGAGCATTCCATTCTCTTTGCATGTCCAGCACATAAAAAAAGAAAACCAATAACGAATTCCCATTTGAGAAAAAGTATAAGTATTGGAAAATTCAAACAAATAACAAGGAATATTTTGGAAACGGTTCACTACACAAAAAAGATTGTATATGATATAAATTGTGTGTTTTAATGAAATCTGCATTTTTTTGTGCAGTAAAATTTTGTCTATCTCTTACGGTTTACCAGTTATGCGAAAGTTCTTTCAGAATGAAGAGGACTTTTGTGGACATTGCCAGAAAATTCAAGATACATTTCATTTGCCATGAAAATATCTTTAAAATATGATATTTTAATCAAAATCGTTAGAGCCATTTTGAGAAAATCAAAACTTTCGAAAACTGTTCCATGTAAGGGATAGATGGGCGGGGGATTTTCTTGAAAATCTTCGTGTCGCATCCCTGGAAGATACTGAACTCAAATACCAAGTTTGGAATTTATCCGGCTTTTCGTTTTTGAGTTATGCTATTCACAGACAGACACACGGACATGTTTTCAAAAATGTTTTATTTGGATTCGGGGCACCTCAAAACATGTATTTCCATGAAATCTCAGTATCTAATTTGGTACTGCGCAACCCAATACGAGTACCATTGGTACTTGCTATAGTAGTAGGGGAAGTAAACATTAAGACCTCTTTAAAACAGAACGATTTATTTCAAATAACATTTTTGTGTCATCAGCCATTTATCCGGGCTCTCCCCCCCCCCCCATTTATACCCCGCCTTTAACTGGATTGGTCTTATTGGCGGCCTTTCCTTTGGAACTTATTGCCAATGGTGTTAACTGTAACTCTTGTCGTTGGGTTTCTTGTACTTTGGTTTTTAATTATTAGATCACATTCTCAATCATACTTCCAGACTCTGAGGAATAATCTTGACTAGAGAAAAATCCCCACCCCCAACCGGGAATCGAACTCTGGACCCCTAGCACAACAGGCAGGTGCTCTACCTACTGAACTACGGTACCAGCCTTTATCCATTATTGTTGTTTTGAATTTTACAATACTTTTGTCATTTTTTAACTGATTTCGCTATTCAGCTGTTTCTCGCGATGGCATAGAAAGAGTATGGTATTTCAAGACCAGCATATAACGAACCATTTTTTAAACATCTCATGTCGATTATATTTCCTCTGTCCAACTTGTCCGCTTCAACGAAACGTGTTGTGAATGTAACACATCAGAATTTTGTTTCAATGCCAACCTGAACATAGATTTAGAGTATGCAGTTTACAGTGAGTTACTCGTTTTTGTCCTTGCCATTATTGTTATTATTCTTTTTTTGTATAACAAATACTGTTTCGGCATTTACAGAATTTCCCCAGAGCATAGTTCTATAATGAATCAAGAATGGCGTACGTTAATAAAATGTAACATGTTTCGTAACGAATTGAACAAAGTGATGAAATTAACAGCTTTATTTAAAATATGCTAAAAATATCGCTCTCTTTTTTGGGAATCGCGTTCTTTTCCAGTTCTCTTCTTTTATCTTTTTCTACCTTTGCTTAGCGAGGATAATAGGAAGTAATAAAAGGCGCTAGAACGACGAAAAACATGGGGGGAGCTCAATAACGGAGAATTGAAATTGCAACATTAGGTATTATTATTATTATTATTAACGGTCAAAATGCATTATAGTAATACCTATGTTGTATAGGATATTTCAAAATATTACTTATTTTCAAACACAGTTAAGCATTTCTTAATGTGCAAAGATTGAAATTAGAATTAATGGATTGTTTGGAATATTAAATGTTAACACTAATATGTTACGTATAGGCTTAAATATTGTATAACCGAACGAGGTGGCGCTGCGGTAACATGCGACTCGCATTGGGAGATCCCGTGTTTGATCCCCGGCGATCGTCCACCTTGATCCATAGGTTTTTCCTGGTTTCCCCGTGTTGGCAGGCGAATGCTATGGTGATTCCTCTTCTCCCGTAACTTTCCTCATCTTCCTTGTCATCTGTTTGAGGGTTGTAGGACCCAGAAGACGGTGTTCGGCGGGTTGCGGCTGGGCGGTGGCTGTGCGCTTTGTAGAGGTTACTTCTCTGGCGTCAGCCGGAGTGCCCAGTCGTGACCCGCCTCCGAAGTGGACCCCACCAGAGGGGGCCCATGCTTGCGCCCGTCGCCCTTCGGGTCTCTCCCCTCATCCCTCCTTCCCAGCGGTCACGTTAGAAGCACAAAGGGTCGTTGCTGCCTGCTTGCTATGCTCTGCCCCAGATTCGGGGGGTTCCTCCTTAATAATTACCCTTACATTTTATATATTATGTACCTTAAGTGCTTCCATGCTACATTAGTGATCGCGACCGAACTAGATAATCGTGTTCACAAAACACACCAGGGAGTAGGATGTAGCACGGCCGTATTTAGAGGGGGGGGGTTTTCTACGGTTCAAACCCTCCCCCTCCCGAAACTTCTGAAAGTTTTATTTATTTAAATTCATAGCAAACCAATATGGGAAAATGTCGTTAGATAACAGTAGATCTATTGCTAGTAGCACATTTACAAGAAAAGGGGTAACTTAATATCGTCGCCTTACATAGGTAAGGTGACCATACATCCCGGTTTTCGAAGCAGTCTCCATGTTTTGTGCTGTAAGGTGGAATATCTTCATTCTGGTGAGTTTTTCTTGTCTATATAATGTCTCCAAGCAATTTTCTTATCCATGTAACGTCTATATACTACGGAGTAGGTACATGGTAACTGTGTGAGGTACTGTTTAAGTTTAGATCTACTTGTGGAAAATCCTCCCCGACATTATTTTCTGGGTACAGGCATGGGATGTAGGATGTGTTTACTGGAGGGGGATACCTTGCCACTGCGACCAGCTTAATCTATTCTGTCTACACCCCCGGGAGGCAGGGATGATGTGAAGGAGCCCTAGGCAGCAGGCCCACAGAGACGCGCAGAAATCCCTAATATTTCCAGTTTGAACACCCGTGTACCAGTAGAGGCAAGAAAGAGGGCGAAAAAGCGACCCTACCAGGCAGGACAACGCACCCTGGCAGAAATCTTTCCAATGCGCAAATAACTATGCCATCTGCCCAACACTGCCAACATCACAGGACTTTTTTCTAACTTTCAGTTACAAGTTAATGACCTACAATGTGACAGAGAATTGAAAGACAAGTTTAATAACAAGGTGGAACTTCATTGGTTTTTACCAATCTTTTGGTTGTTTACAATTTTCTCACCTAAACTGCAGCTAAAACCTTGTATTATGTTCAACACCTCTTATATGTAATAGCAGCTTTTCTCTGGTTTGAAATTAAGGAAACGTGGACAGCAACATAACCTCTGAAGAAGTTGTATTGTAGTTCCACTGTTAGGGAGCCAAAACTTGAAGTAGTTGCAACCATGTATGATACAAACTTCCTGGGGGCCTTCGCCCCCTAGTTTAAAAAAATCAACTTTGTAATTTGAATGTTTATTTAAATATTATATTTGTATGCCTCAGCTGCGTCAGTAGTAATTTGTAGAAACATGTATCTCTTAGCAGGGGTGGTATGGCTAAAGAATGAAGGCTTACACAAATTATTATTTTTTACTTCACTCCTTTTTTACACACGATTAAATAACACTTCACTGATATATCATACTGTAGAGCTGTGAGATTGTTTATTAATTGCACTTTTTAACACGTAAACTTTATTTTTATTCTTGCCATAATGAAGTTTTATGTCTCACACATTGAACACGTCCATATCGATCAAGTATACAATCTAATAGCATCTGCCTGGGAATGCTGTCTAGTAGCATCTGGCTTGTACCGCTTAAATTCGTACATTTACTATTTTCAAGTCTTTGATTGGCTAATTTTACTCCAATAGAATACTTTTATTTAACTTAAGCTTTTTCTAGTTTTTGATTGGCTATTTATAAACTGTTTTAAATATTACATTATTGTTACAAGAATTACTAATTCTAATTAAAATTTCTAATTTATTGTTGTGTCCAGGTTACCTCATTGTTAGCAACTTTCAGCCTCTATTCTCACAGCTCCTACATTGTTAAATTACATAATACATTCACATAACATTACTATACATGTACATAATAATATAAACATAATACAATGACTGTTGCATACATTTTATATATTATTTATACACATATCACTTTAAGGCAGGCTGTTATTATATTTTATATTATATAATTAGACTGATATTGTTTAAGTGTTAAAAAATACTGCCTCACCTCTTTCATCAGAATCTGAATGCATTAGAAAATATCACCCCAAATATTCACAGACTATCAAGGGAAAACCTAACAACAACAAATAAAACATTGAATTCAAGTTGCAATTTCATTTTATTCTAATCGCTGATTGCTATAAGTTAATTATAAATTATTCCTGATTACTTATATCTTAAAGTTATTCTATTTGTATTAACTGTCTCGGGTTTTGTATTCTGAAATATAATGTTCCATTATGTTAAGTGCTGGTCAGTTAAATGTGGAACTATTGTTTCTGATTAAGTTACTATACATATGTGTATAAAATAATTATATTAATCAAATAGAAAAACAGAGAGAAAATTTTCTATTGTAAGTGTAACGTAGAACCAGGAGTTCTGACAAATTGCAACAAATATGTCTAATTCCATGCATGTACTTTGTAATGCTATAAATGTAAAATATTGGTTCACTATTATTAGACTTTCACATTAGATAATTTGATCTGCTGTGTGTTCAGTTCCACTATTCATAAACACGCCACTGATGTAACCCAAGAGCTGTGTAGAGACCCTCAGCCAAAGGCGAGTAAGAGCAAAGCTAGATCAGGTGTCTGCTCTAGAACTTGGCTTTGTTAAGTATACACTATAAACATAATACTAAGTTGCTGTAAAATATTCTTTATTTTCAGGTAGCACAGCAGTATGGCAGGTTTGTTGCTTCTCATGTTGGTACAACTGGTGCTGCTAGTATCAACAAATGCAACAGATATATTTCAACGGTGTTGTCCTGAAGATGAGGAACACATATTTCTAAAGAAAGAGAAGTTTTGCCAAACAAGCCGCTTCTCCATTTTGTCATGTGAAGATGAAAATGAAGTGAAATTCTTGTCGCAGAGCAGCAATTATTACTGGTTCATTGAGGGTGGTGAATCCCTTGTCATTGCTTTTAAATCCCCTGATATTGTTCTGGCTTATGAGAGGTAATGCATTTAATCATGTCATTTACTAACCAGCTAATAACTTATTTATTGTTTTTATTTTATTTATTATTCTCTTTATTACATATAATAAGTAGGAGAAGTATTGTATTCCACCTAGAAATTCAACACAGAGATTTCCCCAGAAATACATGTTTTGAGGCCCCCTGGATCCCATTTTTAGAAAAAGGTCTGTGTGTGTGTGTGTGTGGGGGGGGGGGTATGGGTGGCTAGTACATAGCGTCCTGTTCTAAAACATTTGGCTATCACTATTCCCTTTGTATCTAGAACAAATTGTGTGATATAGCTATTTCTGCAAAGGTTTACTTGATTGTAATGAAGTAGGTAGAAAAATAAACCTTCTTAAGAATAGTTTGTATACCCACTAATAAAGAATAGAGGATAGAGAAAGTTACTTGAATGTAACACATAAGATTTTTTTATTTATTTATATTACAGAAAGGTGACAATGAGCCAGCATTTGTAAATAGGGATGGTACATAAGGATATATGTAATAATAAGTAATGATGGAGATATAAATAAAATATTTCCACAAAAACAAAAAGAGGAAAGAAAAACAAATCCTTATGGTTAATTTACTTGAGTTAAAAACAGTAAATGAGTTGGTAAAACAATGTATAAAGTAACATTAAGAATATAAAAAATATCTGATGTGTTATACTCACATGACTTTCTCTACTCTTGTGCAAACTATTTTTACAAGCGCTTTTCCCCATCTACTTCATGTTAATTGAGATAAACATTTGCAGAAACTATCTTATTGCTAGTTTTCTTGTAGGTGCAAGGGGAATAAGGTAGGCTTTAAGCGAGTCAAATCTTTTAAGAGCTGGTTGCTATGTGGAGCATTTCATCCTCTTTGCATGTCCAGGACATAAAAAAAATGAATAACGAATTCCCATTTGAGAAAATTCAAACAAATAACAAGGAACACCTCGGAAATGGTTCACTCCACAAAAGAAATGTATATGATGTAAATTATGTGTTTTAATGAGCTCTGCATCTTTTGTGTACAAAAATTTTGTCCGTTTCTTAAGGTTTACCAGTTATGCAAAAGTCATTCAGAAAGAGGAGGACTTTTGGGGACATTCCCAGAAAATTCCAGATATACATTTTATTTGTCATGAAAATATCTTAAATGTATGATATTTTAATCAAAATCGTAAGAGCCATTTTTCAGAAAATTAAAATTTTTGAAAAATGTTCCATGAAAGGAGTAGTCTGGAGTGGGGGGATTTTCTTGTAAATCTTGGTGTCACATCTTTGAAAGATACTAAACCTAAATACCAAGTTTGGTATTTATCCGACTTTTCATTTTTGATTTATGCTGTTCAGAGACACACAAACACATACCTTGTTTCTAAAAGTGCCTTTTTTATTCAGGGGGCCTCAAAACATGCATTTGCTGTGAAATCTCAACATTGAATTTTTGGGTGGAATGCAATACTTCCCCTACTTACTATGCGCAGGAGAGAAAGTAATAAATCAGGTACTGTAAACAGAAATATACAAATACAAGAACATGTGAAGAAACTAATTATCAAAATATTTATCTAAGAAGAATGCTTTGCTCTCTTTCTGATCACATTACTTCTTCATGTAAACTGTTGTTTTGTCAATTCCTCTTAGTACATGCTTTTCCAAAGTTTGAATCAGCATTTTGAAATTTACCCATTCTAAATATTGGTACATGTTAAAAATGTTTTCAGCTTCTGTGTGGCAACAATAGTAGATGAGACACGCACTGAAGATAATAAAACAGTATTTCAAGTGAAGGAAGACATTATGTATTGTGATGGAACACAGCTCTATGCAGCATATGTTGGACCAGATCCCTTGATCTTTGCTGCATGCATTCTCATCTCAGGGATAGGCTGCTTCTTAACCTTCATTGTGTACATTCTGGTGTCAGAGCTGCGAAGAGGTCTGCTCAACAAGTGTCTAGTGAATGCATTAATTTGCTACTCAGTCATGTACCTGATACAAGGGGTAACAGCATTCAGAACACACCAGCTGCCTCAGAGTTTCTGTTCCCACCAATGTGAGTTCAATTATAGTATCTCATCCAAATTATTATAAAAGTAGTACATCAAATTATAATCTTTCTGACCCAAGAATGGTTCTACACATATTTATTTATTTTATTTGTTTATGCACATACAATGTCCAATAAGCTTACAGCCCTAAGAATAGAATAGAATTTATTTTCCGAATAATATACAATATGTATACAAGGCTTCGTCAATAAATTTACATTCATTCATTCATCTGTTTACCCTCCTCTTATGTAGGACTTACACCCCCCCCCCCAGGACTTACAGGTGGGTGCCTGGGGTCAGAGGCCTGTCGAGGAGCAGACACTCATGGATCAGACAGAGCATCCAGGATGGGTGATCAGCCCGATGCCTGGTATGGGATGAAGGAAGTAGATAAAACAAAATGTTGGTGAAATGGATGAAAGGAAAGGTGATGATGGAGCAGTTGGTGGAATGAATGGCTGGAGAACCCAGAGAAAACCCGCCCAGATGCCACTTCGTCCACCACAAATTCCACATGCAGGTCCCTGGGATTGAACCCGGGCCGCCTCGGTGGGAGGCGAGCAGTCTAACCACTCGGCCACGGCCAATAAATTTACATACTATCACATATTATACATCATCTTTACAAGTTTTATTACAATTTAAGTCTGAAAAAATCATCTGCACTATGAAATGTGTATTTCAGTAACAGTTCTTTTACTTTCCATTTGAACATTTTGCTGATAATGCCTTGAAAGAATTAAGTATCTTCTTGTATAAAATTGCTCCTTTGTAAGATATACTGTTAATTGTTCCAACAAGTCTATGATGATGTAGATGTATTGATTCAGTTGCAAGTGTATTATAAGTGTGATAGTCTTTAGTTTTCTAAAAACAACGCATATTATTATGAATAAGGACGAATTATGAATGTCTCTATGATATATATACGAGGGCTGTCCCAGAAGTACCCGACCTAACAAAGAAAACACAAAAATTTTGGGAAAAAACATCTTTATTTATCTACATAGTCTCCTTTCAGCTCGATACACTTTTCCCAGTGATGATCAATAGCTTCGATACCCTGTTTATAGTGAGAACCATCGAGTTCTGAAAAATAGCCATCAATTGCAAACTCCACCTCTTCATTGTTGGGAAATCTTTTACCAAGCCATTTCTTCAACTTTGGAAACAGAAAATAATCAGAGGGGGCTAAGTCTGGCGAATAGGGTGCATGAGGAAATAATTTGAACTTTAACTCATTGATTTTGACCATGGTGACAATGGAAGTGTGAACTGATGCATTGTCTTGATGAAACAAAACTTCCTTTTTCGCTAAATGCGGCTGTTTTTGCTTGATTAATACTCATCATTGATTGCTTTTCCTTTTTGAAGATGATAAATGAAAATTATCCCACACACATCCCAAGAAACTGACACCATGATCTTGCCTGCAGATGGAACTGTCTTCGCCTTCTTTGGAGTCGATTCTCCCCTTTCACGCAAATGTTTTGACTGTTCCTTCGTCTCAGGTGTGAAGTGATGGACCCATGTTTCATCCATGGCTATGAATCAACGCAAGAACTCGGCTTTATTGCAGCGAAACATCGCCAAACACTTGACTGAAACATCTTCACGACGCTGCTTTTGTTCCATTGTGAGTAAATGCGCCACCCATCTTGCGCATAGCTTTCTTATGTCTAAATTTTCAGTTAGTACACGATGTACAGCACTTTTTGAAATGCCTACAATGTCTGCTAGTTTGTGCACTCACTCAAATTCAAACAAATATTCTGGCATGCTCACCTCATTTGGTCGACCACTGTGATGTTTGTCTTGGCAGCTCATACGGCCTCGCTTAAACTCTGCCAGCCAATATTTTACTGTTGTAAACTAAGGAGCAGACTCCCCCAGAGTAGAATCTAGCTCAGCTTTAATATTAGTTGGACTACGACCTTTCAAATGAAAGTATTGTATCACATAACGATGGCCAGTTTTATCCATGTTTACAAATTCACTGAGAGAGTTCACTATTAATGGCTGCCAAACAATTACTAGACAATGTAGCATCTCAAACTTCAAACTTAAGCTTTCTTCTACCATAGTCATTTGTTTGAAACAACAACCGCTATATATACATCAGGTCAGGTACTTCTGGGACTGCCCTTGTACATGGCAGCAGTAAAGTGTTAAGTTCATTGAAAATTGGTTTACTTGGAGTATAGGGTGGTATCTGTTCAATATTCTCTTTTATAGTTTAAATGTCACTGAAGACTGATTAGTGGCCCCCAGAATGGCATTTCATATGTGAGAACAGTGTACGTAATCAAAATATATTGTTCTCATAACCTCTGTGTTAGCATTCTGATTGTGTATGTTGTATGGCTTAGCTTTCAACAAAGGGCCAGGGATTGGGATTAGTCAGCCTGAGGAGTCTCCAGTAGGCCACAGTAGACCCTTTGTGCTTCTATTGCAACCCCTGGGAGAAAGGGAGACTGAAGGGTAACTAGATCCCGATGATGATATGCACTAGCATGCACTAACGATTCCAGAATAACACCAATCCCGACGCTGGCACAGTTGCACCTTAACCATCTTCAATCAATCATTTCATTCCTGAAATGAAATGAGCTGTTCTCAGGAAGAAGCCCCAGTCAGCCAACCACCTAAGCGTAAAGGATAAATCTTTCCATAGTGCAAATTTTACTGTCCCACCACAATGCACCAATTGCTATCACCTGGTCCTACAACCATGAAATATATGTAGATGAAATATGTAAAAGGAAATGATACAGGGTGATTTATGATGAACTGACACATTTATTTCTTTAATTGTTTCAAAACGAATTATGCTGGCGACAACTTATGATTCCTGAAATGCAGAAGAATTTTGGGAGATTATTTACCTCTATAGCAAATGTTGAAAATGTCCTCCATCCTGGATAAAGCACAACTCAACACGTCGTTCCATGTTACTGGCCACTCGTTGGAGGACTCTGTTGTCAACAGCATGAATCTCCTGTGTAATGTTGTGCTTCAGATCGTCCAATGTCTGGGAATGTGTGGCATAAACCCTGTCTTTCCCATAGAAAGAAGTCCAGCAATGTCAAATCCAGAGATCTCATTGGCCACAGGTTCTTGGAAATTATCCGGTCGTCAAAGAAACTTGCAATTAGTGCTGTGGATTCATTTGATGTGTGGCATGTAGTGCCGTCCTGCTGAAAATATCTTTGACTCAACTCTACATCATCTAGTTGCTCAGCAAACTCCATGAAAATCCATCAGTACTCTGCAGTGTTCACATTGTTTTGAAACAAAATTGGTCCCACTATTCTCTGTGCGGATATTGGGCACCAAACTTCGATTTTAAGCAGATGCATAGGTGCTTCATGAATAACATGTGGATTTTTGCTGGCCCAATAGCCTGAGTTATTTGAGCTCACATAGCCAGATAAATGGAACCATGCTTCATCTGTGAACCATGTGATGGACAATATGGCAGGATTTTGCACAATGAACGCCTGAAACCAATGACAATAATTCAGTCGTCTATCCTTATCTGGTTCCTGTAACTGATGGACAACCATAATCCTATACAGCTTCAGGCCTGCACTTTTCACAGCTCTCTGACTGTAGACTGTAGACTGAGTAGCTGTACCCTGTCTCCTGCGACAAACATCTTAATGATTTTTGGGTGACTGATCCAGTCGTGTTCTTACGTCAACAAGAACTGTGGGAAGCCTAGATAAATGTGTTTTGCCTTTTTCACTCACCAAAGATCCAGTTGTTTCCAATTTGTTTACCAGTCCCAGCATTGTGTTTCTTTGGCGAGGATGACGAACACAAAAATCTCTCTGGTATGAGTAGCTGTAATTGAATTCGTAATCCAGTATTGCTTTACAAGGAAGAGTTGTTCATTTAATGTGTGCTGCATTTTCACGTTGACTAGAACAAAATCTCAAAAACAGTTGCTGACAATAAAACTAACAATTATGAATAAAGCATGAACATCTGCGTATCTAGTGACAGGCTATCGATACTCCAGAACATTCCACTTAATTTGGTGCTAAAATTGGGGCATTGGGTGAATTTCGAACAGATAATTAAAGAAAGAAATGTGTGAGTTCTTCATAAATCATCCTGTAGTATACTATAGTATAGTAGTATTTAGGAAGCAGGTTTCCCTTTAAGCATCTCAGCCTAAAATACTTTTTATGCATTTTCTGATTTCTAATTTAGGGATCAATATCTACATTTTCAGTTATTTGCAGTATTTGTCTCACTAAATTAGGGCCTGTTTCTAATTTTGCGGTAGCTCCAAGAACTTGAAATCTTGTCCTTTCTGTGGCTTTGCATTCTAATAGAACATGTCTCCATGTAGACACGTAGACATAAATGGGTTCCATGTGGTATACTCCCATTGTCTTCAGGTGTTTTCTGAACTTTCCATATCCAATTATGAAGGTTATAACTTATAACTCTTCTGAGTAAGAGTTAAAAGTAAATGATAGGGACAGCAAATTCCTGGTAAAAGAGGAATCACCTCAGTATTTGCCTACTGACCTGGGGAAACCATGGAAAAACCAAGGTCAGAGTGGTGGGTCTGAAGGGAATCAAACCTGGGACCTCCTGAATCTCACACATTACAACAGAGCCATCTCACTTGATCTCTAAAGAGGTACTAACCTTTAAAATAGAAATATAGCTGCTAAGTTACTATCATAAAGGGAAAACAAACAAAAACTACATTCACTTACTGTAAACCCAAGTATATGCTAGACAAAGATTAAAGATAATATACAGATTAATTTCTTTGTTATAACTTCTTGGAGTAAAGTACAGCATTATAAGATGCACACAGTAATTATTTATCTCTAAAGGCATAGGATTTGTTTGTTGGGTATGTTGATGTTTTCTTCTCCAAGAATTTGAAATAAGGACAAAAGACTTAATTATATTATGTAAAACTAAGCAACACGTTGGTGCTACGGAGGGTTGCCCCACTTAAGCTCGGACGATTTTGAATCGCCCTACCACTCCGTCATTGGTCAAACTGCTTATGTTTATTATTGCATCAGCTCATTGTGAGTGCCAGCTGTCTGCTGGGCCAGTCTGAGACAAAGTTTACTTGTAATGTCTTCAACAATTGCTGACTTGTGGCAGGGGTACATTGTTGGGCTTTCCGATGCCTTTCAGTGATAGTGGAAAGGTGCAAACAAAAAGGTCTTACCATAAGTAAGTCGTGTGTGGGGCGTGTAACACAGTTGCATAAAAATGGATTCCCACCTGAGGCTCAGTGTGCAAGAAAACTAGCAAGAAAAAGGCCACAACCAAAACAACCTAAAGCAGTAGTGGCCAAGGTGAGTGCAACAGTGACTCAAGAAAACCCACCAACCCAAAGAAGCATTTCCAGCTGCAATGGAATATCCAAAGGGACCATCTGTCAGTTGATACACAACAATTTGGGTCTAGAATGGCACCATAAAGCACATGGACATGCCACATCAGAGAACACTTCACCAATGCAAGAAAACTCTATGAACGCCACCTGGCAGGTGAAAAGTGGCAATGCGTGGTTTCTTTAGATGAGGGTTTATCTAGGTGACACAAAAAAACTCTGAGCCATTTATTACCACCAAGTGGGATAAAAGGTGTGCTACAACTTTATTCGGGAGAAGGAGGAAAAATTCCCCAAGTGATTTATGGTGGTTGTAGGTTATTGCTCTCGGGGGAAGCTCAGCATTCGCAGAGTTGCTAACAATGTAAAAATTAATGCAGCCTACTATCAAAGGAATGTTATGGACCCAATTTTTACTTTCTCTACTACGTATAGTAAGTAGGGGAAGTATTGTATTCCACCCAAAAATTCGATACCGAGATTTCACTGGAAATACATGTTTTGAGACTCCCTGAATCCAAAAAAAGCATTTTTGGAAACATGTCCGTGTGTGTGTCTGTGTGTCTGTGAACAGCATAACTCAGAAATGAACAGTCGGATAAACACCAAACTTGGTATTTTCAGGTCAGTATCTTCCAGAGATGCGACACGAAGATTTTCAAGAAAATCCCCCCACCCCAGACTACCCTTTACATGGAACATTTTTCAAAAATTTTAATTTTCTCAAAAATGGCTCTAATGATTTTGATTAAAATATCATATGTTTAAGGTATTTTTATGACAAATGAAATGTATATCTCGAATTTTCTGGGAATGTCCCCAAAAGTGTTCTTCATTGTGAACGACTTTTGCTTAACTGGTAAACCATAAGAGATAGACAAAATTTTACTGCACAAAAAATGTAGATCGTGTTAAAATACACAATTTATGTCATATACATATTTTTTGTTGAGTGAACCGTTTTCGAGATATTGCTTGTTATTCCCTTAAATTTTCCAATACTTTTACTTTTTCTCAAATTCGTTATTCATTTTTTTTATGTCCTGGACATGCAAAGAGAATGGAATGCACCACATAGCAACCAGCGCTTAAAGTATTTGACTATCGCTTAAAACCTATTCCCCTTGCATCTACAAGAAAATTAGCAATAAGATTGACATCTCGATATCTCAATTAACATGAAGCATATGGAGAATAAGCGTTTGTAAAAATAGTTTGTAGAAGAGTAGAGAAAGTCATGTGAGTGTAACACATCAGATTTTTTATGAAGAGATTCCTCGGTTGTATGGTGAGGATGCCCCAAATGTTTGGATCCACATGGATAAAGCATCCAGTCACATTTCTTGGTCTTCCCAGCATTACTACAACCGGAAAGCTATGGAAATGGGTGTCAATGTGATACCATTTAAAAGGATTCCCTGTGAAGTCACCAGATGCCTCACCAATGGGTTTTTGCGGATTTGGTCTGCTGAAACAGCACCTTGTTTCTTGGCTTCCCATCACAACTGAAGGACTCTGGAAAGCTTGCCAAGAGGAGTGGGCTAACATCCCCCTTCCTGCTCTTAGACGCAAACTTCTTCAATGGAAACAGCACTGCAGAGCCATAGTTAAAGCCCATGGAAATCACATTGAACAAATAGGTGGTGGTGAAAGGGAATTTCACCATGGAAAAAGATAAGCTTAAGTGGGGCAACTCTGTATACGCACACTAGCTTATGTTTAAGCATAGTTAGAGTTTGTTACAATTTTATAATTTATACATGTATTTTCTTCCTAATGCTATGATTTAGCTTGAATAGCAGTATCTGTTCATTAGATACTTAGATAGCTTCTTTTTTTGGTGAGTTCTTTAAGTTCTGGGGAGATGATTGTATGTTTGGCAGTACTAAATAAGATATTTTTAGCCCTATTTTGTGGACTTGATCAAGTGTATTGAAATTTGATGGCTGATCTGGTGTTATAGGAATAGACATCTTTCTTGTGTGAAATAGCTCTGGTGGTATATAGAGGGTGTTTTTCTAGAGAAGATATTCATTATATAGATGAAGCACAGAGATTGACAGAATATTAAGTTCGTGATATACTTCTACTGAGGGTTTATAATAATTAAAACATATGTAAGTTTTATTGCTTCCTTTTGTAAGATTTCTAGTGATTTTATTTGATCTTTATTGCTATTGCACCCGATTGCATTCATATATGATATTTGAATGTATAACAGCAAAATAGAAACCTTTTAAATTGCCCATACTTAGGTCAAGATCCTTTAGTCTGTATAAAACACAAGCAACAGTAGTAATTCTCTTCATAATTCGTTCTGTACAATGCACAAACTATCACTCTGTGCTTGACATCTCATGAGCACATGGAGGAGCGTGTTTAATTTCAGGAGCTCAAGAAACCACCAACGTTGCCTTGCAATATTATTTTAACCACATGCTATCTTTCACTTTATCAGCACTGGGTGTTAAAGAAATACATGCCCCTATACTTGTTAAACTAAACAAATAATATACTAATTCAAGAATGGATGAAGAAATGTTACAAAATGGTTTTATTTCTGTTTACTCAGAAAGCACCTTTATGTATGGTAGGGAGCTCAATGTTTAAGAAGAAGCTATGCACATTAAAACTAATGGCACTTTTCACAAAGTCATCCACTTTGCCTAAAACACTGCTCATCAATTGTTTATCTTTTTCTGGGTTTTTACAGTTTCCATCTGCTTCACTTCTTGCCTTTCATACAAAACAGCATTCACAGTTGATTCTGATGCTGGTTGAATCACATTCCTTAACAGCAAAAATAACATAGTTGAATACATTCAAAACTATCTTTTTTTATGCTATTTCTAGGGCTTTCCACTTTTATGTTTACTTACATTGCTCTGACCTGCTATGCACTTAGCCATGATCATGACATCAACAATAGTAACTGTTGCTTTGCTTCAATACACAGCTCAGGAATATAGATGGCTACATGGCCATAATAATAAATAGAAGCTAACTTTTCTAAGCTATTCTTTAAATTAAACAACTATATAAATACTATGCTTATTCATTGTCTTTATTATTTGAAGTTCAAAAAGGGTGACAATATGTGAATTGTAGTAATAAACTATTTTTATGTGCTTGAAAGATGTGCTGCTTTTGATTACACCAAGACTCTTTCTTGGACCAAATTAAGTATAATAATAACCAGGGTTTGCAATAGTGACAGGTGATGTCGACTGTAGTAGTGTGCAACTGAAGTCCGGGATACTGGCTCTTAAGTTTCGCTTTTCTTCTGCTCATAGTTGTTATCATAACTCTTCTTCTCCTCCTACTCCTCCTCCTTTCAAGGATTAAGCTTTATAATCACCTGTTCTGGTCTCTATCATCCATCACCTCTTACAAGGTCTACCCAGATCTCTCTTTCCAATCAGAAATGAAAATTCAGATAAATGCAAAATTTTGGTTGAATACTGGTTAAATATGACAGGTGAAAATTTTAAAGAAAATTCCCCACCCTAAACAATCCTTTACATAGAAAAATTGTGATTACTTTTTGTGTACTCAAAAAGGTTTATAAGATACCTGCTTGAGACAACTTTATTATCTTATTCACTTGTTTCTTTCCTCCAGCTTTGCTCACATTCTTCTGGATAACAGCCTCAATCTACTGGACATATGTGATAGCCTTCGACATATGGAGAAGTGTGGTGTAAGTAAGTTATTAAATTAGGTGTTATGTATCATTTGCGCATGTTACATAATCCTACCAACGGTTTTGTTACACTGGAGTAACTGAGCATTTTAGTCATCAGTTAACACACCAGCTCCAGGGTTACTCTATGAATAATAAACAAGAGACAAATTCTACAAAGGTACCAGGTGAATCAACCACCACTGGGTTTCTGTAACTAGCAAGCCAGATATTACATTCTCACCTGTAAACATTGATCTTTCTTCCAAAAAATTTGCTCTTCCACAGCTAGCTAGCGAGTTTATTTGTTCCTCTGCCTAGCAGGATAATTATTAAATGCAAAGAAGCTACAGAAAGCTTAAGAAGCTTAATTTGAAAGTAGGATAATACAGAAATGTTCCATTTTGACCACATCAGCAGTAGTTCCACGTGATCGAGAGACTTATTGCTCAGAATTAAAGGAGGTGGTATTGATGAGTGCTGGTTCAAATCTCATGCCACAAGAGACCTTTTTTACTTTCTCTACTACGTATAGTAAGTAGGGGAGGTATTGTATTCCACCCAAAAATTTGATACCGAGATTTCACCGGAAATACATGTTTTGAGGCCTCCTGAATCCAAAAAAAAGTATTTTTGGAAACATGTCTGTCTCTGTGTGTGTGTGCGTGCGTGCGTGCGTGTGTGTGTGAACAGCATAACTCAGAAACAAACAGTCGGATAAACACCAAATTTGGTATTTAGGTTCAGTATCTTCCAGAGATGCGACATGAAGGTTTTCAAGAAAATCCTCCCACCCCAGATTACCCTTTCCATGGAACATTTTTCGAAAATTTTAATTTTCTCAAAAATGGCTCTAAAGATTTTGATTAAAATATCATATATTTAAGATACTTTCATGACAAATAAAATGTATATCTTGAATTTTCTGGGAATGTCTTCAAAAGTGTTCTTCATTGTGAACAACGTTTGCATAGCTGGTAAACCATAAGAGATAGACAAAATTTTACTACACAAAAAATGTAGATCGCATTAAAATACACAATTTATGTCATATACATTTTTTTTTTTTTTTTGTTGAGTGACTCATTTTCAAGATATTGCTTGTTATTCCCTTAAATTTTCCAATACTTATACTTTTTCTCAAATGGGAATTCATTATTCATTTTTTTTGTTTGTCTTGATAATGCAAAGAGAATGGAATACTCCACATAGCAACCACCTCTTAAAATATTTCGCTATTGCTTAAAGCCTTGCATCTACAAGAAAATTAGCAATAAGATTAACATCTCGATATCTCGATTAACATGAAGCATATGGAGAATAAGCGTTTGTAAAAATAGTTTGTACAAGAGTAGAGAAAGTCATGTGAGTGTAACACATTTTTTCATTTAGTTTTTGCATTATAATGTCAAAGAGGGAGGTTAAGAGCAATGCTAATATTGATCACATGATAAAGTACTGCACTCTATCTGTGCTGTAGAAAAGTTTGTATACATTTGATGTTACTCCCTTCTCAAGTTCAAAGAAGACAGTACCACAAATATTACTTATAAATCTTTCTGACACTCCTAAAATATTCCTAGTACCTGTAATATATTATACAGCAACATCCATTTCCAAGCCCAAAGCAAGAAAGAAAAAAAATGGCTGGAAAAAGTTTATGAGATGGTTGTGGAGGCAAAAATGATGTATGGTATAGAAATATGGGGATAAGACAGAGGATGGGGAAGTATAGATGAGGTGCACAGGATGTTTTGTAGAGAAATACTAGGGTTACTGAAGGCAATTGTAAGACTGGTAGTGCAATTAGAGATGGGCAGGGTGCCAACTAAGGGGAAGATAATGGAAAGAGCTTTGAAATTTTGGTTCAGAACTTTAAATTTAGGAAACAAAAATGTGTTAAGACAATGTATAGAATACCAAGAGAATAGTTTAATGAATGATGGATGGGTAAGTAATTTATGGAATATTTTGGGGAAAAAAATGGGTTAGGAGACATGTGGAGAAGGAGAGAAAATAATGTGAAAAATTTTTGGAAAAAGACAAGGAAAAGACTGGAAGATATAGAAATACAAAATAACTTCAGTGAGATTGCCAAAAAGAGCTCATTGGTTTGTTATAGGCCAATGAAAAATACATGGGGTAGGGAAAAATATATAGACATAGTAAATAAAGAAGAGAGAGAATCTATTGCATGGGTAAGAACCGGAGCATGGAGGCTAAGAGAGTTAAGACAGGGTATTCCTCAAAATAATGTCCAACATGTGGTGGTAATGAAGACATTGAACACATAGTATTTAAGTGCCAAGGAACAGAAAATTGGAGAAGAGAAGTTATTAAAAAGAAATGGTTGAAGGGGGATAAAATTACATTTATAATCAAAATGATATGCAAGGATGCTTGGAGCATTGGACAGTTTTTGTGTAAAGTCAAAAATAAATGGCTTTGGACAGTGGATAGAGAAAAGTAAGAGGTAGTGTATCTTACTTTGAATGGAAAACTATGGTGAATGTGTGATGGTAAAGTAATCAATAAGTGACAAATGAAAACAAGTGGAAATCGATTTTTCACACTTCATTTTGTTTTACTATTTATTCATTTTAGAAGTATTACAATTATTACTATAAATCAAAATATTAATTGATTAATTGGATAGTAGATAAAATCGCTTTTCATCCCTATTTTACATTAAAGGATATTTTAGGATTCGTCGTATTTATAATACCTTTATCTCTTTTAGCTCGTAATGATTTCACCGGGGAATGTTCAGTTGATGCTTCCACAGCAGCACAAGTTTCAAATCAAGTGTTCGGTCACCCACTGCGTTACGCATCAAGAACACTTCCCGTGGCAAAAGTCTTTTTCTCCCACTGCAATAACGTTGGACGTGATGGTGGTGCTTTGCCAAAATGCAGCACAAAGTTGTTCCGGATATCCTGGATTGTTTGTCCAGTGTTTCAGCGTTCGTAGTCCCACAGAGAAGCCACCAAACATTCTTCCACACTAAAAGGACTTGTATCGGGCAAAACTTTACCAGCCTTTTTTTTTTTTTCGTCCTCCGTGGTGCAGTGGTTACCATGTTAGCATCTAGCTCCTGAGGTAGCGGATTCAAACCAGGCGGAGGGCGATGGATTTTTTTTTTTCAGGCGTAAAAATCCTTAGCATGGCATCCTTCGGAAGGGAAGTAAAGCCGGTGATCCCGTGTCGTAGATTTACGGCACGTAAAAGAACCTCAAGCCTGATAAAGAAACCTCTGAGCAAAATTGCCGGTCTTTCATGCCCAATATAGAATGAGACGCTAAGGACCACAGCAGTTAAAGAGCGTCTATAAATAAAAAAGCTCAAACTCAACCAGCCATTTTGAGCAAGTATTGTTGCGTATTGCTTCCAGTATCACTATCGGCATTGTCAGATCTACCGGGCTTATCGATAATCGATTCCACGTTCGATAATTTGTATTCCTACTACACATTTCCTTCCTTCTTTGCTTCATAGAACTGGGTTAAGACAGTGTAAAGGGACTTTACACTCACCTGTACTAGATAGACTATGATATCCCTTTGTAAGTTTATTTGTAAGTTATAGCCTTTTAGTACAGTTTAAGTCTCTATTAGACATTATAAGGCTATTAATCAAATAGCATACTTTTAAAGCAGGAGTATGTTACTAGGAATGCACATAAAGTGATTGGAGAGAGTATATACAGCAGTAGTCAAGACTAAAATGCTGTACAGGGTAAAAGTATAGGGTATAGAGGAGGGCTGGAGAAAAGTGGGTTTGATTCACAAGAACTTCTGTAGCAAATCTCGTCTAATGGGTTTACACAGAGAGAATTAGGAAGAGTAGGAAACCAAGAAGAAATGATGGTGAGAATTTTAAAGTAGTGGTTTAAGTTAAAAAGTTTATATGAGCAAAGTATTTTGAAACAGTACTAATCTCCAGGAGAACATTACCCAGTGTAGCACTTGGGTTAACAGAATTAAAATTGTTTTGGAAAGGGATGACTTGGAGAGATAGAGAATTAAAGAGAGGCTTTTGGAAAGAATTTAAATTAAGAACTGGTGATATTGAAATTGAGGAAACACTTGGTAGTTTAAAACAAAAGTCACTGAACATTTACAGACAGTAAAAGTTAGAATGGGGAAGAAAAAACTATGTATAAAAAGAATATAAAGCTCCAAGGAATTACATGGGATACTAAAATCCCTAAAACAGGGATAGTAAAATTAAAATGTTTAAGAGGGAGAAGAGATTTACATGAATGTGCAATGTGTGGAATAAAAGAAATTATTGGCATGCAATTCTTGAATGTGAAGAAACTAAAGTAATGAGAGAAAAGTTAAAGTTGTACAAATGGGCTAACTTACCAATAGATATAAGGGGATGGGAGGAATATTTAAAATGAAAATCAGATAGAGTTGCTTAATAATTGACTATTAAGAGGTTATTTTGAGAATATATAAGTTTTTTTTTATTTTCATATTATACTTGGCTTTAACAATAAAATAAAGTATTTGTGCCTTATTTTATATCGTAAATATATTTACATATATCAATACTGTTATGGTGTCTTTTTTTCCTTTCTTTCTTTTAGATCACAAAGCAAAATCATGCAACTGCATGGAAATGTAACTGTGTCATCATCCATGTATGCCATCACACCGGTTATTTTACGTGGGTCCTCCCCATCCTTTACCACAAGCACATCTGACTGTAGTCATTGAGACTCAAACTCATAACATTCAGCTTTGAATGGATGGCCTGTTCATTTGTTTTCACCTTAATGATCATCATTGTTTGAATCCCTTAGGTGTAGGTGCCTTTGACAGGGGTATAAAATCGTTAAGGATTAAGGGGAGTAGTAGCTATTTAGGAAAGGTAAACAGAAAATGAATGAAAAACATCTGATGTGTTACATTCACATAAATTTCTTTACCCTCTATCATTTATCAGTTGGTATACAAACTATTATTACTAAAGCTTATTTTTCTATCTACTTCATTTTAATCCAGGTAATTCTTTGCAAAAATACCTACATTATACACTTTGTTATGGATACAGAGGGAACAGCGACAGTCAAATGTTTTAAGAACTGGACACTATATGCTGGCCTTAAAATTCCATACTCTTTCTATGCATTTGTGAGAAACAACTGAAAATTGACAGGACTTTAAAGTAATGACAAAGTATTGAACAGCTCAAACCATTAATGACGGATATCTCATAAATGGATTATTCCATAAAAAACATTACTTGAAATACAAAAATTTTGTGTTTTTAAGAGACTACTTTTGGGGGGGCTAGTGTGTTTTTGTCTATTCCTTAACATTTATAAAATTCCGTCTGAACAAAGAGGACTTCACAGGCTATTCCCATAAAATTCAAGATATATATTTTATCTATGTAAACATCTTTAATATATGGTATAAAAGTGTAGTTGGTGAGGGGAGGGATTTTCTTGAAAATATTTGTGTCATATCTTTGAAACATACTGGACTTAAATACCAAGTTTGGTGTATAACCAACTTTTTGTTTTTGAGTTATGCTGTTCACACACACACACACACACTCACACACATGCGCGTGTATTTCCAGTGAAACCTTGATATCAATGTTTTGGGTGGAATACAATATGTCCCGTACTTACTATACATAGTACAGAAAATAAAAATGAATCAAGGAAGATGAAGTAAATATTTTATATAGAGTGGCCCTGGTAGTGAGATAAATTTAGTTTTTAAAGTTTACCAGGACCAATAGAGTAGTCAAGTTGTAATATATTCAGTTAATAAGAGTTGTATTAATGTGTGATAAGACAACTGAATATTAAGATGCATATATATGTTTGAAAATATAATTTAATCTATCTAACAGTAGCATTGAACATTTTAGGTTCAGCAAAAAAATATATTTCTGATTTATACAAACCAATATACAGGTTTTCTTAAGCTTTCACATGAAATCATATAAATAAATAAAACTAAAGATACAACACTGTTGATAAGTTCAGAATAGTCTTTTTAACATTTGGCTTTAAAGTCGCTGCCTTTTTGCCCTACAGGTATAAACACTTCCCTTTCAACAAATCACATTTGATGATGGTGTACTGTTTCTGGGGATGGGCGATGCCAGTGATATTGTCTTTTGCTGGCGTACAAACTGGTGATTATAGAGCCATAGGAGTCATTGATGATTGTCATATAAGTAAGTATATGGAGTGTACTGCAGTTGTTTATTAAGATTAAGGAGTGACTGAGAATGTAGTGTTGACCAAGATAATCTCTACTGTGTCTGGTCTGGGGGAGGTTATCATTGTACAGTAAACTCCCCTCGTATTTTAAGAAATTAACATCCACAGCATTATTTAAAAAGAAATTTCTAAAAGAGTTGTTTTTATTCAATGGAAATGGTATTAATTGTTTAATGTCTATTAAATGTACAGAGTGTTCGCTATATTGTAGTGTCACAGATTGTATGTATGAGTGCTCCGTGCACTGGCTATTACACTGGAGGGTTTTCCATTCTAAATCTCCCATTTGTCTTACTCATGAGTGATAGCGACATGCACTATATTGAGTACTAACCATGTTAGTGGTGTCCATTTGCATTAAGACATTCCTGGCATCTTCGGATGAAATTTCCATTCACAATCATAAGTTCTTCCTGCAAAATTCTCATAATTTCTGTTCTTATATTATCCTTAAGTTCACCTATGGTACAGGAATTGTTCCTATAAACTTTATTTTTTAGAGTTCAAATGATGTACCAATTTCGTTAATTTTTTCCTCTGTTAGAACATTTCGTTTTTACTTCTTAGGTTTAGTGTTCCCATTGTCCTACACTTATTGACCAGATGTCTAACAGTTTCTCTACCTGCAACTGCAATACTAGGAAATTTCTCCTGAAATTATCTACACCTGTTTACATGATTTGGTTTTTATGTACATCTAAATTTGTTGTTCAAGCATGAATTTGTTGGTAGGCATTTCAATGGACAAGAACAGTAACAATAACAAGAACACTCTTAAGCAAATCACACACACACAGATATCTTGAATAAACTTTCACCTTTGAGATGCACAAACTCTAGTGCTTACAGTATGAACAGAAGGTAGCAGCTGATGCAGCTGATATATGTAGCCTTGAGCAGGTCATTCACCACTAGTACTGAGGTCACTGCAGTGCAGGCAGAGCATGCATACATGTGATCTTGGTCCCACCATACAGTGATTCCCCTGTATTATTGTGTAATTATGTAATTCATAATGTGTTATGACTTCTTAGTAAGATTATGACTTATTTTATTATTGTTGATTCTTATTGTTAATATTAAAAACCTGTCTGTTTATAGTGTGTTTGTACATAATTTCATTATGTTCTTATTTATTGTAAATTAATCTTTTGTTAAAATTGATATATCAATACTGAAATCAAGTAGTGAATAAATGATATGATAGGATAGGATAGGACATGATATATGATATAGTATTTGATCAGTTCCACCACGATAATAATTGCCAGGCAATTAGTGTGAGGGTAGTCCCTAGCAGTTCCAGATGTGAAATCCCAGCACCACACAGGTACACGATACAGAGAAACAGTGATAGATGTAACACTGCTCAAGTTTGATGCTACAGTAAGCCAGCATGCTAATGCCATCTCACTGCCATATACAAACAAAGCTCCAAAAGCCCTGCTTAGCAGAAAAGAGATATGGAAATGAACTGAGAGGTAAAGAATTATAGAAATTTTGAAAAGTTAGTCCAGAGTTTCTGTAAGCAACTAAGCAAAACCATAAAAGATCCTTGACCAGATTGAGGGTTTCAAGAATTTGCACCACAAGCATACTGTTTGAGCATCTTGTCTTGTTGTTGCTGCTTTTCACTGTCTCTACTACGTATAGTAAGTAGGGGAAGTATTGTATTCCACCCAAAAATTTGATACCGAAATTTCACCGGAAATATATGGTTTGAGACCCCCTGAATCCAAAAAAAGCATTTTTGGAAACATGTCCGTGTGTGTGCATGTCCGTCTGTGTCTGTGTGTGTGGGGGGGGGTGCGCATGGGTGTGTGCATGTGTGGGTTTTTTTTTTTATGCTATACTATGTAAGTGAGTTGTCCTATATCATTATGTGATCAATCAAGATTAATAAAAATCTTATCTAATCTAAAATACAAAGAAAATCACTACAGTTTAATACCCTGTACAAAAATTACTTCAATTAATGTGATTTTTAGTCAGTCCAAAATACATGATACAATAGCATTTAATTGACCTTTTCCAAAACTTAACAAACTTGGAGAAATGACTTCCTTCTCACTTTTGTATTTGAGAATTCACTTATCACATCCTCAAAATCCAGACTGACTGTCATGTCTACTCTAGTCATGATTCTATGGCCAGTACTCCAAGATTGACCAATCGTTCTTGATTCTCTGCTGTCCATAGGCAGTTCTTAATCCATTTTAAAACAGAAAAGGACCTTTCAGCAGAAGAGTTCGTTGCTGGAGTACAGTTGTAAATCTTGAGTGCTGTGTACACATTTGGATAGACATCACCAATTGTTTTTAAACCCACTTTCTACAGAGAAATGGAAGAGAAGACAACCTGTCACCATGATCTTTCTTCATAGACAACAGATAGCTTTTAAAATGTATACATTCCTCACCAAAGTTGTTCTCTATGTCAGAATTTTAAACGGCTCTAAGTTTCTCTGCAGCATCATAAATTTGAACAGCTTTCATTCTTCTCCAATCTGATCATATTTCTTCTTCAGCACATTTAGGTTCTTCTTCTGAGTCAGATGATTCATCAAAAAATCTCTTGCATTTAATCTGACGCTTCCTTTTTTGATTCTCAGCAGCTGAAGGAGGCAAAACTGATTCGGAATTCCTGATCTCCATAAGTTTCTTTTCAGCTGAATCCTTGTGAATTGAAAAGGATGTCTGAAGCTCAGTTAAAAACATTGTAAGAGAGTCATACATTTCAACAGAAGTAGAAATGTCTACATCCTCGGTTTGCAGATTTTTCATTGCTTTGCCAAACTGTTGCAGAATACAATCCCACACTGATGTCATGAAAGCTACCTCAATACTACTTAACTTTCTAAGAAGACCTTCAATTTCACATCTAACTCTATCACTCTCATTTTCTGAAATTGTTGTTAATGCACAAAACACTGCTTTCCAATCTGCATTCAAACTCTTATAACATCCTCATGTGCACACCATCAAGTTGACAGTAACTTCAGTATAATACTCGCAAAATCAAGAAATGCTTCCAAGATGTTCCATCCACCTATAGATTCTGCAAAGAAGTTGTATAAACCTTGAAATAACATCAAAAACTTTATTGCAGCTGTGTAGCATTGAGCAGCTTGTGAGCCGAACATGGAATGAAGAAAATTGGAGAGTCTCGGTCCTACAAGCCTGAATATACACCAGATATGTTGACTGCATTATTGTATGACTGACCTCTACAGTTGCCAAGTTTCAGTCCATGTAGTTCTAAAGAATTCAAAATTGCTTCAGAAAGCTTCTCTCCAGCGTGGCCTGCATTTTTTATAAAACACAGGAATCTTTCAACCGAGATCTCATCTTTAGTTATACATCTAATGATTATTTTATTATTTTTTTATTATTTATTTATTTGTGCTAGCAATCTACCTTGGAATATGGCTATACATCAGCCCAAGCTTGCCATATTCTACCCATATTACATTCTTTAATTATAACATAAAAATAATAATAATAATGATAATATAATTACATAATTTAACATCACATGATGAAACTAATTCACATCTCTTTTTATTGTCCATAACCATTTCTTTTTTACTTTGGACAGGTACTCTCCTACCTTTTTACTGTCTTTGTTAAAAATCTTGCTTAAGGCTACTTTCCTGTCCAGTTTTAGCCATTTCCCATTTATAGCTTGCTTTCTCCAATGCTGTGTACCTTTACAATCAAAAACGATATGTTCTAAATCTTCTCTTTCCCCACATATTGGACACTTGTTCTGTGGGAACCCATTTCTTATTCCTATTAGTCTCCATACATTTGCTCATACCCAGGCTATACTTTCTATTTGTTCCTTCTAATGATTATACTTAACTAGTCATAGGATATATCTGGCGTAGAATCTACTATGACTGAAAAATATTTAGAAGAAATAACTTTTCATTACCTATCTTTTTGATTACTGACCTCCCCATAAGACAAATTAAATCTCCATAAGTAGCTGGTGACAAGTATGAAGTAAATCCTTTTCAGGGGTTTCCAAGCCTTGCTATATGGTCAGTCAAGAAAAAGAATCATATTCTGCACTTAATTCCAGATACATCATGAAATTTTCATTCTTCACAGAGCCAAATACCTCTTTGTCTCCATGAAATGCTAGATCCCTAGAAACTAGCTTAACTACAGAAACAACTCTTTTTAGCACATTTCTCCAATACATAACTTCATGTTCATGCTGGTGAGCAACGTTTGTCAATTCTGTTTGTCTCATTTTCTCTGTTTTTCAATTTTAACAAGCTATTTCTGTGAGAGGTAGAATTTTCATGTTCAGCTATTTCAGCTTGGCTCCAATCACTGAAACCAGATGTTGCAAATTGAGATGCACCATCAAATAATTTACAACATACACAAAACAATGATCCTTAGCTAGGAGAGTATACAAGATACTAATGATTGATAATTCCCCCATTCATCAAAACCCTCTGAAACAGTTTCTTGCTGCAAAATCGCTGAGATCCATCGATGTATTGCCATGAGGACATAGCAAAATCAATGTTTTTGTTTTACTTAATACGTTTTTAATAAAATAATCCAGTGTCTAGTCAGTGTTTTCGCAATAAAATGGGTCATTACTGGGAGCAGAAAAATCCTCTCTTTAGAGAGTGTAGATTCTTGACATCCTTTTGGAACTCTGAAAGTTGGAACTTCCACATTCTGTTTACCGCAAGTCTAGTCTAGGTATTCTCATAGAAGTTTACTATCCCTGTGTCTTTTTTCTTCAGCTTTCTTTCAGTATCACCTAACCTGGATCATCCATCCATACCGCTACCAAGAACTGAAAAAAATAAATAAATAATCTGTGATGTAGAGTATTGGAAACTGAAAATGCTTTGATTGTATCAAATACAGAACCAAGTTCACTGTGACCAGTTAGTACTCTAATTTCATAGGTACTTTAATTTTATATACATATACATATACTTTATTCACCTTTTGGAAATTTGTTACAATTTCATGACTTCGTCATACAAAATTTTACAATTACAGACTTAACATTTAAGTATAGAGATAACATTATTTACAATTAGTGAAATATTCATTGAATTCTTGTATACTATAGAAACATTGGTCAATTAAGAACTTTTTGACCTTCTTTCTGAATCTAACTGGGTGTTTGTCTGTGATTTCATTGGTTATTGATTGGATTCGGATGCCGGATGCAGTATTGAATCAATCTTTTTAATTGTTCTGGTGAATTTTACTGCTGGTTCTAGTACTATGATTATGAATTGCATTATTTGAGTAAAATTGTTGTATATTACTATTTATGAAACAAACACTTTCTAGTATATATATGCAAGGTAAGGTATTATTTTGTTTAAAATGGATTTTACAGTGGGCAGATCTATTTAGATTACACATTTTTCATATGATTTTCTTTTGTGTTACAAAGAGAGTATTAATGTCTACTGAATTTCCCCACAAGATAATGCCATATGCAAAATAAATTATCTTTAGTGTACTGAGGTTGCATACATTTTTACTTTCTCTACTACGTATAGTAAGTAGGGGAAGTATTGTATTCCGCCCAAAAATTCGATACCGAGATTTCACTGGAAATATATGTTTTGAGACCCCTGAATCCAAAAAAGCATTTTTGGAAACATGTCCGTGTGTGTGTCTGTCTATGAACAGCATAACTCAGAAACGAACAGTCAGATAAACACCAAACTTGGTATTTAGGTTCAGTATCTTCCAGAGATGCGACATGAAGGTTTTCAAGAAAATCCCCCACCCCAGATTACCCTTTAGATGGAACATTTTTCGAAAATTTTAATTTTCTCAAAAATGGCTGTAACGATTTTGATTAAAATATCATATGTTTAAGATATTTTCATGACAAATAAAATGTATATCTTGAATTTTCTGGGAATGTCTCCAAAAGTATTCTTCATTGTGAACGACTTTTGCATAACTGGTAAACCATAAGAGATAGACAAAATTTTACTACACAAAAAATGTAGATCGCATTAAAATACACAACTTATGTCATATACATTTTTTTTGTTGCTTGTTATTCCCTTAAATTTTTAATACTTATTTTCTCAAATGGGAATTCGTTATGCATATTTTTGTCTTGGATATGCAAAGAGTATTAATCTGTGTCAAAGAGAATGGTGCTGCACATAGCAACCAGCTATTAAGAGTAATGTCTATGCTTAAAGGCTACTGTATTTCTATAGTGCCCTTGTAAATATATATTCCCCTTACATCTACAAGAAAATTAGCAATAAGATAGAGTCTGCAAATGTTTATCTCGATTAACATGAAGTAGATGGAGAATAAGCGTTTGTAAAAATAGTTTGTACAAGAGTAGGGAAAGTCATGTGAGTGTAACACATCAGATTTTTTAGTACAGATATTATGTAATGAGTTCTGTTAATTTTTGTTGTAATGTTGCGAATGTGTGGTTTCCAGTTTAAATATTTGTCTATAGTTATTCGTATTTTAAGTTGAGAACCACCTGGAACAATGAACCAAGTCACTTGTGTTGTGCATGACAACATGAATGGATGAAGAATTGAAGTACATGCTACATGCAAGATCTCATAGGCTACGCGATTACATGGAAGGCTATCTCGTATTGTAGTCTATGAGATTAATGCTCTCATAATGGAAGATGTTATACAGGTGGACTAATAGTAAAATACAAATTTAATGCCAGGTAGTAATATTTTTCAACACTTTACCAGTAAATTATACAATGCCTGAATGCTAATGCAATGCACAATAAAATTATACTTAAAAATAACTTCTTAGTGGCAACATTTTGCCACTCTGTGCAATTGCACATGTTGCATGTGCCTAAATATGGCCCTGCCTACAACAAAATGTGTAAACACATAATGCAAGTGTATATCGTTTACAGAAGTATATACAAGAACAAGCTTTTCTAAGAATAGTTTATAGAAGAACAAGTAGAGAAAGTCATGCAAGTGCAACACATTTTATGATGCATTATAATCTCTGTGTATTTTTCAGATCCAGTTTATGTATTTGCTTCATATGCCCAACCTGCACTTGTATTGTTTTTCCTCGCCTTGCTGTATTTCTTCTGGACTCTTTGTAAACTTTGGGGACAAGAGCTCCCAAAGACCCCAGATAAGGAAGCTGCTAACCTTGCAACAGTACAACACAAGTGTATTTCTTATGCTGCAAATAAGAGGTAAACCAGAACAAATAAACAATATTGTATGAAAATCCTTTCAAATAATCCATTCTTTCATATTCTTTAGTTCCTATGCCTGATGATGAAATTAAATATAATTGAGGGACTGACAAGCTGAGTGATATGATATTTAATTATTTTGAAATAAATTAGGTACCTTTCTTTCTTTTTTTAAGTTTGAAAGGCAACAGAACAAAATCATTTAATGAACCAACTTGTTGCAAATCTACAGTTATCATACTTATTTTATTTATTTATTTGTTTGTGTATACAGAATGTCCTAAAGAGCTGACAACTTTAAGGAGGGGTTGTCCTTTACAATAGAGTTATGAAGCTAAGGAATGAAAGGAAATACAAGCAAAAATAACATTAGGTTAATGTAAACTTGGCTATGCTGTGCTAAACAAACTGGGAAATAACATAGAGGTTAATTTTTGTGTTTTAAGAAATTAAAGGGAATAAGATTATTATAAGTGCACATAATATGTACAGAGACTTTGTTTGGATGCATGGCTGTCCTAACAGGAATTTTCTTGGCACTGAGAAGCATGCTGTTTGCTGGCAGAATGGATATTCATAGCCCCTTAAATTCAAGTTCATAGATTTCTCATGCAAGTTATAACTAAAATAACTACATATGTTCATCATAGAAGACATTAGAAATGATTTCCTTGTGCCACCACACATCTCTCATACCTTTCAAGAAAATTTATACTAACACTTAATTATTCTTCAAAGCCATGTAACTGAAATCATGCTTCGTCCATAAAAAAAAGTTAAAGTGTCAATAGAGTGATCATTAACATGCAATTCATTAACATTCAATTCTATAGGGTTTTAACTTTAATGTTTAGTGCCATTCCAAGCTGAGCTTTGTAAAATTCCTTTGCAAGCTTTCTCAGAGCTTTCTTTGGGCTGTATTTTAACTTTTCTCCAATGTCATGAAGTTTTTCCTCTGTAAGAACACTCTGTAAGAAGATTTACTTTCGGTTTCTTATCAAGAATAGGTCCCACTTCCCTAAATCTATTCACAAGATTATGAACTGTTTCTCTGTGAGACGCATGAACAGAGGGTATATATTTATAAATCACCATCTTACTTCTCTACAAGAATTTATTGTCACAAAAATCATATGTGAAGATTCTGTGTGCTAAAATATATGGACTTGTTGGCATTATAAGAGCACTAACACACTATAATACTGAAATACTTGGTCTCACAACATATAACTTCTGTACAGCACAGACTTTGCATCAACTGATTAATTGGCAATCAGAGAGGAAGGAAAGTGCAAGGGAAGGAGCTTCTTAGAAACAGCTCAGTGGAGGGCTAGCAATTCTTCATAATATGATCATACATCCAAATAAAAGCTCGTATTTTATTTGCTTCTTAATGCAAAACTTTAATATGGACTATAGAATTTGTATACTGGGTATTTCTAGTCCTCATGAGAATAAATAAATTCAAAAAAGAAAACTACACCAGACTGTGTAAAACTAAGCAAGAAACAGGAGCTATATTCAAGGTGTGTTCAAACAAAGACTGAACTTTTGCTATGAAATCTGTATTTCCCATTTTACAACATTTAAGCACTGTCCCCCTCTACTGGCAATACACCGTTCCCAACCTTTCTTTCATTTTTGGAAAGTCTCGTGGGACGCACTTTCTGGGATGGCACATAGATCTCTTGTTGCATTCTCCTGATTCTCCTCAGTGGTTTGGAAACAACGTCCTATCAAAGTGAAATTGAAATTGAAATTGAGTTTTATTTATGGACGCTCTTTAACTACTATGGTTCTTAGCGTCCCATTCTATATTGGGCGTGAAACACCGATAATTTTGCTCAGAGGCCTCTTTATCAGGCTTGAGGTTCTTTTACGTGCCGTAAATCTACGACACGGGACCACCGGCTTTACTTCCCTTCCGAAGGAAGCCGTGCTAAGGATTTTTACGCCCGAAAAAATCCATCGCCCTCCGCCGGGTTTGAACCCGCGACCTTGGGAACCAGAGGCTAGCACGGTACCACTAGTCCACGGAGGACGACCCTATCAAAGTGATTTTAAGTTTGGAAAACTGGAGAAATTCTGCTGGGGCAGGTCTGGAGAATAGGGTGGATGGGGCACAATGGGAGTCAGATATTTTACCAGATAACTGTGGGTGAGGAGCAACATGTGAACCAGCACATTGTCATGGTGCACCATTCAAGTCTGATTTTTCCGCATTTCAGGCTTCTTCCTGCACACAGCATCCCTCAAATGTGCTAAAATTGCCTAGTACAACTGTTTGTGACCATATGGTACAAAATCATGATGGACAATGCCTTTCCAGTCAAAAAGCATAACCAATATCTCTTTGACTGACTCATGTATGCTTTTTAGGACGAGCAGACCCACTGCAATGACTGCATCTTCGTTTCAACATCATACCCATAAGCCCATGTCTCATCTCCTGTTATGATGTTCTTAAGGAAGCTTTCACTGCCATTTGCACTTCCTGACCGATTTCAACATGGTTCTGTTTCTCATCATCAATCAACAAATGCAGCACAAAGTTTGCACTAACACAATGCATCTGAAGTTTTTCAGTCAAAATTTGATGGCCAAACAGTTAAACAATGATTTCCACGAATCACGTCACAAACTCTCTTGACATGGTTGTCATCTGTTGATGTGGAAGGTCCAGGTCTGGTATCCTCAGCAACTGACATTCTGCAATTTTCAAAATGCTTAAACCACTCATAGCACTGCATTTGATTCAACTCATACAGCCCTCTCCGTATGCTTGGTTAAGCAACTGAAATGTGTCTGTAAAAACATTGCCAATTTGTAGCAAAATTTTACAGACACACATTGTTCTTCCAGCTCTTTCATTGGCAGTTTGTCACTAATCCAAAGAATAGCTTGTGCATGTACTCACTTCAGTAGCTGTAGCTCAGCGACTAACAATCATAGTGAAATGAGGCAAATGGCAGTTTGTTGTCTAAACCAGCCACCACATGCACTCAATAGTTGCAGTGCACACCCTTTGCCAGTTGATGTACTATTTCAGAAGTTCAGTATTTTGTTTGGACACACCTCATATATGTTATCTGTAATTGAATTTTGTTACATTTTTACAAATCATTTATGCAAGTATTTTATTTTTAATATTTGGATTTAATTTGCATAGAAATATTAAGTCCATTAAGTACGAGGGTGAGTCAATAAATAAGTTGTAAACGTCAGTTTACGTATAACATATTTAAATTCTGCATGTGTATTTTGCCAGCAGATAGCGGCATGTGTATGCCTGTCATAGCAGGTGCACAACATCACATAGGCACCTAGTCAGTCAGTGGTAATCAGAAAAAGATGGCAGATGGTTGCATCTCTGATGCTTCGCCTTCCCATGTTAAATTTCTGAATACAATTGAACACAACTTTCCATAATAAACAGTTCTCACCATAAACAGGACGCATTTCACGATACACTTCTTCTGTGGACAGTCCTTTTGCGCACAAAAAATGCAGAACCACACGATGTTCTTCTCGTGTACACTCCTGCAACACACCTGCCATCTTCTTCTGACCGCCATTGACTGACAAGGTACCTACGTGATGTTGTGCACCCACTAGGACAAGCATACACATCTCCCATTTGCTGGCAAAATACCACATGGAATTTAAATATGTTATACAGTAAACTGACGTTTGCAGCTTATTATTGACTCACCTCTACTTAGATAATTTCTTTTGGAATTTACAGAGATTTGGGGAGTTCTTGATGTCTATAGGGAGGTGATTGTATGTTTTGGCAGCAGTGTGGTATATCAATCTTTGTTTACTTTAGTTAGGAATGCATTTTGCTTTCCCTATCACTCACCTAAGGTGGAGGAGAGAGGAATATTGTGTTCCATGAAAAATTGAGGCAGTATTTTTAATGCTTAAATGATTTCAGTCTAATTATATAATATAAAATTCAATAACAGCCCGCCTTAAAGCAATATGTGTATAAATAAAAATATAAAAAGTGTATGTAACAGTCATTGTAGTAATGTTTTTATTATTATGTACATGTTTAATAATGTTATGTGAATGAACCTTGAGGCAATAATGAATTGGAAAGTTTAATAATACTACTAGTAATTCTTGGAGCAACAATAATATAATTTTTGAGACAGTTTATAAATAGCCAATCAACAACCAGAAAAACCTGAAAGTTAAATAAAAGTATTCTATTGGATTATGAATAGGCAATCAGAGACTTGAAATAAGAAAAATTTACAAATTCAGTTGGTAGAATTCAGTTGCTAGTAGACAGCATACCTAACTGGACGCGAGACACATCCTTGAGAAGTTTAATACGTATTCAGTGTGAGACGAAAATTCATTACAACGAGAACCAATATAAAGTTTATGTGTTAAAAAGTGCAAGTAATTAATAAATAATCTCACAGCTCTCTATAAAGTGAAGTGTTATTTAATCGTGTGAAGGATTAATAAATGGAGTGAAGTAAAAATTATAATTTGTGTAAGCCTAAATTCTTCAGCCTCACCACACCCTGTTAAGAAAAACATGTTTCTACAAAATTAATAACTGATGTAGCCGAGGCAAACCTAAATATATATAATATTTAAAGAAACATTAAAATACAAAGTTGAAAGTAAAGTTAGGGCGATGGCTACCGGAACTTTGTACCGTATGTGGTTGCAACTACTTCAAGTTTGTCTCCCCAACAACGGAAATACAATAAAACTCCTCAAAAATCTAAACTACTTCTTCAAAATTTCAATATCAAGATCTCACTGGAAATAAACATTTTGAGAACCCCTGAACCCCCCCAAAAAATTCTATAAATGTGTGTGTGAGAAAGGGAGGAAACATTTATCACTTCGTAAATTAGTGTACAGTTTTGTCAGTGACATCACACATTTTGCTGCTGACCTCATGGGGAAGAGGGGCTGGAAATGTACCTGTAATTGATGGGCATTATTGCATGTTAAAATTAGTGACACTAATGACTATAATAAAGAAAATCTATATATTTACAATAAATATTGGTTTCTTAAAATTAGAATACGTTTTATAAGCTATTGAAGTTAGTATTAGAAAATGAAATATAATGATACGCATACAGTTAAGTTTTAAAAATCTGTACAAATGCATGTATAAAAAAATCTGATGTGTTGCATTCACATGAGTTTCTCTACTTACTCTTCTACAAGTTATTCATACAAAAGCTTATTCTTCTATCTGCTTCTTGTTAAACCAAATAAATTTTCATTACACATTTACACATTGTAGGTACAAAGTTAAATTTTTAAAAACCAGATCGCTATGTAATGGCTTTGAAATTCCATGCTTTTTACATGACTATGAGAAAAACTGAATAGCAACTCTTAAAATTCAAATCAATAAAAAGGAATACCTCGGAAATGGTTATGCCACAATAAATTTTATTGAATATAACTTACATGCTTTAACGAGATCTACAGTTTTTGTAATAAGGTTTTATTATCTCTTATGGTTTACCAGTTATACAAAAATCATTCAGAATAAAGAGGACTTCACAGGCTATTCGTAGGAATTTTTTTTTTTCCTCCTAAAGTTTAACGTCCTTTAATCTGGTAAGTCATACCAGATGATAAATTAATGAAATGGGTAAATAATGCTCAAATGAGCCCAGGATCCTTAGAGCTTAGATATATCCAACATTTGTCGTCTCTTGTTAAGGAAAAACTCTGGAAAACCTTATTTGGGTAACCCCTAGCTGAGATACAAACTCAGGACCTCTTGAATGTGAGGCAGACATGCTACCTCCACACCAGAGGGGATCACATACATTTTATTCATGCAAATATCTTAAACATATGGTATATTAATCAAAATGATCATAGGAACTTTTAAGAAAATAAAAAATAACCAAAAATGTTCCATCAAAGGATAGTTTGGGGTGGTGAGATTTTCTTGAAAATCTTCATGTTGATTTATTATTTTTCAGTTATGCTGTTCACTGACACAAACGCACTCTCACACTGACCTTTTCATAAAAATGCTTTTTTTACTTTACTATGTATAGTAAGCAGGGAAAGTATTGCATTCCACCCAAAAATTTGATACCGAGATTTCATGGAAATACATGTCTTGAGGCCCCTGAATCCAAAACAAGCATTTTTAGACAAGGTCAGTGTGTGTGTGCGTCTGTGAACAGCACAACTCAAAAACAAAACGTCAGATAAATACCAAACTTGGTATTTAGGCTCAGTATCTTTCAAAGATGCGACACAAAGGTTTTCAAGAAAATCCCCCTACCTCAGACTGCCCTTACATGGGACATTTTTCGAACATTTTTATTTTCTCAAAAATGTCTCTTAATGATTTTGATTAAAATATATATTTAAGGTATTTTCATGACAAATCTGTATGTATGTATCTATATATCTTGAACTTTCTGGGAATGTCCCCAAAAGTCCTCTTCATTCTGAATGGTTTTTGCATAACTGGTAAACCGCAAGAGAGAGACAAAATGTTTCTACACAAAAAATGTAGATCTCGTTAAAACACACAATTTATGTGATATACTTTTTTTTTTGTATTAAGTATATGGAGAATAAGCGTTTGTAAAAGTAGTTTGTACAAGAGTAGAGAAAGTCATGTGAGTGAAATACATCAGATTTTTTTTATTATTATTTAGGCAGCCTCAAAACATCCATTTCTGGTGAAATCTCAGTTACAAGAGAGAAAGTTGTGCTGACAGTTATACATCAGACTTTATTTTAGGTTTACGTTACGTTGGAATAATACATTTCATGCACCCCATTTATTAATAAGTAACTTTATAAGCAACTTAGAATGTTTTCTTCATGAATATATGGCACATAAATAAATGTTATGTCATAACCAATGTTTTATTAATCTTAGTGAATAATTTCTTCATTTTTAGGTACGACTTACACTGGAAACTGCTTTTGGTGATGAGCATACCATGGATGATTTGTGTTATAGCAACTTATCTTCCTGGTAATTCTTTCACAAGGCAAGTATTGTAATATATTACTATCAAGCATAAGGTGATGATTGACAATGCAGGGGGTAGAATTGACAAGTTATGAGTTTTAACATCCAATATTTACCTGGAGACCATTGGTTTAGCAGATGCAACAACTGTAAATATAACATTGTATGCTCATTATGTTACAGGGCTGGCTCAAGTGGGGCTCAAGCCATGCCACCACCCAGGGGGGCCGGTTTTAAGAGCAGTAAAATCTTAAAACATGAACAAGATATTTGTAAATAGGAGGAATTACAAATCTTGCTTAAATTCTAGTGGCTTTCTGGAAATTTTTTGTTATGAAATTGGTGACAAATGAAGCACCAGAGTTGGTCACTTTGGATGTGAGCCTCATTGATGATTATTGACAAAATATCCCACGCGTGGCAAGTGTTCAACAATAAGCATCAAGTTTATAAGCAGGAGTGCTTTAAGCCACTATAGTTTTATCCCTTCCTCCTGGAGGGTGATAGCCACAATGGATATCTTGTAGGTTGCTGTGCACGAGGCGTCCATTGTAGTCGACTGTATTTTCATTTTCTGCATGTTTTGAATCTTTAAATCTCTAGATGAAGGAATAAACCTGAAATACTGAACATTTTTATTTTATGACTTTACATGTTTTTATCTTTTGCTGAAAACAATCTTGTTCTTTCACCATATTATATTTTGTATAGGGTTTTATTTTTTGATTATCCATTTAAATATATACCTTATGTGAGAATAACTAGTCATGAAGGACTGACATTGCAGATAAAAATTAGGTTATGTCTGAAAACATGAGGGGGTGATACATGCAGCTATCACACAGGGTGGCAAAACTCCTGGCAGCCCTGTTATGTTGTTGTTGTTCACCAATGGCACTGGGGATTAATTGATCTGCATCATTTTCCCTTTGGCTTCCCAATATAAAATCTGTAAGTTATCACTTTAAAGGCCTTTGCATTTGGCGAGATGTTGTTTGTTCAGGATGACATCTTCTTCACAGAGAGTGAACTTGGGTGTAGGTAGGCATGCTATCTTGTAGAGGTATTGTGCGAGTCAGTCGTGAACTGTTTCCATGCTAAATAAGGCCACTGCAGTCTTCCATGCCACTTTTTGTACATCAACTTTATCTTTAATATTCTTATAATCTTTATCCTTTAATTTATCTTCTTCATCAAGTCTCTGCTGTCTTTTGAAATGTTGTTAATGTTATTTAATTGTTTATTTATTTCTATTTGTCCTACAGGTTTTACTTGTTGTATTGCACCTTTCTTTGCTAATTGATACGCATGTTCATTGCCCAAAAGTCCGACATGAGCTGGGATCCGTTGTAGAGTGACATGATTTCTAGTTTCAACTGTTTTAATTAGGCTTCTTATTTCTTTAATATTTCTTGTTGTTTTATTACTGTAATTTACTATTCCATCTATGGCTGATTTTGAGTCTGATAAGATGACTATTTTTTGTTTTATGTATGGCCTATATAAAATGTTCTCTAATGCTGCTTTTATAGCTGTTAATTCTCCATCATAGTGGTTTGAGGTTTCACCTAATGTTAGATACTGTGCAAAATGTTTACAGTATACTCCTGCACCAGCATTTGTTTTATTGATGAGGGATCCATCTGTGTATATTCAGAGCCATTCTTTTTCTGGGTATCTTTCATTTTCCGTAGCTATTGCTATGGCTCTCATTTCATCTGGTATATTGTTTTGTTTGTGTATTGTATATATCAGGTCATTCTGATATTGTATATCAATATATTCTATTGGACTCATTACCTGTTGCAATTATATTTTTTGTAATTATATTCTTGTATTTTAAGTTATTAATATGTGTTCTGAAGCTTATTTGAGTTTTTAAATTACTTATAGTATCTGCTGTGCGGTACCATTTGTATCTGTTTCTATTGACTTGCAGTTTTTGTGCTAGAGTAATTGCTTTCAATTCATGTTCCAATTCTATAGCCATGTTTTTTGTGAAGCTTTATAGTACTGTAATTAGTATTGTTTTTACAGCTCCTGTTATTATTCTTAGTGAATTATTTTGTGAAATTTCTAGTTTACTTTTAAGTCTCTTGTTTACTGTTGCTAGTAGTTCTCCTCCATACAATAGGTTAGGTTTTATGTATGTTTTATATGTATTATTAAGGAGGTCCATGTTTCCACCCCATTTTCTTCCTGCTAAATGGTTTAAAATGTTGTTCTTTTTGTTGATTTTATTTGTTACATTGTTTATATGTATCTAGGGATAAAATTAGATTAAAAACTATCAATGAAAGAACATGAAACAATGTAACGACCCTGTTATGTTACTAGGAACATAAGTAAGCATTTTTATAAAGCAAGCATATAGTACAATTAGTAATAATCTAGGAGTTCTACTGATAAGAGAAATAGTTTGTATCTTATTCAATTCTTCTTGTTTTTTACTTTCTGCACCATTTAGTTATAGTAAGTAGAGAAAGTACATGAATCAAGAGAAAACACAGATTGTGGTTTTCAAAAAGGGGGGAAAATTAAGCAAGTATGAAAAGTGAAAGGGAGAGAATAAAGATTACAGGGTGGTGCGTGACTGTATCTATTTAGGAGTAAAAATAGATGGAGCTAATAAATGGGAGAAACAAAAGAAGTTTGCATTGGCAAAAGGTAAAGGGGCGATGGCAGCAATTAGAAGCTGCAAATATAAAGTACCTAATATAAATGTTAAATGGCTGGAAAAAGTTTATGAGATGGTTGTGGAGGCAAAAATGATGTATGGTATAGAAGTATGGGGATTAGATAGAGGATGGGAAAGTATAGATGTGGTGCACAGGATGTTTTGTAGAGAAATACTAGGGCTACCGAAGTCAATTGTAAGACAGGTAGCACAATTACAGATGGGCAGGGTGCCAACTAAGGGGAAGATAATGGAAAGAGCTTTGAAATTTTGGTTCAGAACTGTAAAGCTAGGAAAAAGTAATGTGTTAAGACAATGTATTGAATACCAAGAGAATAGCTTAATGAATGATGGATGGGTAAGTAAATTACGGAACATTTTGGAGGAAAATGGATTAGGAGATATGTGGAGAAGGAGAAAAAATAACGTGAAAAATTGTTAGTAAAAGGCGAGGAAAAGACTGGAAGATATAGAAATACAAATCATGTTCAGTGAGATTGCCGAAAAGAGCTCATTAGTTTGTTATAGGCGAATGAAAAATACATGGGGTAGGGAAAAATATATAGACATAGTAAATAAAGAAGAGAGAGAATCTATTGCATGGGTAAGAACCGGAGCATGGAGGCTAAAAGGGCTAAGACAGGGTATTCCTCAGAACCAATGTCCGATATGTGGTGGTAATGAAGACATTGAATGCATAGTATTTAAGTGCCAAGGAACAGAAAATTGGAGGAAAGAATTTTTTAATAAGAAGTGGTTGAAGGGGGATAGAAATACACTTATAATTGAAATGATATGCAAGGACGCTAGAAGCATTGGACAGTTTTTGTGTAAAGTAAAAAATAAATGGCTTTGGACAGTGGAAAGAGCAAAGTAAGAGGTAGCGCATCTTACTTTGAATGGAAAACTATGGTGAATGTGTGATGGTTAAGTAATCAATAAATGAAAAGTGAAAAACAAGTGGAAATGGGACGTGGAAAAAAAAGAAAAAGAGAGAGAGCAAGATAATTTATTGACAAGAAATTGTAAAATGTAAATAAACTCTAGTGATTGTCTACTGAATGAGTGACCAGGGTCAAAGTGCAGTAGACAATCAAATTTGTAAAACTCTTAGCACAATAAATACACCTATACACCTATATTCCATTCAAAATTTGTATATCAAGATTTGTTGGAAACACACATTTTTAGCTCCTCTGAATAAATAATAATAATAATAATAATAAAAAAAAAAAAAAAAAAAAAAAGCATTTTTATAAAAATGGCATGTAAGTATCATCTGTGAACACATAATTTAGAAACGAAAAGTCCAAAAAATTGAGCATCTTCCAAGGATATGACTGACAGATTTTCAAGAAAATCCTTTCACCCCAAACTAAAATTCATATTTTGAATTTTCTGCAAACAGCATGGCAAGTTATTTTCACTCTGAATGCTTTGTTTACTTTTGTTTAGCTGCTAAACCATAATAAAAAAACTTACTTCACAAAATTGTAAATATCATTAAAACACACAATTTATATCAAATACCAGCACAGTTAGCCAAGGTCATTAATGCACAGACTCATGAACAGGAGCTCTGTGGTTCAAAATCCCACCAGGGCCATCCTCCCTGACTGAGGTTTTGCCAGATTTTCCTCAGTCTTTATAACTGCCAAGTGCTGAGAGGGCATCCTAAACTTAGACCTGAAACGTTTCTTTCCCAAATTTCCTTTCCTAATTATCATTTCATTTTGTATATCAACATTGTTACTCCTGTGGTGCTGTATCTAGTAATAGGAGATGTTAAAACAGTATTTTAAAAAAATCTTATGTGCTACATTCACATGACTTTCTCTACCCTCAATTGCTTATTAGTGGATATACAAATTATTCTTACAAAAGTTTTATTTTTCCTATCTGTTTCATCTTAATCGAGATAAACCTTTGCAGAAATAGCTGCATTACAGATTTTGTTGTAGATACAAAGGGAACAGCGATAGTCAAATGTTTAAGAACTGGATGCTATATGCTGGCCTTAAAATTCCATACTGTTTCCATGACATTGCGAGAAACAACTGAATGTTGAGGGACTTAAAAGAATAGCTAAGTATTGAACAATTCGAACCATTAATAATGGATATCTCAGAAATGGCTAATACCACAAAAAAGTTATCAGAAATAAATTATGTGTTTTAAAGAGATCTACAGTTTTTGTATAGTTTATTTTTGTCTATCACTTAAAGTTTACCAGTCATACAAGATTATATAAAATTCCTTCCGAATGAAGAGGACTGCATAGGCTATCCTCAGAAAATTGAAGATATACATTTTATTTGTCTTGTAAAGATATTTAGTATAAGTTATTTTAATCAAAATCATTAGAGCCATTTTTAGAAAATTAAAAATTTTCAAAAATGTTCCATGTAAAGGGTAGTTGGGGTGGGGAATTTTCTTGAAAATCTTTGTGTCACATCTTTGGAAGATGCTGTGACTTTGTCCAGTTTTTCAATTGTCACTTGCAATTCTCACTGTTGCTGTTCTAAGTTCTTATCTAGTTCAATTCTCGTCACTTCACTTCCTTCACGATACAGCCTCTTCATGCCAGGTGGCCCACTTCACTGGCAGTGGAATCTTCCACAGAAGGTTCTTGAACATACTATAACTACTTCAACACATTTTATGAGGAGCAGAGGAGAAGAAGCTTCCAGAAATTTCTAGTTATCTCCCGATAGCACACTTTGTATTTATGCTGGCAAGCATTACTCCGCTCGGCACCACCTCTGATAACCTTGAACCATAGCCACTGCATCACAATACTAAACATAAATGCCAAATCTGTAGCATGGCTTTCTTCAGAAGGGAAATAAAGCTGGTGGTCCTGTGTCGTAGATTTACAGCATGTAAAAGAACCTGAAGCCTGATAAGAGGCCTCTGAGCAAAATTTCCGGTCCTTCATGCCCAGTATAGAATGGGACACTAAGAACCATAGTAGTTAAAGAGCGTCCATAAATAAAAGCTCAATTTATTTTATCTAACCACCTTGCACCTACAATAAAATGCATAATGTAGCAATTTCTGCAAAGATTTAGCTTGATTAACATAAAATAGATAGATAAATAAGTTTCCATAACAATAATTTGTGGAAGCTATAAAAAGTAAACAGCAGTGTGTAGAGAAAGTCATATGAATGTAACACATCAGACTGTTTGTGCAGCAGGATAATGTATCACTTAAATTGTTGTACCTTTCTAGGATTGCAGTATACATGTTGGCAGCACTGCACGGACTGATTCTCTTCTTGCTGCTGGTGATTCTCAGGAAACAAGTATTGTTAGGCATAGCAGAAAAGTTAGTAAACTGCGGGTTACACTGTCCAGTTGCCGTCATGAACTTTGCTGCTAAGTTGAGTGATGAAGATGAGAACAATGAAGTTGACAATGTTGAAGCTGATCAACTGATTGTACAGGTGAGCACACAAGGAACCTCTCCATTGTCTTGTTCCAGTAAAACTGGAAGATAACTCATTTCTAACACTAATGATTAAATTTGTGTCAGAATGAACTTAGAAGTATGCAGAATTTGACAACTATTTTGCTCTTTGGGTAACAAACAACTAATGTTAAAGTTTGTAGTGGGCTACCAAACCAAAATTAATATTTTAAAATACATGATTTGTGTATGTGTGATTTATTTATTTACAGCATGTTCTATTGGAGTGAATAGTAATATTACATACTAATTAATTGACCTAATAGTAGCTAACTCTGAAGGATTGTAAATCTTCATTGAAATTAAATTAAATTGAGTTGTATTTATGGATGTTCTTTAATTGCTGTGGTTCTTAGTGTCTCATTCTATATTGGGTGTGAAAGACTGGGTAATTTTGCTCTTTATCGGGCTTGAGGTTCTTTTACATGCCATAAATCTACGACACAGGACCACCGCTTTACTTCCCTTCTGAAGGAAGCCATACCAAGGAGTTTTATGCCCAAAAAGAATCCATCGCCCTCCACCGGCTTTGAACCTGCAACCTCGAAAACTAGAGGTTAGTCTCGTACCTCTAAGCCATGGAGGACAACAAATCACCATTGAGGCATGTTTCCCAAAATGAATTTGAGAACACTTTGTGGTTTACCATGAAAAATGTGAGTCAGTTGGGAATTTAATGTTGTACTGGCATATTTCTATGTTAGCTTAGTTGGTTAGAGGAGCATTATGGAAAGAAGAAGATTCATTTTTCAATTTTTAGGCACATGAATGTTTTAGTCTAATTCCACATTTCCAATGTTGGGCACCGGGGTAGATAGCGATTTTGTTTTAAACTCTTGCTCTGTGGGTCCAGGATTTGATTTCCGGCTCTGGGATGGCAATTTTAAGTTGGCCCTACCCATGCCTTCACCTCTGACTTGCTCAAGTGGAGTGTCCCCAAGACCCAAAGTGCTTTGGAGTCCACAGTAAAGGCTTAGGCCTCTCATTCCACTGACATCCTCATCATCACTCTACCATCAGAGGTAACAGATTCTGCCCTCCGCGTGACCTCAGAAATGGCTCCAGTCATCGCTTGGTGGAATGAGGTAACCTCTGAAGGTCATAGACCATATATGGGGAGCATTAGAAATTATGTTCTTTCCAATATTACATGTCTTTTTACTTTCTCTAAGCCTACATATATCAAGCAGAGGAAGCGCTGTGCCTTATCCAAAAATACACATTTTAAAGCCCGCTGAACTGAAAAAACACAACAAAAAACAATTTTAGGAGATCTGTATGTGTGCATGCATTCATATGTACATACATGTGTTCATATGAGAGAGAGAGAGAGAGAGAGAAAGGAATCAAAAAGTAAGATAAATATACAAATTGGTATTTAAGTTCAGCTTTGTCTAAGGATTTATGATTATATTAGCATATGCTTAGAACATTTGCATAACTAATAAAATGTATAATGAGTTACATTCATACAAAAGGAGCCCTGCTTGCTCCCCTTTGCTGCATGGACACTCTGAATACTGTATTCTGAATGGCTGATGATAAAGAAGTAAAATCTGGAGTCACTATAATATGACATTTTAACATGCACTCATTGTGGAGAAGAATGATTTTGTCATGTTTCGTTTGTAGTCCTTTGGTATTCTCTTTCCCACTTCATTTTACTCTCTTTGCATGTTATTTGAGATCTCAATTTTAGGGTTAACTGAATTTAGATCATATTCTTGTGCTGTTTATCAATACTAGACAGTCAGCTTTTTCATTACTCAAAAAACTGAATGAACTGATGGCTATGATACTTGTTGTTTGCAATTTGTGGCAGTAATTTGTATCACAATAATGTAAATGCCAGAGTGATTGTAGTGTAAATAAGCATTATTGTATGACATTGATTTGAGATGTTTGTTAATTATAAGCATTGTTAGGAAATAAGTTTACACGACCTCACTGAAACTGACAATAAGAGCGGATAACAATGAGCGAGGGGGTGAGTTGAATATTAATTAGAAGAGACAAACAAAAGACATCAGATTGGCGTGCTTTTCTTAGAAATGGCAGGAATTTCTCCCTTAGAGCATATGTTTTCGTAATTTTGATTAGATATAAATATAGACGCTAATGTTGGCGCATTTTATTAACCAATAGCAGCTCGGTTATAATCTTTAGGCATATCGGGGTGTGGGAGTATAAAAAGCTAAAGCCAGAGGCAAGTATTGCCCAGTTCAACAAAATCATCCATGCGTTACACGTCGCTGAGTCCAACAGAATCATTTAGAAGTTAAACGTCACTTAATTCATCAGAATCGTTCGCGAGTTACACGTCGCAATTCTACAAAATCTCTCGCGTCTTAAAGTTTGTTATAAATGTGAAACACGCGAATAAATAATGTGCAGTAAATAAGTGATTATAGTGATATTAGAAAATATAACAGTTTCAGTCTGGCGTGTATCAAGAGTCAATATGTGAACTTAATTAATTGTGATGGTAATAAAAGTGTAAAAACAAATTCTTTTATCAGTATTATCTTTGAGTAACAAATCCTTTCCATTTACACACCTTGTTCAAGAGATGTGCTCGACCGAGAAACAATAGCTAGCCGGAGGACAATGAACCCAACATTCAAAGTAGTAATACAATAACAGGCGCCCAGCAAAAGATAACACGAAGTGACCGCAATAAATTGGCTTCCATACATGGTGCATATAAACATGAAGCATCTTCCAACCAACTGCTAACAAATATACTACTTCAAATTAGAAAGCAGGATATGGTGCAGTTAACAATGAAGAAATACTAGCACTTGTTCATTGTTTACTGTACACTTCCTTTGTATGAATTTTGAACTTAATTTGAGGATCTACCTGATAGTCTAATATGAGAATTATGTTAAGTATAGCACAACTGGCACATTGTCCTTATAATAATGGGTTTTCTTTAAAAATATATTGACACAGTACAGCAGATAGAACAGCCATGCAATTGCTGTCAAGCTAAATGCCATCCATGCACTAAACTCTTCATTGTGTCTGCTAGTAACCCATGTGTAGTATAGAGCAAAGTGAAATAAAATAGAAAACAAAGAGGAACCGCCAATGGGGGAAATCATGGTGCAAGTTGTGCCATCGGAAACATTTTTGGGGGGAATTCAAAATTTTGGGAATACAAAAATATTTAAGTAAATTTACATAGGTAATATAAAGACATTTATTACAGTTTTAAACTGAGTACTGTAATTGTTAACTCAGTTTGTATTAATCTAAATATGCTGTATGCCCCCAAAAAATAATGCTAAGTACAATTTATACTGTATGGTATAATGTGCCATATCAAATGATTTTTGAAAATGTATAAAACAAACTATAACATTATAGGTAGGTATGTAGTTGTTCAGAACATATAGCATTATTACACTCTATACTCGTCTATATAGATAAATACACTAGGATACATTGAAATACCAAGTTATAAAATACAGCACCTGTCATATATTTTTATTTGTAATTTTTTGCTGTAAATATTATTTCTTTATTGATTTTAACTTTTCAATTATTTGTTTAAGCTTTTACTGTATACTGTTATCACAATAGCTACTATAGTGCCTATAAGAAAGCCCCTTTGTGAAGATTCCCAGCAACAAAGAAAAGGAACTAAATAGTTGAAATTAAGCTCTTAGAAAAAGTCTCCCTGAACAGGCACCCCTGAACATATGCATGCTTAGGTAGTATTACAAGAGGTTATATATCCACATGTCTAAAAACAAATGAATACTGCTGCATATTTCCTGATATATTGCAATACTGGTACCGTAAAGAATGTATTTCTTTTTTCAATTTTGGCCACTGCCTGCTTCTATTCTCATGGTTACTTAAGTGCTCTGATTTAAATATAAATAAATAATTTAGAATAACTAATATTATGATAAATGAACGTATTAATAGTTTATTTAATTTTTACTTTCTCTACCTGTACATATAGGTAGTAGGTAGAGAATCTATTGCATTCCACCCAAAAATTCAATACTGAGATTTCACCGGAAATACATGTTTTGAGGTGCCCTGAATCCATTAAAAGCATTTTTTAGAAAAAGGTCTGTGTGTGTCTGAGTGCCTGCGAACAGTATAACTCAAAAACGAAAAGTAGGGTAAATACCAAACTTGGTATTTAGGTTCAGTATCATTCAAAGATGCAACATGAACATTTTCAATAAAATCCCCTTATCCCCGGCTAGGTACCCTTTTCATGGAACATTTTTCGAAAGTTTTGATTTTCTCAAAAATGGCTCTAACGATTTTATTGTATGTTTAAGATATTTTCATTGCAAATGAAATGTATATGCTGAATTTTCTGGAAATGTCCTCAAAAGCCCTCTTCGTTCTGAATGTCTTTCGCATAACTGATAAACCATAAGAGATAGACAGTATTTTACTATACAAAAAATGTAGATCTCTTTAAAATACACAATTTATGTCATATACTTTTTTGGGGGGGGGGAATGAATCGTTTCCAAGATATTCCTTGTTATTTGTTTGAATTTCTCAACACACTTTTTCTCAAATGGGAATTTTGGTTTTTTTTTTATTATTTTTATTATTAATTTTTTTTTAAATGTCCTGGACATACAAAGAAAATGGAATGCTCCACATAGCAACCAACTCAAAAGATTTGACTATCACTTAAAGCCTACCATATACCCCTTGCACCTACAAAAAAATTAGTAATAAGATTAACATCTCAATTAACATGAAACATATGGAGAATAAGCGTTTTTAAAAATGGTTTGTACAAGAGTAGAGAAAGTCATGTGAGCGTAACACATCAGATTTGTTATGTCCTGGACATACAAAGAGAATGGAATTGATCCACATAGCAACCAGCTCTTAAAACATTTGACTATCGCTTAAAGCCTACCATATTCCCCTTGCATCTACAAGAAAATTAGCAATAAGATTAACATCTCGATATCTCGATTAACATGAAGCATATGTAGAATAAGCATTTGTAAAAATAGTTTGCATAAGAATAGAGAAAGTCATGTGAGTGCAACACATCAGATGTTTGCTATGCATGTTTTCATCTTCATGTCATATTCTGGTGATTGTATGTGTATTTTAAGACTTTGAGTGCATATGACATTTTGTGGTCTATTTATAAAGATATGTAGTCATAATAATCTTCTTTCCTTATGCAGGTACAAAATATTTCAAAATAACAGTGGCACTATTGAGAATGTGGAACAGGATGATGTAATGATATTCAAAGAGAATTCATCAGGTTTTATTCTTCTCCTGTCTTAGTACCACTGAGAATTCCTTCAGACAAATGAGTACAACAAAATGAACCTTCAATGTTACAATGGCGACATCAAGCAGGGATGTTTTCCCAAATATTTATTGTAATTTTTAAATTATAATATAAATAAAATATGAGCATTTAGTTTTGTTTTGGTTTATTACCTTCTCTATTGCCTACCTATAGTAAGTAGAGGAAATATTGCATTCCATCTAAAAGCTCAGTAGATACGTTTCTCCAGAAATTCACGTTTTGAGGCTCCCTGATTAAAAAAATAATTTTTAGAAAAAGGTTCATGTGTATGTGTGTCTGTCTATCTGTCTGTGAATAGCATGATTCAAATACAAAAAAATCAATTAAATATCAAACTTACATCTTCCAAGGATGTTACACAAAGATTTTAAATAAAATCTGCTTGCCCCAAACTACCTTTTATAGAAAAATGTTTGTTATTTTTTATTTTCTCAAAAGTAGCTGCAACAATTGTGATGAAAATACCGTATACAGATATTATCATGAAAAATTAAATGTATATTTTGAATTTTTGCAAATAGCATGTAAAGTCCTATTTCTTCTGAGTGACTTTTGTATAATTGATAAACTGCAAGAGATGGATAAAATCTTATTACACGAAAACTGTAGATATTAAAACACAATTTTTGTCAAATAGATATATTTGAGAAAGTCTTTGTTATTGGTTTGAATTCTCCATTCGTTAAACTGCTGTTCATATTTTCTCATGGCCATGCAAAGAACATGGAATTTTAAAGCTATCACATAGGAATCCACTTTTTAAAAAATCTGACTATTGCTTTAGCCTATTGTATCCTTCTTAGTATACCACAACAAAATGTGTATTGAAAGTTGAAGAATAAACTTTTGAAATATTAGCTTATAGAAGAAGTCATGCAACACATCAGATCTTTTTTATTACCAAGATCTCGACAAGTTGAAAACAAATACCTTTAAACTTTAGTGCTCCAAAGAAGAAAAGAATAGCAAATAATCCTTTCTTTTAAAGTAAAATTCTTAAAATCTGACTTTTGTTTTAAGTTTTTAAATTGTAGTGAAGTTTAGTGATATTGAAATTATTGTTCAGTAGATTGATGTCATTGCAACCTTTTAATTATGTTGCAATTTCCTAACAATGTTATCAAATAAGCTTTGTTGTTGAGAGTTTCATACGTTATAAACACATCTACTGAAATCAGTGCACGAATGCTTAGAGCTGAGCTTATGGGAAAGAATATATGTCTACATAAAAAGTTTCAAACTTTGAATTATGAACTCCAGCAAATGATAGTTTAATCTCTAAATTCATCAACCACATGCCAGATGATGCTATACATACCCAGTGAAGAAGAAGGTCAGGGAATGACTAGTTAGTCGAGCAGCAGCTGAGAATGGGGTCCTCAAAACATGCCCTGCCAGTAATTTGGTAATTAGTGCAACATATACTTAACGTAAATTCATTTTCTATAATTCAATTATTATTTGCTTCACTGTGTGCATGTTCCAATGATTTTTAGATTTATATAGACTAACTTTGAATATACTCTATAATAGATTGAAGTAGAATTTTTTTTTTACGTATGTATGTTTACGTAAACTTGAAGACTTTTATGTTGTTATTCTTGTTGTTAGCCACACACTTTTGAGTGTCGGTTTGAATTTGTTGATTACATAATAGTTACTGTTATTATGCAATATGCTGCTACGTATGAGAAGCTGATTTCAAGATGTGTTTTTGTTATTACACTCCAAGTTTTACACTATAACATTTAACCTTGTTATTAACACTGCTTCTATATATTATTTATGTTTGAATTTTGCCTCGGCTGCTTCAGTAATGTTTGTAGAGTCATGTGTCCTAGTCAGGGTGCGGTATGACAATGATTGTTGACATCGCAGAATTTAAGTTTTTAAATTCACCTCGTTTATTAACTCTTGCACATTTTTTATAAAGCACTACACTTTTTTAGAACTGTGAGAATCTTTATAATACTTTCACTTATTACGTATACATATTTTACAATTCACACGTAATATTATATGTAGAGAACACATCTTCCATCTGTTCACTACCAAGGTTTGCCAGCAACTGAGCAACTTTTAATGGTCAAAACCTGTAAGCTTCGGTATTTCAAGTCTCTGATTGGCTAATTCTATTCCAATAGAATATCTGCATTTTACTTAAAACTTTTCTTTGCTGTTGATTGGCTAATTTTAAACTGTTAGAGAAATTACATTATCATTGCTTTAATCATGACTAGTAATTTTTCAAACTCTTAAACTCATTATTGCTACAAGGTTACCTCATTATTAGCTCATTGTTAACAACTTAAAACTTGTTATTCTCACAGCTCTTGCATTATTAAAGTATATAATGTATTCACATAACATTATAAAACATGTTTACAATAAAAATAAGCATATGCAATGACTGTTACATACAATTCAAATAATTATTATATACATATTGTTTCAAGGTGGGCTGTTATTGAATTTACTTATTATATAACACAATTGAAATTATTCAGGTATTAAAATGCTGCCTCAATATTATGATACAAGGGATAAAAGTAGGGTTTTATTTTGCAAGTAGGAATGTTTGCAAAACACGGCCTTCATTTCGCAATCCTCCGAGCAAAGTAAAACCACTTTTAACATGTGTGGCATAAACTATTTTTTAGACAGCACTCAAATTTATAAAACATCAATAATATTATATTGTTTCCTGAAACTAACAGAGATCATGTTTAGAACACATTCTTGAAACAAGAGAGATGGCTTTAAAAAGCAGATGTCAGATATTTTGAGTGTTGTTGATTCACTAGCAGTCATTTTCAGTGAAATTATTTTCACCATGTTATGCCTTGAACCAGGCAATGAAGCGTTAAATGCTATATCGTATTGCTTCTGAATTTTTTGGGTAAGTACTTCTAGTGTTATTCTTTCTCCTGCTTCTGTAATTTCACTTCCATTTCAGTTTCTTCTGAATTCATAATTTCCACCATATAATCTTTATGTAGGTTAGATAAATGAGTAATGTTTTATATCAAATAAAGCTGCCAATGTAACATATAAGTTAACTCTACAACGAATTACGATAAATTGAAGTATGACAATTTGTATTTTGAACAGATAATGCGAGCACCATGAAAATTAATCATGTAAAAAGACGTAATGAAAAGAAAATCCAATCAAACCAAGTTGAGTTATTAAACATGTGCAAACACAGAGTAATTGCCATGTGATTGGACTTGAAACCAAAGTTGGTCACACTAGTGCAATAATCTAATGCGTTTAGCCCATGTGCTCTGTGTTAGAAGTTTTACTTTTAGACCATGCTGTCTAAAAAGCTTTTTAAAGGTTGAAGTACTACAAATCTGTGATCGAAAAAGCTTGAGCTCGCGGTATAGCCTTATTTTATGTTGACAATATTATAGTTGGCTAATAGGTATTGCAGTGCCAGTTTTGAAACATGGGGTCTGATTGGTTAATGGTCACTTGAAGCGTGGCCACAAGTATAGAAATAATGCAATAAATAAGAAATAACAATATCAAGTGACACAGAGGAAGAAACAGAAAAGAACAAAAAGAAAACTCCCTTTCTTTACTCTTTATTGATTCAGCTATTAGGTACACTGGTGCAATATTCATAGATAAATAATATAGGTATAGGTTATACAATGGAGGGAGACACTAGGCACCGCAACCTACATACATATATTATGGGTAACACCCCCCTAGGAGGAAGGGATGAAGTGAAGTAACCACTGGAGGCTACAGGCCACAGACCCACAGAAGTCCCCAATAGTTCCATCCCACTGCTGGAGCTGCCTAGAGAGATCGTGAACGACCTGTCGACCAAGCAGCCCTCTAATGTGAGCACTCTTTCCTTTGAGCAAGCATCCGTGCCGTCATTCCGGCTCTGCCATAATGCCACGAAACCTAGAAGCACACCTGGAAGTTAAGATGGAAACGGAATGAAAGGGAAATGATGGAAAGGAAATCGTGGTATATGAGAAACCACCAGAGCATTCACCTACCGACCATGGAAAACCGCAAAAAACTCATGCTCAGAGGGGCGGGCCCCGGAAATCAATAAGTTTATTGCCCATAGACTCAATTACAAGTTTCGAGCATTGTCAAGTACAAAGATAAAAACTTAAATTACAGTTTAGAAAATATATGTGATTGTTTACACTTTGTTGAAAGTATGAATATTGTATACAGGCTCTTTCAAGCATTGAAAAATACAAAGAAGAAAATCATTAATATTATATACAGGATTGTTTAAAAGATATTTGTTTACACTCTGTTTGAATCTAAAGCTGTTGCTTTCACATTTTACTTCAGTTGGTAGTCGGTTGTGCATATATAGGGTCTTTCAACAAGAGAGTCCTATCTTTGAACTTAAATAAAACACGTTCTAAAAATGATAGAGGTTTATTTCTTTTTTTATTTTGGAACATAATTAATGCCATTACGCGTGGAAGAGAACACCAGTTAAGTCACCGCCGCGACTTCGTTGGATTGCGCATATACGGTTGACCCAATTTTCAATGACAGAAGAACGTAAATTAGGTCCAACTTCACGAATAACACGCGTGATATTATTCATAAGATCATTTACTGTTTCTGGCTTGTTGACATAAATTCGACATTTAACATAACCCCACAAGAAGTAATCCAACGGCGTTAAATCACATTACCTCGGGGGCCAGTTAAGATCATCACCACGGGAAATGATGAAACCTCTGAACTTCTCCTTCAAAAGATCGATTTTTTCGAGAGCAGTATGACATGTGGCACCATCTTGCTGGAACCAGATGTTTCTGAGATCCATACCATCCAATTGAGGACAAAAATAGTCTCTTATAAGAGCCCGGTATCTTCCTCCATTGACAGTTAGAGCTTCTCTATCTTCATCTTGGATAAAATATGGACCAATGGTTCCACCATACTAAACTCCACACCACACAGTAACCTTTTGGGGATAAAGTGGCCGTTCTTGAATCTGCATTGGATTGTGAATGCTCCAATAGCGGCAATTTTGTTTGTTAACACAACCATCCATCCAAAAGTGGGTTCGTCGCTGAAGATGATTTTCGACAAAAATCCGGGCCAGCTTCCAATTGCTCCATAGCCCAGTCAGCGAATACACGGCGCAACCTATGGTCGTTGGACTTTAGTTCTTGAGTTAACACCATTTTGTAAGCGTGAAACTTCAAGTCCAGATGCAGAATTCGCCAAGTTCTGGTCGGCGATAGCCCCAATTCTTGCGCTCGACGAGCAATTGATTTGTTTGCGTTCTCGCGTACACTCTCACGAACGGCACCTATGTTTTCGTTGGAGCGCTTACATCGATTATGTACAGGCGTTCTTTGATCGCTGACAGAACCACTTCTTTCAAATTTATCGATCAAACGCCGAATCGCTCTCTCGCAGGGACGATTATGCACACCATAAACTTCACGCAATACACGGAAGGTTTGGCGAACAGATGGTCCATTCTGATAATAAATTTTCACAATTTCTACGCGTTGCCGAATGCTGTAATATTCCATAGCTATTTGTTAATAACAACTGTAACCACATGAAAAAAATGACTGCTGTAACTCAATAACAACGGCAGCTATCACATGTTAAAGATAGGACACTCTTGTTGAAAGACCCTTTATAAACCAAATATAAAAAGAAACTTTGTTTATAGATTTTAAATTATAACTATTTTGGTGCAAGTACAATTTACACCTTGTGTCGTGACCATGTATTTCACTATTTGTTTTAGGTTTGTGCAGTTCAGTCAGACAGTTTTCTCTTTTGAAGACTTCCTTACAGGACTCACGTTTTCCCAACTTTACCATTGTTCTGATACATTTCTGGATGAGGGTATTACTACAGCCACCCCATACTTCTATGCCATATTGAATGTGCGAATAAATTAAGCCATGATATATATGCACTTTTTTTTTCGAACCAGGGATCTCCCGAATCGAGCCTCACACGTTACCATGGAGCCATCTCGTTCCATTATACACTTTAGTATCAATTATTATTAAACAAATATCGAAAATTACGAGAACATTATCGATCTGTAGAAGATAACTTACACGTAAAGAACCGTCCCCCGTGGTGTAGTGGTTAGCATGCTAGCCTCTACTTCCCGAGGTCCCGGGTTCAAACCCGGCGGAGGGCGGTGGATTTCTTCGGGCGTAAAAATCCTTAGCGTGGCTACCTTCGGAAGGGAAGTAAAGCCGGTGGTCCCGTGTCGTAGACTTACGGCACGTAAAAGAACCTCAACCCTGATAAAGAGGCCTCTGAGCAAAATTACCAGTCTTTCATGCCCAATATAGAATGGGACGCTAAGGACCACAGCAGTTAAAGAGCGTCCATAAACTCAATTTTTTTTAAAACGCATAAAGAATTTAAACGCAATTTCAAGTGTTAGAATCTAACGAAAACAAGAATGGAATCTATCTGGTTGCTTTTATTTCCACGGTTCGCTGATTAGAATTGACTCGTGATCACCAACTATTAATCTGTATCTTCCATTAACGTATTATGAAATTCGTCATGGGTTTTAGCACAGCGTCGTTTGCATCCAGTTTGGGGTCATTGCAACATTCCGAAATTCTCATTTACACAATCAGTTTTCGCACTGATAACAGATCTCTCAAATTCCCTAGTGATGAATACATTGCTTGAAAAAGCTTATCTCTGTGATGTGTGGAAATTTGTTTGTAAATGGCACATGTTAATGTTTTCATCGAGATTTACCACGTCTCAGCTGTAAATCTTTACATGTATGAAAACTGAAACAATTATTTTTACTTTCTGTACTACCTGTAGGAAGTATTGTATTCCACCCAAAAATTTTATGTCGACATTTCATCGGAAATATATGTTTTGAGGTTCCGTGTGTCTACGAACAGCATAGCTCAAAAACGAAAAGTCGTTAAAACCAAATTTAATATTTAAATTCAGCATCTTCCACAGATGCGACACAAAGATTTTCAAGAAAATACCCCCACCCAAACTAGGTATCCTTTACATGGAAAATTATTCGAAAACTTTTATTTTCTCAAAAATGGCTCCAACGATTTTGATCAAACTACCATATATTAAATATAATTTAAACGACAAATAAAATGTATGTCTCGAATTTTCTGGGAATAGCCTGTGAAGTCCTCTTCATCTGAAGGAATTTTGTATAATTTTCTAAACGTTAAGCGATATACGAAAACGTACTGCATAAAAAAATCTGATGTTACATTCACGTGACTTTCTGCACCCTCTATGGTTTTTTAGGGGTATACAAATTATTCTTACGAAAGTTTATTTTCCTATCTACTTCGTTTTAATCGAGATAAACCTTTCCGGAAATAGCTGCATTACACATTTCGTTATAGATGCAAACAGAGTAGTGATAGTCAATGTTTAAGAACTGGACGCTATATGCTGGCCTTAAAATTCCATACTGTTTCCATGACATGGCAAGAAACAACTGAAAATCATCAGGACTTTAGAAGAATGGCTAAGTATTGAACAATTCGAACCATTAATAACAGATATTTCGCAAATGGTTAATGCCAGAAAAAGCGTTATTGGAAATAAATGTCTTTTTAAAGAGTTCCACATTTCTTGTGTAGTACATTTTCATCTATCGCTTAACGTTTACCAGTTATACAAGATTATATAACATTCCTTCCGAATGAAGAGGACTTCACAGGCTATTCCCAAAAAATTCAAGATATACATTTTACTTGTCATGTAAATATCTTTAATATAGGGTATTTTAATCCAAATCGTTATAGCCATCTTTTAGAAGATCAAACATTTCAAAAAATGTTCCATGTAAAGTGTAGTTTGGGGTGGGGGAATTGTCTTGAAAATGTTCGTCTCACATCTTTGGGAGGTGCTGAGCTTAAGCACCAAGTTTGGTGTTTATACGACTTTTCGTTTTTAAGTTATGCTGTTCACAGACACGCGCAAACTCACACGGAACTTTTTCTAAAATATCGGTATGAATTTCTGGATGGAATGCAATACATTCTCTACATACTATGTACGCGGTAGAGAAAGTAAAAATGTAGATCTCTTTAAAACACAATGATTTCAAATAACTATTTTTTTGTGGCAAGAGCCATTTCCGAGATATCCGTTATTAATGGTTCGAATAGTTCAATAATTTGTCATTCTTTTAAAGTCGTGTTGATTTATAGTAGTTTCTCGGTATAACAATCGAAACAGTATGGAATTTTAAGGCCAGTATATATTGTTCAGTTCTTAAACATTTGACTGTGGTTGTTCCCTTTGTAAATATAACAAAATGTATAATGTAGCTACTTCTGCAAAGGTTTATGTCAATCAAAATGAAGTAGTAGGGAAATAAACTTTCGTAAGAATAATTTGCATACTTACTACGACGGTCGTCCAATAAGTAAGTTTCCCTATTTTATAAAAAAACATTACACACAATTGATCATGTTGAATTAATTTTATTTATATTGTACAATCCTTCTGTTACTTTTCTACATAGTCAACATGTTTCTCCAAGCATTTTTGGGGACGTGACACAAGTTTTTCCAAGCCAGTGTTGTATCAGGTCGGGTCCTGTGCTCACAACCAGCTGTTCACTGATTTGACTTCATCATCAGTGTTAAAAGTGCTTATCTTTGAGTTGGAGGAACATGTGAAAATCACTTGGGGCAAGCACCGGTGAATACGGAGGATACGAGAAAACTTCCAAGTTGAATCTTGACCCAGGCGGAGCTCAGAAGATTCAACTGGGAAGCTTTCTCGCATCCTCCGCACTCACCAGATCTTTTCCCAAGTGATTTTCACATGTTCCCCTGACTCAAAGGTCATCTTGGAGGTAAGCACTTTAACACCGTGACGAAGATCAATCAGAAGTGAACAGCTGGTTACGAGCAAGGACCCGAGCTGGTACAACACTGGCTTGGAAAAACTTGCGTCACGTCCCCAAAAATGCTTGGAAAAATATGTTGACTATGTAGAAAAGTAATAGAAGAATTGTAAAATATAATTAAAATTAAATTCAACAGGATCAATTTTGTGTAATGTTTTTTTTATAAAATAGGAAAACTTACTTATTGGACGCCCCTCGTAATAAACAATAGAGGGTAGAGAAAGTCATGCGAATGTAACACACCGGTTGTTTCTTTACAAACCTTAATTTCAGAATGAATTATTTAGCTATCTCTAAACGGTTCATTCAATATCTGTAATAGATCCTTAGAGTGTGCAACTTGCAAGAGAGTTGTGGGCCTTCTTTTTACGAAGAAATAAGTTCGCTTACCCGACGTTGCACGCGTGGCGCTTAATAACTCCAGTGACAATTTAATTAATTTGGTTTACCTCTCGCACATAGCTTATCAAATTATTGTACAGCGATCTAAAATATTTATATGCTGAATCCACTCCTTTACCCCTTATAACTGTAATTTCGTAAAGGTACCGGATATAACCTAAAAATGGATGTAAAATTTGATGTGATATTGACGGAAGGGGTCTGAAGTGTCGGAGGATTTCCTAAATAATAAGCGAGATTATTTCAATGCTTTTTCTTTCTTTTTACTTTCTCTAATGCATACCTGTAGTATGAATGAGTTAAACTTTATTTGTACATCTTTTATACACAATTATTGTTATATTTCACTTATAAACTAACTTAACCTATGTATAAATTTTCATGCCAGCTATGTTCTACCTGTACTGTTCATTTTGGCTGGCACTCTGGCCTTCTGGCTCAGCCGAGCAGTCCTTGCTACCCTTAATCACCTATGATCCATCCTCTCCCTCCTCCGTTTGCCCTTCTACCTTTCTTATCTCTCTCTTACTTTTCTAATCCATTTCTCCTTTACTTTCTTTAAAAACTCCCCCATATTCTTATTTTTCTTTTCTTTTCTTGTTAACATCTTAATTGCTACTATTTTTCCATCCATTTTTTCCCATTTTTCCTCCCATACTTTTTGTCTCCATTCTGCTAATTATTTGCATTGTCATATAAATGCTCTGTGCCTTCACTGCCTCCGCATAGTTCACAAATTCCGCTTTTTTTACCTCTTAGCCTTCTCGGATACATTGATCCTGTTCTCATCCATACAAACACTTCTTTTTCTGCTCTACTACAATAATCCACATACCCTTCTCTTCCCCATTTCCTTTTTACTAATCTATAGAACCGTAGTGATTTTTTATTCTCTAAGCTTCCCCAAATCTCTTGTCTTTCTATGTCCTCCACTCTGTTTCTTACTGTTATCCAGAAGCTGTTGCTATTTCTTTCTCCTGTTCTCCAAACATCTCCCATTCCTATCTTCTGCATAATTTTTTCTACCCCTGTCCACCAGCTATTTTTATTTTCCGTACTCTTTTGTTGTTCCATATATATCTTTAAATTTCCCCTTAATTTTTTTCAGGCATCTAAACCAAAATTTCAATATCCTTTACAGTATCACTCCCTTTTTTCTTGTTCTTCCTAATTCCACTAATGCTTCTTCCCCTGGTGCTGATCTTGGTAACCTCAATAGCTCTTTACACAACGTTCTATAGCTCTGGTCTATTTTTCTGCTTAATTCAGATCCCCCCCCCAAAGTTGCAACTGCATATAGCATTCTTGCCTCTAGCAATGCCTCATACATTCTTTCTGTCCATTTAGTCGGCATTTCTAATTTGTATTTGCACATCCTTACTCCTGTCATTGCCGCCTTTCCTTTAGCCATAACCTTCCTGCTATGTGCCACCCATTCACCATTGCTGTTCATCCTCACCCCCAAATAATTAAACTCCTTGATACCTATAGTAAGTAAAGGAAGCAGTATTCCACCCAAAAACTCAATACCGAGATTTCACCGTAGGCTTCCTGAATCCCCCAACATTTTTATTTTCTTAAAACTTTCTCTAACGATTTTGATTAAAACACCATATGTATAAGATATCTTCGTGGCAAATGAAATGTATATATTGAATTTTCTGAGAATGGCCCTCTGAAGTCCTCTTTATTCTGAATGACGTTTGTATAATTGGTAAACCGTAAGAGATAGATAAAATCCTACTACACAAAAAGATGTAGATGATGTTAAAACACACAATTTGTGCTTTTCTTTACCATTTCTGAGATACTGCGTATTAATGGTTTGAATTTTAAAATATTTAAAGCTTTTCTCAAATGGTGAATCGTTATTCGAGTTTTTTTCTTTAGATCATGCAAAGAACATGGAATTTAACGGTCATCACGTGCGATACGGTCTCTAAAAGTTTGACTATCGCTTTACCTACCAGATCGTAAATCGAAATGGGTGATTTTGAATTTAAAGTTTATCTGAATTAACAAGAAGTGACTAGAATAATTAGCTTTTGTAAAAATAATTTATGGAGGAGTGAGTGAAGAAAGCCAAGTGAATACAAACCATCAGTCTTTTTCCCCCTCAGAATCCTTTCTTTGGGGAAAGCAACTAAGATGTTATTTATGTTGTTAACTAAGTAGACCTAAGGTATATTACACCTATACGTTTTGTAACAATAACTTAGACCATACTTCCATGGAAATATAACATACAGGTTGAACCAACAGACTTTCAAAAGTTGTTCAGGGGTACCTCCTGAGTATTTTGGTATAGGGGACCCATGGTCTCCGGCGGCTCGTTCCAGAGTAATAATGTAATTATGATTTATTCGGCTTGTTACCCCATCACCCTTGTTTCTGTGAAAATACCTTCACAATAGTGAAGAAGCCTGCGTAATATGCAATAACCAAAGCGTACAGCACACAACACAGAGGAATGCATCCCGCAGACGAACGTACACTCTATCCAGTGTGTTCAATCTGATCTGTCACTGCACAGTACAGTACGTAACAAATGCAGAACTGTTCCCTTGCAGGTATCGTTCAAAATGTCGACCACCATGACCACGGCAGAGTGTACAGCGACGCACCGTCTTACACGCTGGAGCATTCCAGGAGTTCGTCTGCTTCCGCGGCTGCGATAAACCTAGCAACCAGGTGCATGCGAGCATCTACCGGAGTCTCGTAAACTAAGCTCTTCACATGCCCCCAGAAGAAGATGTCCATTGGAGTCATGTCTGGTGACCAAGCTGGCCATGAAACAGGACCACCGCGACCAATCCATTGTCGTCCAAACTGTACATCAATGTGGTTTCTAACATCGAGTGCAAAGTGTGCTGGCGCCCCGTCATGTGGAAACCATATAAGCTGACGAATTCTCAGCGGCACATCTTCTAGGAACTGTGGGAGGACATGTTGAAGGAACGTTTTGTACACGACTCCGTTCAGATATCAGGAAATATGTAAGGTCCGATCACAAAATCGTTAATAATACCAGCCCATGCATTCACAGCAAACTGCTGTTGATAGTGAGTGTGGATTTTCGTAATCCCATATATGGCTATTCCTACTGTTGAACATGTCCTCTCTTGTAAACTTGGCCTCGTCTGTAAACAACACCAAAGCAGGAAAATTGTGTTTTTCTACACATTGCTGTAGGAACCAATTTGCAAATTACACCCGAAATGGTCAGTCCGCTGGCTACAATGGCTGCGTCTGCTGTGAATGATACAGCTGCAATTGTTGTTCATGTATGACCCTCAAAATAGTTGACTGCCTTGTGTTCAGAGCTCATGCAACGCGGCAGGATTGTCACCAATCGCATGTAACACATTCTCTTCCAGATCGGGTGTTCTGGCATACCTCGCACGGCCAGTATCTTCCATTCCAACACGGAAGGATCCAGTTTCTCGTAGGCACCTATGTACAGATGCAAAAGTACAGTTATGTGGTTGCCGTCGGTGAGGGATCAACTCAGCATAGCGTCGTTGTGCCGCTCTTCCATTCATTCAGTGAACCCATACATGAGGTACATATCGGGCAACTCTTCAACAGTAATCCTATCCATACTGCTGTGTTCACTGTCGGACAAACAAAACCCTAGACGGAACCGAGCAGTACTGAATGCAATCTTGAGGGCACGAGTTAAAGAGGACATTACTGTTGTCAACAGCAGGAACCGTGAGCGAATGGAAACAATTTGTTTACAAACAAGACACAGCGCATACTGTCGACATGTGCATTGTTGTGTAGTATTTTGAGTGTAATACAGATACAGAGCTAATGGGTACAAGAAACCAAACGAAATGCAATTATTCTGCAACTAGCCACCAGAGACCGTGGGTCCCTTATATCAAAATACTCAGAAGGTATCCCTGCACAACCTCTGAAAGTTTGTCGTGTAATTCTGGTTCATGCTGAGATATATATACGTTTTAAAATGTGCATATACAGGATGATTCAATTAAACCAAATGTTTACAGTTGTGTAGTAAACATTACTTTTGGTATTTAGTAAAATAATAAATGTATGAGTTTAATGTCAATAAAGTTTATTCAACAAAGGGAAATATTTCATTTTTTGAAAATGATGTCCCGCAAATGACCATCATTTTTGCGACGACCATCTGCCTCAGCAAACAATGTTTGTAACATGTCATCTGGAATAACATTAGTTTCTCTATGAATATTGTCTCTGGTGTCTACAAGGATTTGTGGATGATTTGAGTACACCTTGTTTATCGCACATCCCCAGAGAACGTAGTCGCAGAGAGAGAAATCTCGGATCTTGGAGGCCATACAATGTCTCCATTTTCCGAGATGAATTCATTCCCAAGAACAGACGCTATGGAAATTCTAGCACTGTGTGCTATGGTGCTGTCTTGCTGTGGCTATTTTGAATGTGAAACAATTTCCGAAATGGTGGATTAATGCTTTAGATAATTACAATGCATGAAGTTTTAAACCTTTGTACCTTCCTTTGGCCCCGTAGTTATGTAGTAGCATAAAAGCTACACAGTTTTCACATAATAGAGAACTCCTTGACATGTCCTCCGTGGACTAGTGGTGCCGTGCTAGCCTCTAGTTCCCAAGGTCGCGGGTTCAAGGGCGATGGATTTTTTCGGGAGTAAAAATCCTTAGCATGGCTTCCTTCGGAAGGGAAGTAAAGCCGGTGGTCCCGTGTTGTAAATTTACAGCACGTAAAAGAACCTCAAGCCTGATAAAGAGGCCTCTGAGCAAAATTACCGATCTTTCACGCCCAATATAGAATGGGACGCTAAGGACCATAGTAGTTAAAGAGCGTCCATAAATAAAAAAACTCAATTTTCAAAAACTCCTTGACATAATTATACAACGAAATACATACGAATCTGGCGACAATGAAGATTCTCCATTGCAAGGTCACCAAATTCAACATTTTGGAAATGGCACATAACTTGTAACCATCGAGAAAAAAAGTCTTCTCAGTTGTTAATTGAATCAAGCAAGCAAGTCCATTCGCCTGTGTTTAGAGAAAACGAAGAAAACCTTGTTAACACTTACAATATTGTTTCTACAATTTTGTGATGAATTACCTACATACTTGTAGAATCAAGTTACCTGTGCTGTATCAGAGTCGTTCCAACACATTCGATAAATATTGTTGAAGTAGGCCTCTTTGAAAGTTGGTGGACATTCTTCCTTTTGCCAATAAATTGCCATTTTGTGGGTCGTTTGCAAAGGAACTCAAAGAATCACAGATTTAAACAGTTACGTATTTATTGTTACTTGTGATTTTCACAGCTTGAAAATATTTACTTTTATTTAATCAAAGATCTTAAGAATAATAATTATAGCAATGTAGTATTAAAATAGTTTTAATTAACAATATTTTAACAAGTAGCTACTAATCTTCTCCATCACATTGGACATTATTAATTCCTGTGGGCCATTGAAAAATATTGTTATAAAACTCGTGTTAATTTGATAGAATATATTTAATCATTTTATTGAGATCTTGAACTTCTTAGGATTTATAGGAACTTTAGAGTTGTATGCCATATTTCTCGGATAATCAGATATTACTTTTCCCCTAAAAATAACCTGTATGTATTGCGAAGCAGTGCATCTATTCACTCCGAACAAACGACATATCCTGGTTTTTGATGTGTGTACGTCAAATGCCAGAATTTAGCAAGTGAAAACTTTTCCTTCGTTTGACAATAATAGTTTAGGGCAGATGAAGCTTTCTTAAAGTGGTGTGACCACCATTCTTTAACGTCAGTGATATCTTGATGTTCAACAACCTTGCTGAAAATAATGCTGTGTTCTTCTTGAGTTAATTATTATCACAACATACTGTTTCAAAGAATAGATTCTTTCTTGTATCATTCTCTTTATTACGGGGAAATCCCTATCGCACGGGACGAAGGAGTGACCTCCTACAGGAAAATTGTGCTTTGAGGAACGAAGTTTCTGCCCCACGTATGGAAAGCCAATTTTAAGTAGGTGTTGTATTGTATTTCGACTGTTTGGGAAGCTGAACTTGAAGCAGTTGCAACCGCACGTATGATAAAAAGTTTCCGGTACCCTTCGCCCCAAAAATGTACTTTCCGGTGGCCTTTGCCTCAAAATGTTTAAAAAAATATTAACTTTTTAATTTTGACTGTTTCTTTAAATATTATATATTTATGTTTGTCTCGGCTGCGTCAGTATTTATATTTTTAGAGACAAGAATGTCTTAGCAGGGAGTGGTGCGACTGAAGAATGTAGGCTTACACAGATTTTAAGTTTTTCTTCACTCCCTTTATTAATGCTTGACACAATTTAAATAACACTTCACTGATATAGAGAGCTGTGCGATTCTTTTGTTAATTACTTGCACTTTTTAACACTTAAATACGTATTAAATTTCTCGAGGACGCATTTTGCGTCCGTTAGGAACACTGTCTACAAGCAACTGACAACTGAATTTGTAAATTTTGCTCCATTTTAGTTTCTGATTGGCTAATGCTAGTCCAATAGAATATTTAACTAAAGCTTTTTCTGGTTGTTGATTGGCTATTTTATTAAACTCCCTCAAAAATTACATTATTGTTGCTCCAAGAATTACCAGTAGCATTTAAACTTTCTAATTCATTATTGCCTCAAGGTTACCTCATTGTTAGAAACTTTTAACCTATTTTCTCACAGCTCCTACATTATTAAATTACGTAATACATTTACATAACATTATTACACATGTATATAATAATATAAACATATACAATGACTGTAATATACATTTTTTATATATTGTTATATACACATAGTGCTTTAAGACGGGCTGTTATTGTATTTTATATATTATATAATTAGACTGAAATCATTTAAATGTTAAAAATACTGCCTCAGCTTAATTATTTAAAACTTGCCAATAATTGCCAGACACGCCAGGTACCGCACAACAGTGTTGTTTCGAATTTGCCCGCCACAAGAATCACTAAACACATGTATAGCATGTGCACCACTCTCGATCAAAGTTTGACCGCGGTCAATTCGGTGCATCGATAATTATCAAAATTAAATGAGGTAGTTCATTATGGTTAACTTTGATCGCAGGTGCTGGAGTCAAATTGCATAAATTGCTGCCCGTTTCCATATTTTAAGGTATTGAGGAAGAGATAATGTACCTTTACTTAAATCGGGATCAACGTCAAAGCAGGGACATTGTAGAAGGAGACAACCCTCTTGAAATGTATGGGAACTAGACATTTGAAGAACAATTCCGGCTATCAAAGGATACAGAGTGCTAGCTAGTAAATAAAATGCCTGAGCGTTCAGAGTTTCTTATGAATCGCAACACCCTGTTTCATCTATGAAAACAATGTTAACAACTTTGAGATCATGTGCTACAGCAGCTTTTAATGTTATTATTGGAGATATTTCTAGCATACACCGAACGCCGCCGTCGCGTATTATCAGTGACGTGCCATATATTTAATTGTCTCTTTTTGTCCACGATTTGTATCGTTCTCGTGGAGCAGAATTAAGATCTGTGATGGATTTCATTAAATCGATAGATTTTCGGGTATCGTGGAATATATATTCCTATTTTATCACTATTTGTTAAACTTCAGTTATTTCAATAACGTTGGTCAAGGCAATTGAAACTGTAATAAAAGCTCAAATCATTACGTCTGTTAATCCATAATTTACGTCACATTATTATGAGGTAAGTAATTATGTATTATCAAAATGCTAGGCATAACACAGTTAACAAATAGCCTTTTTTAATTTCCCGAAAGTTTACATGTCGTAACTCACGCTATTTTAACAATTAGCTATATATTTGGTTATTACAACTCGCCTGGTGTCTTGTTTAAATGCGTGGCTTAATACATAATTTGTAGACATTTTTGTTTACCTCCAAGAGAATGTCCAATCATAACATTTCAAAGTCAAAACAAAAACGAAGCGATATAGACAAGGTGATTGTAATTGTACTACAACCTCTTTGGATATACAGTTGGATGCTTTCCTTCGAGTAATTCTCGTAGAATCGTGAGCGTTCAGCCGCCTAGTGGTCAGTTGAACGAGAATTAACAACGATGCACCGCAACTACAGTTTAACCGCGGTCAAAGTTTTATCACGTTTCAGTGACCTTCGATCAACAAGTATTTAACCAGGAATGGTGCACATGGCCAGTCGTTTTCTCACTGAGTCAAATAGTCCATGTATGTAGTCATTTGAGAAATGTGCACACTTCATTGGGACCTGTATTACCTTGTCCTTCATGGTAGCAATAAAACCGTGCTGTATTGTTTTTCACATTATGGATCTCAAACACAAAAAGCCTCAGTTTTCGTAAGTAGAACATCTCTGTACAAGAAGACAAGGAAGGAGAACATTTTGCATAAAGTCGGAACACTAGGCCGACTACGTCATTTCTTTCAGCACACAGCTTTATTGCCTCTTGTTATTTTTTATAAAACTTTGATGTTCGTCGTTTGTGAACCATCAATTCAACAACAGCCACTCGTTTTTCGTCTTCATTCAGAAACGAAGATTTAATTTTGGCTTGAAGTTCTTCACAGGCAGAATATACATCTACTTGTGGGCGACCGAATCTACGAGTATAATAAAAATTTGCATTGAAGTATTTAAGATAGAATTCGTACTTCACTGTCAATTCTGGGTTTTCCCCACAAAAAAGATCATACATCTTTTTCAAATTTATGTTGGAATCTAAATATAAAATAATTTTGCCACTGTAGTCTGGCTGGTGGTTTGGGAAAGATCGAATATGAGCATCTATCTTGGCAATCCATTAGGTTCTGTTGTATTTCTCCTGTTAATATGCTTCCCTCTATGGTCATCTCGAGTCTGGCCATTAACAAGGAGCGACAGCCTATCACAGCATCCCATACTAAAATGGGATTTACAAGGCGTGAATATTAGAATACAAGCATTGTTTCATAACAGAAAATGATTACTAGAATGGCTTTTAGATTTCAGGTTGTTGTTACTTTACAGAGAATGTATGTAAGAACAAAAGTTAATCGTATGTTATTCCAAGCAACATACAGGGTGGATCATTTTTAAGTTGAAACTGTACAATATCTCCAAAACTAAGCGTTGTAGAAAGAAATGTCTTGAATAACGGTTGCTTGATATTATAGGGGAAAGTAAATGCCATAGTCGTGTTTTTTTTTTTTTTTTTTTTTTTTTTGGAGGACGTTGTGATGGTCATTTTAGGATGAATTTAATTTTTACTTTCTCTACTACGTATAGTAAGTAGGGGAAGTATTGTATTCCACCCATTTCACCGGAAATACATGTTTTGAGACCCCCTGAATCCAAAAAAAACATTTTTGGAAACAAGTCCGTGTGTGTGTCTGTGTGTCTGTGAACAGCATAACTCAGAAACGAACAGTCGGATAAACACCAAACTTGGTATTTAGGTTCAGTATCTTCCAAGGATGCGACACGAAGGTTTTCAAGAAAATCCCCCACCCCAGAGTACCCTTTACATGGAAGATTTTTCGAAAAATTTAATTTTCTCAAAAATGGCTCTAACGATTTTGATTAAAATATCATATGTTTAAGATATTTTTATGACAAATAAAATGTATATCTTGAATTTCCTGGGAATGTCTCCAAAAGTATTCTTTATTGTGAACGACTTTTGCATAACTGGTAAACCATAAGAGATAGACAAAATTTTACAACACAAAAACTGTAGAGCGCGTTAAAATACACAATTTATGTCATATACATTTTTTTTGTTAAGTGAACCATTTTCGAGATATTGCTTGTTATTCCCTTAAATTTTTCAATACTTATTTTCTAAAATGGGAATTCGTTATTCATTTTTTTGTCTTGGATATGCAAAGAGTTATAATCTGTGGCAAAGAGAATGGTGCTGCACCTAGCAACCAGCTATTAAGAGATATGTATGTGCTTAAAGGCTACTGTTTTTCTACATTGCCCTGGTAAATATATTTTCCCCTTACATCTACAAGAAAATTAGCAATAAGATAGAGTCTGCAAATGTTTATCTCAATTAACATGAAGTAGATGGAGAATAAGCGTATGTATAAATAGTTTGTACAAGAGTAGAGAAAGTCATGTGAGTGTAACACATCAGATTTTTTTTAAATGGGAACCTACATTTTGTTTGTTGTTTTCTCATTAGAAAAGATTTATAAAAAGATGTTTATTTTGACGGAAACAAACAACAAATTTTGGTTCCCAATTGCCAAACGTAACTTGACCCTCAAATGACATCCATGGATGGTCCAACCATTCATGGCGCTCTTCGTACACAGCCATTCAGAATTTTCATTGTTATTTACATTGGTGTAAGAATAATTCCAAAGTGATTTACACAAATGTTGTTTAGCTCCTCCAAACAAAACACGACTAATGGTATTTACTTTCCCCCATAATATCAAGCAACTTTTATTCAAGACATTTCTTTACACAACGCTTAGTTTTGAAGATATACAATCTTAACTTAAATGGTCCACCCTGTATAATCACACTGACGCTAATGTGGGACAGTAAAATTTGAAATAATTTGTTTATTTCAATAATTTATAAAACATCCATTCACTATTTTTACTTTCTCTACTACGTACAGTAAGTAGGGGAAGTATTGTATTCCACTCAAAAATTCGATACCGAGATTTCACCGGAAATACATGTTTTGGGGCACCTGAATTCAAATACAGCATTTTTGGTAACATGTCCGTGTGTGTGTGTGTGTGTGTGTGTGTGTGTGTGTGTGTGTGTGTGTGTGTGTGCCCGTGAGGCTGTGTGTCTGTGAACACCATAACTGAAAAACGTCAAACTTGGTATTTAAGTTCAGTGCCTTCCAAAGATGCGACTGGAAGATTTTCAAGAAAATCCCCTCAACCCCAGACTACTCTTTACATGGAAGATTGTTCGGAAATTTTGATTTTCCTAAATATGGCTCTATCTATTTTTATTAAAATAGAATATATTAAAGATACTTACATGACAAATAAAATGTTTATCTTGACTTATGTGGGAATAGACTGTGAAATCTTTTTCATTCGGAAGGAAATTTGTATAATATTGTATAACTGGTAAACGTACTAGCGATAGAGAAAACGTACTACACAAAAATTGTAGATCTCTTTAAAAGACGCAATTTATTTCAAATACACTTTTTGTGGCATAATCATTTCTGAGATATCCGTTATTAAAGGTTCAAATTCTTTATTACTTGATCATACCCTTCAAGTCCTATCAACATTCAGTTGTTACTCACGATGTCGTCTTAAACATTTGACTGTCGTTGTTCCCTTTGTATCTAAAACGAAATGTGTAATGTAGCTATTTCTGCAAAGGTTTATTTGGATTAAAACTTATTAGATAGAAAAATAAGCTTCAGTAAGAATAGTTTGTATACCCACTAATAAAGATAGAGGGTAGAGAAAGTTATGTGAATGTATCACATCCGAATTTTTATTGTTAGGCTGAACACAATTCTCTATTTATATGATTTGGTTATGTTTCATAACTGGTAATGAACTCGATTGCAATATACTTGAAGCGTTTGGCATAAGTATCATACATAATATCGTGCCGTTTTGAGGTGTAGCTAAGGAGGGGATATTGGGGTGGAATCCGTTTGCTAAAATTAGTGTAAAAATTAATAGCAAAAATAGCATGGTTAAAATAATATCATCTTTCTAGTCTAGGTGGTAAAAACAAAATACTTTCTAGTCGTGCCACTAGTAGCGCTGTATTTACGCCGCATGTCTTAGATAGTATTGCCAAAGGTGATAGTAACACAGAAACTGTACTTTAGATATGTTAAGATATCAGGGGCATGTTTTCGTTCCGGTGCTAAATTTTAGTGGTTTCCAAATGAGTGCAATATCTCCCAGTTTAAAACATAACTAGAAATATTATTTGTAGTGAAATAAAACGGACTATAGCGGTAATGCTGGTGCCATAGCTCAGTTCATAGAGTACCTGCCTGCTGTGGGTGGGGTAGGAATGTTTCTCTACCCAAGATTATTTCCTGTCTTCCCCAGAGTCTGGAAGTATGAGTGCGTGTGTGATCTAATGATTAAAACCCAAAAAGTGCAATAAACACAACCAGGGTCGTATTTAAAGGGGGGTTTCTAGGGTTCAAACACCCCCCCCCGAAGCTTCTGACAGTTTTATTTATTTAAATTCATAGCAAACTAATATGGGAAAATGTCGTTAGATAACAGTGGATCTATTGCTAGTAGCACATTTACAAGAAAAAGGGAAACTTAATATCGCGCCTTACACAGGTAAGGTGACCATACATCCCGGTTTTCGAAGCAGTCTCCATGTTTTGTGCTGTAAGGTGGAATATCTTCATTCTGGTGAGTTTTTCTTGTCTATATAATGTCTCCAAGCAATTTTCTTATCCATGTAATGTGTATGTACTACGGAGTACGTACATGGTAACTGTGTGGAGTACTGCTAAGTTTAGATCTACTTGTGGAAAACCCTCCCCGAAATTTTTTTCTGCGTACGGGCATGAACCGAACGACAAGAGAATAGAGTTAACACCATTGCTAATAGGCAATAAGTTCCAAAGGAAAGGCCGCCGATAAGACCAATATAGTTAAAGGACGGGTATAAATGGAACAAAAAATGGCCTACGGAGGTAATATAAAATACTTCACGTGTCATTAATTCATTAATTCAACACATTTGTCGCTTAGAATACGCAAAACATCCTATCCTCTTTTTAATTTCAATTGCTGCACCTTATTCAGTGAATCTAAAATCTATTTATTTAAATATTTCAACTCATAATTAATTCATGTTTATCATTTGAATTGATACAAATTGTTTAAAAACCGGATCCCTATACATAACCCTCCTTAATATTTTTCTGGCTACGCCATTGGTGCCGTCATAACCAGATGCGACTGTATTTTGTTTCACTGTGTCTTTTGTTTTCTCAGTTGTTGTGACGTATGAGATGGGACCAGGAAACAGAGGGGACACCTCGCACCTCGACCCAACACGGATCTTGTGCTTACCATCCCCAGGAGGAACGGATGAGGTGAAGGAACCGCAGGCAGGTTGCTGACAGAGATACGCAGAGGTCTCTAATAATTCTAACCTTGATATCACACCGGCGGGCTACTCAAAGAAGGCTACCATCTGGCAGGGCCGAGAAGAACTTTCCAACAAGCAAGCATCTATGCCATCTGTCCGACACCGATCGACACTGCACAGCCCCTAAGCCTACCTGAAGAAACATGAAAGGGGAAGCGAAATGACACGATATGATGTAAGGAAATTCGTGGTAGAAGAGAAATCACCCCAACATTCGTCTTGCCAAACAGGAAAAGCCAGGAAAAACCCATGGTCATAGACCCGGCCCCATTAATCTGAGGCAGTATTTTTAACACTTGATTAATTTTAATTAAATTATATAATATGTAAATTTAATAACAGTCCTCCTTCAAGCAATATGTATGTAATCATTTTTAAAAAAATGTATGTAACAGTAATTGCAAATGCTTATATTATTGTAAACATGTTTAATAATGTTATGTGAATGCATTCCGTGATTTAATAATGTAAGAGCTGTGAGAATAATAAGTTTTAAGTTGCTAACAATGAGGTAACAATGAGGTAACCTTGAGGCAATAATGAGTTTGAGAGTTTGAATGTTACTAGTTATGATTAGAGCAACGATAATGTAAATGTGTGACAGTTTAAAATTAGCCAATCAACAGCCAGAAAAAGCTTTAATTAAATGCAGGTATTCTATTGGACCAGGATTAGCCAGTCAGAGACTTGAAATATAGAAGTTTACGGGTTTGGACGGTTGAAATATGTTCAGTTGCCTGCAGACCTTGGTAGTAACCGGATGGAAGATGTGTTCTCTAAAGAAATATTACGTATTCGTGTGAAACGAAAACTATGCATACGCGTTAACAAAGTGCAAGTATTAATTAAAAGAACCTCACAGCTCTTGATATCAGTGTAGTGCTATTTAATTTGTGTCAAGGATTAATAGAAAGAAGTGAATTTAAAACTTAAAATCTGTGTAAGCCTACATTCTTGTCGCACCACGCCCAGATTAAGAGAAACGTGTCTCTAAAATAATACTGAAGCAGCCGAGGCAAAAACAAACATGAATAATATCTATAGAACCAGTTTAATAACAAGTTTAATATTTTTTTTTTAAACTTGGAGTGTAACAACAAAAATACATCTTCAAAAATCAGCTTTACATACGTAGTAGCATATTACGTAAAGAACAATACTACTTCAAATCTTAAGATTGACGTCCATACGTGGAGATAAATAAACAAATAACGTAAAGAACAATCCTACTACAAATCGAGCCCAGGAGCTTCTGAATGCGAACTTCGCACGTCACTCATCTCGTTCTGGAACATATTATTAATTACCTGCCTTAATCTCACATTGAATAATTGTATATGAAATTATTGTTAACTAGATTTCCCTAACAATTCTGAATTATTGCATTATTTTTCCCACCAAGAATATTTAAAGAAGGGATACTTCTTCAGAATTACTCGTTATTCAGAACCAATTAGCCGATTTTTCTTGATTCCAGATAATCTACACCATTCCATTGTTATCGAAAACAAATTAATATGGCTGTATTACTTCTTTTGTTTATAGACAAACTTTACTATGATCAACTGAATAATACAGAGTGAGCCAAAAGACTCCGAACCGCCTGCGCGGTGTTTTTTCTATCCGCGTCCTCGGCGCTCGTTGCCGTCTGCCGCTATCATAGAAAGACGCGGATGAAACCATATAACATTTTTAAAACTACTTTTAAAGACTTTACTTACCAACTTTATGAAAGGAAATGCTGAAACTAGCCACCGTCGTTGTCCATACATTTTTGGCGCCTTTTTAGGAAACTATCCATCACCCGCCGTAGTTCACGCTGCGAAATTTTCTGGCGGATATTTTAATTCTTTCAGGGTGTGTGGGTTTGTCTTGCACACTTTACGTTTTAAGTTACCCCGGAGTGGTATTTTATGAACAATATTACCGGCTGCGCGGTGTTTTTCCACTGGGCGTGTGGAAATATGATAAAAACATGATAACGCACTGCTGTTATAAGCAAATTCACGTTGTTGTGGTTTTGCTGTGCAGTGTGAAGTGCAGTTTTGAGTTGACGGTGATGTGATGTAGGTCAGTTATTACGAGTTATTTATTATTTTGTCCTGTACTTAGTCACAAAGTATATTATGGCTCAGTATATGTTTTCTACTGCACAGCGTGTATTTATTTACGATTCGTATGTGTTAACTCGGTCAGCTCGCCAAGTGAAAGTGCGATTTGCAGAAAGATTTCCAGATGTAAAAGTTCCAGGCCGTACAACAATCCATGAACTTTACAGTAAATTTCAGGCCACAGAAAGTGTTCAGGCTAAGAAATCTAAAAGACGGCATTCGATTCTTACCGAAGAAACATTAGACGACATCGGTCATCGTTTGGAAAATTTCCCCCAAAAATTCCATGATGGATAGTTTCCTAAAGAGGTTGCCAAAAATGTATGGACAACGACGGTGGCCAGTTTCAGCATTTCCTTTCATAAAGTTGGTAAGTAAAGCCTTTAAAAGTAGTTTTAAAAATGTTATATGGTTTCATCCGCGCCTTTCTATGATAGCGTCAGACGGCAACGGTGACGAGACACGGACAGGAAAAACACTGCTCAGGCGGTTCGGAGTCTTTTGACTCTCTGTGCAGTAACTAGGCTTTGGATTACATTGAATCTCAGAGTATCACAATGTTTATTGAAGTATGATGCTGTTATTTATAAATCAACGATCTATCATGAACGCAGATAAGGTAAGTTATTAAATGGTTGCGGATAAAACATTGTATGTAGGTAGCTATGGAATGAGTATAATAATCGCTCTCATGGGCTTATGCCTCGTTCTTGCAAAGCACATTCGAGTGGTAATAATGCTGTTAGGTATCCCACTAAATCACTATACTACAATTATACCACAGGCCCCAATATTGATTAAGCGATGTAAACACTGAAGGTGGCTTCTAATTTGCTCTTCACGGAAAATATAGCTAATTTATTGCAGCAACATCCCTGTGAGAGTGTGTCATCTTCCGTTGCTTTATAAAACCGGATGATAAGGCGCTTGGTTCTGGGAAAGACACAAGACATTGCTCCGAGCGGGAAATGTTAAACGCCAATTTATCCTGAGAATGCGACAAGCATTTGACGTCATGCCAGGCGGAGTAACAAATGATCCAAAACGTGGTTGGGCACTTCAACAGTCCGCCGTACTGGACCTTCATAAGAACTCTTACGTAAGGACGCCCGTACGGAGAAGATTCTTATATTTACTATCTCTAACTATAGTAAGTAGGGCAAGTATTGCATTCCACCCAAAAATTCGATACCGAGATTTTACCGGAAATGCATGTTTTGAGATCTCATGCATAAATAAAACAAAAACCGAAAGAGATCCGTGTGTGTGTGTGTGTGTGTGTGTGTGTGTGTGTGTGTGTGTGCGCGCGCGCGTGTGTGTGTGTGTATGTGTGTGTGTACGTGCGTGTGTGTGTCTGTGAACAGCATAACTCAAAAACGATGAGGCAGTATTTTAATACCTGAATAATTGCCATTGTATTTTATAATAAGTAAATTCAATAACAGCCCGCCTAGAAACAATATATATGTAATAATTATTTGAATTGTATGTAACAGTCATTGCAAATGCTTATTTTTATTGTAAACATGTTTTAATAATGTTATGTGAATACATTATATACTTTAATAATGCAAGAGCTGCGAGAATAATAAGTTTTAAGTTGCTAACAATGAGCTAATAATGAGGTAACCTTGTGGCAATAATGAGTTTTAGAGTTTGAAAATTACTAGTCATGATGAAAGCAACGATAATGTAATTTCTCTAACAGTTTTAAATTAGCCAATCAACAGCAAAGATACGTTTTAAGTAAAATGCAGATATTCTATTGGACTAGAATTAGCCAATCAGAAACTTGAAATTCCGAAGCTTACGGGTTTTGACCGTTGAAAGTTACTCAGTTGCTGGCAAACCTTGGTAGTGAACAGATGGAAGATGTGTTCTCTACATAAAATATTACGTGTGAATCGTAAAAATAAGTATACGCGCTAAGTGAAAGTATTAAAGATTCTCACAGTTCTTAAAAAGTGTAGTGCTTTATAAAAAAATGTGCAAGGATTAATAAAAGAAGTGAATTTAAAAAACTTAAATTCTGTGATGTCTACATTCTTGTTGCACCACGCCTTGACTAACATGCATGACTCTACAAACATTACTGACGCAGCCGAGGCAAATTCAAACATAAATAATATATAGAAGCAGTTTTAATAACAAAATTAAATATTATAGTGTAAAACTTGGAGTGTAAAAACAAAATTACATCTTAAAATCACTTTCTCATACGTAGCAGCATATTGCGTAATAACAGTAACTATTACGTAATCAAGAAAATTCAAACCGACGCCCAAAGCGTGTTACAAACTCCTTAAAGCAACTAGTAAGTATTTACGTAAACATATTCACGTGAAACAAACACAACTACTTCAAGTTGGCTCCCATACGTGGGGCAGTTAAAATTACGTAACCCGACAAAACAAAAGCAGCACAACATAACCTTTTTCAAGCTTACGTAAAATGTAATACCTACGTAAGCACACATCTACTTCAACGAAAAGTCTGATAAATACCAAACTTGGTATTTAAGTTCAGTATCTTCTAAAGATGCGACACAAAGATTTTTAAGAAAACACCCCCACCCCAAACTACGCTTTATATGGAACATTTTTTGAAATATTTAATTTTCTAAAAAATGTCTGTACTGATTTTGATTAAAATATCAAATCTTAAAGATATTTACATGACAATTAAAATGTATATCTTGAATTTTCTAGGAATAGCTTGTGAAGTCCTCTTCATTCGGAAGGAAATGTATTTGATCTTGCATAACTGGCAAATGTTAAAGGATAGACGAAAGGGTACTACACAAAACTTGTAGATCTCTAAAATACGCAATTTATTTCAAATAGCTTTTTTTGTGGCATCAGCCATTTCCGAGATATCCGTTATTAATGGTTCAAAGTGTTCAATACTTAGTCATTCTCTTGAAGTCCTGTCGATTTTCAGTTGTTTCTCGCGACGTCATGGAAACAGTATGGAATTTTAAGGCCAGCGTATAGCGTCCAGTTGTTAAATATTTGACTATCGCTGTACTCTTTGTATCTATAACGTGATGTACAATGCACATGTTTTCGGAAAGGTTTATTTCGATTAAAATGATACAGATAGGAAAATAAACTTACGTAAGAATAATTTGTATACCCACTAACAAACGTAGAGGGCAAAAAGTCATGTGAATGTAACACATCAAACTTTTAGAAAAAGTTCCGCGTGTGTATGAATAGCAGAACTCAAAAACGAAAAGTTGGATAAATACCAAAGTTGGTATTTATGGTCAGCATCTTCCAAAGATGTAACACGAAGATTTTCAAGAAAATCCCCTCACCCAAAACTATACATTACATGGAAACATTTTCGTTATTTTTTATTTTCTCAAAAATGGTTGAAACTATTTTGATTAAAATACCATATGTTTGATGATATTTGTATTACACATAAGATGTATATCTTGAATTTTCTGGGAGTAGCCTGCGAAGTCCTCTTCGTTCTGAATTACTTGTGTATAATTACTAAACCGTAAGGAATAGACACAATCTTACTACATAAAAATTGTGGTCTTCATTAAAGCTCACAATTTATGTCAAATAAAATTTTGGGAGGAAGTTAACCATTTGTGAGATGTTCTCTGTTATTGGTTTAAATTTTCAAATACTTACACTTTTTGCAACTGGCAAGTCGCTATTCGTATTTTCTCGTGTTCAAGCAAAGAGCAGTGAGTTTCATATCCATCACATAGCGATCCACTTTTGAGAAATCTGACTAGTGACATTTAGTCACAAAATTATGCATTGATTATAATATTGATTATATTACTATTTATATTAGTTTTAGTTATACACTACGTGATCAAAAGTATCCGGACACCTGGCTAAAAATGACGTACAAGTTCGTGGCGCCCTCCATCGGTAATGCTGGAAGTCAATATGGTGTTGGCCCACCCTTAGCCTTGATGACAGCGTTCACTCTCGCAGCCATACTTTCAATCAGGTGCTGGAAGGTTTCTTGGGGAATAGCAGCCCATTCTTCACGGAGTGCGGAACTGAGGAGAGATGTCGATGTAGGTGGTGAGGCCTGGCACGAAGTCGGCGCTCCAAAACATCCCAAAGCTGTTCTATAGGATTCAAGTCAGGACTCTGTGCAGGCCAGTCCATTACAGGGATGTTATTGTGTGTAACCACTCCGCCACAGCCCGTGCAGTATGAACAGGTGCTCGATCGTGTTGAAAGATGCAATCGCCATCCCCGAATTACTCTTCAACAGTGAGAAGCAAGAAGGTGCTTAAACTATCAATGTAGATCTGCGCTGTGATCGTACCACGCAAAACAACAAGGGGTGCAAGCCCCCTCCAGGAAAAACACGACCACACCATAACACCACCACCTCCGAATTTCACTGTTGGCACTAGACACGCTAGCAGATGACGTTCATCGGGCATTCGCCATACCCACACCCTGCCATCGGATCGCCACATTGTGTACCGTGATTCGTCACTCCACACAACGTTTTGCCACTGTTCAATCGTGTAATGTTGACGCTCCTTACAACTAAGCGGGGCGTCGTTTGGCATTTTTCTGCGTGATGTGTGGCTTATGAGCAGCCGCTCGACCATGGAATCCAAGGATTCTCACCTCACGCCTAACTGTCAGTACTTGGAGTAGATCCTGATGCAGTTTGGAATTCCTGTGTGATGGTCTGGATAGATGTCTGCCTATTACTCTTTACGGCCCTCTTCAAATGTCGTTGGTCTCTGTCAGTCAACAGACGAGGTCGGCCTGTACGCTTTTGTGCTGTACATGTCCCTTCGCGTTTCCACTTCACTATCATATCAGAAACAGTGGACCTAGGGATGTTTAGGAGTGTGGAAATCTCACGTACAGACTTCTGACACAAGTGACACCCAATTACCTGACCACGTTCGAAGTCCGTGAGTTCCACGGAGCGTCCCATTCCGCTGTTTCACGATGTCTAATGACTACTGAGGTCGCGGATAATGAGTACAGGCAGTAGGTGGCAGCACAATGCACCTAAGATGAAAAACGTATGTTTGTGGGAGTGTCCGGATACTTTTGATCACGTAGTGTATTAGTTAGACTAATTATACGAGCATTTCAATATTAATTATTATTAGGTCTTACCTTTACAGTAGCTAGAAATCTGAATTGATTTTGCAATTTTTGTATAAGCGTTGCCTGTTTGTGCGGGATTTTATTTTTAGAGGAAGAAAGAAGATCTGCGTAGAAAAAACCAAGAAATGTAATTGTCGAAATCATATTAAAACATAAGTATAGGTTGTTCTTCACACTATTACAGTAGAGAAATTTGCAACGTTTAATAGCATACAGTGTTATATAAATGAAGTTCATAGCACGGTTCAGTGCTTAATTTAACAGTTAAGGTACATCTAGGTTATAGGTACGCAATTATGGCGGAGAAGAAGGTGATGACCAAACATTTGCACTGAAAAAAATATTACAGAGTAATATATGATATGACAATGATTCGTAACAGTAGCAGAACACCGAAATACGGTAGAATTGGAATAACATGAGACTTCTGACACCTCCTGGAAGGGTATGTTTCCATGGCAAAGTCCCCTCCGTTGTTGCTCCAGACAGTAAGAGCCACCACCCTCCTTTCCCTTCGCCTACAAGCTGAGCTTTGAGGGGTCACACGTTGCCATGTTGGCATGGTTTACAAATGCTCACTAGCATTACGTCCCAGCGAACTGTTTGCTAAAAGCTCACATATGCTCTAATACATGGTGACAACGCAGCTCTCCCACCACTCTGCTTGAAGCGAATGTCAAGAGTCTCAGGTTGTTTAAATAGCACTGTAGTATGCCTTTTGTAAATAGGTTGTCTTGTGATAACTCTGGTTATATATCTAGTGTTCAAGTGAGAATGTTGACCGCTCTGACATGTGGCATCAGCCATTTTTGTGTCGTCCTCCGTGGTGTAGTGCTTACCATGCTAGCCTCTAGTTTCCGAGGTCGCAGGTTCAAACCCGGCGGAGGGCGATGGATTTTTTCGGGCGTAAAAATTTTTATCATGGCTTCCTTCGGAAGGGAAGTAAGACCGGTGGTCCCGTGTCGTAGGTTTACGGCACGTAAAAGAACCTCAAGCCTGATAAGAGCCCTCTGAGCAAAATTACCGCTCCTTCACGCCCAATATAGAATGGGACGCTAAGGACCACGGCAGTTAAAGAGCGTCCATAAATAAACCTTTGTTTTTAGTAACCTGAGTTAGACTGCATCCCCTATATAAAGTGAATATAGTAGGCTTAAAGTAGTCAGATTTTTAGAACGCGGATATCTATGCAATGGCTTTGAAACTCCATGTTCTTTGCATGACAATGAGCAAAAATGAATAGTGACTTACCACTTGAAAAAGTGGAAGTATTTGCAAGTTCAGACCAATAACAAAAAGTATCTCGAAAATGACTGTCACCACAAAAATTGTTGTGTGACATAATTGTATCCTTTAACGAGATATACATTTATTATGTAGTAGGATTTTGTCTCTCTCATACGGTTTACAGTTATACAACAGTCATTCCGAATGGAGAGGACATCACAGAACATTCATTATTTGTCATCAAATATATTAAGCATGTGTGTGAATAAAAATCGTTAGAGCTATTTTAAGATCATAATAACTACAATTTTCCCATGTAAAGGGCAAAGCTAAAGGTACGTATCACGGAGGGGCCCCAGAAGCGGGGCAGAGCACCACAAGTAACGGCCCTTTTTGCTTCCAACGTGACCCCAAGGAGAAGGGATGAAGGGAGAGACCCGAAGATCGACCAGATCTAGACGCCGATGGCGCAAGCATGGACGGGATCCCTAACGTTTCCAGATAGAACGCTTCCGCCGCCACCCGGTCCCTGCCCACAAATCACAAACCTCCAGTGTTCCGGGGCGGAGCTCACTCGCAGGAGAGACCTAACTGAGAGGTACCGCAGCGACGCCTGGTAAGAAACCTTTACAGAACGCAAGCCACCGCCCAGCCGCAACTCGCCGAACACCGTCACCTGGTCCTACGACCTTGAAACAGACGACAAGGAAGATGCTGGGTACAGGAAATGAGAGGCAGGAGAGTCGTGATAGAAGATGAACCACCCCAGCATTCGCCTGTCGATCCGGGGAAACCACAAAAGCCGATGAGCCAGGGTGGCGCGGTTCCCGGGGATCCATCCCCATTACGGACCACAGACGTTGCCGACTGAGCCATCCCGCTCGGTCCATGTAAAGGGTATTTTGGGATGTTTTTTTTTCAGATTCGTGTCGCATCCTTGGAATATGCTAAACTTAAACACCTAGAATGGTATCCATCCGACTCTTCGTTTTGCAAACAGATAAACGCACACATTACTCCTACGGACGTTTTTTCTACAAATCTTGTATTACATTCACATGACTTTCTCTACCCTTTATGGTTGATTACGGGTCTATAAACAATTCTTGTGAAAACTTACTTATTTTTCTACCTACTTCATTTTAATCCAAATAAACTTTTGCAGAAATAGCTACATTACACATTTCGTTATAGATACAAAGGGAACAGCGATAGTCAAATGTTTAACAACTGGACGCTATATGCTGGCCTTAAAATTCTATACTGTTTCAATGACATCGCGAGAAACAACTGAATATCTACAGGACTTTAAAAGAATGACATGTTGAACAATTCAAACCATCAATAACGGATATCTCCGAAATGGTTTATGGCACAAAAAAGTTATTTGACACAGGCAGTATTTTTAACATTTAAATGATTTTAGTCAAATTATATAATACGTAAATTCAATAACAGCCCACCTTGAAGCAATATCTGTATGTAATAATTTGTAAAATATATGTAACAGTCATTGCATATGCTTATATTATTGTAAACATGTTCAATAATGTTATGTGAATGCATTACGTAATTTAATAATGTAGGAGCTTTGAGAAATAGGTTGAAAGTTGCTAACAATGAGGTAACATTAAGTAACCTTGAGGCAATAAGGAGTTTGAGAGTTTAAATGTTACTTGTGATTCTTGGAAGCATTAATGTAATTTTAGTGACAGTTTATAAAACAGCCAATCAACAACCAGAAAAAGCTTTAGTTAAATGAAGGTATTCTATTGGAGTAGGATTAGCCAATCAGAGACTTGAAATACAGAAATTTACAAGTTTAGACGGTTGGAATCTATTCAGTTGCCTGCAAACAGTGTTACTAACCAGACGCAAAAAGTGTCCTCAAGAAATATAATATGTATTCGTGTGAGACGAAAAATAAGTTTACGTGTTAAAAAAATGCAATGAATTAATTAAAGAATCTCACAGCTCTCTATATCAGTAAAGTGTTATTTAAATCGTATCAAGTATTAATAAAAAGGAGTGAATTAAAAATTATAATCTGTGTAAGCCTACATTCTTAGTCGTATCACAACGCTGCCAAGACTTCCATGTCTCTAACAATAATACTGACGCAGCCGAAGCAAACATAATTATTTAATACTTAAAGAAACAGTCAAATTACAAAGTTAATGTTTTTTAAACTTGGGGCAAAGGCCACCTAAAAATACATATGGGGCGTAGGCTACCGGAATCAGTTTACTATACGTGCTGTTGCAACTACTACAAGTTCGGCTCCCCAACAGTTGAAATATAATAAAACTCCTATAACAACTACTTCAAATTGACGCCCAAAGCGTGGTGCAAATAACGTAACAAAACAACTTCAACATAAATGTTATATTTTAAAGAGATTTACATTTTTTGTGCAATACGCTTTTGTCTATCGCTTAATGAATACCGATTACACAAGATTATACAAAATTCCCTGCAAATGAAGGGGACTTCGCATGCTATTCTCAGCAAATTCAAGGTGTTCACTTTATTTTTCGTGTAAATGTCTTTAATAATAATTTTAATCAAAATCCTTAGAGCCATTTTAAGAATATAAAAATGTAGAATAACTGTTTCATGTAAAGAGTTGTTGGAAGTGGATGGATTTTCTTGAATATTTTAGTGTCGCATCTTTGGAAGATATTGAATGAAGATGAAGTTTGGTACTTATCCGACTTTTCGTTTATTAATTATGCTGTTCACAGACACAAACACAAATACCTTTTTTGGGTTCAAGGAGCCTCATAACATCTATTTCCGGTGAAATCTGGGTATCGAATTTTTGATCGGCATGCAATACTTCTAGTCTATTGCGTGTTAAAATAAAAGTGATTAATCTCAAACTAAACTCCTGCGAAAGCTATATGTTACTTCTGTTTTACTTCAGATACAATTTAAGAGAGATTGAATAGATATTATGATCTTATTTACCAAACACGAATGTAAGTGCGGTTCCATTCTCTCAGAAATTCCCTGAAACAAGCAATGTCACGAAGGTCGGCTATGTTTTGCTCATGCGCCGATTGACCGCACCGCGTCGCATCAGACGCACAAACAAATTACCAAACAGTTGCCGGCTGGAAGGCCCTCAGACAGTATAGTAATCATTTCGCGGGATTTTCAGGCCCAGTTCTCAGAAATGAATCAAGAAAATTTGTGTGGTGGGGTTATATAGGTATGGTGGTACGTTGGAATTACTCATTGTAGTGTGAAGAGCCATCGTAGCTGACGCAATTTTAGGGTGAGTTCAAATTACTTCATTGTCATTGCTTGTTGAGTTTACACATGCAGCGGTAAATAATAATAGTAATAATTTTATAAATGTAATGTTTTCTTGGGAAAAGGTTTGGTTTTAGGCACTATAAAAAGGATAGCAATAATGCTTTTATTAATATAACTTTTATTTTATTTAGATTTTGCCCTTGAGACTCTATAAAACAACATTTCAATTTCTGTTTTATTATTTATTAAACACGTGGTGGCGTTTTTATTTCTCTTATGACACCTTAGTTACTTAATTGGCGGGGGGTAAATCAAGTATTATTTCCTCGCAATAATCGAGCCGAGGTACTTTTAACGTTCGGAGATTGTTGCGTCCTATAGGTACTATGTAGAGTAAGTAGGGGGAAGTATTGCACTCCATCCAAAAATTCTATGTCGAGATTTTACTGGAAATATATGTTTTGAGGCACCTTGAACCCATAAAAAGCATTTTAGAAAAAGGTCCCTGTGTGTGTCTGTGAACAGCGTAACTCAAAAACGAAAAGTTGCATAAATACCAAAGTTGGTATTTAGTTCAGTATCTTCCAAAGATGCGACACGAATATTTTAAAACTACTCTTTAGATGGAACATTTTTCGAAATGTTTAATTTTCTAAAAATGTGGCTCTAACAATTTTGATTATAATACCATATATTAAAGATATTTAAGTGACAAATAAAATGTATAACTTGAACTGTTTGGGAATAGCCTATCAAGTCCTCATTCGGAAGGAGTTTTGTATAATCTTGTATAACTGATAAACGTTAAGCGATAGGCTAAGATGTACTACACAAAAAGTGTAGGTGTCTTTAAAACACACAATTTATTTCGAATAACTTTTTTGTGTCGTAAGCCATTTCCGAGATATTTGTTATTAATGGTTAGAATTGTTCAATACTTTGTCATTCCTTTAAAGTCCTGGCGATTTGTTTATCGCGATTGCATGGAAAGAGCATGGAATTTTAAGGCTAGCATATAGCGTCCAGTTCTGAAACATTTGACTATCACTGTTCCCTTTGTGTTTATAACGAAATGTATAATGGAGCTATTTCTTCAAAGGTTAAATGAAAGAGATAGAAAAATAAGCGTTAATAAGAATATTTATAGCCATTAATAAACGCTAGAGGGTAGAGAAAGTCATGTGAATGTAACTCAGATTATTCTATGTACTCTACGCCCATATGCGGAGTTTAATTTTCTATCTGCTACAGAATCTTTCCCACTATAACTCTGTGATTAAAGCGGAATCTCCTCTACCTCACGCGATCTAATTTTCCTAGTGTACCCCTAGAGTATGCTCTCTTTTACGATGTGTCGTGTCACACATAGATAAAGTTTAACTTGTTGATTTTTCAGTCTTTAGGAACAGGTGCTGTTTTGACTCTTGCGTTGCTATGTCGTTCAGCTGTTTATGTACCTACATGTTTATTTTGTTCCCTATTTAAATTAATGCTTACTATTTTCTCATCGCTCTACTACGCGATCGTCATGAGTTTAGTTGATTATTTGCATTTCGTAATTAATACTTCCCTTACTTATGCTATTTTCATTACTTTATAATTACATTGTGTTATTCTTGTTTGTTCTCTTGACATGTCTTAATTTCTTATTACTCAATTCGGATTACATTAGATTTCCTTATATATTACATTGTTTCTGGCCTTTTCAATTTAGAATTATAGGGTAGTTAAATTATATTCGAACCCACTCGCGGCGTCTCTCTACTGCGCGAGACAGCCGGCAGTCGCCGGGGAAATTACGCCGGTAGAGGCGGACTAAAATCCTTACCAGATGCTGGAAATGTTGACCTTCTGCTCTCAAACAGGCAGCATAAATCGTGTAAATATTCTCGCTCACTCTCCGAAGCTCAACAGTAGGAATTCTTGTGATGAAACGCCTCATTATGATCAGAAAATTGGAGTGCGGTGTGCGATGAGTGCTAGAAGAATAATAGGGCCCATATTCTTTGATGAAACAAATGCAGAGCGATATCAGAGGTTAATTCTGAGGTCATTTTGCAATCCCTTGACAGAAGAAGAGAAATCGTATGGTTGGTTCCAGCAAGATTCTGCAATAGCACATACGGCTGCTGAATCATTACATGCAATAAGAGAGGTGCTTGATGAAGAATAGTTAGTGTTGATTTGTGGCCCCCTCGTTCTCCTGAACTAGCGAGTTGTGATTTTTATTTATGGGGTTCTTTAAAAGATAAAGTGTATTGTTCCAATCCTCGCACACTACAGTAACTTAGAGAAAACATTGTGCAAGAAATCACAAGAATTCCTGCTGCTGAGCTTCGGAGAGTGAGTGAGAATATTTACACAAAATATGCCACCTGTTTGAGAGCAGGTGGTCAACATTTCCAGCATATATTATAAGGTGAGGATTTTAGTCCGCCTCTGCCGGCGTAATTTCCCCGGCGACTACCGGCTGTCTCGCGCAGTAGAGAGAGGCCGCGAATGGGTTTGAATATAATTTAACTACCCTATATATCATATAATGTATATACATTTAGGCTTGTGAATGAGTGCACCGTGGTCGATTCCCGTTTCACATTTAAATTTATTTTTGCTTTCTCTACGAGTACTTAAAGTAGGTGAGTAAAGGAAGATCCCTTTTTACTTTCTCTACTACGTATAGTGAGTAGGGGAAGTATTGCATTCCACCCAAAAGTTCGATACCAAGATTACACCTGAAAAACATGTGACCTGAATCCAAATAAAGAATTTTTAGAAACGTGTCGTTAGTGTCTGTCTGTGAACAGCATAACTCAAAACCGAAAAGTTGTATAAATATTTATCTTGGTATTTGAGTTTTAGTATCTTCCAGGATGCGACACGAAGATTTACAAGAAAATCCCCCACCCCAGACTACCCTTTACAAGGATTTTTTAGAAATTTATTTTCTCAAAAATGGCTCTAAATATTTTGATTAAAATACTGTGGATTAAAGATATTTACATGATGAATAAAATGTATATTTTGAATGTTCCGGAGAGTTTTGTAGTAAACCGTAAGAGAGAGAGAGAGAGAGAGAGAGAGAGAGAGAGACAAAATCTTACTACACAAAAAATACAGCTCTCGTTAAAGTGCATAATTTATGACAAATATTTCTCTCCTTTTTGTGGTAATGATTTTAGAGATAAGCTTTGTATTAATTTGAAGTTTTAAATAGTTATACTTTTTACTTTCTCTACTACGTATAGTAAGTAGGGGAAGTATTGCATTCCACCCAAAAATTCGATACCGAGATTTCACCGGAAATACATGTTTTGAGACCTCCTGAATCCAAAAAAAGCATTTTTGGAAACACGTCCGTGTGTGTGTCTGTCTGTCTGTGTGTCTGTGAACAGCATAACTCAAACGAACAGTCGGATAAGCACCAAACTTGGTATTTAGGTTCAGTATCTTCCGGAGATGCGACACGAAGGTTTTCAAGAAAATCCCCCCACTCCAGACTACCCTTTACATGGAAGATTTTTCGAAAATTTTAATTTTCTCAAAAATGACTAACGATTTTGATGAAAATATCATATGTTTAAGATAATGTCATGAGAAATGAAATGTATATCTCGAATTTTCTGGGAATGTCTCCAAACGTATTCTTCATTGTGAACGACTTTTGCATAACTGGTAAACCATAAGAGATAGACAAAATTTTACTACACAAAAAATGTAGATCGGGTTAAAATACACAACTTATGTCATATACATTTCTTTTGTTGAGTGAACCGCTTTCGAGATATTGCTTGTTATTTCCTTAAAGTTTCCAATACTTATACTTTTTCTCAAATTCGTTATTCATTACTTTCTCTACTACGTATAGTAAGTAGGGGAAGTATTGCATTCCACCCAAAAATTCGATACCGAGATTTCACCGGAAATACATGTTTTGAGACCTCCTGAATCCAAAAAAAACATTTTTGGAAACATGTCCGAGTGTGTGTGTGTGTGTGTGTGTCTGTGTGTGTGTGTGTCTGTGAACAGCGTAACTCAAAAACTAACAGTCGGATAAACGCCAAACTTGGTATTTACGTTCAGTATCTTCCAGAGATGCGACACGAAGATTTTCAAGAAAATCCCCCCACCCCAGACTACCCTTTACATGGAACATTTTTCGAAAATTTTAATTTTCTCAAAAATGGCTCTAACGATTTTGATGAAAATATCATATGTTTAAGATAATGTCATGAGAAATGAAATGTATATCTCGAAATTTCTGGGAATGTCTCCAAAAGTATTCTTCATTATGAACGACTTTTGCATAACTGGTAAACCATAAGAGATAGACAAAATTTTACTACACAAAAAATGTAGATCGCGTTAAAATACACAACTTATATCATATACATTTTTGTTGTTGAGTGAACCGTTTTCGAGATATTGCTTGTTATTTCCTTAAATTTTCCAGTACTTTACTTTTTCTCAAATTCGTTATTCATTTTTACTTTCTCTACTACGTATAGTAAGTAGGGGAAGTATTGCATTCCACCCAAAAATTCGATACCGAGATTTCACCGGAAATACATGTTTTGAGAATCACTGAATCCAAAAAAAGCATTTTTGGAAACATGTCCGTGTGTGTGTCTGTCTGTGTGTCTGTGTGTCTGTCTGTGTGTCTGTGAACAGCATAACTCAAAAACGAACAGTCGGATAAACACCAAACTTGGTATTTAGGTTCAGTATCTTCCAGAGATGCGACACGAAGGTTTTCAAGAAAATCCCCCCACCCCAGACTACCCTTTACATGGAACATTTTTCAAAAATTTTAATTTTCTCAAAAACGGCTCTAACGATTTTGATTAAAATATCATATGTTTAAGATATTGTCATGACAAATAAAATGTATATCTCGAATTTTCTGGGAATGTCTCCAAAAATATTCTTCATTGTGAACGACTTTTGCATAACTGGTAAACCATAAGAGATAGACAAAATTTTACTACACAAAAAATGTAGATCGCGTTAAAATACACAACTTATGTCATATACGTTTCTTTTGTTGAGTGAACCGTTTTCGAGATATTGCTTGTTATTTTCTTAAATTTTCCAATACTTATACTTTTTCTCAAATTCGTTATTCATTTTTTTATGTCCTGAACATGCAAAGAGAATGGAATTCGCCACATAGCAACCAGCGTTAAAATATTTGACTATCGCTTAAAAGCTACCATATTCCCCTTGCATCTACAAGAAAATTACCAATAAGATTGACATCTCGATATCTCGATTAACATGAAGCATATGGAGAATAGGCGTTTGTAAAATTAGATTGTACAAGAGTAGATAAAGTTATGTGAGTGTAACACATCAGATTTTTTTATGTCCTGCACATGCAAAGAGAATGGAATGCGCCACATAGCAACCAGCGTTAAAATATTTGACTATCGCTTAAAAGCTACCATATTTCCCTTGCATCTACAAGAAAATTACCAATAAGATTGACATCTCGATATCTCGATTAACATGAAGCATATGGAGAATAGGCGTTTGTAAAATTAGATTGTACAAGAGTAGAGAAAGTCATGTGAGTGTAACACATCAGATTTTTACTTTCTCTACTACGTATAGTAAGTAGGGGAAGTATTGCATTCCACCCAAAAATTCGATACCGAGATTTCACCGGAAATACATGTTTTGAGACCTCCTGAATCCATAAAAAGCATTTTTGGAAACATGTCTGTGTGTGTGTGTGTGTGTGTGTGTCTGTGAACAGCATAACTCAAAAACTAACAGTCGGATAAACACCAAACTTGGTATTTACGTTCAGTATCTTCCAGAGATGCGACACGAAGATTTACAAGAAAATTCCCCCACCCCAGACTACCCTTTACATGGAAGATTTTTCGAAAATTTTAATTTTCTCAAAAATGGCTCTAACGATTTTGATGAAAATATCATATGTTTAAGATAATGTCATGAGAAATGAAATGTATATCTCGAAATTTCTGGGAATGTCTCCAAAAGTATTCTTCATTATGAACGACTTTTGCATAACTGGTAAACCATAAGAGATAGACAAACTTTTACTACACAAAAAATGTAGATCGCGTTAAAATACACAACTTATATCATATACATTTTTTTTGTTGAGTGAACCGTTTTCGAGATATTGCTTGTTATTTCCTTAAATTTTCCAATACTTATACGTTTTCTCAAATTCGTTATTCATTTTTACTTTCTCTACTACGTATAGTAAGTAGGGGAATAATTGCATTCCACCCAAAAATTCGATACCGAGATTTCAACGGAAATACATGTTTTGAGACCTCCTGAATCCAAAAAAGACATTTTTGGAAACATGTCTGTGTGTGTGTGTCTGTGAACAGCATAACTCAAAAACAAACAGTCGGATACGCACCAAACTTGTTTTATGTCCTGGACATGCAAAGAGAATGGAATGCGTCACATAGCAACCAGCGTTAAAATATTTGACTATCGCTTAAAAGCTACCATATTTCCCTTGCATCTACAAGAAAATTACCAATAAGATTGATATCTCGATTAACATGAAACATATGGAGAATAGGCGTTTGTAAAAATAGTGTGTACAAGAGTAGAGAAAGTCATGTGAGTGTAACACATCAGATTTTTTTTACTTTCTCTACTACGTATAGTAAGTAGGGGAAGTATTGCATTCCACCCAAAAATTCGATACCGAGATTTCACCGGAAATACATGTTTTGAGACTCACTGAATCCAAAAAAAGCATTTTTGGAAACATGTCCGTGTGTGTGTCTGTCTGTGTGTCAGTGTGTCTGTGAACAGCATAACTCAAACGAACAGTCGTATAAACACCAAACTTGGTATTTAGGTTCAGTATCTTCCAGAGATGCGACACGAAGGTTTTCAAGAAAATCCCCCCAACCCAGACTACCCTTTACATGTAACATTTTTCGAAAATTTTAATTTTCTCAAAAATGACTAACGATTTTGATTAAAACATTATATGTTTAAGATACTTTTATGACAAATAAAATGCATATCTTGAATTTTCTGGGAATGTCTCCAAAAGTATTCTTCATTGTGAACGACTTTTGCATAACTGGTAAACCATAAGAGATAGACAAAATTTTACTACACGAAAAATGTAGATCGGGTTAAAATACACAACTTATGTCATATACATTTCTTTTGTTGAGTGAACCGTTTTCGAGATATTGCTTGTTATTTCCTTAAATTTTCCAATACTTATACTTTTTCTCAAATCCGTTCTTCATTTTTACTTTCTCTACTACGTATAGTAAGTAGGGGAAGTATTGCATTCCACCCAAAAATTCGATACCGAGATTTCACCGGAAATACATGTTTTGAGACCTCCTGAATCCAAAAAAAGGATTTTTGGAAACATGTCCGTGTGTGTGTGTGTGTGTGTGTGTGTGTGTGTCTGTGTGTGTGTGTGTCTGTGAACAGCATAACTCAAAAACGAACAGTCGGATAAACACCAAACTTGGTATTTAGGTTCAGTATCTTCCAGAGATGCGACACGAAGGTTTTCAAGAAAATCCCCCCACCCCAGACTACCCTTTACATGTAACATTTTTCGAAAATTTTAATTTTCTCAAAAATGGCTCTAACGATTTTGATGAAAATATCATATGTTTAAGATAATGTCATGAGAAATGAAATGTATATCTCGAATTTTCTGGGAATGTCTCCAAAAGTATTCTTCATTGTGAAGGACTTTTGCATAACTGGTAAACCGTAAGATATAGACAGAATTTTACTACACAAAAAATGTAGATCGCGTTAAAATACACAATTTATGTCATATACATTTCTTTTGTTGAGTGAACCGTTTTCGAGATATTGCTTGTTATTTCCTTAAATATTTCAATACTACTTTTCCTCAAATTCGTGTTCTTTTTACTTTCTCTACTACGTATAGTAAGTAGGGGAAGTATTGCATTCCACCCAAAAATTCGATACCGAGATTTCACCGGAAATACATGTTTTGAGACCTCCTGAATCCAAAAAAAGCATTTTTGGAAACATGTCCGTGTGTGTGTCTGTGTGTGTGTGTGTGTGTCTGTGTGTGTGTCTGTGTGTGTGTGTGTGTGTCTGTGTGTCTGTGAACAGCATAACTCAAAAACGAACAGTCGGATAAGCACCAAACTTGGTATTTAGGTTCAGTATCTTCCAGAGATGCGACACGAAGGTTTTCAAGAAAATCCCCCCACCCCAGACTACCCTTTACATGGAAGATTTTTCGAAAATTTTAATTTTCTCAAAAATGGCTCTAACGATTTTGATGAAAATATCATATGTTTAAGATAATGTCATGAGAAATGAAATGTATATCTCGAAATTTCTGGGAATGTCTCCAAAAGTATTCTTCATTGTGAACGACTTTTGCATAACTGGTAAACCATAAGAGATAGACAAAATTTTACTACACAAAAAATGTAGATCGCGTTAAAATACACAACTTATATCATATACATTTCTTTTGTTGAGTGAACCGTTTTCGAGATATTGCTTGTTATTTCCTTAAATTTTCCAATACTTATACTTTTTCTCAAATTCGTTATTCATTTTTTTGTGTCCTAGACATGCAAAGAGAATGGAATGCTCCACATAGCAACCAGCGATAAAATATTTGACTATCGCTTAAAAGCTACCATATTCCCCTTGCATCTACAAGAAAATTACCAATAAGATCGACATCTCGATATCTCGATTAACATGAAGCATATGGAGAATAAGCGTTTGTAAAAATAGATTGTACAAGAGTAGAGAAAGTCATGTGAGTGTAACACATCAGATTTTTTTTTATGTCCTGGACATGCAAAGAGAATGAAATGCGCCACATAGCAACCAGCGATAAAATATTTGACTATCGCTTAAAAGCTACCCTATTTCCCTTGCATCTACAAGAAAATTAGCAATAAGATTGACATCTCGATATCTCGATTAACATGAAGCATATGGAGAATAGGCGTTTGTAAAAATAGATTGTACAAGAGTAGAGAAAGTCATGTGAGTGTAACACATCAGATTTTTCAAGTTGTTACTCGCTGTTCGTTTTTTTTTCTCCGGGCCATGCAAAGAGCATGGAATTTCAAAGCCGTCACAGCGACAAGCTTTTTAAAAATCTGCCTATCGCTTTAGTTTACGGTGTCTTCTTCTACCTAGAAGGAAATGTGAAATGAAAGTTTATATGGATTAACAAGAAGTAGACAGAAGAATGAGGTATGTAAGAACAGTAAATGGCGGCGACTTGACCTAGTGACTAGACCGCTCGCCTCTCACTGAGGCGGCCCGTGTTCAATTCCAGGGGCCGGCATGAGGGATTTGTAGTGAACAAAGCGGTGTCTGGGCGGGTTTTCTCCGGGCGCTCCTCCCGCTATTCATAATCACCTTTTCTTTCATTCCTTTCGCCTTCATTTCATATTATCTTCGTCACTCTCATACTAACGGCCGATCCCACGTTCCGGGTTCTTCATCCTCTGATTCAATGTTCATCTGCTCCTCGACAGTCCTCTGACCCTAGGCATGGTTATAAGTCTTAGGGGGTGTAAGCCGTTCATCCGGGGAGGATAGCCGACTAAGAAAGAAGGAATAGTAGTACATGTAACAGAAGATTTTTTAGTATAGGGAGAACTAATACAAGTGATGAGTTGACATCTAGTACACCCTGGCAACAAAAAGAGATCAGTGATAATTGAAACAAGCAACTCTTCGACTTTTGATAGAAAAAAGGTCAGTATAAAGTCCATGATGTTCGTGATAACAGAAGATGAGACTGTTTCAAGGGGAGGAAGAGGTCAAAGTAAAGATGAATGTTATTAACCGGGAAAAACCAACGCAAATCCGTGCCATTTGTTACGATTGTCTTGCAGTCATGTTTGCACGCGTGTCACCGTTCCTAACAAACCCACAATGTATACGTTGTTAGAAAAATGTAGAGCCTGAGTCGGTGTTACACAAAAGAAACGTAGCCAACAGTTGTAACCGAGGAAACAGTAGGCGAGATTGCGGCTGTCGTGAAAACAAGTCCAAGAAAATCGATGCCTCTCATTACAACGTATTTATAATGACAGAGCAATTGACTTGCTCTCCAGATCTAAATGCATGTTATTATTATCTGTGGGGAATACTTAAGGATAAACAAATCCCCACATGCTCGACGAATTAGAAGACAATATCCGGGGTGCTTTCCCAATATTTCGGCTGCACGAGTGTTCTGTAATGTGTTCTACAGATGCCAGGCTTGTTCAGACACAGAGGGACATCATTTCGAAACCTTCTATAACGAAAGGCAATGATAATATATTCGTATTCTTTTCTGATTGTTTGCGTTATGGTCTTCAGAAGGCGGAAGAGGATTTCGGCACAGCACCTATTGTACTTCTGGTAACCTCTAGGAGGAATGGGTGAAGCGACCGACACAGAGGGCGGCAAGTTCCAGGATGGCAATCTCGGACACAGGCGCGGTCACTAACGAATTCAGATGTATCCTGACACCGGCAAGACCCCACCAGGCCTCTCTCCACTGAGAGCTCTCTCTGAGGCCCGTCTGCCCCCGAACGCCAGGGTAGACAGTTCCATAAAACAAACTCAGCTGGCACACGCCTCGCCCGCCGTCCACCCTTCTGATCATTCAACCCTGAAACATAAGGAAATGGGAGACAAGAAAATTCCTGCATTATATAATGCATCCCAGCATTCGCCTACCAATCAGGGAAAACCGCGAAAAACCCAAGGTCAGAATGACCGGTCCAACAGGAATCGAACCCGGGACTTCACGAATGCGAGCCTCATACGTAACCGCTGAGTCATCTCTCTGGGTGTTATCTAGGGGGGAAACGGCGGACCGTTCGCCGCCGTCGCTGCTGCAAGAACGGATTCGTACAGCAGTGACGTGGGAGCGGCGCCCGCCAGTTGCTCATTCAAGGGAAACCCAGTGTTTAAAACGGCTTTGTCACACTACAATTGGTCCAGCTTCTCGAATCAGAGTTGTCCATTGTAATGTACGACAATTTGTTAGGGTATAAGGAGTTTTCAACAGAATCCTTGACCTCGCATGGCTTACAGGCACCCCCGGTAACGAAGGCTCTAAACCTGCCAACAGAAAAAACATGCTGTCACTAAGTACTCCCCAGTGGGAGTGGTCAACAAAATTCAAAGAATCAAAATTTAAACAAAAATAAACACCAGCGGAGCAGGGCACTGGCGCTGCTCCTGAAAAGGCAGCCACTGAGGAGCCTATAAAAACATTGCGCTACCTCCCATCACAACCCACATCAACACCAAACCGTCACCCTACAACAATTCATCCTACCTTTGGTAAAGCCCTTCCAAGGATAGGTACATAGCAAAATTCACTTAGGTTCACCACGAGCCTACCAGATCGACTCCTCCTTGACCTGTTTATCTTTAACTGTGGCGTGTGGAAATTAAACACAACCAAAAGTAAGCAAGCAAACGTTATTGATAAGTACGGGTTCGTTTATTCATCGTGTTTTATTATAACTTTAGGTTATTCCATTCAATAATGAATATGATAAGAGCGTATTCCCGTCTTCCTTCCCTATCATAAACCGTGAATTGCAACTTTCGCTTGCACTTAAAACTGTTGATGAAGAACCTAAATATGTAATGTTATGCCAGATAAAATAGCAAAAAATCTCATGTGTTGCACTCGCATGATTTTTCTACTCTTTTACAAATTATTTTTGCAAAAGCTTATTCTCCATCTACTTCACGCTAATCCAGATAATCATTTGCAGCAACTATCTTATTGCTAATTTTCTTGTAAGTGCAAGGGGAATATGGTAGGCTTTAAGCGATAGTCAAATGTTTTAAGAGCTGGTTGCTATGTGGAGCATTCCATTCTCTTTGCATGCCCAGGACATAAAAAACGAATAACGAATTCCTATTTGAGAAAAAGTATAAGTATTGGAAAATTCAAACAAATAAGGAATATCTCGAAAATGGTTCACTCGACAAAAAAGTGACAAATTATGTGTTTTAACGAGATCTACATTTTTTGTGTAGTAAAAGTTTGCCTATCTCTTACGGTTTACCAGTTATGCGAAAGCGATTCACAATGAAGAGGACTTTTGGGGACATTCCTAGAAAATTCAAGATATACATTTCATTTGCCATGAAAATATCTTAAGCACACGATATTTTAATCAAAATCGTTAGAGCCATTTTGAGAAAATCAAAAATGTTGAAAAATGTTCCATGTAAAGGGTAGTCAGGAGTGGGGGGATTTTCTTGAAAATCTTTGTGTCGCATCCTTGGAAGATACTAAACTCAAAAAACAAGTTATTTATGGCAAATGAAATGTATATCTTGAATTTTCTGGAATGTCCCTAAAAACCCTCTTCATTCTGAACTTTTGCATAACTGGTAAGCCGTAAGAGAGACACAAAGTTTTACTACACAAAAATGTATAACTCGTTAAAACACACAATTTGTCATATACATTTTTGTCGAGGAACCATTTTCGAGATATGCCTTGTTATTTCTTTAAATTTTTCAATACTTATTTTCTCAAATGGGAATTCGTTATTCATTTTTTTGTCTTGGATATGCAAAGAGTATTAATCTGTGGCAAAGAGAATGGTGCTGCACATAGCAATTAGCTATTAAGAGATATGTATATGCTTAAAGGCTACTGTATTTCTATATTGCCCTTGTAAATATATATTCCCCTTACATCTACAAGAAAATTAGCAATAAGATAGAGTCTGCAAATGTTTATCTCGATTAACATGAAGTAGATGGAGAATAAGCGTTTGTAAAAATAGTTTGTACAAGAGTAGAGAAAGTCATGTGAGTGTAACACATGAGAATTTTTTTTATGTCCTGGACATGCAAAGAGAATGGAATGCTCCAGATAGCAACCAGCGCTTAAAAGATTTGACTATCGCTTAAAGTCTACCATATTCCCCTTGCACCTACAAGAAAATTAACAATAAGATAGTTTCTGCAAATGTTTATCTCGATTAACATGAAGCATATGGAAAATAAGTGTTTGTAAAAATAGCTTGTACAAGAGTAGAGAAAGTCATGTGAGTGCAACACATCAGATATATATATTTTTATAATGTTCTTCACCCAGTCTCCTCTAAAGGTCAATCGATGTTTGTGAATGTTGAAGGAATGCCTAGAAGTGTCATTTTCCTGTACAGACGCTGTTCTATTTTCGGTTCTGGCGAGCAGCCTCTACTGTACGAGCACGGGACAACTGCCCCCATAGTTAAAGAGACACACTTGGGCTAGCACCACTTTCTCTACCCGTTAAAAGTTCACATTCCAGAAAGTATTTATCGTCTCCAATTTAAAAGCTTCTAGACGCCAAATTAAAGGAGAGAAAATTTATCATGATTAATATCTAGGAAAAACAAACAATATTCGTTTTAATTCTTGTGGAGTTTTTACTTTCTCTACTACGTACATGGTACGCAGAAAAGGTATTCAAACCAAAAATTCGATACTGAGATTTCACCGGAAATACATGTTTTAAGGCTCCTTGAGCCCCCAAAAAAGCATTTTAGAAAAAGGCTGTATGCGTGTATCTATGAACAGCATAACTCGGAAACGAAAAGTCGGATGAATACCAAACTTGGTATTATTTTTTATTTTCGCCAAATTGGCTCAACCATTTTGATTAAAATGCCATATATTAACGATATTTACATAATAAATAAAATGTATATCTTGAATTTTCTGGGAATTGTCTGTGAAATCCTCTTCATTCGGAAGAAATTACACAATGTAATATCGTTTGTTCTCTGTATATGAGTGTTCTATGCGTTAATAATTTGACTACTGGAGCTTTTACTTTCTCTGCCATGTGCACTGGCTTCCATTTATGCCGTCCCCGCAGCTTTGTGAGGCATTCTACTGGCATTCACAGGCGAGTATGTATAGGAAGGTGCAGGTATGTGTGTGTCTACCTTTTCGCGCATGCAGTGTCGTCCTGTTTTACGTGCACATTTCGATTATTGACATATGAATATATAACTTTGAGCAATAGGTTTGTTCTTCATCACTTATAATAACCTATTAAAATAATATATAACTAAATAAAACGCTGTTTTGCACAATATCTCCACGAAAAAATATGTTTAATGACAACTTAATGTAAAACTGAAATACATAATATTTTTTACTCTTCAAGAGGACACATTTACTAGACATTATTTTAATAATCTGTTCAATCCCCATTCTTATCTAGTACCTGATTTAGCCGTCCCTGCACCTAATCGTTGAGGTGCAGGAAGAATCGACTCTAAACATATATGTATATTCCCACATTTCATGACAGTGTTCCCAGAGAGCAACGAGTGATTCAGTGCGTAGGCGGCTAAATCAGGCATTGGGGCAAGAATGGAGAATGGACGGATTATTAAAATAATGTCTAATAAATGTGTCCTCTTAGAGAGTAAAAAAGTGCGTATTTCAGTTTTACATTATGTTGGCATTAAATATACTTTTTTATGGAGAAATTGTGCAAAACAGAGTTTTATTTAGTTACGAGGGCAGTCCCAGAAGTACCCGACCTGACGTACGGTTGTTGTTTCAAACAAATGACTGGTAGAAAGTACTACCCTTATAAAGCTTAAGTTTGAAGTTTGACGATGCTACATTGTTTAGTAATGGTTTGGCAGCCTCAATAGTGAACTCTCTCAGCGAATTTGTAAACATGGATAAAACTGGCCATCGTTGTGTCATACAATACTTTGATTTGAAAGGTCTTAGTTCAACTAATATTAAAGCTGAGCTAGATTCTACTCTGCAGGAGTCTGCTCCTTCGTTTTACAACAGTAAAATATTGGGTGGTAGAGTTTAAGCGAGGCCGTACGAACTGCCAAGACGAACATCGCAGTGGTCGACCAAATGAGGTGGCCACGCCAGAAATTGTGAGGAAAATCCACAAAACGGTATTGGATGACCGTCAACTGAAAGTGCGCGAGCTAGCAGACATCGTAGACATTTCAAAAAGTGCTTTAAATCACACACTAACTGAAAATTAAACATAAGAAAGCTGTGCGCAAGATGGGTGCCGCGTTTACTCACAATAGAACAAAAGCAGCGTCATGAGGATGTTTCAGTCGAGTGTTTGGCGATGTTTCGCTGCAATAAAGCCGAGTTTTTGCGTCGATTCATAACCATGGATGAAACATGGGTCCATCACTTCACACATGAGACGAAGGAACAGACAAAACAGAATCGGCTCCAAAGAAGGCGAAGAAAGTTCCATCTGCAGGCAAGGTCATGGCGTCAGTTTTTTAGGATGCGCGTGGGATAATTTTCATTGATTATCTTCAAAAAGGAAAAGCAATCAATGGCGAGTACTATGCGAGCTTATTGCAGCGTTTGAATGATGAAATCAAGCAAAAGCGGCCGCATTTAGCGAAAAAGAAAGTTCTGTTTCATCAAGACAATGCACCAGTTCACACTTCTATTATCGTCATGGCCAAAATCAATGAGTTAAAGTTCGAATTGCTTCCTTGCATCCTATTCGCCAGACTTAGTCCCCTCTGATTATTTTCTGTTTCCAAAGTTGAAGAAAATGCTTAGTGGTAAAAGATTTCCTAACAGTGAAGAGGTGGAGTTTGCAGCTGATGGCTGTTTTGCAGAACTGGACAGTTCTCACTATAAACAGAGTATTGAAGCTATTGAACCTCGTTGGGAAAAGTGTATCGAGCTGAAAAGAGACTATGTAGAGAAATAAAGATATTTTTTTTTCCAAAAATGTTTGTGTTTTCGTTGTTAGGTCGCGTAAGCTATTGCTCAAAGCTGTATATTTGTATGTGAATAACCTAGAATTGTGCAGTAAAATAGGGCGCCACTGCGTGCGCGAAAAGGTAAACATATACACGCATCTCCTCGTTGCTATACATACTGACCTGTGAAGGTCAGTAGAATGCCTCCCAAAGCTGTGAGGACGGGATAAATGGAAGTCAGTGTTCCTAGTGGGTACAGGTAGTATTGCATTCCACCAATAAAATTCTACACCGAGATTTCACCGGCAATACATGTTTTGAGTACCTTGAACCATAAGAAAAGCATTTTAGTAAAGAATCCGTGCGCGTGCGTACGTATGCAAACAGCATAACTCAAAAAGGGAACCCCACCCCAAACTACCCTTTAGTTTTGTAAAATAGTTTTAGAATACATTTTTGTTCAAAAAATCTGCGTTACACTCACATGACTTCTTCTACCCACTCATGTATAAATTATTCTTACAAACGTGTGTTCTTTTTATCTAGGTCGCTATGTGATGGCCTTGAAATCCCGTTCCCTTTGTATGGCCAAGGAAGGGAAAAAACAGAAGAAAAAAAAACAAATAGCACTTTACTCTTAATAAGAATATAAATGTGAAAACTCAAAGCAATAACAAGGAATATCGCGGAAATTGTTAATTCCACACAAAAAATGCCATAAATTGTGTGCTTCAACGAGATATGCATGTTTTGTGCAGTAACATTTTGTGTATCTTTTATGGTTTGAGTTATACAACATAATTTAGAATGAAGGGGACTTCAAAGACTATTACCAGAAAATTAAAAATATAGATTTCATTTTTCATGAAAATATCTTAAACATATGATATTTTAATTAAAATCGTTAGTTATTTTCGAAACATTTTTCATTTAAGGTGACAAGGTTCTCTGAAATGGTCAAAAATCAATTTTTTTGTTTTAAGCAACAATAAAATCTCTATTTCCAGTTTCAGAAAATATGTACATTTTGGGGGTTAAAAGGTTTTTAAGACATTTAAATACCATTAAATGCTAGTCTGTATTCCTTTAAAGCTGTCATGCAACGCCCCTTTTTAGACCGTTTTTGTATCCTTCAACAACGAACGACTATATCATGCCCAACGAGCAGTTCAGCAATTAACAATCAAAAAAGCTGAAGCAATCCAGGAATGAAGGTGCAAATGATTACGAACCTGGAATGTACTGAAGTGTCAGAATTTTAATGTTCAAACTTTACATTCAGTTTTCTCAAAACAACATTTTTTGATACTTGTGTACCTTTTCTCAGAACGTATGAGAGTTAGAGAGCTGAAATTTTCAGTACATGTATACAATACGTAGATAAACTTTCTGAACCACAATCATAATTTTATAATGTATATTAGTGATATTAAGAGAGCAACAACATTGCAAATTTTCCACATTTTAATTTTTTGACTTTGCAATTATTTTTGTTTTCAATTTCTAGTGAACTGTTATACATAACTAAATAATTGAGGTTCAGAAGATAGCTGATTATACTAAGAACAAGCATGCAAAAGTGTGATTCTGTATTGCAAGTAGTATCAGAGAAAAAGGTACATGAATTCACATGTTTTGAGTAAATTTTATTATTTTTCTGTTGAATGAAATAATTTTTATGGACTCAGCTTCATATGCTATCAATGCAAACAACAACTTGAAGTAATTGTCATGATTTATAGAGTAATTCATAAAAATTTCAGGAAAAAACATTGAGAACTTTAAGAGCAGTAGCAATTTAACACACTTAAGGTGCAATTCCCATGTGTTCAGACTACCTTGTCCCCAAGAGGAGTTAAGGTTGAAGGATTTTCTTGAAAATCTTCGTATCGCATCCTTGGAAGATGCTAAACTTAAATATTAAGCCTGGTTTTTAATCGACTTTTCGTTTATGGGTTATGATGTTCACAGACAGACAGACACACACACGCGCGCGCGCGCGCGGACCGTTTTATAAAAATGTTTTTGGGGGTTTCAGGTGGCTTCAAAACATGTATTTCCGGTGAAATCTCGACATCGAATTATTGGGTGGAATACAATACTTTCCCTTCTTACTATATGTAGTAGAGAAAGTAATAAAGACTGTTGGTTAGAGAAAGTAGAGAAATCCATGTGAATTTAAATTCGTGAGATCCCCCCCCCATTCGGCATTGTATATCTACCCTCTTGCCTCGCCATAAAGTAGAAACCTCTACTGTCAACCTCTCGAACAAGGAACAGCTAGTGTGTTAGATATCAATTATCAAACATATTTGTGCAAAAACTATTTAATCCTTTCATATCTATTACCTCAAAATACGCAGTGATATCTGGTGTGTACTTCGTAAATCATATAACTTTGTAGCGCTGTAAAAAGAGATTTGGTGCATATCGTTGGAGTGTGATGTACCAAAAAGGTTGCGTACAATTTCGTCCAACAAAAGTTTTGCGAGGGAATGTACATCCGTAAGGGTTTTCCGAGCCACTTCTAAGAAGCAGAGCTTAGATCTTTGAACAGGCGCTATGCAGCATGTGTGTAGCTGGGAAAAAAATTAATCGGACCAACGCAACAGCTGGACACAAACTGTACTGCAAGGTCAAACACACGCCAACTTCCGCCATATTACCCACTACGCTACATTCTCTGGTTACATCAGTTTTTGTGCTTGATTGCTTGTTATTCACCAACATAAGGGCAAATGGCGAGGACGTTTCTCCCTTGGGGACTCCTGGTCCAACTGCGTAGGAGTTAGGGTTGTCACTTTTTGGAAGAGGCGACGAGGTACATTTTCGTTAATCGGTTGCTGTTTCGGAATGCCACAAGATGAACAGGATAACGATTTTCTTTTCTACCACGTACCCAGGAATCCGATACCGAGATTTCGCCGGAAATACGTGTTTTGAGGCCCCTGAATGCAATAAGAATTATTTTAGGAAAAGGTCCTCTGTATGTTTGTGTGTGTGTGTTGTGTGTGTGTGTGTGTGTGTGAGAGAGAGAGAGAGAGAGAGAGAGAGAGAGAGAGAGAGAGAGGCACAGTATAGGTACACAAAAACGAAAAAAGCAAATCCCCTATCCCAAACTACCCCTTTCATGGAAGATTTTTCCGAAATTTCGATTTTCTTAGGAATGGTTTTATCTTGATTACAACACCATATGTTTAAGATATTTTTATGACAAAATGTATATCTTGAATTTTGTAGGAACAGCTGTGAAGATCTCTTCATTCTGAATGATGTTTTTAAGTTTTAACATCCTTTAAGCTCGTAAGTCAAATAGGACGTCGAATGAATAACGTGGTTGAAATGATGAAACAGCCTATGGTTATTAGGGCTTTCAATTACACGACGTCTTCTAGGATAAGACAAAACTCCGGGGGGGGGGGAACCCTTATCCGTGTAACTAACCCCAACCGAGATTCGAACTCGGGACCTTTTGTATGTGAAACAGACGCGCTACCCCCGCACCACAGGGGCGGGCGAATGACTTTTGGATAACCGATAAACTGTAAAAGATAGATAAAATCTTTTACTACATAAAAATCTTGTGTTACACTCACATGACTTTCTCTACTCTTGTACAAACTATTTTTACAAACGCTTATTCTCCATCTACTTCATGTTAATCTCTTATGGTTTACCAGTTATGCAAAAGTCGTTCACAATGAAGAATACTTTTGGAGACATTCCCAGAAAATTCGAGATATACATTTCATTTGTCATGAAAATATCTTAAACATATGATATTTTAATCAAAATCGTTAGAGCCATTTTTGAGAAAATTAAAATTTTTGAAAAATGTTCCATGTAAAGGGTAATCTGGGGTGGGGGATTTTCTTGAAAACCTTCGTGTCGCATCTCTGGAAGATACTTAACCTAAATACCAAGTTTGGTGTTTATCCGACTGTTCGTTTCTGAGTTATGCTGTTCACAGACAGACACACACACACGGACATGTTTTCAAAAATGTTTTTTGGGGGGTTCAGGGGGTCTCAAAACATATATTTCCGGTGAAATCTCGGTATCGAATTTTTGGGTGGAATACAATACTTCCCCTACTTACTATACGTAGTAGAGAAAGTAAAAATGTACATCTCGTTAAAGCACACATTTGTCAAAAACTTCTGTGGTATTAACAATTCCCAAATTATTTTATGTTAATTGTTTGAATTTTCAAATGCTTATACTTTTTTCAAGTGGCAAGTCGTTATTGGTCTTTTTTCCCCTCTCTCTCCCTTCCCTCTCGCTCCCTCCCTCTCTGTGGTCATGCAACGAACTGGAATGTTACAACCATCACATAGCGTTCCAGTATTTAAAAATGTTACTATCGTTCTAGCCTACTGTATTCTTTTTATATCTGCAACGAAATGTGTAATGAAATTCTATCTATATTAACAAGACGTAGATACAGGAATAAGGTTTAGTAAGAAGAGTTTATAGAAGAGTAAGTAGAGAAATTATTGTGAATGCAACACATGGCAAATCGGTAAAGTTTAGTGTCGTTTTCACCAGTTAGCTCATATCTAACAATGAATGAATGAAGTAGGTAAAAGGATTTTCAAGTTAGCCACTGGTTCTTTAGAGCTAGTATTTGTCTATCATTCGTTTTCTCGGAGTAAGGGAAGACTTTCATCGCGCAACTCAGCCTTAACGAAATTCAAATCATCAGGCCTGATTTGAATATCAGGCCGATGTAATACTTGATCACCACGGAAGTGAGCTTTCAATAATAATAATAATAATAATAATAATAATAACAATAACAGGGACATACTCGTATTTTGAAATATATTTACCAGTGAACAAGATGCAGCCAGTAATCGATCATTTTCATTTGTATATCTTCATACATGTTATAAGTGATCCTTTGGATGCAAACAATTTGCATTTCGAGAAAACTTATAAAAGATCTACTACATAAATATGACTTAAATGTAGTATTTAAGCAGTTTTATTATAAGTTATTTATCCCTATTGTTTGTAAGCTTAACTCTTATGATATTATTTAACGATAAAGATAAAACATATTTAATTCAATCTATCTGATTTTTTTTCTTTTATTCTTTTCGAGTTAGTGGAACATCTTTTGAGATATAGTCTACCGCTATTATAAATTCACTATTTGACTGAACGAGTAGATGCTCATCTGGTTTAAGTGAATAAAACAGAAATAAAAGTTGGTTTTGATTTTATCAAAGCAACTCAACACCATAACCTTCAATGTAACAAATGTCGCCTTTTTCTAGAATTATGGGATATCTATAGCCTCTCTCAATCCCTTATTGAGCCCGCCTATGTTTTGTTTCATATTATACAGAAATTATATCATATAGAGTTCGGGCTGGACAGTACTTTTTTCCGAAACCAACCGATTCACAACTGACCCTTCCATCTCTTCCTAGGACGTCCAATATTTCTTCTCCCTTGAGGGTTTATATTCACAAAGTTCCTTAGGAATTCGTATCACATGCTCATGCCACATTTCTATATTGGTGTATCTTCTCTATTATTCCCATAATACCTAGTTGCTATCGAATTTCCTGGTTGCTTTTGTGATCCTGCAATAGCTAACAGTCTCCACAATTGCATCTCCGTGGCTTCCATTCTTCTTTCCATGCTAGTTGTTAAGTCCAGGATTCTGCACTATAAAGCAACACAGCCACAGCCAAGACTTTATAAAATTTCAGAATCGTCTCTTTCAACAGAATTCTTTTTATTGCACCAACCATTTGTTGGAACTTATATAATTTTTTCTCCGGATCCGTAGCATATAAATAAGAGATGTCGCAACCAATTATCTTCTGATTAAAATTTGTAATGTTGAACAACCACGCTGTTTTGTTTTCTGTAAGTCAGATTTGGATGTTTTGAAAATTACAACTATGAAAATAGTTACGGCAACAGTGTTGCCAGGACAACTTTAGTAGTCATTTGTTTTTGACGTCAAGAGTACCGCAACTAAATGTATCATCTTTGGTATTATGGCTGGAATTGATTGCACGAAATTTAGTATTACGAATTATAAAGATGGTGGAATGAAAAAGAAATTCAGAATAAAGACACTCAAGGCAGAAAAGCGATATCCCTACTGAATACTATGGGACAGACATACCACGAAAAGAAATGAGCAGTATATTTATGACTCAGTAGTTAAAAAAAATAACACAATATGTTCGAGAAATCTGTTCAATAAAAGGAACAGAAGAAAGGTAATGATTAGCAATAGAAATAGATTTTTGGAGAAGAGCAAATAGAACTTCTAGGATAGAAAGAATTATAAATTAAGTAATTCGGGAATAATTCGAAGTGCAACATATTATAACAGATGAAATTAAAGAAAAACAACCTGATGGTTATGGTCATGTGAGAAGGATGGGGGAGGAAAGATTACCAAAGTAGATCTCCCCCTGGCAGAAAGAAGAGAGCTGACCCAAGAAGACATGAAAGATAAAAGCTGACCCAAGAAGACATGAGAGTTTGGAGATTGAGAATACGGAAGATGTAGACATACCTACATTAAAAAAGAAGAAGAAGAAGAAGAAGAAGAAGAAGAAAAGAAAAGCCGTAATGATGGTGGATGGTAGATGGATAAATTGCAAGAAGGAACAACTAATATAATAATCCAGATTACTCTCGGAATCACTTATCGTTAATCCTAATAGTAACCCTAGTTAGTTAATGCTTATACCACTAGTATTAGAAACACTATTAGGAAGTGTTTTAAACGTCGTTAATATTTGAAGAGGAAGCATCATTTGACATTACTATTCACGTTCTGCCCTTGCTTTCTTTGTTTGCATTTTATACGAACTCGCAGAAACGACGACCTTCGTGATTTTTTTGGTACGTGAGATTCACGAAGGCCGTCACGCAATAGCTGTGACACACGAGTAAGTAATAATAGAAAACCTGTATAACATGGAGGCGAAGATGTGACAGCCACGAGGGCTGTTCCAATAACTGTGTCGAAAACCTAATGTTTTTTTTTAAGTAGCAAAAGGGGCAGTATACCAAAATTGTTCATTTAAATAAATGCTAACCGTATAACAGATAGACAGAGGCCGAAGCCAGAGGGGAACAGGACGGGCGGCGCCAGTCCTAGAATGTATTATGTCCGACCAAGCTTCGAACAATAACTTAAAATAATCCATTCAAAATAAAGCCTGAAAACCGTAATCGTAATTAAAGTCTTGAAAGTATCAAATGCATTTACATCTTGTACCTTCCCACGCCGTTATCGTCGCTCCCACATCGAGTATACTCTGTATTCACTGTTAGGTTGATCCGCGTCAAAACAAACCCCAGGTGATCAGTGCACCGCTATCCTTCTGCCATTCGCACTAGAAATAGTCACAGTTTCAGACCATGTGGCGAGTACAAGCGGCACGTAGTGCAAAAAAGAAGAGAGTCCTAATTTCGACAACTGAAACGGTGACTAGCATATTCTGTTAAGGGTTAAAGGTAATAAGATTGATAGTTGCAACAAAATAAACGTTTGCACATATAATAATAGTTAATTCTAAAATAAAGTAACAGGTATGCCATAACCTAATTTATTCGCTCTCTGGAAGCGGCACTTTATTAACTGTTGGCGGCTCATTTTAAAAAAGAAATTGTGCACTGTTACGCGAATTGCATTCTTCTTAAACTCACTACATTCTTGCATCGCGTATTTCATATGCTTTCTTTTTTTTTCCGGGTGTAACCACTTTTCTCGATTCAGATTTTTCTGCACAAGCACTGTTTATACTTGTACTCGAAACACCGGTGAACTCAGAAGTTAATTTCACCATTTCTTTCCCGGAAAGTGTTGGATATTTCTCAGATAACTTATAATAAAGATTCAATACTATTGTTTTTTCAACACTAGTCAATGGTTTGCGCGGCTAATGCTTTACGTAATTCGACGAAAACACAAGAGCAAATTCACCGTCCGCCATGATGCTAAAAACTGCTGGTTTCTGGCTGTAAACAATATTCTGCGCCTATCCGGATGTCAGGCGACTCATACGAATTGCGTCATGGGACTTGTAGCTCTGTTTTACGGTATAAATCAGCGTTAAATAAAACCTTAGGTATTTGTTTAGAATATTATACTATTTAAAGATAAATTCATTCTAAAATTCAGAGATTAGCATGGGACTACTTTCCTGAGCGCATTGCTACCGTGTTGCACCACGGTGCACTGACCACGTGGGTTTTTTTGCCGCGGATTAACCGAAGAGTGAATATAGTTTAGGGACCCTGGTGACTCTGGACTTACTGTTACGCTGCAGGAACATGGGCACACTCATTGTGTACAGAAAGTTGATTCGCTCCCGCTGTAGAAATGAAGACACTTATACATCATGTTATATCAGAAGGTATCCTCATCAGTTAATTATTACGCAGTACATGGAAGATGATCGCTGTATCGCGTTTCAAGATGGTGAGACATATATTCACAGCAGTGTTGATAAACGTCGTAGCACTTTTTTCCTGGTACTTTTTAAGGGCAGTTAGAAAGGCTTCTATTTTGTTATGCAGGGTCTGGTTTTCTATTAGTACACGTCTAGTATTTCTTGTTCTCTTCAATGGAAATACCGGTTATCTGATACGACGCAAGCTGCTGCTTTCTCCCCGCACCGGCTGTAATTTGCACGGAGTGATATTTTTGTGCCAAATATACACACTTATCATTGCTGGTGACACGTTAGTTGAATTTTAGTGCTAAAGTTTGCTCACATTTATGTTTCTTTCCTATGCCAAAATTCTTCTAATTGTTAGCAGTAGGTTTTTCTTCTTTTTCCCCCACTCTTTCTTAAACCTTTAACAATTCCTTCCTGTACTCTTCTGGTAGGTTCTCTACCCTTAACTTCCTTATAAACATCTATCCTATTACCCTTTTTACAGTGTTTAAACTTAGATCTCTATGTTGATATTGCCGAAAGCTTGCAAACAGTGACACTAAACACGCACGGCACGCGTATAAAACTCGTCACTCCTCTTCTAAACGAGAACTTCTGTAGAAGCAATGCGTGCTACTTTCGCAGTTTGCAAAAAGTGACAGTACACTTATTGATATGCCAAGCTTGGTAACGTTGTGTTTCTGGTGGTTAGGGGGTGTGAGACAGTAGCGGTTCCTGATTTTGGGTGTTCACCAAATTTTATTCAGACAGCCCTGAAAATGGCAAATAGCACCTGCTGCATAATAGTTACGATTATGAACAAATTGAATTCTTACGAAAGAAAGGGTTGTTTTTGTGGATGTTTGTTGTGGTAATAATTCAGTACACTGAATTCAGGGTTGTAGGACCAGGCGACGGTGTTCGACGGGTTGCGGCTGGGCGGTGTATATGCGTCGTTGCGTAACCACTCAGTTAAGAACTGCTCCGGGGTGCTCTCAAGCGGGCGACTATATGGGGAGACCCCCGGGGGTTAGGGGTTTGTAGGTGGGCCCGGGCGGCAACCGATTTGGTAACGTTAGGGACCCCGTCCAGGCTTGCGCCCATCGTCATCCGGATTTGGTATCTCCCTCCGAGGAGTCACGGTGGACCAAAAAGGGCCGTTGTGGCATACTTGTGGTGTTCTGCCCGATTGCGGAGAGCCCTCCATTCGTCCGTACCTCTACCCTTAATATTATCAGTTCCAATATTGCAGAGGAAGCACGCTTAAGCAAGGAAAGTTTACTACCCAAAGAAGAAACTAGCTCATCTCCTACATTTAAAGAATTTTATTTAAGTAAGAAAACCGAACCGATCAAGGAAATCATCTTGAGAGAATATTCTAAGCAGAGTAATAATCGTTCATTCCAAAGTGTGAAGGACATTTGAAGTTGCGCTGAGGTACAGAGAAAATAAAGTTATGATTTTCTTTTTACTTTCTCTACTACGTATCGTAAGTAGGGGTAGTATTGTATTCCACCCAAAAATTCGATACCAAGATTTCACCGGAAATACATGTTTTGAGACCCCCTGAATCCAAAAAAAGCATTTTTTGGAAACATGTCCGTGTGTGTGTCTGTGAACAGCATAACTCAGAAACGAACAGTCGGATAAACACAAAATTGGTATTTAGGTCCAGTATCTTCCAGAAATGCAACACAAAGGTTTTCAAGAAAATCCCCCCACCCCAGATTACCCTTTAAATGGAACATTTTTCGAAAATTTTAATTTTCTCAAAAATGGCTCTAACGATTTTGATTAAAGTATCATATGTTTAAGATATTTTCATGACAAATAAAATATATATCTTGAATTTTCTGGGAATGTCTCCAAAAGTATTCTTCATTGTGAACGACTTTTGCATAACTGGTAAACCATAAGAGATAGACAAAAGTTTACTACACAAAAAATGTAGATCGCGTTAAAATACACAGTTTGTCATTGTACATTTTTTTTGTTGAGTGAACCATTTTCGAGATATTGCTTGTTATTCCCTTAAATTTTTCAATACTTATTTTCTCAAATGGGAATTCGTTATTCATTTTTTTTTTGTCTTGGATATGCAAAGAATATTAATCCGTGGCAAAGAGAATGGTGCTGCACATAGCAACCAGCTATTAAGAGATATGTCTATGCTTAAAGGCTACTGTATTTCTATAATTCCCTTGCAAATACAAAACAATGGGAACATAGTACGCCTTAAGCGATAGTCAAATATTTTTAGAACTGGTCGCTATGTGTAAAATGTAATTCTCTTTGCATGTCAAAAGATCGTTTCTGCAAATGTTTATCTCGATTAATATGAAATATATGGAGAATAAGAGTTTGTAAAAATAGTTTGTACAAGAGTAGAGAAAGTCATGTGAGTGTAACACATCAGATTTTTTATGTTGAAAAGTTGTACTTGCGTACAGTAAACAACGAAAATGGCAGGAGCAGTTCCGCTTTGGTTTAGTAACATATCAGCACGCTCGGTTTGGTAAAAACAAAAGAAACATTTCGCTGTGTTTTGCTGCATGCATTTAGTTTTCCCACGTTTCGCCCATATAGCAGAACTGCTAACGTTGCACCGATTCTCCTAGCTTGACAATCTTCATAGGTCGCATTAAGCGTATGTATACTTTTGTACTGTGCTACTGATATTGTTAAAGTACGTGCTTTTTAAAAGCTAGGAACTTCCTTACGTAGAACGTCACTAATAATGTTCAATGAGGCTGTTAATTTTTGACACATGTAAGAAGCATAAAATCCATACCCCTCCTGGCTACAGCCAGAGAAGTGCATTGAGTGTATTTGGCGGTGGAATGAGAAGACCTACAGCTTTTACGTAGACTCCGAACCGCGTTGGGCCTTGGCGATACTTCACATGAGCAAGTCAGAGGTAAAGGCATGGATAGGGCCGACTTAAACTCGGCACCCACACGCTAATATAAATTGCAAATATGCAGTATGGAGATTGGCTGCCAGCCCACCTCCGTGGTAAGAGGGTAGCCTATTTGACTCGCATTCAAGACGTCCCGAGCTCGAGGTCGTCCTCCGTGGTGTAGTGGTTACCATGCTAGCCTCTAGTTCCCGAAGTCGGGGGTTCAGATCCATCGGGGGGCGATGGATTTATTGGGCATACAAATCCTTAGCATGCCTTCCTTCGGAAGGGAAGTAAAGACGGTGGTCCCGTGTCGTAGATTTACGGCACGTAAAAGAACCTCAGGCCTGATAAAACAGGCCTCAGCAAAATCCCCGATCTTTCATGCCCAATATAGAATGGGATGCTGAGGGCCACAGCAGTTAAGAGCGTCCATAAATAAAATTCAATTTAATTCCGAGCTCGGGACTCGGTAAGGACGAGCTAGTTGGATAACACTTTTTCCGGGGTTTTCCTTTATCCTCAGAAGGCAAGCGTGGAATAATTCTAAGCTCTATGGACCCCGGGCTCATTAGAGCATCGGTTTATTAATAGTGATAATAAACTGTCACAACATATTATTATTATTATTATTATTACTATTATTATTATCATGTTTCTATGTAAACGCTTATGGACCAAAGTAATGAATAAAATTAACAAATGTATCGAAATACATTTTGGCACCAGTAATTGTTAGACTTAGTTTGTAATTCTACTTCAGACGTTTGATACATTGCAGTGTTGCAGATAGCTCATTTCTTACTCGCCCATCTCTCTACAAGGTCGAGTCGCTAATCGTGTTACATTGGGCTAGACAATGTTTACACGAATCAGAGTGGAATTCATTGAGAGAGGTTATTTCTGACTCCTTCGTTTCACACAGAGTATAACATCACTGTTTGGTATGTGTTTCTTGGGATTTGTTTCAAGCCAATCATAGTGAGACGTGATAAGGGCTGGGTAGAAACTGGTGTTGGTTGGATAAATGTGAAACCTTACGAAACAAAAAAAACAAACGAAATAACAGTCTAAGGGGAATAGGCCACTTTTTCTGCTCCCAAGCAGAAGTTGTGACGGTATTACTTGTAATGTTATATTTATTTGTGTTTACTCCACGTGGTGAATCCATTTTGTGACGTAATTCTTTGTTAGGCTTGTTAGCTCCATCTGGTGTTAGCAATTTGCGGCAGTATTAGTGTTCGTTTGAAAGAATGCTACTGTTATTTTATTTAATTTTGGTTCTCTGTCCTCCGGCTAGCTACGATCTTTTTGGTCAAGCACTTCTCTTTATACAGGTTGTGTAAACGGAAAGGAGTCTCTTATCCAAAGATAACACTGATGAAAGAATTTGTTTTACACTTTTATTGTCGAACACATTTACTATCACATTTACACATTGATCTTGACACTCGCCAAACTGAAACTGTTATAATAACTTCATTACTGATCACTCTTAATTCGCGTACTTCAACTTTTTGTATAATTAACTTTACAACATTTAAGATTTTTCATAACTCTGTTACGCGTAACTTGTGAATCGATAGCCGACGTGTAATATTTCTGCTGGACTGAAGGCGACGTGTATCATACAAATATTTTCGACGAACTGACGGGGTCTATCTCTAACCTATCTCTTTTATACTCATACACCCCGATATGCCTAAAGATTATAACTGAGCTGCAATTGGCTAATAAAACGCGCCAACATTAGCGTCTATTTTTATATCCAATGAAAATTATGAATACATATGCTCTAGGGAAATGTTCCAGCAATTTCTACAGAAAAACGCGCCAACATTACGTAACTTCCTCGTTTCCAATAATGATAAACAGCTCACCCCCTCGCTGCATTATTGCACGCTATTATTGTCAGTTTCAGTAAGGCAGTATAAACTTACTTCCCAACAATAATTACAATCAACAAACATTTCAAATCAATGTCGCATAATAATGCATATTCATACTATAATCACTCTTTACATTTAAATAATTTGTGATACAAATTACTGCATCAATGTTTATACCGATGATATGAATCTACTACAGCAAATGGGTGAGGGGTAACCACAGCCGTGTGAGGCGTGTCTGTGGTCAGTTATTCCACCGCTGCTGTGTAAATAAAAATTGTACTAAAATACTAAATCCTGGCAAAATTAAATGATTAAGTAGGAAAGCGAAGGTAAGAAAAAATGTAGATTAGTTGGTGTTCTATCATATACTTGATATAATCCTTTTTATGTGAATTATGTTACAACTGCTGAAATAAGCGTTCACAAACTAAAATAAATGGTTCATTCCTCTGTGTACATAGAATCACCTCTTTCACCTCTTTAGAGGAAATAGAGGACGATTTATCTATTAATATCCGTTCTACCCTTTACAGACGTGTTTTCTTCTCATTTTACTTTCCCTGTCGCCTACCTGTAGTAGGTAAGAGAAAGTATTGCATTCCACACCAAAAGCTGTTGTTGAGATTCCAAAGTACGTTTTGAGGCTGCCTGAATAAAAAATAAGCATTTCTAGAAAAATTTCCGTGGGTGTGAACAGCATAACTAAAAAATGAAATGTCAGATGAATACAGAACTCGGTGTTTAAGTTCAAAATCTTCAAAGATGCCATACAAGAATTTTCGATAAACTTTGATATTGTATTATGGCCGGTATTACTATATACACGTAACACGCATACACTGCATGCCTTTTATTAACTTCAACACATTATTACACATAAGAAAGAACAAATAACATGGTGCTTTACTTATTTTCTTGAATATATGACATATTTTGTCACTTTTGTTCCATATTACTGATACTCGGAAGTCGTTTCACATGCATCTCACCCGTGGCATCATGGGAACGTTGGTTGCGTTGTCTTTTCGCTGCCAACATTTGAAATCCTAACATAGCTGAAAACACTATTTAGGGCCCTCAGCCTCAAGGCGTAGCCAAGGGATGTTTTTTTAGAAGGAGAGGAGTGTAGCAGTTGAGAATGTTGTCTTTAGCTCCACGTATGGACGCCAATTTGAAGAAGTTGGTTTGTTACGTTATTATTAGTAGCAACACGCTTTGGGCGTCAATTTGAAGTAAGTTGTATTGAAGGAGTTGTATTGTAGTTCAACTGTTGGGGAGCCGAACTTGAAGTAGTTGCAGCCGCACGTATAGTACCTGGTAGCCTTTGCCCCAATTTTTAAAAATATTAACTTTTTAATTTGACTGTTTCTTTAAGTACTAAATATTTATGTTTGCCTCGGCTGCGTCAGTATTATTGTTAGAGACATGTTTCTCTTAGCAGGCTTGTGGTGCGACTAAGAATGTAGGCTTACATTTTACTTCACTCCTTTTATTAATGCTTGATACGTTTTAAATAACACTTCACTGATATAGAGAGAGCTGTGAGATGTTTTTATTAAATACTTGCTCTTTTTAATACGTAAACTCTTTTCGTTTCACCCGAATACGTATTATACTTCTCGAGGACGCGTCTTGCGTCCGGTTAGGAACACTGTTTGCAGGCAACTGAATTGATTTCAACCACCTAAACTTGTAAATTTCTGTATTTCAAGTGTCTCTGATTGGCTATTCCTAATCCAATAAATTACCTTCATTTAACTAAAGCTTTTTCTGGTTGTTGATTGGATTTTTAAACTGTCTCAAAATTTACATTATTGTTGCTCCAATAATGACTAGTAGCATTTAAACTTTCAAATTTTTATTGCCTCAAGGTTACCTCATTGTTAGCAACTTCTAACCTATTGTTATCACAGTTCCTACATTATTAAATTACGTAATACATTCACATAACATTATTGAACATGTATGCAATAATATTAATATATACAATTACTGTAATATAAACTTTTTATATATTGTTACATACACATATTGCTTTAAGGTGGGCGGTTATTGAATTTACATATTATATAATTAGACTGAAATTATGTAAGTGTTAAAAATACTGCCTCATAGTTGAGGCCGGAGGCCACAACTACGAAACGACGACAGGGCGTAGCCGAGGGATCTGCGCGTCTAAAACTCGAATGATTCACGTTGGCAGCAATTCCTTCCAAAATTCGCCAAAAACGACTATATAAGAACGGCCGCATAAAAGGGCCGGTACATCTGCTTCACCAAAATGTTCCTTATTAACCAAGAATTACTGTGGATAGCAAAAAAAAAACCGATTTCGTAAGTTAAAAGCTTCTATTTTCACCATAATCCAATATCAAAATAAATCCAGAATTTTAAAGAAAATCCCCCACCTCAAACTACCCTTTAAGTGGAACGTTTTTGAAAACTTTCATTTTCTCAAGAATGGCTAAACAATTTTAATTAACATGTCATATATCTTGAATTTTCTGGGAATAGCCTGTGAACTTCTCTTCATTCTGAATGTCTTTTCGATAATTGGTAAACTATAAGAGATAGTCAAAGTCTTACTACACAAAACATCTGATGTGTTACACTCACATAACTTTCTCTACTCTTGTACAAACTATTTTTACAAACTCTTATTCTCCGTCTATTTCATATTAATCGAGATAAGCATTTGTATAAACGATCTTTTGACATGCAAAGAGAATTACATTTTACACATAGCGACCAGTTCTAAAAATATTTGACTATCGCTTAAGGCGTACTATGTTCCCCTTGTTTTGTAATTGCAAGGGCAATATAGAAATACAGTAGCCTTTAAGCATATACATCTCTCTTAATAGCTGGTTGCTAGGTGCAGCACCATTCTGTTTGCCACAGATTAATACTCTTTGCATATCCAAGACAAAAAAATGAATAACGAATTCCCATTTGAGAAAATTATTGAAAAATCTGATGTATTACAATCACATGACTTTCTCTACTCTTGTAAAACTATTTTTACAAACGCTTATTCTCCATTTGCTTCATGTTAATCGAGATGTCAATCTTATTGGTAATTTTCATGTAGATGAAAGGGGAATATGGTAGGTTTTAAGCGATAGTCAAATATTTTAACGCTGGTTGCTATGTGGCGCATTCCATTCTCTTTGCACGTCCAGGACATAAAAAATGAATAACGAATTTGAGAAAAAGTGTATTGGAAAATTTAAGGGAAGAACAAGCAATATCTCGAAAACGGTTCACTCAACAACAAAAATGTATATGACATAACTTGTGTATTTTAACGCGATCTACATTTTTTGTGTAGTAAACTTTTGTCTATCTCTTATGGTTTACCAGTTATGCAAAAGTCGTTCACAATGAAGAACACTTTTGGAGACATTCCCAGAAAATTCGAGATATGCATTTCATTGGTCATGACAATATCTTAAACATATGATATTTTAATCAAAATCGTTAGAGCCATTTTTGAGAAAATTAAAATTTTCGAAAAATGTTCCATGTAAAGGGTAGTCTGGGGTGGGGGGATTTTCTTGAAAACCTTCGTGTCGCATCTCTGGAAGATACTGAACCTAAATACCAAGTTTGGTGTTTATCCGACTGTTCGTTTCTGAGTTATGCTGTTCACAGACAGACAGACCGACATGTTTCCAAAAATGCTTTTTTTTGGATTCAGGGAGTCTCAAAACATATATTTCCAGTGAAATCTCGGTATCGAATTTTTGGATGGAATACAATATTTCCCCTACTTAGTATATGTAGTAGAGAAATTAAAAATGTAGAACTTGTCGAAGCACACAATTTATAAAAATAAAAGCTTTTTGTTGTGATTAACCGTTTGAGATATACCTTTTTATTGGTTTGAACTTTCAAATTCTTTTTAGAAGTGGTAAGTCGCTATTCATTTTTTCTCATGGCCAGGCAAAGAGCATGGAATTTCAAAGACATCACATAGTGACACACCTTTTACTTTCTCTACTACGTATAGTAAGTAGGGGAAGTATTGCATTCCACCCAAAAATTCGATACCGAGATTTCACCGGAAATACATGTTTTGAGACCCCCTGAATCCAAAAAAAGCATTTTTGGAAACATGTCCGTGTGTGTGTGTGTGTGTGTGTGTGTGAACAGCATAACTCAAAAACGAACAGTCCGATAAACACCAAACTTGGTATCTAGGTTTAGTATCTTCCAGAGATGCGACACGAAGGTTTTCAAGAAAATCCCCCACCCCAGATTACCCTTTACATGGATCATTTTTCGAAAATTTTAATTTTCTCAAAAATGGCTCTAACGATTTTGATTAAAATATCATATGTTTAAGATATTGTCATGAGAAATGAAATGTATATCTCGAATTTTCTGGGAATGTCTCAAAAGTATTCTTCATTGTGAACGACTTTTGCATAACTGGTAAACCATAAGAGAGAGACAAAATTTTAGTATACAAAAAATGTAGATCGCGTTAAAATACAGAATTTATGTCATATACATTTTTGTTATTGAGTGAACCGTTTTCGAGATATTGCTTGTTATTCCCTTAAATTTTCATTTTTTTTTTGTCCTGGACATGCAAAGAGAATGGAATGCACCGCATAGCAACCAGCGTTAAAATATCTGACTATCGCTTAAACCTATCATATTCCCCTTGCATCTACAAGAAAATTACCAATAAGATTGACATCTCGATATCTCGATTAACATGAAGCAAAAATAGATTTACAAGAGTAGAGAAAGTCATGTGAGTGTAACACATCAGATTTTTAAAAATATGACTATCACTTTAGCCTACTATATCCTCCTCGTACCTACAATGGAATGTGTAAATATGTAATGAAAATTTATCTTAACAAGAAGTAGATAGAATAATAAGGTTTTGTAGGAATAGTTTGCAGAAGAATGTGTAGAGAAAATCATGTGAATGAAACAAGTCCGATTTTTATATGGATTCAGAGAGCCTTAAAATTTGTTCCCAGGGAAAATTTTAATTGTGTAACTTTTGGATTGAATGTAGTATTTTAACCTTAGTCAGCAGAAGAATGTTAACTTTGTTGCTTGTCATTTTCAGGTAGACCTGAGTGAAAGAATGGAGAAGTCATTAGTTTTGAGTTTGGTATTGCTGTTGCTGAAGTCAACGATTGCAACAGTCCCATTCCAACAATGCTGTCCAGAAGATGAGGAACACATCTTCTTTCGAAGGAATTTAACTTGCAACTCAAGCACCACCCTGGGTTTACGTTGCAAAAATGAATCAAATGTGAATTCACTAATCGAGGTGAACTATGGCTATTGGCTGAGAGAAAGTGATGGTTCTGCTGTCCTTGGTTCCGATGTTTTCGGCATTATTTTATCACGTGAGAGGTAACAACATTATTAATACAATTAGACCACCATTGAACAAGTTATTCTGCTTAAACGTTTGTTATCAGAGCTGCCATTTTTTAAATTAGAAAAAAACAATATCATATTCACAGATGCCAAAAATAAACTTAGTAACATAATGAAATCTGGATTTTTGTAAAAGTAGAACCACTTGTAAATTAAAATATAATTTCTCATTTACAAAGCACATACTGAAGATGTTTATAAAACTTGTTTAGATCCCTGTAGGGTTGCCGTAACCTGATAACCCAAAACCAGGACATTTTTACCATTAGTTTTAATCAATTTAAGGAAATGATATTTTGAGGAATAAGCAGCCCTAATGTAGGACAATTGTGTATTTAATTAGCAATCAAAGAGTTTTATAAGGACTGCTTTATTGTATTTTATCTTAAGTAAGCCCATATTATCAAAAATCTATTACATGTATTCAGTATTTACATTTAAGTTTTTTATACCAATCGCATTTCTCAGAATCTGGAGTAGAAATAAGGAACTTGGTATTGTTCACAATAAGTTTACGAAACTCTCTACAATTTATAGTTTTTATACAGGATATAACAAAAATGTACGGCACAAATTGCAGGACACATTCCTCACACGTAGAAGAAATTATGTTATATGAACATGGGTCTGGAAACGCTTTGTTTCCATGTTACAACTCATTTTCTCCAACTCATTAATCATGGCAAACACACAAGAATAGAACGTTAAAATCATGGGGAACATGCACTCTTGGTTACGTCTGGTTGCGTTGCCATTATCGTAGGTGTACCGCCAGTGTTTTGTTTTACATGTCACTGTTGCCATGCGACTTACGTCATTGCTTGTTTACAAGTAAACATCAACTGTTCCAGTGAGCAGTACGACTTTGGCAAGCACGCGGGTTACTACGTACTAAACTATATTCACTCTTAGGTTGATCCACGGCAAAACAAACCCACGTGGTCAGTGCACCGTGGTGCAACGCGGTAGCAATGCGCGCAGGTAAGTAGTCCCATGCTAATACTCTGAATTTTAGAAGGAATTTATCCTTAAATAATATAATATTCTATACAAATGCCTAAGGTTTTATTTAACGCTGATTTATGCCGTAAAACAGAGCTACAAGTCCCATGATGCAATTTGTATGAGTCACCTGACATCCGGGTAGGCGAAGAATATTGTTTACAGCCAGAAACCAGCAGTTATGTTTAGTATCATGCAGGACATGAATTTGGTCTTATGTTTTCGTCGAATTACGTAAAGCATTAGCCGCGCAAACCATTGACTAGTGGTGAAAAAACAATACTGTTGAATCTTTATTATAAGTTATGTAAGAAATGTCCTACACTTTCCGCGAAAGAAATGGTGAAATTAACTTCTGAGTTCACCGGTGTTTCGAGTACAAGTATAAACAGTGCTTGTGCAGAAAAATCTGAAACGAGAAAAGTGGTTACACCCGGAAAAAAACTTATCAATCTTATCATCTTTAACCCTTAACAGAATATGCTAGTCGCCGTTTCAGTTGTTGAAATAAGGACTCTGTTCTTTTTTGCACTACGTGCCGCTTGTACTGGCCACATGGTCTGAAAGTGTGATAGTATTTCTAGTGCGAATGGCAGAAGGATACATTATAGCGATGCACTGATCACCTGGGGTTTGTTTTGACGCGGATCAACCCAAGAGTGAATTCAGAGTAGTAGAGTTGATCACAGACTTGGCTCGTGCAATGGCAGATTCATTTGATGTATGGATTAGCAGACGGCAATGGCGCTTGCGCTCAACGTTTGTACTGGGAGAGCTTTCCAGGACCAAGGTGACCCGACAGGAAAACGTTTGAAGCCATTGATCGTCGTCTTAGGGAACATGGGACATTTCAGCCTGATACTCGCGACCGGGGGAGGCCTAGAAGCACGAGGACACCGCAACGGAAGGCAGCAATTCTTCAAGCAGTTGACGACAATCCTAGTGTCAGTACAAGACAAGTAGATGCAACAATGAATGTTGACCACATGGCTGTCTGGCGAGTGTTACATGAGGTCCAGCTGTATCCATACCATTTACAGCGTGTGCAGGCACTATCAGCAGCTGATTTTCCTGCACGGGTACGCTTCTGCGAATGGTTTATGCAACAAAGTGTCAACCCTAATTTTAATGCAACGGTGCTGTTCACAGATAAGACGTCATTTCAACGAGATCAGATTGTAAATTATCACAATCGGCATGTATGGACTGACGTCAATCCTCACGCAACTGTTGAGCATGTCGTCAACAAAGATTTTCTGTCAATGTTTGGGCCAGCATTATTGGTGACTGTTTAGTAGGGCCTCACGTTCTTCCACCCAGGCTCAACAGACAAAGTTACCATAGTTTCGTAGAGAATGTTCTATCTGATCTGTTAGCAGGTGTGCCTTTAGCTATGCGACAAAACATGTACTTCATGCACGATGGAGCACCTCCTCACTTTAGTATTAATGTCCGTCGGCTTCTAAATAACGGATTCGGTGACAGATGGATAGGTAGAGGTGCACCAATTACCTGGCCTCCACGCTCCTGGACCTAAACCCATTAGACTTTTACTTGTGGGGGCATTTGAAAGCTCTTGTGTATCGAACCCCAGTACCAGATGTTCAGAGTCCCCGTGCCCGTATTCTGGAAGGCTGTGAAACCATACACAATACTCCAGGGATACATCAGCGCATCCGGGATGCACTATGATGACAAGTTGATGCAGTATCAATGCTCACGGAGGACATTTTGAACATCTCCTGTGAGAAAGTGTTGCATGTGGTATGCTGGTACGTTCTATTCTTGTGTGTTTTCTCTTGATTAATGAGTTGTATCATGGCAATAAAGCATTTCCAGACCCATGTCCATATAACACAATTTCTTCATCTACATGTGAGGAATGTGTCCTGCAACTTGTGCTGTACATTTTTGTTACATCCTGTATTGTACTGCATTTGCAGCATTGCATTAACTGATTTTACTGTTAACGTATGCCTTTCTTCTGTCCACTGAGCACTCGTGAGAGTAAACTCTCTCTACATTGGTGTTATGACCAGGAATGGAGAAACATTCCACAATTTTTATCAACTTTGAATACTGTTCACTAGAAATGCAATTATGAATGTGGTCAACTCATTTCTTAATGACAACAAATTCTTGGCCTCCCTCAAAAAGCATTAAATTTCCGAAGTTGAGTTCAAATACAGTAAAAATTGTGGACTTTTGTCTTTTCGGCCTGGATGATTTCATTGACCATAAAATTGCAGTGTCTGCAATAACCTTGGTATATGTCAACCTTAGATCCCTGGTCACTCAAAGTTTCCAGGGAATGACAGAGTAGACACATTAGCAAAAAAATCTAATTCACTGCATTGACATGAATTTCTCTACTTGCTCTTCTACAATCTATTCTTACAAAAATTTATTCTTCTATCTACATCTTGTTAATCCAAATAAACTTTCACTACACATTTACATATCTCATTGTAGGTCATTAGGCTTAAGTGTCATCAAACTTTAAAAAGCAGATTCCTATGTTGTGGCTTTGAAACTGAATGCTCTTTGCATGGCCACAAGAAAAAAAAAGTATACATAGGTATTTGAAAATTCAAACCAATTATAACTTGCAAAGTATAAGGGATAGATAAAAATCTTACTATACAAAAAATGTAGATGTTATTAAAGCATACAATTTATGTTAAATGACTTGGCCACATGACTGAGAAGAGGTAAGCAAGGTTTGAGATGCTGTTGTTTGAGTGCAGCAACCATGTGATCCAAATTCTGTCTAAATATATTATTTCTTAAAACACCTGTTATGACTATAACATGTAAACTGTTTAGTATAAGCATGCTGCAATAGAATTAATACCTTTTTTTTTTTTTTTTTTTTTTTTTTTTTTTTTTTTTTTTTTTTTTTGCTATTTTTCAGTTTCTGCATTGCAAAGATGCCATATGAAGCTCCCTCCAAAAATGATAGCAGTGAGACAGTATTGCAATATTCAGAAGGCATAGTGTTTTGTGAAGAAGCAGAATTTTTTGCAACATATCTGGGACCTGAGCCTTTGAGCTACACTGTATGTGTTCTGATCTCGGGGATTGGCTGTTTCCTAACCTTCCTCACATACATTCTGGTGCCAGCGCTGCGGAGAGATCTACTCAACAAGTGCCTTATCTGTGCCTTACTTTGTTTTACATTCACATACATGTTGTTTGGAATAACCTTACTTGCAGCCCATGTACTGCCTCATCGCTACTGTGCAATCCAGCGTGAGTTGTTGAACTTTTATGTTTATAACTGTAGCTAAAATAGTTATACTCAGCTGCCTTACCACTGAACGGGTGGATTGTTACTTCCTCTACTGCTTAACTGTAGTAACTAGAGCAAATATTGCCTTCCATCCAAAAGTTTGATACCAAGATTTCACCAGAAAATACATGTTTTGAGGCCTCCAAGTGAAAGAAAAGCGTTTTTAGAAACACGGTCAGAGAGAGAGGGGGAGAGAGCTCAAAAACAAAAGCTGGTACTTAAGTTCAGTATCTTCCAAAGATGCAACACAAAGATTTTCAAGAAAATCCCTCCACACTCAACTAGCCTTTACATGGAATATTTTTCGAAATGTTTAATTTTCAAAAAAAAGACCCTTAACAATTTTGATTAAAATATCATATATTAAAGATATTTTTATGACTAATAAAATGTATAGCTTGAGGTTTTTTAGAAAAGGCTTGAGAAGAAAATGTACTACACAAAAAATGTAGATCTCTTTAAAACACACAATTTATTTCAAATAACTTTTTTTATGGGATAAGCCATTTCTGGGATTGGATGTTATTGGATCAAATCCTTCAATACTTTGTCATCCCTTCAAACTTGATCAGTTGTTTCTCACGATTACATGAAAGCAGTATGGAAATTGAAGGCCAGCATATAGCGTCCAGTTGTTAAACATTTGACTATCGCTGTTCTCTTTGTATCTATAATGAAATGTGTAATGTAGCTGTTTCTGCAGAGGTTTATCTTGATTAAAATGAAGTGGATAAGAAAATAGACTTTCATAAGAATAGTTTGTATACCAGCTAATAAATGACAGGATAGAGAAAGTCATGTGAATACAAAGAATTTGTGTATTCTTTGATATACACTGTTTCTGATAGTGGAATGGAAACTAATTGTGCACTAAATTGTTGAAAAGTGCTTGTTTCTGTATCATTTCTGGACTAAAGATTATAATTTAAATCCCACTCCTATGGTCTTAAAACAACTTACAAAGCAATAAGAAGTGATCACTTTGGAGCAAATCTACATTTGGGAAAACAAAGACAGAATTTTCAATTTTGAAATTCCATCAACAGATTTCTTCAGCGAGTTCCTGGAACCATCACAAGAGGGCTACAACTCACTTAAATCAACAACAAATCAGCAGCCGAGCATAGGTTGTCATCAATGGAGACAAATGATCTCCCAAAACATGTTTCTAGTTATTAGTGTAAGTGGTGTATAGAGGTCACTAATAGACTCAATTTCTTTCCCAAATTCTTGTTGAATTGTGTAGTTATTCAACTTAAAACTATCCAGTCTGCTGTTTTGTACCTGATTTTAATCTCTGGACTGGAAATTTTAAGGTTTTATTTAAAAAATCATAGCCCTTGAGTGGTTTTAGATAAATTCATTATCTTTATTACTTTCTCTACTACATACCTACAGTGTCCTCTGTGGTGTAGTGGTTACCATACTAGCCTCTAGTTCCTGAGGTCACGGGTTCAAACCCGGTGGAGGGCAATGATTTTTTTGGCTGTAAAAATCCTTAACATGGCTTCTTTCAGAAGGGAAGTAAAGCCAGTGATCCCATGTTATAGATTTATGGCACATAAAAATACCTCAAGCCTGATAGAGGCCTCTGAGTAAAATTTCCGGTCTTTCACGCCCAATATAGAATGGGACGCTAAGGACTATAGTAGTTAAAGAGCATCCATAAACAAAACTCAATTTAATTTTTACATACCTATAGTAGGTAGAGGAAGTATTATGTTCCATACAAAAATTTGCACGCACATGTGCGCATGCGTGTGTGTGTCCTAGCATGTTTCTATAAAATGATCACAGATAGATGGGTGGAGATGGACATCTTATTCATCACATGCATTTACACGTTTTGTGCAAAAGCCCGGTAAATTTATTACTCATCAGATTAACAGAATTTTGTCTACTAAAACATTACAGAAAATATGATAAAGAATTTATGAGGGTTGATCAATAAAGACTGAGACTGATTTTTTTTCACAGACATTTATTACTCCATTTCAATGTTGACATGATCTTTTTCAAAGTAGCCCCCTCCTAACTGAATGCACTTTTTATAGTGTCTCTGCCAGTCCTCGAACACATGGTGCAGCCCAGTCTTTGTTAGGTCTTTGAGAATCGCCTCACTTTTCTTTAGAACTGCTTCAGTGCTCTCAAATCGAATGCCCCGGAGCTTTGCCTTTAGTAATGGGAATAAAAAGAAATCACAGGGGGTAAGACCAGGGCTTTAAGGTGGATGCGGCACACAGGTAATGTTGAATTTAGCCAAAAATTCCTGGACTTGATTTGTGACGTGAAGCTGCGCGTTGTCGTGATGAAGTCGCCACCCATTCCAATAATGTTCTGGACGTTTCTTTGTAATGTGCTTCCTCAGTGTAGCCAATACTGACGTGTAGTAGCTGCTGTAACAGTAGTGTGAGGGGGGCAACTGCATGCTGGTAAATCATTCCATTCCGAAACACCAGGCCCACCTTGCTTAGTACAGAGGACTCGCCCTTCTTTTGAAGTCCTTGAACCACATAAACACCGTTGCACGAGGTAGTGCATCTTCACCGTATGCTTGCTTCAGCATTTCGAAAGTTTCAAGGCTGTATGATTTAAACGAAAATAAAATTTTATTGCGCTGTATTGCTCCTCTCATGTCACCTCCATTTTGTGGTATGCGAAATTCAAGTAGGGTCAACAATATACAGCATTACTACCAACCTACCATTACGAGAGAGCTGTCGCTTATGGACATTATACATGAAACCCTGCTCTTTTCAAGTATTCATGGTAGAAACATAAAACTATCAAGGAAACTACAGAAAAAAATCAAGTCTCAGTCTTTATTGATCAACCCTCGTACAAAAGCTCTATACATACATATATACAGAAATATTTACATTATTAATCTTTGTTTAACTGATTGAACTATAACTAGATTTTATTTAGGTCTAAATGGTTTACATTGTCCTAAAGACTGCCTTCCATATATTCTTTTACTTAATAGTATGCTTTTTCTGTGAGTTTCCTTTTCAATGTATTGAGAAATACATTTTTGTCTTTTATTTCTCTATATTTTTTCAGTAATTTATTAAAATTTTTACTCTGGAATAGAAAGATCTCTTTTCAAATAATGTGAGTCTGTGGGCAGGTACTTTTAGGCAATTTTGAGTTCTAGTTTCATGGTTAGGTATATTCTGTTTATTATAGTATTTATCAAGTTTTCATATATACGTTTGGCTAATCCATAGAGATATTGTGAAGGCAGGATAAGTATATTTAGTTTTCTAAATAAATTTCTGCAAAAAATTTTGGGACTGGTATGTGTCATAATATGAATAATTTTTTTTTTCTGTATCTTAAATATTTTCTGCCAGGCTGTCGCTACTCCCCATAATACACCATGTGCCATGCTAGAATGAAAATAGCTGTAGTATATTGTCTTTCTAGTTTCTAAGTTTGTAATTTTTGTTAGACAATGCACACTAAAATGGGCACTATTTAGCCTTTTACTGATATATTGAAAGTGTTCTTCTCATTTTTGCTTCACTCTGTATTGTTTTCAGTTTTAATTCATATTCTAATTTTTCAGTGCTTTACCTTCCGCTTTAGGCCCATAGTTGTTAAATGTAAAGTCTCTAAATTTTTTTAAAGCAGAAAATAAACCTCTTGCATCAACATTCAATAAAATAAGAGCAATAGATGGAATATCTTATCCTATAATCCAATTGTTTCAAGGTTTTAGACATGCAACATGGAAATTACAAAAATAAAGGTTATTAGGCGCTTTCATTCAGAAACGTGTATTCTTTAGTATTAAAATAAAGGTTTTTAAATGTTTGGTGCCAGCTTTATACTTCACTACACAAATGTGCAGTTTTGGAATAAAAGATCAGAGAAATAAACATCACATGTACTTTTTATGCTTATAAGCAGAATGCTGTGGTTTGTTCAAGCTATATAAAAACTCTGATGTATTACATTCACATAATTTTCTCTACCCTCTATTGTTTATTAGTGGGTATGTAAACTATTCTTATGAAAACTTATGTTTTTTTATATCTACCTAATTCAAATCCAGAGAAGCGTTTGCAGAAATAGCTACATTACACATTTCATTATAGATACAAAGGGAACAGTAATAGTCAAATGTTTAAGAACTGGACACTACACACAGACCTTAAAATTCCATTCTCTTTCCATGACATCGTGAGAAATAACTGAACATCAATAGAACATTAAAAGAATGACAAAGTATTCCACAATTCCAAAGATTAATACCTAATGAATATCTCGGAAATGGCACATCATAAAAAAAGATTATTTGCAATAACATTCTTTGTTTTAAAGAGATCTATATTTGTTGCTTAGTATGTTTTTATCTATTGCTTAATATTTACTAGTTATACAAGATTATACAAAATTTCTTTCAAATGCAGAGGACTTCACAGGGTATTCCCAGAAAATTCATGATATACATTTTAATGTATGTAAGTATATTTAATATATGGCATTTTAATCAAAATCATTAGAGCCATTTTTGAGAAAACTTAAAAAAAATTTGAAAAATCTTTCATGTAAAGCGTAGTTTGAGGTTGGGAGATTTTCTTGAAAATCTTCATATCACATCCTTGGAAGACACTGAATTTAAATACCAAACTTGTATTTATAATACCTTTTTGTTTTTGAGTTATGTTCACAGACGCCCAGACCTTTTTCTAAATTTTTGTTATTCAGGAAATCTCAAAACGTGTATTTCCATGAAATCTTGATATTGAATTTATGGGTGGAGTGCAATGCCTTCTCTAGTATGTGGTAGAGAAATTAATAAATGAGTAAAGAAAGTTGTGTGAATGTAACATAATTTTTTTTTTAAAATTTAAATAAATAAATTTAAAAAAAATAAAACAAACAACAAAAATACTTGCATAATCATAGGCTTCTCTGTTGCTGGGTTATTATTTTTTCAAGTTTTCTGGGGCTTCTGATTTATTGTGTTTTTTTTCTTTCTTTTTACAGTTTTGTTCATGCTCTTTTGGACAACAGCAGCAATCTTTTGGACAAATGCAATATCCTTTGACATATGGAGAAGTGTTGCGTAAGTATCTTTCAAATTTAGCATGTTGATCTTTTGTTGGTGATTGAAACTTTTAAATAACATACCTCTCTTAGTTCACATTCAAACTTTTACATCCAGACATTGCTCTGCAATTCAAACAGAAAAGTTTTGACCTTTACATTCCTTCGTAATAACTGCTTGCTGTGCCAAATTGACTTGACTATTTAGGCATTTAGCACTCAAACAAAGTTGACTCTCTTGTGATACAAGTGAAGTTGTAGGATCAAAAGTGATACTGGCTGAAAATACAAGCATTTTGTTGGTGTATATAATACTTAATAATTAACAATAACATACCTACACGTATTGTGAAACATTAGTATACATAAACTTTTAACATGTTTCATTCAACATAGGTACACATTAATGAATTACATATTTAGTTTGATTTTAGAGGTATGAGGAATAAACTACATATTTTGTGATGTAATCACTACGTTGAGAACTATAATAGAAAAAAAACAACATAAAAGCTGATTGCAGTTCTGTTCATTTGCCCCCACATTCTTTGTATATACAGTAAAACCTGCCTTCAACGGACCCCTTATTAAACAGAAATATTTCATGGTCCCATGAATTTTGGGGTGAAAAACATGCTAAATTACCTTTATTAAACAGAAACTGTCTTACACGGACAACAGAAATCAAAGTACGCTTTTTAATGGAAATTTTCCAGTTCCAGAATGCAGAGTTTAGAACATTTTCAGGCACTCTGTGAAATTCTGCATTGTGAAGTGGGATATTTGTTATTAGTTGGTAGTTGGAAGATGCTTCATGTTTATATGCCCCATGTATGGAAGCCAATTTGTCGCAGTCACTTCGTGTTATCTTTTGCTGGGCGCCTGTTATTGTTTTATTATTTTGCATTTTGGGTTCATTGTGCTCCGGCTAGCTATTATTATTATTCAGTCGAACAAATCTCTTAAACAGGGTGTATAACGGAAAGGATTTTGTTACTCAAAGATAACACTGATAAAAGAATTTGTTTTTACACTTTTATTACCGTCACAATTAAGTTCACATATTGATTCGTGATACACGCCAAACTGAAACTGTTATAATTTCTAATATCACTATAATCACTTATTTACTGCACATTATTAATTCGCGTGTTTCACATTTATAACAAACTTTAAGACGCGAGAGATTCTGTAGAATTGCGACGTGTAACTCGCGAACGATTTTGATGAACTAAGCGACGTTTAACTTCTGAATAATTCTGTTGGACTGACGAAATCTGCCTCTGACTTTAGCTTTTTATACTCCCATACCCCGATATGCCTAAAGATTATAACCGAGCTGCTATTGTTAATAAAACGCGCCAACATTAGCGTCTATTTTTATATCCAATCAAAAATTACGAAAACATATGCTCCAGGGAAAATATTCCCACTATTTCTAAGAAAAACGCGCCAATCTGACATCATTTGTTTGTCTCTTCTAATTAATATTCAACTCACCCCCTCGCACATTGTTATCCGCTCCTATTGTCAGTTTCAGTGAGGCCGTGTAAACTTATTTCCTAACAATGCTTATAATTAACAAACATCTCAAATCAATGTCATACAATAATGCTTATTTACACTACAATCACTCTGGCATTCACAGTGTTGTGATACAAATTACTGCCACAATTGTCTGCTCTGCTCTAAGTACATCATGTTTAAGTTGAAACATGACCATTTTGCTGCTGACCAGTCTAGGAGGGGGGTGCGTTAATGACGGTCTGAATATTGAGAAACCTGTAACACTCATCTTTCACTGCATAGTTAGGTTAACACTAAGCACAACTGATTGTCTTTTATTGTTGTCTCTTCCCTTTCTGTTTCCTGATCTAATGACTTGTTAGCTCTTAACAGTACACCTCCAAACTTACATAGCTGATTATTTAGTTCACCAATAGTCATCATGGCTTCAAAAACAAGAATTGTGCTAGATCTTAACACGAGAATGAAAGTGATTTATGCTAGGGATCGTGATAAATTGAGTGTAAAGCAGATCATGAAGGTGTTCACAAAACTCAAGTTTATGAGATTCTAAAGAAGAAAACAGAAATTCTGAAGTGGTGGCAAAATTGTGCTAATGGAAAAATAAAGAGAGAACTTAAGAAATCTGAAACCAGGACATTAATGAAATAGTGTGGAAGTGGTTTGTTAGTGTTAGGACAAAAATCACTGCATATTGAGGCCTATGTTACAGGAATATGCTAAAAACTTAGCTGAAAAACTGGATAAGACTGAACTCAAAGCATCTAATGGATGGTTGGAGAGTTTCCACGACAGACATCAGATATTTTTTAATGAACCTTGTGGTGAATCGAATGACGTTAATATTGAAACCATCGCTGATTGAATTGCAAAACTACCTTCAATAATCTAAGGATACGAACCTGAAAACATAGCAAACGGCAACAAGACAGACTATTCTTCCGCACATTACTGAATAAATAATTTCGTTTAAAAGGTGAGAACAGGTGTATATTTATGGTTTAATTTTGTCAGTAGCCTAGGCCTACCTTTGTTAAACAGAAACCTATCTTTAACGGAAATGTTCAAGCGCCCCGTTCAATTCTGCTGAAAACAGGTTTTACTGTAATAGCCTAGGTAACACTGAACGTTCAGAGCCATAACAATATTGGTTAGTCTCCTGTTTACTTTCTTTCACTTCCATCATATCTTTGTACAGACCATTTGCTATATTGTAATGCTTCAGATTATGTGTATGCATACTCCACACACTGTCTATTACACTGGGGGGGGGGGTTCCATTCTAAATCTCCTGCATTACTTACTCACAAGTGATAGTAAATGCACTATAATGAATAGTAACCTTGTTATAAATGGTGTTAAAGTGATTTCATCTACATTGAGGCATTTCTGGTATCTTTGGATGAAATTTCCATTTACACACACTAAGTTCTTCTTGTGTAAATCTCATAATTTCTGTTCTTATGTTTTTCTTAAGTTCGTTTATGGTGTGGAGATTGTTCGTAAAAACTTTACTTTTTAGGGTTCGAATGTTGCACCAATTTCACTCATTTTTTCCTCCATTAGAAAATTTTGTTTTCACTTCTTAGGTTTAGCATTATCAATCCTGTCATGTTATCATCCCAACAGTTTCTCTACCTGGAACTGGAATACCAGGAAATTTCTCCTGAAATTGTCTACACACCTGTCTACATGATTCGGTTTTTACGTATGTATTGGTTTGTTCAAGTGTGAATTTCTTGGTAGTCTCAGTTGACTAATAAGACAAGAACAGCAACAATAACAAGAAAAAACTTCAGCAAATCACACACAATACAGATATCTTGAATAAGCTTTTGCCTTTGAGATGCACAAACTCTAGTGCTTACAGCACAAACAGAAGGTAGCAACTAATGCAGTACGAATAACACAGCTGATGAATGTAGCCTTGAGCAGGTCATTTACCACTAGTGTTCAGCAGAAAAATACTAAGGTCACTGCAGTGCAGGCGGAGCACGCATGCACATGATCTGGGTCTCACCATACAGCAACTACTCTGTATCTCTCTAAAACACAATTATTGATTTAGAAGCAGATAAAAGGTGAATATGAACTTGATTTTGCGACAATGAATGGTAATTAATTGTTATTTCACATAAGGCTGGAAAAAGGCTGGAAGGGTAGAATCAGACTGAAAAAGTCAATGCCATAGCCAAGATTTGAACCACAAATTCTTCCGGTCTCCATCCAGTTGCTCTAACCAATTGAACTACCATGGCAACATGCCAGTCAGTTGGAGAATTTAGTGCCATGCTGGCATGCTGCCATGGTAGCTCAGTTAGAGCAACCAGATGGAAACCTGAAGATCCATGGCTATGGCATTGAATTTTTTAGTCTGATTCTGCCTTTCAAATCTTAATTGTGACACTAACCTCACTTAATTGTTTGACAATTAGTACATGTTTCAAGGGCTATTTCCCTCATCAGCAGCTGTAGACCATTTGGCGGAAGTATTACAGCTGCTTCCTGATTTTGTTTGGAGACATCTGGTGGTGTAATGAATCTGCTGAGGTCTCTTAATATTGAAATTCACGACTTTTCACAGCAGTTGCCATGCACTTATGGGCTTACAATCATGAGCTGAAACAAGAAGCTAAATTATTGAAGCCCTTCCAGAATGCAGCAGAACTTTCGATCTGGGAAAAAATTTATATTATAAAATACCGTGAAAGAGTCATGAATTTTGACATTATGGCATTATATGGCCTTAATAGAATCATCACATCACCAGATGTCTCTAAACAGGAACACGAAGTGGCTGAAACAGTTCCTGTTATTTGGTTTACAGCTGCTGATGAGGGCAATAGCCTTTGAAACATGTCCTAATTGTGGAACAAGTAAGTGAAGTTAGTATAACTATGTTGGCTAACATACTTGTCTAGGATCTCCAATTTTGTGCCTATTTTGGTGCGGGTGCTGCATACCTTGAGCACTCATGGTACTTCTGACGTTACTATCATAGAAGTACGCTGGGCCAAACATTCCAGCCCCTCCCGGTAGGGAGTTGTTCGGATTAGGTTGGACTCGGCGGGGCAGTGGTTCCTGAAACCCATGGGAGATTGGGTACGTCTGTGTGAGTTTCCGCACTGTCAGGGTTGTGAGACGCCTCAATGTTCTCCGGTACGGACCTGGATAGCCGGTAGACGGCATGCTAGATTGCTGTTGGCCCTACTGAGGTTTTCAGTAGTCGCTCTTTTGGGCTGATGTGCATAAGTGGTGTATCCACTTCCATCCTCGCATAAGCGGTGGGCCCTTTTTTGGCACCAGCCCTGGGTTTAGGAGGGCGCTTGAGCTTAGGCTCTTGCCCTGGTAGACCTTCGCTCAACTTGTCTATCTTTCAATATGAATCGAAGTGTCCAAAACTTCTTCCAGGCTTGTCACTTCCTTCTTTGTGTTACTGTGAGTGATATGTTTTGTCCGAGGTAGGTGCTTTGTTGTACATATTCACCAAGTATTTGATTGGCTTTTCTGTTCCATTCATCAGCGCTTTACTTTTTGTAGGGTTCATTGTTAGGCCCACCTTTCTGCTTACTATGTCTAGGTCTTCTATCACTTCTTCTAAGATTTGTGCAGATCTTGTTATTGGGACAATGTCATCTGCAAATCTTAAGTGCATCAGCCTTTGACCGTCTATACAAATGCTGTACTTGTTTTCCCACTTAATCTTCCTGAATTGATGTTCTAGGAGAGTTGTGAATAGCTTTGGAGATTCAGGGATCTCCTTGTTTCACGCCTCTTCTTAGCTGGAACCAAACCATATGTTTAATGTGTAGTAAATGAGAAGTTGTTGACAGTGAAGTGAAGAAATAATAAAAGTTGAGGTGAGTCACCACAACAGACTGATCTCAACTTTAATTACCATATGTTTATTTACTGTGGTAATTTAATTTATTTTATGAATTTTCTGGAAATAGCCTTTGAAGTCCCCTTTATTCTGAGTGAATTTTATATAATTGGTAAACTGTAAGAGATAGACAAAATCTTACTGCACTAAAAATGTAGATCTTGTTAAAGCACTCAAGTTACATCAAATAAAAATGCATGAGGCTTTGACCATTCATTTGAGGAAGAAGCTATAGAATATGCTGATAAAACAAAATTTCTTGGAGTTTGGGTTGATAAGAATTTAAGCTGGAATGTTCATGTCAAGAAATGAGTAAAGTGACTTATTTAGATGTGTTTCCAAATTAAAATGCTCAGCCAGTCAATAAGTAAACATACACTTACGATAGTGTATTACTCAAATTTTCATTCACTTTTGTCATATAGGATAGTTCTATCTAGTAACAAGTCAATAAAAGTATTTAAATTACAAAAAAAAAGTAATTAGAATCATGCTTAATTTACCCTATACCACTAGCTGTAAACCATACTTCAAGGAATTAAACATTTTGCCACTATCGTGCATGTATTTACTCAAGGTTATTTTACAAATGCAAATGCGCATTGAAACACTTGCTGTTAATTCAGACTTTCACAAGTACGATACAAGGAATAAGTAAAAATTACATATTACACCTCGTAACTCTAAATTGTTTGAGAATGGTTTTTGCTATAAAAGTACGCACTTGTATAATAAATTACCTGCTAAGTTAAAGAACATGAAATCTTTACAATGTTTCAAGAAATGCTCACGAGACTTCGTTATGATAAATTGTTACTATTCAGTTGATGGATTTCTGTACTTTTAGGTTAATTATTAACATTTGTAATGCCATAAAATTGCACATAGTAATCTTATACGTTTTATATTGAATTTTATATCTGACATATATTTTATGTTTGTTTATTCAATTTGTTTTGACGTATCCGACAACATGTATTTGTTAATTATGGATGAAATAAATAAATTGAAATGAAATTAAATCATTTTAGCCTACTGTATTCTTATACATACAATGAAATGTGTAGTAAAAGTTATCTCAATTAACAAGAAGTAGGTAGATGAATAAGGCTTTGTGACATAGTTTGTAGAAGAGTGATTAGAGAAAGTCATGTGAGTGCAACACATCAGATTTTGTTTTTACATTCTCTACAATGTGATTTCCTTGGCTGTTTCAGATTCAGACGTTTCCCGTTAAATGAAGCACAGTTATTGAAAGTGTACTATTTCTGGGGATGGGGAATGCCTCTAATACTGTCATTTCTTGGCGTAGTTCTGGAGCTTCTTTCAGGTGAAAGTTATACTGAAGGTTGTTTTATAGGTAAGTAAGCATAAAATAATATATACATAATACGAGTAGTAAAACTGTAACCAAAATTGTTCTGGCAATTTTTAATATTGGATGAATAACTGATTATAATGTATGAGGGCGGATCAAAAAGTAACGCACAATAATTTTTTTACAAAAAAAGTTTAATAGTTAAAACAACAACAAAAATCACATTGAATTTACACCTTTTACCTACTTTTTGACATAGTTTCTCAACACATTTCTCCCATCATAATACCAGTTTCAATATGCCCTGTTTGTAGAAGTCATTTCCTTGGAGTATAGCCATCTGCAGACTGCTGATTTCACTTCCGCATTTGTTGCAAAGCGTTGGCCGGCCAGGAATTTCTTCATGGGACCAAACAGATGAAAGTTCGATGGTGCAAGGTCCGGACTGTATGGTGGATGCTGGAGTACCTCCCAACCAAATTTGGTGATTTTCTAACGAACAAAGCAGCAACATGGGGGCGAGCATTGTCATGAGTTTTGACATCGTCCACCAATATAACACTATGCATATCCCAGAATACCATTACAAGCACTTTCCTAGCAGATTCAGTCACTTCGAATTTTTTCTTCACTGGGGAACCAGCATGTATCCACTCCATACTTGCCTGCTTGGTTTACGGCATGTAGTGGTGTGCCCACGACTCTTCACCAGTGATGATTTCTTTCAGAAAGTCATGCCCTTCTGCGGTGTACCACGTTAGGTGATCCAAGCTCGTCATCATTTGCTGGCCTTTGTGGTTGTCTGTCAGGTTCTTCTTAGACACGCAGCAAGCACTAACTTTACGAAATTTCAATGTGTCATGAACAATATCGTACACTGCATCATAGGAAATGTTGAAGTGTTGCAATAAGATTCACAGTTGCACATGCCGGTCGTTCAAAATTGCCGCCTCAATGCCTCTGACATTCTGCGGGGTTGCAGCTGTTTCTAACCTCCCGAAGAGTGGTGAATCCCTAAGGTTCACACGGCCCTCTAGGAATAATGCACACTACCTGGAGACATTGCTATGGTCCATAGAATCATTCCTATACACACCATGTATGTCCCTGTGAATATCATTTGGTTTATGCCCTTTGGCCCACAAATATCAAACCACATCTTTCTGCTCTTCACACGTGGACAACAGTAACATGTGCACCATCTTTATTATGTAGTTCACACTTCTCTCGTTAGAGCTGCACATGAAACAAAAAATACCCTCTGTAGTGAAAACTTCAAACTATATCTGTGTGAAATTGTAACATTCCAGCTGCAATAACAAGGCAGAAAAAATGATTGTGCATTACTTTTCGATCCTCCCTCACATATAGTTGACTATTGTAGAGATAATAATAGCATTGTTAAACTTTTTGGTGTGCGAGCGTGCGTGTGTGGTTTTTTTTTTGTTTTGTTTTTTTTCCATATTCATGCAAGAATGCTCAAATGAATGTAATTAGACTTGGTATATAAAATACCTCAAGTCCCTCTTAGCAATATTTACTAATTTATTTGGTAAATTTTTTATGCACTGGAATTTGGCCCTAGTCATTCATTCAGTAGACAGCTACTACAGTTCATGCAAATGTAATAACTAAATATTATTACTCACAAAAATTTCTTTCTTTTTAACAGTACATTTCCATTATTTCTCTCTCTATCACATACATAGTAGGTAGAGAATGTATTTATATTCCAACCAAAAATTTGATACCGAAACTTTACTTGAAATACATACTTTGAGGACCCCCTGAATAAAAAAAAAAATCATTTATAGAAAAAGGTCCATATGTGTGTTTGTGTGTCTGGAACAGCACAACTCAAAAACGAAAAGTTGGATAAATACCCAGTTGGTATTTAGGTTCAGTCCCTTCCAAATATCAGACATGAAAATTTTCAAGAATATCCTCCACCCCAAACTACCCTTTACATGGAACATTTTTAGAAATTTTTGATTTTCCAAAAAATGGCTCTAATGATTATGATTTTGATTTTGAAATATCATATATTAAAGATATTTACATAAGAAATAAAATGTATATATTGAATTTTCTGGGAATAGCCTGTAAATCCCTCTTCATTCAGAAGGTATTTTGTATAATCTTGTATAACTGGTAAACGTTAAATGATAGACAAAAATGTACTACACAAAAAATTTGTATCTCTTTAAAATGCACAATTTATTTCAAATAACTTTTTTGTGGCATTAGCCATTTCCGAGATATCCATTATTCTAATTGTTCATACACAGCCATTCTTTTAAAGTCCTGTCAATTTTCAGCTGTTTCTTGTGATGCCATGGAAACAGTACAGAATTTTAAGGCAGCATATAGCGTCCAGTTCTTAAACATTTGACTATCGCTGTTCCCTTTGCAAAGGTTCATTTTGGTTAAAATGAAGTAGATAGGAAACTAAACTTGTGTAAGAATGATTTTTATACCCACTAATAAGCAGTATACAGTAGAGAAAGCCATTGAATGTAACACATCAGATTTTTTTTACTCTTTCTACTACTTACTTAAAATAATTAGAGGAAGTATTGTATTTTACCAAAAATTTGATATCGATATTTTACTGGAAATATATTTTGAGGTCCCTGAAATGAAAAATATAAACAGTATAACTCAAAAACAAAAAGCCCTATAAATACCAAACTTGGCAGTTATTTTCAATATCTTCCAAAGATGGAACATGAAGATTTTAAAAAGCTTCTCCTACCCCAGACTACCCTTTACATGCAACAGTTTTCAAAACTTTTTATTTTCTCAAAAATGACTAAAACTTTAAACTAAATACCATATGTTTAAGATATTTACATGACAAAGAAAATTTCTATCTTGAATTTTCTACAAATAGCCTGTGAACTCCTCTTCATTCAGAATGATTTTCGTATAACTGGTAAACCATAAGAGAGAGACAAAAGTCTTACCACACAAAAAATGTGAATCTTGTTAAAACACACAATTTATGCTAAATACAGATTTTTGTGGCATTAATCATTTCCAAGATATTCTTTGTTATTCATTTGAATTTTCAAATAATTTTACTTTTCTCAAGAGGAAAATATCTATTTTTTCCCCCTTCTGTTTATGCAAGTAGAACGTCGCCTTGTACCTACAAGGAAATATTCAATAAGACAATCTGCAAATGTTTATCTTGATTAATATGAAGTAGATAGAAGAATAAGCTTCTTTAATAAGGACTAGAGAAATTCATGTGAATGTAACACATCAGGTTTTTTTTCTATTATATAAATATTGACCTACACTCTTGCATTCTTCTTTAAATATTGTGTTTAAAGTTGTGATCTTCTGTCTTTTTCAAGACTATTGTGATTAATAATTTCCTTTCTTCGGTGTTTAGTTCCTTTACAATTTCTCATTTATTATCTATCGATTAAAATTACAAAAGAATTCATGACCTCGTCAGTACAAACAAAGAAGAAAAAAAGAAGAAACAATAAAAGATACAATATATACAATAGTATGAATAAATACATAATAACCAATATTAATAAACTCATTTATGGAATAAAACCAACCTTGAATACAATATTTTTTCAGCTCCTTTTTGAACTGATTTAAATTGTTTATGTTTTTAATATATGTAGGTAGTTTATTATAAAAAGTGCATGCAGCAACAGTAGGTCCAGTTTTAAATAACTGGATTCTATGAGATCTGACATGAAAGTTTGTATTACCCCTTGTGATATGATTATGAAATTGATTATTAACTGTTTCATGATTTACATTATGTCTTAAATACATAATAACTATATATATATATATATATATATATATATATATATATATATATATAAAGTAAGAATATTTAATTTTACAAAAATATCCCTACAAGATTGTTGTGGTTTTAAACCCATCATCACCCCAATTGGTCTTTTTTGTAGAAGAAAAAGTCTTTTAGTATACTTATCAGCACAGTGACTCCACACAGTTATTCCATAAGACAAATGTGGATACATTAAACCATAATAAATGTTCATTAGTATACTTAAGTCCACAACTTTTGCCGTTCTTTTTAGAAGAAAAATACTAGAGCTTTATGTGCTCTAGGCCTTCCTCCCCTTCACATAATGGACACACAAACGCATTTCTCTGACCTTAACTTGCACACTCCAGGTCTTGTCCTCTCTTTCCTCTTTGTTTACAATAGTCAACTGCTGCACTTAGAATATAGACTATATGGTGACTTAATTACTCTACCCAAAGATCAGAGGGTTCATATTTGTACAAAATCCAAATACGCTGCTTAGTATTTAACTTTCAGAAAAGATATACTTAACAAGCAATACAATAATTAATAAACTGAGATGGATTTTAATGCACAACTTCACTATCTGTATCTCTTACCCAGAAAATATTTCATAAAGTGTTCTCTTCATCATCAGCTGATTCTGACTGTCTTTTCTATTGGTGATGGGCCTTCTCCCTTCTTCTTCACTGATTTAGTGCCACTTCTTGTCATATGCAACAGAAAAACATAAAATCGGCATTACTTGTTATTGTAGTAGTATGTAGTATAGTATTTATTGTGCTAAGAGTTTTACAAATTTGATTGTCTACTGCATTTTGACCCTGGTCACTTATTCAGTAGACAATCACTACAGTTTATTTACATTTTACAATCTCTTGTCACTAAATTATCTTGCTCTTTTTTTTCAGTTTTTTTTTTTTTTTCATGTCCCATTTCCACTTTTTTTTTCACTTTCCATTTATTGATTACTTAACCATCATACATTCACTATAGTTTTCCATTCAAAGTAAGATGCACTACCTCTTACTTTTCTCTTTCCACTGTCCAAAGCCATTTATTTTTTACTTTACACAAAAACTGTCCAATGCTTCTAGCGTCCTTGCATATCATTTCAATTATATGTGTATTTCTATCCCCCTTCAACCACTTCTTATTAAAAAATTCTTTCCTCCAATTTTCTGTTCCTTGGCACTTAAATACTATGTGTTCAATGTCTTCATTACCACCACACATCGGACATTGGTTCTGAGGAATACCCTGTCTTAGCCCTTTTAGCCTCCATGCTCCGGTTCTTACCCATGCAATAGATTCTCTCTCTTCTTTATTTACTATGTCTATATATTTTTCCCTACCCCATGTATTTTTCATTGGCCTATAATAAACTAATGAGCTCTTTTTGGCAATCTCACTGAACATGATTTGTATTTCTATATCTTCCAGTCTTTTCCTCGCCTTTTTCCAAAAATGTTTTACGTTATTTTCTCTCCTTCTCCATATATCTCCTAACCCATTTTTCTCCAAAATATTCCGTAATTTACTTGTTATTAGTGATGGGACAATACACTATTTGTCGATAGTCGACACCAGTAGTGATTTTTGAGCTCCAATATACGATACTCACTTTATGAAAATCTGTAAATGTGACAGCTTGTTCACTGAATTATGTTCGTATTAGTAGTTTTTTGTGTGAAAACGCATGTAGCCAATTGTACACTAATTCTGAAATTGTTCCTGTTTAATCTTCTTCAATTGGCAGAAATGTTTTTATCTTGATAACACCACAAGTTGGTTATATATTCCCTATTATTAGTCAAGGCTCAACAATAATAATAATAATTTCTTTGCTTCCCTTTTTATGTAACTATATTTCGTGCTGAAAGCTTTCTTTTAAAACATTTTTGATCCATAGAAAAACAAATACTAGCAATTCATTTTTATTTTACAACTTTGAAAATATAAAGTAATATATATTTTATATGAAACTCAAACAACTAAAAGTAACAAATATTTCCATGTGCTGTACTATCTCGCGTCTTGCATTCTGATTTGTTTCTGGTGGATTCACAGATTTTGGTCACCAGAGGAGGTGAAGGTAATGGCTGGGAGTGAGTTGCCAAGCTATTGCATAAATGTGATTTAGTACATCAGCTAAATCGGCTTCATTCACAACTCAGTTAATGCTGTGTGTTACACGAGTTCCTCTACTTCGTCCCCCATTTTTACTTTCTCTACTACGTATAGTAAGTAGGGGAAATATTGTATTCCACCCAAAAATTCGATACCGAGATTTCACCGGAAATACATGTTTAGAGACCCCCTGAATCCAAAAAAAAAGCAAATTTTTGGAAACATGTCCGTGTGTGTGTGTGTGTCTGTGAACAGCATAACTCGGAAACGAACAGTCGGGTAAACAACAAACTTGGTATTTAGGTTCAGTATCTTCCAGAGATGCGACGCGAAGGTTTTCAAGAAAATCCCCCCACCCCAGATTACCCTTTCCATGGAACATTTTTCGAAAAGTTTAATTTTCTCAAAAATGGCTCTAACGATTTTGATTAAAGTATCATATGTTTAAGATATTTTCATGACAAATAAAATGCATATCTTCAATTTTCTGGGAATGTCTCCAAAAGTATTCTTCATTGTGAACGACTTTTGCATAACTGGTAAACCATAAGAAATAGACAAAATTTTACTACACAAAAAATGTAGATCACGTTAAAATACACAATTTATGGCATATACATTTTTTTTTGTTGACTGAACCATTTTCGAGATATTGCTTGTTATTCCCTTAAATTTTTCAATACTTATTTTCTCAAAAGCGAATTCGTTATTCATTTTTTTGTCTTGGATATGCAAAGAGTATTAATCTGTGGCAAAGGGAATGGTGCTGCACCTACCAACCAGCTATTAAGAGATATGTGTGTGCTTAAAGGCTACTGTATTTCTATATTACCCTTGTAAATATATATTCCCCTTACATCTGCAAGAAAATTAGCAATAAGATAGACTCTGCAAATGTTTATCTTGTTTAACATGAAGTAGATGGAGAATAAGCGTTTGTAAAAATAGTTTGTACAAGAGTAGAGAAAGTCATGTGAGTGTAACACATCAGATTTTTTTGCACGTTTTCATTTAGACACAAAAGTCTAAGGAATGCTACATCGATTCACCCACAGGAAATGCAGTCAACGTCTATTAAGAACTATAGTCCAACTACTCTTTGGTGATGCTTGTGAGGCAATAACATGAAGTCTTGACCCCTTTCATTCTTAAACTAGTATCAAGTTAAACGCAACAGCTTTCATTAATGCAAAATTTAAAAGTATTGAAGGTTGATCTCAAAGTATTAGACATACATACAAGTATTGAGAGTATCGAGGTATCAACATCCCATCCCTACTTGTTATCTAGGTAGATACACTTTGCACTAGGTACTCCAGTAGATCTTTAAGTATAAGAGATGACCACATTTAAAACATTCTGTATCCTTCCTATGCAGTGATAGCTGAATTCATCAGTAGTTATATTTTGTTAAGGGAAATAAAACACAGCATTTTGTTAGTAAAGCAACAGATTGAATAAATGACATTAAATTACTTCAATTGATTGCCTTCTTGTCATAAACTTCATTAAATATATGAAACACAGAAAAATATTGTAGACAACACATTACAAAATTACTCGCGGATTTTAGAATACTCCCTCCAGTTAAGTCATAAGTAATTTTATTCATCCTTTAGCATATACAATAAAGGACATGTCAAAATTTAAATATATATACACATGATTACAATAAAGTTTTTTATTTACAAGTTATATTTGTATTCTTCTGTGCTATAATATGCATTCTCAGTTAAGTATTTTTTAATTGTTTTTAAAGTAACTTTAGTTTTATTTATTTCTTTTATTTCTTTTTTGGTGATCGGTTAAACAGTTTCTTTTCCCATGCTTTCCAATTCCCCGTTATTTAGTGTACCTCTTAGTGTTGTTCTGTAGTAGTCTTCGTTGTTTATGAAAATATATTTATGTCAAATACAATTTTTGGATACATTTTGCTCTTGCAAAACATACTTACACTTTCATATATATATAAAATATGCATGGAAAAGTTAAGATACTTAAACTTTTAAAAACATCTCTACAAGTTGTCTTATATTGACATTCTCTATGATTCTAACTGCCTTTTTTTGAAGTTTAAACATTTTTTTCATTTCCGCTGCTGAAATATTCCCCCATAGTGTTACCCCATATTTTATATGTGAATATATAAAGGCATAGTAAACCTGTTTAACTGCTTCATAATATAGATACCTTTATTCAATTTTTTTATGATATGTCTTATGTATGGTTTCCAATTTAAGTGTTTATCTATTATTACTCCTAGAAAATTTGCACATTCCGTTTCAGGGATAGTTTCTCCATCTATTTGTAATTTTATGGAGCTTGTTAAACCGCTTCAGAGTTCAAAATTAATCCATGCAGTTTTTTTAACATTCAATATCATATGTAAACTCAAGTAGTATTGTTTTATGAGCATTAGTATGTCATTTGCTTTTTTTTTCCACTTCCGATTCAGTTTTATCTTTAACTATAATCGTTATATCATCTGCATATCCTATTGCTGTTCCCCCATTTCTTTTTGTATTAATTCAAATATATCATTTATGTATACTAAAAACAAGAATGGACCCAATTTTGAACCTTGTGGGACTCCTTGCCTAACGTTCTGAGAATCTGATTTTATTATTTCTGCTATGCCATTTGTATTTCTATAGCTCACTTCCACGCATTGAGCTCTGTTTTTTAAGTATGAGGTAATCCATTTTAATGGCAATCCTTGCACCCCATGGTTTTCCAGTTTGTTTATTAGGATATCTATGTTTACGCAGTCAAAAGCCTTTGTGAGGTCTAAAAATATTGCAATTACCCTATCTGTTTAGTTGTGTAACTAAATCTCTATTTTTGTAACTTTTGTCTAAATAACTAGCATTAATTTAACCTCTTTGCTTTTTTCATATCCTTCTTCCCAAAAAGTGCTTTGGCAGCTGATTTTTATATCTGTTTGAATTTCATATTTTTTAATCTCTATTATTTATAATTCCTGAAGTACAGGTGGCATTGTTGTATATAAAGTAATATAAATGATTACACTTTAATCAGGGTGGAAGGGAACTTATTACACTCCCTCTAGTATGTACTTCATAGAGGTATTGCAAACAAAAAAGTATAATCGCATTTTGTTCTGTGATCAGCCATTTTCACAAAAAAACTTTTTTTTTTTTTTTTTAAGTTAGATGTTTATTCCACAAGAATGTATTAAGATAATACTTTGTTACTTGTAAGATGGGCAGAGTAACCTATTTTTGACCTATTTTGGTAGTAACTATGTGACATCATATAAGGTTTTGAAATAATTAATCATTTTCCGAACACTGTTTTGCAGATGTAATGTGGTTGTAGACATAGGCAACGTTGCTAGGTTAAGGAAGCTTAGTGTGAGAATCAGCTACCAGACATAAACAAAACTATATACCTGAACTGGGAGGTAGGGATACTAAGAATTTTGTTTTGCGCATGACCCTTAATCTAAACAAACTCAAAGAAAGGGCATTTTGGCAAAATGACACATACAACTTGGTATATTGTCCTACACTTACAGTATGGAAGTAATGCCTTCATCATCCAATAAGTGTTTCTCACTTGCTGACTGTAAAGCACACCATGTTTATGTCATGCTCCACTAGAAGTTGAGTCATTATTAGAGTATTATTGCATTGAAACTCACAGGTTTAGTGATAAAAGAACCCAAGGTGTGTTTAGTGGATAACCACCATGTGCCATACAGTGAAAGTGAAATCTGCTTACATGCTGACCTACTTCTGGTTTTGAAAGTGAGAATTCCACTCCCATCTACCAGTTGGCTGCCACTGCATCAGCATGTGCATTTTATGTTCTTGAAATGCCTAAAATATCTCTGCAGAAAATGGTCATACAAAAAACTGAAAGAGACAAAATATGTTCTAAATAATGAGATCTATAACTGGTTTAATTTAATTAATGACTTCCCTTCTGCCCGATATACAATTAGGCTAATTACTAGATGGGACACATGCTTTGGATACATCATACATTATTACTTTTTGTAAATATACTTTTGCACACACACGCACACACACGCACGCACGCATGCACGCACGCACACCCCTAATTATACAACCAAAAATATACATAGCTGAAAAATGTTAAAATTTTTAAACTAATAAAACTACTTTTTACAGAAGTCTAATTTTTTTAGGTTAGGAATTACTATTATTGCTCTCTTTTGTAACGTAAATACTTGCAAAAGTGTTACTTATTATCTTACTTCAAGGCTACATTTTGTATACTCGCAATCATTGCATTGGAATATGATTGAGAATACAAAGAATAGAAAATGCAGCAGTATAAACTCGATTCAAAAAAGAGTTGGCAGATCAAACATCTAAGTTCAAGAATCAAAAACAGTTTAAATAAATTACTTCTCTCAAAGCATAAAAATAACTGTCTACAAAACCAAAAGTATTCAACAATGGCTTAAAATAGATACCAAAAAAGGCAATTTCATCAAAAGTAAATCATAAAGGGATAGAACCTCTCAACAAAAGTGAAATGTCTACTAAATCAAGATAGCTATAGTTGATAGTGTATAGAGCAAACATTACAAGCATATATGGTTATGGTTGGTCACTTTGCAAATATTCCATTACAGAAGCACATAAATTGGAGCACAGCTTTATAAAAATGTTTTATTATTGTTTTTTTCTAATGATGGATTTTATTCCTTCTGTTTGTTCCAGATTCAGTATTTGCATTGTTACTGCACGTGTTACCTTGTCTTTTGTTGCTTTTCTTCAATTTGTTGTATTTTATTTGGGCGATCTGCAAACTTTGGAGACAGGAAGTTCCTAACAGTCCAGGCCTAAAAGTTACCAGACTGCAGAGGCTAAAATACAAGTAAGTATAGAATTTATTTCTCTTACACACACATTAGCAGCAGTAGATCATATCAGAGGAATTCTTGATTTCTAAACTTACCAGACTTTTACAGTAATGTAGGAAATAGGGACAGAATTATACCACTATTTCTCAATACTGATGCTGATTTTTAGTACCAATAGTTAAGTCACTTATAAAAAAGTCTAAACTATATAGCTAGCTATGGCATTATTTTTGGTTTTTAGTTTATAATCTATTTAAAATTATTAGAAGTTACACACAATGACACAGAAATAGCTCAAAGAAATAACTTCACTTATCCCCAACAAGGCTAAAGCTAAATTTAAGAAGTATACATACCATCCCTAAACATTTCACAAATTCAACATATTCCTAGCACAGACAGAAACCCATCAGAAAAGAAATCAGGCATATAGAAAATAGACTGTTTAGATTGCATCTAAACATACATCGGAAAAACCAAGAGAAACATAAGCACAAGGTTAACAGAACACTTCAGAAATATTGTGGTGGTATACTTATAATGTTTGTGTATTTGTGTTTACTTCATGCGTTGAAGCCATCTTGTGATGTGATTCACTTGTTAGGCTTGTTAGCTCCATCTGGTGTTAGCAATTTGCGGCAATATTAATGTTCGTTTGAAAGAATGCTACTGTTATTTTATTTAAATTTGGTTCTCTGTCCTCCGGCTAGCTATTATCTTTTTCTTGGGTCGAGCATTTCTCTTTATACAGGTTGTGTAAACGGAAAGGAATCTTTTATCCAAAGATAACACTGATGAAAGAAATTTGTTTTACACTTTCATTGTCGAACACGTTAACTATCACATTTACATATTGATCTTGACACTCGCCAAACTGAAACTGTTATAATAACTTCTTACTGATCACTTTTAATCCACGTACTTCAACCTTTTGTATAATTAACTTTACAACACTTTAGATTTTTCATACTTCTGCTACGCGTAACTTGTGAATCTATAGCTGACGTGTAATATTTCTGCTGGACTGAAGGCGACGTGTATCATACAAAATATTTTCGACGAACTGACGGGAATGCGACGTGTAGTGTACAAAGAATTTTGATGAACTGACCGACTTTACCTCTAACCTACCCTATTTATACTCCTACACACCGATATGCCTAAAGATTATAACTGAACTGCAATTGGCTAATAAAACGCACCAACATTAGCGTCTATTTTTATATCCAATGAAAATTATGAATACATATGCTCTAGGGAAACATTCCAGAAGATTCTCAAGGAAAAATGCGCCAATATTGCGTAACTTCCTCGTTCCAATAATGATAAACAGCTCACCCCCTCGCTGCATTATTGCACGCTATTATTGTCAGTTTCAGTAAGGCAGTATAAACTTACTTCCCAACAATAATTACAATCAACAAATTGTGATACAAATTACTGCATCAATATCAAATACAAACAGATGCATCAGTCATAACCAATCACTTCTGGGAAGAAAATCACAATATAAAACAAAAAGTTAAGCTGCTAAAATCAGTATAACCACTAGAACTGAGCTTATGGAAAAGACTATATATCATAAGTTTCAAACATTGAATTATGAACTTTGAAATTTTGGTAGACAATAGTTTCATCTCTAAATCGATGAACTCCATATCAGATGATGCTACAGATAGTCAGGGAAGAAGAACATGAGAGAATCACCAGTTAATCGATAATAGGGACATTAGGTCCTCAAAGTGGGGCAATATGAGTGTTTAATGTCAGTTTCTTTTACATCCTAATTTATAATAATGCATAACCAATGTTGCATTATATGCTACTTCAGCAATTGTTCTTATTTTGGATTCCTCAATTGGCAGGAAATCCTTTTTACTTTCTTTACCATGTACCTGGAAGGTAGAGGGGATATTGTATTCCATCCAAAAATGTCATATCTAGTTAACACCGGAAATATATGTTTTGAGATCAGATGACATAGGAAGGCGGCTACTAAGGTCATCTGTACACCACCACACCAGGGCTGTATTTACAGGGGAGGTTTCTAGGGCTCAATCCCCCCCTGCGAAACTTCTGACAGTTTTATTTATTTAAATTCACAGCAAACCAATATGGGAAAATGTTAGATAACAGTAGGTCTATTGCTAGTAGCACATTTACAAGAAAAAGGGAAACTGAATATCGTCGCCTTACATAGGTAAGGTGACCAATACATTCCGGTTTTCGAAGCAGTCTCCATGTTTTGTGCTGTAAGATGGAATATCCTCATTTGAGTTTTTCTTGTCTATATAATGTCTCCACGCAATTTTCTTATCCATGTAACGTCTATATACTACGGAGTAGGTACATGTTAACTGTGTGGGGTACTGTTAAGTTTAGATCTACTTGTGGAAAACCCTCCCCAAAATTTTTTTCTGGGTATGGGCATGCACCACACTGTCTACATATATGTACCCAGAGAGTTACATGGGGAGTTTAGTCTCTATGTACTATTTGCTTTTTGGTCCTATATAATCACCGTATAACTTGTCCCTTGAGACAGCTACATGTGTGACAAATTACATCAATACCGCCCAATAACCCTTTGACCCCCTCCACCTATAACCTTCACCATAACACAGCACTTAACACTTCTGTTGACAGATTTATTTATACTGCTGGTACATGGTATGAGGGCTGTCCCAGCAAAGAAAACACAAAAATTTTGGGAAAAAACATCTTTATTTCTCTACATAGTCTCCTTTCAGCTCGATACACTTTTCCCAGCGATGTCCAACTGCTTCGATACTCTGTTTATAGAGAGAACCGCCAAGTTCTGCAAAATGGCCGTCAACTGCAAACTCCACCTCCTCATTGTTGGCAAATCTTTTACCACCAAGACATTTCTTCAATTTTGGAAACGAAAATAATCAGAGGGGCTAAGTCTGGCGAATAGGGTGCATGAGGAAGCAATTCGAACTTTAACTCATTGATTTTGGCCATGGCGATAATGCATGTGTGAACTGGTGCATTGTCTTGATGAAACAGAACATTCTTTTTCGCTAAATGCAGCCATTTTTGCTTGATTTCACCATTCAAATGCTGCAATAAGTTCGCATAATACTCGCCATTGATTGCTTTTCCTTTTTGAAGATAATCAATGAAAATTATCCCGGCGCATCCCAAAAAACTGACGCTATGGCCTTGCCTACAGATGGAACTGTCTTCGCCTTCTTTGGAGCCGATTCTCCCCTTTCAATCCACTGCTTTGACTGTTCCTTCATCTCAGGTGTGAAGTGATGGACCCATGTTTCATCCATGGTTATGAATCGACACAAAAACTCGGCTTTATTGCAGCGAAACATCGCCAAACACTTGACTGAAACATCCTCACAATGCTGCTTTTGTTCCATTGTGAGCAAACGCTGCACCTATCTTGCATACAGCTTTCTCATGTCTAAATTTTCAGTTAGTATGCGATGTAGAGCACTTTTTGAAATGTCTACGATGTCTGATAGCTCGCGCACTTTCAGTCGACAGTCATCCAATACCATTTTGTGGATTTTCTCCACAATTTCTGGCATGGTCACCTCATTTGGTCGACCAATGTGATGTTCATCTTGGCAGCTCGTACAGCCTCGCTTAAACTCTGCCACCCAATATTTTACTGTTGTAAACAAAGGAGCAAACTCCCCCAGAGTATAATATAGCTCAGCTTTAGTATTAGTTGGACTAAGACCTTTCAAATGAAAGTATTGTATCACATGACGACTGCCAATTTTATCCATGTTTACAAATTCACTGAGAGAGTTCACTATTGATGGCTGCCAAACAATTACTAAACAACGTAGCATCGTCAAACTTCAGACTTAATCTTTATAAGGTTGGTCCTTTTTACCATTCATTCATTTGTTTGAAACAACCACCACTATGTATACATCAGGTCGGGTACTTCTGGGGCTGCCCTCGTAATATGTATATGTTTTGATCTTATGAACCCTGGAAGGAATGCATACATGTATAAAAAAAACAAAATAGACATGGCCTTGATGTAACATATAATAAACAGTGATCAGATGTTATTGGAAATAAGAAGGATGAAACAAATCTTTAGTTTTCAGCATTGAGCTCTGTCACTGATTTTGAGCACTTAGTGCAATGCAGCACATGGTATTTGTTGAACTTTTAGTTCACAGAGTTTACAAATACATTTATCCATTACTACATAAAAATTAAACTATTATGGAGTGCATTTTATGCACGACTCATTATGATGTTTCTTATGGTTGCTTTGGTTCTGTTATCAGAAATGCTACTCACTCAATAATATGTAGCCTTCTTTCTTCCCTATTTCACCTCACAACACTATAATTAAATGTATAATTATAAAAGTGGTAATTAATATGGCTTTTCATAATAGCATTAATAGTTTTGCAGTAAAATGTTAACTTATATTTCTTCTTTTGTGAACAGTGTGAGGAAAATGATTTTAGTCATGTACAATAATTAATGAACTGTTAGCATTGTTGCCTTCCCATTCCCCTCCATCCAAAAGGTTGCAACGTAGCTCTCCCACCACTTCACTCATGTCACATAGTGCCAGACCTGTCTCAAGAGAAGTTATAACACAGCTATTATAAATACTACAACTCCATCCAGTTTTCAGTGCCACTTCACTAACTTCTCACTGTTACTTCACTAATGTGGTTTAGCTCAATTTTCTCTGTCACTTCACTACTGCAATCTAGTTCCAATTTCTCTGTCACTTCACTTTTCATCATGTAGCGGCATAATCGAATACATAAAAAGCAGCCATTTCTTCCTCCACTTCACTCACTGGGGAATTGAACACAAGACTTCTCTCACAGTAGTAGCATTCATTGTGTGTCACAACTGTCGTCCATCACAACAACACTCAATATTGCATCAAAACAACTCACTATCTCACTCATTGGCTGACTCGCAAGCATGCTCGCTTATATAGTTGCTGAAATTTTCCAGAGAGTTCTAGAATGTTTGGGAGACAGGAAAAAAGAAGATTCTAGAACAATCCCATTATCTCCCTATAGAACTTTTGGTATTTACACTAAGTGAGAGCACTATCTTTTTCTTCTGGTCATTCAGTTGGTGCCTATTATGCAATGACTGAGGCCCACAGCTGTATCACAATACTTAAAAAGTTGTTTGTTGGTCATGTTCACCCATCAAATCCTTTAATTAGTCAATATACCCTGTTCAGTGACACAATTGATATGCCCCTCTCTAGGATAAATCTCTAAAAGTGATCACGGAATGAAGGTATGACTGACATCATGAGTTTCAGTTAATCCTGCTTCAGCATCCCCCCTACTCTCTGTATGCCCCTGTCTCTGCCCATAGTGACCTATATGAATTGAGGAAGGCGATACAGCAGTCATGCAGTTGGCTTACTTTGCCTTGGGCGTTATAGTCTAACACAGGGATGCCCAACCACAATCAGAAGAAGGGAGGTGGGGGAAATTCTTTCCGCCTGCTCCGATGTTTTGTTGCGATCATGTAGGCTTACTCTACGTTGACAAACATTAGCTACATTTGCTGAGATTCTTGGTCATTCTCTTGAAGACAAAAATATTGTACTTCCCATGATTTGTGAAATAAATATATAGATATCTTTGAATATACCAATATAACTCACAAAGCTGCTACCAAGAGTGAACTGTTGTGAATGATATAGTAAAAGACTGACAGTTAGCAAGCTACTATGTTCTTTCTCCTCACGTCATGAAGGTGAGGGTATTCAGAGTTCAAAGATCACTAACACTTGTGGCTTACAGTTAAGCCTGCCTGGCCTAACATTTCTGAAACATTCTGTTTATAAATTTTACTTGGACATAAACTGTATAATTTCTACAATTTACAGCATAGTTGCAAAGTAAATATATGAAGTGCGCCTTAGCAATTCTTTTTTTCTCTTTGTTTTTGCAGATGCTCCTTGTACTTGAAACTGTTTTTAGTGATGGGTATACCATGGATAGTCCGCTTTGTAACCGTGTTTCTTCCTGGAAATGCTTTTACTAGGTAAGTTCTTTGCATCTTTTTACCACATAACCTAACCAAAAGTTGCTAAAATAATGTTTCACTGATTTCATTTATACTTTCTTTACTACTTACCTTTAGCAGTAAAAAAAGTATTGCATATACCATCCAAAAATCTGATACAAGAGTTCACCAGAAATACATGTTTTGAGGCCCTTGAATAAAGACAGTATTTTTAGAAAAGTGTGTGTGCGCATGCGCGCATGTGTGATAGCCCCAAACTCAAAAACAAGCAGTCAGCTAAATACTGAACTTGCTATTTAAGCTCAGCATCTTCCAAGCATATGGCGGGAAGATTTTTCAGAAAAATCCCCCATTTTAAACTACCCTTTACATGGAAAATTTTTCGTTGTATTTAATTTTCTCAAAAAGTCCAACAATTTATATTAAAATTTAAGATAATTCATGAGAAATAAAAGTGAATTTTCTGCAGATAACTGAATGACTTTTGTGTAGGGTGGGTAAATTATATTCAAACCCACTCGTGGCCTCTCTCTACTGCGCGAGACAGCCGGTAGTCGCCGGGGAAATTACGCCGGCAGAGGCAGACTAAAATCCTTACCTTATAATAGATGCTGGAAATGTTGACCTTCTGCTCTCAAACAAGCAGCATATCTCGTGTAAATATTCTAGCTCATTCTCTGAAGCTCCGCAGCAGTAATTCTTGTGATTTGTTGCACAATGTTTTCTCTAAGTTCCTGTAGTGTGCAAGTATTGGAACAATACACTTTGTCTTTTAAAGAACCCCATAAATAAAAATCACAACTCGTTAGGTCAGGAGAACGAGAGGGCCACAAGTCAACACTAATTATTTTGTCATCAAACACCTCATGCAATCGTTACATGCAATAAGAGAGATATTTGAAGACAAAATAATTAGTGTTGATTTTTGGCCCCTCGTTCTCCTGACCTAACGAGTTGTTAGTTTTATTTATAGGTTCTTTAAAAAACAAAGTACATCGTTCCAATCCTCGCATACTACAAAAACTTAGAGAAAACATTGTGCAAGAAATCACAAGAATTCCTGCTCCTGATCTTCAGAGAGTGAGCGGGAATATTTACACGAGATATGCTGCCTGTTTGAGAGCAGAAGGTCAACATTTCCAGCATCTATTATAAGGTAAGGATTTTAGTCCGCCTCTGCCGGTGTAATTTCCCTGGCGATTGCCGGCTGTCTTGCACAGTAGAGAGAGGCCACGAGTGGATTTGAATATAGTTTAACTACCCTATATAATTGTTAAACTATAAGAGAGAGACAAAATCTTATTGCACAAAAATTGTAGATTTCCTTAAAGCACACAACTTATGTCAAACTTTTTAAAAATCTGACTAGCGCTTTAGCCTGCTCTATCCTTCTTATATCTAAAATGAAATGTGTGAATGTGTAATGAAAGTTTATCTGGATTGTCAAGTAATAAGACAGAAGAGTAAGCTTTGTAAGAATAGTTTGTAGAAGAGTGAGCAGAGAAAATCATGTGAATGCAACACATCAGATTTTAAATTGCATTTCCTAATTTGGGTGGCGCTGTGGCCGAGTAGTTTGACCACTCGCCTCCCACCGAGGCGTCCCGGGTTCAATCCCAGGGGCCTGCATGTGGGATTTGTGGTGGACGAAGCGGCATCTGGGCGGGTTTTCTCCGGGTTCTCCGGTTTCCCCAACTGCTCCATCATCACCTTTCCTTTCATCCATTTCACTAGCATTTCGTTTCATCTACTTCCTTCATCCCATACCAGGCATTGGGCTGATCACCCATCCTGGATGCTCTGTCTGATCCATGAGTGTCTGCTCCTCAACGGGTCTCTGACCCCAGGCACCCGCTTGTAAGTCCTGGGGGGTGTAAGTCCTACATTAGAGGAGGGTAAACAGATAATAAATGAATGAATGAATTTCCTAATTCCTAAAACTTCCCATCTTCCTTTTATTTCTTTTCATTAATGGTTCATTGAAGACATAAACTTTGTTTTGTATTTGAAATTCATAAACTCTTCAGCTGTTTGGATTTTGCTGTAAGTGCATATTTGTGAATATTTAAGCTAAACAATTTATTTTACTTTGTTATTTCTTTAAAAGCAAAACAAGTGCATTTTGGTTTTAGTTGCTTTCATTAAACATTTCATTGTATATTAAACTGAGAAAGGAAACAAATGCAGATAAGAATTATGGAAATCATTTGTTTTACTTTCTATGAAAACCTTTTCATTGAGTTTAATGTAATTTTTCAGGATCCTGTTGAATACGTTGATAGCACTCCAAGGACTGTTTGTCTTCTTGCTGTTGGTGGTGTTTCGAAAGAAGGCATTTTTAGGCTTGGCAGAACAATTTGCAAAATGGGGCTGCCCCTGTCCTTTTGTTACCACAAATTTTGCTGTTACATTACATGAAGAAGGTGATGACAGTGAGGATGAGGAGAACAGTGAGGCTCAGAGGGACACAGTTGAACTCAATGCACAACAAACAAATACTCCATCGTGAGAGAAGATCACACTTCATTACATATATTCACTGCAATGAGATCAAAAACTGTTCCAGTGACTCTTGTTACAGCATTAAGATGCTCTTTTATACTTTCACAAACATATATTTATATTTAAAGTGCCTACTTTGTGTTTTTTATATATATTTTTATATTAGGGTCTTCACATACAGATCATTCATTTTGTTGTATGCATTTGTTTGTTTTGCAGAAGGAGAGAATGTTTGTTTAAGCATTGTGCATGTAAAAGTTTTGATTGTTAGATTATGATTTTCTGATATCCTTTTACAAAGAGACCTGCCATTTCATTATTAGGAATCTGAGATTGCCATACATTCTCAAAAAATCAGGGCTGTCCTAGATTGCGATATTGAAAAGATGTCCATGTCTGTTAAGTAACAATTCCGCGTTTTGTACATTTTGTATATATATAACATTTTATAATCAGGGACCAGATAAGGAGCATCGTCTCAAATATATTATGTCCACCGGTGGACAAAATTGGATTTGATATATTTTCACACAGTTTTGGTTGTCATCTGTCACATTACAATATCTGATTGTATCAAATCATATTTGCTAACAGTCAAATGCTTAAAAATAGTGGTTGTTTTAAATTGTATTTAGTTCTTTATAATGTCTGTTTCACAATTGTTTTAGGTCCAATATTCATATTATAGATTGGTAAATATAAAATTAAGTAAATTTTTTATGTTGGCTGCTGTACTGACAATCTGGTGCATTTTTCTCAACAATGCTACATTATTCAATGCGGACAATGCAATCTTTTCATTGTGAGCTATGTGTGATGGAAGTTGTTTGCAATGTGGAAAAGAAATTATTGTAGGTGACATTTCAAGAGAAAGCCTAAAGAGGCAAAAGCAAACATTGATAATGTATGCAGAGGAGGATACTAAAAAGCGTGAAAAAGATTCAAACTGCATGAATCCAGTCAATGGATACTATGAACACCCTATAGGCCTACATCAAAATTTGTTTAATATGTAGATGTTTTATACTACTAATTTAGTGTTTTAACAACAATAATTTTTTTTTCATTCATTTAACCCACGAAAGAAAGACATTGTGGCAGCAAGAGAAGGTTATGTACACTGTACATAAAACTGTTTAATGTGGAAATTGTAATTTTGTATGAATAATATAATGTTTTTCTTTAATAATAACAATAATGACTGGCTACATCATGTTCAACATGTTTTCCTTCAATTTGAACACAATTGAAAAGTGATTTCATTTTTTTTAAGTTCCTAGAAGCATAATAAATGCACTTGTTACTTTGTGAAAAATTACCCAAATTAGGAGTAATCCATTCATCATTCTTGCGAAATTTTGCTTTTTTGGAGATGATATGATTTGAAACGATGGTCCTCAGATGTTGATCTAAATATTTTTAAAGAAAAACATAAACTGTGTGGTTGTATGAAGTTTTATATTTTAACAGATAATATCAGTTTTATTCATAATCTATACCAAGTAGTCCATATACATTTGTCCTGGTTTTCTAAAATTAAGGCAACCCTACATGAACCAATATGTGAAGGAAACCATTGAAGTGCAATAACCATTTAAAGTCCCTTTAACTTCACAGCTTTGTAGATGTGTTATTTAATACAACTGTTTATATTGTCATATTTAAATCAATAATACAACTCTGTTGAAATATTATGAATTGCTTTAATGTAAATTTTTATACCTTCCATTTACATGCTTCCAAAATTTCTTTTCCTGGTATTTTTATCCTATTCAATCCGCATTCTTGTTTAGCCTCTTACAGTATGGTTCTGGGTGTCACCCAGGAACTGCAAAAGAAGGGGATGAGGGGGAAAGTCCCCCTGGACATTTAAACAAACTTATAATTCAATTAAATATTATTTAATATCAAATTGAGCATATACATTCTCAAATAACAAGACCAAAGATAATACTAACATAAGACTGAACATTATAATCAAAAGAATTCAAGATTAAACATTAATGTAATAATTGCTCTGAATTTTGATATGATGGAAGGGGAACACTAACTTGAGCACTTAATGACTTTCAGTTTTTTACTTCCTGGATTTTCTTTTACTCAGAATTATTCTTAGAAATACACAGATAACAGTTTTAATACTAGTCTTTTGAGTCTATAATTGTGCATTCTTCACGTTCCCACCCTTTACAGGAGAGAACATTGATTCCAGTCTTCATCAAATGTCTTGCAGCAGATGATGCAATCCATTTCACCATTGGTGTCCTTTGGTTTTGACCTGCTAGCTTCAAATTTAAGTTTCTTGTTGCATTTGTTTTTAACACTGCTGGTCTTTTTTGACTTCTATAATAGTGCATTCTCATACAATGAAGAGGTTAAGAACTCTCCATTTTCAACACCAGTCTTTTGTCGAAGCATAGGGCATTGGCGACTTTCTTAATTGCAGCGGCAATATCTGCAATGGCTCCATTAAGCAGAGGACTCTTGGGCTCATGATGAAGAGCCCAAAAATAGTTAAACATTGTTAAAAACAGTTAAACATTTGCTGATGTTTCTGCAAATGAAGAATCAGTCATATTTGGTCTATCTTTATACACCTCTGTAAACTCATTTGGCAGGTAATCCAATTCAAGAAAATCTGTAGATTAAATGGGTGTTCAAACCAGGACATCTTTATTGAATTAGAGCCAAGATGGATGTTGTATAAGTCAGCCTATTTAGAATTAAAAATGCAAGTGATACCAGTGGTACCATGTGTCCAAGGCTATGGGCCATGCAGAGGTATATTGAAACAATATTGAGCACATCATGCATGATATCTCAGTGTTACTGACCATTAACACACAAATAATAAGTCATTTGATTGTCATACAATTAAGATGGCACAAGTTATTTCATAACTGAGGTTAGGAATTTAGCATGGGAAAAATTTCCTTTATTGTCCGGCACAAACCACCACTAACTTTCTCCTTTCAGCAAACTCAATTAATACCAAAGCTTTCCTGTTTTTGTTACGTCTTCAGCCACTTAGCAGCTTCTGCTACCTATTGACAATCTTATAAACTAGTTAGTGTCTAAGGCTACAGTTGTCTGTAAGTATGAGCCTTTCCCCTATTAAAATGTTGCAGTAAAGAGAAAAGTTAAATATTACTAAAAGTAGGTATTTGTTTTATTGTTTACAAATTGTTGTATGTATTACAATGCAAAGAATACATGAAAAGAAGCAAGGTAAAGCCTCAGTTACAATGAATGACCTTTAGTTCCATTAGTACCCCAACTTTAACAACATTGGTCTTATCAGCGGCCTTTCCTTTGGAACTTATTGCCTGTTGGCAATGATGTTAACTCACATTCTCTTGTTGTTGGGTTTCTTGCACATTTTGGGTTTTAATCATTAGATCACACACATTCACACAGTTATTCATACTTCCAGACTCTGGGGAGAATCGGGAATAATCTTGGCTAGAGAAAAATTCCCAGCCCCCAGCCGGGAATCAAACCCGGGACCCCTCACACAGCAGGCAGATGCTCTACCACCTGAACTACGGGGCCAGCCAATGCATGACTTTGCTCAACGTGATAGAGCAATTTTAGAGGTTCAAAAACCAGCATCATAAGTTGCTGTGAAATTAACCGAGGGTATTGGCATTTAGGTGTAGCAAATTATGAGGGGCATCCAATAAGTAAGTTTCCCTATTTTATAAAAAAAAACATTACACACAATTGATCATGTTGAATTAATTTTATTTCTATTGTACAATCTTTCTGTTACTTTTCTACATAGTCAATATTTTTGGGGATGTGACACAAGTTTTCCCAAGCCAGTGTTGTACCAGGTCGGGTCCTGTGCTCACAACCAGCTGTTCACTGAATTGACTTTATCATCAGTGTTAAAAGTGCTTACCTTTGAGTTGGAGGAACATGTGAAAATCACTTGGAGCAAGCTCCGGTGAATACGGAGGATACAAGAAAAGTTCCAAGTTGAATCTTGATCCAGGCGGAGCTCAGAAGATGCAACTGGGAAGTTTTCTATGATCCTCCATATTCACCAGATCTTTTCCCAAGTGATTTTCACATGTTCCCATGACTCAAAGGTCATCATGGAGGTAAGCAGTTTAACACTGTGATGAAGATGAATCAGAAGTGAACAGCTGGTTGCAAGTACAGGACCCGACCTGGTACAACACTGGCTTGGTAAAACTTGTCATGTCCCTAAGAATGCTTGGACAAACATGTGGATTATATAGAAAAGTAACAGAAGGATTGTACAATATAAATAAAATTAATTCAACATGATCAATTGTGTGTAATGTATTTTATAAAATAGGGAAACTTACTTATTGGATGCCCCTTGTATTAATTCACTGTGCTTTGGATGAGAAGTTGTTCTATATTCTGCCTGCAGTAGCAACTTGGTACCCTCCAGTTATCATCTTGCTGGTTCTGTGAAAGAAGGCTGTAAGACCAATAATTAATAAAAGTAACGGGGGACATCAAGAAAGCAGTACAGCAAGCAACTGCAATGGTTGCATCCAAAACATGGACACTATATACATGGAAAAATAAATAAAAGTCCAAAAAGCAAGATGCTGTCATTGATTTTCCAAAAATAAATGTATGTGGATTACAAAAAGTTGTTCTTAATGTCTCAGTACGTATAAATCTCCATCATGAATGAAGATGGTAAATAACAGTTCTTACTGACAGTTGCAATGAGGGGAAAGGGAAGTAGTTGCAGGCATGTGGCAGTTTGGCACGAAATGGGGTAATGTATTAACTATTGTTAACATACAACATAATTTGTATCTTGCTTTATTTTTACTTTCTCTACCACGTACATAGTAGGTAGAAAAGGTATTGTATTTCAGCCAAAATTCAATATTGGGATTTCACTGGAAATACATGCTTTGAGGCACCTTGAATCCAAAAAAAAATTTTTAGAAAAAGGTGAATGTGAGTGAGCGAGAACAGCGCAACTCAAAAATGGAAAAATACTAAATACTATTACTGGTATTTAAGTCCAGCAGCTTCCAAAAATGTGATAGGAAAATTTTAAGTAAAATCCCACCATTCCCAACTACCCTTTACATGGGTAGTTCTGAAACTTTTTATTTCCTCGAAATAACTCTGAGGATTTTTATTAAAATACCACATATTAAAGATATTTACATGGAAATAAAATGAATATTTTGAGTTTTCTGGGAATCGCTTGTGAAGTCCTCTTCATTTGGAGGAACATTTATATAACCTTCCATAAACGTTAAGTGATAGACAAAAACATAGGTACTATGCAAGAATTGTAGATCTGTTTAAAATGCACAATTTATTTTCAATAGCTTTTCTATGGCATCCAGCCAGTGATTTTCAAGTTTGGGAGGGTGGCAGGTGATGTTTTTGTATTACACACCTTTGCACATCAGGTTTTATTCTTCAGTTTACCAAAAATACATATGTAAACAAAACAACCATACAAACCAAAATATTCTGCATATAATTTCTCGTTGGTTCAGTTTACTGCATGTGTTTCTCAGCACATACCAAATCCTATGCATTAGTGCAATTCAGAAATAAAACATGCAATAAAATACATCTATCAAAGCAGAGGTAAACTAAACTATATTAATAATGCATTAATGAATATCAGTTAAAATTTCAATGGTGAACACATGTTGATAACAAACAGCTATTCTGTGCTTTGTTTTCACAAAATAAATAATTTACAAATCTTAAATCACAGATACTTGTACTTCAATAAGGCTGTGTTTCATGAACATATTTCTTCTAAGTTCCTACCTTCTATAATAATATTTATTCAGATGCCAGAGTAAGAACATAAATTCTTAAGTGGGAATGTATAGAGGTTGTTTTTGCTCGTTGCCCAACCTTATCTCATATCCAAACATGTATGTGATACAAGCAATCAAAAACATGCATTGGAAAAATGATCAAGAGTATAAAATGAACTGTAAGAAATTTATTATGCATCTACTTGCCTTCCATGAAATAAAAATCTTGACCATAATTAAACTAACCTGATTAACATTCTTGTAGATGAAGTGCATCTTGCTATCCTTTTGTTCGTCAAAATGGTTGAAATCGGGGCCTTCTCAATATGACATGTGGCTAAAGCATTAACTCTGTCTTTTTGCTATTTAAACTGTTAATGATTTCTTAACTAATTTAATCATAATTTAACTTCACTTGCAATAAATTAACTGGTTACACAATGCATGCTTCTGAACCGTACAAAACTATTACAACCTGTGTGTGTGAAGTATATTTTCAAGTATATTTTTATTAAAAAGAATGGCAAAAATTGAAAATATTAATGAAGATCTATTACGGATTAGATTCCCACATTTATCATATGGAATTGCGGTCTGGGGACAATGTGCAATGAAGTATACTAAAAGGCTTTTTATATTATAGAAAAGAGCAATTAGAGTGATGTTAAAACTAAATTTTAAAATCAGAAAATTAAATGTTCTAACTCTGTACTCGCTATATATATAAAGTAATAATGTATTTGAAACATAACGAAAATAATATAAAAATTAATGGCCAGATCCATGATCATTATACTTGAGGCAGCGCACAATTTCACTTAATTTCACACAGATTACAATTGTTTAAAATTAAACCCACTCTTGCTGCTTGTATGTATTATAATAAACTACCAATTCACCTACAACAAATATATAGTGTAAATAAGTTTAAAATTGAACTAAAAAAATTCATGGTGCAAGGATGTTTTTATTCAGTTGAGGAATTTATGAAAACTTAATTTTCTCTGTATATATATTTTATCTGTAAACTGTATATAGCACTTTGTATTATATTGTACTATTTGACAATATCATCTTGTAATTTTAATCGGCAGCTACAAAAAGAATAAATAATGAATCTCAGCACTGTGTGAGGGCGGTGCACTGTGATTATGTGATGCACAAACAAAAGCCAACATAGATTGTAGCACAAAGGAATATTTTTTCTGCTCTGAATCACTTTAACTCTACAGTGCTGTGCTTTAAATCGTAGTAAAACTTGATTTAATTAAATTTTAAATCAATTTATATAATAGAATTAAATTTTAGAAAGGGTTGAGTAAATTGTTTTCATATAGCGGCGGCAGTGAAATTGAATGACTCCACATGGAAAAGACCGCGTGAAGAAAAAACCAATAGCGAAGCGTCTCGGACTCCGCCAACCTGTTATTACCTCTCTACAACCCTCGCCCTCATTCGAAGCATTCCCCTCCGCACGTCTCGCCTCTAGCAGTACCGATAAACGCACGGTTTCCCGACGGACTTGGTGTAGTCCGAAATACACTCCGTAATGAAAACATTCGCTCTTACAAGCGTTGAAAAAGCATTTCAAACAAAACAAAATATATAAACTAAATTGGGGAGTGCAGAAATTACCTAATACTGCAATGATATCTGATGTTATGCTTCCTTTCTTGCTTTTATTATGTTATCTACTACGTATAGTAAGTAGGGGAAGTATTGTATTCCACCCAAAAAGTCGATACCGAGATTTCACCGGAAATACATGTTTTGAGATCCCCTGAATCCAAAAAAAAGCATTTTTGGAAACATGTCCGTGTGTGTGTGTGTCTGTGAACAGCATAACTCAGAAACGAACAGTCCGTAAACACCAAACTTAGTATTTAGGTTCAGTATCTTCCAGAGATGCGACACGAAGGTTTTCAAGAAAAAAACCCCACCCCTGGATACCTTTACATGGAACATTTTTCGAAATTTTTAATTTTCTCAAAAAACGGCTCTAACGATTTTGATTAAAATATCATGTTTAAGATATTTTCATGACAAATGAAATGTATATCTCGAATTTTCTGGGAATGTCTCCAAAAGTATTCTTCATCGTGAACGACTTTTGCATAACCGGTAAACCATAAGAGATAGACAAAATTTTACTGCACAAAAAATGTAGATCGCGTTAAAATACACAATTTATGTCATATATTTTTGTTGTTGAGTGAACCATTTTCGAGATATTGCTTGTTATTCCCTTAAGTTTTCCAATACTTATAGGTACTTTTTCTCAAATTCGTTATTCATTTTTTTTTATGTCCTGGACATGCAAAGAGAATGGAATGCTCCGCATAGCAATCAGCTCTTAAAAGACTTGACTATCGCTTAAAACCTACCAATTCCCCTTGCATCTACAAGAAAATTAGCAATAAGATTGACATCTCGATTAACATGAAGCATATGGAGAATAAGGGTTTGTAAAAATAGTTTGTACAAGAGTAGAGAAAGTAATGTGAGTGTAACACATCAGATTGTTTTTTATTTACAGGGCGTTTATTCATGTGGAGGGGTTGCCCTAGAGTCTTCCATCGTCAGCCGTCACTGTTTCCAACATATACATTAGTTGTTCGAATTGTTCAATACTTAGTCATTCTTGTAAAGTCCTGTCAATGTCCAGCTGTTTCTCTGGATTGCATGGAAACAGTATGGAATTTTAAGGCCAGCATTTAGCGTCCAGTTCTTAAACACTTGACTATCATTATTCCCTTTGTATCTATAACGAAATGTGTAATGCAGGAATTTCCTCTTTTCATGGCTGGATGTTCCTTTAGAGACCGAATCTTGCAGTCGGAATTAAGTTCACTGTTATTCTTAGTTCACAATTGAGCGATCCTGGCGACGTGACATGAGACACGATATTGCTCCTCTAGTGTTCACGATGAGACCGCACAATTTGGTATTGCCGCACGAAAGCACGCATCTTTTCTTGTATCTTTGTATACATCTCAACTTAATTTAATATTTCTTCCAAAAAAGAATGCATTTCCCTAAGGTTGATGCCGCCTTAACAATTCCCGCCTGGAACCTTCTTCGTTTTCCTCAGTCCTAAAATAGTAATAATAAGAAATGTCGGAGAGATACTCTAAACTTAGGCCTGGCATGCTTCTTTTCCCAATTACCATCAATGTCCAGCGCCTGTGGTGCCACATATAGATAATAAGAAAGACGTTAAACACTACTAAAGAAAACATTCCAATAGGAATATACAAGCTAATTCTGTAGATGCCGCGCGGTAAAAGTTAATTCTAATTTAGCTTTCGTCACACGATTTTGTCACGCTCATGTTGAATTCCTCAGTTGTCTGTTGCTCATATCACGTCGACATTACATTAAACAGCAAGCAAGTTCATACTAACAAATTCTGTAATAGACCACCGCTGATTGGCTAAGAACTAAGAAACGCGTGACTACGGCACTGCAGCGTTTTTACTACTGCACACTGCCTTCGCTAGTGATGGAGACGGTTTCTGTGTAGGTATATTCTGTCACAACAATTACTTGTTTTGCGAAATATATCCTTTCACGTAGTCTTACTGGCAACAAATAGATTTGCTTGAAGTGATATTACAAACACAGACAGCCACGCAGAGTAGAGTGGTGCAAAATTCTCTATATAATCCGCCACGATTCACTTTGCTAAATAAGGAATCAAGAACTTTTGCTTCTTTCTAACCAGTAACATACTACATTCTTGCCAGATATTTATTTATGTCAATTTTATTATTATTTTAGTTTTATTAATATTTATTTGGTAACTGACATGTAATATACCTACATTGGAGGCGAATACGCGAGCATTCGTCTAGCCATTTCATGTGATTGTAGAAAAACCCAGCGAAGTTAATTGTTGCCCTACCGAGCGAGATGGCTCCACGGTAACGTGCGAGGCTCACATTCGGGAAGTCCTGGGTTCAATTCCTGGCGCCAGCCACTCTGGCCATGGATTTTCGTGGTTTTCCCTGGTTGGCTAGGCGAATATTGGAGTGGTTTCTCTTCTACCACGAACTTCCTTTTCCCTCATTTCCTATCATTTCGCTTCCGCTTTCCTGTTTCAGGTGGGCTTAGCGGCTGAGCAGTGTCGGACAGATGGCGCAGTTGCTTGCTCGTTGGAAAGTTTTTCTCAACCGCCTAAGATGGGTTGAGGTTTCTCCGGTTCCGCCAGAGGGAAGCCTTCTCCGAGCAGCCCGCCAGGGTGACCATGTCATCAAACTAGGAATTGTTATACCTTTTTCAGTATAAGCTGAAAGGAGAAGTAAACAAAAACACGTGACAAGACAGCGCCTCATTGGCTGGTGGACAAATTACAACCTCTCCTGCTTAGCATGTCGTCTCTTCCTCTACAAAAAAAAAAAAAAAAAAATTCGGTTCAGATCGTAACATTTTGTGGTTATTCTCGTGCAGAGAAATTTAAAAAAACTCATTATTGTAACAGTTCAATTTATGAAACTAAATGTGTTTGTTCACATTCACCTATAACTACATGAACCGTTATATCAGAAGGTTTAAGAGGCATGCGCAGGCACTGCAGTTCGTTTCCGGTTTCCGGCTGAGACTCCTGCCATTGTAGAAAACATAAACGAGGGAAATGGAAAGAAGACAGTTGTGTTAAATGCTTTTAACAAATTCTGTGAAAAGTACCCAGCTTTAATCGACAATGAATATGGTTGGCCATTGTTTAGCAATAATTGAACTTCTTTGTTAGTGAAGCAGAATTGTTGCTCGGATAGCTTGGGTTGCGTTTGTTTTCTGTTGTGATTTAACCTATAGTGCTAATCGTTATGTAACTTGTTGACTCATAAAAGGTTAAAGCAAAGGTGGTATACAATATTAGTCATTAAATGAATGATTTCTAAAGCCTGAAGTTAAGAACAGTTTAATACAGTACCTTTAATCACAGATGCCGAACTGTTCATGTACAACTTTTATTTGTCTACTCAGTCCCGTCATCCTCCACGTGGTGCTGCCATGTGCTCGGCGGAGTGATACATTTAAGTTTTGTTTACTTCTCCTTTCAGCTTATAATGAAAATGGTATAGGTACCTCTGTCGGCCGGCCTATAGCCTCCTGCGGTTCATTCACCTTATCCGTTCCTCCCGGGGGTGGTATGCACAAAAGATCTGAGTTGGATCGAGGTGTACCCTCCGTTCTCTGCCATTCATTCATTATTGTTGTCCACAGAGCGGGGTGACGCGTTATGATGAAACAGGCTTTTGTTTTATAAATCCTACGTAATGTTTAAGCTCTCTCTCTCTCATTTTATTTAGGTTGTATCTCAATGGAAGTCCTTACGGAAAAGCAAGCTCGGATGTAATTTCTTCTACTGTAAGTTGAGAGATAAAGAAGAAAACCTCACTTAATTTACAGATAAACTCTTGGGAAAAGTACATAGCCTTCGTTTGGACGCGTGTAGGCCTAGTGAGAATTTTCTTGACACCGGGAAGTATGCTATTTGTCGGCTGGGTCGGATATTCATAACCCCTTAAATTTAAGCGCATATATTTCTCATCCGTATGCCATTTCTGTTAAATGAGGGACTTGTATCGGAATAACCCACATACGTTGGGAGAACTAAAAGACAATATAAGAAGAGAAAGTGCTATAATTTCAGTAGAATTACTGAGTGAAAATGTAATTTCTTTTAAAAAAGGTGTGAGAGATGTGTGGCGGCATAATGGCATAATTTATAACATTTTCTATGAAGAAGGTAGTTATTGTATATAATTTGCATGATTCGCTTGAATTTAAGGGGCTATGAATACCCGACTCTGCCGGCAAATAGCATGCTTCTCGGTGCCAAAGAAATTCCTGTTAAGCCTACCACGCGTCCAAAGAAGGCTCTGTATATATTGGGCGAGTTTTTTTTTTTTTAAGTAATTCTACTCGTATAAGTGCAGTGGTGGACAGATAACTTAGGATTGTAGGTTTTGGGAACGTTATCATTAAGACATCACACGTTTAAATCATTGCAGAATAAATTACAAATCCAATTTCTTTAATGTTTTGTTGGATTATCTGAATATTATAGATATGTATAAAGTTTTAGGAACTTTAATCATTCAAATTAAAATACAGTAACTAACTGTACAATAAATATGCATTTGAATCTTATAAAGACACACAAATTTAAATAGTTTCAAGTCGAGACCAGTTAAGGGGGTAGAGCCACGATACTGCCCATGGTGGCGGGTTTTATGGGCGGTAAATCTTAAAAAAACATGAACAAAATATTTGAAAATCGAACGGAATTACAAATCATGCAAGCCGTTTGTGTAGATTTTTTGTTGTGAAACTGGTGACAAATGAAGCGCCACTTTGAATGTGGTCTATATTGATGATTATCGTCGAAACATCCCAGACAGTGAGCTTCAAATAATGGATGTATATTCAGTTAGGTACATACATCCAGTTTCAGTCTTTATAAGCTTGAGAACAATGGTTCACTGAAATTAAAAATAACACTACGCGTCCGACGGACTACATCGTAACCATTCGGATTGCTTTGGAGACCCGAAGTCATAGGACGGCGTCGGTTTGTAACGTTCGTGGAGTTCCGTCCACCGAAAAACCTCTGGAAGTACTGTATTGTTCCTGGTCATGAAGGTCGGCTACATTTTCCTCATCCACCGATTGACCGCACTTCGCCTCGGAAGCAAAACAAAACAGGTTTTACCTATATGAGGTTAGAATACACCTTCCATGGGGGTTCAGAGCAAGTTCTCAGAAATACATAAGGAAAATTTAGGTTTGCAGTTGTTTACGAGTGTGATGTCATAACTAGCGCAAGCTTCGGACGAGTTAGAAGTATTCTTCATTGTTACTGCTGTTGAATTGTTAGGTATCTATATAAACTTCAATCATTTGTATTATTGCTTGGCTGCTTTATATTCGTGTGTTATGGTTATTTAGCAAGTTTTTTTAATATTAATATGTAGCTACCTATTGTTCCAACTCATAATTGTCAATGTGTTTCTCGTAGATGTTTAAGAGACGACAATGTGACTTAAATCGCAGTATCGTGAATTTTGCTATGTTGTCAAATGCTACGTAATTTCTGAAAAGCGTCCTAGGACCTTTCCGAGAAATAAGGAATTACGTGAAAATCTTGCTTTTATAAATGTTTAATTCATTGAAGGGGTAAATTGTCATACTTTTGCCCGCATTTGTGTCACTTTACCTGAAGATTCGAGAAAACTGATAAGGGTTTGCAATAATACTACGAAGGTGCGAAAAGGGTTAACTTTAGAAAGACACCTATCTGGTGTCACCAGTATTGAATATATAATAGTTGGTTACCTTTATGTACAATGTCAAGATGCATTTGTCAAAGTCATGTTCACATATTTTCAGCCCATGGCCTTGTACATTAACTTAATTGGAAAAAACGAATTTTTGCTTTCTTTACCTACCTAGTAGGTAGACACCAAGTATTGCATTCCACCAAAAATTTTGATACGGAAAATTCACCGAAATACATGTTTTGAAGCTCACTGAATTAAAAAAAAAAGTTTAGAGAGTAAAGAAAGTCTGTATGTCAACAGCTTAACTCATAAAACGAAAACTCGATTAAATACCAAACTTGGTATTTAAGTCCAGCACCTTCCAAGGATGTAACACGATTTTGAAGAAAATCCCCCACTCCAAACTACTCTTTACATGGAAAATGTTTTAATTTTTTTTTTTTTCAAAAACTGCTTTTAATAATTTTGCCATATATTTAGGATATTTGCATGGCAAAATGTATGTATTGAATTTTTTGTGAATAGCCTGTGAAGTCCTCTTCATTCTGAATTATTTTTGTATAACCGGTAAACTGTAATAAATAAATTAACCATTTCCGAGATAATTCTTTGTTATTGGTTTGAATGTTCAAATACTTATCAGTTTTTTTCAAGTCGTAAGTCAATATTAATTTTTTCTGACAGTCGTGCAAAGAACATGGAGTTTCAAAGCCATCATTTATGGCTTTTTAAAAATCTGACTAATACTGTATCCTTCTTATATCTGCAATGAACTGTACTGAAAGTTTATCTTGATTAACAAGAAGCAGACAGAGGAATAAGATTGTGTAAGAATAGTTTTCAGAAGGGCGAGTAGAGAAAGTCATGTAAATGCAGTATAAAGAATTTTTTGTGCTGTTTTATTATTTTTTATCCAGTCATCATTTAATATTACACCCAGGAGATTTAGCAAAAATGTATATTTTGATCTCCCCTGAATCCATATAAAATTATTGCTTTGGAAAAGTTCCATATCTGTGTACATCTGTGATGAATGCATAGGTTCAAGAATATAAAGTTGTAAGGGTACCAAATTTGTTATTTAAACCAGGTATTAGTTAATCTTTTCTAGAAAATTGGTATAAATAAGTTTTATTTCCTATTTTCTGAAGAAAAACAAAATCTTCAGCAGTTAAACTTGTGATGTAACAAAATCATGTCTCAAGTTTCTGTAAAATGCTAAGCTTTATTCAGTTTTGTGAATTTTATATCAGTGTTAAAAAATATTCCACAGAGGATGTTACACAGAGTAAACTGATGAAAGTTTGAGAAAAAAAATTTTCTGATCTCTTACATTCACATTATTTTCTCTACCCTCTATCACTTATTGGTGGGTATACAAATTATTCAGGTATGAAACCTTATTTTTCTATCTACTTCATTTTAATTGAGATAAACCTTGAAATAGCTGCATTATAAATTTCATTTCAGATACAAAAGGAATAGTGATAAAATGTTTTAGAACCATACACTGTATGCTGACCTTAAAACTGCATACTCTTTCCATGACACCACAAGAAACAACTGAAAATTGACAGGATTTTAAAAGAAGTATTGAACAATTTGAACGATTAATAATAAAAATCTCGGAAATGGCTGATGCCACAAAAAAAGTTGTTAAATAAATTGTGTATCTTAAAGAGATTAACATTTCTTGTGTAGTATGTTTCCGTCTATCACGTAACGTTTGCGGTGGGGGTTTTCTTGAAAATTCCTGTATCACTTCTTTAAAGGTACTGAACCTAAATACCAAGTTTGATATTTATCCAACTTTTTGTTTTTGAGTTACGCTGTTTACACACACACAGATCTTTTTCTAAAAATGCTTGTTTTGTATTCAGGGAGCCTCAAAAAATGTATTTCTGGTGAAATTTTGCTATCAAATTTTTGGGTAGAATGCAATACCTTCTTTTCCTATATGTATGTGGTAGCTTGGTGTGAAACAATGGCATTACTCTGATTTTTACTTTCTCTACTATGTATAGTAAGTGGGGAGAGTATAGCATTCCACCCAAAAATGCAATGTCGAGATTTCACCCAAAACAGATGTTTTGAGGCACACTGAATCCAAATCATTTTTGTAAACCTGTCCATATATGTTGTCTGTAAACACCATAACTCAAAAACAAAAGATGGATAAATACCAAAATTGGTATTTAGGTTCAATATCTTCCAAAGATGCAACATAAAGATTTTTCAACAATATTCCTCCAACCCTTTACATGGAACATTTTTCAAAATGTTTGATTATTTTCTGAAAAATGGCTCTGATGATTTTAATTAAAATACCATATACGGAAAATATTTACATGTCAAATAAGATGTATATCTTGAATCTTTTGGGAAATAGTCTATGAAGTTCTCTTCATTTGGAAGAAATTTTTTCTATAATTATAACTGGTAAATGTTAGGTGATGTACTACACAAAAAATGTAGATCTATTTATAAGACACAATTCTTTAAAAAAAATTTTTTTTTTCTTTCTTTCTGTTTTAATGGCACATGCCGTTTCTGAGATATCTGTTATTAAAGGTTCAAATTGTTCATTTCTTGATCATTCTCTTAAAATCCTTTCAACATTCAGTTGTCTTTCGTGATTGCATGGAAACAGTATGAAATTTTAAGGCCATTTCTTAAATATTTGACTATTGCTGTACTCTTTGTATCTGTAATGAAACGTGTAATGTAGCTATTTCTGCAAAGGTTCATTTGGATTAAAATGTAGTAGATAGAAAAATAGGCTTTAGTGAGAATAGTTTGTATACAGGGAGAGACGAAAAACCATGAACCGGCTGCGCAGTGTTTTTCCTGTCTGCGTCCTCAGTGCTTGCCATCTGCCGCTATCATAGAAAGGCACAGATGAAACTATACAACATTTTTAAAACTACTTTTAATTGCTAATTTTTTTCGAGTCAGCAGTTTATGCCTGTACATATGTAAATACAATTTTGCCCCCCCCTTTTTTTTAGAGAATTAACAGCCAGGGAGCATGATTTTGCATTTTTTCAACATGACTCTTCAACAGCTTATATGGCCAATATTTCAATGAGAACAATTGAAAATGCATTTGAGGACAGAATTATTAGTAGAGATTTGTGGCCCCCTCGGTCCCCCGACCTAACCCCCTGCAATTTCTATCTCTGGGGTAACTTAAAAAACAGTGTACAAGACAAACCCTGGAAGAATTGAAACAAAATATCCGCCAAGAAATTGCGTATTTCTCAATGTGAACTACGGCGAGTGATGCCTAGTTTCCTAAAGAGGTGCCAGAAATGTATGGACAATGACGGTGGCCAGTTTCAGCATCTCCTTTCATAAAGTTGATACGTAAAGCCTTTAAAAGTAATTTTAAAAATGTTGTATGTCTTCATCCGCGCCTTTCTATGATAGCGGCAGACGGCAACAAGGATGCGGACAGGAAAAACACTGTGCTGCCGCTTCTTGGTTTTTTGGCTCTCTCTGTATATGATAAAGGGTAGAGAAAGTAATGTGAATCACCACATTGGATGTTTTAAATTACAACTGAAGTTACGGCTTTAAACTATATGCCACTAGACAATGAAGCAATAAAAACAGTCAGTAAATCTTAGGGCTTGGATTAATGTTTACAACTATCTATATACACGGAAATTGCATTGCTCCTTATTTTCAAATGTTGCTTCATATTGGATTATGACAGCAGCTATGTAAATTAGTTTTTCAGTGGGAGATCTTCACTTGGTGCATAGAGGTAACATGCTTCTTTAAATTTCATGTAATGTATGAGTCATGATATTGCAAAATGCTTCTGTATATTTTATGCTAAACGGCAGTGATGTTATTGGCACAAATTTAAATTTCTTAAGATTTTGTCTTGCCCACTTCTTCTGGAATTTTTATCCACATACCTAAGCATTTAAGTGACCAGTGAAATACCTTACAACAGTCAGAGGGGAATAAGTTAATACATTTTTGTAAAACTGAAAGCTGAAATTAGTTTTAAAATCACAAGTGGTTTTCTGGCAATTTTGCATTTTTTGTTTTTGTTTTTACAATATTAGATTTCCAGAGAAAGAATGGCTTCAAATATTTACTGATGGATCATTTTTTCTCAACCAAACTGGAACTGTACTAGGTGCTATGTACAGACTTTTTTTTATTCTATAAGTCTTTAGAATATGGTTCTACAAATTTTGAGGGACAACTTGAAGTTGTTTGATCATCAGTACAAAATCTATTATACTGGACCCCTCTTTTTCAAAACACAGTTATATTTCCTGATTCCAGAGCAGCAGTTGCAGTTGTAACAACTAATTTAACACCTAAAGCTGAAAGAATCACAGAGTGATGGAAAATTATACACTATTTACGAGGGCTGATCAATAAAGACTGAGACTGATTTTTTTCTGTAGTTTCCTTGATAGTTTTATATCTCTACCACAAAAACTTGAAAAGAGCACGGTTTCATGTATAATGTCCATAAGCGACAGCACTCTCGTAACGGTAGGTTGGTAGTAATGCTGTATACTGTTGACCCTACTTGAATTTCGCATACCACAAAATGGAGGTGACACGAGAGGAGCAATACAGCGCAATAAAATTTTATTTTCGTTTAAATCATACAGCCTTGAAACTTTTGAAAAGCTGAAGCAAGCATACGGTGAAGATTCACTACCTCGTGCAACGGTGTTTAGGTGGTTCAAGGACTTCAAAGAAGGGCGAGTCCTCTGTGCTAAGCGAGGTGGGCCTGGTGTTTCGGAATGGAATGATTTACCAGCATGCAGTTTCCCCCCTCACACTACTGTTACAGCAGCTACTACACGTCAGTATTAGCTACACTGAGGAAGCACATTACAAGGAAACGTCCAGAACATCATCGGAATGGGTGGCGACTTCATCATGACAACGTGCGGCCCCACGTCGCAAATCAAGCCCAGGAATTTTTGGCTATATTCAACATTACCTGTGTGCCGCATCCGCCTTAAAGCCCCCGGTCTTACCCCCTGTGATTTCTTTTTATTCCCATTACTAAAGGCAAAGCTCCGGGGCATTCGATTTGAGAGCACTGAAGCAGTGCTAAAGAAAAGTGAGGCGATTCTCAAAGACCTGACAAAGAATGGGCTGCACCATGTGTTCGAGGACTGGCAGAGACGCTATAAAAAGTACATTCAATTAGAGGGGACTACTTTGAAAAAGATCATGTCAACATTGAAATGGAGTAATAAATATCTGTGAAAAAAAATCAGTCTCAGTCTTTATTGATCAGCCCTCGTAATTAAATTAAATAAAAGGATAGCCTTCCAGTGGGTACTTTCAAACTGGCTGACTACCTTGCCAAAAAAGGAAGCCACATTCGAGAAACCATTATTAAAGTTATCTTATGCAGTAAAAACAAAATTAATTAAATCAACATTTCAGATTATCTCTATACAACATTGCCTTGAAAATTCAAAAAATAAAAGATGCAGAATTATCATAAAAGCTCGGAATATAATTTCTGAATATCTATGCAAATCTGCATTAGCAGCATTTTGATTCCTTACAGGCCTAGCTAAACATATGAATACAATTGGGATACCTTGACCATGAGTTTGTCCACTGTATGATCTTGAAGAGGAGATCAAATTCACCCAAGTCCAGCCACTTCCACCCAGTCCTCCTTGAGCAAGGAGGCTTTCGTTGTCAACAACTCAGCATTAGTCAACAAACAAAAATTTTCTTTCATTACTGTCTCTAATTCACTAGGTGGCCAATATATTTTAACATCCTTAAGCGTACCCACAGCTGAAATTTGGTCAACATTTTCAAAAAAATTCAAAAATTAGTTTTTATATCCAAAAGAATACCTTAAACCTTTAGCTTCAATTACATGCTATGATTTTTGTTCTCAGAGCCCTTTAAGGTTTCAATATCTGACCATTTAAATGTCCAAGAGCACACGGTCTAATGACCTGTGTTTACTCCTTATAGATTTCGATTTTTCTTACATTTTTGCACATTAAAAATTTTCCACACGTTGTAGTTGGTAACCAGTCTGGTTCAAATTTTCAAGAGAATGAACCTAAAAATCTACCCATTTAGGATAAATAAAAACAAAAATCATATTTAAATGTTTAAAAATATTTTCTGAGATAATCAGAGCAGTGTATAAAATTCTATTGCAAGTTTTGTGTATTAGTATTTAAATAATATGGTAGTATTTTTAGTTTTTCAAATTTACGATTTCTGCATCATGTACACAAGATACCTGCATGAAATCTAAAACATACTTATAATGGTGGTAAAGCAGTTAAATAAAAACTATAAGATTTAAAAATTTCACTCATGAGGACCCTTAAAAATTAGTTTCTGCCACCACAATGAAGAAAATGTTTAATTCCTACCTGTTCATTTCACAAGTGCTAAAAAATTATATCTTCCCTTCTATATCATGTCTCACGCTTAAAAAACAGTACAGGTTAAATGGGGCACACTGTTGCCACATGTACTGTGTGTACGCTCGCAACATTTGGCACCCAGTTGCAATCGGTCTACCAATTTAATGTCATCTTGTGAATGATACATCAGCGAGATATATCTGCACTGCTATTCAAGGATATTGCACTCTCTGTCCTCTTTGTATTTTTAGTACTTTAGAATACGATTTTAGAGGCATAAAAAGATGTATTATTAAATAAATATGGAAATATAAAATGATGAAAGCTTTTAAGTTGGTGAGGTATGGCAGCACCGTGGCTATGTGGTTAGACTGTTTACCTCTCGCCAAGGCAGCCTCGATTCAATCCCAGGGAACCATATGTGGGTTTTGTGGTGCACAAAGCAGTGTCTGTGTGAGTTTTTTCCTGCTTCCATTCTGTCATTCATTCCACTAATTGCTCCATCAATTTTCCTTTTATTCATATCACCGCCATTTCATATCATCTCCTTCCTTGCTCTCATACCAGGCTTGGCTGTTTCTCTGATCCATAGTCTGTGCTCCCTGACAGGCACCTGACCCCAGGCATCACCTGTAAGTCCTGGAGGGTGTAAGTCCTAACAATGGGGTGGGTAAACAGAGAAAGAAGAAGTTGGTAGGTTATCATCACTGTTAATCCTTGATAAAATTACATTCATTGTGGGTGGAATGTTTTTAAACAATAAAGAATGAACGATGCGCTGCACTCTGCTTTGCGCTTTTCCATCATATTGTTAACCTAGCATGTTTTTGTTTCCCCCCACATTCATTTTTTATGGCATCCTTGGAGATCTTTTCATTTGTTCCTTTTTTGACCTATACACTACTGTTTCTGAACACCCGGCAGCCTTAGCTGTTTCTTTTACTAGCTTACAAACACTCATTTTTACTTGAATAATCTAACACCTTAATATTTTTTTACGTTTCTTCTCTTTAAACAAAGGTTTATTTGGATAAAAATATAGTAGATAGAAAAATAAACTTTAGTAAGAATAGTTTGTATACCCACTAATAAACGATAGAGAAATTAATATTTTTCAAGTGTTTTAACACCTAAAAATCTGAGCGCTAATTATCATTATTTAGCAACTAAGATGGAGCAAAACAAGAGAGAATTGAATCTGTTTATAACACTACGATACGCATGCAATATAATGTCAAAATGTTTTAATAACTCCATGTAAGAAAGTTTTGCTTTGTTTCCTTTGTAAGTTGTAAACAAGTTTGTTAACAGGGCATATTAACTAATTGTGCAAAGAGAGAAAATTTATTAGAATTCAGTAATCAATATTTTAAAATTAACAGCTAAGAATATTCTTGATGGCCATGGACTATGTGTGTTTTACAAAGAGGTTAACTTGGAGGAATGGGAGTGAGATATCTTTGTATTTACCAGCTTCACCTCTGTTTTGTTATATATGCTAAGAATTTTTCTGTATTATGATTTATATGTATGTATTACAATTTTTTATAAGGATTTTCTGTATTAAAACAACTTTTCATTTTTGAGTTATGCTGTTCACACACACACACACACATACAGACCTTTTTCTAAAAAAAAAATGCTGCTTTTTGATTCAAAGGGCTCAGAACATGTATTTCCTATGAAAACTCAGTATCAAATTTTTGGGTGGAATGCAATACCTTTTCTACCTACTAGGTATGTGATAGAAAAAGTAAAAATATGTGCTAAAAGTTAAAATATTTGGCAGCATCTAAATACTCAGTTAATATAAATGTATGTGGTACTCACCAGACATCATTCTGGAAGGGATCACTAAGTAGTGAAGAGTTACAGTACATGGCAACGTGCTTACTCAAATTGTCCATTCCGATTGTCTCAAGGAAGTGACTTGAATTTTGATAATGACTTTTCCACGTCACAATAGAATGGAATGTTACACTCCAACATTTTCATGTTGCCCATCCATTACATTTGAAATGTTACATATTGTGTTATATCCACTATTATTTTCATACACTTTCTTGCATTTTTTTGTATATGTTGTGCATCAGGATCAGAAGGAATATGGTTTTTCTCCCCATCCTAAACTACTTCAACTTCTTCTCTCAAGAGAATTCCTACTGATTCAGGTTTCTTTATGGAATTGCAGTGAAAACACAGATTTGCAAAAATGTATGCCAATTCATTTCTTAACACTGTATCACTTAAAAGTTTTTGAAGAATTTTAATTGAACTGGCATCTTTCCTGCATAATTCATTTATGACAGCAGCAAAACGGAGTATGGAAAATCCTCACTCCTATCTATCAGGTCATGAAAGTCACATATGGGTAGTAGTTATGGCATTGATTGTTTTCTTGGTTAAAGAAACAGGATACTTATATTTTCTTTCATTTAAATTCAATTCTTTATTGAACCCATTGATCACATACATGACTTAGGTAAGTCAGAAATAAATCTTACATTAGAAACTATATACAGAAATAAATAAAATATATACAGCGTTATTCTAAATTAGTTACCTGAAAGTATGAATGAGTTATTTCGAAACTGTTGACAGAAATTTATTCCGATGTTCATCAAACCTTATGTCCTATCATCAAGTTTTAAACATGGTCGGCAGACTTCGCTACATGCACTCGCTCACTTGTCTGGTGGGGAAAATGTGAAGCAGTCGCCATGGAGTCTTACAGCGGTACAGAGCGTGTGCAGTGTTGTCTGGGGTTTCATGAAACTAAATCATAAATTACCACACAAAGACGTTTTCGTACAAAGTATCAAAAAACTCCCCCGCAGGTGAAAACTATCAAAACATGGTATGATCGATTTGTAGAAACAGGTTGTATGGGACACTGAGAGAAAGGACAGGGACACCCTCCTGTAACAGCCCACGTTGTGGAAGCCGTGAGAAGAACTTATGCACCAAGTCCAAAGAGGTCTACAACTAGAGCAAGTTTGGAGCTGACCATTCCACAACCTACGGTCAAATTTTATGACGACAACTGCAGTGTAAGGGGTACAAGTTGCAACTGGTTCAGGCACTGAGTGCTAATGACAAGCTTAAACGTTATGAGTTCTGTGCAGACATGCTGAACAGGATGGAAGAAGACGATAGTTTTCTTAATAAGATTGTGTTCAGTGACGAGGCAACTTTTCACCTTAGTGGTACAGTTAATCGCCACAATGTAAGGATATGGGGTACACAGAAACCGACGGAATGCCTGAATGTGTTTTGTGCGCTAAGCTCCATGAAAGTGTATGGACCATTCTTTTTTTATGAGAAGACTGTGACTGGCATCACATATCTAGATATGTTAGAAAACTACCTGAAGCCACAGCTGCAAGAAGATATCAGAGATAATTTCATTTTTCAACAAGATGGAGCACCTCCTCATTACCACCATGAGGTCACTACGTACCTATCCCACACCACTGGATTTTAGTCTGTGGGGTTACATTAAAGATAACGTGTACAAGCCTCCACTGCCGACCAATCTCAATGAGCTTCGTCAACAAATTAACATAGCGGTAGCTCGGGTGGATGCGGACGTGATCACGTGTATCTGGTATGAACTGAGGTACAGGTGGGATATCTGCCAAGTGAACAAAAGGGAGTCACATTGAACTAAATATTGCAAATAAAACTTAATGTTAATGTCAATGTATGTAATGGAAATGGAAATAAACTACGTAAGATAACTATGTATAATTTAGCTTTATTATCAGGTAACTAATTTAGAATAACCCTGTATATATATATATATATATATATATATATACACAAAAGAAACAATCATGATGGCAAGGGATAATTTAAAAACTAAAGCAAAATTAACAATAACAGAGTTTAAATTGAAAAACGTATTCTTATATACAGTTGACTTATTATTTAAATTAGTAGTTAATATTTATCCATGTTTTATATTCATCCAATGTATAAAAGCTACCATTTATACAGAATTTCTTCAATTCTTTTTTAAATCTACTTATTCTCTGTATTTCTTTTATCTCTTCAGGCAATTGATTATATAGGTAACAAGCTGCATAACTTGGCTTAGTCTTATACACTTCAATCCTGTGCGTAAATGAGTGAAAATTGTTATTAAATCTGGTTTCATGATTATGTATTTGATTGTTTGTTTTCAGATTAGTAAATATAGTTCTTGCAAGGAATATTACCTCGAATATATACAGCGAGTATAGAGTTAGGAGTTTTAAACTTTTAAATGCTTCTCTACAGGAATTTATTTGCTTCCAGACCAACATAATCCTGATTGCTCTCTTTTGTAAAATAAAAATCCTGTTTGTATATTTAGCCAGACTATGTCCTCAGATTGATATACCATAAGACAAATATGGGTAAATCAATCCAAAATATATTATTTTTAATGTTTTTATATTAACTATTTATACCATATTGTTTAAAACATATAAGCTAGAGCTAATTTTATCTACATGCTTATCCCAAATCAAATGTTTATCAAGAATCATACCTAAGAATTTTGCGTTTATAATCTCTCTTATTGCCTTTTCATCCATCTTTACGGTTATATTAGTAATATTCCTGTTATGCTGCATCTGGATAACAATATAATTCATTTTGTCAGCATTTATAAGTAATTTATTAGCCTTTAGATACTGCACAACCTGGTTAATATTATGTTTTGTAGTGTTTTCGAAGTGCAGCAAATTGTTTCCAATATTCACTACAGTAGTGTCATCTGCATATGTACTATGATTTTCCCATCAGTGATGTTTGTGATATCATTTATATGTATGATGAAAAGTAAAGGATCGAGGTCTGAGCCTTGGGGAACACCAAACTTAACGGTAGAAGGATTTGAATAGTAGTTCCTTATATAATGATTCCTCATGTGAGTAATTTTAACAAATTGTGTTCTGTTAGAAAGGTATGATTCAAGTAAATTATGTGGAGATCCTCTTATACCATAATTATACATTTTATTAAGTAAAATGTCATGATCCACGCTATCAAAAGCTTTACTTAAGTCAAGTAGAATACAGTTACATTTTACTTGTTTGTCAAGGTTCTCAATAAGGTTTAATATATAGAGTGGTTGCAAATATACAATTTCACTAAAATAGGTTCAAGACCTCAGAACTAGTTCCGAGGAATCACTTCCTCATCGTCAGTTAATTCAATGATAGCATCTATAGTAGATTTATTTTTTCATCTGGAGGGATACTATAGCTGACACATCAATTGCACTTCTTAATAACAAATTGCAACATCTGACCTATGTACTTGAACATTCAATAGGTTGGATGGTGATTTGTTAAAAGTCATTCACAAAAAAAGGCTGCTTTTATGTGATTTTTATGCAATTTATTTGAATATCTGAAAATATTTATTTATATAAAAAGTCAGAAAATATCTGTTTTATGTTAAATAAAACCTGAAATATATGCCCTGGCGTAAATATCCAGAACATTAAACTCAGTTTCAAGTTTATATTACAATGCAAACAAAATATGTATTTGTCTAAAAATCCGAGCCCTGGTGATTATATATATAGGGAGGGGCATAGCTTTATGATTGGTACAGTTGATGGATTGAGGTGAGTAGTTTTGATTTTTATGGCTGCTTATTTCATTATTAAGTTTCCCAGCCTTGTTCAGTTTGTCTTTTATTATTCATTGTTTTCACTATCTTGTGTTTAAAACTGCTGTTAAAGAGTACCTATGCTCAAAAGCATATTATTCTGTACAAGATTATCTTAATGACAAATTATCCTACTGATACTACTTATATAGCTCTGTAAGTAGTATTAGTAAATATTAATGACAATTGCCAGTCATATTTGATATCTGCTCCAGAATTAATGAAGCTATTTAAATGTATGTATATTAAGAACTGACAGTAAATGCTATGCATTACACATCAAATAGAACAAAATGATCAGACTAACAAAGGTAAAATCCTAGTGAATGTTAAAATAACTGTTCTTGCCTATACGTATGTTAACCTTATAACAGTAAGGAGGTATACAACTCTGTAATAAATTACACTTGATTTGTTTCATTTTGTATATAATATGTCCTTATTTTATTTTAAATGTTCTGTATACTATGCAATATTTATGTATATATGTAACTTTATTGTACATTTCCTTAACACGCATATAGTATTTGTATTTTATTTCAAATGTTCCATATTCTATGTAATATTTATGTTTATATATATAATTTTTGTACATTTCCTTGACATGTTCTATGTTCACAAGTCTTTATGGCTGCTAGTGAACTCACAGAATACAATCTAATCTAATCTAATCTAATCTAATCATGATGGCTGGGAATTTAACTAAAGATCAACTAATCTGGATATTATCTTGAAATTTTTGGAAGACAGGATAATGTGAACAGGTTTGAAAGACATGGCGTGAAAAATTTGAAAACACCTCCCCCATCCAGGATCAGAATTTACAAGTTCCACAAAAAAATTTCATCAGACAGGATCTGTCAGTAATGTGCCAAAAAGTGGCCAACCTGTCACCGTTACAATGCCTGAAAATGAAATGCTAGTTGCTCAGACATTTGAATTCTAGATGAATTTCCAAACAGGTGGATAGGAGGACGAAGGTCGATTGATTGGCCACCAAGATCTCCAGATCTTACTCCTATGGATTTTTAATTTCTCTACTATGTATAGTAAGTAGGGGAAGTATTGTATTCCACCCAAAAATTCGATACCAAGATTTCACCGGAAATATATGTTTTGAGGCCCCCTGAATCCAAAAAAAAGCATTTTTGGAAACATGTCCGTGTGTGTGTCTGTCTATGAACAGCATAACTCAGAAACGAACAGTCGGATAAACACCAAACTTGGTATTTAGGTTCAGCATCTTCCAGAGATACGACACGAAGGTTTTCAAGAAAATCTCCCCACCCCAGATTGCCCTTTACATGAAACATTTTTCGAAAATTTTAATTTTCTCAAAAACGGCTCTAATGATTTTGATTAAAATATCATATATTTAAGATACTTTCATTACAAATAAAATGTATATCTTGAATTTTCTGGGAATGTCTCCAAAAGTATTCTTCATTGTGAACGACTTTTGCATAACTGGTAAACCATAAGAGATAGACAAAATTTTACTACACAAAAAATGTAGATTGCATTAAAATACACAATTTATGTCATGTACTTTTTTTTTTATTGAGTGAACCATTTTCGAGATATTGCTTGTTATTCCCTTAAATTTTCCAATACTTATACCTTTTCTCAAATGGGAATTCGTTATTCTTTTTTTTTTATGTCCTGGACATGCAAAGAGAATGGAATGCGCCACATAGCAACCAGCTCTTAAAATATTTGACTATCGCTTAAAGCCTAGCAATTCCCCTTGCACCTACAAGAAAATTAGCAATAAGATGAACACCTCAATTAACATGAAGCATATGGAGAATAAGCGTTTGTAAAAATAGTTTGTACAAGAGTAGAGAAAGTCATGTGAGTGTAACACATCAGATTTTTTGTGGAGTAACAACTGCTTTCTACTCCATGGCAATCTCATTGAAAATCAAAGCCTTCTTCAAAGTTATGCTGTGTCATAACTCCATTGTGTTCATATTTTAGTGTATCAGCTTTTAGCAATTTATGAATTCAAATCAGAAGATGTTTTATGCCCTGTGCATCAGAAAAAAATGCGATACATTCACATGACTTTCTTTATCCACCATCCTTTATTAGTGGGTTTACAAATTATTCTTACTCAATCTTATTTTTCCATCTACTACATTTTAATCCAAGTAAACCTTTACAGAAATAGCTACATTACACATTTTGTTTTAGATACAAAGGTAACAGTGATAGTCAAAGGTTTAAGATCTGGATACTATATGTTGGCTATAAAATTCCAAACTGTTTCAATGACATCACGATAAACAACTGAATTTTGAAAGGACTATAAGAGAATGACCAAGAAATTAGCTATTCAAACCTTCAGTAACGGATATCTCAGAAACGGCTTAAGCCATAAAAAAAGAAACTTATTTTAAATAAATTGTGTGTTGTAAAGAGATCTACATTTCTTGTGTAGTACGTTTTCATTGATTGCTTAATGTTTACCAGTTATACAAGATTATACAAAACTCCTTCCGAATGAAGACAACTTCATAGGCTATTCCCCAAAAATTTGAGATATACATTTTATTTTTCATGTAAATATCTTTCATATACAGTATTTTAAACAGAATCGTTACAGCCATTTTTAGAAAATTAAAAATTTCGAAAAATGTTACATCTAAAGCGTAGTTTAGGGTGGGGAGATTTTGTTAAAAAACTTTGTGTTTCATCTTTGGAAGATATTGAACTTAAATACCAAGTTTGGTATTTATCCAGCATTTTGTTTTTGAGTGATGCTGTTCACAGACACACACACACACACACACACACATGGGCATGTTTTCAAAAAATGCTTTATTTGGATTCAGGGGGCCTCAAAATATGTATTTCTAGAGAAACCTTGCTATCAAATTTTTGGGTGGAATGCAATACTTCCTCTACTTATTACAGGGTGAGCCAAAATAACTACGAGCCGGCTGTGCAGTGTTTTTCCTGTCCGCGGCCACGGCGCTCGTTGCCATCTGCTGCTAATCATAGAAAGGCACGGATGAAACCATACAACATTTTTAAAACTACTTTTAAAGACTTTGCCTACCAACTTTATGAAAGGAAATGCTGAAATTGGCCACCATCATTGTCCATACATTTTTGGCACCTCTTTAGGAAACTATCCATCACTCACTGTAGTTCACGTTGAGAAATGCTAGCAATTTTGTGGCAGATATTTTGTTTTACTTCTTCCAGGGTGTGTGGGTTTGTCTTGTATACTTTGTTTTAAGTTACCCCAGAGATATAAATCGAAGGGGGTTAGGTCGGGGGGCCACAAATCTGTAATATTTCTGTCCTCAAACACATTTCGCATCAAAATATTGGCTGTATAAGCTGTTGCAGCGTCTTGTTGAAAAAGGCAAAATCACGCTCCCTGGTTGTTAATTCTCTAAAAACAGGGGCCAAAGTTGTATTCATGCATACATGGGCTTCAACTATTGACTCAAAAAAAATTGGCCCTATGGCCCTGGAAGAATTAAAACAAAATATCTGCCAGGAAATTGCCAGCACTTCAACATGAACTATGGCGAGTGATGGATAATTTCCTAAAGATGTGCCAAAAATGTATGGACAATGATGGTGGCCAATTTCAGCATCTTTCATAAAGTTGGTAAGTAAAGCCTTTAAAAGTAGTTTTAAAAATGTTGTATGGTTTCATCTGCACCTTTGTATGATAGCGGCAGACAGCACTGAAGACGCAGACAGGAAAAACACCGCGCAGGCGGTTCGTAGTTTTTTGACTCTCCATGTATATGTAGTAGAAAAAGTAAAAAAAAAAAAAGGTTTTGAATAGTGGAGGAATTATCATAATCGATTGAGTGGTTTTTGAGGTTACCATACATACACAAACACACACATACAAATTTTATCTCTTTATAATATTAATATAGATTTTGAGAGGGTTATGTTGCCCCACGTTTGGAGAGCCAAACTTGAAGCTGTTTATCTGTTGTGGTTACACCACGTATTGCGGGAGATATGTTTCTTGGAGTGTTCTCCCCACATCCGATACAAGCTTTCCGGTGGCCTTCGCCCCACATTTAAAAATCAACTTTGTAATTTTAATGTTTATTTAAATATTATATATAGGTATGCCTCGGCTGTATCAGTAGTAAGTTTCTTTTTCTCTTCTGTTTTTGTTTTTTCTTCAGGGCCTTTGCTTGTATTTTTAAAAATACTAATTTAAAAATTTCCTCTTTTTCTGGCTGTTAGTAATTTTATTCTGGTGTTCCCTCATATATTCTAGTTGAATTGTTGACTGCATGCCCCGTACTCCTGAAAGATTTTTTTTTTTTTTTTTTGCTGTCCTTGGATGTTGTATGAGGATTTTGAAGTTCTCGTAGTGAAGTCTTGTAGTTTCGTCGATTCTGGTAGCTTTATGTTGTTCATTAATTTCTTCTTTTCACCTATTATTGCCTCATGTTTAGGCGCCAATATGAGAGGTTTGTGTTGCCCCATGTTGGGTGCCAATTTAATGTAGAATCCAATTTGATTGTGTTTATCTTTCAAATTATTAGCACCACGCTTTGTGCGCCAATTTGAAGCATGTTTTAGACCATGCACTTAATGGATGTCAAACTTGTGGGAGATTGTTTCTAGGAGTTTTCGCCCCACGTACGATACGAACTTTCCGGTGGCCTTCACCCCACATTTAAAAATCAACTTTGTTATTTTAATGATTATTCAAATATATATGTATGCCTCAGCTGCATCAGTAGTAATTTTCAGAACACGTATCTCTTAGCAGGGGTGGTGTGGCTAAAGAACAAGGCTTACACAAATTATAATTGTATTGTATTTTGTTTTATTAATCCTTCACACGATTAAATAACACTTCACTGATGTATCCTACTGTAGAACTGTGAGATTATTGTTAAATTGCACTTTTTAACACATAAACTTTATATTATTGTCACCGCGATGAATTTTTATGTCTCTCATTTGAACCTCTATTGTACCGATTGGGTACGCAATCTTGTAGTGTCTACTTGGGAACGCTGTCTTGTAGCGTCTGCCACCTGAATTTGTACTTTTTCTCTATTTCAAGTCTCTAATTGGCTAAGCCTACTCCAATAGAATATTTTTATTTAACTTAAGCTTTTTCTAGTTTTTGATTGGCTATTTATAAACTGTTTTAAATATTACATTATTGTTCCAAGAATTATTAATAGCCTTTATTAAACTTTCTAATTTATTGTTGTCTCAAGGTTACTTCATTGTTAGCAACTTTCAGCTTCTACTTTATAATACTGTTTGCTACAAAAAGCACTTTTGCTTCTATTCTCACAGCTCCTACATTGTTAAATTACATAATACCTTCACATAACATTATTATATATGTACATAATAATATAAACATAATACAATGACTGTTACATACATTTTATATATTATTACATACACATATTGCTCTAAGGTGGGCTGTTATTATATTTTATAATTAGACTGATATTATTTAAGTGTTAAAAGTACTACCTCAATTTGTTGCTTGTTGTTTTCAGGTAGCCATGGGTGGCAATAGAGCAAGCTCATTAGTTTTGGTTCTGTTATTGCTGTTGCTGGAGTCAACAGTTGGGATTGTCCCATATCAACAATGCTGCCCACAAGATGATCAGCATGCCTTTATCCAAGAAGATAAAATTTGCAATTCAAGCCACACCTTGGGTCTGGTGTGCAATAATGATTCAGAAGTGATTGTGCTCATGAAGCGTGATTGGAGTTATTGGTTCACAGAAAACAACGCTTCTGTCATTTTTGGTTTGCCAATTTTTGGCTTGGTTTTATCTAATGAGAGGTATGTGCAAGTCCTGTAAATTAATAAAATATGTTGTGTTACTTTCACATAATTTTCTTTACCCTCTATCGCTTATTAGTAGGTATACAATTATTCTTACAAAAGTGGATTTTTACTTTCTCTACTACGTATAGTAAGTAGGGGAAGTATTGCATTCCACCCAAAAATTCGATACCGAGATTTCACCGGAAATACATGTTTTGAGACCCCCTGAATCCAAAAAAAGCATTTTTGGAAACATGTCCATGTGTGTGTGTGTGTGTGTGTGTGTGTGTGTGTGTGTGTCTTGAACAGCATAACTCAGAAACGAACAGTTGGATAAACACCAAACTTGGTATTTAGGTTCAGTATCTCCCAGAGATGTGACACGAAGGTTTTCAAGAAAATCCCCCCACCCCAGATTACCCTTTACATGGAACATTAATTTTTTCAAAAATGGCTCTAACGATTTTGATTAAAATATCATATGTTTAAGATATTTTCATGACAAATAAAATGTATATCTTGAATTTTCTGGGAATGTCTCCAAAAGTATTCTTCATTGTGAACGACTTTTGCATAACTAATAAACCATAAGAGAGAGACAAAATTTTACTACACAAAAAATGTAGATCGCATTAAAATACACAATTTATGTCATATACATTTTTTTTGTTGAGTGAACCATTTTCGAGATATTCCTTGTTATTCCCTTAAATTTTCAGTACTTATTTTCTCAGATGGGAATTCGTTATTCATTTTTTGTCTTGTATATGCAAAGAGTATTAATCTGTGGCAAAGGGAATGGTGCTGCACCTAGCAACCAGCTATTAAGAGATATGTATGTGCTTAAAGGCTACTGTATTTTTATATTTCCCTTGCAAATACGAAACAAGGGGAACATAGTATGCCTTAAGCAATAGTCAAATATTTTTAGAACTGGTTGCTATGTGTAAAATGTAATTCTCTTTGCATGTCAAAAGATCATTTCCGCAAATGTTTATCTCGATTAATATGAAATAGATGGAGAATAAGAGTTTGTAAAAATAGTTTGTACAAGAGTAGAGAAAGTCATGTAAGTGTAAAACATCAGATTGTTTTAACTGCTTTGTTTTAATTGAGATAAACCTTTCTGGAAATAGCTGCATTACACATTTTGTTATAGACACAAAGGGAATAGCAATAGTCAAATGTTTTAGAATTGAACGCTATACCTTGGCCCTAAAATGTCATAATTTTTCCATGACATTGCAAGAAACAACTGAAAATGACAGAACTTTAAAAGAATGGATGAGTATTGAACAATTTGAACCATTAATAATGGATATCTCAGAAAGGGCTGGTGCCACAAGAAAGTTGTTTGAAATAAATTGTTTGTTTTAAAGAGATCTACATTTTTTGTGTAGTTTGTTTTCATCCATCATTTAACGTTTACCAGTTATACAAGATTATACAAAATTCCTTCAGAATAAAGAGGACTTCACAGGCTATTACCAGAAACTTCAAGATATACGTTTTATTTGTTATAAAAATATCAAATATATATCTTATTTTAATAAAAATCAATACAGCCATTTTTTTAGAAAACAACAATTTTGAAATGTTTTCTATGTAAAAGGTAGTTTGGGGTGAGAGGATTTTCTGGAAAGTCTTTGTGTAACATTTTAGAAGATATTGAACTTAAATATCAAGTTTGGTGTTAATTTGACTTTTCGTTTTTGAGTTATGCTGTTCACAGACACACACACACACTCATACACACTCTCACACTCAAACACACACACACACTCTCACACTCACACACACACAATATGTTTCCAAAAATGCTTTGTTTTTTTATGTCCTGGACATGCAAAGAAAATACAATGCTCCACATAGCAACCAGCGCTTAAAATATTTGACTATCGCTTAAAGCCTACCAATTCCCCTTGCACCTACAAGAAAATTAGCAATAAGATTAACATCTCGATTAACATGAAGTAGATGGAGAATATGCGTTTGTAAAATTAGTTTGTACAAGAGTAGCGAAAGTCATGCGAGTGTGACACATCAGATTTTTCAACAAACAATGACTAAGTCCGCACTCAAAAAAGTGAAACCAGCAGGAAAATAGATGTGCAGATGCTCAAGAGCAAACAAAATAAACAGTGTAGCCAACAGTGATTGGACTAGCAAGTTAAAACTTCTCTCACCTACGTTTAAAAATAGTAAATATCTCTTTTATTTAAAGGTGAGTCGAAATTGTTACACTAACATCACTTAAGTTTACTCACTTAACATGTTTCGGGAAACCGTTGTTCCCATCCTCAGAAGGTTAACTCGTCGACTGGCCCGTGTTGTTGGTGTTTCCGTTTTTTGGACTGGATCCTGTGGTGGCATCTTGTGGTGGAGAAATGTACTTCCAGAGAGGATTTGGTGGCGGCAAATCAAAATTCATTAGATGTGTGTTGTGTTTTAGAATGGTGATCTTCTCCCATGCATCTAATTCGGCTGCAAATTTGGCTGGTTTGACTAATGTAATATTGGGTTTGATGTTGTGATTAGTGATCCAAAAATGGTGTGAAACTGCAGATTTGTCCATTTGTTTGTATTTAATACATCTCATGTGTCCTTTAGCCTAGTTTCTAAGTTTCTTTTTGTCTCACCAATGTATACTTTATTGCAATCTGAAAATTCGAGATATACATTTCATTTCTCATGACATTATCTTAAACTTATGGAATTTTATTCAAAATCATTAGAGCCATTTTTGAGAAAATTAAAATGTTCGAAAAATGTTCCATGTAAAGGGTAATCTGGGGTGGGGGGATTTTCTTGAAAACCGTGTCGCATCTCTGGAAGATACTGAACCTAAATACCAAGTTTGGTGTTTATCCGACTGTTCGTTTCTGAGTTATGCTGTTCACAGACAGACACACACACGGACAAGTTTCCAAAAATGCTCTTTTTTTAATTCAGGAGGCCTCAAAACATTGCATTTCCGGTGAAATCTCGGTATCGTATTTTTGGGTGGAATACAATACTTCCCCTACTTACTATATGTGGTAGAGAAAGTAAAAATGAATAGAATAATAATTTTTTTAAGAATAGTTTATAGAGGAGTAAGTAGAGAATGTCACGTGAATGCGACTCATCAGATTTTTAATTGTATTTTTCAGTTTCTGCGTGGCAAACGTGATACCTGTGTATACATATTTCAACAATGGGAAGAAACAGCAATACCAAGATGGCATAGTGCTTTGTAAGGAAACAGAACCTACTGGCACATATCTTGGAGCTGAACCTTTGAGCTATGTTGCATGTATGCTGATCTCCGCGATTGGATGTTTCCTAACCTTCCTCACATACATTCTGGTGCCAGTGCTGCGCAAAGATCTGTTCAACAAGTGCCTTATCTCTGCCTCACTTTGTTTCACGTTCACATATGTGTTGTTTGGAATAACTGTGCTTAAGATGCATTGGCTGTCCCATCGTTATTGTTCATACCAGTGTGAGTTGCTTAACTTCTTTAACATTTCACTATTAAAGATAATTGTAGTTAAAGTAGTTATATTGTTTAACTGGTTGTGTTACATGACACAGTTTTGCTTTCCCTACCACATGCCTATAGCTGTTTTCATGTCATGAAGGTACAACAGTGCTTATGGAGAATCTGCACAGTGTTCAATTCAATTCAACTTTATTCACCGTAAATACACAATTTGTACATATGGCTTCGTCAAAGTTACAGAGATAAAATAAAATTTAAACTATACAATATGAATGCGCTAAATACTGAAATTAAGAAAATCATTAACACTATAAAATTTGTGCTTTAATAACAATTTATGCACTTTTGATTTAAACATATTCCTTAAAGTAGCTTTGAACGAGCTGGGTATCTTATTATATAGAATTAAACCTTTATGAGATACACTATTGAGTGTTCAATTAAGTCTGTGACACTAGGTGCAGAGACTCAGTTGTACGTGTATAATAGCTATGATAACACTAGTCTGCATTTTCAAACTTTTTGTCAGATGATTTCTTAAAAGTAGGTGTTCTTGAATCAAGTTTTTATGCTGATTCCAGAAATAACTTTTTTTTTCTATCACGTCAGGTTTTTACACCAAAAAAGTAATGTTTTGACAATTTTACTAATGAGCGTAGAAAAGTATTCAAATACCATTTCACACAAGGTAAGTTTTTATTCAAGAAACATTTTAAGAATACTCTCAAGAACTCCCCTAATTTATTTCATGACTACATTTTAACAAAACAAGAAGCCAAAGTGTTTCATTTAATTTTTTTCAAACTTTCTCTTCTTTGACTTCCTTGCAGATCCTTGAAGAAGACTGTCCCTCCTCAACATCCAACAGTAGTCGGCCATCATAGTTTCATTCCATCTCCCCTGGTACCTCCTCTCCATTTCCTTAATATCTTGGTGAAAATGTTCACCCTGCTCTTCACTATAATGTCCCAGATTTTCTGGAAACTAGTCGATATGTGAATGCAGAAAATGCACCTTTACACTCATGTTACAACCCATCTTCTTGAAATTTTCCAACATTGTTTCGACAATGGCCTTGTAATTAGGATCTTTGTTATTGCCTAAAAAGTTTTCAGTAACTGACCGGAAGGCGGTCCATGCTTCTATTTCTCTCTCATTCATTGTCTTCTCAAAATCTTCATCCTTTATCAATTTCTTTATTTGAGGACCAACAAAAATTCCAGCCTTTAATTTGTCTTGTGTAATGAAGGGAAATTTCTTGGAAAGGTACTTGAAGCAGGGTCCATCCTGTGGTAGAGCCCTTAAAAATTGCTTCATCAAGCCCAGTTTTATGTGTAGTGGCGAAAGCAATGTCTTTATATCTCTACATTTTTTAAGTGAAATTGTGAAAAAAACTGTACTTGATAGAAAAAAAAAAAACTAAAAGCATTCTGAAATCAGCATAAAAAACTGAGTCAGAATCACTTATTAGTTTTCAGCCATCCGATATCATGCAGACTAGTGTAATCCTTATTTCTTTTAAAATATTGCATATTATTGTGGATAAAAGGAACTGTTTCCAAGATATATATACATGATAGCAGAAGTGTATTAAATTCATCAAAAATCTATTTACTTGGGGTATGGAGTGGTACATGCTTCATTAGTCTTAAAATTTTCTTTTGAATTTTGAATATTATAATTGATTGGTTAGAACTCCCCCAGAAGGGTATTCCATATGAAAGTATTGAGTGTATATATCCAAAATATACCCCTCTCATTACCTCCTTACTACAGGCTTTACTTAACACTCTTATTGCATATATTAAACGATTTAATTTATTACTAAGGGCTGCAATGTGTTCTTTCCATGTTAATGTTATGTCAATTGTAATTTCTAAAAATTTGGTAGAATATTAATGGTTTATTGCAACATTATCAAAGAATATTTGGAACTGATTAGTGAAATTTGGATGTTAGCTAGATTTATTAGTGTTTAGAGTCAGTTTATTATGATTTACCAATTACATAGTTTCAACATCAAGCCATGTATTATGTTCTGCCACCACAAATATTGTGCTTTCATCCACAACCAGGTTTATTATTATTTCATCATTACATTCATTATTGTATCTATTATTACCATTTTATTATGTTAATAATTATATATTTACATTTAATTCCTAAATGATATTGGTTTATGCTTCATTGCATTCTCTTAATAACTGTCAGTGCTTTACTGTTTTACCTAAATATAATATACTTAATTAATGTCACCTTAATCAGATAGGGGTTCTTCAAACCCTGTAAGAATCAGTATAAAATATGGATAAGCTAGTAACAGTGATGTGAATTTGAAATTATATAAAAAATTTGAGTCGGAATTGAAACACTTAACATTACTTACATGAATTTATTTAAAGATGAGTCAAAATTGTTACATTAACATCACTTATGTTTACTCACTTAACATGTTTTGGGAAACGGTTGTTGCCATCCTCAGAAGCTGATCCGACTGGCCGGTGTTGTTGGTGTTTCCGTTTTGTTGACTGGATACTGTGGTGGTGAAATGTACTTCCAGAGGGGACTTTGTGGCGGCAAATCAAAATTCATTAGATGTGTGCTGTGTTTTAGAATGGTGATCTTCTCCCATGCATCTAATTCAGCTGCAAATTTGGCTGGTTTGACTAATGTAATACTGTGTTTGATGCTGTGATTGGTGATCCAAAAATGGTGTGAAACTGCAGATTTGTCCATTTGTTTGTATTTGATACATCTCATGTGCTCCTTTAGCCTAGTTTCTAGGGGTTTTTTTTGTCTTACCTATATATACTTTATTGCAATCCAAACAATTGATTTTGTAGATTCCAGTTTTTTTTTTTTTTGTCTTGTGGTATGGGATCTTTTAACTTGTTACAAAGTAATTTCTCTATGTTAAATTTCTTCTGTGGGGCTAGGCTCATGTTGTGTTTCATGAAAATCTTCTTAAATTTGTGATATGTTCTTGGGCGGTATGTGAATTTCTTGAACTTTATCATGCTGCATGAGATTTGTTGTGTCTTTGATGTGTTTCTGTCGTTTGAATTTTGCAATTTTTTTGTCAATTGTTGTTTTGTTGTACCCATTCTCGAAACATGCTAAGTGAGTAAACATAAGTGATGTTAGTGTAACAATTCCGACTCACCTTTAAATAAATTCAATAACACATTACTGTATCTAGCTTCTTTTTCAAATATCAATGCATCACTTACATGTTTTTCAACTTGATCGGTTTCAGGAGTTAATTGCTCCCATCATTGGAAGTGGCCGACTGGTTCCTTGTGGTGTTGTCCGGTATGCATCTGTTTGTGGTGAGATCTGGTGTAGTGATGGTGGCAGCAATTCAAAATTCATCACATGATGTTTATGTTTTGTGGTTAATAACTTTTAGAGAAATAGTAGAGAAAAATTACTCTGCAACAAATCAAAGGATCAAATACCTCAGAACAAAAAAGCAGGAATCTATCAAATTAATTGCCCAGAATGTGACCAACTATACATAGATAAAACAAAAAGAAATTCAGAGACCAGATTAAAAGAACATATGAGACACAACATCACACCAAATATAACACTCTTAAAACCAGCAAAACACACAGCAGAGTTGCATACTTGGGAAAAGTTATTAATCACAAAACATAAACACCATGTGATGAATTTTGAATTGCTGCCACCGAACCCATTATGGGGTTTCATCACTAAACCAGATTCCATCACACACAGACACATACGAGGAACCAGTTGGCCACTTCTGATGATGGCAGCAATTAGCTTCCTGAAACTGGTCAAGTTAAAAAACATGTAAGTGATGTTAAGTGTTTAAATTCCATTCAAATTTTCTATATAACTGTAAGAATTGTTTTTCTCTCACCACTTTTAATAATTTTTCCCTTTTTGGTGCCATTCATTGACCTCTTAATCACTTAATTGCAAGAACACAGTTACCAGAAAACTTGTAAAAATCACATACGCCTCAGATTCCCGAAACCTAGAAATTGAAAACCTTCACTGAAGTACCACTCATTATAACCCGTTGAACTGTTATACCTCATCTGGTCTTTATCTCCTGCAGAACACAAGCACCAAGTTTGTTGGCGCTGTGTGGCTTAGATGCTGAAAACATTTACATTAGACTGTTAATTATGTATGTATTGTTAACGAAGACCTTTAAGTGTAGATTAACAATAATTTTGTTATTTCCTTGACAACTTTGTTGTTGGAAATTTTTACGTGGACTTAGAGAATGAGAATTAGCCAGTGACAATATTTTCCACAGTGAAAACAAAGAATCCAGACACTTTGTTCTAAACTTCTTTTTTAAATAAATATGTTTACATGTATTGTTAGAGTCTAAATATCAATGTAGTCTATGAAAACAAACGAATCGTCCATGTTTTTTTTACTTTCTTTACTACGTATAGTAAGTAGGGGAAGTATTGTATTCCACCCAAAATTTCGATACCGAGATTTCACCAGAAATACATGTTTTGAGACCCCCTGAATCCAAAAAAAAGCATTTTTGGAAACATGTCCGTCTGTGTGTGTGTCTGTGAACAGTATAACTCAGAAACAAATTGTTGGATAAACACCAAACTTGGTATTTAGGTTCAGTATCTTCCAAGGATGCGACACGAAGGTTTTCAAGAAAATTCCCCCACCCCAGAATACCCTTTACATGGAAGATTTTTCGAAAATTTTAATTTTCTCAAAAACGGCTCTAACGATTTTGATTAAAATATCATATGTTTAAGATATTTTTATGACACATAAAATGTATATCTTGAATTTCCTGGGAATGTCTCCAAAAGTATTCTTTATTGTGAACGACTTTTGCATAACTGGTAAACCATAAGAGTTAGACAAAATTTTACTACACAACAAATGTAGATCGCATTAAAATACACAATTTATGTCATATACATTTTTTTTGTTGAGTGAACCATTTTCGAGATATTACTTGTTATTCCCTTAAATTTTTCAATACTTATTTTCTAAATGGCAATTCGTTATTCATTTTTTTTTTGTCTTAGATATGCAAAGAGTATTAATTTGTGGCAAACAGAATGGTGCTGTACATAGCAACTAGCTATGAAGAGATATATATGTGCTTATATTGCCCTTGCAAATACAAAACAAGGGGAACATATTAGGCCTTAAGCGATGGTTAAATATTTTTAGAACCGGTCGCTATGTGTAAAATGTATATCTCTTTGCATGTCAAAAGATTGTTTCTGCAAATGTTTATCTTGATTAATATGAAATAGATGGAGAATAAGTGTTTGTAAAAATAGTTTGTACAAGAGTAGAGAAAGTCATGTGAGTGTAACACATCAGATTTTTTTTCATTGCCATTATTTCAGTTTAAAGCCACATTTTAACGATTGGAATGAGAAAGAAGTTAAAAACCTGCTTTCAACAAAATTTTAAATGTTATTTTTAAAACTATATCATTGAAATAAAGGTTTTTTGTGCAGAGCATCGGTTCAATACATTTCATACCGAAACTTTACCTTTGTCACATTTGAAAACGCGCATATTTAGCAATGGCACGCTTGATTCTTCCATAAGAAAACCATGGTCCATAAGAGCCCATTGTGGGCACGAAAACCTCGTGGTAGGTAGAAAAGGTATTGTATTCCATCCAAAACTTTTATGTCAAGATTTCACTTTAAATACGTCTTCCTGAGGCTACCTGAATCCAAAAAGGTATTTTTATGAAAAGTTCTATGTCTGTAGTGAACCAGGGCCATGTGGAGGAATCATGGTACAAGTTGTGCCATCAAGAACATTTTTGGGGAATACAAAAATATTAAAGTAAATGAACGCAGGTAATATGAACATCTTTATTACAGTTTTTAATGAAAAACTGTAATTGTAAACTCAGTTTATATCTTTAAGTGTGTTATGTAAATGTGCCATATCCCCCCCAAAAAAAGAGTAATCTTAAGTACAATTCATACTGTATGGTATAATGTGGCGTATAAACTTATAATTTTTGGAAATGTGTAAGAGGCACTATAACATTATAGGTAGGTATGTACTTGTTCAGAGTATATAGCATCATTACACTTACTGTATTGGTTCTATTTAGAGATACAATGGGATACATTGAAATACCAAGTAATAAAATATACCACCTACCAAATATTTTTGTTTGTAATTTTTTATGTAAATATTATGATTTTTTTATTGATTTTAACTTTCCAATTATTTAAGTTTTTATTATGTACCGGTATCACAATAGCTTCTATAGTGCCTATAAGACAGTCTCTTTGCAAAGCTTTTGAGCAGCACAAAAGATAAACTAAATAGTGGAAATTGAGCCCTCAGAAAAATGGGGGATGATTGTTTTGGGGGGGCACCCTTGATGTGAACAGCATAAATAAAAAACAAAACTTGGACAAATACTAAACTTGGTATTTAATTGATATCTTCTAAAGATGTGAATAAGATTTTTAAGAAAATTCCCCACCCCAAACTACCCTTTACATGAAACATTTTTTTAAATGTCTGTTTATCTCAAAAATGGCTCTACTGATTTTGATACATAGATTAATTTTATTCACCATAAATTTTACACGAGTATACAAGGCTTTGTCAATTTCCTAATCCTAATAAATTATGTACAAATTTTTTTTAAGACTTCACAGCATCAGAAGGATCATTATAATGATCAACGCCTTTGTGGGATACAAAATTCGTGTTTTTACTAAGCCTATGTTGTAGACGTATAGAGTTGGATGTCCTTGTATAAGTGGTAATCTTTATTAAGCTTAAACATATGAATGTTTCCTGTATAAATGATACTGTCTCTAGGATATAAACATAAGGTAGAGGTAAAATCTTTAGCTTTGAAAATATTGATTTAGTACAAGGGTGCATTTATATAATTATTCTTAAGATTCGTTTTTCTAATTGAAATGCTTTTACAGAGGAACTAGAACATCCCCAGAAGGGTATACCATAAGTCAGTACTGAATAAACAGAACCAAAATAAACGGTTCTAAGAACATCTATAGTGCATACTTTGACCAGAACTTGTACTGACATAAGCGGTTTAATTTTTCAGCCAAAAAGTCAATATGCTCTGTCCAGCTAAGCTGAGAGTCAATTATTTCTCTTAAAAACTTAGTTGAGCAACTTTCTTCTTAGTTAATATATTTTTAACTACAATCTGGATAGAACTACAAGCAACCATTTGTTGATTAAAATCAACGTACTATGAGTTTGTTATCAATGATCCACTTCTATAATCCTGAAATAGCACAAGCGGTACTTGCTTACATAATTTCTCTGTTTTGAAAATAAGATTAGTATTGTCTGCAAAAAGAACACTCTTTATGCGCGCGAGACATAAGGAAGATCGTTAATATAAATTAAGAATAGGACGGGCCCTAATATGGATCCCTGGAGCACCCTAAATTTTTGGCAGCAAGTTCAGAAAAAACACCATATATTTCAACAATGTTGTATCTATTATCAAGATAAGAAATACAAGGTCCGTTCAAAAAATTCTGAACATTTATAATTTTGCGCCAATGGAGTGTTTGAACAAAATGCAGTTGGCATCCCTGCACACGCCTGTGTTTAATATATAACTGCCGAAGGTTTCATTATTCTATGTCTGTTAGTTATTGTTCAGTGCTGTATTGAGTAGAATGTTGTGTCGCACAGTTTGCGAATTTCGAGATGGCAGAGTTAGAGGAGCAACGCATCTATTAAATTTTGCGTGAAACTCAAGAAAACATTTACAGAGACACACCAAATGATGCAGGAAGTCTAGGTGATGAGTGCTTAAGCCGTACTCAGTGTTATGAATGGTTCATGCGGTTTAAAAACGGCCGGATGGAAGTTAAAGATGACCCTCGTTCAGGACGCCCTTTGACGCTCATGTCAGGAACATCAACAAAATTGTGCGTGTCAATTGAAGACTGACTATTGGGACGTGTCGCGAAGCCTATGAGAAAATGTGAGAAGGAAATGGCCTAAAATATGGCGAGACAATTCATGCTCTGGCATCGCGATAATGCCCCCGCACACTCATCCGTGTTGGTACGTGACTATTGCACAAAAAATGATATCATTGTGCTGCCTCATCCTCTGTACTCTGCAGACCTGGCCCCTGCAGCCTTTTTTTTTTTATTTCTAAAGTTGAAAGGACGAAGATTTGCAGCAATAGACGAGATAAAAGAAAATTCGCAGATGGCGCTTCGATCCTGAAAGAGATGTACCAAGACTGCTTCCTGAAGTGAATATGTCATTGGGAGAAGTGTATCAATTGTGGATGAGAGTATTTTGGAGACCATGCACAATAAGTAAAAGCTAAGCGTAGAAAAATGTTGTGGTCAAAGTTCTGGAATTTTTTGAACAGACCTCATAAACCATTTATTGGCTAATCCTCTGATACCATAGATATCTAACTTTTTAAAAGGATATTATGATCCACGATATCAAAAGCTTTAGATAAATCTAAATACTCCTGTAACATGCTGTTATTATTTCTTGCTTCTAGAATATTTTCTGTGGAGGAAAAAATTGCACTGTTAATTGATTTGCCTTTCCTAAAGCCAAATTGTGATTCTGTAATGTTATGCTTCTCTAGGAAAGGAATAGTCTATTGTACATAATTTTCTGAAAAAATCTGATGTGCTACACTCACATGACTTTCTCACTCTTGTACAAACTATTTTTAGAAACGCTTATTCTCCATATGCTTCATGTTAATCAAGATATCGAGATGTTAATCTTATTGCTAATTTTCTTGTAGATACAAGGGGAATATGGTAGGTTTTAAGCGATAGTCAAATATTTTAAGAGCTGGTTGCTACGTGGAGTATTCCATTCTCTTTATATTACCAGGACAAAAAAAAATGAATAATGAATTCCCATTTGAGAAAAACTATAAGTATTGGAAAATTTAAGGGAATAACAAGCAATATCTCGAAAATGGTTCACTCCACAAAAAAAATGTATATGACATAAATTGTGTATTTTAATGCGATCTACATTTTTTGTGTAGTAAAATTTTGTCTATCTCTTATGGTTTACTAGTTATGCAAAACCCTTTCACAATGAAGAATACTTTTGGAGACATTCCCAGAAAATTTGAGATATACAATTCATTTGCCATAAAAATGTATTAAACTTGTGGTATTTTATTCAAAATCGTTAGAGCCATTTTTGAGAAAATTAAAATTTTAGAAAAATGTTCCATGTAAAGGGTAATGTGGGTGGGAGGATTTTCTTGAAAACCTTGGTGTCACATTCTGGAAGATACTGAACCTAAATACCAAGTTTGGTGTTTATCCGAATGTCCGTTTCTGAGTTATGCTCTTCACAGACAAGACACACACACACACACACACACACACACACACACACACACACACACACACACACGGACATGTTTCCAAAAATGCTTTATATGCATTCAGTGCACCTCAAAACATGTATTTCCGGTGAAATCTCGGTATCGAATTTTTGGGTGGAATACAATAGTTCCCCTACTTACTATACGTAGTAGAGAAAGTAAAAATAGATGAGATGGATCTACAATTTTCTACATTTGTTTTTTCTCCCTTTTTGAAAAATGGCTTGACTTTTGCTACTTTAAAGATGTTAAAAAGCATCCTGTTGCAAGAAACGAGTTGCATACACTGTTAATGGTTTTAAAATGGTCTGTAGACTGTTTGACCAAGAAATCAGGAATTTTATCAATTCTATATGAGCTTTTGTTTTTAACATTCCTAATTATGGCCATTACCTATTTTTCATTGACGGATGTAAAAACATAGACTTTTTGTTTGAAGGAGTATTCTTAGTGACTGTGCTATACTGTTTGGTTTGGATAAAACATAACCTGTATTAATAAAATTTTTGTTTTAAGATGGTATTGGAGATTTTATAAGCATAATATATCATGTTTTTGTTACTTTTTTGTTTTATTTTCTTTTTTCTGACCGCTAATAGTTTTATTAAAGCCACAGTGAAATTTTTTCCTCCTACATGATACAATTATGCATTTGGTTATCCATTTCTTAGGCCTTGAACATTTAGGGGATTTACTTTTTTTTTTTTCTTTAGGGAAAAAGGAATGTCACAATGTGTAAAGCAATCTAGGAAGATTTTAGCCTTTAAATTGCTATCTTCTGGGGTGAGTCTCCAGCAAGCAAGTCAACCTTTATTGCACAGAAAAAAAATATCAGAACTATTGAAGGAGTCAGCCCAAAGTCGTCATGTAAACCTCTCTTTAAAAAACTGGGGATCCTCCCACTTCCCTGCACTTACATATATGCAGCTATTCTGCTTATAGCCAAGAACATTAATGTTTCTGATTCACTATTCGTAACTAATAATATGGTGCATGAACACAACACTAGGGAAAATACACAAATACATGTGACTAGCTGCAACACCTCACTCTACCAAAAAAGTATCTTATACTCCAGCATTAAATTTTATAATAATTTACCAAGTAATATCAAGGCAATTAAAAAAGTAAACCAGCTGAAATCCAGTCCCAAGGCACATCTAATTAACCACTCCTTTTATTCTGTTAATGATTACCTTGAACACAAATGTATGTAATGAACCATAGTATTTAGCATGTAAAGACGTATTGTATATATTGCAAAAACCTATTATTGTTTATGTTTATAGCTTGACGTGTCCAATAGTGAATGTACATTGTACCAAACCACTTTAACGGATGACTAAATCCTGTTCATTTAAAATATTCTCCCAAGATTTTTTACTTAATAAAAAATTAAAATAGTGAATGTTCTTTAATGCGAGACACCGTTTCATGAGGGATTCTTTATGGCAGCATTAATGTTTTATTTTACTTTTTAACAACTACAAATGAAGGAAGACTGCATTGTGATCTGCAGTTCCAATTCCTATGTTATTTTATTTATATTTTTAAGTGCTAAGTTCATACAGGGTTATGCATTGATCGTAACAACTACTTATTTGGCCAGCCATAACTATTTCGGTATACGAATACAAAAGTTAATACTGCATAGATGTCCTTTGTCAAGTAAAAATTAATCTAAATTTTCATGTTTTTTAACTGATCATTTCCATTTCATCTTCACTTTCCATAAAAACTCCCCTAGTTTGGGAATCTGCCTCTGGTCTTCAAAAATCTTTATAAGTGCAATTTCTTTGATTCTCAGTAACCATTTCTTACCTATTAGACTTACCCTCCAGTCATTAGTGGCTTTACATTGAAAGATAATGTGAATTTCATCTTCCCTCTTCCCACATATAGGGCACATTCCAGGGATAACTCTCACCTCATTTCCCTTAGTTTCCAAACCCCTAATCGAAACCAGGCCTACCCTTCTCTTGCATTCTTTTTGCAAATTAAAATGCACTTCTCCTTTTCTGGGTCATCTTATAATTCCCTGTAGTAAGTCAATGAGCTTTTCTGCTTAATCTAGGTGAATAAAATTTGTCTATCCATGTCTACCATTCTTGATCTCACTTCCCTCCAAAAGCCTCTTTCAAATGTCCAATTTTAACCCAAAAATCTCCTAACAAATTTTCAATTAACTGCTCTCTAATTCTCCTCAACCAGACATTTGACATTAATACTCATATTTTGTACTTGATATATCAGGCTTATTTTCACTATATCAGTATCAGGTAACTCTTGCTTCTGAAATAAATCTTTCAGCGCTATCTCCAACATTAGCCCTCTCACACTTACCTTTCCTAGCTTACCTACCTAGATCTATTATAACTGTTGCATTTGCAGCATTGCTAAGGACTCCTAAAATTAATTTACAGAAACATCTTAATATAAAGTCCATATTATGCCATCCCTTGTCATTTCCCCTGCATAAATCTATCGAGATTCAATCAAGGCTGCATAAACATTTGCTTATCGCTATCAAGGCTGCATAAACATTTGCTTATCGCTATCAAGGCCATTTTTTCTTTAGCCATTGCAGTTCAGTTCTGTCTCTCCGAGCCTCTATTACTACCTGATATGAAAAATCACTAACAACTCGAATTTGCTTGCTTGCTATGAACCATTTTTCATCTCTATGCAATTTATTTCCCTTCTTGAACACCATAGTTTTAGTTTTATCCCAATTTATCTTCAGCCCCCATTCTTTGCAATATCAATCTCCCCTATAGCTATATTTAAGGCAATTGCTAATTTGAACATACCACCAGACATCCACATTTTTAATTGCATGCATGTGAGTGCAGGCATTCATCAAACAACCCAAAATATCATCAATAAACAAATTAAACAAAACGGGACTTAATTTACATCCTGTCTGAGCCCTCTCTCCTGTTCAACGTCTCTAGTTACTTCTCTATTGCCACACTTAACACAAAATCTATTTTGATAATATAACTCCTGCAGTATACCAGTCATATTGGCACTTAAACCTTTCTTATTTAATTTGTACCATAGCATTTCTCTATGCACCCTATCATAAGCTTTTTCTAAGTCAATAAATATAGCATACAATCTGCCCCTGTTCTTTACTAGACACTTGTCTATCATTGTTTTAATTATGAATGCATTATGCACTGTCCTTTTTCTTTTCCTGAACCTTCTTGGTATGGAGACACTCTTTTATTCTCTTCAGCCCAATTTTGTATTCTCTCTGCCATAATTCCTGTGAAAATTGTTCCAAAATTAAATAACAATGCTCCTCTATAGTTATTAGAGTTTGTTTCGCTCCCTTTCCCTTTATATATTGGATGTATGATTGCTATACGCCAACTTTCCGGCACCTTCTTCCTTTCTTTAATTATGTTCATAAGCCTTGTCAAGAATGATAGCCTGTCTGGATCTTCACACCACGCTTTAAAAAAGTCTACCAGCAGACCAATTCCTGCTGCTTTGTTTTTCTTAAATTTACGAACTTGGTTACTAACTTCTTCCTGTGAAGATAGTCTGTCCAACTCTTCCAAATAATTATTAAATACTTCCAGGTTCATACTACTTCTGCCCCTGGTTTCCATAATAAACAAATTCTGAAAATAATTAACCCATCATTAGGACTTATGTTTGTTTCTTCTCTCCTCCCCCTTTACACACCGACTAATAATCTGCCAAGCTTGCTGCCCCTCACTCGATTTGTAAGGCTCCAGCTCTGCCGCATTCTTGTTTCTTGTGGTTAAGTAGCCGGTTATATCTATCATGCAATTGAATCTTGATGCTCCTAACTTTTTCATCATTTCTCCTCCTCCATCTTACCACAGCTTCCCTTACCATAGATGTCATTCCTCTGCATTCTTCATCAAACCAGTGGTCACAAATTTTCTTTTTCCAACTATTCCTTACAATTATGTCACCTCCAGCTCAAAACTCAACATAGCTTTGTTACATCGTCGCTTTTACCTAAAGAAATCATTAAGTTAATCCCATATAGACATATCTTAGCCATAGCTGAATCCATCAGCCCTTTCTAGGACCCACTTATAACTAATTATCTTAGCACCAAAGTCCCATATAACATATCTTTCAGATTCAGAGTTCTCTTTGTTATAACAAGACATTATAAGTGGAAAATGTGAACTTCTTCCAAATATGTTCGTTACCTTAAATTCACAAACTCTACATAAAATGTTATCACTACATAAACACAATATAAAACACTCTGACCCCACACACTTGTAAATGTAAGTTCACCCATTTCATCTTCCCTCCAGAACCATTCATCATTATAAATCCATTATTCTCACAGAACTGAATTAATTTTAATTCCTACCTCTCGCAAGTTCCCAAACATTTAATACCTTAATCTCAAACTTTCCCACTCTCGCATTTAAATCTCCCATTAGTATAAATTCTATAAAGGGAAATTCGTTTTTATATTTAGTATTTCCTTTTCCAGCTGTCGAAAGAGATCTGGGTTGTGAAACTTGAAATTCATTGCCAGGTTATACAGTAGGTACACCAATTCATGCATTCAATTTACGTATCAACACCCACATAAACTCGTTAATTTCTGATTTCCTCTCCTTAGCTTTACTAGCCAAGTTATTCCTTAGCAGTACCCCATATACCTCCAATAATTTAACCTTTAATATTGTTCCTTGATCCTTGTTTCCCCATAAAATTATACCCCTGCAAGTTGATACACTCATAGCTTTCTGGCCAGGTTTCAACTAATGCTAATAAATGGTTCTTATTCAAAATATTCTTGAAAAGGCTCTGCTCAAACATCTAAGTAAGCCTTCACAATTCCAGAAACCAAGTTTCACAACCTTCCCCCTTTCATCCCCATACTGTTGTGAGCTAGAGCAAAATCTAGAAGCGTTTAACTTGCTCTTGCTCTGAGCAATCTCCTGTGTGTCGACCGGCGGTACCACCCAATGTTCCTCCAACCAGCAACATCATATTCACTGTGATGCCCAATCTCTCCTTCAATTTGCATTAGGCTCCCTACTTTCTCTCGCAGCTGGACGGCCAAGGCTGACTCTTTTATCCAGAGATATTCATTCTCCTTATACTCCCTTCCTCATTCCCATATGAGCTCCTGTTCAATCTCCTAACTTCTTGATTTGTACTCCCTGATGTTGTAATTGTCTTTGTTACAATTTGCCAATTCATTTTCTCTTCAGTCCTTCTATTGTCCCTTAGAGCTCATTGGACTCATCTATTGATTGTCCATCCACCCAAAGCCGTAAGTTGCATATGTGTGCTCGCTTACCCTCTGATCTCACATTCTTCATCTGTTGCACTAGCTCTTTCCTCAGAGATCTCTGCTCCACCGATAAGTATCTATTGATAAATATATTTGTCCCTTTTAATTTCTTGGATCTTTTCAGCACTGCAAAGGCAGTTTGAATGGTCCCAAATCTGACTACTATTATCCTTCTTCCTGCATTCCTTCTGACACGATAAGTTTCAATGATTGCCCATCCATTTAGTATCATTTCTAATCTTCCTTCCAAAATTTCTCACTTCCTGGATGGCCCACATTCCTCTTCTTTCTTCTACTCCAGATATTAACATATTGAGTTTCCGTATATTTCTTCCAAGGGTTCAACCTTCCTTTTAATGGTTTGAACCACTTTCATATCTGTATTTCAATTTTAATTTCTTCTTTAATATCTCTCCCCACATTGTTCACTCTCTTCCCTAGCCTTTCTTCCATTCCCTGTAATCTGTTCAGAATTTCTTCACCTAGCCCTTGATCACCAGATCCAGGATTCGTCTTCATTCCTCCAATAATTAATAACATGCCAATTACATACACTGCAACATAGAGATAAATGGTTTCTCCCTGTTGAACTGTTTTCTTGAACAGATTCCACTTCATTCTACTGTACAGGCCCAATCTTACTCTGTAGATTTCTATACTGATTCCCATTATAATGTTACTTAAGACACTTTTCTCCTTCTTCCTGCAGCTCTTAACAAACACAACCTCTCTCCTCCACTGTATTGGGGCTGATCACGCATCTTGGATGTGCTATGATCCACAGTTTGCTTGCTACCAGACAGGCTACTGACCCAAGACATTGACTGATCAGCCATCCTGGGTATGCTATGATCCAGAGGTTGCTTGCTTCCAGACAGGCTACTGACCCAAGACATTGACTGATCAGCCATCCTGGATATACTATGATCCAGAGTTTGCTTGCTCCCAGACAGGCTACTGACCCAAGACATAGCATTGATCACCCATCCTGGACATGCTATGATCCAGAGTTTGCTTGCTCCCAGACAGGCTACTGACCCAAGGCATTGCTGGTCACCCATCCTGGATGTGCTATGATCCAGAGTTTGCTTGCTCCTCGACAGACTACTGACGCAAGACATTGGACTGATCACCCATCCTGGATATACTATAATCCAGAGTTTGCTTGCTCCTCGACAGGCTACTAACCCAAGACATTGGACTGATCACCCATCCTGGACATGCTATGATCCAGAGTTTGCTTGCTCCTCGACAGGCTACTAACCCAAGGCATTGACTGATCACCCATCCTGGACATGCTATGATCCAGAGTTTGCTTGCTCCTCGACAGGCTACTAACCCAAGACATCGGACTGATCACCCATCCTGGACATGCTATGATCCAGAGTTTGCTTGTTCCTCGACAGGCTACTAACCCAAGACATTGACTGATCACCCATCCTGGACATGCTATGATCCAGAGTTTGCTTGTTCCTCGACAGGCTACTAACCCAAGGCATTGACTGATCACCCATCCTGGACATGCTATGATCCAGAGTTTGCTTGCTCCTCGACAGGCTACTAACCCAAGGCATTGACTGATCACCCATCCTGGACATGCTATGATCCAGAGTTTGCTTACTCCTCGACAGGCTACTAACCCAAGGCATTGACTGATCACCCATCCTGGATATGCTATGATCCAGAGTTTGCTTGCTCCTCGACGGGCTACTGACCCAAGGCATTGACTGATCACCCATCCTGGACATGCTATGGTCCAGAGTTTGCTTACTGTTTGACAGGCTACTGACCCAAGACATAGCGTTGATCACCCATCCTGGACATGCTATGGTCCAGAGTTTGCTTGCTCGCTGACCCAAAGCATTGGCTTATAAGTCCTACAAACAGAAGGGTAATCTGTTGAAGAAGAAGTTTTATGTACATACACATTCAGCCTGGAAGATGAAAGAATTTCTTATAAATCCTGTTTAGTCTGACTCCTTCAGTGTTACTGGTCTGTTGTTGCTGCTATTACATATTATAGTGAAACCTGTTCAAGGACGTGATGTGATCTTAAATTTTTTTATGTTTTGACCAGGTTTCTGTATTATTCAGATATTCAGGATTTTTTTCCTATGCATACTTTTAAGATTAATCGAAAATAATGTGCCATTAGTTTCAACATAATGCATTTTATTAGAAAGCACTCACCATGTGTAGTTTTTTATCCACTGCATAATGCAATACATATTATGTATACATCACATACATTATTTTTATCACTCTGTCTTTTCATTGGTCACAATCACTTAGAAATTTTAAACTATACATTTGAGTCTCTCTGTTCTTGGACTAATGCATGTAACACAACACTAAACTAGGAATCTTAATACTATGCACATATCGAGAAAGCACCTCATTTTTTCAAGACATTCTTTATCACAAAATGCACAGCCTTTCTCACAATTCACCATTACAAGCAGCAGACAACTCTGAAAGAAAAACTCACATTTGTTACTGTGTTGTTGTTGTTCACCAATGGCACTGGGGATTAATTGATCTGCATCATTTTACCCCTGGCTTCCCAATACATATAAAGTCTGTAAGTTTTCACTTTTAAGGCCTTTGCATTTGGCGAGATGTTGTTTGTTCAGGATGACATCATCTTCACAGAGAGTGCACTTGGTTGTAGGTAGGCATCCTATCTTGTAGAGGTGTTCTGTGAGGCAATTGTGGCCAGTTGCCATCCTAAATAAGGCCACTGCAGTCTTCCTTGGCATTTTTTTGTATATCAACACTATCTTTAATATTCTTATAATCTTTATCCTTTAATTTATCTTCTTCATCAAGTCTCTACTGTCATTTGAAATGTTGCTTAATGTTATTTAATTGTTTATTTATTTCTGTTTGTCCTAAAGGTTTTATTTGTTGTATTGCACCTTTCTTTGCTAATTGATCCGCATATTCATTGCTGAAAAGTCTGACATGAGCTGGGATCCATTGTAGAGTGACATGATTTCTAGTTTCAACTGCTTTAATTAGGCTTCTTATTTCTTTAATATTTCTTGTTGTTTTATTAATGTAATTTACTATTCCATCTATGGCTGATTTTGAGTCTGATAAGATGACTATTTTTAACATTTGTTACTGTAGCCCCTTTCTTTCATCCTTGATGTAATCTTCATTCCGGTATGTGCATTTATAAAGAAACATCCCTTACCGTAATTGCCTCATTTGTAGTTTCCTCAAAAGTACAGTATGTCTCAAAATAAAATATACAAAACATTTGCAGTTTCCTTGGAAGCACAGCATATCCGAAAACAAATATGTTTTAGTTCAGCATATTTGTATTTTAAGAGGTTTCCATATTATTCAGGAAAAATCTTGTGTGTTGCTTTCACACACTACTCACTCTTCTACAAACTATGCTTACAAAAACTAATCTCCTTGTTAATTGAGTTAAACTTCCATTATACATTTTGTTGTAGGTATAGGAAGGATGCAGTAGGCTAAATCAGTAGTCAGATTTTTATAAAGTAGATTGTTATGTAATGGCTTTGAAATTCCGTGTTCTTTGCATAACCACAAGAAAAAATGAATTGTGACTTACCACTTGAGAAAGGTATAAATATTTCTAAGTTCAACACATAATAAAAAGCCATTTTTGAGAAAATGAAAAAGTTTGCATGTAAAGGGTAATATGGGGAATATTTGTGTTGCATCTTTGGAGGTTGTTATTTATCAGACTTTCGTTTTTTAGTTATGCATTTACAGATACACACATGGACCTTTTTCTAAATAGATTTCTTTTGTGCTCAAGGGGCTTCAAAATATGTATTCATGGTGAAACCTTGACATTGAATATTTTGGTTGGAATGCAGTACTTAATATATGTACGGAGGGTTGCCCCACTTAAGCTCGGACGTTTTTGCTTATGTTTTTTTAATGGCGAGATTCCCTTTTGCCATCACCTATTGTGTTCAATGTGATTTCCACGTGCTTTAAATATGGCTCTGCAGCACAATTTTCATTGAATAAGGCTGCATCTAAGAACAGGCAGACTTTACAAAGTCCTTCAAGTGTGGTGGGACACCGAGAAGCAAGGCACTGTTTCAGCAGATCAAATCCGCAAAAATCCATTGGCGATACATCTGGTCACTTCGCATGGATCCTTTTAAATGGTATGTCATTGACACCTGTTTCCATAGCTTTCTGGTGGTAGTAATACTGGGAAGACCAAGAAGTGTGACTGGATGCTTTATCCATGTGGATCCAAACATTTGGGACATCCTCATCATACAACTGAGGAATCTCTTCATCAAAAATCGGGTCCATAACATTCCTTTAATAGTAGGCTGCATTAATTTTTATATTGTTGGCAACTCTGTGAATGCCGGGTTTTCCCTGAGAGCAATAACCTGCAACCACCATGAATCCCTTGTAAAGCTTTTCCTTGTTCTCCTGAATAAATATTGGAGCGTCCTTTTGGTCCACTTGATGGCTGTAAATGGCTCGGTGTTTTCCTCTGTCATCTAGATAAACCCATGCTTCATCTAAAGAAATCACCCATTGCCACTTTTCACCTGTCAGGTGGTGCTCATAGAGTTTTCTTGCATTGGTGAAGCGTTCTCTGATGCGCCGCTCTTTCAAGGCGTGTCCATGTGCTTTATAGCGCCATTCTAGACCCAAATTGTTGTGTATTATCCAATAGACGGTTCCTTTGGATATTCCAATGTGGCTGGAAATGCTTCTTTGGCTTGGTGGGTTTTCTTGAGTGACTGTTACATTCACCTTAGCTCACCTGCTTTAGATCGTGTTTGTTGTGGCCTTTTTCTTGCTAGTTTTTTTGCACACTGGGCCTCAGGTGCAAATCCATTTTTATGCAGCTGTGTTATACACCCCCACACATGACTTACTTATGGTAAGACCTTCTTGTTTGCACCTTTCCACTATCATTGAAAGGCATCAGAAACCCCAACAATGCACCCCTGCCACAAGTCGGCGATTGTTGAAACCATTGCGCGTAAACTTTGCCTCAGACTGGCCCAGCAGACAGCTGGCACTGCAGTGAGCTGATGCAATAATAAACATAAGCAGTTTGACCAATGACAGGAGTGGGAGGGTGATTCAAAATCGTCCGGGCTTAAGTGGGGCAACCCTCCGTAGTACATAAAGTAAAAATTATACATAATGTACCTATAAGATTTCCACTGGGATAGAAACATATTTCCCAAATAGACAGTATTCCAGCTTATTCTTTGTTTGATTTGGGCAGGTTTCAATGTATCGTCATTGTTGTAGTTATTATTATTATTATTTATATATTTGTTTATTTGAAGTTTTCTGATGCTTCTGATTTAATTGTCGTTTCTTTTTGTCGTTCTGACAGTTTTATTCATATACTTTTGGACAACAGCAGCACTCTTTTGGACAAATGTAGTATCCTTCCACATATGGAGAACGGTTGTGTAAGTATCTTTCAAGTTTAATAGAGTAAGGTCTAAGAGTAAGTTAATGTTGACTGTGTTTCTGTTGGTGATCCAAACTTTCAAATATAAGTATCTTCCTTAGTTTACATCAATACTTTTGTGTTATGAATTGGCCTTTAGCTCTTATCAAAACACCCTCCACCACACTCCATGCAATGTTCTGTTGACTCAAACCATTTTGTGACAGTTGAAGTAGACTTCTTTGGTAATTATAAAGAAATAAGCTTTTTGGGAAAACTGAAAATGTTCACTACTTTTTACTTCCTCTACCATGTATATAGCAAGTAAAAATTGAGTTTTATTTATGGACGCTCTTTAACTGCTGTGGTTTTTAATGTCCCATTCTATATTAGGCGTGAAAGACTGGTAATTTTGCTCAGGGGCCTCTTTATCAGGCTTGAGGTTCTTTTACGTGCCGTAAATCTACGACATGGGACCACCGGCTTTGCTTTGCTTCAAAGGAAGCCACGCTAAGGATTTTTACGCCCGAAAAAATCCAACACCCTCCACCAGGTTTGAACCCGCGACCTCGGGAACTAGAGGCTAGCATGGTAACCGCTACACCACGAAAGACGACACATAGTAAGTAGAGAAGGTATTGCATTCCACTAAAAAATTTGATACTGAGATTTCATTGGAAATACATGCTTTTAGGTCCCTTGAATAAAAAAACTTCTTAGAAAAAGGTCTCTGTGTATGCATGTGTGAACAGCATAGTTCAAAAATGAAAAGTTAGATAAAAAATCTAATGTGTTACACTCACATAACGTTCTCTACTCTTGTACAAACTATTTTTACAAACGCTTATTCTCCATCTACTTCATCTTAATCGAGATATACATTTGCAGACTCCATCTTATTGCTAATTTTCTTGTAGATGTAAGGAAATATATATTTACAAGGGCAATATAGAAATACAGTAGCCTTTAAGCACATACATATCTCTTAATAGCTGGTTGCTAGGTGCAGCACCATTCCCTTTGCCACAGATTAATACTCTTTGCATATCCAAGACAAAAAAATGAATAACGAATTCGCATTTGAGATAATAAGTATTGAAAAATTTAAGGGAATAACAAACAATATCTCGAAAATGGTTCACTCAACAAAGAAAATGTATATGGCATAAATTGTGTATTTTAACGCGATCTGCATCTTTTGTGTAGTAAAATTTTGTCTATCTCTTATGGTTTACCAGTTATAAAAAGGCGTTCACAATGAAGAATACTTTTGGAGACATTCCCAGGAAATTCAAGATATACATTTTATTTGTCATAAAAATATCTTAAACATATGATATTTTAATCAAAATTGTTAGAGCCATTTTTGAGAAAATTAAAATTTTCGAAAAATGTTCCATGTAAAGGGTAATCTGGGGTGGGGGGATTTTCTTGAAAACCTTCGTGTCGTATCTCTGGAAGATACTGAACCTAAATACCAAGTTTGGTGTTTATCCAACTGTTTTTTTCTGAGTTATGCTGTTCACAGACACACACACGACATGTTTCCAAAAATGCTCTTTTTTTTTGGATTCAGGGGGTCTCAAAACATGTATTTCCTGTGAAATCTCGGTATCGAATTTTTGGGTGGAACACAATACTTCCCCTACTTACTATACGTAGTAGAGAAAGTAATACGAAACGTTTATTTAGGATCAGTACTGTCCAAAGATGGAACACAAAGATTTTCAAGAAAATCCCCCCACCCCAAACTACACAATACATGGAGCATTTTTCGAAATTATTGATTTTAATTAATATACCATATATTAAAGATATTTGTATGACAAATAAAATGTAAGTCTTTAATTTTCTGGGAATAGCCTATGAAGTCCTCTTCATTCAAAAGGAATTTTGTATAATCTTGTATAGCTGCTACACATTAAGCAAGAGCCGAAAACATACTACACAAGGAAAGATCAAAACACACAATTTATTTCAAATAACATTTTTTGTGACACCAGCCATTTCCAAGATATCCATCATTAATCGTTCAAATTGTTCATTACTTAGCCATTCTTTTAAAGTCCTGTCAATTTTCAATTGTTTCTTGCGATGTCATGGGAAGAGTATGGAATTTTAAGGTCAGTAGTGTATACATCCAGTTCTTAAACGTTTGACTGTTGCTATTCATGTTTTGAAGACTTGTTGCCTCCATTATTATCGTCGTCCTCCGTGGACTAGTGGTACCGTGCTAGCCTCTAGTTCCCAAGGTCGCAGGTTCAAACCCGGCGGAGGACGATGGATTTTTTCGGGCATAAAAGTCCTTAGCATGGCTTCCTTCGGAAGGGAAGTAAAGCCGGTGGTCCCGTGTCGTAGAATTACGGCACGTAAAAGAACCTCAAGCCTGATAAAGAGGCCTTGAGCAAAATTACCGGTCTTTCACGTCCAATATAGAATGGGACGCTAAGACCATAGTAGTTAAAGAGCGTCCATAAATAAATAAAAAAAAACTCACTCCATTATTATCAGCTAAGAGCCACATTGGAATTCCTAGCTTTGATGTAGATGTTGCCTTGCCTGGCTATATTTATACATGCAGCCTGCCTTCAGATTTGTGAGTGTAGCCATGAAGAAATATCTGATATGCTGCATTCACTTGACTTCCTCTACAAACCCTCCTTACAATAACTTATTCATCTAGCTCTTTTGTGTTCAGTGAGATGAATTTTCAGTACATAAGGAGGATATAGTAGGCTAAAGCAATAGTTAGAATTTGAGCCAGCATTTTAATACCTGAATAATTTCAATTGTATTTTTACTTTCTCTACTACGTATAGTAAGCAGGGGAAGTATTGTATTCCACCCAAAAATTCGATACCGAGATTTCACCGGAAATATATGTTTTGAGACCCCCTGAATCCAAAAAAAGGATTTTTGGAAACATGTCCGTGTGTGCGTGCGTGCGAGAGAGAGAGAGAGAGAGAGAGAGAGAGAGAGAGAGAGAGAGAGAGAGAGAGAACAGCATAACTCAGAAACAAACAGTCGGATAAACACCAAACTTCGTATTTAGGTTCAGTATCTTCCAGAGATGCGATACAGAGGTTTTCAAGAAAATCCCCCCAACAGATGGAAGATTTTTCAAAAATTTTAATTTTCTCAAAAATGGCTCTAACCATTTTGATTAAAATATCATATGTTTAAGATACTTTCATGACAAATAAAATGTATATCTTGAATTTTCTGGGAATGTCTCCAAAAGTATTCTTCATTGTGAACGACTTTTGCATAACTGGTAAACCATGAGAGATAGACAAAATTTTACTATACAAAAAATGTACATTGCGTTAAAATACACAATTTATGTCATATACATTTGTTTTGTTGAGTGAACCATTTTCGAGATATTGCTTGTTATTTCCTTAAATTTTTCAATACTTATTTTCTCAAATGGGAATTCGTTATTCATTTTTTTGTCTTGGATATGCAAAGAGTATTAATCTGTGGCAAAGAGAATGGTGCTGCACCTAGCAACCAGCTATTAAGATATATGTCGATGCTTAAAGGCTACTGTATTTCTGTATTGCCCTTGCAAATACAAAACAAGGAGAACTTAGTAGGCCTTAAGTCATAGTCAAATATTCTTAGAACTAGTCACCATCTTTAAATGTAATTTTCCTAACATGTCAAAAGATCATTTCTGCAAATATTTATCTCGATTAATATGAAATAGATGGAGAATAAGAGTTTGTAAAAATAGTTTGTACAAGAGTACAGAAAGTCATGCGAGTGTACACATCAGATTTTTTATAATAAGTAAATTCAATAACAGTCCGCCTTGAAACAATATGTATGTAATAATTATTTAAATAGTATGTAACAGTCATTGCAAATGCTTATTTTTATATTAAAACATGTTTAATAATGTTATGTGAATACATTACGTACTTTAATAATGCAAGAGCTGTGAGAATAATAAGTTTTAAGTTGCTAACAATGGGGCAATAATGAGTTTGAGAGTTTGAAAAATTACTAGTCATAATTAGAGCAACGATGATGTAAATTCAGTAACAGTTTAAAATTAGCCAATCAACAGCAAAGAAAAGCTTTAAGTAAAATGCAGATATTCTATTGGACTAGAATTAGCCAATCCGAGACTTGAAATACCGAAACTTACGGGTTTAACAGTTAAAAATTATGTTCAGTTGCTGGCAAACCTTGGAAGTGACCAGATGGGAGCTGTGTTCTCTGCAGAAATATTACGTATTCATGTGAATCGTAAATTATGTATACGCGATAACAAAGTGCAAATATTAAAGAATCTCGCAGCTCTTAACATCAGTGTAGTACTATTTAATTTGTTTTTCAAGAATTAATAAAAAGAAGTGAATTTAAAACTTAAAATCTGTGTTAGCCTACATTCTATGTCGCACACCCCCTGATTAAGAGATATGTGTCTCTAAAGTAAGACTGACGCAACCGAGGCAAATACAAACATAAATACTATCTATAGAAGCAGTTTAATAACAAAGTTAAATAATTATTTTTAAACTTTGAGTGTAACAACAAAAATACGTCTTCAAATCGGCTTCTCATACGTAGCAGCATAATACGTAAACAACTTCTTCAAATTAACGACCAAAGCGTGCTGCAAACTCTTACGTAATTATCAACAACAACAAATTTAACACTACTTCAAGTTGGCTCCCATACGTGGGGCAGTTAAACTAAAGCATCTATCATCTCAAATTTTAATATGCGGATCACTATGTGATGGTTTTGAAATTCCATGCTCTTTGCATGACCACGAGAAAAAACACTTGTCACATGAATAAAAATATAAGTATTTGAAAATTCAAGCCAGTAACAAAGAATGTCTCAGAAATGGTTAATGATACAAAAACATTTATTTGGCATAAAATGTAGGCTATAACTAGAAAGGCATTTTTTGTGTAGTAAGATTTAGTCTATCTCTTACGGTTTGCTAATTATACAAAAGTATTCAGAATTAGACAAAATTTGCACATAATTCAAGACATACATTTTATTTGTCTTATAAATATCTTAAACGTATAGTATTTTAATCAAAATTGTTAGAGCCATGTTTGTGAAAATCAAAGATACTTTTCTATGTAAAGGATAATTTTGGGTAGGGAGATTTTCTTGAAAGTCTTTGTTCTGGATCTTGGGAAGATGCTGAAGTTTGGTATGTAACAGACCTTTCATTTTTGAGTTATGCAGTTCACACATACAGAGCTTTTTCTAAAAATGCTTTTTTTGGATTCAGGGGGCCTCAAAACATGTATTTCTGGTTAAATTGCTGTATCAAATTTTTGGGTGGAATGCAATACCTTCTATACCTACTATGTATGAGGTAAGAGAAAGTAAAAGTCATAACTCTACACACCTTGGAGTAAAGAGGTAAACTTTAACCCAACTTCTAGGGTAAGTTTTGCTCTAACAAATTGGTACTACCATTAAATATGACAGCTTCTATGTGCTCAAGCAATGTGGTTTCTTTGTTAGCAAATATATGCAAGTTTAATATAAAATATGGATAAGTAGTACAGTGATGTAAATTTGAAATTAATTTGAGTCAGAATTAAACACTTAACATCACTTACATGTTTTACAACTTGACCAGTTTCGGTTTCACGAGCTAATTGCTCCCATTATCAGAAGTGACCGATGGTTCCTTGCGGTGTTGTCTTATGGGACACCACCACGAGGAACCAGGCGACCACTTCCAGTGATGGGAGCAATTAGCTCCTGAAACCGGTCAAGTTGTAAAACATGTAAGTGATGTTAAGTATTTCAATTCTGACTGAAATTTTCCATATAATATGCAAGTTTATTTTCCGCTTTTGCTTTTGAACACTTTTTTTTTTTTTTTTTTTTTTTTTTTTGGTGAATGGCATTTTATGGTTTAATGATCGGTGTTATCAAAAATTATTCAAAATAGTAAATTAAGTTTTGGGATGATAAAAATGTCCAAGTGCTACTACTATGGTTCTTAGCATCCCATTCAATATTGGGGTGAAAGATCAGAAATTTTGCTCAGAGGCCTCTTTATCTGGCTTGAGGTTCTTTTACGTGCTGTAAATCTACAACACGGGACCAGCGGCTTTACTTCCCTTCCGAAGAAAGCCATGCTAAGGATTTTACACCCAAAAAAATACACCGCCCTCTGCCGGGTTTGAACCTGCAACCTTGGGAACTAAAGGTTAGCATGGTACCCCTAGACCACGAAGGACAACAAGTACTGTTGTGGATATACTTTGGTAATATTGAAATAGTTTGCTGTTTTAAATTTTAATAAAAATTATCCTATATTCCTTAATAAAAAAACTTATTGGATAAAAGTAGATTAGTAAACTTAAAAAGCATGCATCTACATCTTGTAAAAAAGTTAATTTAATATCTTACATGGCTTTTCAAAAAATGTGGCATGAATTTAGAAGATTGTCAGATAGGGTTTTTAATCTCCCCTTAAGTGCTGCTAAATGTTTTTGATTGTTTATTCTTTTTCAGGTGGAACTGACATGGCTCTTTATTTATTATAATACTGAATATCAACAAAAGTGAACAGAAATAAGAAAACAAAAGTAAAATTTTTAATAATGCAAATCATTACAAAACAGCAAATTTGTTTTCTAGATTCCCTACTACATGATTTCCTTCATTGTTGCAGATTCAAACGCTTCCCAATAAATGAAGATCGGTTATCAAAAGTATACCACTTCTGGGGATGGGGAATACCGCTAATACTGTCAATTATTGGCACATTGCTGGAAGCCTTTACTGTAAGCAGTGAGATTACTCTTGCTTCTTGTCGAATACGTAAGTAAACATTACATAATTTGTGTGTGTATGCATGCATGCGCATATACACTGACATATATAAAAACTGGCTCATTCTCTTAGATTCATGTTGTTCCCTCCACAAGGTTTCCACCTTTAGATAGCCAACCTTTGACTCCACCCAGCTGGTATCAGTTTTCTATGTGACTGACCTGAAAAACAATTCAGGGACACAAAAATTAGCCAAGGAACTATGTTATAATCAATGTGAATTAAAGGGGTGGTTTGGATACCGCCTCTGTGAAAGAGTTTTGCCAGAATTGGTACATAAGGAAAGACTAAACCAATGGAACAAAATTGTCCTTTCTAGAGGAAGGAGTGAAGAATTATTTGCACATGTTAAACTGGACGATAGCTACGGCAATTATATGAGAGCTTTCTTCAGCAACATGGAGGTGAAGGTTAAAGTTATTGCTGCCATTGAATGGCAATAAGAAAACCAACATTAAGAAATGGTATGTAGCATGAAAGTGCAAGGTTTAAGTGTATTAAAAGAACAAATAATGAAGAAGTACAAAACTTTTTACTGCATTTTTGCTATATTTTATTTTTTCACCAAACTTCCACAAAGTATTGCCTTAATGGTACTCCTCTAGTGAGAACATGAACAACTAGCCCTTCAGTAATTCAGCTATTTTTGTAGGAGGTAAATACCACTTCCAATCTAGTGGTTACAATTATGCTTGAGGAACAGGAGGACACACTGGCAGAGGGTGGGGCTAGATTTGTCAGTATCAACATAGACAGCTGTGTTTTATTATAGGCCACTTTTTATGCATCTCAGTATACATAAACCTTAAAGTAATCTCACAAACTATTCAGCTGATTTTGATTATTCTTTCACCATTGAAGAGCAGTGTTTTTTCCTGGCAGACATAGACAATAAGACAGTTCTAAATTCAACTCCTAAAAGATTAAGAAGGATTTGTAGTGGTTGGATACTAAAATTGGAATGTGCTGGAAGATACTTGAACTTTTCAATTGTAAATTTCAAGAGAGCTTGAGAAATGAACCAAGGAGCAAATTGCAACTATGAGTCGATGTAGTGACACATATCCAACTTATTACTTTTTTACTTTCTCTACTATGTATAGTAAGTATGGGAAGTATTGTATTCCACCCAAAAATTCGATAGTGAGATTTCACTGGAAATACATGTTTTGAGACCCCCTGAATCCAAAAAAAGCATTTTTGGAAACATGTCCATGTGTGTGTCTGTGAACAGCATAACTCAGAAACAAACAGTCGGATAAACACCAAACTTGATATTTAGCTTCAGTATCTTCCAGAGATGCGACACGAAGCTTTTCAAGAAAATCCTCCCACCCAGATTACTCTTTACATGGAACATTTTTCGAAAATTTTAATTTTCTCAAAAATGGCTCTAACGATTTTGATTAAAATATTGTTTAAGATATTGTCATGACAAATGAAATGTATATCTCGAATTTTCTGGGAATGTCTCCAAAGTATTCTTCATTGTGAACGACTTTTGCATAACTGGTAAACCATAAGAGATAGACAAAATTTTACTACACAAAAAATGTAGATTGTGTTAAAATACGCAATTCATGTCGTATACAGTTTTTCTGTTGAGTGAACCGTTTTCGAGATATTGCTTGTTATTCCCTTAAATTTTCCAATACTTATACTTTTTCTCATATTCGTTATTCATTTTTTTTATGTCCTGGACATGCAAAGAGAATGAAATGCGCCACATAGCAACCAGCGCTTAAAATATTTGACTATCGCTTAAAACCTACCATATTCCCCTTGCATCTGCAAGAAAATTAGCAATAAAATTGTCATCTCGATATCTCGATTAACATGAAGCATATGGAGAATAAGCGTTTGTAAAAATACTTTGTACAAGAGTAGAGAAAGTCATGTGAGTGTAACACATCAGAATTTTTTTATTTAGAGTCAGCTGAAAATTCAATGTCATAGCTGGGATTTGAACATGGTTCTTCCACTTTCTTTGTGGATGCTCTAACCATTGAGCTACTGTGATAACATACTGACCCAAGTTTTTTCCCAGGTAGACCACCGAGACATCTCACTTTAGAGATAGCTATCTCAATGGTGACCTACAATTATTCATAAGTATTTTATTGCCGGGTACATGAGGAAATTTTATCTCTAAAGTGAGGTGCCTTGGGTGCCTATCTGGGAAAAAAACTCAATTCAAGTGGGGAATTCAATGTCATACCGGCATGTTGTCATAGTAGCTCAATAGTTAGAGCAACCACACGGAAAGCGGGAGAACCATGTTCAAATCCCAACTATGACAGTGAATTTTTCAGCTGACTCTACATCAAAAACAATCCCTCGACCGAGTATGTCTTTAAAAAGTATAATTATTTACATAATAATAAAACATAATATCTTATTACTCGTTTAAAAAAATCTGATGTTTTTCATACACATGACTTTCTCTACTCGCTCTTCAACAAACTATTCTTATAAAAGTGTCTTCTTCTATCTAATTCTCGTTAATCAAGATAAACTTTCATTACACATTTATTGAGACTATAGGAAGAATGCAGTAGACTGAAGCAATAATTTCTAAAAAGCGATTTGCTTTGTGATGGCTTTGAAACTCTATACTCTGTGCATGATTATGAGAGAAAAAAAATGAATGGCAACTTACCACGTGAAAAAAGTGTAAGTATTTAAAAATTTGTATAACAAAGAATATCTTGGAAAAATTAACAGCCACAACAAATTATGACACAATTTGTGTGCTTTAACGAGATCTACATTTTGTATATAGTAAGATTTTGTCTATATCTTATGGTTTACTAATTATACAGAGTAATTTATGAATAACTGACACATTTATTTCTTTAATTATTTCAAAACAAGTTATGCTAGCGACAACTTATTATACCTGAAATGCAGAGGAATTTTGGGAGATTATTTACCTCTATAGCAAATGTTGAAAATGCCCTCCATCCTGCATAAGGCACAACTCAACACGTCGTTCCATGTTACTGGCCACTCGTTGGAGGACTCTGTTGTCAATAGCTTGAATTTCCTGTTTAATGTTGTGCTTCAGATCGTCCAATGTCTGGGGACGTGTGGCATAAACCCTGTCTTTTAAGTAACCCCATAGAAAGAAGTCCAGTGATGTGAAACCTGAGATCTTGGTGGCCACAGGTTTTGGAAATTATCCATTCGTCAAAGAAACTTGCAATTAGTGCCATGGATTCATTTGATGTATGGCATGTAGCGCCATCCTGCTGAAAATATCCTTGACTCAACTGTACATCATCTAGTTGCTCAGCAAACTCAATGAAAATCTGTTGGTACTCTGCAGTGTTCACATTGTTTCGCAAAAAAATTGGTCTCACTATTCTCTGTGCGGATATTGCGCACCGAACTCCAATTTAACCGGGTGCATAGGTGAGTTCATATAGCCAGATAAATGTAACCATGCTTCATCTGTGAATCATGTGATGGACAATTTGGCAGGGTTTTGCACAATGAACGCCTGAAACCAATGACAATAATTCAGTCATCTATCCTTATCTGGTTCCTGTAACTAATGGACAACCGTAATCCTATACGGCTTTAGGCTGCACTTTTCAGAGTTCTCTGACACATTGAGTAGCTGTACCCTGTCTCCTGTGACAAACGTCTTAATGATTTTTTGGGTGACTACTCCTATATGCTCTTACATCAACAACAACCATGGGAAGCCTAGATGAACAAGTTTTGCCTTTTTCACTCACCAGAGATCCAGTTGTTTCCAATTTGTTTACCAGTCCCAGTATTGTGTTTCTTTGGGGAGGATTCCAAACACCAAATTCTCTCTGGTATGCCCTTTGAGTAGCTGCAATTGAATTCATAATCCAGTATTGCTTTACAAGGAAGAGTTGTTCATATAATGTGTTCTCCATTTTCATGTTGACTAGAACAAAATCTTACAAACAGTCGCCGACAATAAAACTAACAATTACGAATAAAACATCTAGTAACAGGCAATCGAAACTCCAGAACCTTCTGCTTAATTTGGTGCTAAAATTTGAGCATTGAGTGAATTTCAAACAGAATAATTAAAGAAAGAAATGTGTCAGTTCTTCATAAGTCACCCTGTACTAGAGTCATTCAGGATGAAAAGGACTCCACAGGCTGTTCCCAGATATTTCATATTATTTTATTTGTCATGCAAATGTCTTGAACATATGGTATATTAATAAAAATCATTAAGAACCATTTTGGAGGGATAAAAAAACATTATTTCATGTAAGCGGTAGTTTGGGATAGAAGGATTTTCTTGAAAATCTGTGTATTGCTTTCTTGAAAGATGCAGAACTTAAATACCAAGTTTGGCATTTAATTAAATAAATGAAATATATAAGAAACTCATTGACTCTATCTAAACAAATGAAAATGGCAATTAAGGCCAAGGCTGGGCACATTAAATACTAAAAACAGTATTTAATAAAAAGTAATATTAAAATGTTAGGAAATAATTAGAAAAACAATAGAATTATGAGGTGGTATCCAAAATATTCGGGACTGGAGCTGCCATTTGGTCAAAAACTTACTTTGAGGCTAATGACCACCATCACCCTCAAAGTAGTTCCCTTCCACACGTATACACCAGTCCCAGTGATTCTGCCATTTTCCAAACGCATCCTGGAAGTCATGTTCTTTGAGGGTGTTTAGCACAGACAGCGTTTCTTCTTGAATCCTCTCAATTATGTTGAACTGACATCCTTTCAACTTGATTTTCAGTTTGGAGAATAGAGCGAAGTCGCAGGGTGCCAAGTCAGGCAAATACGGTGGGTGGGGGACAACCATCATGTTTTTTGTCAAAAAGCTCCTAGGAACAAGGAATTGTGACAGGGCGTATTATCGTGATGCAACAGCCAGTTCCCTTGTCGCCAAAATTTGGGCCGTCGCAAAACGTCACAGTAGTACGTGGAATTCACTGTTTGATATGGTGGGACGAGTTCTTTGTGCACAATCCCCTTGGTCTCAAAGAAAACAAGGAGCATGCAGCTTGTGCAGCTGACGGGCCTACCGGTGAGAGCATCATCTTTAATAGCTGTACGGCCGGCCCTGAACCAAGCATGCCTCTCAAACACACATGTACAGCTCATGCTTTGTCCCCCAAACACTTGTTGAATCATTGCGAGGGTCTTTGTAGCATTTTTCCTGAGAATTTGGTACACACTCTCTGTTGTAATCTTGGATCCATTGTAAAATCGCCACACACTACACACAGAGTATCATGAAAAGTACTATAGAATCTCAACACATCTACCCAGCTGCATGAAACTTTAAACACTCACTCATCAGAGGTGCTAGTGTTGCCACCTAGCAGTACAAAAGTCTACTGCAACTACTGTCGAGATGGCAACACCAGTCCTAAATATTTTGGATACCACCTCGTATATCTATATTCACATTAATTCAGACAAGACTTTGCAAATATTTCACACCAGGGATACTTCAATTGGAGAACAACTTTTGTAAAAGTGTTCAATTATTGTTTTTGATCATGATACATTTTATTACTGTTACAGATTCAGTATATGGAATGGCCGCAATCTCGATAACTTGCCCTGTTTTGTTTTTCTTCAATTTCTTATATTTTATTTGGACAATCTGCAAACTTTGGAAACAGGAAGTTCCTAGCAGTTCGGACTTAAAGTTCACCAGATTTCAGAGGTTAACATATAAGTAAGTTTGTTCATCCATTCATATTTAAGATTAAAACATCTTGAGTAATATCTATTGTAATTCTATAAACATATGTGACAATGTTTCTAAATGCAAAATGTTTATACGGGGTGTCACAGAATTCAATAGACAAACTCCCAGGGGTTACAGAGGAGTGTTAGGTGAGCACTTTGATATGGTCACTGTGGCCATGCTATGTTCAAACATTCCATGTGAACATGCACTTAAAACTTTGACATAAATACGAGAAATTAAAATTGGGTTCACTCCAAATGTATGCCATTCATCTGTATGGGGTAGGGGGATATTTAGCTGCTTGTACGAGGTTTGAACCCAGCACAACCAGATTGATATCCGAGTATGCCAGTGATTGTGCTATTACTACAGCTAACTGTTGTTTGTGTCTCTGATGTGTATAATTCTCGATATGGAAGTAGTGATTTACTGACTGTTACTGACAGAGCATTTTTCCAGTAAAAGCAAAGCTTGTAGTTTTGAAAATGACGCAATAGCAGCTATTTTTGTACTTGTGAAAGAAAAATTAATTGTTTTAAAGCAGAAATCAGTACCACATTCATGTTAAATCTGTATTATTTGCATTTATTAGTATGAATATTCAAATGAAAAATCATTACATAAGTTCAAAGTTTGTATTCACAGACTATAGGTGTATTATATCAAGGTATTTCTATACCATCCCTCTGGAACCCTTGAAAGATTGTTGGTTGAATTGTGTAACATCATATATAGAAAAGCTTCATTGCATTCTTTAGCATGTTGTAATCAAGTTCATTACCAGTGTATGCTAAACAATTATGAAAAGAGATAAAACTGCACACAGCATAACATCAGAAATTACTCAATTGGTATTTATGAACAACAGACTAAGGATCGAATTCATAGTCGTCGCTTATGTGAAAAGGAGATGCTTATTACCATTTGGTATACATAGATGGTACTTATATGCTCTGCGCTAAACGCTTACTTATTTCCGAAGCACATGTGGCAACACAATCACTCGGATGTGCGAAGGAATGTGTAAATGAACATGCAGGTGACCACATAGCCAGCCGCCATTTTAATTTTCGTTGTTGTTTTGTTCACAATAGCTGTTAGGCATGTGGTAGAATTTTGCGAGTTTTAAATGGTACATTTATTAATTAGTTAACTTTAATTTAAAATCAAGTAAATTGTAAATTTAGTTAAGGGTTTGTAGTAATAGTTATACAGTTATGTCAGTTAGGTCGAAAACATGTCAAAAGGAAAACATTTCAGTGAGCAGGAAAGAAACCAGTTGAAAGAGTTGGTGCTGAGATACAAAGACATTGTAGATTGCATGCAATCGGATGCTGTGTGATGTACTGGCCTTAAGTGGTATTCACTTGTGGGCTGTTTTAAAACTGAAAACCTGACTTTCTAGCGTAAAGTGTTAGTAGCTAGAAGTATTTACAATATGTGCACTGTGTGTATGCATGCATGGAAGCAAGTCAAATGGAATTACTACTCCATCTAACAGTTATCAGAAAAGCAAACTACCCAATAACTTACAATGTTTGGCTTTAACAGCTGTTTTACTTGCGAAATTGGTAAACCTCTGTTCAAGATTTTGATAACCCAACGTATATTTGGGAATTAATGGTAAAGACGGTGACTTATTAAGTATTCCATTGCGGTCATATTGGATTATGCAAAATAGGCAATTTGATTGAGAAAAGCACTGCAGAGATGTACTTTTTATAGCAGAAATATTGTTATATACTGGGGTGAGGCCAAAAGGTTTGCAGCTAGATATTACATTTTAGTTATCCCAGCGTATACATTGGGAGGCATAGTTGCAGAGGCAGCAAGAGGACCAGAATCTTAAACAACACATTCCAGAGCAGCCGTGGGATAATTATAACAAAATACACAGAATTTCACATTAATTACATTACCTGTGGTTTATTCAGCATAAGCACGCTTCCCCTACATCACACAAAAGATAAAAAGGAAGAAATTGAGGGGAGATGCTACACGCACGAGGCTACATTCATACAATTTCACATACAACCTTTCAGACTCAACACTCGGGCAAAAGTGGCGCTTAACACACAACACACAAAGAACTAACGCTCACTTCCCCCACTCTCTCCACCTCTGGCTAGGATTGCCAACTAGAAGGTGGCGAGTCGCCATGCCGGACGAACATCAAACCCAAAGCCGAAAGAATTACTCCAACAATACTGTTGCAATGACACAATAATGTGTCTAGTGTGATAATACAGACACATACACACTGCAATATTTCCGCATTTTATTTTTAGGATTTTATTAAATGATTTTGAATAAATACAGCAGAATCTCGTTTTCTAGGGACCTAAGGACTTTGGACAACATAAATGGGAATAGGTCTGAACAGAAAACATATAGATAGTGTCATAGCACTGAGGTTCTATACATTATGTTTTCAAGTAAACCTGTTTCACGTTGTGACTTCATAACCTCTGTTAAGGTTACGTTGTTTAGCAGAGGCATTATATTATTACAACAGCGGCTTTGTAAACCGATATCGCTTCTTAAATCCGATATCCCTATACTTTTCAAGTAAATTCTGCAAATCACGCAAACACGTTTATTAATGTGCAGTACAATTTTGTTATGAAATTCCATATACTCCACGAAATTGCTATTATCATTAACCTCCATTGTAGGCAGTTGATGCAAGATGGTGTCGGCTCTCCTTATTGCATATAAGCGGAGGTGGGAGCTTCCTTATATGAATAAGCATTTCCTTATTCACCTGAAAGAGTAGCACCTGTGTATTGAAAATCGCTGCTTAAGGACTTCCTTGAAATAAGCAACGACTGTGAATTTATTTAAAGGTGAGTCGGAATTGTTACACTAACATCACTTAAGTTTACTCACAATTAAATATGTTTCGGGAAACCGTTGTTCCCATCCTCAGAAGGTTAACTCGACTGGCCCGTGTTGTTGGTGTTTCCGTTTTTTGGACTGGATCCTGTGGTGGCATCTTGTGGTGGAGAAATGTACTTCCAGAGAGGATTTGGTGGCGGCAAATCAAAATTCATTAGATGTGTGTTGTGTTTTAGAATGGTGATCTTCTCCCATGCATCTAATTCGGCTGCAAATTTGGCTGGTTTGACTAATGTAATATTGGGTTTGATGTTGTGATTAGTGATCCAAAAATGGTGTGAAACTGCAGATTTGTCCATTTGTTTGTATTTAATACATCTCATGTGCTCCTTTAGCCTAGTTTCTAGGTTTCTTTTTGTCTTACCTATGTATACTTTATTGCAATCTGAACAATTGATTTTATAGATTCCAGCTTTTTTGTCTTGTGGAATGGGGTCTTTTAACTTGTTACAAAGTAATTTCTCTATGTTAAATTTGTTCTGTGGAGCTAGGCTGATGTTATGTTTCATGAAAATCTTCTTAAATTTGTGAAAAGTTCCTGGGTGGTATGTGAATTTCTTGAACTTTAGCTCTTTATCTTGCTGGCTGAGATTTGTTGTGTTTCTGATGTGCATCTGTCGTTTGAATTTTGCAATTTTTTTGTCAATAGTTGTTTTGTTGTACCCATTATGTATTGCTGTGTCTACTATATGCTGGTATTCTAACTGGTATTCTTTTTTATTTAAGGGGGTATATACCAGTCTATGTGTTAGGCTGTTTAGTACTGCATGTTTGTGTGTGGTTGGATTGAAACTCTTATTTTTTATGTAATTAGTAGAGTGTGTTGGCTTCCTGTATATGCCAAAGGTTAGGTTCTTTTGTTCTCTGATGATTTTTAGGTCTAAAATGGTAGCATGCCTTCTTTTTCTATTTCTATGGTGAATTTTATTGATTGGTTCTGTAGGTTTAGTAAGGCTAAGGAGTCTTGTATGAACCTGTTAGGGACAACAGCGAAGATGTCGTCAACATATCTGTGCCAAACTTTAAACATGTATGGAAAGGAAGTTGTTATGTGTATTTCTAAGTAGCTCATAAATAAATCTGCCAAGAAGGGTGAAAGTGGGTTGCCCATGGTTAAACCAGTTGGTTGTTGATAGAACTTCTTATTGAAAATAAAACAATTTTGTGCAATGCATAAATTGGTAAGTTGTATGAGGTCTACTATTTCTTCTTCAAGTAGGTTAGTCTGCTGTAGCCATTTCTTTAACTGACGCAGGAGTTGATCTGTAGGAACACTTGGAAATAGTGCAGTGACATCAAAGGAAACTAATCTGTCTTCTGGTTCGAGTTCCAGGGATTTTATCTTCTGTATTAAATCTTCTGAATTCCTTATGTTTTTGCTATTGAATTTTGGTAGTGAAGAGAATCTCTGTACTAACCATTTTGCCAGTTTGTAGGTAGGAGAATCAATATTGCTGACAATTGGTCTCATCTTATTACCCGGTTTGTGTTTTTAGGTAGAGCATACATTCTTGGTAAAGTGGGGTGATCTGGTTTTAATCTAGATTTATCAGTGTCTGTTATAGTTTTGCTTTCCTGGATGGTTTGATTGAAGGCTTTTAAATGTAATTTTAATGGGTCTTCTTGAATTTGTATGTAATTTTCTTGTTGCAGCATATTTTCTACTCTGGCAATATAATCATCTTTTTGCAGTACAACTAGTTTATTTCCCTTGTCAGCTTTTGTGTATACTACTGGTTTTGATTTTAATGTTTTGATCACATGTTTGGTTGGGAAATTGTTATGTTTATCTGCTTGTATTTCTTGGAGAACCATTTCACATTCTTTTTTTATAGTGGTTTTACTATTTTCATTTAGGTTGTAAGTAGCAATCTCAATGTCTGCGACTATTTCATCGGTTGTTTTTGTGTAGCCAACACATGTTTTTAGGCCAAGGTTTAATACCGATAATTCTGCTTTGGTGAAAGTTACATTTGAAAGATTAATTACGTCTGGGTATGACGTTGTTTTTTCATTTTTTAGGTTAGGTTTATATGAATGTTGCTTCCGGCGTAGTATGTCTAGTTTTTTCTTTAATTTCAGCGTTTTTGTTTTCATCCTGTAGCTAAGAATAGTGAGGAATTTTGATTGCATGTTTTGCCAAAGTGGGTAGCCGAGTGTGTCCGTTAATTTAAGGTGAAGAGCATATAATTCCAGTTCCAATTTTTGTAATTTTGCGTAGTGGTTGTTTCTCTCAATTATTATTACTTTTTTATCGGCTGATGTTTGGTGTTTGCTGTTTTTGTCATATTTTACAATTCTCCTTACAAACTTTGGTGTGACTTTGTTTTGTATGCATAGGTTTAAAAAACGGATGTCCGCAAATGTGTTTTTTCTCTTTTCTTCAATTTTTTGGTATCTTTTGATGTCACTTTTTATTCCACTGAAATCTGTATTGAAATTTAGGGTTTCTAATCTTACCTTGTTTTCTGCCATGACTTGTATTTTTTCCAACGTGGTGGCCAATTACAACTTTTGCTTCTTGTGACTTGTTGGTCTTAAATTACGTTGATATTGTAATGAAAAGAAGCTAGAAACAGTGATGTGTATTGAATTTATTTAAAGGTGAGTCGGAATTGTTACACTAACATCACTTAAGTTTACTCACATAAGTTTGTGAGTAAACTTAAGTGATGTTAGTGTAACAATTCCGACTCACCTTTAAATAAATTCAATACACATCACTGTTTCTAGCTTCTTTTCATTACAATATCAACGTAACGACTGTGAATTCGACCCTATATGCCATATCCAATAAGCTTAAATTAGTGACCTGGAGGTGGGAGATTTTCATATTCACCTATATTAATCCTATTTCATTGATTATTGATGTCAGGATTTTCTGTATTATGTGAAAACTGCAGGAAGTTGTATTTGTGGGAGAAGCACCACAGTTGTAATTTGAAGAAGTATGTTTGTAGTTTGCCCCACATTTCAGCGCCAATTTGCGGGAAGTTATTTTAGGTTACGTAATATATTATTTACGTATTGTTTTTATCAACTTGGAGAAGGTTATGTTGTTGTTAGCCACACTCTTGGGATGCCACTTTTCAAGAAGTTGTTTGGAGGAGTTTGCCCCATACTTTGATGTCACTTTGAGAAGTTGTTTATGTAATGTATTATTACGTATATTTGAAAAAATGTGCTGTTATGTTTGTTGCCAACTTTGAAGAAGTTATTTAGCTGGATGCTGGATATGAGATGTAAGAATCCCCCATGTATGTGCGTTACTTACGAAGAAGTATTTAACCCATTGTTTTTAAGATACACTTTGATGTTGTCTGATGCTTGGGACACCAAACTTTATAGTGAAGATGATGCTTGTTTTACGTAATATTATTAAAGTTATCTGCCTCGGCTCCTTCAGTCGTACTATAGAAACACAAGTTCTTTTTAGGTTGTGATAAGACAAAAATTAAAAGACGTCACAGAATTTACTTTTTAATTTCACTTCTTTTTATTTCTCTTTATACTTGCACATTTATAAACACAACACTTTATAAATGAAAACCGTGAGCACTTTATACATTCTAGCGGAGAACACAATTTTTACCATCCGTACTCTACAACATCTTACCTGCGACTGACAAAATTTAACGGTAAAAATCTTATAGCTTCGGTAATGCCAGTCTCTCATTGGCTAATTCTAGTCCAATAGAATTTAAGTATTCAAATTAAAACTTTTCTTTACTGTTGATTGGTTAATTCCAAACTGTTAGCGAAATTATGTTATTACCGATTTTTTCATGACCAGTATTTTTTTAAATTTCCGGACACATTATTGTCACAAAATTTATATTATTACCTCATTATTAACAACCTAAAACATATTATTCTCACAGTTTTTGCACTATTAGAGTATATAAACATTTACATGACATTAATAAATATGTTTACAATAAAAAATAAGTATTTGAAATGACTTATATACAATTTAAATAATAATTATATACATATTGTTTTCAAGGTGGGCTGTTATTGAATTTAATTAATAAAAATATAATTAATATTATTTAGGCATTAAAATACTGCCTCAAAACTGAAGCCTTTATTATTAAATAACTATTGGATTGAAATCAAGGCACAGAATTTAAAATTTCCTCTTCTGTGATTATCTTAGAATTAATCTACCATTTGGATAATCCTTTTACTATTAAAAAGATACTTAGAGAGTACAATCTTTTGGCTTAGGTTAAGGAAATCAGAAATATAATATCTGCTGTTATTTCATAACTATTTATGTGAATATCGGGGTATTTTTCATTTTTTATATCACAGGAACTTAATAAAATTACAGTTATAAGGAGAAAAGTGGAGGATTCATTATAAAAATCTTCTAGAACATTTTGCAGTAATTTCATAAAGAATACAGAGGAAGGTAAATGAAATTACGAGGCATATTTTTAAAGTGAGTACTGATAATTTTTTTACAAAATAGCAGAACATTATTTTCCAAATACTTCATTCATTACTTTGCACCTTACACTGCTCCACATACCAACCACTGTTATTCAGGTACTTGTCATAACGGGAAACCAGCTTTTGTATGCCTTCGTCAAAAAAAAGATGCTGCCTGTGATGAAAGCCAAGTCTGTGCTTCCTGTTTCACAACATTGTCATTGAAATGTTTTCCACTGGGAATTTCCTCTATGAAGAAACAGATGAAAATCGCTTGGTGCCAAATCTTGACTGTAGGATTGGTGGTCAAATTGTTCCCAATTAAATGATGCAGTTGGATCTTGAGTTTAAATTATTAAATTGAGTTTTATTTATGAATGCTCTTAACTACTATGGTTCTTAGCATCCCATTCTATATTAGGCATGAAAGACCGGTAAGTTTGCTCAGAGACCTCTTTATCAGGCTTGAGATTCTTTTGCATGCTGTAAATCTACGACACGGTACCACTGGCTTTACTTCCCTTCCGAAGAAAGCCATGCTAAGGATTTTTACACCTGAAAAAATCCATCACCCTGTGCCAGGTTTGAACCCGCGACCTCGGGATCTTGAGTTTGTTTGGCTGTGTGGGGTCGGCTATTGTCACCCATTGTTTCCCCATAATCCTACACAATTGGCAATGAACGTTTGCTGGCATTCTCGCATTCAAAAATACAAACCACTGATCAGACTTCACAATCGGCAGGTTGTTCGATTGTTTTGAATATTTCAAAATGCTCTAACAACAGGAAAACACAAAATGACGATCACTCACAGCTGTTCCTAATGAATGGAGGAAGTGTTCGGGCATGTCCAAAACCACGACTGCAGTGGCAAAATATTAAAACAGTGTACTTTCTTTAAAAACACGCCTCATAATTAAATTGTCATTTGAGTTTTAAAAGTCTCCTATGCAACTTTTTTTTAATGCTAGAACATGTCAAATGTAACATTTTGAAGAGAATATTTTACAAAACAAAAAATATTCAGCCATTATTGTATGAATTTATAACCATTCTTCTTCCTATTCTTCCTTCTACTTCTCCTTCTTGTTCCTCCTCCTTTCTCTTCTTCTAAATAAAATTTAATTTGTTTCACATAGAGGTTAGGTTGACACGGAAACAGTTTAATTCTTGACTTTTTTTTTTATCAGATTTTATTGGTGATATAAGTACAATATAACATGTTTTTGACAGAATAACAGAGACTGAAAGAATTGAAATTTTGATGATTGGAATTGGTGACAGAAGATGTATACAAGAAGAAGTGTGCATACTTAACAGTGTAGCACTTATGCATAGCAAATAAATAAATAAAGAAAACTGTAACACACAGTTAAACAATGCCTGAACAAACTACTGAGAAATTATGCCTAAAACTTTGGCATGAACATAAAAAGTGTATAATTTCTACCTTTTATAGCATAATTGCAAAGTAAACATATGAAAAGTACCTGAGGAATTCTTTTTTCTCTCTTATAGGTCCTTCATGTACCTGAAACTGCTTGTACTCATGGGTATTCCATGGATAATCCGCTATGCAACAACATTAATTCCTGAAAATACTTTTATTAGGTAAGTACTTCCTGTCACATTAATTAACCAAAAGTTAATGAGATAATTTTTCATTGATTTAAATGTTCATTTCATTTTCTGATACGTTATCTGATCAAATAATAAATGGTGTATATCTATATTAATATTTTAAAGAGAGAAAATTTATGTATGTGTATGAAGGGTAATCTCAAAAACCACTCAACCAATTTTGATAATTGTTTCACTATTGAAAAGCCCAAGTCCTTCCAACAGACATGTGGCTATAAAACTCCATCTAATTTCATTTCAATAATTACTAAAAGATTAAAAAGATTTACAAAGCCGTTGTACTTCAGTACGAACACACTGGAGTTATAAAACAACATGCTTGTGAAGAAGGCCTTGGCTTTTAGTTGAGAATGCCATGGAGTAGAAAAAGTAGTTGTTGTTACTCCACAGAATATGCATGTAAAATAAGACAATGGCACGAATATTTTATTCCAAGCAGTATATATATATATATATATATATATATATATATATATATATATATATATATATATATATATATATATATAGGGTCTTTCAACAAGAGTGTCCTATCTTTAACATGTGATAGCTGTCGTTGTTATTGAGTTACAGCAGTCATTTTTTTCATGTGGTTACAGTTGTTATTGACAAATAGCCATGGAACGTTACAGCATTCAGCAACGCGTAGAAATTGTGAAAATTTATTATCAAAATGGATCATCTGTTCACCAAACCTTCTGTGTATTGCGTGAAGTTTACAGTGTGTATAATCGTCCCTGTGAGAGAACGATTCGCCGTTTGATTGATAAATTTGAAAGAAATGGTTCTGTCAGCGATCAAAGAACGCCTGTACATAATCGATGTAAGCGCTCCAACGAAAACATAGGCGCCGTTCGTGAGAGTGTATGCGAGAACGGAAAAAATAAATTGCTCATCAAGAGCAAGAATTGGGGCTTTCGCCGACCACAACTTGGCAAATTCTGCATCTGGACTTGAAGTTTCATGCTTACAAAATGGTGTTAACTCAAGAACTAAAGCCCAATGACCATAGGTTGCGCCGTGTATTTGCTCACTGGGCTATGGAGCAATTGGAAGCTGACCTTGATTTTTGTTGAAAAATCTTCTTCAGCAACGAAGCCCATTTTTGGATGGATGGTTGTATTAACAAACAAAATTTCCGCTATTGGAGCAATTGCAATCCAATGCAAATTCAAAAACGACCACTTCATCCCCAAAAGGTTACTGTGTGATGTGGATTTTGGTATGGTGGAATCATTGGTCCATATTTTTTCCAAGATGAAGATGGAGAAGCTCTAACTGTCAATGGAGAAAGATACCTGGCTCTTATAAGGGACTATTTTTGTCCTCAATTGGATGGTATGGATCTCGGAAACATCTGGTTCCAGCAAGATGGTGCTACATGTCATACTCCTCTCGAAACAATTGATCTTTTGAAGGAGAAGTTCAGAGGTTTCATCATTTCCCGTAGTGGTGATGTTAACTGGCCCCCGAGGTCATGTGATTTAATGCCGTTGGATTACTTCTTGTGGGGTTATGTTAAATCTCGAGTTTATGTCAACAAGCCAGAAACAGTACATGATCTTATGAATAACATCATGCATGTTATTCATGAAGTTGGACCTAATTTACGTTCTTCTGACATTGAAAATTGGGTCAACCGTATATACGCAACCCAACAAAGTCGCGGCGGTCACTTAAGAGATGTTCTCTTCCACACGTAATGACATTAATTATGTTCCAAAATAAAAAAAGATATAAATCTCTATCATATATAGAATGTGTTTTATTTAAGTTCAAAGATAGGACACTCTTGTTGAAAGACCCTATATGTAGATGGTCACAATTTAGCAATTAAGACACAGAAAGCTAAATAGAATCAAATCTGTTTACAACAGTAAGGCACACGTGCAATTTGATTTCCAAAATATTTTAATAACCCTCATGTAAGAATGTTTTGCTTTATTTCTTTTGTACTTAGGGTCTAATCCATTTTGTTAGCAGGGTATTTTAAATAAAGAGGGGAAAGTTGCTAACATTAGAAATCAGTGAATCAGTATTTTTTTAATTAACAACTGAGAAGATTGTTTTTCTCTATCTTCGCGACTTTCTCTATCAGCTCTATTTTGTTGTATATGTTGAGGATTCCTGTATTATGTGAAAACTGTGTACATTTTTTGTTATTAAATAACTATGGTACCAGAGAAAAGGTACAAAGGTTTAAAATTTCACCTACATAATTATCTATCAAGTTACTCTACCATTCTGATGGATGATAGAAAACAAAACTGTAGTATCTTTATATGTCTATAAAGTAATTATGTTTTTAACCAATGTTGAGGGATATAAAACTTCAATAAGAACTATCATAAGTATGAAACAAGGACACAGAATGATCACCACAAAATAAACGTAAATAAAAAGATAATAGATAAAGATCCCTTAATAATGGGGAAAATGTTGTTTAATAAACTACCAAATACTCTAAAGACAACTAAAGGCAAACTATTTAAAAGTGACTTAAAGAATTTTCTAATGCAAAAGTGTATGTATAGGCTGGATGAACTATGATTACAAATAATTGTATATACTTGTAATAATGTTTTGATGTATTCCGTCAACATGTACATGTTACTATGGAGGAAAATAAATTGATTTGAATTGAATGATTCTTCTACCGCCAAAGGGGTATGTTAAGGCTATGCAGCATTTTGAGAACTTAGAAGACTGCCAGTGGGAGGTTAAGGAAGTCAGATGTTCCACTGATGTTTCACGTTCTTTTTCATAAATATCAGGTGATTTGTCATTTATTATTAGGGAATAACTGGGTATGTATGAAGTTACTAATAATTATAAGAGGTAAAGGGGAGCATTTTTCCATAAATCTCTTATAGATCATTTCGTAAAGATTGGAGGGAGGTAAATGAAATTAATTCATCATTCAAGTTGAAAAAGCTACCCATGCTGCGTGAGGCAGCCTGCTAGTCAAATATTAAAATAACATTATGACTTGCAATACAATGGCATAGATACATACGAGGGCGCTTCAATAAGTACCCGTATTAGGAATGAAGATGCCATTTTCTTCAAACACAAATTATTTAATGTAATGTAATATAATGTATTGACTAATTTTGAAGATTTAGAAGCTAGTAACAGTGATGTGTCATAATTTAGAATAAAGAGAGTTGAAGGTTGTTACACTACATCACTATAATATTCTTACTTGAACGCGTTTCGGGAGACGGCTTGTTCCATCAATTAAACAATGGCACACCTAGAGCACAAACAGAAGATTACTTAAAACTAACAAAATTATGTCTGGACCAGAATTTCTTTTCATTCCATCACAAAATCTTTAAACAAACCACAGGCCTAACTATGGGAAACCCCCTTTCACCATTTTTAGCAGAACTATATATGAGCAATTTTGAATGCCATATTACTAAATCTTTCCCACATCCATTCAAAACCTGGTATAGGTATGTAGATGATATTTTTGCTGTTGCTCCAAAAAAACTTTCAGAAGATGCTTTGAAATTATTAAATTTACAAAAAAGATCTATTAAATTCACAATAGAAAAAGAAGAAAATGGCCAATTACCTTACCTAGACATCAGGATCATCAGAAATAATGCACACAACAAATTAACGTTCAACATTTACAGAAAACCAACGCACACAGAAAATTATATTAAAAACAATAGCTACAATCCTACAAACCACAAACATGCAATTTTAAATAGTATTACAAACAGGTTAGTACATATACCAATGGAGAAAGAGGAATACCAGAAAGAATACCAACACATTATCAACATAGCCACTATGAATGGATACCAGAAAAAAACAATAGATAAGAAGATAAAAAGGTTTGAAAGACAGAAATACATCCAACAAATGACTACGTTACTCAGACAACAAAAACCACAAGCATATAGAAAATTCACTTATCACCCTTGGACACATCATAAATTTCAAAGGATTTTCAAAAAATACAACATCACCCTGTCTCCACAGAATAACTACAATATACAGAAACTACTATGCAACAGAACAAAAGATCCTATCCCCAACGCTGGTATATATCAAATTGATTGTAATGAATGTAACTTGGTATACATAGGAAGAACCAAAAGAAATCTTGAAATAAGACTTAAAGAGCATATGACATGCATTTACCAAAAGCAGCCAGATAAATCAGCAGTAGCACATCATTTCTGGTCTTCAAACCATGATATCACTCCGAACATAAAACTCTTAAAACTGATCAACAGCAGTAATGAATTGGACATCTGGGAAAAAATACATATTGTTAAACACAGGAATCACCTAATGAATTTCGAACTGCCGCCACCCAGCAGCCTTTGGAGGTTCATCAGCCCAGCACCAGAGAACACCACTAGCCACACACATCCCCCAGACGATGACCGTAAACATCAGTTGAGAACATGCTGACGATGGGAACAAGCCGTCTCCCGAAACGCGTTCAAGTAAGAATATTATAGTGATGTAGTGTAACAACCCTCAACTCTCTTTATTTTAAATAATATAATGTAGATAATTAGGAAGTATTTTATACAATAGAGCATGTTGCTTGATAAAATCTTGAAATTGAGTCGAAATCTTGATAAACTAAAAGGCAGAAAGTACAAAAAGATATCACCACTTTGGAAAAATTGAACAAATCCACAACGCAATACTGTAAATTCACATTCTACCCAAAATATTTTTTGGAAATTTAAAAAAATGTTCAAAGAGTTGGGCATAAAGTTACTGCCACAAAATAAATACAATATTAGGAATTTATTAAATCATCCTTTAAAAGATGTTACACTGAAAACAAAAGTATCTGGGGTCTATTAAATGAATTGCCAGTATTGTAATAAGATATACATTGGAGAGATGAAGAGAAATTTAAACATTAGAAGGAAAGAACATATGAGAAATCTAAAATTAAAATACACTGATAAATCAGCCGTAACTCATCACTTTTGGACAGAAAATCGTGTTATTGAACCAGGGATTAAATTGTTAAAATACATTAAGAAACCAGTCGAATTTGAGACATCGAAAAATATTTTCATCACTAAAACACAAAGGAGAGCTTATAAAATTTAAGATTCCGGAAGTAGATGATGCCATCCATTTGACAGAGAAGACAGTTGGTATTATACCCACTAGTGGAACCCTGCATGACACGAGAGCTTCAGTCAACTCGGCAACTGAAGATATGGAGGACGCTCTCTGAAACCGGTCTTGAAAATTCATCATGTAACTGGAGTTTTAATGTATTTAAAAGAATGGCTCAATTTCAAGATTTTATCAAACAAATTGTTTATTTCTTAACATAGTTCACTTTTAGGGATATACACTTCTCCCAACGTTCCTGCTATTTTTTTTTAACCCCTCCAAAAATTAGAAATTGTCAAGCTCTGTCTCAATGATGACCTCCTTATTGGATCTAAATTTTATTCCTGCAAGCCATTTCTTCATGTTTGGGAACAAGAAGAAATTGCAGGGAGCCAGGTCGGGCAAATATGGAGGATGCGGCAATTCATAATGCAATTCATGCAGTTTGGCAGCATTGACTCGCAGACGAATGTGCTGGTGCCTTGTTGTAAAACAGTGCTTTCTTCTTCGCCAAATGGGGCCGTGTTTCCTTCAACTTCTTGTCAAATCAGTCCAATAACTCACTGTAGTATTTTCCAGTGATTGTTTTTCGTTTTTCTAAAAGTTAATGAGTATGATGCCTTTGCATCCCAAAAAAATCGTTGCCATCACTTTTACAGCCGATGGGACTGTCTTTGCCTTTTTTGGAGCAGATTCACCAAAAGCAGCTCATTGCTTTGATTGTTGCTTGGTTTCTGGAGTATAATGATGAATCCAGGTTTCATTGACGGTGACAACTTGACGCAAAAAGTCCTTCAGATTTCATATAAATTGCCCCAAACACAGCTTCAAAGTTGAAAGCTGCACCTGCTGGTCCATTGTGATCAATTGCAGCACCCATCGGACTGACAACTTTTTCATCTCGAACTTATCACGCAAAATATGGATTGCCATTCTCATCAACACACCTATGACTTCCGCCACTTCACAAACTTCCATTCAACAATTGGCGAGTATTATATCTTGGACTTTTTCAATGATTTCCTCAGTAATCACATCTGCCGGGCATCCTGGGCACTCCTCATAAAAAAAAAAAAAAAAAAATTTGACCACGTTTAAAATTGTTGAACCAATATCTAAATCTTGTCATAAATTGCGAAAGGTTCCCATAAACAGCATCCAATCTTGCTTTTATCTCCTCGTAAATTTTCCCATCCAAAAGTAAAAAGTGGATCACTGAACCATACTGGTTTTTTCCACTTTAGCGAAAATGCATTGAAGGACTAAGTGAAATGCCTGTCAAATCCAAACTAACATATGAAGCAGTACCAAATTTATTTTGGCGACACATACCAAATGACAGTACACGATGGTAACACTAACTTGCCTTAGCAACACCATGTTTTTTTTAAACTCGGGTACTTATTGAGCCGCCCTCGTATATAAAATGTAAATTAACATACACTGGAAGAGTACAATGGACGCAGTTAGTATCGTCACTTAGCTTTTATATCTGAAGCTTCCACTACTGTCAATTCATTGCAAAGTCCAACAGTAAGACAAAGCATGATGTATTTGGTTAACATTTTCAATAGCATGTTATTCGATTGGGACTAAGCTCATCAGTACACAGCGCTTTTGGCTTGAGTTGAAACATGAATAGCAAGTTCAGTTCTTGACTGGGCACAATAAATTTTTCTTTGATTAGGAAGGCTGTTTGTGATATGCAGAGTCTGGTATATAAGTTAGAATGCTTGTGGGTATACTGATGATTTAGATAAACAGTTCACCCATTTTCAGGAGTAACATTGGAAAAATCCCTAAGATACACATGTCCATTCATACTACATGTTTGGTAATTATGTCAGAAAAATTAGCATGGCAGTAATGCAAGGAGTGGTCAGTCTTCTTTCTCAACCCAGGGGGATTTGCCATCTGAGGCAGGACAATTTTTCTTTAATTAGAAAATCATTACCTACCCTTCACAGAGTCTAGTACTACGCATGTGGGAGTGAATATGAGTGTATTCTAATTAAAATAAAACCTACAGTCAACAAGTTGCTTGTTTTAAAGTCAAAGTCCCTGATATGATCACAGAAGTTAAAGAAGGCTAAACAAATGAAACAATAACAAAAAATAATAATGGAAGGGAAATAAAAAAAAACTATATTTTAACATTAAATCCTTAATGTTTTTAAATCACAATATAGTATCTTGTATACTATTTTAGTAGAATTCATGCAGCAATAATGTTTACTGATGAGTATTCTCAAATGGGCAATCATAAATAAAACAGAAAAAAATGGTAGTATTTTCCTGAATTCTTATTTTTTTCTTGCTTTGGATTTAATTACCACTGATATTGAATCCTCTGATATGAAATTAAAAATTATTTTGTGCCAGATTTGTTAATTTTAAAAATTTATGGAGATGGTTATACAAAAGAACAAATATTTTCAACAAAAAAAGGTTTGTTTTATGAATTTAAGTGAAACAATATGTTGTACAGCAAAGAATGAGTTGTCCTCCGTAGTGTAGTGGTTACCATGCTAGCCTCTAGTTCCCAACGTCGCGGGTTCAAACCCAGCGGAAGACGATGGATTTTTTCGGGTGTAAAAATCCTTAGTATGGGTTCCTTCAGAAGGGAAGTAAAGCCAGTGGTCCCGTAGATTTACAGCATGTAAAAGAGCCTCAAGCCTGATAAGGAGGCCTCTGAGAAAAATTACCAGTCTTTCATGCCCAATATAGATCACAACAGTTAAAGAGTGTCCATAAATAAAATTCATTTCATTTAAGCAAAGAATGAATGTCTAAATCGTTAGTGTAATAGTAACCCATTGTTTGATGTTTCTTTCTTTCTAAACTTCAGGAGGACAGATTCAAATTGTCTTTGAATATCTCTTTTTTATCAGTCATATATACCACTTCTTTTCTATTTGAATTGTTCTTTATCATAGTCGCTCTGGTTACTTTCTCTACTGCTTACCTATACTAAGTAGAAGAATTCTATTCCACTCAAAAATTCAGTATCAAGATTTCACCAGAAATACATGTTTTGAAGCCCCCTGAATCCAAATAAAGCTATTTTATAAAAACATCTCTGTTCCCTCTGTGCATATATATGTGAGCAGCATAACCCAAGAACAAAAAGTCGCTTAATAGGTATTTAAGTTTAGCATCTTCCAGGATGTGACACGATTTTCAAGAAAATCCCATAACCACAAACTACCCTTTACATTGAACATTTTTTGTTATATTTTTATTTTCAAAAAAATTTTAGGATCAGACTGATTCTACGTTTCCAACTTAGAACTTCCAACTTGTGAAAGAACAATTAATATTAAATATCAATTTATTTAAAGGTGAGTCGGAATTGTTACACTAACATCACTTAAGTTTACTCACTTAACATGTTTCGGGAAACGGTTGTTCCCATCCTCAGAAGTTAATTCGACTGGCCCGTGTTGTTGGTGTTTCCGTTTTTTGGACTGGATCCTGTGGTGGCATCTTGTGTTGGAGAAATGTACTTCCAGAGAGGATTTGGTGGCGGCAAATCAAAATTCATTAGATGTGTGTTGTGTTTTAGAATGGTGATCTTCTCCCATGCATCTAATTCGGCTGCAAATTTGGCTGGTTTGACTAATGTAATATTGGGTTTGATGTTGTGATTAGTGATCCAAAAATGGTGTGAAACTGCAGATTTGTCCATTTGTTTGTATTTAATACATCTCATGTGCTCCTTTAGCCTAGTTTCTAAGTTTCTTTTTGTCTTACCTATGTATACTTTATTGCAATCTGAACAATTGATTTTATAGATTCCAGCTTTTTTGTCTTGTGGAATGGGGTCTTTTAACTTGTTACAAAGTAATTTCTCTATGTTAAATTTGTTCTGTGGAGCTAGGCTGATGTTATGTTTCATGAAAATCTTCTTAAATTTGTGAAATTGTGAAATCTTCTTAAATTTGTGAAATTGTGAAATCTTCTTAAATTTGTGAAATTGTGAAATCTTCTTAAATTTGTGAAATTGTGAAATCTTCTTAAATTTGTGAAATTGTGAAATCTTCTTAAATTTGTGAAATTGTGAAATCTTCTTAAATTTGTGAAATTGTGAAATCTTCTTAAATTTGTGAAATTGTGAAATCTTCTTAAATTTGTGAAATTGTGAAATCTTCTTAAATTTGTGAAATTGTGAAATCTTCTTAAATTTGTGAAATTGTGAAATCTTCTTAAATTTGTGAAATTGTGAAATCTTCACAAATTTAAGAAGATTTTCATGAAACACAACATCAGCCTAGCTCCACAGAACAAATTTAACATAGAGAAATTACTTTGTAACAAGTTAAAAGACCCCATTCCACAAGACAAAAAAGCTGGAATCTATAAAATCAATTGTTCAGATTGCAATAAAGTATACATAGGTAAGACAAAAAGAAACTTAGAAACTAGGCTAAAGGAGCACATGAGATGTATTAAATACAAACAAATGGACAAATCTGCAGTTTCACACCATTTTTGGATCAGTAATCACAACATCAAACCCAATATTACATTAGTCAAACCAGCCAAATTTGCAGCCGAATTAGATGCATGGGAGAAGATCACCATTCTAAAACACAACACACATCTAATGAATTTTGATTTGCCGCCACCAAATCCTCTCTGGAAGTACATTTCTCCACCACAAGATGCCACCACAGGATCCAGTCCAAAAAACGGAAACACCAACAACACGGGCCAGTCGAGTTAACCTTCTGAGGATGGGAACAACGGTTTCCCGAAACATGTTAAGTGAGTAAACTTAAGTGATGTTAGTGTAACAATTCCGACTCACCTTTAAATAAATTCAATACACATCACTGTTTCTAGCTTCTTTTCATTACAATATCAACATATTAAATATCAAGTTTGGTCCTTTGTAATAATTTGGGAGACACAGTGAAATGGTTGCATAAAAGTTTTAGATCTGGTCGCACATAAACAATTTTCACTAAATTAGATATTTATCTCAGAAATAGTGTCAAGGAACTCTTCATCAGGTGACTGTGATGCCAGTTTAGTTTTTATCCAATTTTTGTGTTTGAATTATGTTGTTCACAGACTGACAGACACACACATGAACAGTTTATGCTTTACTGGATCTCGGGGGAGCTTCAAAAAACGTATTTTGTGTGAAATCTGTATCAGATTTTTTGGTGGAATACAAAACTTGCACTACCTATTATAATGGGTAGCACAGATAAAAGTGATCCATCTCCCGTTTGAATGCAAATGCAATATTTCCATTGTGTATTAATATAAAGTTGTTAAAATTGGTCATTAAAATCAAATTGAGCTGCAGTACAACACTGGGCAATTTGAGACGGTAATTTGTATCACAAATTACTCAGATGTAATTAATGATAATAATATGAATATGTATTTTTATGTGACATTGATTTCAGAGGTTTATTAATTGTAAATATTATTGGTAAATAATAATATACGGCTCTACTGAAACTGTTAACAATAACGCAATAATGCAGCAAGGGGTGAGTTGTTTATCGTTACCGAGAACCAGGAAGTTACGTAATGTTTCGCGCCTTTTCGGTAAAAGCTTCTAGAATTTTCCCTAAAAGTAATATGTATTAGTGGTTTTCATTGGATAGTAAAATAGACGCTAATGTTGGCGCGTTTTATTAGCCAATGGCAGTTCATTTATAATCTTTAGGCGTATCTTGAGGCAAGCCTATAAATAGTGTAGATTCAAGGGAGCGTTTCCCCCAGTTCAACGGAATTCTCAGTACAGTACGTATCGTCAGTCAGTCCTTCATTTCGTCAAGTTACGCGCAGCAGAAGTACGAGAAATCTTATAAAGTATTATACAGTTAAATACACAAAGTTGAAGTATGCAAGTTAAAAGTGATAAGAAGTTATTACAAACAGTTTCAGTATGGCGAGTATCCAAATAAATATGTGAAAGTGTTCGTGAACGTGTTCTGCAATAAAGATTATAAAACTAATTTCTTCATCAGTATCATTTCTAGACAAAAGATTCCTTTCCGCTTCACACCCTGCAAGAGATACAAGTTCTACCAAGAAAAGATGATAGCTAGCCGGAGGACAATATACATAACCTTAAATTCTTTTAGAAACTAATTCATATAAATTGCTACGACAGAGGGAACTACGGACCAGACCAACGAATGACGTCACACAAGATGGCAACACACGTGAAGTAAACACACATATTTGCTCTCGCAAATTGGCTCCACAATGTGGTGCTATAAACACATATACAAGTTGTTATTTCTTACAAATTTTATGCAATATGAATAACCGATTGGCGCAGATAAAAGTGGCCCATGAGTGTATAGAGTAAATACAGACAAACGAATTGCTGAAATGGACTCACCATTTATTGAAGAGTTGAAAGTGGTCCCCTGCAGCATCAATACACAGCTGTGCACATCTAACCATATTCAGATACACCTGGCATAAAGTTTCGATATCGATGGCGGCAACTTCATGGCTGATGCTGTCTTTCAGGTTTTTGTATTGTGTGTGGGTTTGTTTCATAGATCTTGCTCTTCAAATAGCCCCACAGGGAAAAAATCACACGTTAGATCTGGGGAACGTGGTGGCCACAAATGTTTGCTAACAGTTTGTTCTGCAGAGAAGACATCATGGGCTCGTTCATTAATTGAACCTGTTTTCACATATGTATCCACAATCTGAATTCTTTCTTGTATCGAGAAAGTCATTTTCCAGAATGTGAACAGCAATGTGTATATGAACCGTTGAAATAAACTTGACACTTGAATGCCAACTATCGATTATCCATATTGCATAAAATTGCCCGTTGTACTGTAGCTTGATTCAATTTTAGCAGAAATTTATATTAATACACAATGGAAATATCGCATTTGCATTCAAATGGAAGAACGAGTGCTGTAGTATTGTGTAAATAAAATCCTCTATTTAGTTTCATTGCATTTCCGAATTCTTAAAGATATCCTTTTCTTTTTTTGCTTTATTGAATGATTCAATAATTACACAAAGTTTTTGTTTTTTGTATCTAATATAAGCTACTCTCTAGCTAATATTAATGGCAACCATCGCAAGTCAGCTAAAACTGCTGAGCTAATATGTCAGCCTGCAAAACAATCATCAACAGTACACATGGCAAAAAAAAGGTTATGTACATGTGTAAAAAAAAAAAAAAAAAAGCATTATCTGCATTCAGACTTTGTTTTGCTGCGATTTTCATAAATATCACAGCAATTCCTGGGCTGTGATCTTGCACAGAAAGGCAGTTAGCAAGTCAACACAGCGCAGCAGAGATGAGAATGATCACATGATTTCAATTGCTCTCTGATTGGCTAGTTTCTTAAGTTTGACATACACATGAACATAAAAGCTTGGAGCTTTTAAATTTCTATGTTTACTTATAAGTTTGTGGCCATGTGTATGTCAACATCAGCCAATGTGAATGCATACATTAAGCTTAAGTTATGCTTATGTGTAAGTTTCATTGTGATGGGTCCCTTTTTCATTAAAACTTAAAAAAAAATGCATTTTGGTTTTAGTTGGTTTCATTGAACATTTCTTGTAGATTAAACTGAGATCCTTCCTAGAGTCTGGAAGTGTGATTGAGAGAGTAAGTGTGTGGTGTGAATTCAATACTTAAAAGAAAACCCAAAGGATTAATACAATAATAAACAAGTGAACATCATTGCTGATAAACAATTGTTCCAAAGGCAAAGCCATCAGTATAACCTTATAGATATATGAGGTGATATCCAAAATATTCAGGACTGGTGCTGCCATCTGGTCAGAAACTTACTTTGAGACTAACGACCGCCATCACCCTTGAAGTAGTTCCCTTCCACGCGTATACTCCAGTCCCAGCAATTCTGCCATTTTCCAAATGCATCCTGGAAGTCATGTTCTTTGAGGGTGTCTAGCACACACAGCATTTTTTTTTGAATTCTCTCAATTGTGTCAATCTGACGTCCTTTCAACTTGATATTCAGTTTAGGGAATAGAGCAAAGTCGCAGGGTGCCAAATCAGGTGAGTACGGTGGGTGGGGGACAACTGTTGTGTCGTTTTTCGTCAAAAAGCTCCTGGTGAACAAGGAAATGTGACAGGGCGCATTATCATAATGCAACAGCCAGTTCCCTTGTTGCCAAAATTTGGGCCGTTGTCTCCACACATTTTCACAGAGCCATCGCAAAACATTACAGTAGTACGTGGAATTCACTGTTTGATTTGGTGGGACAAATTCTTTGTGCACAATCCTCTTGGTATCAAAGAAAATGAGGAGCATGTAGTTGTGCAGCTGATGGGCCTACCGGTGAGAGAATCGTCTTGAATAGCTGTACGGCCGGTCCTGAACCGAGCATGCCACTCAAACACACATGTACAGCTCATGCTTTGTCTCCCAGACACTTGTTGAATCATTGCAAGGGTCTCTGCAGCATTTTTTCCGAGATTTGCACAGCATTTGATGCACACTTCTTCTGTTCTAATCATGGATTCATCATAAAATCGCCACACACTACACCAGAGTATCATGAAAAGTACTATAGAATCTCAACACATCTACCCAGCTGCATAAAACTTTAAATACTCACTCATCAGAGGTGCTAGTGTTGCCACCTAGCAGTACAAAACTCTACTTCAACTACTGTCAAAATGGCCGCACCAGTCCCGAATATTTTGTATTTCCCCTTGTACATAAAGGAAACCTTCTTGAGAAAACAAATGCAAGAGCTAGAGAGCTCATTTAACTTTACTTTCTATGAAAACTTTTTGTTGAGTTTGATGTGATTTTTCAGGATCCTGTTCAACACATTGACACTACTCCAAGGACTGTATATCTTCTTGCTGTTAGTGGTGTTCCAAAAGAAGGCATTGTTAGGCTTGGCAGGACAGTTTGCATACTGGGGCTGCCCCTGTCCTTTTGTTACCACAAACTTTGCTGTTACAATAAATGAAGGTAATGAAGATGTCAGTAAAATGGAAGCTCAGAGTGATGCAGAAGAGTTTAATTCAAAACAAACCAATACTGAGTCATGAGATGAAATCATCAGACTTCATTGCATGTACAGCGTATTCAATGCAATTTTATACAATTAGCCGCTCTCTTATACTTTTAAAGCATACATTTATACTCAAAGTGCCTATTTTGTGTTTTAAGAGTCTTTATGTAGAAGTTATATGATTATTTGTTTGTTGTTTTGTACCTATATTTATTTGAAGGAGGGAAGTTTGTTTTGGTATTGTGTATAGAGTGAACTAGACCAACCCTAATAATTATTTATTTAAGAAAATATAACAGGAAAATTTTCAAGACAAAAATGTTTATATGTAATGTAATGTAATACTTATTTCATCATTATTACAATAATACAAATAAAGCTTACATCTAAAACTTATGTCTAGTGCAGCAGTTTTCTAGCTCCCCCATATTTAGCCCCTAGGCTGTATAAAGGGATAAAGCTACTATACCATCTCTCCACTTTCCAAACTGTGCCCATTCTCCTATACCTTTCTTAAGCTCCTTATCCACTTATCCCTTGTGTTGCCTAAAAATGTCTCCATCATTTTAATTGTTTCTACTTTTGTGCTTCCCAACATTCTTAATGCTACTGCTTCTTTATTTAGCTTGTCCCATTTTTTATTCCATATAACCTCTCTCCATCTTATAACCTTATCACATTCTATTAGCCAATGAAAAGTACTAAGATTATAAGAATATTAAAGATAGAATTGATATACAAAAAATGTCAAGGAAAACTGCAGTGGCCTTATTTAGGATGGCAACTGGCCACGATTGCCTTGCAGAACACCTCTACAAGATATGATGCCTACCTACAGCCAAGTGCAGACTGAACAAACAGCATCTCACCAAATGCAACAACTCTTTCCACTCATCTTTCGCTAGTCTTCTGCCAAAGGCACTGGTGATAAACTCGCTTCAAATTATTGACGTCATGCGCAGACTGGTGGCAATGGCCGAATAAATCTGAAGACCCGGTATATATATGCACAAATCAGATGTGATTCACCAGATGTTTAGGATTGTTTCCCAAAGTAACCATAATATACTTTATCAATGCTATCATTTCATTCCCAGTATAAAATGAATGCACCTGAAATTTAACACTATGTTTACAATTAAGATTTTTAACTTTAAGATGAACCAAATTCAATAATATGAATAAAGAGAGTAATGTAACAGTGGACCAAGGGTATCTTGCACATTCTTGCCAACTTTGGGGTTTTACAGCTTCATGGGCAGATTCAAAGTGCTATAGGTTTTCAGCAGACGTGATAAATCTAAATTGTATTTTACTTAAGATTGAGCCCAAATTTACTGCACGAATTGGTATATAGTGCCATGATAAGTCAAATCTCATCTGGACATCTATCCATTATCACAAACATGGTCTCCCTTCACTGGGCTGCAACAAAATTCATTGCATGCAGATTTAAAATTTGATTGTACCAGTAAACAGCACTAGCACTCATTAATAATATGAGTTGTAAAACCAAATCCCTCACCTAAATTGTTTATCTTATAAAAGTTTCCCATTTTTATGAGTTTTTGTTTATAGTTCATGTTATGAACCATAAAATGTGGACTTGAAATCTGTATATAATATAAGAAGTGGTATTCTTTGATTTTATTATAACGGAAGAGCCAATAAACTATGAACCAGCTGCGCTGTGTTTTTCCACTGGCCGTGTGCAAACATGCTGCTACAAACAAGGTCATGCTGTAGACGTGATTTTGCTCTACAGTGTGGTGTGAAGTGCAGTATTGAGTTGACGGTGATGTGATGTAGTTCAGCTATTACGAGTTATTTATTATTTTGTCCTGTACTTAGTCACAAAGTATATTATAGCTCAGTATATGTTTTCTACTGCACAGCGTGTATTTATTTATGATTTGTATGTGTTAACTCGGTCAGCTTGCCAAGTGAAAGTACAGTTTGCAGAAAGATTTCCAGGTGTAAAAGTTCCAGGCCGTACAAAATCCATGAACTTTACAATAAATTTCAGGCCACAGGAAGTGTTCAGGCTAAGGAATCTAAGAAATGGCATACAGTTCTTACCAAAGAAACAATAGACGACACCAGTCATCATTTGGAGAATTCCCCCCAAAAATCACTTGGGCATCTTTCACAACAGGCAGACATTTCTTATGGCTCTGCACAAAGAGCTGCCTAATTGCTGAAGTTAAAACTATATAAAATAACTGTGGCACATGCTCTTCAACCAGGTGATCCTGTAATTAGGTGCACATTTTGTGAGTGGAGTCTCAATAGTGTACACAATGGCAAAATAGACTCATATTTAATGTTTTTCACAGACGAGAATTGGTTCCACCTTCATGGATAAATGTGTACATAAAATAATCATTATCATAATCATACCTAATATTGTTCATGAAGTAGTCCTTCATGACGAAAAAATTGGTATATGGTGCACCATGAGTGGAGAAAGAGTTATAGGGCCATTTGTTTTCAAGTCAACAGTTGATGCCCGTACATATGTGCCCCATTTTGCCCCCTTTTTTTAGAGAATTAACAGAAAGGGAGCGTGATTTTGCCTTTTTTCAACAAGACTCTGCAACAGCTCATATGGCCAATATTTCGATGAGAACAGTTGAAAGTGTGTTTGAGGACAGAATTATTAGTAGAGATTTCTGGCCCCCTCGGTCCCCCGACCTAACCCCCTGTAATTTCTATCTCTGGGGTAACTTAAAATAAAATGTACAAGACAAACCCACACACCCTGGAAGAATTAAAACAAAATATCCGCCAGAAAATTGCCAGCATTTCTCAACGTGAACTACGAGTGATGGATAGTTTCCTAAAGAGGAGCCAAAAATATATGGACAACGATGGTAGCCAGTTTCAGCATCTCCTTTCATAAAGCTGGTAAGTAAAGCATTTAAAAGTAGTTTTAAAACCGTTGTATGGTTTCAATTCGTGCCTTTCTATGATAGCGGCAGACGGCAATGAGCACCAAGGATGCAGAAGGAAAAACACTGCACAGCCGGTTCATAGTTTTTTGGCTCTCTCTATATTTATTGTGGTACCAGAAAGAATTCAGCTTGTGTGACAAAGAGGTAGTACTAGCAAGTCTTCAAGGATTCTTATAAAATGGAATTCCAATTTCATTTCATTTACAGCACTGAACATTTTACGCGTTCTAAATTTCATGTCATTGCAAAATTATTATGCTTTGCTGGACAAGGGAAAGTTGGCAAGTGTGCTTGCAGATATGGTTAAGTGTAAATACTTCAACACACTTGACTGTTATTTTGAAACTATGTTTTTTAAACAGGAATGGTCAGCAGTGTTGCTGAAAAATCACAATTTATTACAAAGTATAGCAAAATCACCTGAAAGCACAAATTAATTTAATGTCTGTTCATTGCCATACAAAATCAACTTACATATTCTATATGCCACATTCCCAACAAATCTAATATAATGTATTTCCACTTACGCTAGGAGTTTTACAGGAGTTATATTAATTTTTTCATAACAGTTTTTGCTCATTTTTTTTGTATGTTGGCATTGCAACTGCCTTTTGAGAATTCTTATTATCTTTATTGTTTGAGATAGATCTGTTTCTGGATATAATCACATACTACACAAACAGTCTTAAGACACTGTCACTAAACATCATTTTCTGCAGTGTGACATGACCCCAGATTGCTCACATCATTTGTCACCATGTGGTCACTCCAGCATTACATTTTGCCTAAGAAGCTTTATTTTTGGATTTATGTCTATTTTAATAGATAACATTACAATTACACAAGAACCTCGTTTGTATGACCCTCATTAATCTGGTTGATAGCAGTAGCAGTTTGTGAGTGTACATTTTGGATGTTCACAAAATGTTAGATTCAGACAGTCCCGAAAATGTGAAATAATAACATTGCATAACTTGTCTGACAAAATTGCGTAAATTAAAATATACGAGGGCTGATCAATAAAGACTGAGACTGATTTTTTCCTGTAGCTTCCATGATAGTTTCGTATCTGTAACATAAATATTTGAAAAGAGCGGGTTTTTATGTATAATGTTGGTAGGCGGCAGCACTCTCGTATTGGTAGATTGGTAGTAATGCTCTATTTTGTAGACCATACGTGAATTTCGCATACCAGACAATGGAGGTGATGCATTTTTAAAATTGATTATCACAGGTGATGAGTCATGGCTGCATCATTATGATCCTGAAGGAAAACAAGCCAGCACAGTGTGGAAATCGCCAGGTTCTCCAACACCAAAAAAGGCAAAAGTTGTTCCATCTGCAGGGAAAGTGATGGTGATCACATTTTTTGACTGTAATGGAATGATTTACCAGCATGCAGTTCCCCCTCACACTACTGTTACAGCAGCATACTACACGTCAGTATTGGCTACACTGAGGAAGCACATTGCAAAGAAACGACCAGAGCTTTCTCGGACTGGGTGGCGACTTCATCATGACAATGCACGGCCTCAAGTCATGCAGTTTCTGGCTCGATTCAACATTACCTTTGTACCACATCCACCTTATAGCCCTGATCTTGCACCCTGTGACTTTTTTTTATTCCCATCACTAAAGGCAAAGCTTAGGGGTATTCGACTTGAGAACTCTGAAGCAGTGCTCAAGAAAAGTGAGGCGATTCTCAAGGGCCTGACAAAGAATGGTCTGCAGCACGTGTTCAAGGACTGGCAGAGACGCTATAAAAAGTGCATTGAAGTAGGAGGGGACTACTTTGAAAAAGATCATGTAAACATTTAATTGGAGTAATAAACATCTGCGAAAAAAAAATCAGTCTCAGTCTTTGTTGATCAGTTCTCGTATTTGAGAGTATGGAGAAACTGGGAGAAGTTTCCGCGCTTGTGTATGTTACCTGCCTCTGCTATCGTGACTCTTAACCTCTGCCATACTGTGCTACCACCTAGTGGCACTGGTGTAAAATTATAATAACAATATGGAAACAATAGTGTGGGAAAATCTTCATGCGCTAGTGCACTTCAAGTGTATTTGGTCCCATAAGGTAATTACGTCATACCAGTTGCAAATGCACAGAAGCTCCTTAAAACATGCACAAATCAAGATGTGCTGGTGACTGTGTTGCCATGTTTCATAGAGTTTAAAGGAGTAGCGCAGTAGATTTAAATGCAGTAAATTTTAAATCATTGCATATATGTTACGTTTAATAGTATTCAAAGAAAAAATAACCGATAAACCCATGAGGTGTCAAAACATAGGATGTTCTTGTGCTCTTATGTAGTAGCCACCACTGATTGATACTGACATGGGTGGTGAGCTCATTAAAGCACACACTTATGAGTACTGTGTGACCACGAGAAGAAGGCAAGCGAGAGGAATGTGTAACATCAACACTTTCCTGCATCCGTATCATACTTATGCTTGCCGTGTGGATACGATAAGCATGTTAGGAGATTATAAACTACTACACAGTGTTGTCAAGTACTCGCCCATGGCAAGAGCCAATGCGTTAACACCTATTACGGCGGTTGCTGTTCTACTAGTATCAGATCTGGCAGCATGGGTGGTTCATTTGGACACATAAACACATTTCCTAGTAAACGTAGTAAACAATCGACAGTACGTGAGCAGATAAACAGTTACAGAACCCCGCTCGCCCCTCAGGCCCCGCTCGCCTTCTTCTCGTCCAACAGTAGAAGTTCTATGGTTCTTTTCCAGTCAGGAATGTATACAATTATAATGTTGAGACTGCAGGTAGCATAGAGATTGCCATCAGTTGCATGCTTCAAGCTACACAGGATAACAAAACTAAAGTTTGTGAGATCGTGTTGCATTTGTTTTCATGACAGTCCTGATAGCAATCATACACTTTTCATCTGAACGGCTTTCAATACTTTTTTGCAGTGATCAAAATTTCACTATTGTACATCAAACTTTGTATTCATTTAATAGTTTGTTTCTGGATTATCCAGTTTTTCGTTATTCCAGATTACTTCCGGTCCCACCTAGTCCAGAAGAAGGAGATTGTGTACTATACAGAATGCGTCTGAATTATTACAATTATTTTTAAATGTTTTAATTTGAATTAGAACAGTATTATTATGATGTAGATTGAGTCACACTTTTTTACACTCACCTTCACTAATTAAGAGTTATATAAAACAGAAACGTTTTCGAGGGCATTCGTCCTCATCGTCACGGGTCGCTTTCTCCCGTGTCCTCTGCTTTTTTCTTCCTGCAGATTCTGAACCTGTTGCCATCTGGTGTTGGGGGCACAAAGTTTTAACACATTGCTCAGAGGTGGGATTTCAAAATTAATGACGTTGCCGTTTTTGATGATGTGTATTTTTTCCCAGATGTTCGATTCTATTGGTGTGGTGAGAGATTTTAACAGTTTTATACTTTGGCCAATGTTGTGGTTTTCTGTCCAAAAATAGTGTGATACAGCGGATTTCTCTATTTGTTTTAGTTTTATGTTCCTTAAGTCTGGTTTCTAATCAGATGAATTATTGCATTCCACCCAAAAATTCTATATTTTTCTGGAAGTACACGTTTTGAGGCTCTCTGAATAAAAAAATTTAGAAAAAGTCTGTATGTGGATGTGTGTATGCAGAATAAAGCAAGAAGAAAAGACGGATTAAATACCAAACTTGGTATTAAGTTGAGCATCTTTCAAGGATGTGGCACAGGGATTTTCAAGAATCCATCACTAACTACCCTCTGCATGGAAAAATTTACGTTATTTTGTATTTTCTCAAAAATAGCTGTTAGGATTTTGATTAAAATATGATATGTTTGAGATATTTACATGACAAATAAAATGCATATCTTGAATTTTATGGGAATAGCATGTGAAGTCCTGTTCATTCTGAATGACTTTTGTATAATTGGTAAACTGTAAGAGAGAGATAAAATCTTATTACACAGAAAATATAGATCTCATTAAAACACAGTTTATGTCAAATAAAATTTTTTGTAGCATCAACCAATTTCCAAGACATTCCTTGTTATTGGTTTGAATTTTCAAGTACTCATACTTTTTTCAAGTAATCAAGCCACTATTCATGTTTTGTTATATAAAGAGCATGGAATTTCAATGTAATCACATAAGAGACATGTTCTTTAAAAATCTGACTATCACTTTACCTAGTGTATCCTACAATGAAATGTGTAAATGTCAATTGAAAGTTTATCTGGATTAACCTTCAGACTACTATGCTTTTGTACCTCCTTAAACCACTGAGAGGGGTTCAAATGAATCCCAGACAGAAAACTTGAATTAACACAATATAATTATCTTATATTCTACTTAGAACATATAAAATCATTTTAAAATAACAATTCTTATGTCTCAACATTTTTTTACCAACAGTGTACCTCAAAATTAGCATTGTCAAACAAACAACCGAATTACAAATTACAATATTATTTTTATTTTCCAGAACTATTGCATTAGATTAAATAATTTGTCTTATTTTTCACTTGATTTTATGTTTTATTTTTCACTGGGATTTACAGCTGCATTTTAACATTTTTATAATGTACTACCAATACTGTTTTAAGTTTTTTACATGGAGTTTTACAATCCATGTTCACTAAGTGTAACATCCAAGAGACACTACTCTGTGCATTTTCCTACAGAGGGTATCGCAAATGAATTTCTTGCAACTATCACACTTTGTTCTAGTTTTTCTGTCATTTTTTCTTAGACATACATGACATTGGTCTGTTAAAAGTTTCACCTTTCTGTTTTGACATGACTACACCTTGCAGTGCACACTAGGAGAATACTGAACTGTTTCCACACAATTTCAAACCAACAATGCATGCTAGAGTAGCTGAAAAACACAAGGCAGCCGACATGAAACTCTCAAGATGCAGAAAATTTTATGAGACATGAACTGCTATGAGGGGTCCAAATGGATCCCAAGCTTTAGTTTATTTTTTTTACAATTGTATTTATTGAACATTTTACAGAACTATTTTATGGTAATAAAGCTGATTAAATTTGAAACACATTACAAAAATTTCAAAATTATAAATTAGATATTTCATTCATAACCTTCTTATACCTATAACAAATGTGTAATGAAAGTTTATCTGTATCAACAAGAAGTTATTAAAATAAGTAAGCTTTTGTAAGAATAGTTTATAGAAGAGTGAATAGAGAAAAACATGTGAATGCAGCACATCTTTTTTTTTTTCTTCTTTTTTTTCCCCCTGCCTCTGTCATGCGTAAGAATTTGGGGGCTGCTGATGATGAAGGGGAGAACCTTTTAAACAAGTTCTGAATAAAAAATATCAAGCTATTGAGGTTGTGTGTTAAAAATCCATCTCGTTTATTAAATTAGTTTTTATCTAGCAATGCAACCAGTCATGGCTTTAATACAATACACTGTCTGAAGACTGTAATTCTGTGTTAAAATACAGAAATACTCTGCAAGTATCAGCTCTAAGGGGAAGGATGTAATGTAGTATGTATACGTGTGGCAGAGAAATTGCCTAGCAAGCACCGTGTTCGGTCTGAAGAGTACTAATATGGTAACAATATTAATCATAAAATGTAGTCCAAATAATATGCCTTAAAATAGAATTTCTGCATGGGCTAAAATTCCTAGGTTGATCTGAACTGAGCCTAAGAACAGGCCCGGGTCCCATTGTCTAGTTTTGTTTTAAATAAAATTATTTTGCAGTTATTTATTAGTATTATTACTCCATGAAATACTGCCACCTGCAGTGCAAAGGGACTAGAGTTCAATTTCCGGTACCAGCATAGGAATTGTTTTCCTCTTAGGTGTAGTAAAGGATGCATTTAGGTCTTTGGAACCAATTGAGGAGCATTTTTACAGAAATTATAGTGGCTGAGGTCCTGGAACCCCCATGTAGTAAGCGGCCTTATTGACCACATACTGCCCGTATTACTGCACTCTGCCCAGAATGTCCTGTGTGTGGGTGGACGGAGGGAGACAGAGTTTGCAGCTGCAATTTTGTTGTAATGTTATTTGCAAATGGCCAAAGCAACCATTTATTTATTATTACTAGTATTATGTACAGCTATGGATGTGTGCCTTCTGTGATAATTGTGCTATTCCGAGCTTCTTAACATCGTAGGCCAAAACCTGCGATAAATTATCTTTTTGGTCTTTATTTTCGCTTTGCACAGAAAAAGTTTTCGTTAATTTTGATTTAATAAAAAAATTAAATACCATATTCTTAAGATATTTACATGACAAATAAAATGTATATGTTGAATGCAATAAATTGTCTTCTTTGTAACAATTGTATGCACAAATTGAGATTTTTATTATTCTAGCTTCACTTTTACACCAGAACTTATTCGACATGTTTCAGAGATTGTTGTCTCCATCATCAGCCTGGATGTACTGTGTAATGAGTTCCTTTTCACATGGGACATCAAAGTTTAATATATTGTGCTTCCTCTTCTGTATGAATAATTTTTCCCAAATGGAGAGTTCTCCTGCTTTTCTAAGGTCCTTTAAGAGTGTTGGTTTAAGGAATGTTTGTTAATTGGGGCTAAGGCCATACCATGTTCTTTGATTTTTGTGAACCTTAGGAAGGCCCATGAGTGGAAAGACCATTTTTTTAACTTTTTAGATTCTTTAATGTTGCTTAGTGTGGTGATTTCCTTTATTTGTTTCTTCTTTTGGAATTTCTTTACCTTCCTGACTATTATGTCTTTGGTGAAGCATTTTTATGCGCAACTTCCAGGATCTTGTTGTATTCTTTTTTGTACTCTTGTGTGTTGATTGGTATGTTTATCAGTCTGAAGGTAAGGCTGTTTATTATTGCATATTTGTGTTCCCTGGGGTTGTAGCTGCTATTTTTAATGTAGTTATCTGTGTGTGTGTGTCTTTTCTTTGTATGCCAGAACTTATTTTATTCTGATTCTTCATGATTTTCATGTCCAGAAAGGGGAGCATGTTATTGGATTCTGTTTCTTTTGTAAATTCTACTGATGTATCTTGTAAGTTCAGTTATCTTCGTCTTTATTTTCAAGCCCAAGGAACACTTTTCAAATTAAGCCCAAACCCGTGCAGACCTCCACCTCTCAATGTCACATATGCAAAAGTATAAAATAAAACAATCAAACATATTAATGTATCTTGTATAACCCTACCAACATCCTTCATTCTGCACAGATAATGTTTTTATGTACATTCACGGAAGGGAACTGCAACACATACTGTTGACAAATTCATGTTGCCATACATTAGTGATAATAACAAGTACCGTGCTTTCAATTTTCCCAGACCTTCAATATCCAGCAAACAAAATACAGTGCAAAAGATGGTAGGATATATACCATACAGACCACCATGTGTTGCTATGACTCTCACATTCAGACTAAGTGCCGTGCTTGCTAGGCAACATCCTCTAACACACAAGTCATATGCCTCTGCAGTACTAAGCAGATTGAATTCTATTCTTAGCAGCTAGACAAGTGATATCATATAGTATGTTATGACACACTTTGAAATAAACAACCAGTATATCTTCTCAGCTTTGTACTGTGGCATTAGTTGAAAGATTTCTCCCTCTGCTGAATCCGAAGCCAGACTTCGCCTCCCTCTGGTGTAGATATAAAGGCTTTTGGTTGACACTTGATAGGGATGGTGGTTTTCTTGCATGGATGGAACTCGTACATTGAGAGCAGTGACACAAGGTTTACCATACTGTTCACTATTGCAAAACGCATTCCTGGAACATAATAAAACAGAGTTAGTGTATGAAACCAGAGTATTTCATGAAGTTCTGAGTGAGTCATGACAAAACAGATGGTATTCACATACAACTCTCAGTTAAGGTGAGTGAGGCTTGCACTAAAGGGCACATGTGCTTCCTTTAATTTTGAACCATAAATACTAATAAATAATTTCTGCATAAATTGTGAACTTAATAAAAGGTTATATAATTTTAGATGCAAACCCTGAATGTTTCAGCACCATCATTGTAACAAGAGTAGCGCATTTCTTAGGCAAATGCAGACAATTGGTGCATGCATGTGCCAGGGCACATTCTCATCCAACAGAATGCTTTGGTTTATTAGGAGTTAGACGGGCAAAGGTATCACAGAAATGTTGCAGAGAGGTTTCACAAAGGGCATGCAGAATAAGGACTTTCCTTGCACATGCACTCTGAGCCTGTCATCCCTATTAGAGTTACTAATCGGCAACAATATGAGTGCATGTGGTGGAAAGAGGGACTAAATGGCTACAAAACAAGTGGGCGGGGCATCGGAAGGACAGTAAGGTAAAGACAACTTCTGTGTTCCGAGTTGCATTTACTGGCAAGGCTGAGGCGAGCAAATGTAGTGTTTTCATTGTGCGACTATACATTCCCCTATCACCTTGCCCCTCACTCCCCTCTGATTTCTAGCCTTCATTGTCAACATAAAACAGTGAGGTCCTCCTGGCAATTAATACCCTAAGTGATTTGTTGTTAGGTCACTGTTGGTATTTAGCATTAACTGTTTGCTCTTTTGTGGGCTTATGAGGAATCTAAACTATAAGAAACTCTTCCAATATAAAGGCAGCTCAACTAATTTACCCATAAATAACATTACATTTTAAAAATAATCAGCATTATCGTAAGAGCGAACTTGAATGTTAGTGAGAGAAGGATCACAGAGTGGACTTCATCTAGAAATAGATTAGTGTTTATTTCATCGCTTAAAAAGTGACATCACTGACAGCAATATTTAATATGCTGCTTCATTCTAAGTATTTAATTTATTGCAGACATTAATTCCTACATGTAGTTTCTGAACAAGAGTATATAGTGAATCAATTAACAAAGATTTAAATACAAGAGAAACCTTAACATTCAAGGTGTGTTCAAAAAAGACCAACCTTTTGAATACTGCATCAACTGACACAGAGAGCATGCTGAAGCTACTGAGCATACCTAGACAACAAACTGCCATTAGCCTCGTTTTCACGACGACCGTTACTTTCTGAGCTACAACCGCTGAAGCAAGCACGTGCACAAGCTGTTCATCGGATTAAAGACAAAATGACAATGAAAGAGCTGGAAGAACAACATGTATATGTAAAATTTTGCTACAAACTTGGAACTTGGCAAAACTTTTACAGAGACATTTCAATTGCTTAGCCAAGCATACAAGGAGGACTGTATGAGTCGCATTTATTGCTATGAGTGGTTTAAGCGCTTTGAACATGGCAGAATGTCGGTTGGTGAGGATCCCAGGCCTGGACAACCTTCCATATCAACAAGTGATGGCCATGTCGAGAGAGTTTGTGCTGTGATTTGTGGAAATCATCGTTTAAATGTTCAAGAAGTTGCTGACAAAGTGGGCATCAGCGTAGGATCATGCCATTAAATTTTGAGTGATGAACTTGAGATGTATGTGTCAATGTAAAATTTGTGCCACATTTGTTGACTGACGATCAGAAACAACCAAGTTGAAATCAGCCAGGAACTGCTTGCCACTGCAAATGGCAATGAAAGAACATTATAACAAGAGATGAGATGTGGGTTTATGGCTATGATGTTGAAATGAAAGTGCAGTCAGTGGGCAAAGGGCCTCCTCATTCAAAAAAAGCATGCATGAGTGGTCAAAGATCAAGGTGATGTTGGTTGTATTTTTTGACTGCAAATTGTCTATCAGGAATTTGTACCCCGTGGTTCAGATGGTAAATGAAGAAGTGTACGAGGGAATTTTAGCACGTTTGAGGGATACTGTGCGCAGGAAGAAGCCTGAATTTATGGAAAAATCAAACTTGGATCATGACAATGCGCTGGCTCACACATCACTTCTTGTCTGCAGCAATCTGGCAAAATATCAGACTCCCATTGTGCCACATTCACCATATTCTCTGGACCTAGCCCCAGCAGACATTTTCCTGTTTCCAAAATTTAAAACCACATTGAAAGGACATTGTTTCCAATCCATAGAGGAGATTCAGGGCAATACGACAGGAGACCTGCACACCATCCCAGAAAGTGCATTCTAAGAGGCTTTCCAAAAATGGAAGAAATGTTGGGAACAGTGCTTAAAATGTTGTACAATGAGCCATAAAGAAGCCTTAGCAAAGTTTGGTCTTTTTTTGAACACACCTTGTATAGTGTGAAGCAAATATTTTACATAAAAAAGATTAAATACTGGAACATAAAATTATTTTTTACCATATTTTTTAAAAAAGTCAAAGCTTTTTTTTGCAGTGTGGTGAATTCATGTTTATGGATTCTATGCAATGTTATTTTTATAAGTTGTGCCCCATCAAATAAAGGGTGCACTAGCTGCCACTGGTTTCTTCCAAGCTTTATCTGTATAAAGAGTACAGCTCTGCATTTGCCTGTTTTATTCTTTTGTTTAGAAAGTAGGCCTTGTATATCTAAATATGTTTCATACTTACTGGAGTAACATTTATTAATTTTATAGTGGTGCCTTTTCATAGCTTAAGGACCCACTATGGTTTTGTTTAATGAGAATGTTTATCAAGGTTTTTAGCCTATTCTAATTTCATTATTTTTTGTTAGTGGTGGTTATTTATTATGTGATGTTAACCTTAGTATTACAATTAATATTTTCTGTGCCAATGAGGCATTGTTGACAGCATGACTGAGGAAGTTTGTAATTCCTTTCCTAATATCAGGCAGTTGCATTGTTTCATGTAATAATAAAATAATGCTACTTAGCACAATAGTGTGTGATAACTGGTCAACTAGAAAAAGCTATTGGTTTATGACTGGGAAATCCATCATTTTAGTATTAACTCATCACTTTGTTCATTAATATGATAGCTTTATTATTTTATACTTTCAATGTGGACGAAAACACAGTACTGATCTAAAAAGACTAGACTTATTTCATTAGAAATGCAACAGTAATATGTATAATAATAATATATAACAAACTCAATAGGATAAACTTCGATATTGCATTATGGCCGGTATCAATATACACACATAATAAAGAACAAATAGCATGGTGCTTTACTTATTTTCGTGAATGTATGGCATATTTTGTTACTTTAGTTTAATATTACTGACTCTCAGAAGTTTGCATCGCATGTATCTTACCCATGGCATCATGGGAACATTGATGGTGTTGCCTTTCCACTGCCAACATTTGAAATCCCAACATAGCTGAAAACACAATTGAGGGCCCTCAGCCTCAAGGCGTAGCCAAGGGATTGAAGGCCCTCAGCTTGAAAGCATAGATGAGGGATGTTTTTTAGAAGGAGAGGAGTGTAGCAAACTGCAAAGTGATGACATGGCGTAACCAAGGGATCTACGCATCTAAAACTCGAATGATTCACGTTGGCAGCAATTCCTTCCAAAAGTCGCCAAAAACGACTATATAAGAACTGCCGCATAAAAGCGAGGATGGGTGGGCAATATATTACCCCCAGAGCAACATCTACTACACCAAAACGTTCCTCATTAACCAAGAATTACTGTGGATAGCAAAAACACCCGATTTCGTAATTTGAAAGCTTCTATTTTCACTATAATCCAATATTGAAGTAGAACCCTCAATAATAATTACAAATCAGTGTGGGAGTCTAAAAGGTATCCAAGAGAGAAATTACATAAAAGCTGATAATAGGGTTTGCCATAAAAAATACATTCGTAACTGAAGACTACAAATTTAAAGAAATAATGCTGACATTTTATACTTCATTAAGAGTGTAGTGCAATTTAGTAAATTTAATATATGGTTATTTGGTATTTCTATGCTGTTCTGTCAATTTCAAAATGCATGTTTTTAAGTTGTAAAGAAATAAATAATTGTATCTAATTCAATGCCTATCATTACTGATGGTGCTAATATTAGAGCCTTTTTGAACTTGTATTTGCCTATATACAGGGTGGACCACTTAAGTTGAGACTGTACAATATCTCCAAAACTAAGCGTTGTAGAAAGAAATGTCTTGAATAAAAGTTGCTTGATATTATGCGGGCCATTAGTCGTGTTTTGTTTGGAGGACATTATGATGGTCATTTTAGGGTCAATTTAATTTTTTAAATGGGAACCTACATTTTGTATGTTTTCTCATTAGAAAATGGTTTATAAAAATCTGTTTATTTTGTGATGAGGAATAAGAAAACAAAATAAAAAATGCTGGTTCCCAATTACGAAATGTAACTTGAACCTCAAATGACCATCCATGGATGGTCCAACTATCTTTGTACACAGCCATTCAGAATTTTCGTTGTTATTTATGTTGGTGTACGAACAATTGCAAAGAGCTTTATACAAATGTTGTTTAGTTTTTTATGAGGAGTGAGAAAACAACATAAAAAAAGTAGGTTCCCATTTAAAAAAATCAAATTGACCCTAAAATGACCATCACAACATCTTCCAGATGAAACACGACTAATGGCATTTACTTCCCCCACCTTAATATCAAGCAACTTTTATCAAAGACAACATCACTTAGTTTTGGAGATATTGTACAGTCTCAACTTAAATGTCCCACCTTGTATTTTAGGTTTTTTAGCACCTATTGCACTGAGCTCTAATCATGAGAAGAGATATGTGGAGTACCTTTAAGCTCTATGAGCCTGAGATTCATTTGAGTGTGTTTTCATTAACCTACCTGAATAAAAGATGTAAAATAACATGCTCAAAACATTTAATGTGTAGTAATCATGTGAATTTTGCTACAACCTACTTAGCTTTTCTTTTCCACTTTGTTAATTACGATAGATATTTGTCATAAATGGCCACAGTATGTTGTTATAGATATACAGACATGCAGTGGAGTCCTGGGTGACAGTCTACTGTTTAAAAAAAGATCTGATGTATTGAACACACATGATTTTCTCTACTCACTATTCTTACTAAAGCTTATTCTTCTATCTACTTCTGGTTAATCAAGATAAACTTTCAATACAGATTTATGCATTTCATTGTAAGGATACACTAGGCTAAAGCAATAGTCAGATTTTTAAAAAGCGGGTTGCTATGTGATGGCTTTAAAATTCCATGCCCCTGGCATGACCACAAGAGAAATGAAATAGCAGCTTACCACTTGACAAAAGTATAAGTATTTGAAAATTCAAATGAGTAGCAAAGAATATTTTGGAAGTGTTTAACCCCACGAAAAAGTTATTTGACACAAATTGTGTGTTTTAAGAGATCTACATCTTATTTTTTCTACTACTTGCCTGCAGTAAGCAGAGAAAGTATTGCATTCAACCAAATATTCTATACTGAGATCTTACCAGAAACATGTTCTGAGACTCCCTGAATCCAGAGAAATTACTTTCAGAAAAAGGTCTGTATGTGTCTCAAATGTGAACAGCATAACTCAAAACAAAAACTTGATTAAATACCAAACTTTATATTTAAATTGAGCATCTTCCATGGATGTAACATTCAGATTTTCAAGAAAATCCCACCACTCCAAACAACTGCCCTTTACATGGAAAATGTTTCTATTTTTTATTTTCTCAAACATGGCTCTAACAATTTTGATTAAAATACTGTATGTTTAAGATATCTGCATGACAAATAAAATATATATCATGTAGTTTTCTGAGAATGGCTTGTGAAGTGCTCTTCGTTCTGAATGACTTTTGTATAATTGAGGAGCTCAGTGGAATAAGGGTCCATCCCAATCAGACTAACTTTTGAGAAAACGGGTTTTCTTAGTCTTTGCATAACACCAAATGTAAAGGGCACACGTAAATGAAATTTGACATGTAAATTTTACATAAAATGTGCTTTTTACCTGCAAATGTTCAGTGTGATTCAATGATTGATTTCTGCAGAAAGAGTAAAGAATGTAAGGAAATTAATAAAAGGAACTTGACATTCATGTTTGCACTATAGTTATATTATAAGTGATAGAATAAACATAATTATACTAAATCATATAATAAACAAGATTTACAACCCATTAATCAAGGTGTTCAACAGTTGGAGCACCTATATCATTGTTGTTTGAACTAAGGCTCTCATAACATTTCTGATATACAGGCGTATAAATTTCAAAAGTTTCATAATATCCTCATATTTTGCCTTCTTTAACTCCCTGCCATTGGAATATTTTATGTTCAATACAATATCATGTAGTACAGCTGGCTTCCCCTTCCCTTTTTGTAGGTTTATTGTTTCTTCTGCAGCCAAGTCCCCAAAACCAAATTTGATATGCATTGCATGAGTGTGTTTCACAAATCAAAGCTGGGATACTTTTCTTATGTCCACTTTATGTTTGCTCAAAGTCACGTTTCTCTTAATGAACATTTTGTTTAAGCTTGTGAGATCTTTAAAATCTTCAGTCCCCATTTCGATAACAGTAAAAGGTCTCCTCACTCAACTTTTCCTAATAAGATGTCACCACTGTCCAGCATATAAACCACTTGCATTTTCCTTTTAAATTTTTCAATGACACCAAAGTCAGCATCGCAGGGAAGGAAAGCGTGGCCTGGCACAAGGAATTTGTGTTCAATTTCCTCAAACATTCCACAATCAACATATATAACCAGAGACCTATTATTGCAAAATTCTTGCTCTGACCAACACACGAATTGCTATACACAATATGTCTCCTTTTGCAAACCCTTTTCTTCAATCAATGACATTGCTTTCAATAAACAGCTTGCGATTTCATCTGCATCTCTTGAAGCAACAGATTCAGGCCAAACGCACATGATGGCAGTATCATTGTTGCAATGTCAAAGTTGTCACTGATAGAACACACATTCGGTTGACAAGTGGGAAGCTGGAAGTGCCTGCTGCAAGTTCATTGTAATCACTAAAGTATCACGTCTGTGGCTTTACTAGCTAGTGTGTCTCTTTTCAAACACTCATAGGCTGCTTCAGCTTTCCACAGATGTAGTTCATATCCTGGTGGTTTTGGCTCCATTTTCTACGCCTCATCACACACTTTACACATGTCTCTTGAGGGGAGCTTAAATCCAATGTTAAACTCATTATTGAATATGTCACAAAAAGTGTATTCCTTCACTGACTCCTCATTATTATTTTCACACTTCTCCAGATGTTATTTGTAGAGCTCTGATATGGAGTGAACTGATGTTACATATGATTATTTGGATTAGATGCCCGGCTGTAGTGTGAGGTACACTACGTGATCAAAAGTATCTGGACACCTGGCTGAAAATTATGTACAAGTTCGTGGCGCCCTTCATCGGTAATGCTGGAAGTCAATATGGTGTTGGCCCACCCTTAGCCTTGATGACAGCATTCAGTTTCGCAGGCATACTTTCAATCAGGTGCTGGAAGGTTTCTTGGGGAATGGCAGCCCATTCTTCACAGAGTGCAGAACTGAGGAGAGGTATCGATGTAGGTCGGTGAGGCTTGGCACGAAGTCGGTGTTCCAAAACATCCCAAAGATGTTCTATAGGATTCAAGTCAGGACTCTGCAGGCCAGTCCATTACATTACAGGGATGTTATTGTCGTGTAGCCACTCTGACACAGCCCGTGGAGTATGAACAGGTGCTTGATTGTGTTGAAAGATGCAATCGCCATCCCCGAATTGCTCTTCAACAGTGGGAAGCAAGAAGGTGCTTAAAATATCAATGTAGGTCTGCGCTGTGATCGTGCCATGCAAAACAACAAGGGGTGCAAGCCCTCTTCAGGAAAAACACGGCCACACCATAACACCACCACCTCTGAATTTCACTGTTGGCACTACATACGCTGGCAGATGACATTCACCGGGCATTCACCATACCCACACCCTGCCATCGGATCGCCACATTGTGTACCGTGATTCGTCACTCTACACAACATTTTGCCACTGTTTAATCGTGTAATGTTGACGCTCCTTACACCAAGCGAGGCATCATTTGGCATTTTCGTGCGTGATGTGTGGCTTATGAGCAGCCGTTCGACCATGGAATCCAAGGTTTCTCACCTCATGCCTACTGTCATAGTACTTGGAGTGGATCCTGATGCAGTTTGGAATTCCTGTGTGATGGTCTGGATAAATGTCTGCCTATTACTGTTTACGACTCTCTTCAAATGTCGGTGGTCTCTGTCAGTCAACAGACGGGGTCGGCCTGTACGTTTTTATGCTGTACATGTCCCTTCAGGTTTCCACTTCACTATCACATCAGAAACAGTGGACCTAGGGATGTTTAGGAGTGTGGAAGTCCGTGAGTTCCACGGAGCATCCCATTCTGCTGTTTCATGATGTCTAATGACTACTGAGGCCGTGGATAATGAGTACCAGGCAGTAGGTGGCAGCACAATGCACCTAAGATGAAAGACGTATGTTTGTGGGGGTGTCTGGATACTTTTGATCACATAGTGTATATCTGGGAAAACTTTCTATTGTCTTTCTCACAAAATCTTTTCTTTCTTCAGGTATTGCATGTGGTCTGTTTTTATGAGTGCCATGCTTGTCCGTAGGTGGCATGTTCAAACCCTTTCTTGAAGAATTTTCCACATTTTGGTTACCTGTAACAATAAAACAGAAGCAAATAATAATAATAATAATAATAATAATAATAATAATAGTTATCATTAGACTATTATTATTCGAGACAAGTAATATATTAGCTTTTACCAAAATAAAGTACTATTTTCATACCTCTCACAGTTCTCAGACGTTTGCTGAATATGCCATGTGCTGTACAGAATGCAGTCCGGTATAACTGATGTTTAGATCCAGTCTTTGGATCCTTGACATAATATTTGTAAGTTGCATTTCGCTGCAAAACATCAGGATGTAACCTATCTTGTACGCTTTTCTGCAGTTATCTTTTTCTATAAGGCCAAATAAATATGCATTTTGCATATTATAGCCAGGTAACTTGTAAAACTCAACAAATACACTTTCTTTAGTTTCCTGAGAAAGTGTGCCATAAACACAGTATGTTATTTTTGCAGCAATGCTCAATATTTAGTAGGATTTTACCAGGAACAACTTTTCCAGATACTGAAACATACTCTTCTCCACTGTTTCGTAAAATCTTCTTTGTTTTACTCTACTCCTGTACAGATCTTTTCCCTTTTTAGGCTTTGTAACATCACCATTAACACATGCATCAGTTGAGCCAGGCATTTTGCTGTGTACTGCAGAAGAGAGCACGGTATACGGAAGCTTCGTATGGTCATGTGACAGGAGTTGGGATGGGTCTTTATTCCACTCGTGCAAGGAAAAGTTAAAACAATATACATAATAGATAGGGCCAATACCATCTAATGAGTAAGAATTGAACTTCCAGCTTGTAAACACTAACGTAAGATGGCTCCAAGATACCTATTCTGCATAGAACTGAAATTCCACCATCGGTTGGGATGGGCCCTTATTCCACCGAGCCCCTCAATTGATTAACCGCAAGAGATAGAATCTTGCTACACAAAAAATTTAGATGTTGTTAAAGCACGCAATTTATGTCAAATAAAATTTTCTGTGGCATTAACCATTTCCAAGATATCTTTTGTTATTGGTTTGAATTTTTCAAGTGATAAGTGATCATGCAAAGAGCATGGAGTTTCAAAGTCATCACATAGTGACAGGCTCTTTAAAAACCTTACTATCGCTTTAGCCTATCGTAGTCTTATACTTATAATGAATGCGTAATGAAAGTTTATCTCAATTAACTAGGAGCAGACAGAAGAATATGATTTTGTAAGAGTAGTTTGTAGAAGGATTAGTAGGGAAATTCATGTGAATGAACACATCGTTTTTTTTTTTTTTTTTGTTTTTTTTTGTATTACATGAAAGTTATACATTTGTTGTCAAATTCATATAAAGCACTAAATTAATTATTCAAAAACTTATAAAAGGATTGTTTTCTAATAAAAACCTGTATTTGAACCCTATGTTTTACTCACCAATGCAAACTCTAGGCCCTTCTCCAAAAGGAAGATAGGTATAGTGATGTCTCTTGGCTTTCTCTTCATCAGTAAACCTCTCAGGGTCAAACTTTTCTGGTTCTGGATAGTATTTTGGATCATGATGCATCCCAAAGATGGGTATAACCACTTGGATACCTTTCTCTAGCACTAAATCACTTCCTGGAACTTTATAATCTTTGCTGCACTCACGTCCTATAAATGCTGGGGCATATATCCGAAGTACCTCTGGAAAAGAAATGCAAGAACAATAGAATGTTACACTGGAAGACACTGTGAAGAAAATATGTGAAATCTTTACCCCAAAATATGAATGTTCTGTAGAGAATGTTAATGTATGTACCTAAGTTAAAATGTAAGGAAGGTTAAGTTACGATATATGCTTTATGTATAATTTTACAATATTTTATGTATAATTATATAGTTTTTTGTAGCAAACTACAATACTGCAAAACAAATTTTATTTGAGTTGAAATAATGATGTTCAGATTTTTAATACTTTCTCTACCATTTACTTATATTTTATATTTACCTATTACAATTGACCATCAAAAGCTGCTAGCAAAATTAGAAAAATATGGAATCAGGGGATTACCCCATAATTGGATTAGTTCATATTTATGCAATAGGAAACGGCTCATTCAAATTAAACCCGGAAGAAATTTAGAGCTAAAGAACTATAGATCAAGTTCCCTCGAAATTAAATATGGAGTACTACAAGGGTCCATACTGGGGCCCAATACTATTTTTGCTTTTCATTAATGATTTTACTTTAAACGATCCTTATGCTAAATCTTTTCTCTTTGCTGACAATACAAACATCCTTGTGAAGGCAAACGACAAGGAACATTTTTTAAAATCAATCCACCAAATATCAGATAAAATAGCAAATTATTTTATTGACAATAACCTTATTATAAATATTAGTAAGACTGTTGCAGTGGATATTCAAGAAATAGTGAATACTAGCTCCACAAATTCAACTCTTTAATCAAACATTGAGAAAGAAGAAACTGCAAAATTTCTCGGTGTTTGGGTTCAAAGTAATTTAAAATGGGAAAACCACATAAATTATATAAACAAGAAGTTAGGTACAGCCTGCTGTATAAGAATACTAGCAAAATATACGAGGAGAGGAGAGAGACTGTTAGAACAGCTTACTTTGCACATGTTCATTCTCTGCTAAGATACAGTATAATATTTTGGGGGGAGTCAGCTGCAAGTAAAACTTGTTTCATAATGCAAAAGAAGATAGTTTGCACCTTCCTTGTATCTATATATTTTAAATAATAATGTTTATTCATAAAACCAACATCAATACTAATTCCCCTTCATAAAAAATAAACAAATACACCAGTATAACACAAGGCAAATTAGTAATTTACATATCTATCAGCATAATACATCTTTGTGCCAAAAATGTATATTGCACTCTAGAATAAAGATATACAACAGACTACCAGAAAAAAATTTCAAATACTTTTTAAAGGCATATCTAATCAACCACTGCTTCTACTCAATCCAAGATTTCCTAACTAACGAAAATAAATAATTAAATAAATAAATTACTTAATATAGTAAGTAGAGGAAATGTTTATATTTCATCCAAACATTTGATATCAAGATAACATCTTTCAAGGATGTGATAAAAAGATTTTTCAAGAAAACTTTTAAGAAAAGAAATACTTTCTCCCACCCAAATTATGATTTACATGGAAAAATTTTTCATTATTTTTTATTTTTTCAAAAATAATGATTTTGCTTAAAATACCATATGTTTAAGATATTTGCATGGTTAATAAAATGTACATCTTGAATTTTCTGGGATTAACTTTTGAAATTCTCTTCAGAGTAAGTTTTGTATTGTCTGGTAAAATGTAGGATACTGGCAACAGATTACTGCACAAAAATTACATACATACATTTTATTTTCAAGGCCAGTATACGGTGACCCACTTTTAAACATTTGACTGTCACTTCAGCCTCCTGTATCCTCTACGTATCTACAACAAAATGCATAATGAAACAATTATCTTGATTAAGATGAAGTAGATAGAAAAATAAACCTGATGTGTTGCACTCACATAATTTTCTTTATTCACTCTTCTACAAACTATTGCTTACGAAAGCTTGTTATTCTATTTAGCTTTTGTTAATCCAGAGAAACCTTCATTATGTAAATTTTTGAAGAGTATGTTGCTATGTGACATGATCACCAGAAACAAAAAAATGAATTGCGACTTAGCAGTTGAGAAAAGTAACCATTTGAAAATTCAAACCAATAACAAGGAATATCTTGGAAATGGTTAACTCCACAAAAAAAAGTTTGACATAAATTGTGTGCTTTAACGAGCTCTACATTTTTTTATGTAACAAGATTGTGTCTATTTCTTACAGTTTACAAATTGTACAAAAGTCATTCACAATGAAGAGGACTTGACAAGTTATTTCAGGAACTTCTAGATACACATTTCATTTGTCATGCAAATATCTTAAAACATGTGGTATTTTAATCAAAATCATTAGAGCCATTTTGGGGAAAGTAAAAAAATAACAAAGATTTTGTCCATGTAACAGACAAGTGGAGAAATTTGGAGTGGGGAGATTTTCTTGAAAATCTTCTTGTTGAATCCTTAAGAGATGCTGAACTTAAATACCAAGTTTGGCATTAAACTCGCTTTTTGTTTCCGAGTTATGCTGCTCACAGACAGGTGCCCCCTCCCCCCACACAGGTCTTTTTCTAAAAATGCTTGTTTGTAGATTCAAGTGGTCTCAAAACATGTATTTCCGGTGAAATCTTGATATGAAGTTTTAGGTGGGATACTATACTTCCTCTACATACTATAGGTAAACAGTAGAATAAATAAAAAGCTCATGCAACTACAGTTGCAAAAAATGAAATGATAGTGGCTAGAGAAAGTTGTGTGAATGTAACACACTTTTTGTTTAAGCTTACCACATAAAACTTTATTCAAATAAGTCATATCTTTAAGTCCATCGTATGTAAGTTTTCCTCCGTGTTTCTCCAAAACATTGTCAATCTCGTCTTGCACTTGAGTTTGTATGTTGTAATTTATTGCAAGCTCATACAAGCAGAAGCTCACAGTAGCTGCAGTGTTTTCCAGTCCAGCAATGAAGAATGTTAAAGCATGTGAAGTTATTTGGTCCATTGTTAGAGCACCACCAGCTGTAAAAACAATATGCATCCTCCTGGAGTGAAATGGTTTAATCTGTAAATGAACCTAATACAGAGCCTTGTTTAGACGAGTGGCCATATTACGGGGAATTGCTTGCCTTCCACAGCGCTGTTTCTAACTGGTTCTGTTCCCCCCTCCACTTTCCCTCTGTGTGCTGGCCATTCAGTAATGTGAAGTGTGTGCTGTTCAGATGTTGATACATTGTGAGACCATGTGTTTTATTGTTATAGTGTGTTAGTGCTGTTATAATGCCAAAACATCTGTGTACTTTAGCACACAGAATCTTCTTGTATGATTCCTTTGTGACAACAAACTCTTGTAGAGAAGTGAGATTTATAGACAGATTCTCTGCTGTTTGTGTGCCTCACAGAGAAACAGTTCATAATCTTGTAAATAGATTTAGAGAAAAGGGATCTATTCTTGAGAGGAAACCAAAAGTAAATCACTGTATATTACAGAGGAAAAACTTGATAATACGGAAGAAATGCTAGAACGAAGTCCAAAGAAATCTCTGAGAAAGCTTGAATAGGAATTGGGAATTTTACGAAACTTGGCTTGGAATGTTATTAAACTTTTAAAATTAAAAACCCTATAAGATAAGTGTAGTTCAGGAATTGCAACCATGCAATAATGTGTGTAGAGGTAATTTCTGCAATCGGGTGTTGGCTAATGTTAATGATCGCTCTGCTGACCTGCGTTATGAATGAAGCAAGTTTAATTTATATGGCCATGAAGAATTAATGAGTGTTAATACAAGTTTTGTTAAAAGGTGTGAGGGATGCGCAACTTCTCATGATGGAGGTATGTCATTATTGGTAGTTATAATTTGCTTGAGAAATCTATGTGCAGCTTTTTAAGGGGCTGTGATTATTTGACTGTGCTGGCAAACAGCGTGCTTCCTGGTTCCAAGAAACTTCCTATTAGGCTGACTAAGTGTCCAAACGAAGGCTCTATATATATAGATTTACAAATAAAAACAACTTTACTAAGTGAAAGCCATTCAATTTCAATAGGGAACTGCACTCTAGGGGTTCCATTCACAATACTTTAATCAGTGCAATATTTAGCAAATACCTAGTTTGCAGAAACTTTGAAACTATCAAATATGCATAAACCATAAGCTTTACAATGGAAAAAGAATTAATTTAATAAACACCATATTGTCATAATCCCTGGAAATACTCCATTTTTTTACTGCTATTCACCATCACCTATATCTTGAGATCACGGTGAAGGGCAAATTTCTACTTGCTTGGCTGAAAGCAGAGTTATGAATACAACTCAGATGTTTAGGTGTTTATAACAATCAAAATAGTCAGGAAAAAGAAGCAATAAATACATAAACTTGAGTACCATGGTTTCAAATCATATACATACTATTTTAATGCAACGCACTCTCCACGTCAGCATTTTAATTTTGAAACCCATTTATAAGAATGATTCAATGATTGTGTTAGTATAAAGACAGAGTACAGTTATTTTTTCCTACCTTTAATCGTACCCAAGGTCAAATGGGATAATAGTTAATTTGATTTATAGTGCATAGCAATTGTAGTTAAATGCCAAGAAAACATTTATAGTCTGATGTGTGAGACACTGAAAAGATAGGAATTTTAGTAGATAGCAAGTCAAACATGTTTACATACATGGTTTTAAGTTTGCAATCATTTTTCTTTCCTTTGCATGACATGTTACTATGACTCATTATAAAAATTTGAATATTGTTTTTGTATGTTGTATGTAATTAATCCATATTACTTGGTTTAAAACACATTCCAGACATTAATGCAATGTGGATAGAAGAATCACTTTTAATATGGCAAATACACATTCATTTTAATCTGCAGTTTCCCAATAAAGCAAAGATGATGTCATAGTTGACTAATGAGTCCATCTTGAAACCATAGTGCACTCTACCTTTACAGAACTCTGATGGTTTAGAGAGAAAACAAAGTAAACCACAACACCCTGGATACGCTTAGCCTCCAACTAATACAACCAGCCTTTACCTTCCACCTTTCCTGGCATCTAGTAATGAATAACATTCATTCAAGTATGAACTGCTGCTAGAGGGACAGTAATAACTTAACCTCATCATCAATGGCATTGCATTGTTAGTAATGAACATTGTGTATAGCACATAAGGAAAATATATATGAATTTTGTAATGAATAGGGACAGTCATGTGTTACACATAAATTTTTATTTTGTATAGTTTATGGATTTCCTGTAAATTGTCAGACAGGAAAGTACAGTAGAACCTCGCTTAACTGAAGTAAAGGGGGCAGAACCATTTCGCTTAATCAATGGTAACAATTTTAAGCAGCAAAAGGAGGTAAATAATTATATTCTAAATGCATGTAATAATATTTAATAAAAAACTACTACTGTATACTGTATTAAAATATGCATTACAGTATTTGCAAAGACTGTTTCATAAAATCAGTAGTTTTTTTCTGAACTTGCTTCTTGTAATACTTGCGAGTAGCTGTATCACATTACCATTTGATAAGCATTATATCTGTTGATGGTGATTCATGCTTTGTTGTATAAAACACAAGGCAATCTAAAATAAAAAAAGTTTTGTTATTGATTATACCATAATTGAGTATTTTTTTTTTATAAGATTTGAATACAAATTTGTAGTCTTTCTGAATGCTTTGAATTCATCGTCCACTATCAGTGTGTTACTGTCAGCTTCACTCCTGCCTAATCTATTTCAGCATTAGGTTTCGCTTTTATCCATTTTCATCCTGTAGATACGCCGACATCTGCCAAGATATTTCATAACAATCTTCCATTACCCACCTGTCTAGCAGCTTCAAGTTTCTGTTCAATGTTTATTACAACACGCTTTGTTTTACTGACATCTTAAACATAAATAAACTACACTGACCAACACCAACAGTAAAGTAATAGTGGGTGTCTCTCTGCATTGAATACTTGTGGAAGCAGTTAACACTTGTTATAACAGTACAATATTTCTTGGAATGTGAGATAAGGGATAAGGATTAACTGCATACAATATCACGTACTTATATTGAAATTTAGGGTGGAGGAAACAGAATATTGTCTACTGTCACAGCAACACTGCCAGTGTGAATTTGGTATATTGTATTTTTCGTTCATTCTTTCTTACTACCTTCATTATTTTCTTTTTTTCCTCCACCGTTGTGAGTTAAGTGGGTTTCGGTTAAGCTAGGTTTTACTGCACTGGCATCATCAGCCTTTCAAAGGAAAATGCAGAAAAATGGCACATGCACTTTTATAACGCATTGCAACTGATGTAGATTAAAAATCAGATGTGTTACACTCACATGACTTTCTCTACTCTTGTACAAACTATTTTTACAAACTCTTATTCTCCATCTACTTCATGTTAATCGAGATAAACATTTGCAGCCTCTATCTTATTGCTAATTTTCTTGTAGATGTAAGGGGAATATATATTTACAAGGGCAATATAGAAATACAGTAGCCTTTAAGAACATACATATCTCTTAATAGCGGGTTGCTAGTAGGTGCAGCACCATTCCCTTTGCCACAGATTAATACTCTTTGCATATACAAGACAAAAAATGAATAACGAATTCCCATTTGAGAAAATAAGTATTGAAAAATTTAAGGGAATAACAAGCAATATCTCGAAAATGGTTCACTCAACAAAAACAATGTATATGACATAAATTGTGCATTTTAACGCAATCTACATTTTTTGTGTAGTAAAATATCTTATGGTTTACCAGTTATGTAAAAGTCGTTCACAATGAAGAATACTTTAGGAGACATTCCCAGAAAATTCAAGATATACATTTTATTTGTCATAAAAATATCTTAAACATATGATATTTTAATCAAAATCGTTAGAGTATTTTTGAGAAAATTAAAATTTTCGAAAAATGTTCCATGTAAAGGGTAATCTGGGGTGGGGGGATTTTCTTGAAAACCTTCGTGTCGCATCTCTGGAAGATACTGAACCTAAATACCAAGTTTGGTGTTTATCCGACTGTTCCTTTCTGAGTTATGCTGTTCACAGACACACACACACATACACACACACACACGGACATGTTTCCAAAAATGCTTGTTTTGGATTCAGGGGGTCTCAAAACATGTATTTCCGGTGAAATCTCGGTATCGAATTTTTGGGTGGAATACAATATTTCCCCTACTTACTATGTAGTAGAGAAAGTAAAAATGGATACTCACATTTTCCATCTGCAGCTTCTACTTTGTCTACTTCTAGAGAATCTGGGTCAATAGAGCCATCGTTCTTCAGCTGGATGAGAAGCTGCATGAAGTCTTTTCTAACAATGCCATGTTTCTCCCTCTCTTCCACAACATCACGAACAAGATTTTGAAAGAATATTGTCAGATTTGGATCAGCAGCAGATATCCTCAGTTTGTTCATCAACGTAGGAAGCATGAGTGATAATGTGCCCTTTATGACCTGCATCGTTGTTCGGTTGAATATTTTCAACACCCAGTTTCTGAAGTCATTATCAGGGTTTTTAAGACTATTACATGTCAAACCAAAGGCACAAGAAGCCACCACATCTATACCCAAACGTGTCAATATATCTTTTACATTCACAATTTCATTTGCTATTGCAGGTTCTTTCATGTATTCTTGAAGCTCTTGACCACATTCGGCCATTGTCTGGAACATCATCTTCATCTTTCCAGAAGTGAATGTGGGTGACAACTTATTTCGTTCATCTTTCCACCTAGCTCCATCTAGTGTAAACAAATTGGCTGATAATGGATCAAGTTCCTCATCCACTAGCATTCCACGGCCATAGAAACTTTCAAAGTCCTTTACAAGAATGTTTCTAATCAAATCTGGGTCTCTTATCAATAGCATTGGTTTATGTATCTGGTACATGCCACCATATGGTACACCATCCAGTTGCTCGTAAAGTTCTCCATATGCCTCTGGTAAGGATTTGCTTCCAAACATTATATCATATACATTACCAAATGGAATAGTTGGTTTTATGTATGGAATTCCTTTGTTTTTCCAATAGTTATATTGCTTTGTGAAAAAGTAGTACCACCAGAGAAAAAATACAACTATTCCAAGCAATAATATCTGTAGTAGCACCATATCTCCAGTTTATTCTTGAAAAACTTCTTTAGTTCCCAATTCTGTAACAATATAAAGATTATATTTTGGAGAAACATAAGTAAAGAACTAGGTTAGAGTTATGTAAATACAATCTTCTATATTTATGATACTTAAGTACTGTTATCTCTTTCCCCCTCCCAACTTCCTATTATACTTACATAAGCAGGAAGGTGTGAATTATAACATTCAGCTGTTTCAGATAGGTACTTGGGTTGTGAAACAAGTTATGTTTCTTAATTTAATTTTTTGAAGATTAGATTGATGATAAAATAAACTTGGTCTTCCAAATAGTAAATGTTTTATATTTTCTCCAAGTGTTTTTACTAATAGCTTGTGGTTTTGTGACCTGTTTATTTTGTTTTACTTAAATTACAAGACCAAAATTACATCTTCAACCTAGGAACTGGATTATCTGAAGATTATGATATATTTTGTTTCAGAATATGGATTTAATGAGAGATTAAAGAATAAATAATTTTTTAAAGCCTAGCATCTGTCATTAAAGTACTACTGTTAAGAATATGTTTATGGTTAATATTGTGTTTGATGGGTTTGCTGCTCTTTACTATGCCAAAATGATTAAATATTATTTCATTTATCTACGTGTTAATTTATGTGTGGTTTTAACAAAGTTTAATTTATTCAACCCTAACATAAATGCTTTACACACCAATAAGTCTGTAAATGATACAAGCTGTTAGCATATAAAATAGGGTATTAAATATTAAACACCCATTGCACACCTTTAAATTAACAACATAGATTATGCAATGTAAAAAAGAAAAGGAGGGGCAAAATTAAATAAATTTGAAAAATGGATAGATAGTAATGATTATAGAATAGTACGAGAATGTAATATTTAGAAGTTAAAATAGATCAAGGCAGCTAATGGAAGAAACAAAAGAAATTTGCACTGGCAAAAGGAAAAGGAGCTATGTTAGCTATTAGATGTAAATACAGGGTGGATCAGACTGTACAATATCTCCAAAACTAAGCATTGTAGAAAGAAGTCTTTTAATAAAAGTTATGGGTGAAAGTAAATGCCATTATTTGTGTTTTCTTTAGAGGACATTATGATGGTCATTTTAAGGTCAATTTAATTTTTTTAAATGGGAACCTACAATTAGAGTCAATTTAAATTGGCCCTAAAATGATGATCACAATGTCCTCCAAATGAAACATGACTAATGGCATTTAATTTCCCCCATAATATCAAGCAACACTTATTCAAGACATTTCTTTCTACAACGCTTAGTTTTGGAGATATTGCACAGTCTCAACTTAAATGGTCCACCCCGTATAGTACCTGATATAAACATTAACTGGTTGAAGAAAGTCTACAATATGGTGGTAGAGGCAAGATTATGTATGGTACAGAAATGTGGGGATTAGATGGTGGATGGGAATGCATAGGTAAGGTACAGCCTAAGACAAAATAAATGAGCAACAGCCAGAGAGAGGAGTTTGATTCGGAAAACATCGAAGCATTAGCTGACGCTGCATTCACAATACATGATTTAATACCACCCTACATTCATTTCAAAGCTATGCGATAAGTAGGAAGGTGCCTTTCAGTTTGGTTGTATTCATAGTAGCCGAGCAGAGAAATGCATGTGCATTGTAATTGGAACAACCTGGGTTCAAATCCTTGGCCTAGAGGTTTTTTTACTTTCTCTACTACGTATAGTAAGTAGGGGAAGTATTGTATTCCACCCAAAAATTCGATACCGAGATTTCACCGGAAATACATGTTTTGAGACCTCCTGAATCCAAAAAAAGCATTTTTGGAAACATGTCCATGTGTGTGTCTGCCTGTGAACAGCATAACTCAGAAACGAACAGTCGGATAAACACCAAACTTGGTATTTAGCTTCAGTGTCTTCCAGAGATGCTACACGAAGGTTTTCAAGAAAATCCCCCCACCCCAGATTACCCTTTACATGGAACATTTTTCGAAAATTTTAATTTTCTCAAAAATGGCTCTAACGATTTTGATTAAAATATCATATGTTTAAGATATTTTCATGACAAATAAAATGTATATCTTGAATTTTCTGGGAATGTTTCCAAAAGTATTCTTCATTGTGAACGACTTTTGCATAACTGGTAAACCATAAGAGATAGACAAAATTTTACTACACAAAAAATGTAGATCACGTTAAAATACACAATTTATGTCATATACATTTTTGTTGTTGAGTGAACCATTTTCGAGACATTGCTTGTTATTCCCTTAAATTTTTCAATACTTATTTTCTCAAATGGGAATTCGTTATTCATTTTTTTGTCTTGGATATGCAAAGAGTATTAATCTATGGTAAAGAGAATAGTGCTGCACATAGCAACCAGCTATTAAGAGATATGTCTGCTTATATTGGCTTTGCAAATACAAAACAAAGGGAACATAGTACGCCTTAAGCGATAGTCAAATATTTTTAGAACTGGTCGCTATGTGTAAAATGCAATTCTCTTTGCATGTCAGAAGATCGTTTCTGCAAATGTTTATCTCGATTAATATGAAATGGATGGAGAATAAGACCTTGTACAAGAGTAGAGAAAGTCATGCGAGTGTAACATATCAGATTTTTTTTAATTTAAATTTTAATTTCTTAAATATTTGGCAATGCCATATGTCACTGGCATGAGCATGTGCATGCAGTTCATATCCCTGGAGTTCTGCATGATATGTTAATAATTATACAGACTTTTGTATGCCTGAGTACACACATAAGGATGAAGCTACAAGATCTCCCCTTGGTTAGTGAATGTTGCTGGATATTCTGTGTCACAGGCTGCAAGAGTACTTGAAGTGCCTATATCTACAGCTACAAGGTGAGTGCAGTTATCCAGGGAAGAGATTTTTCGTCAACCTGATTTGGGTCAAAAACGTTTTTTCACTCCTCAGCGGGACATTGCTCTTTTAGAAGAGGCAGACAGCAGTCCCTTCTATGTGTCTACAATTACAAATAATTCTAATTTCCCTCTGTCGAACTGCACAGCCTTGCATCGTTTGACTATAGCAGGCTCTCTGCTTGATTAGCAGCATCTTACAGACAATCACAGATTATGTTGCCTTGCATTTGCAGAAGAAAATGTAAAACTTAACTGGAATAGGGTTATATTCACAGATGAGGTGACATTTTCATCTAAAAATAGAGAAAATCAATAATTGTCTACTGCCCCAGAGGAAAATATGATGCAAAATACGTGGTACAGTTGTATCACTAAGTATCTGTGTCATGTTGGGGTTGGATGTCATGAGATAGTCTAGGTGCGTTACGACAGCTTGATGTCACATTAAAATATAGCTAGCAGCATAAAAACATCCTCGAAAATATCATGGTTCCTTCTGTAAGGACTAGACATCCTGAGAGAATGACTGAACTCCAGCAGGATAACCACCCTGTCCACACAAATCCGCAGGTTTCAAACTGGTTCTCACAAAGGCAAGATATCACAGTGATTGACTGGCCTCCTCCCTCATTAGATTTGAATCCTAATGAAAATGTATGGGCAGAGCTGAAGAAAGTTTTGGAGTTAAATTGGGCTGCAAGACGAGAGGTTTTGTGGGATGAAATACAGGATGCTTCGGAGGAAGTATCCTTTCATGAAAATTTAACCAGGCATTTTATCATCCATGTTCCATAGAATGAGGGCAGTAAAAGAAACAGAAGGTTTACACACTCGATATTAAGTGAATTTCTATTTTTATTTGCTTTTTCATTTAGAATTATAATATTTACCTATTTCTTATTTAGATTGAAAATGAAAAGGAGAGTGTTTCAATCTTTGTGTGAGCATAAATGCCTTGAAATTAAATAAGCCTTAGGAATTGGAAATTAGAATATGTATAATAAACATTGCATTTTTCTGGAGAAAAAAAAAATAAAATTATGCTCAGGATATGAACCTTGGTAGGCCTTATTAATATGTACCTGCTTAAAACCACTCGTCTCTCAGTGCATATTCAGTAGCTGCAACTCGGTAAGAAAGGTGACAATAGAATGAAGCTAAAGTCACGCTTTCCGAGACACCATTGTGAACCGGTGGCAGGAACAATTTGGGTAGACAAAGATATGCTTCGAGAGTCTGCTCATTTTTTTTTTTTTGTCTTAGGGTGTACATAGGATGTTCTGTAGAGAAATGCTAGGGTTACCTAACACAAGACAGATAGCACAAATAGATCTAAATAGAGTGACAAGTAAGGGAAAGATAATGGAAACAGTACTGAAATATTCGTTCACAATTTTAAATTTAGATGAAGGAAATGTGGTGAGACAGAGCTTAGAATACCAAGAAAAAAGCTTAAAGAAAAATTGGGACATTAAGTAGTCTTCTTCTTTTTTCTCTGTTTAACCTCCTCTTATGTAGGACTTACAGGTGGGTGCCTGGGGTCAGAGGCCCGTCAAGGAGCAGACACTCATGGATCAGACAGAACATCCAGGATGGGTGATCAGCCCGATGCCTGGTATGGGAGGAAGGAAGTAGATGAAATGAAATGAAATGATAGTCAAATGGATGAAAGGAAAGGCGATGATGGAGCAGTTGGTGGAATGAATGGCGGGGGAAACGAGAACCCAGAGAAAACCCGCCCAGATGCCGCTTTGTCCACCACAAATCCCACACGCGGGTACCTGGGATTGAACCCGGGCCGCCTCGGTGAGAGGCAAGCAGTCTAACCACTCGGCCACAGCGCCACCAAGTAGTCTTCAAATTAACTTAAGAATAGGTAATGCATTAGGAGAGATGTGGAGAACAAAGCATATTTAGTGAGATAACAAAAGAGTTGCCTAGTTTTTTATATACCAATTAAAAGTACCTGGGAAAGAGAAAAATGTATAGACATAACAAAAGTATTGAGGAGTATGGAGGTTAAAAGGCTTGAGAAAAGGTATTCCAGTCCCATATGTGGTAGAAATGAAGATGTTGAACACAATTTTTAGGTGCAAAGAAACAGAAATTTGGAGAAAACAATGCATTAATAAGAAATGGCTTAAAATAGATAGAAATATAGCTATAAGTGAAATGTTTTATAAAGATAGGTGGAAAATAGGATAATATTTAAATAAAGTGAAGAATAAATGCATTTGGACAGTGAATAATAGCAAAAACTCGCAATGTAGAATTAAGAAAATTAACAATCAGTACAAGGAAGGTATTGTAAATCAGAATATTAGCCAGGGCTGAATGCACATGACTTTCTCTACCCTCTATTGTTTATTAGTAGATATACAAACTATTCTTACGAAAGCTTATTTTTCTATATACTACATTTTAATCCAAATAAACTTTTGCAGAAATCGCTACATTACACATTTCATTATAGATACAAAGAGAACAGGGAGTCAGATGTTTAAGAACTGGACGCTATATGCTGATCTTAAAATTCCATACTGTTTGCATGCAATCACGAAAAACAAGTGAATGTTAACAGGACTTTGCAAGAATATATAATTTCAACCTTCAATAATAGATGTCTCAGAAATGGCTTATACCCAAAAAAACTTATTTGCAATAAAATGTGTTTTTTTAAGAGATTACATTTTTTGTGTAGTACATTTTCATGTATTGCTTAACGTTTACCAGTTATACAAGATTATACAAAATTCCTTCTGAATGGAGAAGACTTCATAGGCTATTCCCAGAAAATTCAAGATACCTATACATTTTATTTGTCATACAAATATCTTCCATTATGGTATTTTAATCAAAACCATTGGAGCCGTTTTTTAGAAATCAAAATTTTAAAAAACGTTCCATGTAAAATGTAGTTTGGGGATTTTCTTGAAAATTTTCATGTTGCATCTTTAGAATATACTGAGCCCAAATGCCAAGTTTGGTATTTATCTGACTTTTCGTTTTTGAGTTATACTGTTCTGACACACATTTTTCTAATAATGCCTTATTGGAATTCAGGGGACTTCAAAGCATGTATTTTGGTGAAATCTTGATATTGAATTTTTTGATAGAATGCAATATCTTAGCTATGTATTAGGTACATGGTAGAGAAAGTAAAAATACTGCTGAGAGAGGAATTTAAATTTCTATTTCACTTCATGTGTGTTGTTAACCCAAATGGTCCCTCAACATTTCAGAGATACCCTCATCAAAGAATATGATTATAATTCTGTATAATAAATGAGTCTATAACGTCAAGCCTTTCAGTAACTTTCTTGGAAGTTCTGGCTTCTATAAGAGGTCTATACATACATCGAGCCAAAAACTGTTGTGAACTATCAGTGTTCTTTTTGCGGAATTCTGGAGTGTAATCTGAGTCTGGCCTTGCTATCTGCAAATGGCAGTATATGGAGGGACATTTGTCCTGATCCACTGATGGTTGGTTTTACATTACACATCAAAGGAATGTTCATGCTGTATTTCCCTGACATACTTCTTGAAGTATAATAATACCCTCAATGTTTGTGCTATGGGTGATCTGCTCTGAAAACATTCAGCTTGAACAATGTTCCAAGTACCTATATTTCCTTTCAACTCTTGGTAACCAAGGCAGTTTACGAGTTTCCTTACAGGTCTGTATGCAACTTAAAACGAAGTCACGTTTAGTACATAATTTCTAAGAAAGTGAGTGTTCACCCACACCTCTGTGACCATTCCTAATGGGCTACTACTCAGCAGAAGCAAAGTGGGCAACAAATAGCTAGATTTTGTTGAGCAGAATATCCTAACCTATACACCACAAAGTTATGTAATGTATGACTTCACAAATGAGTTTTTATAACACAGAACAGAGAAGAGTTTTAAAGGTTTTGCAAGATTTACTAACTGAGCCAATCTTCCATCAATGAATTTGAAGAAGAATGAGATAACTATAAGGTGCTTTTTCATCACAGCATTTGTATGTAACTTATGTGCCTAAAACATGAAAAATGCATATGTAACATATCCATGAAAATCACTCACTTGTAAATACTTACAAACTGCTCTTAAGAATAGATGTTTATTACAATGGGTAAGCTAAAAGCGAACTGAAAAACAGATAATGAATTTCAAAATGTAGTATGAATATTACATCTCTTTAAAAATTGTATATGCATTAAGTTAACTTAAGACAAAACAGATGCTGCTTAACTAGTACTACAGAAAGCAACGGTTCAATATTTTTTATATATATAAAACTCAGTTTGTTTAATTGGTTGTTTGTATTGAATACAAATCCAAATGTTGCATAGGTAACCTTTGACACAAGGCAAGGAAGATTGTTATTATTTTTGTGCTCTTCTTCCTCTCTTTCATCTTTTAATGTTTACTAACACCCCCCCCTCAAAAGAAAACAGTTTGTTACAAGTTGTCAAAACCTAATAACATGCAAGAAGGAAAGGGAAGGCATAAAGGCCACTGTTGAAGAGAGAGAGAGAGAGAGAGAGAGAGAGAGAGAGAGAGAGAGAGAGAGAGAGAGAGAGAAAGGAGTAAAGATGTAGATGGAGAAAAAGAAAGATTAATCCTTGCATTTAATACAGTGTTTCAAATTGATGTTACACTATTACTCAGCAATGAAATGAGACAGAAATACAATTTTTTGTTTGTATATGATTCAGAAAGCATAGAAACATCTGTTTATAAACAAACATGGCAGTGCATTTATCATTTGATGAGCATAAGCGGGTACTGAAATGTTGTAAAATGGAGAACATTGTTGAGGTTCAACTCGAAGTATTTGGTACACCACCACCAAATAAGTTTAACAATCACAAGAATCTGAAACAAATTTGCAGTCAATGGAACAGTGCAAGATGTGTTGAAAGAGGGGTGTGGAAGAAAGAGAAATTCCACTGATAACAGGAGTGTTGATGCAGCCATGCAGGCTTTTGCATGAAAAACATCATTGTTGGGAGCATACTGTGGCAGAAGGGGACGTTTTGAACATGTAGGGTTTAAGCAGTACAATACAACAAAAATTGCTTTTCTGTCTTATTTCATTGCTGAGAGATGATGTTTCCAAGAGCATATACATCATTTTGAGACACTGTGTACAATAATTCAAGAAAGCTGCAGGTTCTGCTAGTATTCAGTAAAGAGGAACATAAGAAATATTTATTGAAGATCTATGCCCCAGGACCTGATTTTAAACATCAGCAGCATCCCCTGTGAGCATTTATAAAGGTGTATGTCACTGTATAAGGGAATATTATCTAAAAAGATTTGAAAAATGACAATATAATAGCCCTGGTAATAATACAGTTTGAAATTAAATGTACACTGTTATAAAAAGAAATTTATTTTTATTTTACATTAATAAAACACATTATTTTATTAGAAATATTTATTCTATTCATTACAAAATTTTATTTATATGAAAATGGTAACAATACATGGAATGAGGTAATGTAAAGCCCCAGTTACAATGGATGACTTTGTTCACTATTGTGGAGCAGTTTTACATGTTCAGCAACCAGCAACTTCCATTGCAAAGAGATTAAGTTCAGATGTCGGCATTCCAATGCAGATAATTAATTCACTGTGTAGGGAGTGAATCTGCATACCTGCTAAGAAGTTTGTTGGTCATCAGTGAATAAAGTTTCGCAATGTAATCAAGGCTTTGTTAATGACAAATGTAGATCATTTACATAAAGTTTGTTTGCATGTTGCTATAAAACCTCAGCAGAATTGTGTACTGCATAGATTGCTAGAAATGTTATAATTTTAGGTACATTTTTCATAGCACAGACCTATTGGCATCACTTTTTTCATTTAAATTCTGAATGCATAAAAAAAACTAATAAATTTTTGCATGTACAAGTTGAATTTTTATAATGTAACACAAGTATTTTAACAAACTTTGTCAACAGGTTTCAAAATTGTTTTATATTGGTATAAAATGTTGGGTATACAGAGAGCATATATGTAATACAAAAACCATGACACTCCTAAACCAAATATGCTTACAGAATTGAAATTATATAAAGAGTCTGAAGAAAGTTTGATAACATATTTTAAATTTCTTGAAGTTGATATTATAGAAAAAATGAGTCAAAAGTTGAAACACGCAACATCACCTACATTTTTTACATCTTGACTGCTTTTGAGAGGTACTTGCTTCTGACAATGAGAGCAAGTAGCTCTTGAAACCGGTCAAGATGCAAAACATGTAAGTGATGTTAAGTGTTTCAACTCTGATTCATTTTTTTCTATAATTTAAATTCACATCACTATTACTAGCTTATCCAAAATATTATATAAATTCTTGAAGTTGGTGTAAAATTAAGGTAGTTATGTGGACAACCTCATAAAAATGTATATCTTTTAGGAAAACTGCGATATTCATAAAGTTATATAAATGGGAATCTTAAGAAAATTGATATTTTGTGTTGTATTTAAATCACTAAAGCAACATAAACTTTCGCAAATAGCTTTGGTTGACTATAACCTCTGAAGATGCATGGATAAGCACAAGAAATGGCAATTTAGTGATTACCAAGGTAAAACACATGTGCAAAAGTTTATATTAAGTGACTTAAGAAAATTTCTGTGAAATTCATGCAAAATTAAGGAAATTTATATTTTAACGAAGATTAACTATCCATAATAATTAATTTTATCAGTGCTGCCAATGTAAAGTTGACTGCTATGTTTACATTTGTGCTTCATTTCGAAATAACATTTTCACTAGCTCCAAAACAGCCCATTTGTGGCTCAGTAGTTCTTTTACAGCCCAATCTCGCTCTTACTCATCATTTATTGACAAACTTTAAACTTTTCAAATTCACTACTCTGTGTAATTAAGTACGTCATTAGAATTTATCCTCTTGTGGTTATTTCATTCTTACTGGCAAGAAAATGGTTCTTCCCAGTTTTACCTTCTACACTCATCTGAATCTTTCATATTTAAGATTATTACTTTTATTTTTAACATAGCAGTAAACAATCTGTTATATACGCTTCTCAAATTTTTCTTTTAATCAGGTGCCACCTCAAGCCCTTCACCGTATCCTTTGGTATAGAAGCTCACTTCCTGGCTGCACCTCTATAATTTTTGCCTATTGGATATTAGGGTGAAAACAAATGCATGAACTGTACACGTTTCCCAAAATCTTCAAAGAGATTATTGAAGAAACTATTTTCTAACTGCTTCTCACTTCTTTTCAGGATTCATTTCTTGATGCTGAAAAGTAGAACATGAAATTGTACTGTATTTTAAAGTTTTCACATACTTCATCCGTTTTACTAACATCATCTTGCACAGTAAACGGAGGAAGAAACTCTGATCATTGTAAACTAGCAAACATTAAAATTAGTTATGCTATTGCCACACCTGTATTTTAACAACCAGAAGTATTCTCTCTGTGTTGGACTCGTAGCCAAATACATCCCCCAAGAGGGGTTAGTGTAAATAATTTTGGATCAAATTTTATAGGAATCATGGTTTTCTCACATATATGGAACTCATACTTGGACAGTAGACTTACAAGTGCTACCAAACTCTGCACCACAGCAAAACGCATTCCTGAAACATTACAAATATCTATTAATAACATTCAAAGACATCTATTATATAATGGGTTAAGGATATAATTCTGTGGTTAGAAGTTGCAAGCTGTTATGTGCATTTTTCATAAACTTCAAAACATGTTTTAAAGCTTATCTCAGAAAAAGCAAGTAATGTTATGTCTGTATATTGGTATGTCAGGATGTCCAAAATGCACAGACTATACCAGAAATGCTAGGAATTTGAAGTTTACAAATTCTTGTCAGTATAGACACTAAGGATGTGCATAAAATAACATAATGATTACATTGTAACAGTTAGCTTAATGTAACGATTATAGAAGTGATGGAGACAGACATTAACTTGTTACTCAATAATGGTTATAAAAGTAACGAAGATAGTAACTAGTTATCTTGTTAACAGTTACTAAAGTAACGGAGACGGTTACCAAGTCTGGGTGACATCATTCACTGCATGTGCATTGGTATCACTTATCAGAAACTAGTCACCTCAATTCGTTATTAATTCGTAAACAATTAATGCTGATTTAGTAGCAAAATACGCATGTGCCGCTAAGCTCAAACAATAATACACAAGTTTAAATAGCGGTGAATCAAGATCCAAAATTGCACAATTTCAGCAAGTCTACTCTGTAAGTATGCTTAAAGAAAGTAAAATTTCTCCAACTTTTCAATGTGAAAAGCATGCATGAAGGTGTGTGTCTACACTTTCCGCTGCTTTGGATTTATCATGGATATTTACGCCTTTAACCTTGCATGACAAGGAATGATAAAAGACAGATATACAACAGGGTTAAATCAGTATATCCAGAATCATACCTCAAAGGTGAAAGGGTTGTCCCATTACCAAAACCACCATAATATTAAGTTGAATATTTTTTATTAATACTGCCCAACTACATGCTTTTGGCCTTGATTTGCATGAATGTAATGATTTTTTTTTTTCACTTACTCATAGTTGATTCCATCTGTACACTTCTGGTGCAAATACTTTAGCCAATAGGGATAAGGCAGCACCAAAGAATACATCTTGGTGTGCTTGTGTATATGTGCTGGAATATAGAAGCAATTACAAACCACCGTAGTAATCAAAGTGTTGACACAGCTAGAGGATCTTCTTTTAAGATTGCATTAAATAACAAAAGCCTTTGTCAGCTTGTTCATATTGAAACATAGTTACAGTTATTGGTAACCATTAATGTAATGTAACTGTGAACATGATAACCATGAGAACAAATAACTTAATTGTTACTGGTAACTGTTACATGTAACCACTAACACATGGTAACTGTGACAGTTATAACTATTACCCAAAAAGAACTGTTTGTCAGATCCCAAATAGATGCTCTAAAAATCTGAATATCACACTTCTTTTCATTTATAGGGGTAGATTTAGAGGGTTAAAATTTAACAAAAACCCATAAAAATAAATTTATGAAGGCCACATATGACTTATGAGTTCATTTGTAAACAACTAATGATCTGAGACCAGAATGTAACATATGGACTTCAGATTAAAATGAGTTTCTTTTAAGATGTTAAAACTATCCTTATCCTTTATTTTCAACCGCATATACAGGGCCACTTATGGGGAGGAATGATGCCATAATTGCGCCATTAGGAACATTTTTGAGAGGGAATCCAAAATTATGGGGAATACAAAAATATTGAAGTACATTAATGCAGGTACTATAAACACATTTATTCAATTTTTACTTTCTCTACTACGTATAGTAAGTAGGGGAAGTATTGCATTCCACCCAAAAATTCGATACCGAGATTTCGCCGGAAATACATGTTTTGAGACCTCCTGAAACCAAAAAAAGCATTTTTGGAAACATGTCCGTGTGTATGTGTGTGTGTCTGTGTGTCTGTGAACAGCATAACTCAAAAACGAACAGTCGGATAAGCACCAAACTTGGTATTTAGGTTCAGTATCTTCCAGAGATGCGACACGAAGGTTTTCAAGAAAATCCCCCCACCCCAGACTACCCTTTACATGGAAGATTTTTCGAAAATTTTAATTTTCTCAAAAATGGCTCTAACGATTTTGATGAAAATATCATATGTTTAACATAATGTCATGAGAAATGAAATGTATATCTCGAATTTTCTGGGAATGTCTCCAAAAGTATTCTTCATTGTGAACGACTTTTGCATAACTGGTAAACCATAAGAGATAGACAAAATTTTACTACACAAATAATGTAGATCGCGTTAAAATACACAACTTATGTCATATACATTTCTTTTGTTGAGTGAACCGTTTTCGAGATATTGGTTGTTATTTCCTTAAATTTTCCAATACTTATACTTTTTCTCAAATGCGTTATTCATTTTTTTTATGTCCTGGACATGCAAAGAGAATGGAACGCGCCACATAGCAACCAGCGTTAAAATATTTGACTATCGCTTAAAAGCTACCATATTTCCCTTGCATCTACAAGAAAAGTACCAATAAGATTGACATCTTGGTATCTCGATTAACATGAAGCATATGGAGAATAGGCGTTTGTAAAATTAGATTGTACAAGAATAGAGAAAGTCATGTGAGTGTAACACATCAGATTTTTAATCAAGTACTGTAATTTTTTTTAACTTTAAGTTTGTTAATCTAAAAGTGTCTGTATCCCCGCCAAAAGTAATGTTAAGCATCTGGCTTCCTAATGAATGGAGGAAAAGTTTGCACATGCTCAAAATCACAACTGCAATGCCAGGGCTGTATTTAGGGGGGGGGGGGGGTTCTAGGGTTCAAACCCCCTCCCAAAACTTCTGACAGTTTTATTTATTTAAATTCATAGCAATCCAATATGGGAAAATGTCATTAGATAACAGTAAGTCTATTGCTAATAGCACATTTACAAAAAAAGGGAAACTTAATATTGTCGCCTTACATAGGTAAAGTGACCATACATCCCAGTTTTCAAAGCAGTCTGCATGTTTTGAGCTGTAAGGTAGAATATCTTCATTCTGGTGAGTTTTTCTTGTCTATATAATGTCTCCAAGCAATTTTCTTATCCATGTAACGTCTATATACTATGGAGTAGGTACATGGTAACTGTGAGGTACTGTTAAGTTTAGATCTACTTGTGGAAAACCCCCCAAAACTTTTTTCTGGGTACGGGCATGTGCAGTGCTGCAGCGGCTAAATGTTAAAATGGTTCATGCTTTAAAAACATGTCTCGGATATAAAAATATCTCTAGAATGAAAAGATAATAACAGAAAGTTGCAAGTTATCTAAATGGTGTATAGGGCTAGAATGTTAGCAAACAAGCTCTCTTAACTGTATAGTATATACAGTGCTCAGATGTTAGAAATTGTGCTAGGTGGGTATTATAAAGCAGGCACAAACTCTCCTAAGTTTTAAAATACCAACGATGCTAAGGAAAAGGTGCAAATTCCCCTATGGTATGGCTCACAAAAACAGTAGAAGACAATAGAGCTCCCCTGGTTGAAGGTCTACTTGAGCCACCTCTACACAAGTGGGCCCTTGCCCTACAGGGATCTAATGGGTTATCTATGCAATACAGTTAACATGAATTAAAAGCATGCATAAATAAAATGCCACTTTTATTCTAATTATCTTCTGAATTCTGCAAGCAATGTAGTTAATATCATTATTTAAATGTTTGCTTCTAGTTGGATTTGTTTTTGCTTTTGATTTTTCCTTCCTTTCTTTTCTATGCTGCATATTCAATATTTTCTTTGACTTTATTGGTTATGATAACCACATCTTCCTTAACTAACACACTAACACTTAAGGTTAAGTTTGTTAATCTTCAGTAGAAAGTCACATCCTGGAAGAAAAGCCCTTACCTATACAAATTCTTGGCCCTTCACCAAAGGGCAGGTATATGTAATGGTGACGCTTGGCCTTCTCTTCTTCATTAAATCTCTCAGGATCAAACTTTTCTGGATCTGGGTAATACTTTGGATCATAGTGCATTCCTAAAGTTGACACCATGATTTGTACACCTTTCTCTATTACTGTATTACTTCCAGGAATTTTATAATCTTCATTACACTGACGGCTTAAGAATCCTGGAGGGTATTTTCGTAGAGTCTCTGTAGAAAAGATTGGATGTTCAAATTATTTCACTTGCTAATAGTATGTACATTATCATCATCACCATCAACATAATTAACATAAACGACATCACTATACTGTGATCATCATCATTCTCATCACCATCAACATAACCACCACAGTCAACTTCATAAATATCATCATCATCATCAAAGCTGTCTCCATCAACATCACCACCATTAACATTATCCTTATCCCCACCAACATCACTAACACCATCACCATCACCACAAACGAAACTATCAATATAACTGTTACAATCAACTCCATCAGATCATTATCATCATGTACACCATAAAACATAATCACCACAGTCAACATCATCATGCACAATCACCACAGCAAACAGCATTATCAACATAACCACTACAATAAGCATCATACATATCAACACTATCAAAATAACCATTACAGTCAATACCATTAACATCATCACCATAATTGACACAATCACCATCATTATAACACCACTTTCTTCAACATAATCATCACCACTGTCATCAACATAACCAATGCCATCGTCAATACCACCAGTAGCATAGCCAGAAAAATATTAAGGGAAGGGTTTATGTATAGGGATCCATTTTTTAAACAATTTATATCAATTCAAATGATAAATATGAATTAATCCTGAGTTGAAATATTTAAATAAATTAATTTTATATTCACAGATTAAGTTAAGCAATTGGAATTAAAATTAGGATAGGATGTTTTGCAAATGTGTTATGATGAAAATTAATGACACTGTGAAGCATTTTATATTACCACTGCAGACTATTTTATTTCACACAAAATACGGTTTCTAGTTATGTTACTGGGAGATATTGCACTCATATGGAAACCACTCAAATTTAGTACTGAAATGAAAACATGCCCCGATACCTTAACATCTAAAAGTACAGTTTCTGTTGTTGTCACCTTTGGCAATGTTGTCTAGACATGTGGCGTAAATATAGCACTACCAGTGATACCATTAGGAAGTGTCTTGTTCCCACCAACCTAGAAAGATGCTATTATTTTAACGAAGCTATTTTTGCTATAAATGTTTATATTTTTTAGCAAGCAAGGTTTCAACCCCCAAAATCCCCCCAGCTACATCTCTAATCACCACCATCCAATATTATCATAGCACCATTACTATCATCATCAATACCATGATAAGGAAAACTACATGTACTGCAAAGTTTAAACTACACCAATGAGAGAAAAGGATGAAGTAACTACATATATTGATAAAATTTATGAGAACCCAAACTTGGAGCTTTAATATTAAAAGAAAAAAGTCACAATAATATCAACTTAGAAGAATCAAATAAAGCGGGTATGTTATGTGTAAATATCTTACCTGAGAGAACTTTATTCAAGTAGCCCATTTCATGAATTGCTTCATAAGTAATTTTATCACCATGCTTCTCCAGAACTCTGTCAATCTCATGCTGTACTTGTGTTTGAATGTCATAGTTCATTGCCAGTTCATATAAGCAGAAACTTACTGTGGCCGAAGTACTCTCAAAGCCACCGATAAAGAAAGCAAACGCCTGTGCTGTTACTTGATCCAGAGTAAGCGTTATATCTTCTGTAAAAATTGAGACTTTAAATTTAATATCTGCTGTAATACGTTGCATATATGTACACAAGATTTAAATAAATTTGCTATTTATGTTTCATTACGTAAATCCGTAATAGTTATGAGTCACTGAATTTACAGTTGCTTTTAAAATTAAAAATAGTGAGTTATTCCTCAGTCCTTCCAGATGTCAACATCTCAAAAGGTTTTAAAATTTATGTATAGTATGACTTTGAATCTGCCTACAAAGCTGTAAAAACTCCTTCTTTAATGTAAAGTCAAAAAGGGGCTCCTGTACATTTTACAGGTAAATTGTAAAAGTTTGAAAAGTATTTACATGAAAGTAAATAATTAGGGATGGGATATCGATACCATACTCGGTTTTGTATTATTGAAAGTTGTAGCGTTTTAACTTTATGCTAGATATGGAATGAAAGGAGTCGAGACTTCATGTTATTGCCTCGCAAGTGTCCCTAAAGAGTTGCTGGACTATAATTTTTATAAACCTTGACTGTGTTTCCTGTGGGTGAATCAATGTAACATTCCATAAGCTCTTGTGTCTAAATGAAAACATGCAAACTAGTGGGGAAAGGAGTAGAGGTACTTGTGTAAAATGCAGTGTTAACTGAGATGTGAATGAAGCTGATAAAGGTGATGCACCAAACCACGTTTCTGCAATAGCCTGACTTAGTGACTCACTCTAGCCATTACATTTACCTACTCCAGTGACCAAAATCTGTGAATCCAGCAGAAATAAATCAGAACTTAAGACGTGAGATAATACAGGCCATGGATATATTCTATCTTTTCCTCCATCTAGTTTGTTTACACAGCCAAACTTGGATCACGAGCCTAGCTTACTGATATACTGAATGACTAATTTCCATAATATGGATAGAAAATTGTTTAAAAGAAGGCTTTAGCACAAAATATAGATACATAAAAATTATATATATATATATTATTATTATTATTATTATTATTATTAATCTTGATTAATAATATGGGATATATAATCTATAGCATTTTTAAGATAAAAAATTGCTGCCGATTGTAGAATGTCAAATAGGAATAACTTCAAAATCAGCGTACAATACAAAATTGGTTATATGTGTTTATACATAGAAAACTACTAATACGAACAAGCTGTCGCTTTACAGTTTTTTATAAAGTGAGTAGGTATCGAGAAATAGTAATATTGTCCCATCACTATAAATAATGCCTACAATGATGTCTCAATTAGAAAATGGCATGTCATTAAGACCTGGGCCCTGTTAATAACTCATAAACTCTGTCAAAATAAATAATATAATGGAGTCTGCAAATTATAAGTTACAGTTAATTCTGCTTCAATTCCAGTAGTGTGCCTGCATTAGTTATGACTTACAAACATAAGCATGCATTCTGGTATATAATTTAGAAGCAATAAAATATATGTATGTATACAAGTATGGTAAATATGTTATCTTTAAGCTCTCAACTTCATAACCTGCAACTAGCACAGCTATAAGTATTCTTTTGTACTGCTAAAGCATGACTTTGATCCCAAAAGTGCTAAATGTATTCCTTTGTAGGTGTTAGATAATTACTTACTTTTTCCTGTGATGTTCTTTACATCATCTGAATCAGGATCAACAGAACCGTAATTCTTCAACTGTATTAGTAGTTGCATGAAGTCATTCTGTTGAACATTATTCTTCTCTCTGTACTCCACTATGTCTTGCACGAGCTTTCTGAAGAAGTTGGCCATTTTGTGATCTGTGTTAGATATCCTGAACTGTTTCTTCAGAGATGGAGCTATAATGAGTAGCATGTTTTTAAGTGATTGTTTTAGAGTTGGGTTGAAAATCCGTAGTGCCCATTTCCTGAACTCATTATCTGAATTCTTTAGACTGTCGCATTCTACACCAAATGCACAAGAGGCAACGATATCCATTCCAAACCGTGAAAGAGTATCCTTAATGTTAATAACTTCCTGATCCTTGTTTTCAGCTATCATGTACGCCTGAAGTTTGTGCCCAATTTCTGCCATTGTCTGGAACATCATCTTCATTTTCCCTGAAGTAAACGTTGGACTCAGCTTGCTTCGCACATCTTTCCATCTCGTTCCCTCCAACATGAACAGATTGGACGATATTGGATCAAGTTCTTCATCTAGTTCAAAACCATGGCTATGAAAATGCTCAAAGTCCTTTACTATTACACTCTTGATAAGGTCAGGGTCTCTTACCAAGAGTATAGGCTTGTGAAATTGATAGAATCCACCATATTTTTCACCTTTTAGTTGTTTATAAAACTCTGCATACACTACAGGTAATGATTTCTTTCCCAGCATGACAGCAGAAACATTGCCAAATGGGAACGTGGGTTTGATATATTTAACAGATCTTTTCTTCCAATAACCATATTGCTTTTTAAAGTAAAGATAAACACAGATAATGACCAGAGCAATTCCAGCAACCAAAAACTGAAATAATGCCATTCTTCAGTGTGTTGTTGAATTCTGCTGCAACCTGCAAATGTTTCAGATTTATTTAGTCCAATAAGAACAGCATGTAATAGATTGCCACTTTTATTGTCTCTCTACAGTAATAATCATTATTCAGCCTATGATGCATGTCACTTTATCAAAATGTTATCAGAAAAATATCTTTTTTTATATCTAATCTCTCAACAATCTTCAGTTAAGTGGACCTCTGCATTATCACCATTCTTTTTCAAGTCATATATCTACATGGCGAGAATATGCTGTCATTGTGATGACATAATAACTGATATTATATATATACACTATCAACATCATATGTACAATAAAATGAACAAGACAAATGAAAGGCAGAAAGTTACAGAGGTATAGCAGTATAGAAGTGCAAATAATGGTTCATTACAAAACGAAACGGAATGCAGTAGAATTTTAATTTTAAAACTTCTATTTTCAACTATAATATTCTATTTTTGTAATTAGGTTTAAAATATACTATTGAAAAGTTTAAATTAAAAAAATAACAAAACGCTCATCATTATATATATATTTACTAGATACATCTTCAATGGTGGTGGTGTATGTTTTATTAAAATACCTTTTTGTCAATAAGTAAACATATCATGTGATAAACAAGAATTTATATAAATATCAATTTTATGTTCATGTCAAGCTTCTTCTGAAGAATTTAAGATAATTATTGCATATAAATTGCATACTTAATGAGATGTGCAGTTTGCTAGAATCAGTGTAGTTAATTTTCTATGAAATTTAATGGCGTCGTTGTTTCAAACGCTCCCCATGTGGCCTACCTTCGGGGGATACCTCATTCCACCAAATAAGACTGGTCCCATTTCTGAGATGGAGACACCCAGCGGGTGGAATCCTTTGCCTCCGATGAGGATGGCGGTGAAATGAGTGTAGGGTTACCATCCGTCTGGTTTTTGTCGGACATGTCCGGCATTTACGTGGTTTTATGTACGCCCAGCAGGCATTTTAGTTTTTCTCTTGAATGTCCGGCATTTTCGCGTAACAATATATCGTAAACATTCTTTCAGTTGTGTTTAAGCCTTGCGAGCATATTGTTCTCGCATTATTCGCAGTGCATAGTGGAACTGTGGTGGAAACATGATTTTGATGCCGATAGTGAGCGAATCCATGCACTGTGATGTAATTGATTAGTGCCACTTATTGAGATAAAGAAAAGCTACACAAATTGTCCGGGTATCGAAATAAGCTGCGCTATTAGTTTTTCAACAAGATTTTTCTGCACACATGTCATACAGTGGATGTAGATATTCGAGTGTATATCAAACGTTCATCTGATTGAACCGTTTTAAGTATGTCATCTTCTCATACAGAAACTGGTGAAAACCAAAAAAAGACGGTGTAAATTTACAGATAAACTAAAAGTAAAGTATCCCTGCTTCACGCATTGGCAGAAAGAAGATATGCCCGAAAAGTGTCAAGTTTTTTTAAAGAAATGTCTGCATTTGAGAATTTTGAGTTGGTAACCTACAGCTTTTATCGTGAACTCCGAACCTCTTGGGGTCTTGGGGATACTTCATATGAGCAAGTCAGAGGTGAAGGCGTGGATAGGACTGGCTTAGAATCGTCACCCCAAAGCCGGGAAACGAACCCTGGACCCCAGCACAAGAGCTGGAAACGAAACTACTGCGCTAACCCAGCGACCTTAAATTTAATGTAATAGGGAAGAAAAACAAATCACACTTTTCCTTTTTGAAAATTGAAAGTAAAGTCATTTTATTTTCATTGTCTTAAATTCATATTTCCATCAGTCATTAGAGCCATACCCAAAACATTCTGATGTTATGCATTCACATAACTTTATCTCTGTCGTGTTTTTATATAGCTCTTACAAAAGCTTATTTTTATGTACTTCATGTAACTCTACAATGATGGCAAACACCTTTGCAGAAATAATAGTTCTTTCACACATGTCGTATAGAACAAAGTTGGAAAGGTAAAATCCGATTGAAAAATTCAATGCCATAGCCGGGATTAGGTTAGAGTAACAGCACGGAAAGCTGAAGATCTTTTGCAGGAATAGTTTCATTATACATTTTGTTGCATGTACAAGAGGGATAGAGGAAAAGAAATGAGTAGCCAGATGTTTAAAAGTGGTTCACTATATGCTGGCCTTGAAATTCCATGCCCTTCTCATGACATCGCGAGAAAATGCTGAATAAGGATAGTACTTTTAAAAAATGAGCAACTGTTGAAAAATTCAAGCCAATAATAACGGGTGTATGAGAAATGGCTGATACCACAAAATACTATAAGTTGTTTGCAATAAACTGTGCGTTTTAAAAATACCTACATCTTTTCTGTAGTAAGTTTTTGTGTGTAGGTTATGGTTTATCAGTTATACAAAATTCCTTCCAAAAGAAGAGGATTCACGAGTTATTTCCAGAAAATTCAATATATACATTTTATTTGTTTCTACATATCTTAAATATGTGATATTTTAATCAAATTCATTAGAGCTATTCTTGAGAAAAAATAAAATAGGAAAACTAGCATATAACGGATATTTTGGGGTGGAGGGATTTTGTATTCACGTATAAAATAAACCCCACAAATACAAATCATTCAGAGGATAGACAGTACATCCCTGAGCACAGAGAGATGTCCTCACGAGAAAAGATATCATAATCAAGCGGGATGGCTCAGGTATTGTGTCTGAGGCCCGCATTCGGGAGGTCCCGGGTTCAAACCCCGTGGGCTCATCAATTTGACTCTTTTTTTTCTTTTTTTTTCTCGTGGTTTCCTCTAAGTCGCCAAGGTAAGTGGATACATAATGCCAAAGATTCTTCTTCTGGTAAACAGTTCATAAGGCTGGTTCACAACCAACGAGAACGAGAAAGTTGAAATACATGTATTCAAATGGGGATGTTCACAACCGACGGGAAGCCTTCCGGGCCCCGGGAACGGGAAAGAAGAGTTGCCCAACTTTTAACTTTCTCGTTCTCGTTCCCGGGCACGGCATATTAGATCTCTATTGTGCATATTAGACTCTTCATTCTAGAGGTTATTCTAAGCGGCCGTGACATGAAACAGCCACTAGTGCTCTCTATAGTCGCAAGCTGGAAACATGAAACTAGAAGGAATTAGTAGTAAATGTGCTTCCTAACCTCATCCTGACACCCCCAAATCTAATCAGTGTTGGTTCCTCTGGTGAAGGGATCATTTGTAGTTTGTTTATATGCAACTCAAAACTGGCTATTACCTAAAAAACAATGGCGAAAGCTACAAAGAACAGCTAAAACCGGTGGAAATGAAAAAAGAACAATAAACAATTTTAATGTATGCCATTAAATAAAGGAATGAAAGCTTGGCATAAGTAGAGGGATCGGAAATGTAATGGATATACATTTAGATAATGTTTACTCTATCGAATTTTGACGTTGGCTTGGCTAAATTGTAAGTAGGTGAAAAAATGTCATTGGTCAGTTAAAAACAAATGAAATCCCAATGCGCAAAATCGACTTTCACTTTGTGATCGATATGCATTCCCGTTCTTGTTACCGGGCTGTTGTGAACCAATATCTTGCATGGTGCATTGCTTCCCGTTCTCGTTCTGGTTACCGTTCTCGGGCGGTTGTGAACCAATCTTTAGTGTCTAGCTAGCGCCTCTTTAATGACGATAGCCCATTCTTCTCTAATTTCTGCCTGTCTCCTCCCTCTTCTAATCCCCATGCTATGCAAATCACTCTTCACATAATCCAACCATCTTAATCTTGGTCCTCCCCATCTCTTCTCCCTTAAGGTTTGCCTTCAAAGATCTTTTTAATAGCTCCACCCCCATTCATCCTAATCACTTGCGCAAACCATTCAATTCTTTTGGCGTTGACAGGTGTTACTATATTAGGTTATTTATATAGTATATTTAGTTGTGCGTATTTTCCACCCCTCTCTATTCTTTATCGGTCCATAAATTTTCCTCAATATTTTCCTTTCCCATCTTTCCAAATGTGATTTTATACCTTCTGTCATCACCCAGGTTTCACATCGATACATCACAATTCGTTTGCTTCGACAGATATCGTGTTTTCATAGTTTTAGCCACAGCAAATACTGCTATTACATGCAGCGAGTCTCTCTTTAATATCTTTACTAAAATCATTATCAAAAGTGACCAATGAACCTAAATATTTTAGTTTATCATCTTCGTTATATAGTACATCATTTATCACTATTTCATTATCCTCATTTCTTGGCTTTACCTTAGATGTCATATATACAGTTTTTTGCACATTAACTTCTAAATCTAATTATGTCGTTACATTCGTTGTTTGCTCATTACCACCTTCAGTATAAAGCAATAGTACTAAATTATGAGAAATAAAACGAAAAAATGAATGTTCTTCCATCTATCCACAGATAATGAAAACACGTAGCCTGGACGGCACCCTAATGCCATCTGCCTGGCTCGTGTAGAAGCAGAGGTACAGTTGTATGTACATGCATCTGTGGGCATGTGACGAAGTAAGATAGTATGGTACAGGGATGAGACCTAGAAGGCTAACTGTCCGCCACACACCGAGCCACGAGGTAAACTAGTCGCGGGCATCCTTTCCCCAACCGGCTTCAAAGCGAACGGAAAGCTTTGAAGCCTGACCATAAACCCATCAGTAAACGATTAGTAGGGTCTTCCCATCCCTTAAACACAACACGTGGTCCTTTCTCCAGCTCCACCAAAGCAAAGCGTTGTTAAGATTTTATGGTGCTTGCGGTTAGGGAGGGTAGGGAACAAGTGTTTGGCTACTGCACAAAGGTCGCCGCTTGGGGATCCGAAGGCTGCGATGACCATATCTCCTAACAGTTCGCTCGCGATATGACCACATAGTTAAAGCAACGTCAAATTAAAATCAAACAAACAAATTTAAGCGTAGATTATATCCGTGAAGTAAGATGTCGGATATTATACGTCGTTAGCAGTGAAGTTAATGTTTATTGATTCACCAGAAAAAGTTTTATTGCCGGTTTTCAAAACATCTTATGTAATGCAAGTTGCACGAGGGGAAGAGAAGTTGTGAGGCCGGAGGAGGGAGTGGAAGTGAGAGGGAAGGAGAGAAAGTGAAGAAAAAAAAGTTTCCGTATTTAAAGCAATAAAGCTAGCTAGTAAATAAATAATTATAATTTTCAATAAACGACATCTTTTTCATAATTTTGATAATTTTACGTTCATTTTCCCCAATAATTTCTTCATATAAGTCCAAATCTAACTGTAACCATTGATTAGGAATAAGCAGTTATAGGAATTTCCAAGCATTACACCCAGAACGAAAGGAAATTAGGTTGAACTGTTACCGGACTTTACCAGTGACGCCATAGATAGCAAACCACCCCCCATCGCTCGTACAGTCGTTTGGCGTGTGCCGAACACTCAGAGACCGTGTTTTATCTGCTGCCAGTGACCCTAGGCTGCTATTGTGTAAGTTCTGTGTATTAATAACGGTTTGAGTATAGCTAACTTGCAGCAACTGCTTAAGAACTCATATACCTAAAATACTCGTACGTTCATTGGTATAAGAATGATCAAAATGGATAGGATACGCACTTTCTAGGAATGCCCTCGACGCGCGCGACACACACACCCAACCCAAATGGAAGTAAGACGAAAAAAATGCTTTCGTTCCAATACACACAGATACAAAACGCGAAGTCTGAGCCTCTAAGACTACTTAGTCGTTTGCAATAACTATTATTTTACCTGCGTTATTTGTGCAGAAAACCTTGCTGATGACGTGAAGTGCCTGTCCTGCTCTAAACCACAGAACAGCAAACTGACATTTGGTTTCGCCTGACGCCGGCTGAATCGCTCATCATGATGACGTAATATGAGTTTAGCAGCAGATAAACTGACCTTGAACGGAAACATTTAATTTCCGCCCATCACTAACGAAACTAAATGTTGGGCTTGGACCACGGTGATGGCGTAGGTGTCATAACCTCAGTGAAAGGTTTTATTTGTTAATTATCGTTTTCTATGTCTATCCGTTTCTTTTGTTCGGTTTAGGTAAGGTGGGATCCGTCCTGCATTTTACAGGACAGACCTTCCCCCCCCCTCAGATTATTGTTACGTATTCTATCTATTTTGATCATTGTTAGCCTAGGATCGTTTACATCAATCGAGACAAAAGCGATTACAAATGTGTTTTGAAACAGGTCTCAATGAGGAACATCGTATTTGAAGACTCACTGCTATGCGTTTCAACCCTCCGATGCAACGCATAGTCCAGACCACAAATTAACTGTCGAGACTATAAACATCTCGCATGAAAGCCGGCTAATCCATGGGACCTCTTACCTCTTGTTTACACAACGCAGCATTGCACTTCAACGATTTCCAGTTTCAGCAAACCCTTCAAATGAAAGCAGAAACATAATGGTTCGATTAGTCTTTAAAATATGGAATTAAATTATATTTTGTGTGAAGGGATTGCAGATAATTCTTTTATTTTCAGCTACGAACATTAGGAAACGTGCATTAAACAAGATGGACATTTATTAAAAAAATAAAAAGCCCAAAAACGATTAAATAAATTCCATAAGAATGCTTCATTTTACATAACATTCCCTATTTTTCATTAGTCACTACTAATCTGCCCTCTATCACGGAGGGAGGAATGTTTCTATAGTAAGGATGCCATCTAGCGGCAAATGCATGAAATCATGGTGCACTAATGATGTAATTGGAGAAATGGTTGTATAGATGGCGGTAGGAGTATCGAATTAGCTAGCGATGCGGAGGCCATGGCGGCCACCAGGGACGGGCTGGAGCTGGTATGTAAATATAATGAATTTCTTAATCTGTCAATGAAAGTTTTTCTCTTTTGCATGTATGATAATGGTTTTTATAGGCCGTTTAATATTCTAAGAGCATTTACACAGCTGGAAGCTTATTAGTTATGCTGTGAAGGATATGTGTTTTGACGTTTGTGTTTGTGTACTCTCTCTAGAATGTTGTTTTTTCGGTTATGAATATCTGGCGAAGACAAAATGTCCTTATTAATAACATATTAAACATTGTATATATACGCAGTTGTGGGGGTGATGATAATGTTTGCGATTTATGTATGTTTTGATTTCAATGTTAACAGAATATTCGGGAGAATCCACGAACCTATCCTTTCACCGGTTACGTTTTGTTGATATGTTGATGTGCTTTCATGTTTACACCTGTATAATGACAATGCTTTCATTGCATAAATGACCTGCAATTTTAGGCTTCATTTGTAAGCTCTCTTCCGCGCATTGGACCTTTTTTTCCGTTTTGTTACTGTCGTTTTATTATTTAATAGGTAAACAAACACAGTTGTAAGCTAAATCGCATTGCAAGTTGCTTTTGCACCCTGTTTCTGATATAAGGCTAGGTGCTTATTGAAAACAAATATTTAATTCTGACTCTTGCATTTTGATTACTGAGACGAAGGAGCTTTTCTCAAACACATACAATGCATATTTTCAATAATGATTACTTAACTAAACTCCTAAATTCAATTGTTTCGACAGTGGTAAAATTTTGATATGATGTGATTAACACAATTGAAATTAATTTTCAAGCAACTAGATAATAGACTTTCATAAACTGTAAACTTCGTACACAAAATGTGTTTTTTATCGGAAATGTAGTCACTATAATTTTGGCTTTTCCTGTTTATAACTTTTTGCTTTTCTCTGTCATAATTAGTATTATCCTGACTGTGTCTGTGCTGATGATTAGCATGCTAGCTCCAAATCCGGGTTCGATTCCCGGCTGAAGGGGGAATTTTTCTTTAGCCAGAATTATTCCCCATCCTCCATAAAGCCTGTATGAGTGAGAGTGTAAATATGATGTGAATTTGATGTTTATAAAGAAAATCCAAAGTAAAAACCCAGATTAACCACAATAATTAATGAGTGATCATTGTCAATGGGCAACTGTTTCAAAGGCAAAGCCGCCGATTTGACCTTGGATGTTAAAGGCGGCATATGAATGGAACAATAGTGTACACATATTCCTGTGTCATTCTGTACTTGCCTCTGTTGCTCTTTGAGTTGATTTTACTCTGCAAGGATGCATGGTTAATCTGCTGCATGCGTTGTACCAAAATACTCGTTCGTGTGTTCTTGAACATATTTAAAACACACCTACTTGTTTACTTCCTCTACCGCTTAGTCGGGGTATAGGAGGTATCGCCTTTGAATTAAAAATTCCATTCACAGGTTCCATCGAAATTTTCATTTCGAGGCCTGCTGAATAATAAATAAATAAAGCAAAAACTTGTTGAAAGAAAAGAGAAAGATCTCTGTGTGTGTGTGTGTGTGTGTGTGTGTGTGTGTGTGTGTGTGTGTGTGTGAGAGAGAGAGAGAGAGAGAGAGAGAGAGAGAGAGAGAGAGAGAGAGAGAACAGCAAACCCAGGTAAAGCCGCGCAAGCGGCTAGGTACTGTGGCGATCAGCAGCTAAGAGCGTTCCAGTAAAGTTCCCTAACCGCAAACATTTTTCCACATTTTTATCAACATTGTTTCTAACGATTCTGGTTAAAGCTGGCATAGCGGTTGTTGCACGAATACCTTTTTAAACTCGAATGCCTGCTTCATGCCGTGCAGATGGCATTAGCGTGCCGTCCAGTCTAACCACCGCCCTCACACAGATACCGGACAGTTAGCCTTCTAGGTCTCATCCCTGTAACCACCTGCTTCATGCCGTGCAGATGGCATTAGCGTGCCGTCCAGTCTAACCACCGCCCTCACACAGATACCGGACAGTTAACCTTCTAGGTCTCATCCCTGTAACCACCTGCTTCATGCCGTGCAGATGGCATTAGCGTGCCGTCCAGTCTAACCGCCGCCCTCACACAGAAAGCGGACAGTTAGCCTTCAAGGTCTCATCCCTGTAACCACCTGCTTCATGCCGTGCAGAAAGCATTAGTGTGCCGTCCAGTCTAACCGCCGCCCTCACACAGATACCGGACAGTTAGCCTTCTAGGTCTCATCCCTGTAACCACCTGCTTCATGCCGTGATGATAGCATTAGAGTGCCGTCCAGTCTAACCGCCGCCCTCACACAGAAAGCGGACAGTTAGCCTTCAAGGTCTCATCCCTGTAACCACCTGCTTCATGCCGTGCAGAAAGCATTAGTGTGCCGTCCAGTCTAACCGCCGCCCTCACACAGATACCGGACAGTTAGCCTTCTAGGTCTCATCCCTGTAACCACCTGCTTCATGCCGTGATGATAGCATTAGCGTGCCGTCCAGTCTAACCGCCGCCCTCACACAGATAGCGGACAGTTAGCCTTCAAGGTCTCATCCCTGTAACCACCTGCTTCATGCCGTGCAGATAGCATTAGTGTGCCGTCCAGTCTAACCGCCGCCCTCACACAGATACCGGACAGTTAGCCTTCTAGGTCTCATCCCTGTAACCACCTGCTTCATGCCGTGATGATAGCATTAGAGTGCCGTCCAGTCTAACCGCCGCCCTCACACAGAAAGCGGACAGTTAGCCTTCAAGGTCTCATCCCTGTAACCACCTGCTTCATGCCGTGCAGATAGCATTAGTGTGCCGTCCAGTCTAACTCACACAGATAGCGGACAGTTAGCCTTCAAGGTCTCATCCCTGTAACCACCTGCTTCATGCCGTGCAGATAGCATTAGTGTGCCGTCCAGTCTAACCGCCGCCCTCACACAGATAGCGGACAGTTAGCCTTCAAGGTCACATCCCTGTAACCACCTGCTTCATGCCGTGCAGATGGCATTAGTGTGCCGTCCAGTCTAACCTCCGCCCGTACACAGAAAGACGGACATTTAGCCTTCAAGGTCTCATCCCTGTAACCACCTGCTTCATGCCGTGCAGATGGCATTAGCTTGCCGTCCAGTCTAACCACCACCCCTACACAGAAAGACGGACATTTGCCTTCTAGGTCTCATCCCTGTAACCACCTGCTTCATGCCGTGCAGATGGCATTAGTGTGCGGTCCAGTCTAACCGCCGCCCGTACACAGAAAGACGGACATTTACCCTTCTAGGTCTCATCCCTGTAACCGCCTGCTTCATGCCGTGCAGATGGCATTAGCGTGCCGTCCAGTCTAACCACCACCCTCACACAGATAGCGGACATTTAGCCTTCTAGATCTCATCCCTGTAACCACCTGCTTCATGCCGTGCAGATGGCATTAGCGTGCCGTCCAGTCTAACCGCCACCGTCACACAGATAGCGGACATTTAGCCTTCTAGATCTCATCCCTGTAACCACCTGCTTCATGTCGTGCAGATGGCATTAGGGTGCCGTCCAGTCTAACCACCACCCTCACACAGATAGCGGACAGTCAGTCTTCTAGATCTCATCCCTGGAAATGCCATCTTGCTTCGTGCCGTGCAGACGACATTAGGGTGCCGTTCAGTCTAACTGCTTACATTGTCTGTAGATAAATGGCATAGCATTCGCTATTACCACTTATTTTTCATTTTACTATTATTTTAGCCTTAAGGTGGAACTTTGGGTCGTGGTATTAAATATCCAATCCGGTATTTAGCTTGGCGACTGAGGAAAACCACGAAGAAACCTCAAACAGATTGGTTGGCCCACGGGATTTGAACCCGGGACCTCCCGACTGCGGGCCACAGACTTTACCGCCTGAGCCATCCCGCTCGGTTTTATGAAATTATTGTACAATGATCTAGGAGATTTTTATGATGAATTCTCCCCTTTACTCCGTATGATTGTAATTTCATACAGTCCCGATTATTCCCAATAACGGATGGAAAATCTGATATTCACGCAAAAGGAACGTCTGACTTCCTTAACCTCCCACGACAATCTTCCAAGTTCTGAAAATGCTGCATAGACTATGTTCCCTTTGGCTGTGGTACAGACATCGTCACAATGGTCGAGTAACGTTTTAGATAATAAAAGTAGGTGAAATTTTAAACCTTAGCATATACAACGAAATAGGTCACCAAGTTACCTTGGAAAAGTCTGCGATCATCCAGAAAGATAATATTCTGAGTTGTTAAATACGAAATATCGGTTGACAGATTTCTAATGTTAGCTGGACACAATTTTCTCTCTTTATACATTATTTAGCATAACCTGCTAACGACCTTGATTACAACATAGGTAAGCACAAAGGAAATGAAGCAAGACTTTCTTATATGTGATTTATTTAAATATTTTAGCATTGCTATCGTATGCGTATGGCACCGTTATAAGCAATTCGATTCTCTCTTGTTTTGCTGCGTCTTCTGTTATCTAGTTGCTAAATCGTGACCGTCTATATATGTTTATTGCTTGTGATGACATATCGACGGCATTTGTCATGTTTTATATCCACTTTCTGTTTTCTATTCTATGGCAGTCTCAACCGGGGCCGCCCACGTGAGGAACATTTGGGGGGGGGGAGATACAAAAGTATTGAAGTAAATTAACGTAGATAATATAAACACATTTATTAAGATTTTTACTTTCTCTACCACGTATAGTAAGTAGGGGAAGTATTGTATTCCACCCAAAAATTCGATACCGAGATTTCACCGGAAATATATGCTTTGAGACCCCCTGGATCCAAAAAAGCATTTTTGGAAACATGTCCGTGTGTGTGTGTCTGTGAACAGCATAACTCAAAAACGAACAGTCAGATAAACACCAAACTTGGTATTTAGGTTCAGTATCTTCCAGAGATGCGACACGAAGGTTTTCAAGAAAATCCCCCCACCCCAGATTACCCTTTACATGGAACATTTTTCGAAAATTTTAATTTTCTCAAAAATGGCTCCAACGATTTTGATTAAAATATCATATGTTTAAGACATTTACATGACAAATGAAATGTATACCTCGAATTTTCTGGGAATGTCTCCAAAAGTATTCTTCATTGTGAACGACTTTTGCATAACTGGTAAACCATAAGAGATAGACAAAATTTTACTACACAAAAAATGTAGATCGCGTTAAAATACACAATTTATGTCATATACATTTTTGTTGTTGAGTGAACCATTTTCGAGATATAGCTTGTTATTCCCTTAAATTTTTCAATACTTATTTTCTCAAATGGGAATTCGTTATTCATTTTTTTGTCTTGGATATGCAAAGAGCATTAATCTGTGGCAAAGAGAACGGTGCTGCACCTTGCAACCAGCTATTAAGAGATATGTATATGCTTAAAGGCTACTGTATATCTATATTGCCCTTGCAAATACAAAACAAGGGGAACATAGTACGCCTTAAGCGATAGTCAAATATTTCTAGAACTGGTCGATATGTGTAAAATGTAATTCTCTTTGCATGTCAAAAGATCGTTTCTGCAAATGTTTATCTCGATTAATATGAAATAGATGGAGAATAAGAGTTTGTAAAAATAGTTTGTACAAGAGTAGAGAAATTCATGTGAGTATAACACATCAGATTTTTAATTGAGTACTGTAATTGTAACTGAGTTTGTATCTTTAAGTTTCTTAATCTAAATGCACTGCATCCCCCCGCCCAAAAAAACTATTTGAAGTACAATTCATATTGTATATTAATGTGGCGTATCAAATCATAATTTTTGGAAACATATAGATAAAAGGAACTATAACATTATAGCTACATTGTAGGTTTCAGAACGTATAAACTTATTGAATACTTTATTAGTCTAGACAGATACAATGAATAGGCACATTAAAATCAGAGCAATAAAATGCACGAATTAACATTTTATTTGTAATTTTTTTGCTGTAAATATTACGATATTTTTTATTTTACTTTCCAATCGTTTGCTTAAGCTTTTATTGTATACCAGTATCACAATAGCTACTATAGTACCTTTTAGACAGCCCCTTTGCGAAGCTTTCCAGCGGCATAAAAAATTAACTAAATTGTTGACATTGAGCTCTCAGAAAAATGCGGAGGGAGGATGGACACCCCTGATCTCAACGAAAAGTGAAACCCTTCTTTGCAAGCCTAATGTTTTCGTATTGTAGTACATGGACTTTGTGAATCTGTTTAGTCTTTTAGTACTTTATGAAACGAAATTAGCAGGCATTTTATATACCATATCCGTCAGAAAAAAAGTAGGGCTTTTCGATGTGAAAAAAATATCAAAATCGGTTGAGTGGTTGTCGAGATTAAGGCTAGTTCACAACCACCCGGTAACGGTAACCAGAACGGAAACGAGAACGGGAAGCAAGAAAATTTGATTCACAACAGCCCGGTAACGAGAACGGGAATGCATATCGATCACAAAGTGAAAGTCCATTTTGCGCATTGGGATTTCATTTGTTTTTAATGACCAATGATATTTTTCACCTACTTCCAATTTAGCCAAGCCAACGTCAAAATTCGATAGAGTAAACCATATCTAAATGCATATTCATTACATTTCCGATCCCTCTACTTATGCCTAACTTTCATTCCTTTATTTAATGGCATACATCAAAATTGTTTATTGTTCTTTTGTCATTTCAACGGGTTTTAGCTGTTCTTTGTAGCTTTTGCCATTGTTTTTTTAGGTAATAGCCAGTTTTGAGTTGCATATAAACAAACTACAAATGATCCCTTCACCAGAGGAACCAACAACGTTGATTAGATTTGCGGGTGTCGGGTTGAGGTTAGGAAGCACATTTACTACTAATTCCTTCCACTTTCATGTTTCCAGCTTGCGACTATAGAGAGCACTAGTGGCTGTTTCATGTCACGGCCGCTTGGAATAACCGCTAGAGTGAAGAGTCTAATATGCACAATAGGGATCTAATATGCCGTGCCCGGGAACGAGAACGAGAAAGTTAAAATTGGGCAACTCTTCTTTCCCGTTCCCGGGGCCCGGGAAGCTTCCCGTCGGTTGTGAACACTCCCATTTGAATACATGTATTTCAACTTTCTCGTTCTGGTTACCGTTCTCGATGGCTGTGAACCAGCCTTTACTCTACATCACATAATACAGATATTTTCTTTTCGTAACATTAGTGTAGATATAGGTAGATGCGAGATGAGATATTAGCATGATAAACAAAATGCATATCATGGATTTTCTGTGAAGAGCTGTGAAGTACATTTAATTATTATTGTTGCATTTCCAATGTTTTAATCAGTGTTCTTTGAAATGTTAAATAATAGCTGTTTCTCATGCGGTGTATGCAAAGACAGCTTATATCGAACTGTGGTTTAAACAGCTGACTGTCGTATTAGCGTAAAGCGTGTTATATAGAACTACTGTAAATGTTCGTTGAAATCATTTGCTTCTGGCTGATATATATCTGCTAACAGAAATATGAGTTTCCAATGAATATTTGTTGAATGTTGTGAATGATGGATAAAGTCCTACGTGTTAGGAATGTGCGTTCACATCCCCTTTGTTCCACCCTGTGTTCACAAAAAGTTAGAAAGTGTGTAATATAAAATTAGAAAAATAGCCCATTAAAAACAAAACAGTTTTGTAACGAATGTGGTTCACCAGGCTTTAAAAGGTTAAGAGAGAGGCATGCGCCGACCGTTATGTCTGTCTGTCTGCAGACAGGCTGGGGCAAGACTGCTTAATAAAATAACCAGGTACTTGACGGACCAGTAAATAGTTGTTGACAAACTGGGAACGGGAACGAGAATGAAAAGCAATTGACATAAGTTTGGTTCACAATACAGTGGGAACGGAAAGGGGAATGCTTATCGATAGCAACGTGGAAAGTCGATTCTGCACATTTTGAGGCCATTTGATGTTGACTGACCAACGACATATTTGCTTTCTCTACCACATATCTGTATGTAAGAAATAAATTGTATTACATCCAAAAATTGGATATCGAGATTTCACCGGAAATACGAGTTTTGAGGTCCCCTAAATACAAACTCTCAGTTTTAGAAGCAGGTTCGTGTGCGGGAAACGAAATTTCGAATAAATGTCAAATTTGGTGGTTAAGTTCAGTATCTTCCAAAGGTGCAACACAGAGATATTGAAGAAAATCCCCCACCCCAAACTACCCATTAAACGTAGATAAACGTCTTGTAGAAATACTTTCATGACACGTTTCGTCGTAGGTAGAAGAGGAGACTGAAGGGATGATCAAATGTTTAAAAACTGGGTCGCTATATGCTGACTGAAATTCCACTCATTTCCATGGCATTGCGAGAAACTATTGGATGGTGACAGCACTTAAAATATGAACAATTCAAACCAATAACAACGGATATCTCGGAAACCGCTATAATACAAAAATTCACATGAAATGAAAATGATATGTTTTAAGGAGATCTACGTTTTTTGTGTAGTACCTACGTTTTCGTCTATCGCTTAACGTTTAGCAGTTATACAAGATTATGCAAAATTACTTCCGAATGAAGAGGACTTCACAGGCTATTACCAGAAAATTCAAGATATACATTTTATTTGTCATGTAAATATATTTAGTATATGGTATTTTAATCAAAATTGTTAGAGCCGTTTTTTACAAAATTTAAAATCGTGTCACATCTTTGGAAGATGCTGAAACTAAATACCAAGTTAGACATTTATCCAAGTTTTCGCTTTTGAGTTATGCTGTTCGCAGACACACCACGGACATTTTTTTCTAAAAATGCTTTATTTGGATTCAGCGGGCCTCAAAACTTGTATTTCCGGTGAAATCTCGGTATAGAATGTTTGTGTGGAGTGCAATACCTTTTCTACTTACTATGTACGTGGTAGAGAAAGTAAAAAAATATGAAGTGTTACACTCACATGACTTTCTCTACTCTAGTACAAACTATTTTTACAAACGCTTATTCTCCATCTACTTCATGTTAATCGAGATAAACATTTGCAGACTCTATCTTATTGCTAATTTTCTTGTAGATGTAAGGGGAATATATATTTACAAGGGCAATATAGAAATACAGTAGCCTTTAAGCACATACATATCTCTTAATAGCTGGTTGCTAGGTGCAGCACCATTCCCTTTGCCACAGATTAATACTCTTTGCATATTAAAAACAAAAAAATAAATAACGAATTCCCATTTGAGAAAATATTGGAAAATTTAAGGGAATAACAAGCAATATCTCGAAAACGGTTCACCCAACAACAAAAAATGTATATGACATAAATTGTGTATTTTAACGCGATCTACATTTTTTGTGTAGTAAAATTTTGTCTATCTCTTATGGTTTACCAGTTATGCAAAAGTCGTTCACAATGACGAATACTTTTGAAGACATTCCCAGAAAATTCAAGATATACATTTTATTTGTTATGAAAATATCTTAAACATATGATAGTTTAATCAAAATCGTTAGAGCCATTTTTGAGGATATTAAAATTTTCGAAAAATGTTCCATGTAAAGGGTAGTCTGGGGTGGGGGTTTTTTCTTGAAAACCTTTGTGTCGCATCTCTGGAAGATACTGAACCTAAATACCAAGTTTGGTGTTTATCCGAATGTTCGTTCCTGAGTTATGCTGTTCACAGACACACAGAAACGCACACAGACATATTTCCAAAAATGCTTTTTTTGGATTCAGGGGGTATCAAAACATGTATTTCCGGTGAAATCTCGGTATCGAATTTTTGGGTAAAATACAATACTTCCCCTACTTACTATACGTAGTAGAGAAAGTAAAAAGCTATTTTATTACAATGTCCGTGCGCGCTCATGTGTTTGTGTCTATGAACAGCACTCAAAAACGAAAAGTCGGTTAAATACCAAACTTGGTATAATGATTTTGTTTAAAATACCACAATTTAGGACATTTTCCTGACAAATGAAATGTATATGTATGTTGAATTTCTTGGGAATAGTCTCTGAAGTCTTCATTCTAAATGACTTTTGTATAATTGGTAAACCGTAAGAGATAAGACAAAATTTTACTACACAAAAATGCAGATCTCGTTAAAGCACACAAATTATGTCTTCTTCCCCCCCCCCAGACCGTTTCCAGATATTCTTTGTTATCGGTTTGAATTTCTCAAATGGGAAGTCCTTGTCCTTTTTCCTCCTGGTCATGCAAAGAGAACGAAATTTAAAGCCACCGCATAGCGACCCACCCGACTACCGCTTTAATGTATTGCATCCTTCTTATATCTACATCGCAAGTATTAATGTGTAATGAAGATTTAACTATATTAGCAAGAAGTACCAGACCTAACAAAGAAAACACAAACATTTTGGGAACAAACATCTTTATTTCTCTACATATTCTCCTTTCAGCTAGATCTTTTCCCAGCGGTGTTCAATAGCTTCGATACCCTGTTTATAGTGAGAACCGTCGAGTTCTGCAAAATAGCCATCAATTTGCAAACTCCACCTCTTCATTGTTGGCATATCTTTTACCACCACGTCGTTTCTTCAAGTTTCGAAACAGAAAATAATCATAGTCTGGCGAATAGGGTGCATGAGGAAGCAATTCAAACTTTAACTCATTGAATTTGGACATGGCGATAATGGATGTGTGAACTGGTGCATTTTCTTGACGAAACAAAAATTTCTTTTCCACTAAATGCGGTCGTTTTTTGATTGATTTCATCATTCAAACGCTGCAATAAGTTTGCATAATACTCGCCATTGATTTTCCTTTTTGAAGATAATCAATGAAAATTATCCCACGCGCATCCCAAAAAACTGACGCCATGACCTAGCCTGCAGATGGAACTGTCTTCGCCTTCTTTCTAGCCGATTCTCCCCTTTCAATCCACTGTTTTGACTGTTCCTTCGTCTCAGGTGTGAAGTGATGGACTCATTTTCATCCATGGTTATGAATCGACGAAAAAACCTGGTTTTACTGCAGCGAAACATCCACAAACACTCGACTGAAACTTTCTCACAACGCTGCTTTTGTTCTATTGTGAGTAAACGCGTCACCCAACCTGTGCACAGCTTTCTCATGTCTAAATTTTCAGTTAGTGTGCGATGTACAGCACTTTTTGAAATGCCTGCGATGTCTGCTAGCTCGCGCACTTTCAGTCGACGGTCATCCAATACCATTTTGTGGATTTTCTTCACAATTTCTGGCGTGATCACCTTATTTGGTCGACCACTGCAGTGTTCGTCTTGACATCTCGTATGGCCTCGCTTAAACTCTGCCACCCAATATTTTAATGTTGTAAACGAAGGAGCAGATTCACCCAAGGTAGAATCTAGCTCAGCTTTAATATTAGTTGGACTAAGACCTTTCAAATGAAAGTATTGTATCACATAACGATGGCCAGTTTTATCTATGTTTACAAATTTGCGGAGAGCATTCAATACTAAACAATGTAGCTTTGTCAAACTTCAAACCTAAGCTTTATAAGGGTGGTACTTTCTACCATAGTCATCTATACGTAAGGTCGGGTACTTCTGGGACTGCCCTCGCAAGAGTAAGCTTTTGTACTGTAACAAATGAGAACACCAATTGCTATTATAAACGCACTTTGTAGTTAGGTACTCAGCATAGTACAAACTTTATACTTGAGATACTTTTGACACACTGAGAGCAGAACTCGGCCGATGCATCGAATCACATCTGAACTGCACTCGGCACTGTCCAAGTTCTTTGACTTCTTGACTGCATTTAACTTTGTAACTTCTTTATTCTGAACTGAACTGGGCAGAGCAACGCTATGTATAAAGCGGAACTTTCTATAAGCGGAACCTACTCGAAACAGCCCAAAGCAATGCTCTGGAGCGGAGAAGCGCACATAAGGGGTTGTGGCTATTGTGAAGGAGATCGGCTCGCCGGTCCGTAGTTAACGTCGTGCGCGTGAGTAGAGATATAATGGCGACTTGAGCCCACAGAGAGATGCCGACAAGCGATAAAGATCTTTGTTCTACGCTGACAAGCCCCGCCCCCTCCCTTTGAGGGCTCACATGCCGCCAGGTCTCGTGTCGTTAGGCCCCGCCCCCTCTCGCTTTGTGTGCTCACCTAATGCCGACAGTATCTGTGCTAACAGGTCCTACCCCCTCTCCCATGCGTTCTACTGTGGCGTCATGACTTGAGGGAATTGTTTTCTCGAGTCCTGCCGCCCCTCGGCAAATTAATTAGGTAATGTTCGTCAAACATTTTTTTTATGATTACTAAGGTCTGCAGATTGCATCCTCGAGCAATTAAGTTTTTTGATTAATGAATTGTTGACTGGAGCTTGAGTATAAGTAGTCTGCTCACGGTAACAGTCTGTCATGTAATGAAACACTGCAGCCTTCTTGTATCTGGGGGAAATCGCTTGTCCATTAGCTGAACATGTTAGACGCTTTCAACACATTAATAGGCTTTTAAGTTTACATTCCGGATCTGTTTACATACATTAGCGATCAACGACATACTTCCGTCTGGAGGTAACGGTGACACACATTAGCTGACCCGTTAGAGGCTTTCACTCCATTAGCGAACAAGAGCCCGGCATGTAATGAAAAAACCCGTAACCTACTTCTGTCTGATGGTAACGGTGACCTCTATTAGCTGACATCTTTAGACGCGTTCACCTCATTAGCGAACAATGCCAGTAATTGTTTTCCTAAGTGCTCTACAATCTCTCACCACTTCAGCTTTAGTGGGGGAATTATATAAAAACAGCATCTTCTCCAATGATTTTCACAGTTTCTCCGCTGAAATCAACGAGTTAAGGTCTCTGCAAACTTTTCTCATTCAAAGTGAAAGTTCAACGAACATCATGTCTGGTAAGTTGTAACAAAACACTTCATTTACTTTTAAAAGTTAAATTATTTCTCTCTACATTTAACTTATATTCGCGTTCTTGTTTTTAATGCATGGCATTTATATGCGAATAGCTGAGCATTCTAAAAAGTTAATAGCTAGACAAGTGAATTTTCTGAAATGTGAATAGTTAAGTATTCATTTTAGGCAAGCTTATTCTGCATTTAATAGCTAACTGCGCGAATTCTCAAAAAAAAATGTGATCAGTTTAGTTAAGTATTCACATTATTGAGTAATTATTTTTCCGGATATTTAAATACGTGTTTTCACCGGGTGAATTATATTCCTTTCTAGAGAAATACAATTACTTGAAAACCCTGCGAATCGAATAAAAAATGATCTGTATAAAAATTTCTTCCGGGGTAACCGACGGTAATCGATCCGAAGACTTCATGCTTGCATGCACTGGTCGAACATTCACTGTGAATGTTTCATTCCTCTCTCGCATTTATTTAGTAAAAACTTTCAGCATGTTTCCATCATGTTAAAGAGATATTTTCCATGATTGTGTCGAGAAATACACGTGATTTATATCTGTAATAGAAATTTCTCAGGTGTTTAAAATACATCGACATTTTCCCTGTATAAGGTATTCGCAGTAAAGTAAATTAACTTAATAATATATCGTTTCTTTAATAAATAAAAATCTAACGCGTAAATTAATTGCGTTTTCAGCAATCAGTTCTGCTAACATGTCTGAAGCATACATCCAGCTCCAGCAGGATACCCAACGCCGGCTGCAGGATCGCTCATCAAATGCCGTAATGATTCAGGCATCCGAACAGTCGAATGGTAAGCATTCTTCAGTGTTTTAAAAAGTAATGTAACAATTCATATTAACTTCTTTTACACATCCTATATTATTATTTCAGGAAATGGACTTTATTTTGGTATCGACCATCCATCGACCGGTGCACAGGCACCACCAGGCTTCCAAACCTTCCTGGTTCCAAATCATTATGGAGCTGGCTCTGGCCCGTACATACAGCAACAATCGTACGGTAAGAATTTACAGGCTGGTATTCGAGCATTTGTAACTAAAAAAAAATTACATGATAGTAGACATACAATGTCGATTCTGGCACACAAAAGCATGCCTCCGACAGCATAGAGTTCTGGATTGTATAAGGAGAAAAGGATATATTTAAGGGGAGTTTCTCACCCATATGCAGTCACATAACTCTACCGATCTCCCAGAATGCTATGTATTTTTCACACGGGTGTTTAAAACATGTATTTTTTTTTCACGTATAGAGTGTAGATTCTTTAGAACTCTGTACTTAAACATGCTATACTATTATTATTATTTATTTTTCCAGGAAATGGACTTTATTTCGGGGGCGGTATCGCTCAACAGGCGACCGCTGCACCGGTACCTCCAGGCTTCGCGACCGTTGCACCAGTAGGCTTCGCGACCGCTGCACCGCCGCCTCCAGGCTTCCAGACCTACCTGGCTCCAAATCAGCATGGTTGGGTCCCTGCCCCATACATGCAGCAAGCATCGAATGGTAAGAATTTATCAGCATTTTACGAACTTCTTTTACACATTATATATTATTATTAATATTGTTACTATTATTTACAGGAAGCGGACTTTATTTCGGAGGCTGCATCGGTCAACATGCGAGCGCTGCACCGGTACCTCCAGGCTTCGCGACCGTTGCACCAGTAGGCTTCGCTACCGCTGCACCGCCACCCCCAGGCTTCCAGACCTTCCTGGTACCAAATCAGCAGGGGTGGGGCTCTGCCCCATACATACATCAAGCACCGAACGGTAAGAGTTTTTCAATATTTTATGAACTTCTTGCTTTACAAATTCTATATTATTATCATTATTAATATTATCATTATTATTATTTTCAGGGAATGGACTTTATTTTGGGATGAGGCAACCATCGTACGCTGCACAGGTACCACAGGGCTTCCAAGCCGTCATGGGGCCAAATCAGCAGGGTTGGGCCCCTGCTCCCTACATGCAGCAACCACCGACAGGTAAGAATATTTTTCAACATTTTATGAAGTTCTTTACACATTGTATATTATTATTATTATTAATATTATTATTCCAGGAAATGATCTGGGTGACGCTGGAAGCCAACCTATGGACCTGGCAACACAGGGGTCAGCATCGCCGGAGATTGGTGAAGACTCGACCACTGCACAGTTAGCCTCCTCATCGCTCGACACTCTAGAGGAAGTTATACAAGGTGAACCATCGACCTCCTCACTCGCAGGCAATGAAACCGCTGCACCATCGACCTCCTCAGACGCAAGCGATGAAGCCGCTGCACCGTCAACCTCCTCCTCATCATCATCATCCAATGATGTAGAACCAGTTAATGGAAAGAGAGGACCGACATCGGATGGGAGGGAACAGCTTACAATAAAAAAAGCCAAGGTTAGTGCTAGCAATTGCCTGGGCCTAGAGTGCAATACCATACAATCAGCATTCAAGGGACGTATTTTTAATAGTAGAATAGAAAATACATTAGAAATACTCGAGCCCAGAGTCTTTTTAGATGAGTGCAAGGAGCTTATTATTAAAGAAGTGGAAAACGTTTTACAGAAAAGCAGGAGTGGATTAAAGATGCATTGTTCCATGGAACTTGAATATTTAATCCAGAAACCTGATGAAGAGAAGTGTCTTTCCACTGGCTTTAATTCTAAGCCTGTACTGATTCTTCCATCAAGCGACCTCAATCAGATCTTCTCTTCAATTGCGGGGGATATTTTGGAAAACATTTCTACATTTGAGGGGGGAGCATCGTCAAAGTCCTTGTCAAAGATACTTCGCCTGGTGATGGGATTTACACACTACGATCCTTTACACGCTGGTTCATACATTGAACTACCTCAGAAAATTAGGCATAAGTATGCTGTTATAAACATAAAGAATGAAGACAACTTCTGCTTCGCATGGTGCATGCTTGCCTCTAAATACCCTGTTAAACGTCATGGATATAGAACCACAGTATATCCCTTTGAACTGCTTTTCAAAGCATTCAATTATGAAGGTATCGAATTTCCGACACCCTTACATCAAATTGAATGCTTTGAAAATCAGAATAATGGAGTATCCATTTCACTGTTCGGTATAGAGGAGAATGACAACATTATTCCCCTATACCAAACAGCTGAAAAGAAGCAGCACCATGTAAACCTGCTATATATTGAAGAGGATGATAAGTCACACTATTGCCTCATTAAAGACCTGTCCAGACTAGTAAGGAGTCAGACAACGAAACACCAGCATAGAATATGGACATGTGAGGCATGCCTCAAGAGATGCACCAATGAAAAGGCTCTGGAAGCACATAGGTTAAGATGCGGGAAATGCCAACTGCTTAAAATGCCCCAACAGGATGAATACCTTGAATTTAAAGCATTCTCCAAGAGCGTTCCTGTACCATTTGTTATATACGCAGACATTGAATCTGTTCTGGCGAAGGTTCACTCTTGCGAGCCCTCAAGCAGCTCGAGTTGGACCCGAGCCATTCAAGAGCATGAAGCAATGTCTATTGCCTTGAAGGTAGTATGTAGGCATGACGAGGCCATGTCAAAATTCTTCCTCTTTAGAGGACCGAATGCCGTCGATGACTTTATCAAGCAATTAAAATCAATTGCTGATGACGTCATCGAGGTGTATTCCAATCCTAAACCTATGGATTTAACCCTTGAAGAGCAACAGAATTTTGACAATGCCTCTGAGTGTCATATATGCCTTGCTGCTTTCACTGTGGGCGATTTGCGCGTGAGGGATCACGATCATGTGACAGGGAAATATCTGGCTGCTGCTCATAATAGATGCAATTTGAATAGAAAGGTCCCTGATTTCATACCGATCTTTTTTCATTGCCTATCTAATTATGACAGCCACTTCTTGATAAGACGCCTGGCATATGATAATAAGCCCATATCGTGCATCGCTCAAAGCGGTGAAAGGTATATAGCGTTTAGCAAACGGTACAGGAACATCAGCTTCAGGTTTCTGGACAGCTTTAAGTTTCTTGACGACAAGTTGTCCAGCCTGGCTGACATGCTGGAGGAGAGTGACTTTAAAATAACAAGGGCAGAATATCCTGTTGAGGAGCATTTTAAGCTGGCGAAGAGCAAGGGAATATTCCCGTATGATTATGTTTCAAGCCTAGACATACTCAAAGAAACTTCTCTACCACCGAAGGATGCCTTCTACAGCACTCTCACTGACAGTCACATCACAGACGAGGAATACAGGCATGCTGAAAAAGTCTGGGATACCTTTAATATCCAGAATCTCGGAGAATACAGCGATCTATACCTGAAAACAGATATACTGCTCTTGGCGGATATTTTCGAAAAGTTTCGAGATCTCATCCTGGGGATGTATAAACTTGACCCAGCATGGTTTTATACATTACCAGGGCTCGCCTTTGACGCTATGTTGAAGATAACTAAGGCGAAACTTTCCTTAATATCTGACAAGAGCATGCTGGAATTTTTCGAGTCGGGAATTAGAGGCGGACTGTGCACAGTGGTGAAGGGCTATACCAAAGCTAACCACAGGTACATGTCCAACTTTGATCAGCATGCTCCTGTTAAACACCTGTCCTATTGGGACATAAATAACTTATATGGAGCTTCTATGGGGTCTGCCCTACCATACAAAAATCTGAAATGGCTCACGAGAGAAGAAATTGAAGGCATAAACTTCGCAGAAGTCAAAGAAGATTCAGAGACTGGATACGTGCTAGAGGTTGATATCGAATACCCCGACCATATCCACGACGCCCATAACGAGCTTCCTTTCTGCCCACAGAGTGCGATACCGCCGAATGGCCAATACAAGAAACTGCTTGCGACATTAGAACAGAAAAGCAAATATGTCTTGCACTACAGGGTGATGCAGCAGTGTATTGAACAAGGTCTAACTGTGAGACATATTCACAGAGTGGTATCCTACGACCAGTCTAACTGGTTGAAAACATATATCGACGTGAACACAGAGAAAAGAATTCAGGAAAAGTCAAAATTTGGCCAAAACTTATGGAAAAAGATGAATAACGCCGTATATGGGAAATTTATAGAAAATGTGAGGAAATACAGTGATTTCAAAATAGTTGGATCCTGGGATCAGGCAAAGAAGTTAATAGCACGCAGCACTTACCTACGCACCATAATTTTTGAGGAAAATCTTGTTGGGATCGAACTGGGCAGAGAGGAAGTACATATGAACAAACCAATTTACATAGGACACGCAATTTTGGACATTTCAAAATTTATCATGTATGACTTCTTTTACAATATCATGAAACCGAATTTAAAAGACTTGCTGCTGAACTACATGGATACAGACTCGTTTATTTTTGAAACGAGTTCTGATATCTATGAGTTCATCAGGGAGAATCCTCAATATTTCGACACTTCAAACTTCGAAAAGGATAATGTATATGGCATTAAGCAAGCCAATAGGAAAAAGATTGGGTTGTTCAAGGACGAATTGGGTGGCTTGATTATGGAGGAGTATGTCGGTATTAGAGCGAAGCTATACGCCTACAGATATGGAGGGCAGACAATTAAGAAAGCTAAGGGCATCACCAGGACAGGCATGGATAAAATAGATTTCGGCCATTATTTTGAATGTTTAAAAGACCATAGCCTAAAAATTTATTCGATACAAAAAACATTTCGGAGTAAACACCACAAAATTACAACAATTGAGACAAATAAATTGGCTTTGAAGGGAGGTGACGATAAGAGGAAGTTGATGGACGGAAGTTATAAGACTCTAGCGTGGGGCCATTATTCCCTTAGACCCGGTGATTGCTAGTGCCTAAACTTGTAAATATGTAAATATTGTGTAAAATAGATATCAAATGTGTGAGGGTTTTTTGTGTAACACTTTTCCCTCAAAAAAGAAAGAAAAATAGAATCCTTTTTTAAAATAAAAATACTCATGATTTTACAATCATAAAACTTTAGTCTTTATTAATTCTTCACATATTACACCATGTCCTTTATATCAATCCATTGAGTATCTGGAAAACCATACCACTTTACAAGAACTTTGTTTCCACGTTTACGTATAACCTTTTCTACTAAATATGTGTTAGGATAGTTAGTCTTTTTTAGTTCATGTCCATAAAAGCCACCTTTTATGATTTCACCATTCCTATCCTTTAGTATGTATGTTGTAGGCTTGGTACGGTTCACACGAAATACTTTGAAGATTTCAACGCTCCAGTTAGATTCATAACCCTTTTCAAAATGTCCTTTATGTTTAGATATCCTGACATAATCACCAACACTAAACTTCCTTGAAGCCTTCTTCTCTCTTCGTTCTTGATTATAATTATACACAGTCAGAAGAAGATCGTTGTTTTTCACTTCATTAGGTTTCATGCGGATAGTTGAATGAAAAGTATCATTGTACTTTACAAGGATTCTAGGTAAAAGATCTAGCCACTTGTATGAGCCTTGGACTAAAAACTCTCGGTACATCATATTCTTCAAGGTTCGAATTAAACGTTCAACAGCCGCAGCCTTCACATTGGTATAGGTGCTGTAGTGGTTAATATTATACTTAAACATTAGCCGTTTAAAGAATTTGTTATAAAATTCTTTCCCGTTGTCACTTTGAATATTCCGGGGAGGGACATCCATTTCTTGTAATATATCCTCCATTGCCTTTGCAACATTAACTCCGCTCTTATCCTTTAAGGGTTTTGCATATGCCATTTTAGAGTAAAAGTTGACCGCGATCAGAATGTATTTGAAATTTTTGTTCACTCTTGCATATGGTATCATTTCAATCAAATCAATTTGTAATAAATCGTTCATACCTTTGCTGATAATTTTGCGTCGTAAATAGTTCCTCCTCGCCGACCCGTGAAGCTCTCTGGCGATATTCTGTTTGGCTGTCATGCTATAACTTTAGATGCTTTCAACTCCCTGATAATTTCCTCAATCTCTTGAGTGTGACTATTATTACCAGCGTCCCTCGAAGCAATAAGTAACCTCAGCCTATTCACTAATGTGTTAGGGTTTCTCCAGAAAACGTAGTCAACCTCCTTATCAGACTTATGCTCCTTCCATGTCAGTCCTAGACCTGAATGTGTATTGAGCAAGGGGCGTATTATATTCTTGTATTTATACGATTTACCAGATTTCAAACGACCGTGTCTGGTGTAACCAGATCTATGAAGAAAAGTACTTTTCATAATCTTAGCGTACGTCTCCAAGTCTTCACTGGTGTATGCAGAAATCTGAGGCGTTCGCTTAAAGATGAGCTCCGTCAAACCGTCTGTAGACTCATACGTTTCATCACCTATCAATATTTGATTATTTATAAAATGAATATCTTTATTTCCAAGCATATAACTTCCATCCTGATATCTCACCCCGTACAATGTATCAATGCGGTCCTTGTCTTTTGAGCGAACGTGTTGAAGGAAAGTAGAAATACTTGTAGAATCATCATCTTCATTCTTGACTGTCTCCACAGCCAACCCTCGTTGACTGTCCAAAATATCCTTGAGGGGAGCGGTTACAGGCTTCAAAGCTTCGGACATGATATGCTGAGTCTCAAACCTGAGACCTTTTAGAGCTCTCAGTTTTTCTTTTACAGCCCTGGTATGCTCGGCTACAGACTCTTTAAGTCTTATGCTTTCACTATCCATCTTACAAATGACGTGAAAATAGACGATTACATTCAATTTATAGTCTGCGTCCACTTTGAGTTCTCATCGTATCGATAGCCTTAGCTAACATCTCTATCGAAGTTCTCAGTTGCTCGGTTTCTTTCTTATGTTCCTGCGTATGTGTCTTGAACGCTTCAGCAAAGATTGCCGTATTAGCGTACAGGCTTCTGGTTGATTCTTCTAGACTCGTCATTTGCTGCACATTAGTTTTGTAAGCGTCCATCATCATATTTACATTTTCCTCCACTTTCTTAAGTTTATCATTGCATGAATCAGTTTTGAGAGTATTCAAAACCTCTGTCTTTAACTGTCCGACTGTAGCCTCTAAATCTGAAACTCGCTTCATTGCTAACTTTTCTAAATTGCTAATTTTCTGATTGCAAAGATTCTGAAGATTTGTTTTTTCTCTATCAAGCTCTGCGGTAACTTGTTTAATGGAGTCCATTACAGAATCCATTCTGTCTTTTGTAGAGGTTGTTAGAGTATCCGCTTTACTCGTAGTTTTATTCAGATTTGCTGTGATGTCTAGCAGCTTTTTACCTATTTGCATCTCGATTTCCTTTGGTAAGTACCTATTTAACTGCTGTCGCGTCTCGTTCGATTTCCTAATGATCATAGCTCTAGCATATCTTTTATTTACAGCATCTGTATCTCCGAGAGGATCTGCTATATCAGTGATTCTCTTATTGTCGAATATAATGTTACCATTACCATCTCTCGTCTGCGTGCGTGAATTGACATATCCAGCGATGAACTTTTTATTCACAATATCGTTATCGTGAACAGGATCTAGCAATACCTTCAATCTAACTTTATCAATCACAATGTTATTTTCCTTATCTCTCTTGAGGATATATCTTGAAATCAATTCATCGAACAGGGTCTTAGCCATAACCTCAACATTGTTAGCAGTTTGCTGAGAGAAATCTTGCATTCTAATTTCGAGAGCATCCACATAATTCTTATTGGAAGCATCATGATTATCTTCAGGATCGTGAACGTTACACAATCTCTTATTCTTGAATTGATAATTTCCTTTGACATCTCTATTTATGATAAAACGATCAAACACTCTTCTAACTGGACCAGTTCTCTGAGAACCGAACCTATCGATGCTCATGGTTAACTACGAATGATCATTTTCTTTTTTGTCGAGCTTAATATATACATCAAAACCATTCCTATATCGTCCCTCATTCATGTGAAATTCAGGAACTATCACAACAAAGGGTCTTCCTTCTGTAGAGCTCTCCCAAACGTTCTTACATAGATCTTTAAATTCGTTGTAGGTCATGTCGGTATTTACATAATCTTCGTAAATGTGCTTTAAGTTTAAATTGTCTTGCCTGAAGAGTATTATCATGTTTGTATTATCGCGAATTAAATGTTTTGGAACTTTAGCATAGGACTGTGCTAGATATACAGAGTCGACATTTCGATGTCTACCCATACTGTAAAAGGATGCTATCTTTTCCTGCTTTTCAGTGATGACGTCATCAAATATAAAGATTGAATTTTCTTCGACTTCAGAAGGATGCAAAACATCATCCCCGTTGTCGAAGGTGTTCACTTCTATACCTTCGATGTTTCCAAGCACTTTAATTAGATATTGGTACTTTGGTTGATAGAGAGACTTTGAATAAATATATAAATTTTCAAAACGTAGTCCATTCTCATGGAGTAGCATATTGAGTAATACGTTTGTTTTCCCTGCACTGGAGCTCCCTAAAATAAGAGCTCTGACATTAGATGGAAATAACTTGCCATGACGATCACTTCTAAAGTCACTTTCAAAGTCTAATACCTGAATAGGTAGAGAGCAGTGCTGCTTAACAAGCTCCATGTTAACAACTAACTTATAACATGTATGTGCATTGTTTATATATATTACCGTTTGTAAAAGTAGTTAATGATTGACTGCAATGATATAAAAGGGCTAATGCATTCAATTACTCGTTTAGTCTATCATGAGAGCTAAGAGAGGGAGGTCGTTGCAGTATAAGCGCGGCTCTGGAATTATTAATTCCATAATTAATTCGCTCCCCTTTGAAGCTCACTTACCTGGATATAGATATTGCGGGCCTGGTACTAAATTGGAAAAACGTCTAAAAAGAGGAGACCCGGGAATTAACCAATTAGACACAGCTTGCAAACAGCACGACCTCGCGTACGCTGAGAATAAGGACACCGCTTCAAGACAAATAGCGGATAAGATTCTTGCAGAGAAGGCTTGGAAACGTGTGCAGTCATCAGATTCAACTTTTGGTGAAAGGTTAGCTGCAAGGCTAGTAACTGCAATCATGAAGGGAAAGGTTGCAGTGGGAGCCGGAAAGAGGAAGAAGAAGAGAGGAGGGGTTTTACCGTTGATACCCATCATTGCTGCTTTAGGCGCTGCAGCAGGTGGTGCTGCTCAGATAGCCGCTGCAGTCAATAGAAAAAAGGCTGCTGATAGACACTTAGCAGAATTTGCTAGGCATAACAAGGCGATGGAGACCCGAGGAAAGGGACTCCGGAAGGGTAGGTGTAAGAAGAGGAATAAAGGAGGATTCTTACCTGCAATGCCGCTGATGTCGTCTTTAGCCGCTGCATCTAAAATAGCAAGGTCTTTGAAAAAAAGGGGATCTAAAGGCGAGGGTTTAAAGAAGAAGGCAAAAAACGGAGGAAGAGGATTGTACATATACCGGAGGAAGCCCTAAGTAACGTAGCCCTCGAATATTATGCTAAACGTTTAAAAATTCCTTATTTTAGAGGGGTTTATATGATTGACAAACTTCCTTTAAAACCACACTGCAAAGAGAGACTTATTACCAATCTCGATACATCAGATAATGAAGGAACACACTGGGTTGCTATAAGGAAAGAAGGTGATGTCGCATACTACTTTGATAGTTTCGGCAATTTGAAACCGCCTCCTGAGATTGAGAAATATCTACAAGACGTTAAAATCTACTATAATACACAGAGATACCAGAATTTCGATTCAGTCATCTGCGGACACTTGTGCTTGCAATTTCTTTTATCCTAGAAGCTGCTTCATCGTCAAGATGAGTTATACAGTTACAGTGAGTGGGTCAGACACTGTTATTTCAACGTATCTAAACCCTCCTCTACAGCTAGATCCACCAGGTCATTATGAGATTGCTCTCTTGAATTTTGAAACATTCTATTCAATACCAAATGTCGATGGAAGTAATAATAGATTTCATTATATTCATAATGGTAAACCTGAAACCATTGTCATCCCTCATGGAACCTACGAGATTGCCGATATCAATACATTTCTAAAGGATAAACTAGAACTGAATGATGAAGTCTTCTTCATAAGGCCTAACAATAATACAATGAAGGCTGAAATTAAATGTCCTTATACAATAGACTTTTCTAAGGAAAGATCTATTGGTTCGCTTCTAGGATTCACAGACACTAAAACAATTCCTGCTGGAGAAGCGATCGAATCTGACGATCTTGTGAATATATTTAAAGTGAGTATCATACGTGTGGAGTGCAGTATTGCAACAGGCTCTTTCATTGACGGTAAAAGCGGACATTCGCTCTACGAGTTTTTCCCTTCTGTTCCGCCAGGCTATCATATCTCTCAAGAACCTTCGAACCCCATATATTTACCTGTCATAGATACAAACTATATAGACCAGATCACTATTCGAGTGGTAGATCAACACGGTAAGGCTATCAACTTCAGGAACGAAGTTATCACTACAAGACTCCACATAAGACGTAATGGCAATACATTTTAAAAGACACCTCAAATACTATAATAGACGACGTACACAGCGATCGAAGCATACTACCTCTCCAACTTCCGAGGAGTTAACACGTGCTAACCGCAAGTTCCTCGAAGAGTTAGGTTACAGGACGCTATAATGGACATCTTAAACGTGACAGAAGTTCCAGCCTTTGACGACAAGATCACCAAGGAGGAGGAGCATATTTTTCTTCCATACAACACCTCCGCTCTGGATGTAAACGATGAAATTAGAATACCATGTCAAGCTGAAGATTTGTATACGCTACCTAACAAGAGTTATCTCTACATCGAAGGTGCTCTCACCAAGGTAGATGGATCCCCTACTACTACATCGAAGCTCACTAATAATGCTATAACCTTCATGTTTGATGAGATACGTCTAGATATGAATGCTACAACTATAGACAGAACAAGGAATCCTGGAATTACTACAACTATACGAAATTATGTGACTCTCAACCCTATGGAATCGAATCGTCTGCTGAATGCTGGATGGGCCTATCCTGGTGAAGAAGTTGATATAGTACACGCGACGAATGGAGCTTTCAATGCTGTAGTCCCTCTCTCGATGCTCCTAGGATTTGCTGATGACCACAAGGAACTTATACTCAACAGCAAGTTTGAATTGATTCTCATAAGATCCAAAGATTCTAGAAACTGTGTCCTGAGTTCGAATGGAGAGGAAGCTAATGTAAAGTTAACTAGAATCGAATGGAGGATGCCTGTAATTCGTCTTTCCGATGCTGAAAGAGTTCACATTCTAAAAATTGTCAAGTCTGATAAACCTCTACACCTTGCCTTTCGATCTATGGATCTTCATACCCAGCCTGCTGTACCCCAGACAAGATCTTTCACTTGGAATGTAGCAACAACATCTAAGCTCGAGAAACCTCGCTTCATCATAGTGTGCGCGCAGACTGCAAGATTGGGTGATTATAGCAAGAACAGTTCCGAGTTTGACCACTGCAACATTACTAATTTGAGACTATTCCTCAACAGTGAATGCTACCCCTACCATGATTTGAACTTGGACTTTAAAAATTCAAAGTTTGCTTCACTATATGAAATGTACTGTAAATTTCAAAGTTCCTATTATGAAAGAGATAATTACCCCCTCTTGAAGAGAAAGGATTTTCTTCACCGTGCACCATTATTCGTAATAGACTGTTCTCACCAACCCGAGGAGGTTATAAATGGAGGTGTGAACATCAGAATCGAGATTCAAGCATCTGCAAATATACCAGCCCAGACGTCACTGTACTGTCTGGTTCTACATGACAAAGTATTTACCTACAAACCTCTTTCTCACTTGATGCAAGCACTTATATAATTATGTATATGTTTGGGTGAATGGTTTTGTAAAGGAATGTACTAGGATAAGTTTATGAATAATAAATTGAATTCATATACTAAAACACTCTTTTATTGACTTTAGCATACATTTCAAGCATTTTCCTTCTCCCCCTCCTACTCCCTGAAAAACTAGTTGCTCCTGACTTGCAGAAATCATTTAAAATATTCAAATGTCTTTCAATATAAGGCAATAGTCGTTTTAGGTTCCTTACACCCTCAATGTCTAAAGATATTACATTATTATTTAAACAAGTATTTATGAAATGAATTGAATGGTCAAAAAATACAATAATATTGTATGCATAAATTACATTGTCACAATATTCATCACACGCAAACTTTTTTTCTTGGCGTAGGTAATCTTCAATCATTGGAATGTTTTTGGATATTATATCCCAGTCTGATTTTGTAATATGAACAAATGATTTATCACTTTCGCAGTTTATGTAGAGGGAGGGGATGTCATAGTATAGTCCAATATTCACGGAATGGGAGGGGGAGATGCTGACGTCATCAAGCGCATGTGATCGATTCTCCATGCTCCTCCGGGGTATCTTCAATGAATAAGAAGACCATAGGAGCATCGTTGAGGATTCTCCTCTTACACCGTCTCTTCTGCTTTTTCTCACCGCTCTCGTTACGCCTCTTCCTCCGCTCCCTCCTCACACCCCTGCAACATATATTCAAAACAATGTTAGAAATAGGTTTAGTTAATGATTTCATACGTCTGAAAGAGAAAATACATATATTAGAAAAATCCTCTCCCCTTGTCACACAAAAAGTATTATCAAAGAGTGTCATACTCACTTCACGGTCTTGCACGATTCTGTGTGTATCTCGGGCGAGCAATCTGGAGTCGTCTGATTTATCCACTCCTGCATCCTCGTTGCTTTATCATCAGGGGTAGTAGTAATGTCGGGTAGTGGAGCGGCATCCTCCTCCATAGGCTGTGTATGGCGCTCTGCGATTGGATATTCCACTATATCGACATCGCGTCTCTCAGGATCCAGCTCTATTGGTACGGGTACCTTAGGCGCAGTCATTCGCAGTCTGTAATAATTTAATTTTTAGGTTAGACACAGAGTAGCATTAGAAGCAGTAAATGAATATGTAATTTAACATTTCTTCTACTTACTCGAGTTTTCTCTTCCTCCGCTGGTAGACCTCGCAGTTGTCGTTACATAGGAAGAAGGATGTCATGCGTTCATGCTGGGCCGGGTTAGTACAAAGTACAGAATGCATGTATCCGGTGCACGACTCTGTATCACATTTAGCTAGATGTTTCGAGACGAAGACATTGTCAACTTCATCGACATCGCTAAGATCCTCCACATCAACACCCCTGTGATTTTCACTGAAAGAATGAAATAATTTCAAGTTAGATTTCATTTAACATGCGTACAATATATTACCGAGTTATAGAAATATGTATATTACTTACATGTTCGCTCCTCGATAAACAGGACAGCTCTCTGTACACACTTCCAGTGTAGTCATCTGATCATGATGCGACGGTTGAGTACACAACACTGAATGCATTAAACCATTGCATGTTTCGGTATGGAAGTATACGTAGTGAAAATAATCTTCCCCGCACTCGCTCCAGTAATCATTCACATCAGATGCACGATGATCACCAACCATTTCGATTATCACTGAACGAACACTGAAAAAACAATAAATGATCGCTCCGGCTGCCTACGTTCCTTATATACTGTAGACGGTGACGTCACGCAGCGGTGGAGGGGTGGAATGCATGTTGAGACCTGTTATTCACCCTCCAGGCAGAAGCCACCCGTCTGTTTTTGAATACCGAGGAAAGTCCTTGGCGAGCGTGTTTTAACATGATTTACCGACGCCGACAGAGTGGAGCCGGGCTAGTCTACACGTTGAAGCTTGTTAGTGACGTCACGCACGCAGTCGCGGAGTGGGAGTGAAACTGGTTATTACCAGGCCGATGTCGGCTGGCGGGCTTTCCATTACATGTCGGGCTGTTGCCAGAGAGAGGTTAAGACCGTGAGCGTAGTTATACATATACGACGGCTGTCAGATGCGAGCGAGTCAATTAATCAATCAAAAATACTTAACTGCTCGACGAACAGCGTTTAATTGCAATAGCGGTATATAAACATTGATTCTTTTTTCAATAACACACATTACCTAATTGATTGACACAATTATGTACTCAAACGATTTGCCGATGTGCGGCAGGCATCGAGAATCGCATTCCCACACCGCCAACGTCACGCACCGAGAACTCTCACATATAACCCCTCACCCGAGCGGCACATCCCCTACCCCAAGCCAATCACACGGCAGGGATTTAGACAAGTCACAATGAGGGGCGGGAATGTAGTCACCGTTACCTCCAGACGGAAGTATGTCGTTGATCGCTAATGTATGTAAACAGATCCGGAATGTAAACTTAAAAGCCTATTAATGTGTTGAAAGCGTCTAACATGTTCAGCTAATGGACAAGCGATTTCCCCCAGATACAAGAAGGCTGCAGTGTTTCATTACATGACAGACTGTTACCGTGAGCAGACTACTTATACTCAAGCTCCAGTCAACAATTCATTAATCAAAAAACTTAATTGCTCGAGGATGCAATCTGCAGACCTTAGTAATCATAAAAAAAATGTTTGACGAACATTACCTAATTAATTTGCCGAGGGGCGGCAGGACTCGAGAAAACAATTCCCTCAAGTCATGACGCCACAGTAGAACGCATGGGAGAGGGGGTAGGACCTGTTAGCACAGATACTGTCGGCATTAGGTGAGCACACAAAGCGAGAGGGGGCGGGGCCTAACGACACGAGACCTGGCGGCATGTGAGCCCTCAAAGGGAGGGGGCGGGGCTTGTCAGCGTAGAACAAAGATCTTTATCGCTTGTCGGCATCTCTCTGTGGGCTCAAGTCGCCATTATATCTCTACTCGCGTGATCACAGTATACATAGCTTGTAGAAGAGTGAGTAGAGAAAGTCTTACGAATGCATTAAAGATTTTTTTTTAATTAAAATACTGATTTTGCCATATTTGGGGACGTAGAACTTAATCTCAAATTTGCGTTCATTTTTGTAATATAGTTGATAGTGTTGTTAATAAATCGTGATGAATACGTTAACGATTTTGATTTCCTTTCATTTTTATCTCGTCAACTAATTATCTTCCAAATTCTGCATAGTAAAATTTCCTACAATTTAAACTTTAAATGTTTCTTTCTTGTTTTAAGTTAGAAAATTGCTCTAAACTGAGATTTTTGCAGGTTAATTTTTCAATTCCCCCCATGGATTATTCCATACACATTCCCTTCGGTAAGGTCCAAACCGCAGGTTCAGCCTAGTGGTCTACAGATCCTAAGCACGGCCCTGGTTATATGCGTTAACATAAAGTATTCATCCAGAAACGAAAAGTACTAAAGCTTAATGTGTATACATTAATTTGATCTGGTTTTGAAATGAGATTTGGAAAGTTCGTACGACGCCACTCAAGTGACCGGATAAAAGGTCACCTTAACGATGGCGCCACCTGTGTCCTTGTGCTTAATCACCGTGCGATATGCATTAACAAGATACACATTTAAAATGCATCTCCTTTGGATTCAAGATTAGCCGCATAAACACTACAAATCCCATATTTACTTAGTCACGTCATTTGCATTGACCTTGGTCATATTTAAATATACCGTGTTGAACTGTCAATATTTATCAAACTCTCCAGGTGTAAGAGATAATTCTGGTGCACATGTACCGGCAACACAATGCCCATTGTTGTATTCGTAATCTGTCAGGCACGGGTTACATTCAGTGTTGCCAACACTTCCTCGGAAATAATAACTAGATGGTATCTTTAAAAAGGCATTATTTAACAAAAAATGGCTAGATATAACTGGCGTCTAAAACTACCCATAATTTGTTTGCAGAAGTTAAACCCCATAAAGACATTCTAAATTGATTAGATATTTCCATAATATTTAAATATTGTAAAACAATAATTTATTTAATATAAAATTGAAATGGAATAAGGTATGTTTTGCTGAGCACCAACACCGTACGTTAAATATGGCTGATATTGAAATATGTAGTTTACTGAAATTCTTTAGGTAAAATATGTAAAAACTGACCAATTCTGTGTGTCAAAAATCATACATTTTGGGCGCATACTCCACAAAGTCGACCTTATGATTAGCACACATTTTGATGACATGCCATGACTCATAATAATAATAATAATAATAATAATAATAATAATAATAATAATAATAATAATAATAATAATAATAATAATATCATTTTATGTCATTAAGCTTGTACTGCAATAGGCAAAGTCAGTTCCACATTTACAGTTGTTGATTACTTTGTCATCATTTACACACATCGTTCTATTTTACTAATTAGCCTATTTAGTCAATACGATTTTCAAAGAATTCACTTAAATCATAAATAGGATTTTCTATTAAGTAGTCATACAGTTTGTGTTTAAAAATGTTAAGTGGTTTGTTAGATATTTCATAGGAACATAATACAATTGGGGATTCACCCTAACCATTTATTCCTTTTGCATAGCTAAAGTACAGATGAAATTATGCTATTTAGGCTAGATTTTGGCTGAGGCGTTTGTTAAATAGGCTAGATTTCAGGCTATAAGTCTTTTACGATTTTATATGGCTAAACGCTACTGTAAAAATGCTAGATTTAGCCATAAAATAGCTAAGTTGGCAACACTGGTTAGATTGCACCCAGAAATTCACTAGCACACACTTTGAGATCCCTGAGTACAGAAAAGGCACCATTACTGGCCCTACTTGTTACTAAACTAAGTACTCCATCCGGAAATTCAATACCGAGACAGCATGACTCAAAAACGAAAAGTCGGTTAAATACTAAACTTGCTATTTAAGTTTCGGATCTTCCATGAATGCGGCACTTAGATTTTCAAGAAAATTCTTCCACTATCTACGGGTAGCCGAGGTCGTTAAATCACGGACTCGTGAAAGCCAGGCCTACTGTACAAATTCCTCCAGAACCTCCTCCCTGACAGGTTTTTCCACGTTTTTCTCAGCCTTCATAATTGGCAAATAACGGGGAGGTGCTCTAAAGTCTGGAACATTTCCAATTATAATATTTCATGTATCATCAGTGACCATCGCCTGTGGTCCCTGTGCGATAAAAGCAGGCGTTAAACACTACTAAAAAAAATCTGATGTGTTACACTCACATGATTTTCTCTACTCTTGTGCAAACTATTTTACAAACACTTATTTTCCATATGGGGCGGCGCCGTGGCCGAGTGGTTAGACCGCTCGCCTCCGACCGAGGCGGCCCGGGTTCAATCCCAGGGACCTGCATGTGGGATTTGTGGTGGACGAAGCGGCGTCTGGGCGGGTTTTCTCCGGGTTCTCCGGTTTCCCCCGCCATTCATTCCATCAACTGCTCCATCATCACCTTTCCGTTCATCCATTTCACCAACATTTCGTTTCATCTACTTCCTTCATCCCATACCAGGCATCGGGCTGATCACCCATCCTGGATGCTCTGTCTGATCCATGAGTGTCTGCTCCTCGACGGGCCTCTGACCCCAGGCACCCGCTTGTAAGTCCTGGGGGTGTAAGTCCTACATAAGAGGAGGGTAAACAGATAATGAATGAATGAAAATTATTTTCCATATGCTTCATGTTAATCAAGATATATTATTGCTAATTTTCTTGTAGATGCAAGGGGAATTGGTAGGCTTTAAGCGATAGTCAAATGTTTCAAGAGCTGGTTGCTAAGTGCAGTATTCCATTCTCTTTGCATGTCCGGGACATAAAAAAATCTGATGTGCTATACTCACATGACTTTCTCTACTCTTGCACAAACTATTTTTACAAACGATTATTCTCCATCTACTTCATGTTAATCGGGATAAACATTTGCAGACTCTATCTTATTGCTAAGTTTCTTGTAGATGTAAGGGGAAAATATATTTACAAGGGCAATATAGAAATACTGTAGCCTTTAAGCACATACATATCTCATAATAGCTGGTTGCTAGGTGCAGCACCGTTCTCTTTGCCACAGATTAATACTCTTTGCATATCCAAGACAAAAAAATCTGATGTTTTACACTCACATGACTTTCTCTACTCTTGTACAAACTATTTTTACAAACGTTTATTCTCCATATGCTTCATGTTACTCGAGATATCGAGATGTCAATCTTATTGCTAATTTTCTTGTAGATGCAAGGGGAACATGGTAGGTTATAAGCGATAGTCAAATCTTTTAAGCGCTGGTTGCTATGTGGCGCATTCTATTCTGTTTGCATATCCAGGACATAAAAATTGAATAACGAATTTGAGAAAAAGTATAAGTATTGGAAAATTTAAGGAAATAACAAGCAATATCTCGAAAATGGTTCACTCAACTAAAAAAATGTAGATGACATAAATTGTGTATTTTAACGCGATGTACATTTTTTGTATAGTAAAATTTTGTCCATCTCTTATGGTTTACCAGTTATGCAAAAGTCGTTCACAATAAAGAATACTTTTGGAGACATTCCCAGGAAATCCAAGATATACATTTTATTTGTCATAAAAATATCTTAAACATATGATATTTTAATCAAAATCGTTAGAGCCATTTTTGAGAAAATTAAAATTTTCGAAAAATCTTCCATGTAAAGGGTAGTCTGGGGTGGGGGGATTTTCTTGAAAATCTTCGTGTCGCATCTCTGGAAGATACTGAACGTAAATACCAAGTTTGGTGTTTATCCGACTGTTAGTTTTTGTGTTATGCTGTTCACAGGCAAACACACACAGACACACACACGGACATGTTTCCAAAAATGCTTTTTTTGGATTCAGGAGGTCTCAAAACATGTATTTCCGGTGAAATCTCGGTATGGAATTTTTGGGTGGAATACAATACTTCCCCTACTTACTATACGTAGTAGAGAAAGTAAAAATTCTGATGTGATACATTCATTTTTATTGGTGGGTAAACAAGTTATTCTTGCTCAAGCTTATTTTTCTATCTACTATATTTTAATGCAAACAAACCTTTGCAGAAATAACTACATCACACATTTCGATATACATACAAAGAGAACAGCGATAGTCAAATTTTAAGAACTGGACGCTATACCCTGGCCTTAAAATTCCATACGGTTTCCATGACGTCGTGAGAAACAACTGAATGTTGAAAGGACTTCAAGAGAATGACCAAGAAATGAGCAATTAGAACCTTTAATAATGGATATCTCAAAAACGGCTTATGCCACAAAAAAAAAACCTTATTTTAAATAAATCGTGTGTTTTAAAGAGATTGCATTTTTTGTGAGTACGTTTTCGTCTCGCTTAACGTTTACAGTTATACAAGATTATACAAAACTCCTTACGAATAAAGAGGACTTCCTAGGCTGTTTTCAGAAAATTCAAGATATACATTTTATTTGTCGTGTGTGTGTGTGTATATATATATATATATATATATATATATATATATATATATACGCCATTTTAACCAAAATCGATAGAGCCATTTTTTTAGGAAATCAATAATTTCAAAAAATGTTCCATATAAAGGATAGTTTGTGATGAGGGGATTTTGTTGTAAATCTTCGTGTCGCAACTTTGGAATATACAGGTCTGGTATTTATCCGACTTTTCGTTTTTGAGTTATGGTGTTCACAGACACACACACACACACACACACACAAGGACATGTTCCCAAAAACGCTTTATTTGGATTCAGGAGGTCTCAAAACATATATTCAGATCAAATCTCAGTATCAAATTTTTGGGTAGAATGCAGTACTTCCCCTAACTATTTTACGTAGTAGGAAAAGTAAAATTCTCCCACCCAAACTATTCCTTACAAGCAAAATCTTCCTTATTATTAATTTTCTCAAAAAGTAGCTCTAACAATTTTGATAAAAGCGCCGTTTAACTTACTTGGGTGACAAATAAAATGTTTACCTAGAATTTTTTGTGGATACCATGTGGTCCTCTGCATTCTGAAGAACTTTGTATAACTTGTAAACCGTAAGTGATAGACAAAAATCCATCTTACTTAGTCGGCTTACCCTCGTATGCAGGGCTTACACCTCTAGGACTTACAACCGCGCCTAGGGTCAGAGGCCTGTAGAGGAGCAGACGAACATTGAATCAGAAAATGGAGAACCCAGAAAGGGGTTCGCCCATGGCTAGCTATGAGAGTGAGGAAGATGGTGATATGAAATGAAGGCGAAATGGGCTAAAGGAAAAGTGATGATGGAGCAATTGATGTAGTAAACGGCGAGCGAAACTGGAGAACCCGGAGAAAAAACAAGACGCCGTTTCATAAACTATAAATCTCACATGCGGGTCCTGGGATCGAACCCGGGTCGCCAGGGTGAGAGGCTAGCGGTCTAACCACTTGGCCACGGCGTCGCCCGAAAACTACTACACAAAATATGTAGCTCTCATTAAAGCACAGTTATATCAAATAAAGGTTTTGTGGCATTAACCACTTCCGAGATATTCTTTATTATTGGTCTGAATTGTCAAATACTTTATAAATTAGTTAAACTGCTACGATCGCTTTAGCCTACTCTATCCTTATACCTACAACAAAATGTGTAAAACGTGTAATGAAAGTAAAAGAATGGTTGTAGAAGAGTGAGCAGAGAAAGTCACGCGAGTGCAACACATCAGATTTTTATTTAAATGGTCGCCACGAAATTATTTCTGCAAATATTTGTCTCGACATAAAGTAGATAGAAGAATAAGCGTTTGTAAGAATGTGTTAATTAATTCTTGTTTGATTTGAACCACGGATCTTCGGCTTGCTGTGCGTGTCAGTCATTGGAGAAGTTAAGGTCATGTCGGCAACTTGCTATGGTAGCTCAGTTGGTTAGAGCAGCGGAACAGTAAGCCGAAGATGCGTGGTGCAAATTCCGGCCGTGGCATTGCATTTTTCAGTCTGATTCTATCTTTCCAACTATGTAAGAATAGTTTGTAAATAGTGGGTAGAGAAAATCATGTGAATGTAACACAGTATAGATAATATCTTCAATACCACATTAAGTGTTATATATCCTAATTCCTTGTACTTTTGACCCCAAGAAACAACACGCAAGATGGTTGACACATGTTAACTACGCTACGAAACGTGTAACAAAAGACTACGCACCCAATATTTTCGGTAACTCATCCCATGGAGATCACAAAGGACGGAGAATGTCAGACAATTAGGGCAGGGCTATCAGCAATAGCAGTCAGTTGTTTTTCCGTCACGGTGCTGATATTTAAGTATCAACACGCAACTGTGCATGAAGTTGCATCAGCTGGTTATGTAGGATGGCGCAGCGTCTGGGGGTTTCCGCTCTAAGCCCACCTGATTTTCCTCGTTCTCCCCAAGTTCCGCTCTTCACTTCCTTTTCGATACTTGTTCCTTTGTTTTTCACTCCATAAATTAGTTGAGTTATTCCCCGCTTCTTCTTATCGACCAAACGTCCATTTTCTTACGACAAAAATCTGATTGTTGCATTCACAAGACTTGGTCTACTCACTCTTCTTCAAAATATTCGTACAAAAGCTTACTTCTTCCTAATCGAGTTAAACTTCCATTACGCATTTCGTTTTAGGCATAAAAAGAATATAATAGGCTAAAGCGATAGTCACATTTGTAAAAAGCATGTCCTATGTGATGCCTTTGAAATGCCATTTTCTTTGCATGACCACGAGAAAAAAACGAATAGCAGCTTACAATATGAGAAGTCTTACTTATAACAAAGAATATCTCGGAAATGGTTAACGGCACAAAAATGTTTTACATAAACCGTGTGTTTAAACCAGAACTACATTTTTACTTTCTGTACCACGTACTAAGATAGAGAAGGTATTGCTTTCCACCTAAAAATTCCACACCGAGATTTCACCGGAAATGCATGTTTTGAAGCCCCTGAATCCAAATAAAGCATTTTTGGAAACATCCGTGCGTCTGTGTGTGTCTGTGAACATTATAACTCAAAAAGAAAATTCGGATAATTGCCAAACTTGGTAATTAAATACAGTATCTTTCAAGGGAGATTTTCAAGAAAAACCTCCTACCTCAAACTTCCTTTTACATGGAACATTTTTCGTAATTTTTGAATTTCTAAAAAATGGCTCCAACGATTTTTATTAAAATACCATATATTAAATATATTTACATGGCAAATAAAATGTATATCTTGACCTTTCTTGGCATAGCCTGGGAAGTCCTTTCCATTCGGAAGGAATGTAGTACAATCTTGTATATCTGGTAAACGTTAAGCGATTGACGAAAACGTATTTCACAAGAAATGTAGATCTCTTTAAAACACACAATTTATTTCAAATAACGTTTTTGTTGTATCAGTCGTTTCCGAGGTATCCTTTATTAATGGTTCGAATTGTTCAATACAGCTATTCTTTTTAGTCTTGTCAACATTCGGCTGTTTCTAGCGATTGCATGGAAACAGTTTGGAGTTTTAAGGCCAGCATATAGCATCTAGTTGTTAAACATTTGACTATCACTGTTCTCTTTATATCTATAACGAAATGTGTAATGTAGCTGTTCCTGCAAAGGTTTATCTCGATTAAAATGGAGTAGATAGTAAAATAATAATTTGTTTAGCCACTAACAAACGGTAGAGGGTAGAGAAAGTCTTGTGAATATAACATCAGATTTTTCTGTTTAAAACGTGGTTTGGGATGGGCTGATTTTTACTTTCTCTACTACGTATAGTAAGTAGGGGAAGTATTGTATTCCACCCAAAAATTCGATACCAAGATTTCACCGGAAATACATGTTTTGAGGCCCCCTGAATCCAAAAAAAGCATTTTTGGAAACATGTCCGTGTGTGTGTCTGTGTGTCTGTCTTTGAACAGTATAACTCAGAAACGAACAGTCGGATAAAAACCAAACTTGGTATTTAGGTTCAGTATCTTCCAGAAATGCGACACAAAGGTGTTCAAGAAAATCCCTTCCACCCCAGATTACCCTTTACATGGAACATTTTTCGAAAATTTTAATTTTCTCAAAAATGGCTCTAACGATTTTGATTAAAATATTATATGTTTAAGATATTTTCATGACAAATGAGATGTATATCTCGAATTTTCTGGGAATGTCTAAAAGTATTCTTCATTGTGAACGACTTTTGCATAACTGGTAAACCACAAGAGATAGCCAAAATTTTACCACACAAAAAATGTAGATCGCGTTCAAATACACAATTTATGTCATATACATTTCTTTTGTTGAGTGAACCATTTTCGAGATATTGCTTGTTATTCCCTTAAATTTTTCAATACTTATACTTTTTCTCAAATGCGAATTCGTTATTCATTATTTTTATGTCCTAGACAATCAAAGAGAATGGAATACTCCACATAGCAACCAGCTCTTAAAATATTTGACTATCGCTTAAAGCCTACCATATTCCCCTTGCATCTACAAGAAAATTAGCAATAAGATTAACATGAAGTAGATGGAGAATAAGCGATTCTAAAAATAGTTTGTACAAGAGTAGAGAAAGTCATGTGAGTGTAACACATAAGAATTTTTTTAAAATCTTCGGGTCACATTCTTGGAAGGTGCTGAACTTTGAAGATACAAGTTCGGTTTTATCCAACTCTATTTTTGAGTTTTGTAGTCATGGGCGCGCGCGCGCGCGCGCACACACACACACACACACACACACACACACACACACGCATGTACCTTTTTCAAATTGTTGTTTTATTTGATGGATCTTAAAACGCATATTTACGGTGAAATATTAAAATCGAATTTCTGGATAGAGTTCAGTGGAATGTAAAATAATTTAAATTTTCGATTTTTTGCCTTCAGGGTAAACATCTAAAATCATCAGAAAAATGTTAGTTGCAGTTTTATGCATCTATTAGCCAATAAATCGTAATTGCCCTAAGGCGGGCAATGTTGATGCATTGAATGCAATCTATTTAACAATTCCACGACACGGAAAGAGAGTGATTGAGTCAGAAATACGCTATACAAAGACTATCGTGTTGTTGCTAAGTGTGGTCACATATTGTGACATTTGTACCGAAGTTGGCTGATGCAACACGTAGTGAAGAACAAGGGTTCAATCTGATGCAATCCTTTGCAACCCCCTTTCTATGCATCAATTAGAATATCAGCTGATAAAGTTATGCTGGTTTATCGAACTCGATATATGCCAATTTTAAAGATATAAAATCGAAAAAATCATATAATCGATACTTTTTTTTTAATTTTGCAATAATCACGTGAATAAAAATACGTGATGTGCAACAATCACACGACTTTCTCTACCTATAACCAATTCACATATATATCTCTTGCTTGTGCAACTCGTATAAAAATCTGATTTGTTACACTCACATGACTTTCTCTACTCTTGTACAAACTATTTTTACAAACGCTTATTCTCCATATGCTTCATGTTAATCGAGGTGTTAATCTTATTGCTAATTTTCTTGTAGATGCAAGGGGAATATGGTAGCTTTTAAGCGACAGTCAAATATTTTAAGAGCTGGTTGCTATGTGCAGTATTCCATTCTCTTTGTATTACCAGTACATAAAAAAATGAATAACGAATTCCCATGCGAGAAAAAGTATAAGTATTGGAACATTTAAGGGAATAACAAGCAATATCTCGAAAATGCTTCACTCAACAAAAAAAATGTATATGACCTAAATTGTGTATTTTAACGCAATCTACATTTTTGTGGAGTAAAAGTTTGTCTATCTCTTATGGTTTACCAGTTATGCAAAAGTCGTTCACAATGAAGAACACTTTTGGAGACATTCCCAGAAAATTCGAGATATACATTTCATTTGTCATGAAAATATCTTAAACATATGATATTTTAATCAAAATCGTTAGAGCCATTTTTGAGAAAATTAAAATTTTCTAAAAATGTTCCATGTAATGGATAATCTGGGGTGGGGGGATTTTGTTGAAAACCTTCGTGTCGCATCTCTGGAAGATACTGAACCTAAATACCAAGTTTGGTGCTTATCCGACTGTTCGTTTTTGAGTTATGCTGTTCACAGACACACACACGGACATATTTCCAAAAATGCTGGTTTTGGATTCAGGGGGTCTCAAAACATGTATTTGCGGTGAAATCTGGGTATCGAATTTTGGGTGGAATGCAATAGGTACTTCCCCTACTTACTATACGTAGTAGAGAAAGTAAAAATGACTCGATCTTCGTCAGAGATAAAACCTGTGTTTCTGACCGAAGAAGAATCTTAAGTGTCTACATTCCATTTAAGATAAGATTAATACAATAACCTAATTAGCGGAAAATGTTCAATTTTTCCTTGTATCGTAAGTTCCCCCGGATGGCAGAAGAGGTCGTAGAGGCCACGTGTATCTCGCATGGTGTTCATTGTGTTGGCTGTGTTACAGATATCCAAGCCAACTCAACCATACATCTCTAAATATAACTGGGGAAACACGCACAAAACTTCCCCGGCAAATAAAGCACACATTTTCACGCAACTTAACCGAAGCTTGCACAACATATTGATTTCTAATTAAATTCAAGTCTTATACTCACTAAAGTGTTGCAAATAATTATGTTACTTCACTAGTTTCGTAAAGTTTTTAAAATTCCGCAGACTTATAAACTCATTCATATTTGGTGTTTACAAAATTATTTTATACGCAATTTTTACTTTCTCTACCGCGTACCTAGTAGACAGAGGAGATATTGCTTTACACCCAAAAATTCCACACCTAGATTTCACCGAAAATACATGTTTTGAAACCCCTAAATAGAACAATTAGGAGAAGTTCCGTGTGTGCATGTGTGTGAGAGAGAACAGCATAATTCTAAAACGAAATGCTTGATAAATAAAGATGCTACTCTAAGATTTTCGAGAAAATCCCCACCCCAAATTACACTTTACATGGAAAATATTTCGTTATTTTTCATTTAACCAAAAAATCTCTAACGATTTTGATTAAAATACTGTTTAAGATATTTACACGACAAACAAATATATATCTGAATTTTCTGGAAATAGCCCGTGTAGTCTTTTTCATTCGGAAACAATTTTGTATAACTGGTCAGCAATTAAAGATAGACAAATAGTTACTGCACATAACACGCAAATCTCTTTATAACACACCATTTATTTAAAGTAACCTTTTCTGACGCACCAGCAGTTTCCAACATATTCCTTGTTATTGCTTTACTACTCTTGGTCATTTTTACTTTCTGTACCTAGTAGGTAGAGAAGGTTTTCATTCCACCCAAAATTCGATAACCAGATTTCACCGTAGCATTTATAGAAAAAGGTCCGTGTGAGTGTAGGTCTGTCTGTCTGTGAACAACGTATAACACATAAACGAAAAGTCGGATAAATACCAAACGTGGTATATAGGCTCAGTACCTTCCAAAGATGCAACACAAACATTTTCAAGAAAATCCCCCCTCTCAAACTACCCTTCATATGGAAGGGTTTTCGAAATGTTTTGTTCTCTAAAAAATGCCTCTAGCGATTTTGTTTAAAATACCATATATTAAAGATACTTACGTGACAAATAAAATACATATTTTCTGCGAATAGCTTTCGAAGTCTTCTTCATTTGGAAGGAATTTTGTGTAATCTTGTATAAGTGGTAAACGTTAAGTGATAGATGAAAACGCACTATACAGAAAAATGTAGATCGCTTTAAAACACTGAATTTGTTTCAAATAAGTTTTTTCGTGGCATAAGCCATTGCCGAGATATCCGTTATTAATGGTTCGAAATATTTGTTCCTTAGCCGTGTTGATTTTCAGTTGTTCTCGCGATGTCAGGAAAGGGTATGGAATTTTAAACATTTGACTATCGCTGTTCTCTTTGTATCTATAATGAAATGTGTAATGTAGCTATTTCCAGAAAGATTTATCTCGATTAAAATGATGTAGATAGTAAAATAGCTTTAGTAAGAATAGTTTGTTTATCCACTGATTAACAATAGAGGGTAGAGAAAGTCATGTGAATGTAACAGACTTCTTTGAAGAGGTCATCATTCAGTTGTTTCTCGCAATGGAAAGAGTGGAATTTCAAGGCCAGCACATATAAACATTTGACTATCGCTTCGGTTTTCTGTAACCCCCTTGTACGTACAACGAATGTGTAATGCAACTAATTTTGCAAACGTTTATCTTGGCTACAATGAAGCAGATATACAATTAAGTTTTGTAAGAATAATTTTTAAAAGGTATATAAAAATAAGCGATAGTGGTAGAGAAAGTCATGTAAATTTAACACATCAGAGTTTTTTAATATCACCCCGATAATGTCACCGACATATGATTTAAACTGACAGAGCAATAAATTTTGAAGTCGTAAAAAGTAAGGCATTAGTAAGGAAGTTCAGTAACAACGTTGATAATTCCTGACTTTGACGAATGTTTCCTCCGTTAGATAAAAAACTCATTTTCACCGCAATCATATACCTAGAGATTTGCTTCACTAAATTCAGTAAAATAATATTGTAAACAGTACTCACGGAAAAGTTGAACAATTCGTACAACTTTTAAAAAATTATGAATCTAATAAAATGAGAAAGGTGTTTTCTTTTATTATTATTATTACGTTTGGAAAGCCGATTTGAAGTAGGAGTTGTATTATATTTCAACTGTTGGGGAGCCGAACTTGAAGTAGTTACAACCGCACGTATAGTAAACAGTTTCCGGTAGCCTTCGCCCCAAATGTACTTTCAGGTGGCCTTTGCCCCAAGTTTAAAAAAATATTAACTTTGTAATTAAACTGTTTCTTTAAATATTTAATATTTATGTATGCCTCGGCTGCGCCAGTATTTATTTTAATGACATGGATGTCTTGGCAGGGTTGTGGTGCGACAAGAATGTAGGCTTACACAGATTATAATTTTACTTCACTCCTTGTATTAATGCTTGATACGATTTAAATAACACTTCACTGATAGAGAGCTGAGATTCTTTTATTAATTAATTACACTTTTTAACACGTAAACTTATTTTTCGTCTCACACGAATACATATTATATTTCTTGAGGACACTTTCTGCGTCTGGTTAATAACGCTGTCTGCAGGCAACTGACTTCTAAATTTGTGAATGTTTCTCCTTTTCAGTTTCTGATTGGCTAATTCTACTCCAATAGAATACCTTCATTTTACTAAAGCTTTTTCTGGTTGTTAATTGGCTATTTTTATAAAGTGTCACTAAAATTACATTATTGCTTCCAAGAATCACAAGTAACATTTAAGCTCAAACTCATTACTGCCTCAAGATTACCTCATTGTTAGCAACTTTTGACCTATTTCTCACAGCTCCTACATTATTAAATTACGTAATACATTCACATAACATTATTAAACATGAATACAATAATACAAGCATATGCAATGACTGTTATATACACTTTTTATATATTGTTAATACACATATTGCTATAAGGCGGGTTGTTATTGAATTTATATATTATATAATTAGACTGAAATCATTTAAGTGTTAATAATACTGCCTCAAAAATTAAAAACCTTGTAAAACATCACCACACGTAAATTTCAATATACATAATTACTTCCTTGTGCATATTAAAAATCTGATGTGTTAAGTTCACATGACTTTCTCTACCCTTATCGCTTGTTAGTGGGTATACAACTTATTCTTACGAAAGTTTATTTTCCTATGGGGCTTCATTTTAATCCGGATAAACCTTTCGGGAAATACCTGCATTACACATTTCGTTACAGATGCAAAGGGAACAGCGATAGTCAAATGTTTAAGAACTAGACGCTATATGCTAGCCTTAAAATTGCTTGCATCGCAAGAAACAACTGAAAATCGACAAGACTTGAAAAGAATGGCTAACCGTTGAAGAACTCGAACCATTAATAACGGATACCTCAGAAATAGTTGATATCACAAAAAGTTACTTTAAATAAATGGTGTGTTTTAAAGAGGTCTACATTTTATGTGTGGAAAACAACATTTCCGCTAATTACTGTAATCACGTACCAGAAAAGTAATTAAAAATCGGCAATTTCATTAGGAGAGACCGAGATTGGCGTCAAGGACAAGGTCCGAACCACTCTTTGGCCTTCTGGTGTTAAACCTCCATAGTGTTTATTTTGGGGACTAAATCTGAAAACTCAGCTGTAGATATGAAAACCGAAAATAACTTATTTGCTTTAGAATTTTCTTTTTGGCAAATATAATGACTTATTTCCAGAATAGACAGCCGGAAGTGACTAGGTGTATTTAAAGCAAATAGTGGACATTCATTTGTTGGCCCGGAGTCAAGGAACTGAAAATTGTTGAGGAAGGTCATGGCGGAATCACTTGGATTTTGCAACATTTGCTTTTAATAGAGTTAACACGTGAGGTTTCCAGTAGTTTGGTGGAACTGAAATTGTATAACCTACTTTATTCAAAACTGTGCTTTACAAGCCAGGTCAGACATCATAATATACTGTTGGATTTATGTCTTATGCTGATTTAATGTTCATGTAATCATGCTTGGAATAATGATGTTTAAATTTGCAATTTCATCCAAGATATTTTAGTGCAATAAAAAAACGTCGTAAATTGAGCATTCACATTACTTTCTCCACCCTCCATCGTTTATTACTGGGTATGCAAACTACTCTTATTAAAACTTATTTTTCTATCTATTTCATTATAATCGAAATAAACCTTTGCAGAAATAGTTAGTGACATATTTCGTTATAGATACAAAGGGAACAGCGATAGTCAAATGTTTAAGAACTGGACGCTATATGCTTACTGTTTCCATGACATCGCGAGAAACATAAAGACCACTGCTCTGGACTGAATACTCAGTCCGCACCCTCGGACCCCAGGAGTCATGTTCTGAGGGCTTTTCCATTAGGGCAGCACCTATTTTATATTCTGCCCCCCCCAACCTGCGTGGCCGAGGGTAGGTTAGGAAACAATCCTCCCCTCGTCTCCTGCCACGCCTGGGCGGAAAACCAGCTAGGCGTACCCAATCTCCCATGGGTATTGTAACCACTGCTCCGCCGAGACCAACCCAATCCAAACAACTCCCTATGGAGAGGGGCTCGAATGTTCGGTCCGGCTTACTTCTAGTAACGTCAGAAGTACCATGAGTGATCAGGGTCCACAGCGCCCGCACAACGCAGCTGAAGGGATCGGAACCCCCCCCCCTTACGGGGAAATCGCGAGAAACAACTGAATTTTGACAGGACTTGAAAAGAATGACAAAGTAGTGAACAATTCGAACCATTAACAACGGATATCACGGAAGTGGCTAATGTCACAAAAACTTATTTGAAATAAATGTGTGTTTTAAAGATATCTACGTCTTTTTGTTGTTTTTTAGTACCTACTCGTATACTCTATCGCTAAACGTTTTTCCAGTTATACAAGATTATACAAAATTCATTTCGAACGAAGAGGGCTCATGGAAATGCCTTTAATGTATAGTATTTGAATCAAAATCGTTAGGGCCATTTTTTGAGAAAATAAAACATTTCGAAAATTTTACCTTAAAATAAATAGAGCTTCATTTATGGACGCTCTTTAACTACTATGCCTCATTCTTCTAGGCGTGGAAGACACAAATATTGCTCAGAGGCCTCTATCAGGTTTGAGATTCTTTTACGTGCCGTAATTCTACGACACAAGTTCACCGGCTTTACCTCACTCCCGAAGGAAGTCATGCTAAGAATGGAAGAAAAAAAAATCCACCTCCTTCCGCCGGGGTTGAATCCGCGACCTCGGGAACTCAAGGCTAGCATGGTTCCCCTAGACCACGGACGATGACAGAAAATGTGCCATTTTAAGTTACTCTTTATCCAACTTTTCGTTTTTGAGTTATACTGTTTACACACACACACACACACACACACACACACACACACACACACACACACACACACACACGGACCTATTTCTAACAGTGCCTTTTTTACTTTCTCTACTACGTATAGTAAGTAAGGGAAGTATTGTACTCCACCCAAAAATTCGATACCGAGATTTCACCGGAAATATATGTTTTGAGACCCCCTGAGTCCAAAAAAGCATTTTTGGAAACATGTCTGTGTGTGTGTCTGTAACAGCATAACTCAGAAACAAACAGTCGGATAAACACCAAACTTGGTATTTAGGTTCAGTATCTTCCAGAGATGCGACACGAAGGTTTTCAAGAAAATCCCCCCACCCCAGATTACCCTTTACATGGAAGATTTTTCGAAAATTTTAATTTTCTCAAAAATGGCTCTAACGATTTTGATTAAAATATCATATGTTTAAGATATTTTCATGACAAATGAAATGTATATCTCGAATTTTCTGGGAATGTCTCCAAAAGTATTCTTCATTGTGAACGACTTTTGCACAATGGTAAATCATAAGAGATAGACAAAATTTTACTCCACAAAAAATGTAGATCGCGTTAAAATACACAACTTATGTCATATGCATTTTTTTTTTTTTTTGAGTGAACCATTTTCGAGATATTGCTTGTTATTCGCTTAAATTTTCCAATACTTTTACTTTTTCTCAAATTCATTATTCATTTTTTTTGTCCTGGTAATGCAAAGAGAATGGAATACTCCACATAGCAACCAGCTCTTAAAATATTTGACTATCGCTTAAAGCCTACCATATTCCCCTTGCATCTACAAGAAAATTAGCAATAAGATTAACATCTCGATTAACATGAAGTAGATGGAGAATAAGCGTTTGTAAAAATAGTTTGTACAAGAGTAGAGAAGTCATGTGAGTGTAACACATCAGATTTTTTTTAATTCAGAGGCCGCAAAACATGTATTTCCGTTTAACTCTCGATATCGAGTTTGTGGGTGGAATGCAATAATTCCTCTACTTGCTACGGTTAAGTAATAGAGAAGGTATAAATGAGGTATGTTATGGAGTGAAGCTTCCGAGAGCAAGGCGCGACCGGGCTGTATACCGCTCCCTCTTCTCCCAGCCGAAACACAATCTGACCGCTATGAGAATCTAAGTAACCCCGGAACGAGCGCCGAGGACTCGGACAGGAAAAACACCGCGTAGCCGGTCGTAGTTTTTTTGGCTCATCCTGTATCTATAACGAAATATGTAATGTAGCTATTTCTGCAAAGGTTTATCTCGATTAAAATGAAGTGGGCAGAAAAATAACTTTCGTAAGATAAGTTTGTATACCCATTGAGGCAGTATTTTTAACACTTGAATAATTTCAGTCTAATTATATAATATGTAAATTCAATAACAGCCCGCCTTGAAGTAATATATGTATGCAATAATTTGTAAAATGTATGTAACAGTCATTCCACATGCTTATATTATTGTAAACATGTTCAATAATGTTATGTGAATGCATTACATAATTTAATAATGTAGGAGCTGTGAGAATAATAAGTTAAACGTTGCTAACAATGAGGTAACCTTGAGGCAATAATGAGTAAGAAAGTTTAAATGCTACTAGTCATTATTAGAGCAGCAATAATGTAAATTTTGAGACAGTTTAAAAATAGGCAATCAACAACCAGAAAAAGCTTTAGTTAAATGCAGGTATTCTATTGAACTAGGATTAGCCAATCAGAGACTTGAAATACAGAAATTTACAAGTTTAGACGGTTGAATTCAAGTCAGTTGCCTGCAGACCGTGATAGTCCCCGGATGCAAGATGTGTCCTCTAGAGAAATATAATACGTATTCGTGTGAGACGAACAATAAGTTTACGTTTTAAAAAGTACAAGTAATTAAATAAAAGAATCTCACAGCTCTCTGTATCAGTGAAGTGCTATTTAATTTGTGTCAAGGATTAATAAAAAAGGAGTGAATTAAAACTTAAAATTTGTGTAAGCCTACATTCTTGTTGCATCACGCCCTGCCAAGATGTCCATGTCTCTAAAATAATACTGACGCAGCCGAGGCAAACATAAATATAATATCTAAAACAACAGTCAAATTACAAAGCTAATATTTTTTAAACTTGGGGCAAAGGCTACCTGAAAGTACATTTGGGGCGAAAACTACCGGAAACTGTTTAACATACCATCTTCAAACTGACTTTCCAGAACGTGGGGCAAAAATAACGTAACAATCATTTTTCTTCACCATTAATAAATGGTACACGATACGGGAAGAAAAAGAAATGTGAATGTAACAAATAGGTAGGTAGCTCAGGTGAACATGATGGTTAATAAAAACACGCTTTCTGTATTTTCCCAGAATCACTTGGGAACATGAATGGGAAATCCGTGTTATCAGGAACGAGGAGAGTTAATCTCTCAGGTTTTTTTAATAGCCACAGGCGAGGTATAGAATGGTTCAATTTGAATGCTGCAGGTTCGGCTCTACCAGTTTGACAAGGTGCCAGGGTTTTGCTGGCGTCACAACCAGTCAGTGGCGTAGCGATCATTAGCAAAGCACACGAGGCAAACGTTTCGATTCAAATAGAAACCACTTCACAGTTTGGTAAACCCAGGCCACTTGAGCACTGTAACATGCATACAGAGTGAAGAAAACATCAAAGAAAATCTTACGTGTTACATTCGTATGACTTTCTCTGTCCTCTATCGCTTAATACGATCCTTTATTCTACTTCATTTTATTTGAGATAAATCTTTCCGGCGATAGCTATATTACACATTTCGTTAGAGATACAAAGGAAATAGCGGCAGTCAAATGTTTAAGAAATATACTGGCCTTAAAATGTTATATTCTTTCCATGACATCGCGAGGAACAGCTGAAGATCGTCAGGACTTCGAAAACAATGGCAGTTTGAGCCATTAACAGCGGATATCTCGGAAATGCTGATGCCATAAAAAAATTTATTTGAAATAAATGTGTGTTTTAGAGACATTCAATTTCTTTTTGTGCGCGCGTGTGTAGTGCGCTTAACGTTTACGAGTTATACAAAATTATACAAAATTTCCTCTGAATGAAGAGGACTTCATGGCCATTCCAGAAAATTCAAGATATGCATTTTATTTGCCATGTAAACATCTTTAATATACGGTAGTTTAAATCAAAATCGTTAGAGATATTTTAGATAATCAAAAATTTCGAAAAATGTTTCATGTAAATGGTAGTTTGGGGGGGTTCTTGAAAATCTTCGTATCGCATCTTTACTTTCTCTACTACGTATAGTAAGTAGGGGAAGTATTGTATTCCACCCAAAAATTCGATACCGAGATTTCACCGGAAATACATGTTTTGAGACCCCCTGAATGCAAAAAAAGCATTTTTGGAAACATGTCCGTGTGTGTGTGTGTGTGTGTGTGTGTGTCTGTGGCTGAACAGCATAACTCAAAAACGAACAGTCGGATTAACACCAAACTTGGTATTTAGGTTCAGTATCTTCCAGAGATGCAACACGAAGGTTTTCAAGAAAATCCTCCCACCCCAGACTACCCTTTACATGGAACATTTTTCGAAAATGTTAATTTTCTCAAAAATGGCTCTAACGATTTTGATTAAAATATCATATCTTTAAGAGATTTTCATGACAAAATGTATATCTTGAATTTTCTGGGAATGTCTCCAAAAGTATTCTTCATTGTAAACGACTTTTGCATAACTGGTAAACCATAAGAGATAGACAAAATTGTACTACACAAAAAATGTAGATCGCGTTAAAATACACAATTTATGTTATATACATTTTTTTTGTTGGGTGAACCATTTTCGAGATATTGCTTGTTATTCCCTTAAATTTTCCAATACTTATAATTTTTCTCAAATTCATTATTCATTTTTTTTGTCCTGGTAGTGCAAAGAGAATGGAATATTCCACATAGCAACCAGCTCTTAAAATATTTGACTATCGCTTAAAGCCTACCATATTCCCCTTGCATCTACAAGAAAATTAGCAATAAGATTAACATCTCGATATCTCGATTAACATGAAGCATATGGAGAATAAGCGTTTGTAAAAATAGTTTGTACTAGAGTAGAGAAAGTCATGTGAGCGTAACACATCAGATTTTTTTCATATGTGATGTTTACTTTATTTTACTTGCATTTAGAGCGAATTTTGTGGCTGAAACTGAGATGAAAATACGTGAAATGCAATGAAAATAGGTTTCTATCTGACGGTGGAAAAATGTCAGTCAGGGATTACCAACGACTTTAATGAATTTCCTTGTGTTTTACGACTTCGCAAATTTATTTCTTATTTCAGTTCAAAATGTCTGTGATGTCAAGTATTATAGACTTTTGTGGTTTCATTTTACTGTACTGTTGACAATATTACACTTGCCCTTCTTTATTGGCTCATACATATTACGAGGTCGATACTGAAAATGTTTAGAATGCCCTGTTTTTTAAAAACAAATAAAATTTTTTTATATTTAGCAGCTACTTTCTAATGTTTTGCGAGTTGATTGCTGTGTGATTATTCGACTTGCTCTAATATTTTGATAGTTATCATCATTAAAGATTTTGTGTTCACCACAAATGAATTTGACTAGACAACATTTCCGGCTATGATTTTTCACGATTTTAAGTCGTCATTAGCGCCTATACAATGTAAAGATCGGCTTAGAAATGCATTTGGCGAAGAAGTCCCATCCAAGGCAACACTATGATTGGTACAGCGAATTCAAAAGAGATCGATTTTTTCTTAGTGATGAATTTCGTGAAGGACGCCCGAGAACCGCTGTTACTGATGAAAATATTGCCGCTGTTCAGCAATGCTTGAAAGAGATCGACGGACGTGTTATGAACTTATTCGGTCGACATTAGGCATTGGTATGAGTCAAATCCAAAACATTTTACATCAACAGTTAGGCGTGAGAAAACTTTGTTGCCGATTGATTCCACATAAACTGACTCCCGATCAAAAACAACACATTGATTGGCGCAGAAAGGCACTGGAAGAATTCCAAGGCGGTACTTCAAGTTTGGTTTGGAATATCGTTACTGGAGATGAATCTTGGATTTATTGCTTTGATCCTGAAAAGAAAAGTCAATCAGCTCAATGGGTCTTTCGAACAGAACCTAAGGCTATAAAAGTCCGACGAATTGTAGTGCTGTTAAGAAGGTGGTTGCTAGTTGTTTTGTTTTTTTTCAAAAAATGACCATATTGCTACTGTAGATTACAAGACGTACCCTTATTGCCGATTTGTGCACAAATGTTTAATATAGAGTCAACTGAAAAATTCAACGTCACAGCCGGGATTTGAACACCGTTCTCCCTCTCTCCGTGCGGTTGCTCTAACCATTGAGCTACTATGACAACATGCAGGTGGGACATTGAATCCCCCAATTGACTCAAGTTGTTTCCCAGACAGACCACTAAGGCATCTCACTCGAGATGACAATCTTAGCGGCGACCTGCTTGTCGCAAGTACTTCAATGCTGGGTAAATGGTTTTTAATTTTTTTTAATGTTATTGTATAAATTATACTATTAAAAGACCTTAGACTAGTCTTAGCAAGTTTACCGCAAAAAGTTCGTGAAATACGCCCAAAAGGAAAAATAATCTTACATCACGACAACGCATCCCCACATACAGCAAAACCAACAACTGAGTATCTGGATGCCCTAAAGGTCAGCACCATGGGCCCTCCACCGTACAGCCCTGACCTAGCACTTTGTGATTTCTTTTTGTTTTCAAAAATTATAGATATAATGCGTGTAATCACTTTTTCGTCATCAGAGTGGAACATTATAAAAACGTGGTTTCTGAACTGCCGCAGGAAGAGTGGCATCATTGCTTTAAGGACTGGTTTCATCCAATGTTATAGGAGATAAGTTTTCGGAAAACACTGAGAACATCTCGAAATTACTTTTGTCCACGGTTCATCTTTTTTCCTGTGACGTTATGCACAGCAATTTTCAACCAGCTCTTGCTGTTTTCACAGTTTCTTACGTAAACCACCAAAACGTGTAATGTAACTCGACGACCGAAAGCACGATGGCATAATTGCCAATTATTGTTCTGCAGGGCTGAGGTTTACAAATAGAATTCGAGCATTCATTTTAAAACGTTAACAATTTGGTGTCCCTACATTGAGCAACACTCTCGTTGTTTAATAATAGCATTGGACCAGACTTTACTGTTGCAGTGCTACGTAAATTACGTTTTAATTAAACTTGGGGTTCTCTAACCGTATTTGCTTGAAAAAAAGATCAGAGAAAACAAGCCAAATGCTATCTATGTGAGTTTTTGGCACTTGCAAAAGTGGCCGAGATTTTTTGCACTTTTATTGTAACCGTTTTTCTTCTTTTTTCGTTACGTACACAAAGACGTTCACTGGCAGGTAAACAAACTTTGCTCCACGAGTGTGTTGACTTGCCAAGAACCAGGCCGTCTGAAAGAGCGAATGCCAGAACCAGGGAGGGGGTGTAGGACCCCGTGTAGCTCTTCTCAACGTCCCACAACATCTAGTGTCTCAATTTCCGAAACCTTCTAAACAACTCCATACGATCTTAAATGTTTTAGTCTTTTTACTTTTTCTACTACTTGCAGTTTTAAAAATTCTAATAGCCAAATTAATGGCGACAAAATTATTATTTTTAATAGAAGAAAGAACAAATAGTATTACAGTTTACTTGTTTTGGCAGCTTTCAGTATCTTGCGTATTATTAGTTTTACAATTGTTTGAAAAATGAACTGATTTTCAGCTTTTTTTGTACATGGTGTTTACAGAATTATTTTTCATGCATTAAATGGAGCTATTTTTGTGCGATATCTGATTTTGCGGTGAAAATAGTTTTTATTCGTAGGAAGAATAAAATGTCGGCATTTTCCTTCAATTTCCTCATTAATGACTCAAATTTTACGACTTCACAAATTTATTTCTCCGCCAGTTTAAATCATACTTCGATGAAAATATCAGTGTGTGCATAAAAAAATTGCACTACTAAGTGCATATAAAATAATTTTGTAAACCCACAGATAAAAAGCTTGAAAAATCGGTGCAATTTTCAAAACATTATAAAAGTAATCAAATAAAAGATCGCGTAAAATTTAATATCTCTCTCTATTTTATTTTACGTCGCTTTAACTCCCTAGTCATACCGCGACGGATCTGTTGGTGGATAACTCTTAGAACGATATGTGATGGACAGTTAGCCTTCTAGGTCTCATCCCTGTAATCACCCGCTCCGCCACGTGTCACAGAGACCCTAGCGCATAGCTACCGGATCGTCTGCTTCGTTCCGTGCAGACGGCATTAGGGTGCCGTCCAGTCCAACCGCCGCTCCCATATAAAGGCGGACAGTTAGTCTTCTAGGTCTCATATCTGTAACCACCTGCTTCATGCTGTGCAGATGGCATTAGGGTGCCGTCCAGTCTAACCCCCGCCCTCACACAGAAAGGCGGACAGTTAGCCTTCTAGGTCTCATCCCTGTAACCACCTGATTCATGCTGTGCAAATAGCATTAGGGTGCCGTCCAGTCCAGCCTCTGCCCTCACACAGAAAGGCGGACAGTTAGCCTTCTAGGTCTCATCCCTGGAAATCCCATTTTGCTTCATCACGTGCTTCATCTTCTGCATCGTGCCGTCCAGTGTAACTGCTTACATTGTCTGTAGATAGATGGCATAGCATTACCACTTATTTTTAATTTTACTATTGTTTTAGACTTAAGGTGGAACTTTGGGTCGTGGTATTAAATATCCAATCCAGTATTTACCTTGGCGACTGAGGAAAACCACGAAAAAACCTCAGAGAGATTGGTCGGCCCACGGGATTTGAACCCGGGAGCTCCCGAATGTGGGCCACAGACTTTACGCAAGTAGTAATAGTCCCGGATGAGCCAATTGTTTTAACGATAATCCTGCCGCTAGGGGCGCTGGTGTCGCTAGTGTCGGTGCGTGCGACGGCGGCGGCGGTAAGTTTGAAAAGCGCCCTGAGCGGTAGGATTATCGTTATTGCAATTGGTTCATCCGGGACGAGTTGAAAGAATTGAGGATTAGGGTAAGGTGAAGGAAGAAGAGGAAGTGACGTGGAGTGTTTTGATTGGTTCGTTAATTTGGGTGGAAGATGAAGGAAGGAAGATGGAAGATTATGGAGGTCGCGTGCTGGAGAGGAGCTGGGTGGCGAGGTGTTGTCTGTGCGGAGGTCGGGACTGAAAGAGGGAAAATATGGGGGAGCGAGGGATAAAAAGTGTAACAGAAAGTGACGTGTGAAGTTGTGATTGGTGGGAATAAGAAGTGATGTTATTGGTGGAAAGGAGCAAATGAAGGTTGTTGATTGGTAAGAATAAGAGAGATTATGATTGGTGGAAAGAAAAAGGAGTGGGGTATGTTGGAGGTGATGGGAAAGGTAAGTTTTGCTAGCAACAGGATTTGCAAAAGCCTGTCGTGAACTGATCAGCAATTTTTTTTGAACGTTGGATGGTAGTTTTCTTGAGTGGATAGAGAGATGGGGCGATATGAGATGCGGTGGCGAAAATGGGAACTAAACAAGGTGGTTGAGACAAGAGGTTTAAGGACGAGGAAATTTGGAGGTTAGTGGTGAACATGGCGGTCGCAAGAGGTGGGGGGTAAGGAGACGCGGTGGTGAGAATGGGAACTAAAAGAAGATGGCGGTAGCAAGAGGTTAGAAGAGTAGATTTTGAGGTTAAAATAGCGGGAACTAAAAATGGCGGAGGGTCTGCGACAAGGAGATGCGGTGGGAACTAAACAAGATGGCGGTCGCAAGAGGAGGGTAAGGAGATTTGAGGTTACAGTACCAAAACACGAAAGGATATATTCCTACGCCAAGCAGGTCCGAAAAATAATTGTGCGTGTGGTACTTACCTGTTACCGGTGTGGATGCGTCACCAAAAGCGCGGCACGCGAGGCGGAAAAATAAAAGCAAACTGTTTTTGAAAATGCTTAACCAGCTTTAAGATCAACCAACATCACTACGCACTGATATACCTAGGTTTTTAAAGCGGTACAGACACCCTTTGCAGAGGCGTAATTTAACTATACCAAAAACCTGGTACTGGACCATCGTGATGGTCGCTAGCGTACGTAGGAGCAGGGTTCTCATAGCCGGTCGAAAGCGGTCAAAAACGTGTACGACGTAGGTGTTGACAGTAGCTGCTGTCGAGTCAACCGTCGAGGTGTGAATAAACAAGATCTGTTCTCGCCGGCAATTTGGTTCGGAGATGTGAGCAGCGGCGAGGTGTTGTCTGTGCGGAGGTCGGGACTGAAAGAGGGAAAAGATGGGGAGCGAGGATAAAAAGTGTAACAGAAAGTGACGTGTGAAGTTGTGATTGGTGGGAATAAGAAGTGATTTTATTGGTGGAAAGGAGCAAATGAAAGTTGTTGATTGGTAAGAATAAGAGAGGTTATGATTGGTGGAAAGAAAAAGGAGTGGGGTATGTTGGAGGTGATGGGAAAGGTAAGTTTTGCTAGCAACAAGATTTGCAAAAGCCTGTCGTGAACTGATCAGCAATTTTTTGAACTTTGGATGGTAGTTTTCTTGAGTGGATAGAGAGATGGGGCGATATGAGATGCGGTGGCGAAAATGGGAACTAAACAAGGTGGTTGAGACAAGAGGTTTAAGGACGAGGAAATTTGGAGGTTAGTGGTGAACATGGCGGTCGCAAGAGGTGGGGGTAAGGAGACGCGGTGGTGAGAATGGGAACTAAAAGAAGATGGCGGTAGCAAGAGGTTAGAAGAGTAGATTTTGAGGTTAAAATAGCGGGAACTAAAAATGGCGGAGGGTCTGCGACAAGGAGATGCGGTGAGAACTAAACAAGATGGCGGACGCAAGAGGAGGGTAAGGAGATTAAGTGTAACAGAAAGTGACGTGTGAAGTTGTGATTGGTGGGAATAAGAAGTGATGTTATTGGTGGAAAGGAGCAAATGAAGGTTGTTGATTGGTAAGAATAAGAGAGATTATGATTGGTGGAAAGAAAAAGGAGTGGGGTATGTTGGAGGTGATGGGAAAGGTAAGTTTTGCTAGCAACAGGATTTGCAAAAGCCTGTCGTGAACTGATCAGCAATTTTTTGAACGTTGGATGGTAGTTTTCTTGAGTGGATAGAGAGATGTGGCGATATGAGATGCGGTGGCGAAAATGGGAACTAAACAAGGTAGTTGAGACAAGAGGTTTAAGGACGAGGAAATTTGGAGGTTAGTGGTGAACATGGCGGTCGCAAGAGGTGGGGGGTAAGGAGACGCGGTGGTGAGAATGGGAACTAAAAGAAGATGGCGGTAGCAAGAGGTTAGAAGAGTAGATTTTGAGGTTAAAATAGCGGGAACTAAAAATGGCGGAGGGTGTGCGACAAGGAGATGCGGTGAGAACTAAACAAGATGGCGGACGCAAGAGGAGGGTAAGGAGATTTGAGGTTACAGTACCAAAACACGAAAGGATATATTCCTACGCCAAGCAGGTCCGAAAAATAATTATGCGTGTGGATGCGTCACCAAAAGCGCGGCACGCGAGGCGGAAAAATAAAAGCAAACTGTTTTTGAAAATGCTTAACCAGCTTTAAGATCAACCAACATCACTACGCACTGATATACCTAGGTTTTTAAACGGTACAGACACCCTTTGCAGAGGCGTAATTTAACTATACCAAAACCTGGTACTGGACCATCGTGATGGTCGCTAGCGTACGTAGGAGCAGGGTTCTCATAGCCGGTCGAAAGCGGTCAAAAACGTGTACGACGTAGGTGTTCACAGTAGCTGCTGTCGAGTCAACCGTCGAGGTGTGAATAAACGAGATCTGTTCTCGCCGGCAATTTGGTTCGGAGATGTGAGCAGCGGCGAGGTGTTGTCTGTGCGGAGGTCGGGACTGAAAGAGGGAAAAGATGGTGAGCGAGGGATAAAAAGTATAACAGAAAGTGACGTGTGAAGTTGTTATTGGTGGGAATAAGAAGTGATTTTATTGGTGGAAAGGAGCAAATGAAAGTTGTTGATTGGTAAGAATAAGAGAGATTATGATTGGTGGGAAAGAAAAAGGTGTGGGAGTGGGGTATGTTGGAGGTGATGGGAAAGGTAGGTTTTGCTAGCAACAGGATTTGCAAAAGCCTGTCGAGAACTGATCAGCAATTTTTGAACGTTGGATGGTAGTTTTCTTGAGTGGATAGAGAGATGGTGCGATATGAGATGCGGTGGCGAAAATGGGAACTAAACAAGATGGTTGAGACAAGAGGTTTAAGGACGAGGAAATTTGGAGGTTAGTGGTGAACATGGCGGTCGCAAGAGGTGGGGGCAAAGAGACGCGGTGGTGAGAATGGGAACTAAAAGAAGATGGCGGTAGCAAGAGCTTAGAAGAGCAGATTTTGACGTTAAAATAGTGGGAACTAAAAATGGCGGAGGGTTGGCGACAAGGAGATGCGGTGAGAACTAAACAAGATGGCGGACGCAAGAGGAGGGTAAGGAGATTTGAGGTTAAGATTTTTAGGTTAAAACAGGGCGTAAGCATGGGAACGAAATCCAAGATGGCGAAGGCATTGGCGTGGACGAGGAGATGTGAGGTGCGGTGGCGAAAATGGGAACTAAACAAGATGACGAAGACAAAAAGTGTAAGGACGAGGAGATTTCGAGGTTAGTGGTGAACATGGCGGTCGCAAGAGGTGGTGGGCAAGGAGACTTGAGGTTAAGATTTTTAGGTTAAAACAGGACGTAAGAAGGGGAACTAAATCCAAGATGGCGGAGGCAAGGGTGGGACGAGGAGATGTGAGGCGCGGTGGTAAAAATGGGAACTAAATAAGATAGCGGAGGCATGAAGTTGAGGTTAAAAATTGAGGTAAACGTGGAGAGCTTAAACCAAGATGGCGGTGGCGTGGTGGTGAAAATGGGAACTAAACAAGATGGCGGAGGCAAGAAGTGGAGGGACGAAGAGGTTTGAGGTTATGGTCAACATGCGAAAGATGTCGAACGCAACAGATGGTGACGAGGAGATAGAATTGAGGATTAGGGAAAGATGAAGGAAAACAGGAAGTGACGTGGAGTGTTTTGATTGGTAAAAATAAGACGAAATGTGATTGGTGCGTTAATTCGGGTGGAAGATGAAGGAAGGAAGATAAAAGAGTATGGAGGACACGTGATGGAGTGGAGCGGAGCGGCGAGGTGTTGTCTGTGCGGAGGTTGGGACTGAAAGAGGGAAAAGATGGCGAACGAGGGATAAAAAGTATAACAGAAAGTGACGTGTGAAGTTGTGATTGGTGGGAATAAGAAGTGATGTTATTGGTGGAAAGGAACAACTGAAAGTTGTTGATTGGTAAGAATAAGAGAGATTGTGATTGGTGGAAAGAAAAAGGTGTGGGAGTGGGGTATGTTGGAGGTGATGGGGAAGGTAAGTTTTGCTACCAACAAGATTTGCAAAAGCCTCTCCAGAACTCATCAGCAATTTCAGCAGACGATGTGCGTGGCGATACGCCCGCTGCGATGAAAGAGCTGCAAACTGCGCGATAACTTGAAAAATATTGCCCGCCGTGACGCATTGCGCGCGCGCGTTTACCGTAAACCGTTACAGTTGCCATACTTATATTATCCGTCTTTCTTTTTTCTTTTTCTTTTTTAAAAAAAATAATTAGTTTTTCGGGGGTTTTCTCTGGTTGGTAGACGAATGCAAGCTCTTTCTGCTTTTTCACAGGTTTTCCCTGGTTGGTAGGCGTTTGCTGTAGTGGTTGACGAAGCCCTTTCTAATTTTCGAGGTTTTTTCAGGTTTTTCGTGGTTGTCCCTGCCCGGTAGGCAAATGATGAAGTTTTTGCTTGTTGTTTTTTTTTAAAAATAACTAGTTTTTGGGGGTTTTCTGCGGATGGTAAACGAATGCAAGCTCTTTCTGCTCTTTCATAGGTTTTCCCTGGTTGGTAGGCGTTTTCTGTACTGGTTGACGAAGGCGTTTATAATTTTCGAGGTTTTCTCAGGTTTTTAGCGTTTGTCCCTGCCCGGTAGGCAAATGATGAAGTTTTACCTTGTCGGCGCACGGATACTAGGCACATACTCGCACACACACACACACCCGTTGCAGCTGCCATACTTATATTATTCGTCTTTTCTTTTTTTAAAAAAAATAACTAGTTTTTTGGAGGTTTTCTGCGGTTGGTAAACGAATGCAAGTGCTTTCTGCTTTTTCAAAGGTTTTCCCTGGTTGGTAGGCGTTTTCTGTAGTGGTTGACGAAGCCGTTTCTAATTTTCGAGGTTTTTTCAGGTTTTTTTTTTTAGTGGTTGTCCCTGGCCGGTAGGCAGATGATAAAGTTTTTCTATAATGTCGTCGTTTTGGCTTGTGGCGCACGGATCCTAGGCACATACTCGCACACACACACACCCGTTGCAGCTGCCATACTTATATTATTCGTCTTTTCTTTTTTTAAAAAAAAATAACTAGTTTTTTGGAGGTTTTCTGCGGTTGGTAAACGAATGCAAGTGCTTTCTGCTTTTTCATAGGTTTTCCCTGGTTGGTAGGCGTTTTCTGTAGTGGTTGACGAAGCCGTTTCTAATTTTCGAGGTTTTTTCAGGTTTTTTTTTTTAGTGGTTGTCCCTGGCCGGTAGGCAGATGATAAAGTTTTTCTATAATGTCGTCGTTTTGGCTTGTGGCGCACGGATCCTAGGCACATACTCGCACACACACACACACACCCGTTGCAGCTGCCATACTTATATTATTCGTCTTTTCTTTTTTTAAAAAAATAACTAGTATTTTTTGGAGGTTTTCTGCGGTTGGTAAACGAATGCAAGTGCTTTCTGCTTTTTCATAGGTTTTCCCCGGTTGGTAGGCGTTTTCTGTAGTGGTTGACGAAGCCGTTTCTAATTTTCGAGGTTTTCTCAGGGTTTTTAGTGGTTGACCCTGTCCGGTAGGCAGATGATAAAGTTTTTCTATAATGTCGTCGTTTTGGCTTGTGGCGCACGGACACTAGGCACATACTCGCACACACACACACACACAAACACACACACACACACACACTAAAATAGTAGCGTATAAAAAAATTTAACAAACCGTAGATTTTCAAGAAAATTCCCACACCGCAAACTACCCGTTTAGCGGCAGAAAGTTCATTATTTTTATTGTTTTAAAAATGGCTCTAACCCCTTTTGATTACGGTACGGTATGTTTAAGATATCTGCATGACAAATAAAATGTATAACTTCAATTTTCTGGGAATTGCTGTGAAGTAGTCTCATTGTGAATGTCTTTTGTACAACTGTTAAACCGTAGGAAACGAAGCCTTACTGTACAAGGACGTTAAAGCACACAATTTATGCGTATTATTATTATTATTATTATTATTATTATTATTATTATTTCTTTGTGGCGTTGTCTATTTACAAAGTTTGCATGTTGATTTTAATGTTTAAAAGCTTTAGACCTTTCTCACTAAAACTCGTCATTCTTTTAACTTTTCTTTTTTCATTTTCATACAAAGAGAACGGAATTTCACAAGTGAAACAGCACTGTAATAACGATACCAACAAACTAATTATTATTCACCCACTGAAACACATAAAATCAATAAGTAATAATCACAGACCCAGTTTGTGGGCATTTAAATGAAACATATGCACAATACAATGCATCCAAATATTCAATATTGAGATTTCACTGGAAAACTAAATACTTGTTTTGAGGTCCCCTGAATAAAAACATTTTTAGAAAATTCTGTGTGTATGTGTCAGAGCAGCATAACTCAAAAATGGAAAGTCGGATAAATACTAAACTTGGTATTTAGGTTGAGTACCTTCCAAAGATACGACACAGAGAGTTTCAAGAAAACCCCTCCACCCCAAACTACCCTTTACATGAACTATTTTCCGAAATGTTTTATTTTCTAAAATTTGTCTCTGACGATTTTAATTACAACACCATATATTAAAGACATTTATATGAAAAATAAAATGTATATCTTGAATTTTGTGGAAATAGCCTGTGAAGGCCTCTTGATTCGGAAGAAATTTTCTATGATCTTGTATAACTGCTAAGGTTTGAGAAAAACATAGAATACAAAAAAATTAGATCTCTTTAAAAACACACACAATTTATTTGAAATAACTGTTTTGTGACGTCAGCCATTTCCGAGATATCTGTTATAAATGGTTCGAATTGTACAATGCTTAGCCATTCTACTTCACTTCTTTCAAACTGCTTAAAAATCATATAAATGAATGTATCACCTCATAATAAGCCTCTATATACGAAAAATGCTGAGTATTCAAAAAGTCAAGAAATTCGATTTTCTAGCCCCTAGTGAGTGTAAAATCGCGTTTACTTCACTTCTTTCAAACTGCTTCTACCCTTTACATGAACTATTTTCCGAAATGGTTTATTTTCTAAAACTGTCTCTGACGATTTTAATTACAACACCATATATTAAAGACATTTATATGAAAAAAATGTATATTTTGAATTTTGTGGAAATAGCCTGTGAAGTCCTCTTGATTCGGAAGAAATTTTCTATGATCTTGTATAACTGCTAAGGTTTGAGGAAACACACACAATTCGTTTCTAACTACGGGCTTTTGCTGTTGGCACCGGGTTTTTATAAGCTCGCTTATCGCAACCGTTGTTTCATCATTTGTGTCGAGTTAAATGCCTCGTTTCGCTAAAAAATTGTCTAGTTTTAAAAACTAGAGTCATGCTGACACGAGCCGCCACTGCACAATTCCCACCGCCGACATAAAGGTTGCATTTATTGTATTGCTGACGAATTTCCGCGTCTCTCACCTTTCACTGTCATCAGCACACGGCTCTTTTGCGTGTAGCGCTGAATGCGAACGAGCTGAGCTGAGTTATTCCTGTTGTTATTAGTGCAATATTAAAACTATGAGTATCGTGTGTAGTGTTTTATGTTGTGCCAGTGCATACGTGTTATGTAAAATGTATGAATTAAATACAATCAGCAGATACTACCTTTCTAAGGAGTAACACCAACTGTTGAATATAAATTCTCAAAGTGCTCCGTTCGTACGACCTCTACCCTCTATTTCTTATAGGTGAGTACGAAAGTTTATTTTCATATCCACTTAATTTTAATCCGGATAAACTTTTCGGGAAATGGTTGCATTGCACAACCGTTAGACATCCAAAGGGACGCTATACACTGGTTTTAAAATTCTAAATTCTTTCCATGAACATGGCGAGCAAGAACTGAAAAGCGACATGCCTTTTAAAAAAGAATGGCTCGGAAATGGCTGACGTCACAAAACAGTTATTTCAAATAAATTGTGTGTGTTTTTAAAGAGATCTAAATTTTTTGTATTCTATGTTTTTCTCAAACCTTAGCAGTTATACAAGATCATAGAAAATTTCTTCCGAATCAAGAGGCCTTCACAGGCTATTTCCACAAAATTCAAGATATACATTTTATTTTTCATATAAATGTCTTTAATATATGGTGTTGTAATTAAAATCGTCAGAGACAAATTTTAGAAAATAAAACATTTCGGAAAATAGTTCATGTAAAGGGTAGTTTGGGGTGGAGGGGTTTTCTTGAAACTCTCTGTGTCGTATCTTTGGAAGGTACTCAACCTAAATACCAAGTTTAGTATTTATCCGACTTTTCATTTTTGAGTTATGCTGCTCTGACACATACACACAGAATTTTCTAAAAATGTTTTTATTCAGGGGACCTCAAAACAAGTATTTAGTTTTCCAGTGAAATCTCAATATTGAATATTTGGATGCATTGTATTGTGCATATGTTTCATTTAAATGCCCACAAACTGGGTCTGTGATTATTACTTATTGTTTTCATGTGTTTCAGTGGGTGAATAATAATTAGTTTGTTGGTATCGTTATTACAGTGCTGTTTCACTTGTGAAATTCCGTTCTCTTTGTATGAAAATGAAAAAAGAAAAGTTAAAAGAATGACGAGTTTTAATGAGAAAGGTCTAAAGCTTTTAAACATTAAAATCAACATGCAAACTTTGTAAATAGACAACGCCACAAAGAAATAATAATAATAATAATAATAATAATAATACACATAAATTGTGTGCTTTAACGTCCTTGTACAGTAAGGCTTCGTTTCCTACGGTTTAACAGTTGTACAAAAGACATTCACAATGAGACTACTTCACAGCAATTCCCAGAAAATTGAAGTTATACATTTTATTTGTCATGCAGATATCTTAAACATACCGTACCGTAATCAAAAGGGGTTAGAGCCATTTTTAAAACAATAAAAATAATGAACTTTCTGCCGCTAAACGGGTAGTTTGCGGTGTGGGAATTTTCTTGAAAATCTACGGTTTGTTAAATTTTTTTATACGCTACTATTTTAGTGTGTGTGTGTGTGTGTTTGTGTGTGTGTGTGCGAGTATGTGCCTAGTGTCCGTGCGCCACAAGCCAAAACGACGACATTATAGAAAAACTTTATCATCTGCCTACCGGACAGGGTCAACCACTAAAAACCCTGAGAAAACCTCGAAAATTAGAAACGGCTTCGTCAACCACTACAGAAAACGCCTACCAACCGGGGAAAACCTATGAAAAAGCAGAAAGCACTTGCATTCGTTTACCAACCGCAGAAAACCTCCAAAAAAATACTAGTTATTTTTTTAAAAAAAGAAAAGACGAATAATATAAGTATGGCAGCTGCAACGGGTGTGTGTGTGTGTGTGTGCGAGTATGTGCCTAGGATCCGTGCGCCACAAGCCAAAACGACGACATTATAGAAAAACTTTATCATCTGCCTACCGGCCAGGGACAACCACTAAAAAAAAAACCTGAAAAAACCTCGAAAATTAGAAACGGCTTCGTCAACCACTACAGAAAACGCCTACCAACCAGGGAAAACCTATGAAAAAGCAGAAAGCACTTGCATTCGTTTACCAACCGCAGAAAACCTCCAAAAAACTAGTTATTTTTTTTTAAAAAAAGAAAAGACGAATAATATAAGTATGGCAGCTGCAACGGGTGTGTGTGTGTGCGAGTATGTGCCTAGGATCCGTGCGCCACAAGCCAAAACGACGACATTATAGAAAAACTTTATCATCTGCCTACCGGCCAGGGACAACCACTAAAAAAAAAAAAACCTGAAAAAACCTCGAAAATTAGAAACGGCTTCGTCAACCACTACAGAAAACGCCTACCAACCAGGGAAAACCTATGAAAAAGCAGAAAGCACTTGCATTCGTTTACCAACCCCAGAAAACCTCCAAAAAACTAGTTATTTTTTTTAAAAAAAGAAAAGACGAATAATATAAGTATGGCAGCTGCAACGGGTGTGTGTGTGTGTGCGAGTATGTGCCTAGTATCCGTGCGCCGACAAGGTAAAACTTCATCATTTGCCTACCGGGCAGGGACAAACGCTAAAAACCTGAGAAAACCTCGAAAATTATAAACGCCTTCGTCAACCAGTACAGAAAACGCCTACCAACCAGGGAAAACCTATGAAAGAGCAGAAAGAGCTTGCATTCGTTTACCATCCGCAGAAAACCCCCAAAAACTAGTTATTTTTAAAAAAAAACAACAAGCAAAAACTTCATCATTTGCCTACCGGGCAGGGACAACCACGAAAAACCTGAAAAAACCTCGAAAATTAGAAAGGGCTTCGTCAACCACTACAGCAAACGCCTACCAACCAGGGAAAACCTGTGAAAAAGCAGAAAGAGCTTGCATTCGTCTACCAACCAGAGAAAACCCCCGAAAAACTAATTATTTTTTTTAAAAAAGAAAAAGAAAAAAGAAAGACGGATAATATAAGTATGGCAACTGTAACGGTTTACGGTAAACGCGCGCGCGCAATGCGTCACGGCGGGCAATATTTTTCAAGTTATCGCGCAGTTTGCAGCTCTTTCATCGCAGCGGGCGTATCGCCACGCACATCGTCTGCTGAAATTGCTGATGAGTTCTGGAGAGGCTTTTGCAAATCTTGTTGGTAGCAAAACTTACCTTCCCCATCACCTCCAACATACCCCACTCCCACACCTTTTTCTTTCCACCAATCACAATCTCTCTTATTCTTACCAATCAACAACTTTCAGTTGTTCCTTTCCACCAATAACATCACTTCTTATTCCCACCAATCACAACTTCACACGTCACTTTCTGTTATACTTTTTATCCCTCGTTCGCCATCTTTTCCCTCTTTCAGTCCCAACCTCCGCACAGACAACACCTCGCCGCTCCGCTCCACTCCATCACGTGTCCTCCATACTCTTTTATCTTCCTTCCTTCATCTTCCACCCGAATTAACGCACCAATCACATTTCGTCTTATTTTTACCAATCAAAACACTCCACGTCACTTCCTGTTTTCCTTCATCTTTCCCTAATCCTCAATTCTATCTCCTCGTCACCATCTGTTGCGTTCGACATCTTTCGCATGTTGACCATAACCTCAAACCTCTTCGTCCCTCCACTTCTTGCCTCCGCCATCTTGTTTAGTTCCCATTTTCACCACCACGCCACCGCCATCTTGGTTTAAGCTCTCCACGTTTACCTCAATTTTTAACCTCAACTTCATGCCTCCGCTATCTTATTTAGTTCCCATTTTTACCACCGCGCCTCACATCTCCTCGTCCCACCCTTGCCTCCGCCATCTTGGATTTAGTTCCCCTTCTTACGTCCTGTTTTAACCTAAAAATCTTAACCTCAAGTCTCCTTGCCCACCACCTCTTGCGACCGCCATGTTCACCACTAACCTCGAAATCTCCTCGTCCTTACACTTTTTGTCTTCGTCATCTTGTTTAGTTCCCATTTTCGCCACCGCACCTCACATCTCCTCGTCCACGCCAATGCCTTCGCCATCTTGGATTTCGTTCCCATGCTTACGCCCTGTTTTAACCTAAAAATCTTAACCTCAAATCTCCTTACCCTCCTCTTGCGTCCGCCATCTTGTTTAGTTCTCACCGCATCTCCTTGTCGCCAACCCTCCGCCATTTTTAGTTCCCACTATTTTAACGTCAAAATCTGCTCTTCTAAGCTCTTGCTACCGCCATCTTCTTTTAGTTCCCATTCTCACCACCGCGTCTCTTTGCCCCCACCTCTTGCGACCGCCATGTTCACCACTAACCTCCAAATTTCCTCGTCCTTAAACCTCTTGTCTCAACCATCTTGTTTAGTTCCCATTTTCGCCACCGCATCTCATATCGCACCATCTCTCTATCCACTCAAGAAAACTACCATCCAACGTTCAAAAATTGCTGATCAGTTCTCGACAGGCTTTTGCAAATCCTGTTGCTAGCAAAACTTACCTTTCCCATCACCTCCAACATACCCCACTCCCACACCGTTTTCTTTCCCACCAATCATAATCTCTCTTATTCTTACCAATCAACAACTTTCATTTGCTCCTTTCCACCAATAAAATCACTTCTTATTCCCACCAATCACAACTTCACACGTCACTTTCTGTTATACTTTTTATCCCTCGCTCACCATCTTTTCCCTCTTTCAGTCCCGACCTCCGCACAGACAACACCTCGCCGCTGCTCACATCTCCGAACCAAATTGCCGGCGAGAACAGATCTCGTTTATTCACACCTCGACGGTTGACTCGACAGCAGCTACTGTGAACACCTACGTCGTACACGTTTTTGACCGCTTTCGACCGGCTATGAGAACCCTGCTCCTACGTACGCTAGCGACCATCACGATGGTCCAGTACCAGGTTTTGGTATAGTTAAATTACGCCTCTGCAAAGGGTGTCTGTACCGTTTAAAAACCTAGGTATATCAGTGCGTAGTGATGTTGGTTGATCTTAAAGCTGGTTAAGCATTTTCAAAAACAGTTTGCTTTTATTTTTCCGCCTCGCGTGCCGCGCTTTTGGTGACGCATCCACACGCATAATTATTTTTCGGACCTGCTTGGCGTAGGAATATATCCTTTCGTGTTTTGGTACTGTAACCTCAAATCTCCTTACCCTCCTCTTGCGTCCGCCATCTTGTTTAGTTCTCACCGCATCTCCTTGTCGCACACCCTCCGCCATTTTTAGTTCCCGCTATTTTAACCTCAAAATCTACTCTTCTAACCTCTTGCTACCGCCATCTTCTTTTAGTTCCCATTCTCACCACCGCGTCTCCTTACCCCCCACCTCTTGCGACCGCCATGTTCACCACTAACCTCCAAATTTCCTCGTCCTTAAACCTCTTGTCTCAACTACCTTGTTTAGTTCCCATTTTCGCCACCGCATCTCATATCGCCACATCTCTCTATCCACTCAAGAAAACTACCATCCAACGTTCAAAAAATTGCTGATCAGTTCACGACAGGCTTTTGCAAATCCTGTTGCTAGCAAAACTTACCTTTCCCATCACCTCCAACATACCCCACTCCTTTTTCTTTCCACCAATCATAATCTCTCTTATTCTTACCAATCAACAACCTTCATTTGCTCCTTTCCACCAATAACATCACTTCTTATTCCCACCAATCACAACTTCACACGTCACTTTCTGTTACACTTAATCTCCTTACCCTCCTCTTGCGTCCGCCATCTTGTTTAGTTCTCACCGCATCTCCTTGTCGCAGACCCTCCGCCATTTTTAGTTCCCGCTATTTTAACCTCAAAATCTACTCTTCTAACCTCTTGCTACCGCCATCTTCTTTTAGTTCCCATTCTCACCACCGCGTCTCCTTACCCCCACCTCTTGCGACCGCCATGTTCACCACTAACCTCCAAATTTCCTCGTCCTTAAACCTCTTGTCTCAACCACCTTGTTTAGTTCCCATTTTCGCCACCGCATCTCATATCGCCCCATCTCTCTATCCACTCAAGAAAACTACCATCCAAAGTTCAAAAAATTGCTGATCAGTTCACGACAGGCTTTTGCAAATCTTGTTGCTAGCAAAACTTACCTTTCCCATCACCTCCAACATACCCCACTCCTTTTTCTTTCCACCAATCATAACCTCTCTTATTCTTACCAATCAACAACTTTCATTTGCTCCTTTCCACCAATAAAATCACTTCTTATTCCCACCAATCACAACTTCACACGTCACTTTCTGTTACACTTTTTATCCTCGCTCCCCATCTTTTCCCTCTTTCAGTCCCGACCTCCGCACAGACAACACCTCGCCGCTGCTCACATCTCCGAACCAAATTGCCGGCGAGAACAGATCTTGTTTATTCACACCTCGACGGTTGACTCGACAGCAGCTACTGTCAACACCTACGTCGTACACGTTTTTGACCGCTTTCGACCGGCTATGAGAACCCTGCTCCTACGTACGCTAGCGACCATCACGATGGTCCAGTACCAGGTTTTTGGTATAGTTAAATTACGCCTCTGCAAAGGGTGTCTGTACCGCTTTAAAAACCTAGGTATATCAGTGCGTAGTGATGTTGGTTGATCTTAAAGCTGGTTAAGCATTTTCAAAAACAGTTTGCTTTTATTTTTCCGCCTCGCGTGCCGCGCTTTTGGTGACGCATCCACACCGGTAACAGGTAAGTACCACACGCACAATTATTTTTCGGACCTGCTTGGCGTAGGAATATATCCTTTCGTGTTTTGGTACTGTAACCTCAAATCTCCTTACCCTCCTCTTGCGACCGCCATCTTGTTTAGTTCCCACCGCATCTCCTTGTCGCAGACCCTCCGCCATTTTTAGTTCCCGCTATTTTAACCTCAAAATCTACTCTTCTAACCTCTTGCTACCGCCATCTTCTTTTAGTTCCCATTCTCACCACCGCGTCTCCTTACCCCCCACCTCTTGCGACCGCCATGTTCACCACTAACCTCCAAATTTCCTCGTCCTTAAACCTCTTGTCTCAACCACCTTGTTTAGTTCCCATTTTCGCCACCGCATCTCATATCGCCCCATCTCTCTATCCACTCAAGAAAACTACCATCCAACGTTCAAAAAAAATTGCTGATCAGTTCACGACAGGCTTTTGCAAATCCTGTTGCTAGCAAAACTTACCTTTCCCATCACCTCCAACATACCCCACTCCTTTTTCTTTCCACCAATCATAATCTCTCTTATTCTTACCAATCAACAACCTTCATTTGCTCCTTTCCACCAATAACATCACTTCTTATTCCCACCAATCACAACTTCACACGTCACTTTCTGTTACACTTTTTATCCCTCGCTCCCCCATATTTTCCCTCTTTCAGTCCCGACCTCCGCACAGACAACACCTCGCCACCCAGCTCCTCTCCAGCACGCGACCTCCATACTCTTCCATCTTCCTTCCTTCATCTTCCACCCAAATTAACGAACCAATCAAAACACTCCACGTCACTTCCTCTTCTTCCTTCACCTTACCCTAATCCTCAATTCTTTCAACTCGTCCCGGATGAACCAATTGCAATAACGATAATCCTACCGCTCAGGGCGCTTTTCAAACTTACCGCCGCCGCCGTCGCACGCACCGACACTAGCGACACCAGCGCCCCTAGCGGCAGGATTATCGTTAAAACAATTGGCTCATCCGGGACTATTACTACTTACGCATGAGCCATCCCGCTCGGTCTTTGAGGCTTCCTTAGTCCCGAAAGAAGCATTTTTAGAAAAAGTTCGGTGTGTGTAAACAGCATAACTCAAAAACCTAAAGTCGTTTAGCATCTTCTAATGTGGGGATACGAAGATTTTCAAGAAAATCGCTCCTTACATGGAAATGTTTAGTTTCTCAAAAATGACTAATGATTTTGATTAAAATACCATATGTTTAAGGCGCGACAAATAAAATGTATATCTTGAATTTTCTGGGAATTAGCCTGTGAAGACCTCTTAATTCATAATTACTTTTGTATAGTTGGTAAACCGTAAGAGATAGACAGCATGTTAATACAGGAAAAAAAATTAGATACCGTTAAAACACACAATTTATGTGGAATAACATTTTTGTGGCGTTAACCATTTCGGAGATATTCTTTGTTATTGGTTTGAATTTTCAATACTTATAAGTGGTAAGTCGTTAATCTTTTTTTCTTTTTTTTTCATGCAAAGAGCATGAAACTTCAAAATTTGTATTGAGTTATGTAATTATGGGTCCCACACCGGAAGGGAAGGTGTTTATCCAGGAGCATTATATCCAGTCATATGGTGTAGACGTCAGAATGGGCCAGTTTACTTCGCGCTAAAGAACACCACGAGGAGAGATTTAATAAGGATTCACAAATAATAAAACAAGGTTAGCTGTCGTTGGCAAGACCGTCGTAGAGCATCAGTCCTATGTCAACGAAGGGGACAGCAGGTCACCACAAATTAGAATCGGGAACTCCTTCTCCAACAGGTGTTAAGGGTCGTCAAAGCGTGGTCTACCAGAACGTCACTGAGACTTGGTTTGAGTGACAGGTCTGTTCGGCGGATGCTTAAAGAACTGAGTGGTTTTGCCCTTCTGCAACGGCACTTTGGATATCACAATTTCTCGTGGAACTCCATTCCGGTATCCTGTCTTCTCACGGTCCCCTAATGGGACACGTTGAAACAATCAGTTTTCAAGACAGATGACCCGCCTACAAATGTTCCCGAGCTAACGAAAAGATAATGTCCTTACTTTCTGTACCATGTACATAGTAGGTCTACAGAAGGTATTGCATTCCACTAAAATATTCGATATCCAGTTTTCACCGGGAATGCATGTTTTGAACTCCGTGAATAAAAAAACTGATGTGTTACATTCACATGACTTTCTCTACTATTGTACAAACTATTTTTACAAACGCTTATTCTCCATCTACTTCATCTTAATCGAGATAAACATTTGCAGAGTCTATCTTATTGCTAATTTTCTTGTAGATGTAAGGGAAATATATATTTACAAGGGCAATTTGGAAATACAGTAGCCTTTAAGCACATACATATCTCTTAATAGCTGGTTGCTAGGTGCAGCACCATTCTCTTTGACACATATTAATACTCTTTGCATATCCAAGACAAAAAAAAATGAATAACGAATTCCCATTTGAGAAAATTATTGAAAAATTTAAGGGAATAACAAGCAATATCTCGAAAATGGTTCACTCAACTAAAAAAATGTATGACATAAATTGTGTATTTTAACGCGATCTACATTTTTTGTGTAGTAAAATTTTCTCTACCTCTTATGGTTTACCAGTTATGCAAAAGTCGTTCACAATGAAGAACACTTTTGGAGACATTCCCAGGAAATTTAAGATATACATTTTATTTGTTATAAAAATATCTTAAACATATGATATTTTAATCAAAATCGTAAGAGCCATTTTTGAGAAAATTAAAATTTTCGAAAAACCTTCCATGTAAAGGGTAATCTGGGGTGGGGGGATTTTCTTGAAAACCTTCGTGTCGCATCCTTGGAAGATACTGAACCTAAATACCAAGTTTGGTGTTTATCCGACTGTTTGTTTCTGAGTTATGCTGTTCACAGACAGACACACACACGGACGTTTCCAAAAATGCTTTTTTTGGATTTAGGGGGCCTCAAAACATGTATTTCCGGTGAAATCTCGGTATCGAATTTTTGGGTGGAATATAATACTTCCCCTACTTACTATACGTAGTAGAGAAAGTAAAAAGCATTCTCCGTTTAATAGGTGATAACAAGAAAGACCTTTAATTGATGGGCAACCAATTAATTCCTTGCAAATTTCCGTAAAGAAACAAATTAAAAGCTCCGGAATATCGTATAATATAAAATTTAAAGATTTTTGTTTGTTTTTTGTTTTGATATGTGCCTTCAAATAGCAGATAGTTTTGCTTCCTTAAAAGACAGGAGGATTGACTTAGTCTACAGGTTTTTTTTTTCATATAGAATTTTCACCTGTTTTCTAGACCTCGAGCCGCCACTGACTCTTTTGCAGCGAATGCATTTAAACTGACTTCAAGCCACTGCCAAAATAAAATTTTGGCAATTCCACGTGAGTATTAAATGGATTTTAAACATCAATTGCGAATTTTCAAACCTAATCTGTTCGTTTTCTGCTTCGTTCATTTGACAGCAACGACATTCAGCAGAAAAGTTTCTTTGTGGAATAAACTGGTTGCAGAGGTTACGCTTGTACATTTGCAAGCATATTCAGCATCATTTCTGCATAATGAGGACTCTTTGAACGTGCCAGTCATGCTTTGTCATGCGTGGCTTAATACACCGGAAGTAATCTCATATTACAGCAGAACCTCGTCATTATGTTTTCTGCTAATTTTCGCTTTCGAGCAAGCGAAGAATACAACCTTGCTTATTTTATCGTTTTTACTTCGTAAACCTGCAAACTTGTCAGCATAATGATGCGTTATGCTTATCAAGCCCTTAAATTGTATTCTCATTAACTATATCTCGAAGTAGGCACGAAAAGAATGTTCTGTTCTGATGTATTGTTTAACGGGTTAGTACGTGAGCACATGAGAAATGCTACTGTTGTAGCCTAATGGATCTGCGTTTCCATGCCATTTATAAAAACCTGTTAATTTATATTTCTAGAATGCTTTAAGGGGACAAGGTAGTCTGAACACATGGAAATTACACCTCAAGTGTGTTAAATTACCACTGCTCTTGAAGTTCTCAATAGTTTTTCCTGAAATTTTTTATGAATTATTCTATAAATCATGAAAATTATTTAAAGTGGTCGTTTGCATTCATACCTTATGTAGTTGAGTCTGTAAAAATTATCTCATTCAGCAGAAAAATAATAAAATGTACTCTTAAAGATGTGAATTCGTGTACCTTTTTCTCTGATACTACTAGCAATACTGAATCACAATTTTGCATGCTTGTTCTTAGTATAATCAGCTATCTTCTTAACCTCAATTATTTAGTTATGTACATCAGTTGGCTAGAAATTGAAAAGAAATTGTTTGCAAAGTCAAAAAAGTAAAAATGTGGAAAATTTGCAATGTTGTTGCCTTCTTAATATCACTAATATACATTATAAAATTATTATTGTGGTTCAGAAAGTTTAACTATGCGTTATATATATGTACTGAAAATTTCAGCTCTTTACCTCTCATACTTTCTGAGAAAAGGTACATAAGTATCCAAAAATGTTGTTTTGAGAAAACTGAATTTAAAGTATGAACATTAAAATTCTGACACACTTCAGTACATAATCATCTGCACCTTCATTCCTGGAGATTGCTTCAGCTTTTCTGATTGCCTTCTCTTGGTCTGGCCTCTTTTGTTACTTTCTCTACTACGTGTAGTAAGTAAGGGAAGTATTGCATTCCACCCAAAAATTCGATACCGAGATTTCACCGGAAATACACGTTTTGAGACCTCCTGAATCCAAAAAAAGCATTTTTGGAAACATGTCCGTGTGTGTGTGTGTGTGTGTGTGTGTGTGTGTGTGTGTGTGTGTGTGTCTGTGTGTGTGTCTGTGAACAGCATAACTCAAAAACGAACAATCGGATAAGCACCAAACTTGGTATTTAGGTTCAGTATCTTCCAGAGATGCGACACGAAGGTTTTCAAGAAAATCCCCCCAACCCAGACTACCCTTTACATGGAAGATTTTTCGAAAATTTTAATTTTCTCAAAAATGGCTCTAACGATTTTGATGAAAATATCATATGTTTAGGGCAATGTCATGAGAAATGAAATGTATATCTCGAATTTTCTGGGAATGTCTCCAAAAGTATTCTTCATTGTGAACGACTTTTGCATAACTTGTAAACCATAAGAGATAGACAAAATTTTACTACACAAAAAATGTAGATCGCGTTAAAATACACAACTTATGTCATATACATTTCTTTTGTTGAGTGAACCGTTTTCGAGATATTGCTTGTTATTTCCTTAAATTTTCCAATACTTATACTTTTTCTCAAATGCGTTATTCATTTTTTTTATGTCCTGGACATGCAAAGAGAATGGAATGCGTCACATAGCAACCAGCGTTAAAATATTTGACTATCGCTTAAAAGCTACCATATTTTCCTTGCATCTACAAGAAAATTACCAATAAGATTGACATCTCGATATCTCGATAACATGAAGCATATGGAGAATAGGCGTTTGTAAAATTAGGTTGTACAAGAGTAGAGAAAGTTATGTGAGTGTAACACATCAGATTTTTTATGTCCTGGACTTGCAAAGAGAATGGAATGCGGCGCATAGCAACCAGCGTTAAAATATTTGATCATCGCTTAAAAGCTACCATATTCCCCTTGCATCTACAAGAAAATTAGCAATAAGATTGACATCTCGATATCTCGATTAACATAAAGCATATGGAGAATAGGCGTTTGTAAAAATAGATTGTACAAGAGTAGAGAAAGTCATGTGAGTGTAACACATCAGATTTTTTTATCTTGTATATGCGAAGAGTATTAATCTGTGGCAAAGGGAATGGTGCTGCACCTAGCAAACAGCTATTAAGAGATATGTATATGCTTAAAGGCTGCTGTATTTCTATATTGCCCTTGTAAATATATATTCCCCTTACATCTACAAGAAACTTAGCAATAAGATAGAGTCTGCAACGTTTATCTCGATTAACATGAAGTAGATGGAGAATAAGCGTTTGTAAAAATAGTTTGTACAAGAGTAGAGAAAGTCATGTGAGTGTAACACATCAGATTTTTGATTGCTGAACTGCTCGCTGGGCATGATATAGTCGTTCGTTGTTGAAAGATACAAAAATGTTCTAAAAGGGTGCATTGCATGACAGCTTTAAAGGAATGCAGACGAGCATTTAATGGTATTTAAATGTCTTAAAAACCTCTTAACCCCCTAAATGTATGTTTTCTGAAACTGGAAATAATAGAGATTTTATAAGTGCCTAAAACAAAAAATGTGATTTTTGACCATTACCTTGTCCCCTTAACCTACGGAACATAATTTTCTGACAAACCTGTTTTTACAATTGCTGCTCTGTACAGAAAGAAAAGGTGTTTTTTTTTTGGTTTGTATGTATAGTTTTGGTTACGTGTAAATCAAAATACAGATTGGTCAGATTAAGTTTCGGCCTGGAGAGCGCTGCGTTACTGCCTCCGGAAGCTTCATTAACGTCCCGCTCATATTTACTTTCTCTACCACGTGAATAAAATGTGAACCATAACGGAACGGTCAAAATCTAGCCCTGCTCTCTACCAGCGTGACCAGCTCTGTTTTTCGAGCATAATTCTAGCCACTGCATTGGCAGGGTACTTTACCTCCCCCATAAGTGTGGCCGAACTGCAGAAGGGTAACATTACAACTTAAACCTTATATTCATGCTGCACTGCCGTTTTCTTATTGCCGTGTAGTAGTAGCAACAACTTTAACCTTCATCTCCATGTCGGTGATGAAAGCTATCATATATGTAAATGTTGTAGCTGTCGTTCAGTTTAATCACCAGTTTTGTATGCCCTGTATTGTTTTTCAGGCCAGTCACATAGAGAACTGATACCGGCTGGGTGGAGTCAAAAGTTAGTTACCTGAAGATAGAACATTTACAAAGGGAAAAACTGCCGATCTAGGGGAATGGACCATTTTTATGCACGACAGTGTAGATAGTAGATAGAGAAGGTATTGTATGCCACTCAAAAAATTTATATCGAGATTTGACTGGAAATACATTTTTTGAAGCACCGATTAAAAAAAAAACGTTTTTAGAAAAAGGTAACTCAGAAACAGCATAACTCAAAAACGGAAAGTCGGATAAATAGCAAACTTGGTAGTTAAATTCGGTGTCTTCCAAAGTTGCACACAAGAGTTTCAGAAAATCCCTCTACCCCACTATCCTTTATATTGGAACATTTTTCGATTTTTTTTTTATTTTCTCAAAAATAGCTCTTAACGATTTGGATTAAAATACCAGATGTGTAAGATATTTGCATGATAAATATCTTGAATTTCCCAGGAATAGCCTGTGAAGTTTTCATTCGGAAGGAATTTTGTATAACATTGTACATCTGGTAAACGTACTAGCGATAGAGAAAACGTACCACACAAACAATTTAGATCTCTTTAAAACACAATTTATTTCAAATAACTTTTTTGTAGTATCAGCTATTTCCTAGATATACGTTATTATTAATTAGAAGTTTTCAATGCCTTGTCACTATTCAGTTATTTTCGCAATGCCATAGGAAGGTCATTTAGCGACCTGCTTTTAAACATCTGACTGTCGATTCTGTTTCCTGTACCCCCCTTGTACTTACAACGAAGCGTATAATGAAACTATTTCTGGAAAATATTTATCTATATTAATATTAAGTAGATAGGAGATAAAGTTTTTTAAGACTAGTTTCTACAAGCCGCATCAAAATAAACGATAGTGGGTAGAGAAAGTCATATGAATGTAACGCATGCGAAACCGAGCGAGAAACATCCGCGGCAACGTGTGAGGCTCGCATTCGGAAGGTCCTGGGTTAGATTTCTGAGGCCGGCCTCCTGAACCATGGATTTTCGTGGTTTTCCTGGTTGGTAAGGCAAATGCCGGGGTGATTTCTCGTCTACCACGAATTTTCTTTCCCTCATTTAGCTCCCCCTTTCAAGTTTCAGGAAGGCCTAATAGCTGTGCATTGTTGGTCGGTATCGGACAGGTAGCGCGGTTGCTTGTTCGTTGGAAAGTTCTTTGAACCGCCTGAGATTGGTCGAGTTCTCCTTGGTTCCGCCAGAGGGGAAGACTTCTCTGAGCAGCCTACCGGTGTGACCGGGTCATCAAACTTGGAATCCTTATGGACCTCTGTCGGCCGGCCCATAGTCTATTGCGATTCCTTCACCTCACCCGCTCTTCCTGGGAGTGGCACAGTGCCATTTAAACCACCTAGGACTCCTGACATTTCACTCTAAGCGAAGAAGTGGGAGAGCTGCGTTGCCACGTTGTATTAGAGTATGTATCAGCTGTTTAGTAGTACGCCGAATAACAAACAGCTCGCTGGGACTTAACGCCAGTGAGCAGTAGTAAACCACGCCAACATGGCAACGTGTTACTCCTCAAAGTTCAGCTTTTAGGCGAAGGGAAAGGAGGGTGGTGGCACCAGAGCAACAGCGGAGGGGACGTTATCATGGAAACGTACCCCTCCAAGAAGTGTTAGAAGTCTCATGTTATTTAAATTCTACCCTAAGCACAAAAGATCCGCATTGGATCGATGTGCGAGGTGTCCCGTCCGTTTCTTGATCATACTCATATTCATCAACACGTGCGACTTTTTTACTTTCTCTGCTACGTATAGTAAGTAGGAGTATTGTATTCCAACCAAAAATTCGATACCGATATTTCACCGGAAATATATGTTTTGAGACCCCCTGAATCCCAAAAAAGCATTTCTGGAAACATGTCCGTGTGTGTGTGTGTGTGTCTGTGAACAGCATAACTCAGAAACGAACAGTCGGATAAACACCAAACTTGGTATTTAGATTCAGTATCTCTCAGAGTTGCGACACGAAGGTTTTCAAGAAAATCCCCCACACCAGATTACCCTTTACATGGAACATTTTTCGAAAATTTTAATTTTCTCAAAAATGGCTCTAACGATTTTGATTAAAATATTATATGTTTAAGATATTTTCATGGCAAATAAAACGTATATCTTGAATTTTCTGGGAATGTCTCCAAAAGTATTCTTCATTGTGAACGACTTTTGCATAAGTGGTAAACCATTAGAGATAGACAAAATTTTACTACACAAAAAATGTTGATGGCGTTAAAATACACAATTTATGTCATATACATTTTTTGTTGTTGAGTGAAGCATTTCCGAGATATTGCTTGTTATTCCCTTAAATTTTCCAATACTTATACTTTTTCTCAAATGGAAATTCGTTATTCATTTTTTTTTTTTTTTTTTTTGGCCCTGGTAATGCAAAGAGAATGGAATACTCCACATAGCAACCAGCTCTTAAAATATTTAACTATCGCTTAAAGCCTACCAATTCCCCTTGCATCTACAAGAAAATTAGCAATAAGATTAACATCTCGATTAACATGAAGTAGATGGAGAATAAGCGTTTGTAAAAATAGTTCGTACAACAGTAGAGAAAGTCTTGTGAGTGTAGCACATCATAATTTTTTTATGCAATACAACTCCGAGGGGTTAAATCGTGAATTTGCGGACATCTTTTAGTTAAAAACGTTATGAAATTAGTGGGAAAATCTGCATATTATTTGGTATTATAAACCATATTTTCGTAACTGATTGGGGGGGGGCTATGAATGTCCTTATAAACTAAAATAACGTCGGAGTATTCTGCTACCCTTTTTCTTAGAATCGTCAGGCTTTTGCACTTATAAAGCTAATACGGAAGCAGAAAGGTAAGGCTATTTGAATCGACTGCGAGGCCACTGGTATGTTCTTGTCTTTGCTGGTTCGTGCAGTGTTTCGAAATGGTGGTGTTAACACGCTTAAAAGAAAAACGATACTCCTTTGGCGAAACACAGTAACAGCTATAATACCCGCTCTCCTTTCTGTCGGTGATATCTGGGTTACAGCATACCGCGTGTAACATAGGTTCACTGTCCGCTCTTATGGATTACGATCTGACTAGCTTTAAAGCATTCCACTGTTTAAAGGGGTTTCCTACTTAAGGTAGAGGAAAATGTATTACATCCAAACATTCAATACCGAGATTTCACCGCAAATACATGTTTTGAAGCCCCCTGAATAAAAAAAACATTTTTAGAAGAAAAAAAACTGTGTGTGTATGTGTGCGTGCATCCGATGAACACCAAACTTGGTATTTAAGTTCAATATCTTCCAAATAAGATTTTCAAGAAAATCCCCATCCCAAACTGTTCTTTTCATGAAAACCTTTTACGATTTTTTTTTATTTTGTCAAAAAATTCCTCTAACGATTTTGATTAAAATACTATATATTTGAGATATTTACATTTCAAATAAAATGTACATCTTGGATTTTCTGGGAACACTTTGTGGAATCCTCTTCATTCGGAGGGGAAAAAAATATATAGTTCTATTTACTTAGTTCTATTTTGGTCTTAACGGCGACCTTTCCTTTGGAACTCTTGTCCTTGGGTTTCTTGCACTTTGGTTTTTAATCATTAGTTCATACACACATTCACACTCTCATTCATATTTCCAGACTCTGGGGAGGATAAGGAATACTCTTGGCTAGAGAAAAATTCCCACCCTCAGTCGGCAATCGAACCTGGGACCCCTAGCAGAACAGGCAAGTGCTCTGCCGATTGAGCTACGGGGCCATCTATGTATAATTTTGTGTAACTGACAAAGAGAACAGCCATCTCCGGGATCTCCATTATTATTCGTTTTAATTTTTCAATTGTTGGTCTTTTTTTAAATACTGTCGCTATTCGGTTGTCTCTCGCGATGCATAGAGTATGAAATTTCAAGGCCAGTATATGGCGACCAGTTCTTAAACATTTATCTATCGCTATCCGCTTTGTACCTATAATTTTTTTTTAATGAAGCCATTTCTGTAACCGTTTATCTCGATTAAGTTGAAGTAGATAGAATAAACTTTTGCAAGAATAGTTTGTAGAAGGTATATAAAAATAAACGATAGTGGGTAGCGAAAGTCATATGATCGTATGCAATTCTTTTATAGTGACTCCATTATCTCTTACAGTAGAAGTTGCAAAATGTTTTGATGGATGATGAAATAAACTGAATTACTTTATTGAATTTGCAGTTTTAAATGTTGGCTAACAAAGAAACAAGCACTAGGGAGGTGATAAAAATTGTGGAGATGAGCAGCCAAGATTGGTTAAAACGCATCCTTCCGTACCGTTTTATTGGTTAAATGTAGTATGACTTAGTAAGAGTGAAACAGCCATAGTAAACATATTTTGAGGCACTATTTTTAACACTTAAATGATTTCAGTCTAATTATATAATACATAAAGTCAATAACAGCCCGCCTTAAGGCAATATGTGTATGTAACAATATATAAAAAGTGTATATTACAGTCATTGTAAATGTTTATATTATTGTATACATGTGTAATAATGTTATGTGAATGTATTACGTAATTTAATAATGTAGGAGCTGTGAGAATAATAGGTTAAAAGTTGCTAACAATGAGGTAACCTTGTGGCAATAAAGAGTAAGAAAGTTAATAATGCTACTAGTCATTATTGGAGCAACAATAATGTAAATTTTGTGACAGTTTATAAAATAGCCAATCAACAACCAGAAAAAGCTTTAGTTAAATGAAGGTATTCTGTTGGACTAGGATTAGCCAATCAGAGACTTGAAATACAGAATTTACAGATTTAGGCGGTAGAAATCAAGTCAGTTGCTAGCAGACGGTGTTACTAATCAGACGCGAGATGCGTCCTCGAGAAATTTAATACGTATTTTGTGTGAGAAAATAGTTAACGTGTTTAAAAAGTGCAAGTAATTAATAAAAGAATTTCACAGCTCTCTATATCAGTGAAGTGTTATTTAAATCGTGTCAAGCATTAATAAATGGAGTGAAGAAAAACTTAGAATCTGTGTAAGCCTACATTCTTCAGTCGCACCACAACCCTGCAAAGAGAAACATGTCTCTAACAACAATACTGACGCAACCGAGGCAAACATACATATATAATATTTAAAGAAAAGTCAAAATACAAAGTTAATATTTTTAAACTTGGGGCGAAGGCTACCGGAAACTTTTTACTATACGCTACTTCAAGTTCGGCTCCCCAACATAGAAACTTCAATACAAAAACTTCTTCAAATTGGCTCCCAAAGCGTGGGGCAAATAACAATAACATAAAAATAATATTCAAATTATACTTCGGTCACATGTTCATCTGATTGTAGCCCAGATTAGTAAAACTCCCATTAGCTTTTAACCATTTTAAATGCCCTGATTCTGTGTCAGGTTGTGTAATGTACAGAAACAGCTAAATGTGTAGATTTCTAGTCGACCCTTTGTTGGGGACAAAATCAGGAAAGTGAAAAGTGATTTAATGCTCTAGTTGAGTCAGTGTCGAAGTAGTGGCACTGATTTCTATTCGAGTCAGTGGTGCATAACCGGCGTGGTCGATACACGACACAAAGCATGCTACAAAAATAGCTCGTATGAAGGAAGCTTGGTCACTGTATTCACATTATTTATTTGTCAAAAAAGAATCATTAGAACGGTGTTTATATTCAGCAGCGTGTGTCGACATCTTGTACAGTGCTAGCCACTGCGTATTCTCTTCAGCATTAATACATACACACACAGTCAGGTTCAGGCAGTATTTTTAACACTTAAATGATTTCAGTCTAATTATATAATATATAAATTCAATAACACCCCGCCTTAAAGCAATATGTGTATGTAACAAGATATAAAAAGTGTATATTACAGTCAATGTATATGTTTATATTATTATATACATGTTCAATAGTGTTATGTGAATATATTACGTAATTTAATAATGTAGGAGCTGTGAGAAATAGGCTAAAAGTTGCTAACTTTGAGGCAATAATGAGTAAGAAAGTTTAACAATGCTACTAGTCATTATTGGAGCAACAATAATGTAAATTTTGAGACAGTTTATAAAATAGCCAATCAACAACCAGAAAAAAGCTTAAGTTAAATAAAAGTATTCTATTGGATTAGGAATAGTCAATCAGAGACTTGAAATACAGAAATTTACAAATTTAGGCGGTAGAAATCAAGTCAGTTGCTTGTACTGGACGCGTTGCTTGTAGACAGTGTTCCTAACCGGACGCGAGATGCGTCCTCGAGAAATTTAATACGTATTTTGTGTGAGACAAAAATAGTTTACGTGTTTAAAAGTGCAAGTAATTAATAAAAAAAATCTCACAGCTCTCTCTCTCTATATATCAGTGAAGTGTTATTTAAATCGTGTCAAGTATTAATAAAAGGAGTGAAGTAAAATTATAATCTGTGTAAGCCTACGTTCTCCTGTCGCACTATTCCCTGCTAAGACATTCATGTCTCTAAAAAAATATAAATACTGACGCAGCCTAGGTAAACATAAATAAATATTTAAAGAAACAGTCAAAATTACACAGTTAATATGTTTCAAACATTTTTGGGGCAAAGGCCACCGGAAAGTACATTTAGGGCGAAGGCTACCGGAAACTTTTTACCATATGTGCGGTTGCAACTACTTCAAGTTCGGCTCCCCAACAGTCGAAATATGATACAACTCATCCTTCAATACAAACCTACTTCAAATTGGCTCCCAAAGCGTGGCGCAAATAACAATACAACACCTAAAATACACCTACTTCAAGGTTTGCCAAATGAAATAAGTCAGACTTCCGTGTGGGCATTGAAATTACTCATTAGTAACCAAAATGTCAACTCATGCTCATCTCCAGGGTGGCCAATTTAACGATATCACTAAATTAAATTAAATTATGGACGCTCTTTAACTGCTATGGTCCTTAGCGTCCCAGTCTATATTGGGCGTGAAAGACCGGTAATTTTGCTCAGAGGCCTCTATCAGGCTTGAGGTTCTTTTACGTGACGTAAATCTACGACACGCGACCACCGGCTTTACTTCCCTTCCGAAGAAAGCCATGTAAGGATTTTTACGCCCTCCGCCGGGTTTGAACCCGCGACCTTGAGAACTAGAGGTTAGCACGGTACCACTAGTCCACGGAGGACGACACGGTATCGCTAGATCTAAGGTTTCAAAATACTTTATTCTGCGTAGCGGGAACGCTAGCTTATTTTAAACTAAGAGATAATAATAAAATCAGGTGCTTTTTACTTCCTCTACTACGTATAGTAAGTAGGGTAAGTATTGTATTCCAACCAAAAATTCGATACCGAGATATCATCGAAAATGCATCTTTTGAGGACCCCTGTATCCAAATAAAGCATTTTTGGAAACACGTCCGTATTGTGTCTGTGTGTGTTCCAGGGATGGGACACGAAGATTTTCAAAAAAATCCCCCACCCAAACTACCCTTTACAATGAACATTTTTCGAAATGTTTTTTATTTTCTAAAAATGGCTCTAACGATTTTGATTAAAGTACCATATCTTTATGTTATTTCGATATAACTGTAAACGTTACGCGATAGACGAAAAAGTACTTCACAAAAAAATATAGATCTCCTTAAAACACACAATTTATTTCAAATAACCTTTTTTTGTGGCATCAGCCATTTCCGAGATATCCGATATTAATGGTTCGCATTCTTCAATACTTAAGACATTCTTCCAAGTGCTGTAGATTTTCAGTTATTTCTCGTGATGTCATGGAAACAGTATGGAATTTTAAGGCCAGCATATAGCAGTCAGTTCTTAAACATTTGACTATCGCTTTCCTGTGTATATACAACGAAATGTGCACTTAAGCTATTTCCGGAAATGTTTATCTGGATTAAAATGAAGTAAAAAAAAGCTTTCCTAAGAATCGCTTGTATACCCACTAATAAATAATATATGGTAGAGAAAGTCACGTGAATGTAACACATCAGATTTTAGACGCAATAGCCAGTTTTAAATTTCATATAAACAAACTACATATGACACTTTCGCTAGAAGAAGAACCCTTAGCTCAGCGAAACTGGGAGAGGCAGTACACACATATGCTAGAATTTCTTCCACTTTCATTTCCCTAGCTTGCAACTCGAGAGAGCTCCAGCGGCTGTTTCATTCACGGCCGCCTTGAATAATTTTACAGAGTGTAATATGGATCTAATATGCCGTGCCCAGGAACCAGAACTATTAAGTTGAAACTTCATCAAGTCTTCTTTCCCGTTCCTGCGACCCGGGAAAGCTTTCCGTTAATTGTGAAAACTCATATATTATATTATGTACATGTGTTTTAACTTACCGAGCGGGATGGCTCAGGGGGTAACGGCTGTAGCCCGCATTCGGGAGGACCTGGGTTCAAACCCTCGAGGCTGACTAAACTGACCGAAGGTTTTTTTACGATTTTCCTCGGTCGCTACATTTCATCACATATAATTTCCTTCTTCTTCACCACCATACGAGGATTGGGCTGATCACCATCCTGGATATGCTATGATCTAGAGCTTGCTTGTTCCTCGACAGGTTACTGCCACAAGACATTGGGGTGATCATCCAACCTATATATGCTATGGTCCAGAGCTTGCTTGCTCCTCGACAGGCTACTGACACAAGACATTGGGCTGATCATCCAACCTATATATGCTATGGTCCAGAGTTTGCTTCCTCCTCGACAGGCTACTGACACAAGGCATTGGGCTGATCACCCATCCTGGATATGCTATGGTCCAGAGTTTGCTTGCTCCTCGACAGGCTACTGACCCGAGACATTGGGCTGATCACCCATCCTGGATATGCTATGAACCAGACTTTGCTTGTTCCTCGACAGACTACTGACACAAGACATTGGGCTGATCACCCATCTTGGATATGCTATGATCTAGAGGTTGCTTGCTCCTCGACAGACTACTGCCACAAGACATTGGTCTCATCACTCATCCTGGATATGCTATGATCCAGACTTTGCTTGCTCCTCGACAGACTACTGACACAAAAAATTGGGCTGACCACCCATCCTGGATATACTATGTACCAGAGTTTCTTTGCTCCTCGACAGGCTACTGATATAAGACATTGGGCTGATCACCCATCCTGAATATGCTATGATTCAGAGGTTTGCTTTCTCGACAGGCTACTGACATAAGACATTGGGCAGATCACCCATCCTGGATATGCTATAATCCAGAGGTTTGCTTTCTCGACAGGCTACTGACATAAGACATTGGGCTGATCACCCATCCTGGATATGCTATGATTCAGTTTGCTTGCTCCTCGACAGGCTACTGCCACAAGACATTGGGCTGATCACCCATCTTGGATATGCTATGATCCAGAGCTTGCGTGCTCCTCGACAGGCTACTGCCACAAGACATTGGGCTGTTCACCCATCTTGGATATGCTATGATCCAGAGTTTGCGTGCTCCTGAACAGACTACTGACATAAGACATTGGGCTGATCACCCATCTTGGATATGCTATGATCCAGATCTTGCTTGCACCTCGACGGGCTACTGCCACAAGACATTGGGCTGTTCACCCATCTTGGATATGCTATGATCCAGAGTTTGCGTGCTCCTCAACAGACTACTGACATAAGACATTGGGCTGATCACCCATCCTGGATATGCTATGATCCAGAGTTTGCTTGCTCCTCGACAGGCTACTGACACAAGACATTGGGCTGATCACCCATCCTGGATATGCTATGATCCAGAGTTTGCTTGCTCCTCGAGAGGCTACTGACACAAGACATTGGGCTGATCACACATTCTGGATATGCTATGATCCAGAGTTTGCTTGCTCCTCGAGAGGCTACTGCCACAAGACATTGGGCTGTTCACCCATCTTGGATATGCTATGATCCAGAGTTTGCGTGCTCCTCAACAGACTACTGACATAAGACATTGGGCTGATCACCCATCCTGGATATGCTATGATCCAGAGTTTGCTTGCTCCTCGACAGGCTACTGACACAAGACATTGGGCTGATCACCCATCCTGGATATGCTATGATCCAGAGTTTGCTTGCTCCTCGAGAGGCTACTGACACAAGACATTGGGCTGATCACCCATCCTGGATATGCTATGATGCAGGGTTTCTTTGCTCCTCGACAGGCTACTGATTTAAGACATTGGACTGATCACCCATCCTTGATATGCTATGATCCAGACTTTGCGTGCTCCTCGACAGGCTACTGTCCCAAGGCATGTGCTTATAAGCCCTTGGGGTTGTAAGTGTTACAAAATGGAGGGTAATCAATTAAAGAAGAAGAAGTATGTTAACTTTGTCATTGTTGTACTCGCTTATTGTGAAGCAACTAGATTTTAAATAGGATACCCGGGTAACGCCTGTTAAACCAGCTCTTAATTAACTTTGTCAGGAGCAGCACCGCAACGGCTGTCGAAGATAGGATGGAAAGTGTTGCATAACTCATGTCAGTCGAGGAACTTTTAAACCAAAGCTGGTATGTGTTACGTGGCGACAAGCATTGCAGTGGCTTCTATGCTTAACCTTCGGGAAACCTTTGGGTTGTAACTCGCCAAAGATTTCCTTACCTTTGCAAGCCAGATAGCTTTTAAAGCAGAAGTCCTGCATGACGAAGATATCCAGTGTTTTAGAACAATACTGACGCCGCTCCCACCAAGGCTGGGCACAGTACCTAAGTAGTTTTTCCTTTCTGGCTATGTTGTCTATGTAGCTACCACACGAAACTGCGTGGCATGTGACGTTCACAGGATTTTCTCTACTCATACTGCCCCTACTATTTACCTGTTATAAGAAGAGAGAGCTTTGTATTCCACCGGAAAATTCGATACGAGATATCATCGGAAATACATGTTTTTAGACTTCCTGAATCCAAAATAAGACTTTTTAAAGATCCGCGTGATTGTGAACAGCATAACTGAAAAGCGAAAAATCGAAGTTTGGCATTAAAGTTCAGCATTTTCCAAGGATGCGACACAAAGTTTATCACGAAAATCCCCCAACCCCAAACTATCATTTATATGGAAAAAATGGTCCTTATAGATTTTAATGTTTAAGATATTTACAGGACAAATACAATGTATATCTTTAATTTTCTGGGAATAGCCCTTTTGTGTAATTGGTAAATTATAAGAAAAACAGAAAAACATACTACACAAAAAATGTAGATCTCTTAATAACACACAATTTATTTCCAATAACTTGTTATGTGACATCGGCAGTTTCCGATATAATCATTATTATTATTGTTGTTGTTGGATTGATTACGAAGAGCTACCTACGCCCCACGAGCAGGCGATCCCGGGAGGAAGGATGAGGCCAGAGGAGATACCGGGCGGCCGGAACCAGGAGCGACGGCACAGCAGTGACAGGTTCCCTAAGTTCCCAGATAGAGGCAACCCGGCAGAGCGGGATCTCAGCCTTATACAGAGGGGGTCCATTGCCCCTCGATGGGGTTCAGTTACCTAAAGCCGAGGGACGGAGGGACTCACAAAGAGCATCTTTTTTCCCTTGCCACGCTGTACCGAAACACCATCGCCGACACTTCCGACCCTGAAAGAGACCAACGGGATGAAAGATGAATGAAATGATGAATGGAACGAAATGGAGGGACAAGAAATTCAGGGGATGAAAGAAACCACTCCAGCATTCGCCTGACGGCTCGGGAAAACCACGAAAAATCTATGGGTCGGAGTGGGCGGTCACCGGGGAGCGTTTCCGGGACCTCCGGAATGCGGGCCACAAATGTAACCGCCTGAGCCGTTCCGTTCGGTTAATATTATTATGTGTTTGAATTTTGCAACTCTTGTTATTTTCTTAAAGTGCCTTTGCTATTCAGTGGTTTCCCGCAATTTGCGCATAGAAAGAGTATGAAATTTCAACGTCAACATATACCGACTAGCTTTTAAACATCTGACTATCAACTGGGTTTGCTCTTGAAGTAGGTTGTTTCTTCACGTATGGTAAGCCGATTTTTGAAGTAGGAGTTATATTGTAGTTCAAATGTTGGGGAGCCGAACTTGAAGTAGTTGCAACCGCACGTATATTTCTTAACAGGGCGTGATGCGGCTGAAGAATGTAAGCTTACGCAGATTATAATTTTACTTCACTGCTTTTATTAATGCTTGACACGATTTAAATAACACTTCACTGATATAGAGAGAGAACTGTGAGATTCTTTTATTAATTACTTGCACTTTTTAACACGTAAACTATTTTCGTCTCACACTGAATATGTATTAAATTCCTCGAGGACGTGTCTCGCGTCCAGTTATGAGCGCTGTCTACAAGCGCTGTCTGACTTGATTTCAACCGCCTAAATTTGTAAATTTTTGTATTTCAAGTTTCTGAATGGCTAATCCTAGTCCAATAGAATACTTTTATTTAACTTAAGTTTTTTTTCTGGTTGTTGATTGCCTATTTTATAAACTGTCACAAAAATTACATTATTGTTGCTCCAAGAATGACTAATAGCATCATTACACTTTCTTACTCATTATTGCCTCAAGGTTACCTCATTGTTAGCACCTTTTAACCTATTATTCTCACAGCTCCTACATTATTAAATTGCGTAATATATTCAGATAACATTATTGAACATGCATACAATATTACAATGACTGTAATATACACTTTTTATATATTTTTACATACACATATTGCTTTAAGGCGGGTTGTTATTGAATTTAGAAATTATATAATTAGACTGAAATCATTTAAGTGTTAAAATTACAGCCTCACCTTATCCCACTTGCACATATAGCGAAATGTGTAATGAAACTATTTTTGCAAAGGTTTATTTCGGTTAACATGAAGTAGAAAAATTAACTTTCTTAAGAAGCTACAAAATATAGCTAGGTAGTGGGTAGAAAAGTCATGTGATTGTAACGCGTCTTTAGATTCTAAAAATTATATGAACTTTTAAGTTTTCTATCCAGTACCTAGTAGACATGATAGTACTAAACACTGGTACTGGTATTAATAATCAGCTTCTCTGTGCTCAAGTCATGTGGTCCTTTTCTGCAAATATAATGCAAATTTGTTTTCTCCGTTTTTGTTTGAACAACTTTTTTGGTAAATGATATTTTCTGATGGGAATGAAGCTAAATTAAATGTTATGGTAATTAAAAAGAATCCTTAAGTTCTGTTGTGTATCTATTTTGTTCTTAATAATATGGTTGGTTGTTTAAACATCTGATGTGTTACACTCGCATGACTTTCTCTACTCTTGTACAAACTATTTTACAAACGCTTATTCTCCATATGCTTCATGTTAATCGAGATGTTAATCTTATTGCTAATTTTCTTGTAGATGCAAGGGGAATATGGTAGGCTTTAAGCTATAGTCAAATATTTTAAGAGCTGGTTGCTATGTCGAGTATTCCATTCTCTTTGCACTACCAGGAAAAAAAATGAATAACGAATTTGAGGAAAAGTATAAGTATTGGAAAATTTAAGGGAATAACAAGCAATTTCTCGAGAAAAAAAAATCTGTATGACATAAACTGTGTATTTTAACGCGATCTACATTTTTTGTGTAGTAAAATTTTGTCTATCTCTTATGGTTTACCAGTTATGCAAAAGTCGTTCACAATGAAGAATACTTTTAGAGACATACCCAGAAAATTCGAGATATACATTTCATTTCTCATGAAAATATCTTAAACATGTGATATTTTAATCAAAATCGTTAGAGCCATTTTTGAGAAAATTAACATTTTCGAAAAATGTTCCATGTAAAGGGTAATATGGGATGGGGGTATTTCTTGAAAACCTTCGTGTCACATCTCTGGAAGATACCGAACATAAATACCAAGTTTGGTGTTTATCCGACTGTTCGTTTCTGAGTTACGCTGTTCACACACACACACACACACACACACACACACACACACACACACACACGGACATGTTTCCAAAAATGCTTTTTTGGATTCAGGAGGTCTCAAAACATGTATTTCCGGTGAAATCTCGGTATCGAATTTTTGTGTGGAATACAATACTCCCCCTACTTACTATACGTAGTAGAGAAAGTAAACATTGGTGATACGTTTTAATAAAGAGATGGTATAATTAAGAACATAGTCGTATCTTCTTTAATAAACAAACTTGCTGTAGATCAGTGAACTTAGAAGACATGCATCTCTATCATGCAAAAATAACAGTCTATCTTAAATAGTTTCTGAGAAATTGGTCATGAATTTAGCAGATTTATTATAACATTAACTACCCTTGAAGCAAGAAATTGTATATTCACTTTCTCAGCAACCTTAGGGAGAATAAGCGGCTGTGGACTACGTGGTTTGGACAATGAATCACGATTTCTCAGTTTTCCAATACTTCAACAAGTACACAATACTCTAACGGAAAGAAAAGAGTAGTGGTTGTAGCTATACCAGTATGACTCAGCTTTAAAAGAACAAATGACATAAACATAATACCTACATAAGGGAAACTCGTACGATGTTATGTAAGTTCCTGGCCGTGACAGTTTAAAACTAATTTGCTTCCTAAAACCCCTTGACGCATCATATTTTATGTATTTTGTGTCAGAAAGTTTACATAACATAATGCGTAGTGACGACTCGTGAAACTTGTAGTGTACGGTTTCGTACAGAAAATATTGCCGAGTAGAAGCACGCTTTCAGCTAGTAAAATGTCAATTACTGTATGCTCCTCCCTTCCGAATTATTTACATCCAATTGCAGCACGTTCCCTCTAACTTCCATGACATTTGTTCAGTTCTCAAGATTTAGCTCATCAGAAGAAAAGCCTTTGTATATAGTTTAGGCGGTTTTAGACAATTTGTGGAGGGAAAACCACTACTGCTATACTCTTACCGAAATAAGAAACACACGTGAAGTATACAAAGGCGAGAGACAGCCCCAGAACGCAGCCGCAGAAAATGCTCTCATTGGTCCCTGACTGCAAACACAGTCTAAGAGTAGAAAATAGATCCCATATTTTCTTTACTTTATTACTTTCGAATTGTGCTACTGGATACGTTTAATGCTTTCATTTCAATGTGCTATATTTATTTGGAAATGAAAACCCATCCGTTTACTGCAATTGGGCAGTTGTCGCATTAGGAATGCATATACTGTGCAGGCATTGCACGGAGTAATAAAAAAAGTCTGTTTCTTAGAGCGGATCCAGTATAATGCGGACTAACAAAACTTTTTGCTCGTAGTTCTACAGTGGCGCACGAAGTACCTGTGATACAAGTAGGTTTTTGCTTCAATGAATCCCTCACCAGCGAGTAGTTCAGAACTTATTGAGGTATTTAATTAATTTAAGGATAAAACAAATTCTCATATGATTTTTCAAACCATGGAGGTAAAAAGATTGCTGCTTTATACCCACTTCATGCTAATCCTAATAATATCTACACATACATTGTCCATTTAGATAACTCACACAGAAAACTGGGATGTGTCAGTTAACTCTTTCACTTAGAAGAATGTAAATATTCGACAGCTAAAATTTGTTAAATTATTAATAACTGCTTGATGTAAATTCTATATTATTTTCCTCTGTTAAGATTTACCATCGAGCGAGTTGGCGCTGAGGTAACGTGTGAGATTCGCATTCGGGAGGTCTCGGGTTCAAACCCCCGGGCCCGACCAATCTGTTGGAAGTTTTTTTTTCGCGATTTTTCTCAGTCGCTAGGCCAATCCTGGGTTGGATAATTTGATCCGCGAATTTTACTATCATCCCTTTTATCACTACATTTCATTTCCTTCTTCTTCACCGCCGTACCAGACATTGAGCTGATCACACATCCTGGATATGCTATGTTCCAGAGTTTGCTTGCTCCTCGACAGACTTCTGACACAAGACATTGGACTGATCACACATCCTGGATATACTATGTTCCAGAGTTTGCTTGCTCCTCGACAGGCTACTGACACAAGACTTTGGACTGATCACCCATCCTGGATATGCTATGTTCCAGAGTTTGCTTGCTCCTCGACAGACTTCTGACACAAGACATTGGGCTGATCACCCATCCTGGATATGCTATGATCCAGAGTTTGCTTGCTCCTCGACAGACTTCTGACACAAGTCATTGGGCTGATCACCCATCCTGGATATGCTATGTTTCCAGAGTTTGCTTGCTCCTCGACAGACTACTGACACAAGACATTGGGATGATCACCCATCCTGGATATGCTATGTTTCCAGAGTTTGCTTGCTCCTCGACAGACTACTGACACAAGTCATTGGGCTGATCACCCATCCTGGATATGCTATGTTTCCAGAGTTATCTTGCTCCTCGACAGACTACTGACTCAAGACATTGGGATGATCACCCATCCTGGATATGTTATGATCCACAGTTTGCTTGCTCCTCGACAGACTACTGACACAAGACATTGGGATGATCACCCATCCTGGATATGCTATGTTCCAGAGTTTGCTTGCTCCTCGACAGACTTCTGACTCAAGACATTGGGATGATCACCCATCCTGGATATGCTATGATCCAGAGTTTGTTTGCTCCTTAACAGGCAACTGACACAAGACATTGGGCTGATCACACATCCTGGATATGATATGATCCAGAGTTTGCTTGCTCCTCGACAGGCTACTGACACAAGACATTGTGCTGATCACCCATCCTGGATATGCTATGATCCAGAGTTTGCTTGCTCCTCGAAAGGCTACTGACACAAGACATTTGGCTGATCACACATCCTGGATATGATATGATCCAGAGTTTCCTTGCTCTTCGACAGACTTCTGACACAAGACATTGGGCTGATCACCCATCCTGGATATGCTATGATCCAGAGTTTGTTTGCTCCTTAACAGGCGACTGACACAAGACATTGGGCTGATCACCCTTCCTGGATATGCTATGATCCAGAATTTGCTTGCTCCTCGACAGACTTCTGACACAAGTCATTGGGCTGATCACCCATCCTGGATATGCTATGTTTCCAGAGTTTGCTTGCTCCTCGACAGACTACTGACGCAAGACATTGGGATGATCACCCATCCTGGATATGTTATGATCCACAGTTTGCTTGCTCCTCGACAGACTACTGGCACAAGACTTTGGGATGATCGCCCATCCTGGATATGCTATGTTCCAGAGTTTGCTTGCTCCTCGACAGACTTCTGACTCAAGACATTGGGATGATCACCCATCCTGGATATGCTATGATCCAGAGTTTGTTTGCTCCTTAACAGGCAACTGACACAAGACATTGGGCTGATCACACATCCTGGATATGATATGATCCAGAGTTTGCTTGCTCCTCGAGAGGCTACTGACACAAGACATTGGGCTGATCACCCATCCTGGATATGCTATGATCCAGAGTTTGCTTGCTCCTCGACAGGCTACTGACACAAGACATTGGGCTGATCACACATCCTGGATATGATATGATCCAGAGTTTCCTTGCTCTTCGACAGACTTCTGACACAAGACATTGGGCTGATCACCCATCCTGGATATGCTATGATCCAGAGTTTGTTTGCTCCTTAACAGGCGACTGACACAAGACATTGGGCTGATCACCCATCCTAGATATGCTATGATCCAGAGTTTGTTTGCTCCTTAACAGGCAACTGACACAAGACATTGGGCTGATCGCCCATCCTGGATATGATATGATCCAGAGTTTGCTTCCTCTTCGACAGACTACTGACACAAGACGTTGGACTGATCACCCATCCTGGGTATGATATGATCCAGAGTTTGCTTGCTCCTCGACAGAGTACTGACTCAAGACATTGGGCTGATCACCCATCCTGGATATGATATGATCTATAGTTTGCTTGCTCCTCGACAGCCTACTGACCCAAGACATTGGACTGATCACCCATCCTGGATATGCTATGATCCAGAGTTTGCTTGCTCCTCGACGGACTACTGACACAAGACATTGTGCTGATCACACATCCTGGATATGCTATGATACAGAGTTTGCTTGCTCCTCGACAGACTCCTGACACAAGACATTGGGCTGATCACCCATCCTGGATAAGCTATGATTCAGTTTGCTTGCTCCTCGACAGGATACTGACACAAGACATTGGGCTGATCACCCATGCTGGATATGCTATGATCCAAAGTTTGCTTGCTCCTCGACAGGCTACTGACACAAGACATTGGGCTGATCACCCAACCTGGATATGCTATGATACAGAGTTTGCTTGCTCCTCGACAGACTACTGACCCAAGACTTTGGCTTGTAAGTCCTAAAAGGTTATTCCGTTGAAGAAGTTTTTAACCCATCGTTTACGATTTGCCTTTAACATGAAGACGATGAATGTCTTATTAACGGAAATTTTGGAAAAATCCAGTATATGGATTTTTTTTTAATTCTATTTTCTCAAAAATGTAATATTTATATGCAATCTACAAAGCGCGCGCACGTGCTACCTGTGCGAACCAAATGTGTTTTCTTGTAGTCGACAGCAAAGATATTTGCATAGCTTCCCTACAAAGTATTCTTACAAAAACCTGTTTTTAGCGCTTCTTGTATTCACGGTTTCTCATATGTAATACTAAGCAGATGTGGGTACACGGGAGGCTGGGAAAAAAACCAAGCAGATTGATATGCTAGCCTTGATATTCCAGGAGTCCACAAGAAAAAAAAAGAACAGGCACTTAGCATTTGTAAATATTCTGCTTTATGTGTGAGGAGATGTAAGTGAACTCAGCGAATCTTTGTTAAATGAAATCGGGCAACAATTTGTTTTAGACAGCATGGTCCAAAAGTAGAACTTCTAACACAGTGCACACGAGCTTTAGATTATCAATAATCTTCATTGTAACCAACTTTGGTTTCTAGTCCAATTACTCTTTGTATTTTCACATGTTTAATAACTCGACTTGGTTTGATTAGGTTTTACATTTCATTATGTCTTTTTACATGATTAATTTCTCATGGCGCTCGCATTATCTGTTCAAAAAAACAATACTCATACTTCAATTTATCGCAGTTCGTTGTAGAGTTAACCCATACGTTATATTGGCAGCTTTCTTTGATCTAAAACGTTACGCATTTATCTAACCTACGTAATTAAATGGCGGAAATTATGAATTCAGAAGAAACTTAAATGGAAGAGCCAGGTGAAATTACAGAAGCAACAGAGAGAATAACACTACAAGTACTTAACCCAAAAAAATCCAGTAAGCAATATCATATAGCATTTAATCGCTTCATTGCCTGGTGTAAGGCAAAACATTTTGAAAATAATTTCACTGAAAATTACTGCTAGCGAATCAACAAAACAAATGACATCTCGCTTTTTTAACACCGTTTCTCTTGTTTCAAGAACCGCGTTCTAAACCAATTTCTCGTAGTTTCAGGAATCAATACTATAATATTGATACTTTACAAATTTAAGCGCTGTCTAAAAAAATCTGATGTGTTACACTCACATGACTTTCTCTACTCTTGTACAAACTATTTTTACAAACGCTTATTCTCCACCTACTTCATGTTAATCGAGATAAACATTTACAGACTCTATCTTATTGCTAATTTTCTTGTAGATGCAAGGGGAAAATATATTTACAAGGGCAGTATCGAAGTACAGTAGCCTTTAAGCACATACATATCTCTTAATAGCTGGTTGCTATGTGCAGCACCATTCTCTTTGCCACAGATTAATACTCTTTGCATATCCAAGACAAAAAAAATGAATAACGAATTCCCATTTGAGAAAATAAGTATTGAAAAATGTAAGGGAATAACAAGTAATATCTCGAAAATGTATATGACATAAATTGTGTATTTTAACGCGATCTACATTTTTTGTGTAGTAAAATTTTGTCTATCTGTTATGGTTTACCAGTTTACCAAAAGTCGTTCACAATGAAGAATACTTTTAGAGACATTCCCAGAAAATTCAAGATGTACATTTTATTTGCAATAAAAATATCTTAAACATATGATATTTTAATCAAAATCGTTAGAGCCATTTATGAGAAAATTAAAATTTTCGAAAAATGTTCCATGTAAAGGGTAATCTGGGGTGGGGGGATTTTCTTGAAAACCTTCGTGTCGCATCTCTGGAAGATACTGAACCTAAATACCAAGTTTGGTGTTTATCCGACTGTTCGTTTCTGAGTTATGCTGTTCACAGAGAGACACACACACGGACATGTTTCCAAAAATGCTTTTTTTGGATTCAGGGGATCTCAAAACATGTATTTCCTGTGAAATCTTGGTATCGAATTTTTGGGTGGAATACAATACTTCCCCTACTTACTGTACGTAGTAGAGAAAGTAAAAATCCATTAAGCAGTGTGATGTAGCATTTAATCACTTCATTGCCTGGTGTAAGGCCAAACATTTTGAAAATAATTTCACTGAAAATTACTGCTAGTGAATCAACAAAACATCTGAACATCTCGCTTTTTTAAACGCCGTTTCTCTTGTTTCAAGAAGTGCGTTCTAAACCAATTTCTCGTAGTTTCAGGAATCAATATAATATTATTGATACTTTACAAATTTAAGCGCTGTCACGTGTTAAAAGTGGTTTTATTTTGCTTGCGAAACGAAAGCCGTAGGCCTACTATTATTGGATATAAATTATTATTTAACTATGTTTACGATTTTCCTGTATTAAGCCTATCGTCTTTTATGATTTCCCGGTTACATAACATTTATTGAAAACAAAGAGAACATCACAGAAAATAAAATTTAGCATATATGTTTTATTCATCTGGCCGGGATCTCAAATGTGTAATATTTCATTCATTGATTCATTCATTCTCTGTTTAACCTCCCCCCCCCCAGGACTTACAGGCGGGTGCCTGGGGTCAGAGGCCCGTCGTCTAGGAGCAGACACACTCATGGAGCAGAATATCCAGGATGATTGAAGGAAGTAGATGAAACGGAATGTTGGTGAAATGGATGAAAGGAAAGGTGATGATGGAGCAGTTGGTGGAATGAATGGCGGGGGAAACCGAGAACCCGGAATAAACCCGCTCAGACGCCGCTTTGTCCACCACAAATCCCACATTGATTGAACCCGGGCCGCCTCGGTGAGAGGCGAGCGGTCTAACCACTCGGCCACGGCGCCGCCATTTCATTCGAAGTCCTTAAAATCCAAGTTTGAGAAAATGAAAAATTACATTTTTCTCCAAGGTTGGTTGGCGTTGGGCAATTTCCCGAAAATTTTCGTTTGCATTTCAGTCAGATGACCGCTTTTAGGTTTGAACGAAGTGCAGAGCACGTACGAAGTTGAAATTTCATGTAGGTACAGGGGTTTGAAAAACATTCGTCGGCGCATTTTAATTTGGTTCAAATTAATACAAAATTAAGGGTAGTTTACTGGGAGAACCAACTAAAAATTTTTCACCTATGGAGTTGAGTTTGAAGTGTGTCATAATTTATCACATATATTGCGAAACCTTCCGAACCTTGGTTTGAAGCCGAAGTTATCCTAATCGAGACTAAAGGCTAGCATTGCTAATTAAAAGAAATATGTACTACGCTATGCTAATACTATAAAGATAAACTTTGTTTTATGTATGTATTTATGTGTGTGCGTGTGTATTAGATTATCTCAAAAACTATGCTTCCAAAGATGTAACACGAAGGTTTTCAGGAAAATACCCTCCCACTTCAAACTACCTTTTACATGGAATATTTTTCGAATTTTTTTATTTCCTGAAAAATGACCTTAATGATTTTGTTTAAAATACCATATGGAACAAATAAAACGCATATCTTGAATTTTCTGGTAACATCCTGTGAAATCCTGTTTTTTTTTCGGAAGAAATTTTGTATAATCTTGTATAACTGGTAAACGTTGAGCGATAGACGAAAACAAAAAAAATGTAGATTTCTTTAAAACACATAATTTATTCTAAATAGCTTTTTTGTGGCATAATACATTTCCAAGGTATCTGTTATTAATGGTTTGAATGGTTCAATACTTACCCGTTAAGTCCTGTCGATGTTCAGTTGTTTCTCGCGAAGTCATGGAAACAGTATGGAATTTTAAGGCCAGCATATAGCGTCCAGTTCTTAAACATTTGACTATCGCTGTTCCCTTTGTATCTATAACGAAATGTGTAATGTAGCTATTTCTGGAAACATTTATCTCGATCAATTTCGTAAGAATAATTGTATACCTATTAATAAGCGGGGGGGGGGGTGGAGAATGTCTTGTGGATAGATTTTTTTTCTCTTGGTCATACAAAGAGCATGGAACTTCAAAGCCATCACTTAACGATCCGCTTTTTAAAAATGTAACGGCAGCTTTAGCCTACTTTATTCTTATACCTAAAACGAAATGTGTAAAGTGTAATTAACGTTGATAATACAAACTTTATATTATTAACAAGAGGTAGACAGAAAAATAAGTTTTTGTTATAAGAATAGTTTGCAGAAGAGTGAATAGCGAAAGGAATATGAATGCAGCATATCGGGTTTTGTTTTGTGGTGTCTGAAAATGTAAGCAGTTATATGTAAAGAAAGTAAAACTGCGTTTACTCAAAGTAGTATAGAAAATGGAACTTAACGTTTCAACAGCTATTTTCCACAATAGTAATTTTCAATACTGCATGTAAATTATGTATGTGCTCATATATTTTACACGGATTATGATTATTAATTAGAATAAAGTAATTTTGACATTGTTGGAACAAAATTTATCATACATAGACCAAGTATCGAAATGCAGTCCTTGCCCATGTCTTGCTCATAAATGTCTCACTCAAAAGGAAATGCATAATTTTATTTAGCAGTTGCGTAAGCGTTGTATTTCTGATTGCCCGTGGACAATTAACGGGCTGGTAAACAAAACAACAAAAGTTTTATATATTTCTGAGAGAAAGTGTTGTAGAAGCTACAGAGTCAAACTTTTCCAAAGCGTAGTCTCGACACTTGAGAGTCTATTTGTCGCGCTCGTTTGTTACAAGAGGTGTAAAGTACTGTAAACAAGCGAGTAGCGAGGTTGCTTGGTATGCCACGTTGGGGATGACATTGAAATACTAACAGGCGTTCCTTCGGCAGGAGGTCCTCCCTCCAACCGTGGTTTACGTGACTCAAGTCAGGCAGAGGGGATCCTTCGCTGACCACAAGTGAAGGCTTCAGGCTTCTTGGCGCCCGCATGGGGTCTTAATGATTGTTTGTCCCACATTTTGTCTGTGATGTTTGCTTTCTATGGAAAAGCCAGTTTATCGGAGTAAAACTCATTTAATTACTCTCGCATTTTAACTCAGATTATTTCCAGTGGATTTCGTAAAGTTCGGTTTAATAATAACAATTATTAGCTTACTTAAACAGTGTTTCCATTTTTGTTTTCTCTAGAAGTATTGTATTTCACCCAGAAATTCGATGTGGAGATTTTACCGGAAATACTTATATGCTTGAGGTCCCTTACCCCCCCCCCAAATAAAACAGATTTTCAGAAAAACATCCGTCGCTTTAAAACACAATTTATTTCAAATAACTTTATTTTGGGACATCAGCTGTTTCTGAGATATCGGTTATTAATGGTTCGGATTGTTCAATACTTGTTGTTTCAAAGTCCTGTCGATTTTCAAGTGTTTCTCGTGATTGCATGGAAAGATCATGGCATTTTTAAGGCCAGGGTATAGCGTCCAGCTCTAAAACATTTGACTATCACTAATCCCTTTGTACCTACGAGGGCGATATTGAAAAGTTTTAGAATACCATATTTCTAAAAACCAATTAAATTTTTGTATGTTTATAGCTACTTTCTAATGTTTTGCGAGCTGATTGCCGTGTAGTTGTGCGATTTGCTGTAATAGTTTGTTAAGTATCTTAATTTAAAGATTTTGTGTTCACCCAAAAATGAATTTGACCATATAACATTTCCGGATTATGAATTTTTACGATTTTAAGTCGTCATTAACACCTAAACAATGTGAAGCTCGGCTTACAAATGCATTTGGTTTCTTAGTGATGAATTTTGTGAAGGACGCTCAAGGACTGTTGTTACTGATGAAAATATGCTACTGTTCGAGCAATGCTTAAAGAAAATCAAAGGGCATCTTATGAATTTATTCGGTCGACATTGAGCATTGGTATGCGTGAAATCTAAAACATTTTACTTTAACAGTTAGACGTGAGAAAACTTTGTTGTCGATGGATTCCACATAAAGTGACTCCCGATCAAAAACAACGTATTGATTGGTGCAACAAACTCTGTATAAATTCCAAGGCAGCACTTTAAATTTGGTTTGGAATATCTTACTGGTGATGAATCCGGGATTTATTGTTATAATCTTAAAAAGTCAATTGTCTCAATGGAGCTTTCGAACAGAACCAAAGCCTACAAAAGTCCGACGAAATCGTAGCACTGGTAAGAAGTTGGTTGCTAGTTTTTTTTAACGGGTCATATTGCTACTATAGCATTAAAAGATAGACATACCGTTACTGCCGATTGATGCACAAATGTTTGGAGACATTCCCAAAAAAATTCGAGATATACATTTCATTTGTCATGAAAATAACTTAAACATATGATATTTTAATCAAAATCGTTAGAGCCATTTTTGAGAAAATTAAAATTTACGAAAAATGTTCCATGTAAAGGGTGAACTGGAGTGGGGAGATTTTCTTGAAAACCTTCGTGTCGCATCTCTGGAAGATACTGAACCTAAATACCAAGTTTGGTGTTTATCCGACTGTTCGTTTCTGAGTTATGCTTTTCACAGACACACACACAGACAGGTTTCCAAAAATGCTTTTTTTGGATTTAGGGGGTCTCAAAACATGTATTTCCGGTGAAATCTCGGTATCGAATTTTTGGGTGGAATACAATACTTTCCCTACTTACTATACGTAGTAGAGAAAGTAAAAAAGAAAAGCGAGTTACCAATTGAGGAAAATTATAAGCATATAAATATATATTAAACATTTAAACTAATAACAAAGTATATCTCGAAAATGGTTAATGCCAGAGAACATTTTATTGGGCATTAATTAACGAGATCTACGTTTTTTTTGTGCACTTAAAATTTTGTCTATCGCTTGCGGTTTACAACTTATGCAGAAATCTTTCAGAACGAAGAGACTTCGGGTGCTATACGCAGGAAATTCAAAGATATACATTTTATTCGTCATCCCAGTATCTTAAACATATGGTATTTTAATAAAAACCTTAAGGTTGGTAACTGGAACGAGAACGACAATGCTGAAAAAAATTGTTTAACCGTTTACTATCTAATATTCCTTTGTTAGGGAGATATCTTTGTTATTTTTTAAATAATGCCATAATCTAAAAAGTTAATTTTTGCATTTGTATAACACAAGACGTAACAACTGTAAAATTGGCTAGCTGATATACCTAGAACTTATTGGCTAACAGCTCTTAAGATTTCATAAAACATTGACGTAATTTCTACATTTTTAGCACTCGGGGATTCCTATAGGATTTTATAAATTTCATCCTAATGAGAAGTGCAAGAATATGCCTAATGCACAGCAATAGCTTTCATCACTAAGGCTATGGATCGTTGAATAAAGAAAATTTAATTTGGGTGTGCCATTTTGGGAACGTTTGACTGATTGATACGTGCACCAAATTCTCTTTTGTTGTAGCTGCGTTAGATAATGTGGTAATATATTTGTTGCATCCTGTATTAGTATACCCGCTTCCTTCATTATGGATGCAGGTCTCTTTGGTATGAATGAGATTTTTATGGCCTAGTTTTCAACACTTTGAAGGTGCATTTCCTTCCTAAAATGATCTTGCCGTGAAACCTCACAGTAATATGACTTGTGGCGGATGAATTTTGCTGGAAGCTCAATACATTTTGAGAGACAGTTACGTTTCTTGCTACTGTTTTATAAAGATGTAAATAAACAATTTCAGCAGTTTGGAGGTCCTATGGGGAGTAGAACGAGGCTGGGAAGAGATAGATATGGTACATAGGAGTTTTTGTAGAGAGGTTTTAGGGCTGCCAAATGCAACAGTTAAGGAATTTGCTCTAATTGAAATGCAGAGAGTGGGGGGAAAAGGTGTAATAATGGAGAGAGCTCTTAAATATTGGTACAGACTATTAAATTTAGAAGAGAAGAACTTGTTGAGGCAGTGTTTGGAATTTCAACAAAAGAGCTTAAAGAAAAATGGGTGGAGTTATAGTATACTAACTAATTTGGAAAATAGCGGTCTGGAAGAAATTTGGAGAAGGAGGGAAAATAATGTTAAGGGCTTTTGGAAAGAAGCTAGGCGGAGGTTTGAAGATATAGAGATACAAAATTTATTTAGTAGCATCGGGAAGAAAAGTTCCTTGGAATCATATATATTAATAAAAAATATATGGGCTAGAGAACAGTATGTGGATAAGGAACAAAGAGAGAGTATAGCCTGGGTACGAGCAGGTGTATGGAGACTAATAGGAATGAGAAATGGGTTCCCACAGAACCAGTGTCCAATATGTGGGGAAAGAGAAGATTTAGAACATATCGTGTTTGATTGTAATGGTACACAGCATTGGAGCAAGCAAGCTATAAATGGGAAATGGTTAAAACTGGACAGGAAAGTAGCCTTAAGCAAGATTTTTAACAAGGATAGTAAAAAGGTAGGAGAGTACCTGTCCAAAGTAAAAAAGAAATGGTTATGGACAATAAAAAGATGTGAATTAGTTTCATCATGTGATGTTAAGTTATCTAATTATATTATCATTGTTATTATATTAGTGTTATTAGATTATTACTTTGGATTTACTACTATTATTTTATTATTATCGTTTTTATGTTATAATTAAAGAAAGTAATACGGGTAGAATATGGCAAGATAACAGCTTGGTCTGATGTATAGCCATATTCTAAGGAAGATTGCTAGCAAAAATAAATAAATAAAATAAATAAAAATCTTAGAGTGCCTAAGCATGGTCACCATAAGTCAAAGATATAAACAACAAGCCAATTCGCTTTAGATTTAAAATATGAATCCATTAAGAGTACTGATGGATATACAACATGGAAATCTGCCAGTGATGACTCGAATTTAGCAAATCAGGCGACAGACAACTTGTTATCGATTGTCAACAATCCTAACCAGCAAATAGTGTTTTTGATAATCCCTTCACCAGGCTTTCTCTTATGATGAACTCACAGAAACAAGTGTCAGAGCTTGTGGGACAATACAGGGAAACCGGAACAGTAGGTGTACTGTAATCACTTCAAATGAAATAAAGAAGGATCGTGGTACATTTGATTACAAGCTGATGGGAGCATTATTTGTGTCAAGTGGAAAAACAGTTCAGTGGTTGCTCTAGCCATGCAATGCAATTCTAGTGCAAAAAGCACATACGAGGGCGTCCCAGAAATACCCGACCTAACAAAGAAAACATAAAAATGTTGGGACAAAACATGTTTATTTCTCTACATAGTCTCCTTTCAGCTCGATACACTTTTCCCAGCGATGTTCAATAGCTTCGATATCCTGTTTATAGTGAGAACCGTCGAGTTCTGCAAAACAGCCATCAACTGCAAACTCCACCTCTTCATTGTTGGCAAATCTTTTACCACTAAGCCATTTCTTCAACTTTGGAAACAGAAAATAATCAGAGGGGGCTAAGTCTGGCGAATAGGGTGCATAAGGAAGTAATTCGAACTTTAACTCATTGATTTTGGTCACAGCGATAATGGATGTGTGAACTGGTGCATTGTCTTGATGAAACAGAACTTTATTTTTTTGCTAAATGCGGCCGTTTTTGCTTGATTTCATCATTCAATCGATGCAATAAGTTTTCATAATACTCGCCATTGATTTTCCTTTTTGAAGATAATCAATGAAAATTATCCCACGCGGATCCCAAAAGCTGACGCTATGACCTTGCCTGCAGATGGAAGTCTTCGCCTTCTTTGGTGCCGATTCTCTCCTTTCAATCCACTGCTTTGACTGTTCCTTCGTCTCAGGTGTGAAGTGCTGGACCCATGTTTCATCCATGGTTATGAATCGACGCAAAACCTCGGCTTTACTGCACCCAAACAACGCCAAATACTCGACTGAAACATCCTCACGACACTGCTTTTGTTCCATTGTGAGTAAACGCGGCACCCATCGTGTGCACAGCTTTCTCATGTCTAAATGTTCAGTTAGTGTGCGATGTACAGCACTTTTTGAAATGCCTACGATGTCTGCTAGCTCGCGCACTTTCAGTCGACGGTCATCCAATATCATTTTGTGGATTTTCTTCACAATTTGGTCGACCACTGCAATGTTCGTCTTGGCAGCTTGTACTGCCTCGCTTAAACTCTGCCACCCAATATTTTACTGTTGTAAACGAAGGAGCAGACTACCCCAGAGTAGAATCTAGCTCAGCTTTAATATTAGTTGGACTAAGACCTTTCAAATGAAAGTATTGTATTACATAATGATGACCAGCTTTATCCATGTCTACAAATTCGCTGAGAGAGTTCACTATTGATGGCTGCCAAACAATTACTAAACAATCTAGCATCGTCAAACTTCAAACTTAAGCTTTATACGGGTGGTACTTTCTACCATAATCATTTGTTGAAACAACCACTATATATACGTCAGGACGGGTAGTGCTGGGCCTGCCCTCGTAGAAGAGCGAAAACAAAGGAACTTCAGCAGTCTGGTAACTTGATCCATCATATAACCTTGAAATGGGAGGAATAGACCATTTTATACCACCAACTTATTGATCAAGACTAAGATCGAAGAAATGCTAGTGGAATTTGTTTTCCAATGGGCTAAATTTAGTCGTTATAGCTACTTACCAGTTCTTCAGATATTAGAATTCAGAGAACAAAGTAACGTACCTGGAGTACCGGAGAACAATTGCGAAAGTGTGCTAACATTGAGCCATTAGAGAAGGACCAACAGCTCCGATTATAAAGGACATCATATGAAGTGATATTGGCAGAAACATCGCAATGGAGGTGTGTGTTGTGTAACAGAAAGACAAAGTATGCGTGTGTCAAGTGTAAGAAGGGGCTGCAAATAGACGATTGTCAAGATAATTTTCATAAGAAATTACTTTTTTGAAGAGCTGTGTTGTATGTTTGTTTTCCTTTTTGAATGATATGGTCGATATCTGCAATAGAAATATACATTTGTTTCACCAAAATGTGTTCCTTGTTTTTTCTTTTGTTTTTTTTTTACATGTTAATGACCAAGGTTCTGTTCTTAGGACAGCCTCTATTTTGGAAAATACTAATGTTTTAGCAAAATTGTCATACTCATGAAACATACACAAAATACTATTGAATCCCATTTCAAAAGAAATAGCTACGGTATTAAGGCGGTCAGTCATTAAAGGGTGATCCCGTGTCGTAGATTTACGGCAGTAAAAGAACCTTATCGCTGATAAAGAGGCCTCTGAACAAAACTACCGGTCTTTCACGCCCAATATAGAATTGGACGCTAAGGACCGCAGTAGTTAAAGAGCGTCCATAAATAAAACTCAATTTAATTTAATTAAAGGTTTAATGGGAGCGTTCACAACTGACGTGAAGCTTTCCCGATTATCCTGAATGTTAAGCTCTTCAAGTAGAGATTATTCTAGGCGGCCTTGACATAAAACAGCCGCTAGTGCTCTCTCTAGTCGCAAAATGAAAACATGAAACTAGAATTCCTAGCATAAGTATGTATTCGTATGTGCGTCATAAAACACATCCTGACACCCGCAGATCCATTGAGCGTTTGGTTCTTCTAGTGAACGGACCATCTGTAGTTTGTTTACCTATATGCAACTCAAAACCGGTTATTGCCTAAACACCAATAGCAAAAACCAGTAGAAATGTAACGGAGGACAACAAACAACTTTAGTGTACGCCAATAAATCAAGAAATGAAATCTTGGTACGACTAGAGAAATGGGAAATGTAACGGATCTGCATTTAGATAATGTTTACTCAATCGAATTTTGACGTTGACTGAATTGGAAGCAGGTGAATAAATATCATTGGTCAAACGAAATCCCAATGCGCAAAATCGACTTTCCACTTTGTGATCGATATGATCATGATATATATACATTCCCGTTCTCGAGCTATTGTGAACCAGCCTTTAGACCCATTTTTGAGAAAATCAAAAACGACGAAAAATTGTCCATGTAAAGGGTAGTTTGGGGTGGTGGAGTTTTACTGAAAATCTTCGTGTCGCGTCCTTGGAAGATACTGAAATTAAATACTGAGTTGTGTATTTATGCGACATTTTGTTTGTGTGTTTTTTTTCAGTTGTGCTTTTCATAAACACACGCACGCACGGACCTTTTTCTAATCATGATTTTTTACTTTCTCTACCACCTACATAGTAGGTAGACAAGGTACTGCGTTTTCTGTGAACAGCATAACTCAAAAACGAATAGTCGGATCAACACCAAACTTGGTATTTAACTTCAGTATCTTCCAAGGATGTGACATGAAGATTTGCAAAAAAATCCCCAACCCCCAACTACCCTTTACATGGAACATTTTCGAAAATTTTGATCTTCTAAAAAATGGCTCTAACGATTTTTATTAAAATACCATATATCAAAGTTGTTTATGTAACAAAATGTATATCTTGAATTTTGCGGGACTAGCCTGTGAAGTCCTCTTCATTCTGAGGGAATTTTGTAGAATCTTGTATAACTGGTAATTATTAAGTGATAGACGTAAACATACTACATAAGAAATGTAGATCTCTTTAAAACACACAATTTATTTCAGATTTTTTGTTTGTTTGTGAAATAAGTCATTTCTGAGATATTCGTTATTAATGGTTCAATTTATTACTTTCTCTACTACGTACAGTAAGTAGGGGAAGTATTGTATTCCACCCAAAAATTGGATACCGAGATTTCACCGGAAATACATGTTTTGAGGTGCACTGAATGCATATAAAGCATTTTTGGAAACACGTCCGTATGTGTGTCTGTGAACAGCATAACTCAGAAACGAACAAACTTGGTATTTAGGTTCAGTATCTTCTAGAGATGCGAATGGCTCTAACGATTTTAATTAAAATATCATATGTTTAAGATACTTTCATGACAAATAAAATGTATATCTTGAGTTTTCTGGGAATGTCTGCAAAAGTATTCTTCATTGTGAACGACTTTTGCATAAGCGGTAAACCGTAAGAGATAAGACAAAATTTTACTACACAAAAAATGTAGATCGCGTTAAAATACGCAATTTATGTCATATACATTTTTTTCGCTGAGTGAACCATTTTCGAGATATTGCTTTTTATTTCCTTAAATTTTCCAATACTTATACTTTTCTCAAATGGGAATTCGTTATTCATTTTTTTTTACTTTCTCTACTACGTATAGTAAGTAGGGGAAGTATTGCATTCCACCCAAAAATTCGATACCGAGATTTCACCGGAAATACATGTTTTGAGACCTCCTGAATCCAAAAAAAGCATTTTTGGAAACATGTCCGTGTGTGTGTCTGTGTGTGTGTCTGTGTGTCTGTGTGTGTGTCTGTGTGTGTGTGTCTGTGAACAGCATAACTCAAAAACCAACAGTCGGATAAACACCAAACTTGGTATTTAGGTTCAGTATCTTCCAGAGATGCGACACGAAGGTTTTCAAGAAAATCCCCCCACCCCAGACTACCCTTTACATGGAACATTTTTCGAAATATTTAATTTTTTAAAAAATGGCTCTAACGATTTTGATGAAAATATCATATGTTTAAGATAATGTCATGAGAAATGAAATGTATATCTCGAATTTTCTGGGAATGTCTCCAAAAGTATTCTTCATTGTGAACGACTTTTGCATAACTGGTAAACCATAAGAGATAGACAAAATTTTACTACACAAAAAATGTAGATCTCGTTAAAATACACAACTTATGTCATATACATTTCTTTTGTTGAGTGAACCGTTTTCGAGATATTGCTTGTTGTTCCCTTAAATTTTCCAATACTTATACTTTTTCTCAAATTCGTTATTCATTTTTTTATGTCCTGGACTTGCAAAGAGAATGGAATGCGCCGTATAGCAACCAGCGTTAAAATATTTGACCATCGCTTAAAAGCTACCATATTCCCCTTGCATCTACAAGAAAATTAGCAATAAGATTGACATCTCGATATCTCGATTAACATAAAGCATATGGAGAATAGGCGTTTGTAAAAATAGATTGTACAAGAGTAGAGAAAGTCATGTGAGTGTAACACATCAGATTTTTTTATGTCCTGAACATGCAAAGAGAATGGAATTCGCCACATAGCAACCAGCGTTAAAATATTTGACTATCGCTTAAAAGCTACCATATTTCCCTTGCATCTACAAGAAAATTACCAATAAGATTGACATCTCAATATCTCGATTAACATGAAGCATATGGAGAATAGGCGTTTGTAAAATTAGATTGTACAAGAGTAGAGAAAGTTATGTGAGTGTAACACATCAGATTTTTTGTCCTGGCAATGCAAAGAGAATGGAACCAGCTCTTAAAACATTTGACTATCGCTTAAAGCCTAGCAATTCCCCTTGCATCTACAAGAAAGTTAGCAATAAGATTGACATCTCGATATCTCGATTAATATGATGCATATAGAGAATAAGCGTTTGTAAAAATAGTTTGTACAAGAGTAGAGAAAGTCATGTGAGTATAACATATCAGATAATCCCAGAATGTATATTTCCGATGAAATCTCGGTATCGAATCTTTGCTGGAATGAAATACTTCCTCTGTTTACTATAGGTAAATTGTGGAGAAAGCAATAAACGGTAGCGAATAGAAAAACTCATGTGAATGTGACACACATTAGTGGCTCTATTTACGTGTATCTGTCGATTACAAACCCTTTGATTTGCCGATACTTTTATTGTTTATACTGGTGTTAATCAGTTAATGGAAAATTGGCCCCAGATTACAGGTCTGCTCCAGATGGGCTTTTGAATCAGCAACATAATAACATATTTGGTCAAAGCTTGCCACCAGAGGTACACAGTATGTAACGTTGGCGCAAATAACGCTTGATAAATTAAACAGAACATTAAAATAATTAGTGTCTCCGCGTTCGGAAACTAAAAGCCCAGCGCTTATGACGTCATTGCGAATGGACTGAGTACGGACTACATTTCGGAATAAAAAGCAACGTTTCGAGGTGATTCATGACTGGCAGTAAAAAAGGAGAAAAAAGACTAGCGGCTGTGACGTAGGAAACCGCGTACTGGGTTAAGCTGTATGAGATCACGTAAACTCGTTAGCCGGTTTCAGAGTTATGTAAGTTTAACATTTGTAAGTACCACAAAGAGAATTTCTTTGTAGGTCTGTCTGTTGATCTAATAAATTACGTTCCTCAGTTTAATATTTCTTTTACCTTGGAACAGCACATTTCCCTCCCTGTGTTCATTAACTATATTGTAATACTAATGTACGTGGTTTAGCGGGAGCAAATAAAAAAAAATCTGATGTGTTACACTCACATGACTTTCTCTACTCTTGTACAAACTATTTTTACAAACGCTTATTCTTCATATGCTTCATGTTAATCGAGATGTTAATCTTATTGCTAATTTTCTTGTAGATGCAAGGGGAATTGCTAGGCTTTAAGCGATAGTCAAATGTTTTAAGAGCTGGTTGCTATGTGGAGTATTCCATTCTCTTTGCATTACCAGGACAAAAATAAAATGAATAAGGAATTTGAGAAAAAGTATAAGTATTGAAAAATTTAAGGGAATAACAAGCAATATCTCGAAAATGGTTCACTCAACAACAAAAAAATTTATATGACATAAATTGTGTATTTTAACGCGATCTACATTTTTTGTGTAGTAAAATTTTGTCTATCTCTTATGGTTTACCAGTTATGCAAAAGTCGTTCACAATGAAGAATACTTTTGGAGACATTCCCAGAAAATTAAAGATATACATTTTATTTGTCATGAAAATATCTTAAACATATGATATTTTAATTAAAATCGTTAGAGCCATTTTTGAGAAAATTAAAATTTTCGAAAAATGTTCCATGTAAAGGGTAATCTGGGGTGGGGGATTTTCTTGAAAACCTTCATGTCGCATCTCTGGAAGATACTGAACCCAAATACCAAGTTTGGTGTTTATCCGACTGTTCGTTTCTGAGTTATGCTGTTCACTCACACACACACGGACATGTTTCCAAAAATGCTTTTTTTGTATTTAGGGGGTCTCAAAACATATATTTCCGGTGAAATCTCGGTATCAAATTTTTGGGTGGAATACAATACTTCCCTTACTTACTATACGTAGTAGAGAAAGTAAAAAAAAAAGAATCTGATGTGTTACATTCCCATGACTTTCTCTGCCCTCTATCACTTATTTGTAGCTATATGTATATATTTATTCCCATAATGCTATACAAAATTCTTACAATTTTTAATACATTACTTTGAGTTGCTATGTTTTTTTTCCTTTAGTCCATCATGCATTTTAACACCGTGGTTATTTATGGTGGGTCATAACAAATTCATATTGTTTTATTTTTCTAAACCATTTTTCTCTTACTTCCCCATATATTCTCCTATCCTTTTTATATCCCCCTCCTTTTGTATTTTCATTATCCTAACTTTTAATACTTCTTTGTTAACATTCTCCCATTCTTTAGGTAAAAACTGATCTCTCCACAACTTAGTTTCTTCACATTCAATTATATATTGCAAATCATTATCTGCCTCTCCACAAAGAGGACACCTATTCAAATTTGCTCCCTTCCTATCTCCCCTTAGCCTATGTGCAGTTAATCTAGATCAGGCCCACCCTTCTCTCACTAACCTATTGCCTACATCCACATACTTCTCCCTTCCCCAGTCTGCCTTTAATTGTCTATATAGATCCAAACTTTTCTTTCCTTCCAGACTGTGAAATAATTCTTGTTTCTCTATATCTTCTACTCTGTTCCTCACTTCTTTCAGAAACCTTTAACTAACCCCTCTCTCTCCTCCCAGAAGTTACCCATTCCTATTTCCTGTAAAATTCTCCCTATTCCTTGGGCCCAGTTCATCCCATCACTGGATTTTTCTTGTATTATTAAACATTGCCTCAAGATATTATGCTCGTCCAATGATTTCAATCTATGCCAATATTTAAGTATCCTTTCTACTATCATGCCCTTGCTACCTACTCTTCCCAACTCCAACATCTCTGCTCCATTTAGTGGTGAAATAGATAAACCTAACATACATTTACAGAACGATCTATGTGCTTTAGGTATACAGATTATTGTTATGAAAATTTATTTTCGTATTCACTTCATTTTAATCGAGATAAACTTTTGCAGAAATATCTGCAATTTCGTTACAGATACAAAGGCAACAACGATAGTCAAATGTTTTAGAACTGGACGCTACACACTGGTCTTAAAATTCCACTCCAATGCAATCGCGAGAAACCACTGAATACCGACAGGACTTGAAAAAAACGACGAAGTGTTGAACAATTCGAACCATTAATAACGAATATCTGGAAATAGCTTACTCCGCACAGAGTTATTTTAAGTAAAATGTGTGTTTAAAAGAGATCTACGTACACTATGTGATCAAAAGTATCCGGACACCTCCACAAACATACGTTTTTCATCTTAGGTGCATTGTGCTGCAACCTACTGCCTGGTGCTCACTATCCGCTACCTCAGTAGTCATTAAACATCTTGAAACAGCAGAATGGAACGCTCTGTGGAACTCACGGACTTCGAACGTGGTCAGTTATTGGGTGTCACTTGTGTCAGAAGTCTGTACGCGAGATTTCCACACTCCTATACATTCCTAGGTCCACTGTTTCTGATGTGATAGTGAAGTGGAAACGTGAAGGGACATGTACAGCACAACTGCGTACAGGCCGACCTCGTCTGTTGACTGACAGAGACCGCCGACATTTGAAGAGGGTCGTAAAGAGTAATAGGCAAGAATTCCAAGAATTCCAAGAATCACACAAGAATTCCAAACTGCATCAGGATCCACTCCAAGTACTATGACAGGCGTGAGGTGAGAAACCTTGGATTCCATGGTCGAGTGCCAGCTCATAAGCCACACATCACGCAGGAAAATGCCAAACGACGCCTCGCTTGGTGTAAGGAGCGTCAACATTACACGATTGAACGTGGCAAAACGTTGGGTGGAGTGACGAATCACGGTACACAATGTGGCGATCCGATGGCAGGGTGTAGGTATGGCGAATGACCGGTAAGCGTCATCTGCCAGCGTGTGTAGTGCCAAGAGTGAAATTCGAAGGTGGTGGTGTTATGGTGTGGTCGTGTTTTTCCTGAAGAGGGCTTGCACCCCCTCTTGTTTTGCGTGGCACGTTCACAGCGCAAACCTACATTGATATTTTAAGCACCTTCTTGCTTCCCACTGTTGAAGAGCAATTCGGGGATGGCGATTACATCTTTCAACACGATCGAACACCTGTTCATACTGCATGGGCTGTGGCGGAGTGGTTACACGACAATAACATCCCTGTAATGGACTGGCCTGCACAGAGTCCTGACTTGAATCCTATAGAACACCTTTGGGATGTTTTGGAACGGCGACTTAGTGCCAGGCCTCACCGACCTACATCGATACCTCTCCTCAGTTCCGCACTCCGTGAAGAATGGGCTGCCATTCCCCAAGAAACCTTCCAGCACCTGATTGAAAGTATGTCTGCGAGAGTGAACGCTGTCATCAAGGCTAAGGGTGGTCCAACACCATATTGACTTCCAGCATTACCGTTGGAGGGCGCCACGAACTTGTACGTCATTTTCAGCCAGGTGTCCGGATACTTTTGATCACCTAGTGTGTTTTGTTTAGTACGTTTTCGTCTATCGCTTAACGTTTAGCAGTTATACAAGGTTATACAACATTCCTTCCGAATGAAGAGAACTTCACAAGGTATTCGCAGAAAATTCAAGATATACATTTTGTTATGTAAATATCTTTAATACAGGTATTTTAATCAAAATCGGAATTCGAAAAAAGTTCCATGCAAAAGGTAGTTTGAGCGTGAGGGATTTTCTTGAAAATCTTCGTGTCGCATCTTTAGAAGGTACTGAACTTGAATACCAAGTTGGGATTTATCCGATATTTCGGTTTTCAGTTATGCTGTTCACAGACACATACACAGGCGCGCACCGACCTTTGTCTAAAAATGTTTTTTTTATTCAGGAGCCTCAAAACATGTATTTCCGGTCAAATCTCGATACCGGATATTTGGGTGAATACCTGCTCTACCTAATATGTTCGTAGGGGGTGAAAAAGTATAGCAGTTTTTACTTTCTCTACTACGTAGAGTAAGTAGGGGAAGTATTGTATTGCACCCAAAAAGTCGATACCGAGATTTCACCAGAAATACATGTTTTGAGGTCCCTGAATCCAAAAAAAGTATTTTTGGAAACATGTCCGTGTGTGTGTCTGTCTGTCTGTGTGTCTGTCCGTATGTGTGTGTCTGTGTGTCTGTCTGTGAACAGCATAACTCAGAAACGAACAGTCGGATAAACACCAAACTTGGTATTTAGGTTCAGTATCTTCCAGAGATGCGACACGAAGGTTTTCAAGAAAATCCTCCCAAACAAGATTACCCTTTACATGGGACATTTTTCGAAAATTTTAATTTTCTCAATAGTAACTCTAACGATTTTGATTAAAATATCGTATGTTTAAGATATTTTCACGACGAATAAAATGAATTTTCTGGGAATGTCTCCAAAAGTATTCTTCATTGTGAACGACTTTTGCATAACTGGTAAACCATAAAAGATAGACAAAATTTTACTACACAAAAAATGTAGATCGCGTTAAAATACACAATTTATGTCATACACATTTTTTTGTTGAGTGAACCATTTTCGAGATATTGCTTGTTATTCCCTTAAATTTTTCAATACTTATTTTATCAAATGGGAATTCGTTATTCACTTTTTTGTCTTGGATATGCAAAGAGTATTAATCTGTGGAAAAGGGAATGGTGCTGTACCTAGCAACCAGCTATTAAGAAATATGTATGTGCTTAAAGGCTACTGTACTTCCAAATTGCTCTTGTTGATATATATTCCCCTTACATCTACAAGAAAATTAGTAATAAGATAAAGTCTGCAAATGTTTATCTCGATTAACATGAAGTAGATGGAGAATAAGCGTTTATAAAAAATAGTTTGTACAAGAGTAGAGAAAGTCATGTGAGTGTAACACATCAGATTTTTTCATTTGAAAAAGTATAAAGTATTTGACAGTTCAAAACTATAATATAGAATATCTCGAAAATGGTTAACGCCAGAAAAAGATGTTATATGACATAAATTGTATGATTTAAAGAGATCTATATCTTTTGAGCAGCAAGTTTTTGTCTGTCTCTTACAGCTCACAGGTTATAAACATTCATTCAGAATGAAGACGTCTTTACAGGTTGCTTCCAAAAAATTCAGTATACACATTTTATTTGTCGTTTAAATATCTTTAGTATACGGTAGTTTAATCAAAATCACTAGGGTCAATTTTGAGATTATCTATAATTTAAAAAAATGTTTCAAGTAAAAGGTAATTTGGGGTGGGGGAATTTTCTTGAAAATCTTCGTGTCGCATCGTTGAAGGATACTGAAGTTAAACACCAAGTGTGATGTTTATCCGACTTTTCGTTTTTGAGCTATGTTTTTACAGACACACATATTCACCGGCCTTTTTCTGAAAATGCTAAAAACGCTTTTGTTTCCGATTCAGGGGCCTCAAAACATGTATTTTTGGCGAAATCTCGATATCGAGTTTTTGGGTGGAATGCAATACGTACTTGGAAATTCTCTGGAAAATGCTAAATAACAAAATTTGTAAACACAATATTTTTAACAAATTTATCACCTGTAGCATATCGAAAAGATGAATATTTAAGAAGTTGTAGCAGGTTATCTTTACTATAATATTCGTGTACGTCATCAGTTACCTTGAGATACAGTGTAGTTCCTATCACATAACAAACATAAGAAAGAGGTACAAGTTGGTGTAATGTTAAACCCTCTAGTTAAGTTTTAATTTTTATTAACTGTAGAAAAAGTTTTATTACCGTATATAAGTTGCACGTAAAGAAGAGTGGTCGACCGGGTTGGAGAGAGAGAGAATCAGGAAGCAATAGTGAGGAGTGGCAAAGAGGAAGGGGAAGACAGAGGAGGAGGGAATTTTAGGATATTCTTTGTGAAAATTCAAACTGTTAGTCTTCAGCACTTACACATTGTATATTCTATATTTAACAATTGAGCACATTTTACTACTCAGTTCTTTATTTATATGAATTTTTACTTTCTGTACTACGTATAGTAAGTAGGGGAAGTATTGTATTCCACCCAAAAATTCGATACCGAGATTTAACCGGAAATATATGTTTTGAGACCCCCTGAATCCAAAAAGAGCATTTTTGGAAACATGTCCGTGTGTGTGTCTGTCTGTGTGTCTGTCTGTGTGTCTGTGAACAGCATAACTCAGAAACGAACAGTGGGATAAACACCAAACTTGGTATTTAGGTTCAGTATCTTCCAGAGATGCGACACGAAGGTTTTCAAGAAAATCCCCTCACCCCAGACTACCCTTTACATGGAACATTTTTCGAAAATTTTAATTTTCTCAAAAACGGCTCTAACGATTTTGATTAAACTATCATATGTTTAAGATATTGTCATGACAAATAAAATGTCTATCTCGAATTTTCTGGCAATGTCTCCAAAAGTGTTCTTCATTATGAACGACTTTTTCATAACTGGTAAACCATAAGAGATAGACAAAAGTTTACTACACAAAAAATGTAGATCGCGTTAAAATACACAATTTATGTCATATACATTTCTTTTGTTGAGTGAACCGTTTGCGAGATATTGCTTGTTATTACCTTAAATTTTCCAATACTTATACTTTTTCTCAAATTCGTTATTCATTTTTTTATGTCCTGGACATGCAAAGAGAATGGAATGCGCCACATAGCAACCAGCGTTAAAATATTTGACTATCGCTTAAAACTTACCATATTCCCCTTGCATCTACAAGAAAATTACCAATAAGATCGACATCTCGATATCTCGATTAACATGAAGCATATGGAGATTAAGCGTTTGTAAAAATAGTTTGTACAAGAGTAGAGAAAGTCATGTGAGTGTAACACATCAGATTTTTTGATATGTCTCCGTAATGAACTTCATCAACAGCACGTGGTCTACTTGCAAAAAAAAAAACTTTATCTTTAGGAACATCTCTAAAAAGAAATCCATACTAGTAAACTCGGAGAGCTTGGTAGCTATTCAGTTGATACCCTTCGTCCTTTCACTTATTTGGAAACTCTTCAGCTAATAAGTCTCGCACAGTTCAGGCTAAGTGAGCAGGAGCCCCATCTTACTGAAAATAGAACTCATCATTGTGTTCCCCACCATAATAATTACATTATAATTTGAACCACGGTTCTCACGGTCTCCGTCCGGTTACTCTAACCACTGAACTACCATGGCAACCTGCCATCACGACATTAAATTCTCCAACTGATTCGCATTTTTGCACGGTAAAGCACAAGGAGATCTCAAATTGCATTGAGACTGCATACCCCAATGGCGACTTACAATGCTGTAAGTATTCTTAAGTCCCGAGCTTCATAGTTTCAACCATTGCAAGTGGCCATTGGTGTATGCCGTCTCAATGCAATTTGAGATCTCCTTATGGTTTACCGGGAAAAAAATGCCAATCAGTTGGAGAATTTAATGTCGTGACGGCAGGTTGCCATTTTAGCTCAGTGGTTAGAGCAAGCGGACGGAGGTCGCGAGATCCGTGGTTCAAATCCGGGCTATGGCATTGAATTTTTCAGTCATCTGATTCTACCTTTCCAACCTTGTCCAAAACGCGGCTTGTGTGGAAGAACAATTGATTACATTATAATTGTATAGCCTACCTTTGTCCATCCTTGTATATAATGTTTATTTATTTATTTATTTTGTTTCTTGTTGGCTAGTTTGGAGAATTTCTGCTATACAACAATGCAACATATATTACCTTTCATTGTCCCCTATTAGAACACTCTACTCAAACCATGATAACGAGAGGATTTTTAAACTTTCTGAGATATAGAACAATAAAAATTAATTTTGAAACAACAAAATCTGATGTGTTACACTCACATGACTTTCTCTACTCTCGTACAAACTATTTTTACAAACACTTATTCTCCATATGCTTCATGTTAATCGAGATGTCAATCTTATTGCTAATTTTCTTGTAGATGCAAGGGGAATTGGTAGGCTTTAAGCGATAGTCAAATATTTTAAGAGCTGGTTGCTCTGTGGAGCATTCCATTCTCTTTGCATTACCAGAACAAAAAAAAATTAATAACGAATTTCCATTTGAGAAAAAGTATAAGTATTGGAAAATTTAAGGGAATAACAAGCAATATCTCGAAAATGGTTCACTCACAAAAAAAAAATGTATATGACATAAATTGTGTATTTAAACGCGATCTACATTTTTTGTGTAGTAAAATTTTGTCTATCTCTTATGGTTTACCAGTTATGCAAAAGTCGTTCATAATGAAGAATACTTTTGGAGACATTCCCAGAAAATTCGAGATATACATTTCATTTGTCATGAAAATATCTTTAACATGTGACATTTTAATCAAAATCGTTAGAGCCGTTTTTGAGAAAATTAAAATTTTCGAAAAATGTTCCATGTAAAGGATAATCTGGGGTGGGGGAGGGTTTTCTTGAAAACCTTCGTGTCGCATCTCTGGAAGATACTGAACCTGAATACCAAGTTTGGTGTTTATCCGACTGTTCGTTTCTGAGTTATGCTGTTCACAGACACACACACGGACGTTTCCAAAAATGCTTTTTTTTTGTATTCAGGGGCCTCAAAACACCTATTTCCGGTGAAATCTCGGTATCGAATTTTTGAGTGGAATACAATACTTCCCCTACTTACTATACGTAGTAGAGAAAGTAAAAATTGAAGCAAGTGAAAAAGTGAATACAGGTGTTTTGTGCAAGAAATTGGTAGTTCCTTAAAATTTTTATAAGCGTAATTTTAATTTTTCAGATACATTTTGCGGCATACTCCGTGCTGTGAGCATAACTCCCAACATGTCCGCATGTCAGATATATCAATATATGAATTAATATATTAACTATGGTGATCATCTTGGTGTTTTGGTTGTTACTGTTAAATTATTTATTGATGTTATTTTACTTCTTGCCACGGCTGCTATTGTTTGGGTTTATGGTAGAGCATGTGTAACTTATTAGGGTGTGGTACGGGAAGGAAGGTAAGTAGTAACAACAGTAACATAAGATTAAATCAGTAGAAGAACACAATGCTTTAATGGCACAGGCGGAAATAACTGAGTTAGTTGGAGCTGTAGAAAGATCGCTTAGCAATCAAGTAATTTACAATTGCTCTAGTAATAATGGTAGCATTTATCACACGTTCCTAAACTATACTTTGTTTCCCTTCTCAAAACATGCACTTTCAGATTGATACGTTCCCACTACATTATGCTCGCTAATTAATAACTCCTGTTTCGGAGAGTTATACTTATGTTCTGCACATCGCCACACTTTATATACAACTGTCTTTGGCTTGGGGACGCTATCTCTAACTTCCCTAAACTTAAACATTTAAACATACTTTTCTTAAAACCTTATTGTGCCGACTTCCTTCAGCTTGGAACATTCCAGAAAACTTACCAGGCTATTATTCGTTGTTTCCAAACATGTGACCTCTCTTCGAAAATATTCGTTGTGCTATCTTGTCGGATTTTCTTTCACAATGACTTAAGGTCTTGCTTTTGTGACTTCCCCCTACAAGTCCTTTTAGCCTGGGCCCTAACTCTAACAAAAAAAATCTGATGTGTTACACTCACATGACTTTCTCTACTCTTGTACAAACTATTTTTACAAACACTTATTCTTCATATACTTCATGTTAATCGAGATATCGAGATGTTAATCCTATTGCTAATTTTCTTGTAGTTGCAAGGGGAACTGATAGGCTTTAAGTGATAGTCAAATGTTTTAAGAGCTGGTTGCTATGTGGAGTATTCCATTCTCTTTGCATTACCAGGACAAAAAAAATGAATAACGAATTCCCATTTGAGAAAAAGTATTGGAAAATTTAAGGGAATAACAAGCAATATCTCGAAAATGGTTCACTCAACAACAAAAAAAACCTATTTGACATAAATTGTGTATTTTAACGCGATCTACATTTTTTGTGTAGTAAAATTTTGTCTATCTCTTATGGTTTACCAGTTATGCAAAAGTCCTTCACAATGAAGAATACTTTTGGAGACATTCCCAGAAAATTCGAGATATACATTTCATTTGTCATAAAAATATCTTAAACATATGACATTTTAATCAAAATCGTTAGAGCCGTTTTTGAGAAAATTAAAATTTTCGAAAAATGTTCCATGTAAAGGGTAATCTGGGGTAGGGGGAGTTTCTTGAAAACCTTCATGTCACATCTCTGGAAGATACTGAACCTAAATACCAAGTTTGGTGTTTATCCGACTGTTCGTTTCTGAGTTATGCTGTTCACACACGGTTTTTTGGTTTCAGGGGGCCTCAAAACACATATTTCCGGTGAAATCTCGGTATCGAATCTTTGGGTGGAATACAATATGTACTTCCCTTACTTACTATACGTAGTAGGGAAAGTAAAAACTTGTTTTTCTGCTTTTAGCAAGTGTCCCACAGCTTGGCTAAACTCCTACACATACATAAAACTTATGCTTTAACATCTATTTATATAACAAGTATTTTGCTTATTAATATTATTTTACATTTTACATTATTATATACATGGTGTATATGACCATAGTTACTGTCTCAACTTACCGTAACTCGTTTGGTACAGTGACGAACGCACCCGTTGCGCAAGTTAGTGTAACACCGAGTTATTCATTTGACATTTGTTTTTTTACTGGCTACCGGGCGGTAAGGTCGATATCTGACGCCAGTAGTTATGCAATCCGCTTGAGCAACAAGTTTATTGAACTTGAACGTGGTAAGCCAAGACACCATACTGTTACGGTATGTAATTTTACGTCCCCAGATGCTTGTGAGAATTTATGATGTAATAACCCCGTTTAAATAAAAATCATTTTACTAAATCTCCTTCAGGCTGCAGTATAATCGCTTACTGGGAATGTGCTGACATAACCGCTTGTAATGTACGGTGTAATGCACAGCTGTGACCCAAAGGAACGTTGTAGCGAATTTTAAACTGTAACTTTGGGTTTACTGATGTTTTTTGTTTTGTTCAACAAATCTCTGTTGCTTTTATTAATACTGGTTGTTCATTGGGCACATGAAAGTGGTTTAGAGTATGGAAAATTATGTAGATAAATGTGACAAAGCACCAAGAGAAAGAAGGCTACAAGAGGGTTTGTGGGATTGATAGGTCTAAGAAAAGAGATTGATTTAAAGAAATTTCCTCCATGTAACTTGAAGGAGAATAATTGGCACATCGTTTTGGAATGCGAGGAAACTAAGATGCTCAGAGAGAGAGAGAAGGTATGTTAAAAGGAATGATCAAATGTATAAAAAAAATTTCAAGGGAAAAAGGTGAATGTAAAATCTAGAAAAAAATTATATATATTAGGAAAATAGAAAACTCTTTTGGGTAAAGTAAGAGGCAAATGCTTGAGAAAAATTAGCAACCAAGAACCGGCTGCGCGGTGTTTTTCCTGTCCGCATCCTCGGCGCTTGCTGCCGTCTGCCGCTATCATAGAAAGGCGCGGATGAAACCATACAACATTTTTAAAACTACTTTTAAAGGTTTTATTTATCAAATTTATGAAAGCAGATGCTGAAACTGGCCACCGTCGTTGTCCATACATTTTGGCACCTCTTTAGGAAACTATCCATCACTCGCCGTAGTTCACGTTGAGAAATGCTGGCAATTTCCTGGCGGATGTTTTGTTTTAATTCTTCCAGGGTGTGTGGGTTTGTCTTGTACACTATGTTTTAAGTTACCCCAGAGATAGAAATCGCAGGGGTTAGATCGGGGGACCGAGAGGGCCACGAATCTGTACTAATAATTATGTCCTCAAATACACTTTCAATTTTTTTCGAGTCAACAGTTGACACCCGTATATATGTGAATACAATTTTGCCACCCCCTTTTTAGAGAATTAACAGCCAGGGATCGTGATTTTGCCTTTTTTCAACAAGACTCTGCAACAGCTTATACGGCCAACATTTCGATGAGAAAAATTGAAAGTGTGTTTAAGGACAGAATTATTAGTAAGATTTGTGGCTCCCTCGGTCCCCCGATTTAACCGCCTGCGATTTCTATCTCTGGGGTAACTTAAAACATAGTATACAAGACAAACCCACACACCCTGGAAGAATTAAAACAAAACATCCGCCAGGAAATTGCCAGCATTTCTCAACGTGAACTACGGCGAGTGATGGATAGTTTCCTAAAGAGGTGCCAAAAATGTATGGACGACAGTGGCCTCCTTTCATAAAGTTGGTAAGTAAAGCCTTTAAAAGTACTTTTAAAAATGTGTGGTTTCATCCGTGCCTTTCTATGATAGCGGCAGACGGCAACGAGCGCAAAAACACCGCGCAGCCGGTTCGTAGTTTTTTGGCTCTCTCTGTAATATGCTTGCAAGGATGGGATTTTATCAGATAAAACGTCATTTCGTTACTGAAGCATGATAGTATCAGTATGCATTGGTTAAATAGTTTACGTCCTCCATCTGGATTGTTGGCGCTAAGGTGAAATTACGAAATCCTACTACCTCAACATCCAGTTTCTTAAACTAGTAAGTTCTTTAAACCTTCGATTATATAAATTGTGTTATTAATAATTGCACTTTCAAACCTGCTTTACAATAAGCCTAAGGTAAAAGATCAAGTGTACATAACACCAGAGTTTGATATCACCGTGCTACAAATGGTAGTTCATGTTGAAATCTGTTGTATATTAAAACTGCAGCTCTTGGTGCGTTAGTTTCAAGCAATATTGGAATTCTCTACTTTTTACTACTCACATAAAAAACGGTTTTAATTCACTTCAGCGTAATCACGATAATTTCATCAAGTCACCAAACCGGGATAGAAATGCTTTGAATTTGGAAGAATCACAGTTGTCTACCCTGTGCGATTTAAGATATTTGCATGACGAATAAAATCTTTTTATAAACCTTTTGTATGAAGAAGCGTTGGACGTCAGCGGAGAAGATCGAGTGGGCAGTTGAATTGGCCTCCTAAGAGGCCTAAGGTCAACCTTGTTGGAGAAGAAGATAAAATGTATATGTTAACTTTTTTGTGAATAGCCTGCGAAGTCCTCTTCAGAATTATTGGCAAATCAGCTACAGAAAAAGTGTAGGGCTCATACACAGTTTGTGCCTAATAGATTTTTACTTTTTCCTCTACGTACTTAGATACAGTAAGTAGGGGAAGTATCGTATTCCACCCAAATATTCTATACCTAAATTTGACCTGAAATACATGTTTTGAGGCCTCTGAACCCCAAAAAAGCTTGTAGAAAAGGTGCGTGTGTGTGCAAATTTTTACAAGAAAATCTCTTCATCCTAAATTACCCTTTACGTGAAACATTTTTCAATATTTTTTGTTTTTTCAAAAATGGTCCTTAGCATTTCGATTAAAGTAGCATATATTTAAGATATGCACATGTCAAATAGTATGCGTATCTTGAATTTTCTGTAATAGCCTGTGAAGTCCTCTTCTTTCGGAAAGAAGTTAGTAGGAAAGGTGGAATCAGATGACTGAAAAATTCACGGATCTCCCGGTCTCCGTCCGTTGCTCTAACCACTGAGCTACCACGGCAAGTCGTCCTCCGTGGACTAGTGGTACCGTGCTAGCCTCTAGTTCCCAAGGTCGCGGGTTCAAACCCGGCGGAGGGCGATGGATTTTTTCGGGCATAAAAATCCTTAGCATGGCTTCCTTCGGAAGGGAAGTAAAGCCGGTGGTCCCGTGTTGTAGATTTATGGCACGTAAAAGAACCTCAATCCTGATAAAGAGGCTTCTGAGCAAAATTACCGGTCTTTCACGCCCAATTTTGAATGGGACGCTAAGAACCACAGTTGTTAAAGAGCGTCCATAATTAAAAAAAAATCTGATGTGTTACACTCACATGACTTTCTCTACTCTTGTACAAACTATTTTTACAAACGCTTATTCTCCATCTACTTCATGTTATCGAGATAAACATTTGTAGACTCTATCTTATTGCTAATTTTCTTGTAGATGTAAGGGGAATATATATTTACAAGGGCAATATAGAAATACAGTAGCCTTTAAGCACATACATATCTCTTAATAGCTGATTGCTAGGTGCAGCACCATTCCCTTTGCCACAGATTAATACTCTTTGCATATCCAAGACAAAAAAATGAATAACGAATTCCCATTTGAGAAAATAAGTACCGTAAAATTTAAGGGAATAACAAGCAATATCTCGAAAATGGTTCACTCAACAACAAAATTGTATGACATAAATTGTGTATTTTAACGCGATCTACATTTTTTGTGTAGTAAAATTTTGTCTATCTCTTATGGTTTACCAGTTATGCAAAAGTCGTTCACAATGAAGAATACTTTTGGAGACATTCCCAGAAAATGCGAGATATACATTTTATTTGTCATGAAAATATCTTAAACATGATATTTTAATCAAAATCGTTAGAGCCGTTTTTGAGAAAATTAAAATTTTCGAAAAATGTTCCATGTAAAGGGTAATTTGGAGGGGGGGATTTTCTTGAAAACCTTCGTGTGGCATCTCTGGAAGATACTGGACCTAAATACCAAGTTTGGTGTTTATCCGATTGTTCGTTTCTGAGTTATGCTGTTCACAGACACACACACACACGGACATGTTTCCAAAAATACTTTTTTTTGGATTCAGGGCGTCTCAAAACATGTATTTCCGGTGAAATCGCGGTATCGAAGTTTTGGGTGGAATACAATACTTCCTCTAGTTACTATACGTAGTAGAGAAAGTAAAAAGAATACCGAATTCCCAAATGAGAAAAATTATAAGTATTGGGAGATTCAAATAAATAACACGGAATATCTCGGACGCTAAGAACCACAGTAGTTAAAGAGCGTCCATAATTAAAAAAAAAAATAAACTACCATGGCAACATGCCGACACGAGACTAAATTCCCCAAATGATTCGCATTTTTCCCGGTAAACCACAAGGAGATCTCAAATTGTATTGAGATCACACACTCCAATGGCGACATACAATGTTTTAAGTACAAGTCCCAGGCTTCATAGTTGCAACCACTATTAGGTCAATAATGGAAATAATTGTTCTTTCACACAAGCCGTGTGTTGGACAGGGTTGGAAAGGTAGAATCAGACGACTGAAAAATTCAATGCCATAGCCGGGATTCGAACCATGGATCTCCCGGTCTCCATCCGGTTGTTCTAACCACCGAGCTACCATGGCAACATGTTGGCACGACATTTTTCAGTCGTCTGATTCTACCTTTCCAACCCTGTCCAACACACGGCTTGTGTGAAAGAACAATTAATTCCAAGAAGTTAGTAGTACTTTACAAAAATGTGGAGCTCATTAAAGCATGCAATATATTATATAATATTTCTCTGTGGAGCTAACCATTTCCGAGCTATTCTTCGTTGTCGATTTGAATGTTCAAGTGGTAAGTCGCTATTCGTGTTTTCTCATGGCCATGCAAAGAGTATGGAATTTCAAAGCGACACGCGACACGCTTTTTAAAAATCTGACTATCGCTTTAGCCTACTGTATCCTACCACGAAATGTGTATTGAAAGTTTATCTTTATTAACAAGAAGTAGAAGAGTGATTAGAGAAAGCGATGTGAATACAGATCGTTTTTAAAAGGTTTTTACCGAACATTGGTGAGCAGGAAAGGCATGTTTAACTGGCCCAGTGTTATGGCAGTCCTTCAAACAACACGTGGCTGGATAAACACTTCAATTTGGTTCCCGGATGGATGGAAGTTTTGTTTAAAAAGAAATAAGGACGGACAGGGAAGCAAGATGAGATCTGTGAGGTGTTCCGTACGTTCTAATTGTGGACGAGGCCAAAGACTCGTTGCAGTGGCGTTTCCCACCCCGCCACGAGCACCAACATTATATGATGCGGCACTTTACTGTTTCGCTTTTTAGCTGTGTCTGGTCTGTCCTTGCAATTGTCAATGTCCATGAGACAACTTGGGAACAATGTTTTCTACATTCCTTGCTGGCTTGCACTGCCGGCTTTTTATACCTCGAATGACGATTCAGTTAATTTATTTATCTCCTCGCATTCTTTTTGGTCCACTACACTATAATACGCTGATTACATGTGACGTAGCTCAACTGTTATGGCATTCATAGTACCTCAGCGACTTATTATGGTCTTACTCCGCGGTGCGCACAGCTCTCAAACCTTTTAACACCTTCAAAACAGCAGTCCACTGAGATCCAATCCCCAGGTAAACAATCAAATATGTGTATTTAAAAGAAAATAAATTCTGTTCATAGTAATTTTAATAGTCTAATAAACTGAGTTCATTTCCTTTGCTTCAATGCGTGTTGCTTTCACGTTACCTGCAAAAATACAAAAATACGGCGTGGGCTCAACAGTAGTGCCATCTGCTGTGCTACTCCCAAATACGCTCAAGGTGCTTACACCTGATCAGTATTAATTGCACACAATTACTAAGGCGAAATCTTTTTGTAAAACCTCAAAGTTTTGAGTGCTCGACCAAAAACTGCCGTATGCAACGTGAGTATAATGGTAGTAGTTAAGGCACTCGTATGAAACTTATGAAACTCGCGGCTTAATTACTACCACTATACTCTTGCTGCATAATGTACTATTATAGCATTATTCTGCAATGATCTAAGATTTTTATACAGAATCCTCCACTTTATCCCTACTAATATTATGAAAAGAAAATCTAAAGTGTTGCACGTATATAACTTTCTCCACTCTTCTACAGACTATTTTTACAAACGCTTATTCTCCATATTATTGCTAATTTTCTTGTAGGTGCAAGGGGAATATGGTAGGCTTTAAGCGATAGTCAAATCTTTTAAGAGCTGGTTGCTATGTGGAGTATTCCATTCTCCTTGTATGTCCAGGACATAAAAAACGAATAACGGATTCCCATTTGAGAAAAAGTATAAATATTGGAAAATTCAAACAAATAACAAGGAATATCTCGGAAATGGTTCACTCCACAAAAAAGTGTATGACATAAATTGTGTATTTTAACGAGCTGTACATTTTTTTGTGTAGTAAACCTTTTGTCTATCTCTTACGGTTTACCACTTATACAATTTTATTCACAATGAAGAGAACTTTTGGGAATATTCCCAGAAAATTTAAGATATACATTTTATTTGTCATAAAAATATTTTAACATATGATATTTTAATCAAAATCGTTAAAGCCATTTTCAGAGAATAAAAATTTTCAAAAAATGTTCCATGTAAAGAGTAGTCTGGGGTGGGGACATTTTCTTGAAAATCTTCGTGCCATATCTTTGAAAGATACTGAACCTAAATACCAAGTTTGGTATTTATCCCACTTTTCGTTTTTGGTTTATGCTATACACAGACACACAAACGGACCTTTTTCCAAAAATCCTCTTTTTTGGATTCAGGGGGCCTCAAAACATGTATATCCGGTGAAATTTCGGTATTGGATTTTTGTGTGGAATGCAATACTTCCCCTACTTACTATACGTAGTAGAGAAAATAATAATTTGTATCTATGTAAGGTATTCTCTAAAGCTACTCACCAGTTTTGATCATTCTTACACCGTTGAAAAGCCCTATTCTTTCTGACGGACATGGGCTGTAAAACACTTTATAATTTCTATTTAAGAAAGACTAAACATAATTTACGAATCCCATAGGCATATTAGAATACGAATGTACTGGAGTTATAAAACAGTTTACATTTATGTGTCGCCTCCAACGTCTAAGGTGATATCGGCGGCTTTTGCCTTTTGGAGCAATTGCTCATCGGTAATGATGTTCAGTCCTTTACTACTGAGCATCTTTGTTTTTCATTAGGTTTTCTTTATAAGCATTAAATTCACAGACACACATTTACACTCACTCATACTTCCAGACTCTAGGTAGGACGGGGAATATTCCTGGCTAACGAAAAATTCCAATCCTCTTGGATTTGAAAGCTAGCCACCAGACCACAGAGGCGGTCACTTTGTGTTTTCTTCGAGATTGCCTTGGAATAGAAAATAGTTTTAGTTGCTATACAGAATCTTCGTATTTAGGTTCAGCGTCTTCCTGTCTTAACGATTTTGATTAAAGTATCATATGTTTAAGGTGTTTATATGACTAATAAAATGCAGATCTTGAATTTTCCGTAATAGAATGCAAAGTCCTCTTTATTTGGGATGAGTTCTGTTTAATTTTGAGTAACTTGGTAAACCTTAAGAGGTAGACAGAAAGTTACTGCACAAACAATGTAAATTTTGTTAAAACGCACAATTTATGTCTAAAAAATATTTTTGTGGCACTAACCATTTCCGAGATATTCGTTGCTATTGATTTGAATTTTCCATACATTTTATTTAATACTAGACCCGCATGGTTTTCTTTCTTGTGATGCACGCAAAGAGTGGAAGTTCAATACTAGCATATGGCGATCCACTTTTCTAATAACTTCGTTCTCTCGTGTTCCTCTGTAGCTACAACGAAATGTGTAATGAAAGCATTTCTGCAAAGGTTTATCTCGATTAACAGGAATTAGATAAAAAATAAGTTTTTGTAAGAATATTTTTTGGAAGATATATAAAAATAAACCATAGTGAGTGTTGATACCGTAATTATTGAAAGGAAGATATAAATATTTAAATAAACAAATGATAGGTAGAGAAATAATTGCTATAAATCAACGTACGAGGGTAATCCAGAAAGTACCAGACGTTTTGAAATAAAGAATTAACAAAATGCAAATATCAACGTTTATTATCTACATTTGAAAGGTACACTCTTAAGCTATTTTTCTACATAATCGCCATTCAAATCGAGGCATTTATCATACCGTGGCACAAGTTTTCCAATACCCTCTCTGTAGAAATCTGCCGCCTGCGACTTCAACCACTGGTTTACACCGCCATGCACTTCAGCGTCAGTAACAAAGCATCAGTTTGATGCACCAAACTCCGTGAAATTTGGGGGAAATGTTCCGAAAGTTCTGTAATCGTGAAACGACGATTTTCACGAATTTTGTCATTGGTTTGCATTGACAGTTCATCAGTCATAAGGCTAGACCTACCACTGCGATCCTCGTCGTGAACATTGGTAAGGCCATTTTTAAAATCAATGCACCATTGCCTGACTCGGCTTTCATTCATTATTCCCTGCCCGTAAACATCACAAAGTTGACCATAAATTTCAATTGGTTTGTTCTTTTTAGCCAACCGCACATCACAAGTGGCGGGATTTTTAATTGCAGCGCACATTTTAACAACTCACAGAGAGCGCAGTAAGGAAGGCACGGTTCTCAGGCTACCACAGCTGGATGCGCACTGAATGTAGGGACGTTCTGACACCAAAATGGCGATTCTAGCCCTACTCATCACCACGATAGGCCAAAACGTCTGGGACTTTCTGGATTGCCCTCGTATGAGGTAATAAGTTTGAGTTGAAATATTTGTCCGGAGAACAAGCTCATTAGCGAGTCATGTTAAACAGTCATTAGTAGTAGCCGAACGCGTTAGTATAACAGATTCCTGTAATGCAGTTAGAAATTGGGTTCAGTACGTTTGCAAGGTCACGTAATCAAGAATTCTGTAAATTAGAAAGGGAATTGAAATTCTGAGATTCGGGGAAGTACCGCATCGAAACAGTTTCAGATACGCCTACTTAAGAGTTTTAAGATTGGACCGCAAGAGAAGGGACGTTGGTAGGGATAGCTATAGTTAGGCGGAGTTTAAGTTAAGAAAAGGGCGTGCATTCTAAATCAAAGTTATTTACTTAATTTTGCGACATTGTGTGATGGCCCTTGTGTATGTGAGTTTCATTTTAAGTATATCGCCTAATGTCGCGCTTGAATGGGTAAGATTTAGCGGCTAGTGCGAGGGGTCTTTCCGAGTAACATTTCTGCGACTTACGGCAACTGACGCTTCGCTTAATTATAGTTATAGAATTAATTAATTCGTTAATTTTACAGTCGGCGACTCTTCTCAAGCTGAGCATTGTAGTCAATATTAAAATTTTTCAGCTAACTAAACTAGTGTTATCCAAAATACACTCACACACATCCTGAGGTAAAGAACTCATAGCTATACCAAAGCAGCTGGCACGAGATGATGACATAAAATTATCTACAGAGCAGGTAGCATTAAATGTTTTAAACATTTGAAGCGGGGAGCGGCATCTAGGTTGTCGCGCACAGTACGGCTGCAGTGTAACACATCAGGGTATTTTTTTCTCCTCGATTCAACGGACCTCAAAACTTGCATTCGGGTAAAATCCTGATATATTGACGTTTTTGGTGGAGTGAAGTAATTTCTCTGCATAGGTACTTAGGTACGGTAAGGAAAGCGAAAAGTAATTACCTCCCCTGTCCGTTTCTTTCTGTCCTTTATCGGATTACCCTTCCCTTGTTAGAATTTAAGCCCCCAAGGAAGTATAATAAGCCAGTCGCTTGCGTCAGATACCTGCCAAGGAGCAAGCTATCACTGGGTCACTTGGAAAGCCTGTCCAAAGCAGGGTTCGCTGATGGACATAAAAGGAAGAAATAAATGATAGAAAAATTGATCGAAGTCAATAATCCAGCGTTCAACCGAGGATAACGCTAAGAATCCTCCACACGATTTTCTGTACCAACGAAGTATTCATTATACTATTCATATAAAAAGCGGTTCTTCTATCCTCGCTACTTTACTCACGATATACATTTACTTAGGAGTTGTTTCAAATTAAAGAAGGTTTCAACATGTGGAAACAGCAGTCAAACGTTTATTCGTAGTAACAAGCTGTTGTAACGTAAAGAATAGCCGGCCCTCGTAGCCGTGGTCGCTGGAGTGGTCGCTCCGGCACTCCGCCAATCTGAGGGTCGCGGGTTCGAGTCTCGCCACGGGCATAGGTGTTTGTGTGTGTATATGTATTGCGGAAATAACCAGTATGAAAAACAGTAAAACACAGTAGATAAACTGGGTACAACAAGGGAACTTTATAAAAAAAAAAAACAAAAGTCGGGAAATGTAAGAATCGCAAACTTTCGAGCATGTCCGTTAGGTCTAAACTTGCAACGTGGAATATTTCGAAAACGGCTAACGCTACAAAAAAGGTATTGCGTATTTTAGTGAGCTCTGTATTTTTTCCTGCAGTAGGTTTTTGTGTGTTAAGATTCCATTTTTATACAAAACTCACTCAAGTAAAGGGGAATTTAGTGAAAGTTCACGATATGCAGAACATGCAACATTTTAATTAAAGTGGTTAGGGTCGTTTTGGGGAAAATTAAAAAGAACAAGTGTGTGTTTAATGTAAAGGGTAGTACGGGGATGTGGCAATTTTCTCCAAAAACTTCGTGTCATATCCTTGGAAGATGCAGAATTTATATACCAAGTTTGGTATTTAACGAGCTTTTCGATTTTGAGTTATCCTGTTCACACACACAGTTTTCTTACTTTTGGGAGGGGATTCAAGGTTCCCAAAAAGCATATTTCCAGTGAAATATAGTTAATGCATTTGGCTGAATACCTACTATAGGTAGATAAAAGTAAAAGTAGAAACAGACTGCCCTTACATTTTTACTTTCTCTGCTACGTATAGTAAGTAGGGAAAGTATTGCATTCCACCCAAAAATTCGATACCGAGATTTCACCGGAAATACATGTTTTGAGACCCCCTTAATCCAAATAAAGCATTTTTGGAAACATGTGTCCTTGAACAGCTAATTCAAAAACGAAAAGTCGGATAAATATCAAACTTGGTATTTGAGTTTAGTATCTTCCAAGGATGCGACACGAAGATTTTTCCAGAAAATCCCGCCACCCCAACTACCCTTTACGCACATTTTTCGAAAATTTTGATTTTCTCAAAAATGGCTCAAACGATTTTGATTAAAATATCATATGTTTGAGATATTTTCATGCCAAATGAAATGTATATCTTGAATTTTCTGGGGATATCCACAAAACTCCTCATTCTAAATAACTTTCGCATAACTGGTAAACCGTAAGAGATAGACAAAGTTTTACTACACAAAAAATATAGATCTCGTTGAAATACACAATTTATGTCACATTCGTTTTGTAGAGTGAACCATTTCCGAGAACTTCCTTGTTATTTGTTTGAGTTTTTCAATGCTTATACTTTTTCTCAAATGGGAATTCGTTATTCGTTTTTTTGTTTTTTTTTTTTTTTGTCCTGGTAATGCAAACAGAATGGAATGCGCCACATAGCAACCAGATCTTAAAACATTTGACTATCGCTTAAAGCCTACCACTTCCCCTTGCATCTACAAGAAATTAGCAATAAGATTAACATCTCGATTAACATGAAGCATATGGAGAATAAGTGTTTGTAAGAATAGTTTGTACAAGAGTAGAGAAAGTCATGTGAGTGTAACACTCAGATTTTTTCGTTGCAAGAAGCCTGCAAATGATCATTGACTTTGTATACACGCCATAAAAGAATATTTAGAAAACTTCTAAGAATTAGGTATCATTTGTAATGCCACCTAAAAAATTTGAAAATCAGAGTTACATTTGGTTGGATTATTTTAATGAATAAAATTAACCAAGAGAATCTTTAAAATAACATAATATTTCAAATGCTTACAATAAAAAATCTTATATGTTACACTCACATGACTTTTTCTACTCTAGTACAAACTATTTTTACAAACGCTTATTCTCCATATGCTTCATGTTAATCGAGATATCGAGATGTCAATCTTATTGGTAATTTTCTTGTAGATGTAAGGGGAATATATATTTACAAGGGCAATATAGAAATACAATAGCCTTTAAGCATATACATATCTCTTAATAGGTGGTTGCTAGGTGCAGCACCATTCTCTTTGCCACAGATTAATACCCTTTGCATATCCAAGACAAAAAATGAATAACGAATAACTATTTGAGAAAATAAGTATTGAAACATTTAAGGGAAAAACAAGCAATATCTCGAAAATGGTTCACTCAACAAAAAATGTATATGAAATAAATTGTGTATTTTAACGCGATCTACTTTTTGTGTAGTAAAAGTATGGTTTACCAGTTATGCAAAAGTCGTTCACAATGAAGAATACTTTTGGAGACATTCCCAGAAAATTCAAGATATACATTTTATTTGTCATGAAAATATCTTAAATATATGATATTTTAATCAAAATCGTTAGAGCCATTTTTGAGAAAATTAAAATCTTAGAAAAAAGTTCCATGTAAAGGGTAATCTGGGGTGGGGCGATTTTCTTGAAAACCTTCGTGTCGCATCTCTGGAAGATACTGAACCTAAATACCAAGTTTGGTGTTCATCCGACTGTTCGTTTCTGAGTTATGCTGTTCACACACACACACACACACACACACACACGGACATTTTTCCAAAAATGCTTTTTTTGGATTCAGGGGGTCTCAAAACATGTATTTCCGGTGAAATCTCGGTATCGAATTTTTGGGTGCAATACAATATTCCCCTACTTACTATACGTAGTAGGGAAAGTAAAAACCACTTATTGTAAACTCAACATTTACTGCAGCTATGCTTTAATCCGTGTCAACTTAGTTACTGACATGGATTAAAGGTGGCGCTGCAGATCATAGGAAGTCGTTAATAGACTTCTCCTTTTACCTTTTATTAGCCTTCAGTCTGTTAGAATATTTCACTTATTTTATTCTCTGTTTTCTAGTTTGTCCAAATCTCTGCCGGCATTTTGTGGTTAGCATTTAGCTCTTGTTTCCACTGCACACGTGTTCGTTATGCTGATGGTAAAAGGACCTGGGTAATTGCACAGCGAAATGGAATACGGTCCTCAATTATCGCTCTGGAGGCAGGATTGGTTGATATCTGACACTTTCTAGCATACGATTGGTCTATATCAGATGACCTATGTATGAATGGTATATTATGTGATATCGAAGAAGTTTTGGGATTATGGAGTAAACTGCATGTGCCTAGTAGGTACTGATTTAGGTTAGATCTCCAGTGATTTTACTATGTGACTAATAAATCGATAAAAATAAAGCTGCTATTATTATTGTTATTATTAGCAAAGTCTGGTGTGTTGCATTTACATAACTTTCTCTACCCACTGTTCCAAAAAATATCTTTACAAGGGCCTATTTTTGTTCCTGCTTCATGTACCGAGGGGGTACATGTACCCGGTGTCGGCAGGCGAATGTTGGGGTGGTTTCTTTACCACGACTCCCTTTCCATCATTTCCGTTTTATTCCGTTCCCTTCTCAAATTTTCAATGGGTTTCTAGGTTTCGTGACGTATGGAGGTGCCGGACAGATGGCACGGATGCATGCTCAATTAAAAGAGTAACCCAATGGATACCAGAGGGCTTCTTGATTGGTGGATGGTTCATCGCCCTTTCTCTGTGGCTCTAGCAGTGGAACGAGTCTGCAAGCTTGGAAATGTTAGGGACTTCCGCGCGTCTCTGTGCTGTCTGCCTACGGCCTGTAGCCTCCTGGGGATGGGGGACGCAGTATACCTGCGCAGATCGCAGCGCACGTGGTGCCCGTTGAATCATCTATACTGCTTCATGTTAATAGAGATAAACGTTTGCAGAATTACATATTTTCGTTGCACGAGACTGAAGCGATAGATAAATCTTTCAAAAGCGGGTCGCTATGTGAATGGCTTACCGAGCGAGATGGCTCCGCGGTAATCTGTGACGCTCGTATTCGGGATATCTGTGGTTCAAATCTCTCCAGGACCGTCCTTCCTAACTGAGGTTTTACAGGTTTTCCTTAGTCCTCATAACTAGCAAATGCCGGGGAGGTGCCCTAAAACTTAAGCCTGGAACGTTTCCTTGCCAAAAATAATTCCATTGCATGTCTCATCAGTGTCCACCGCCTGTGGCACTGTATGTAGTAAGAACGGGCGTTAAACACTACTACTCTACTAGTGCTATTATGAGATAGTTTTAAAATGCCGTTCTCTTTGTGTGTCCACAAGAAAAAACGAATAGCGACTTAGTAATTGAAAAAATATAAAGTACTTGACATAAAGGGTACAAGATGCCCACACAAGCCGTCCTTAGTTGAAGTTAGTTTATATGGATAGCGCGGATGCCAAAAGGTTTGCCTAAGCAGAACTGCAAAGGGGACTCCATACCGACAGAGAGGAGACCGCTAAATGAAGGACCAATGCTTGAAAACGTACACTTTAACTGCTATTACTCGTCCCAGAGCTCATTCAGTAGAAAAACTGTCTGCTATATGAGGTGTTCCGGGTTCGATTACGGCTGGGCTCCAGAAAGTTGTCTTTAAACAAAAACGTTTCACGGTATACCCAGAGTCTGGTGTTTGAATGTGAGAACAGCTATGTGTGTGTGGGGGGAGGGGGCTGTTATTAGTTATTTAATAGGCAATTCGCTTACTAACAAGAATTCAGGATTACTGCTAGACGCAAACCTGAGCACATCTGTTGTCATTTGGTTCCACGGCAGTTAATCTACAATCAAGTCAACATGATCAAAATTCTATTGTTTCCTTCCCTACCACGTACATATCACCCACAAATTCCATGCCGATATTTCGCCGGATATACATGTTTTGAGGCCCCCTGAATCCAAAAAGCATTTTTAGAAAAAGGCCCTACCTGTGCCTTTTTGTGACTGTGGACCCATAACTCAAAAACGAAAAGTCGGATAAACACCAAAGTTGGTAATTAGGTTCAGTACCTTCTAAAGATGTGACATGAAGATTTTCAGGAAGGTCTCCCCATCACAAACTACCTTTTTACATGGAAGATTTTTCGAAATTTTTTGTTTTTTAAAAAATGATTGTAACGATTTTGATTAAAATACCATATTAAAGATATTTACATGACAATTAAAAGGTATATCTTGAATTTTCTGGGGATGGTCCGTGAAGTCCTCTTCATTCGGAAGGAATTTTGTTTAATATTGTATGACTAGTAAACCTTAAGCGATAGACGAAAACGTACTTCACAAGAAATGTAGATCTCTTTAAAACACACAATTTATTCCCAATAATTTTTATGTGGCACCAGCCATTTCCGATATATGCGTTATTAATGGTCCGAATTGTTCATTGCTTGGTCAGCTTTTGAAGTCCTTTCAACATTCAGTTGTTTCTCGCGATTGCATGGAAACAGTATGTAATTTTAAGGCAGCGTATAGCGTGCAGTTGTTAAACATTTGACTATCGCCGTTCTCTTTGTTCTATAAGGAAATGTGTAATGTAAATATTTCTTCAAAGGTTTATTTGGATTAAAATGAAGTAGATAGAAAAATAAGTTTTAGTAAGAAGGGTTTGTATACCTACTAATAGAGAGTAGAGAAAGTCATGTGAATATATCACATCAGATTTTTATTATATTTATGTACCCTAAAATTAAATTATTTTCTATTAGTGCATTATTCATAATTATGCACAAAAACACCCCGCCTTGGTGGACGAATTGATGTAAGGGCCTCTCAGGCCCAAGTTCTACCTGGAATGTTCCATTATTTCTTAATATTATTACGTTATATATATATATATATATATATATATATATATAAATGTGTTCAGAACAGAGCCTTCGAGCCTCAGTTGCATTTTGGCGCGTCTCCGCACAGATCCTATCTGTATGGTTCGTTATTGGTGAACGTTACGTTTTTGTCCGAGTGATCTGACTCGAACTGATGCAGGCGAACCACGCGACGCTTATCAGTGCGAAACTACCACTTAAACACCTGTAGACAACATCACTACCTCAGTGAATTTTCGCTTTGTACCTGCACTGCCCCTTTGTAGAGCAGTGATGCGGCAACTTCTTTTGCACCTATGTATGCTGGAAACATAAAACTGCAAAGGACGGCTTGTTTGCGTCACTTGGTGTTTTAACGAAATGTACATTTTTTGTTTAATAAGTTTTTGCCTATCTCTTACGGTTGACAGATTATACAAAAGTTATTCAAATAAAGAGGATTTCACAGGTTATTCGCAGAATATTTAAGATATAGGTATATTTTATTTATGATGAAAATATAAATTTATGGTATGTTAATAAATATCTATAAAGCCATTTTTTTTTTGTTTTTAGAAAATCAGAAATAAAGAAAAATCTTGCAAGTAAAGGGTGTTTGAGGTGGAGAGATTTCCTGTTGCATTTCTGGAGGATACTAAATATCAAGTTTGGTATTTAACCGAGATTTCGTTTTTTGAGTTATGTTCACATACACATGGTCGTTTTTCTAGAAATGCATTTTTTATTCAGGTGACCTTAAAACAGGCATTTCCAATGAAATATCGATATCGAATTTTTGGGAGGAATGTAATACTTCCTCTACTTGTTATAGGCAAGCGGTGGAGAAAGTAGTAAAACGTAATTTTTAGGTACATTCTAATTAACAACACCATCGTGATGTATTGTACCATTAGTACCAACTTCTGAATTATGAAACAATGTCTAACCTCAAAAGCGAAAGTAAAATGCTACATAGACATAAATACAACCGCAGGAAGAACAGAATTTATTTTTAAAACAAAGTAATTAAATGTATGACGCTTGGCAAGTATTGAGAGTCGCTATTTTGTTTTGAATCTCCCACACTTGGCAACAAATGTTCGACGATGTTCAGTGCATAAAGATACGTTTAAATATGGAAGAGACATAGTTATGGCGTCATTATGATATTTTCGAAGCCGATAATTAAGGTAGCTAAGAAATCTGTGTTAAGCATTGAACTTAACGTCATTAAAGTTACATATATTGAGAACGAAACGTGGCTTTCGCTTCTTATAAAGCGGGCTTGTCCGTAGCGTTTGCCGGTGCACGACTGGTTTGAGGGAGAGAGTGCAGGCAAAGCGCTCAGACTCAGGAAACATCTGGAAAGCCAATCGAGAAGAATGGCGAAACTTCGAAACCTGGCCTTTCTTCGGCGGTGTAAGAAGTTTCTCGAAGCTCTTGTGCTATAATGAGCGAATTCGCAGAGCATCAGATTGGTTTTCTTTTTCCTTAAGTTTTAACGACCTTTAACCGGGTAAGTCATCGGACGATAAATAAAATGTGTGAATAATGCACAAACGAGGCCGGGGTCCATAGAGCTTAGTTATCTGACATTCATCTTCTCAGTATAAAAGAAACCCGGAGAAAACCTTATCCAGGTAACCCACCCAAACCGAGATTGGAACTCTTGAATGTGCGGTAGGCGCTACCCCCACGCCAAGGAGTTGGGCAGGTTGTAGTTGTGAAGGCAAGTACTGTGCGGTTACTCAGCGAGTTCTGCGAGCAATAGTACATGAGAAGAGGAGTCCTGTGTTCGACAGTCCAATGAGCGATCGGAAGAGAGAAGATGAGTCCTGTGTTCGATACTCCTGTGAGTGACCGGAAGAGAGAAGAGGAGCCCTGTGTTGGAAACACTCCGGCGAGCGACTGGCAGAAAGAAGAGGAGTCCTGCGTTCGACATTGAAGTGAGCGTTCGTGGAAGAGAGAAGTCCTGCATTCGACTTTCTAATGAGGGATCGGAAAACAGAAGAAGCTGCTTCGCTCGTGGTTCATTGAAACGCTACGCGCAAGCAGAAAGTGAAGAGTGACTGAGGAAAAGGTAGACAAAGTCACAGTATTGTTTCTGAGAAGTCTTAAAATTATTTCGGAGTTAAATATTTATTAAATATATATTAATAGTTGAACCAAGGTATACATTTTCTGAAAGAAAGACAAATTTTTTTTGTATTATTGTTTTAAACCCTAGAAAGAATAAATTTGAAATCCTACATTTCAGAAGACTTTACGTTTAAACTACCCTTGATATTTTATGGACTTGAGAGAAATTTGATATGGATGGACGGTTTTTCTTCAAACGTTAGATATGAAATCTCAATTGTACCTTTGTTATGGCTGGTTTTACTGACAAGCACCCGGACAGAGTAAGAAATTCCCGAAACCACAATTTATAAAAGTACCTACATTCTAATGCACCCTCCGTGTTGGCTCTCTGCACCTGTAACCGTGTATCCCAAGGTTGTAAGGCAGTGGGATCGTGCCAAGAAGCTGCCTGTCTAATAAAACATTCACCAGACCTCTCTGTTGAGTGCTGCGTACAATCCATGAGAAGATTCAATCCATTAGAATTATCGCAAGTTCCGTCTTTGGGTTCAGCCTTGGCATTTCACTCTGTTCATACTGGTTCCTGGAAGTCAGTCAACGTTCTTACCTCAAAACCCATCTTATTTACAAGAAAAACAAAAATCATAGGTTCTTGGCAGGTTTAGTTTGTGGTCTGTATTCTATTTTATTGTTTAATTAACAGACTGCGCAACTATTGTCCCATTAACTGGTGAGCATTCTCTCTGTTTCTCTCTGTATAAACAACATAACTTAGAAAAAATTCTGATGTGTTACACTCACATAACTTTCTCTACTCTTGTACAAACTATGTTTACAAACTCTTATTCTCCATATGTTTCATGTTAATCGAGATGTTAATCTTATTGCTAGTTTTCTTGTAGATGCAAGGGGAATATGGTAGGTTTTAAGCGATAGTCAAATATTTTAAGAGCTGGTTGCTATGTGGCGCATTCCATTCTCTTTGCATGTCCAGGACATAAAAAAATGAATAACGAATTTGAGAAAAAGTATAAGTATTGGAAAATTTAAGGGAATAACAAGCAATATCTCGAAAATGGTTCACTCAACAACAAAAATGTATATGACATGAATTGTGTATTTTAACGCGATCTACATTTTTTGTGTAGTAAAATTTTCTCTATCTCTTATGGTTTACCGATTATGCAAAAGTCATTCACAATGAACACTTTTGGAGACATTCCCAGAAAATTCAAGATATACGTTTTATTTGTCATGAAAATATCTTAGACATATGATATTTTAATCAAAATCGTTAGAGCCATTTTTGAGAAAATTAAAATTTTCTAAAAATGTTCCATGTAAAGGGTAATCTGAGGTGGGGGATTTTCCTGAAAACCTTCGTTTCGTATCTCTGGAAGATACTGAACCTAAATACCAAGTTTGGTGTTTATCCGGCTGTTCGTTTCTGAGTTATGCTGTTCACAGACACACACACGGACATGTTTCCAAAAATGCTTTTTTTGGATTCAGCGGGTCTCAAAACATGTATTTCCGGTGAAATCTCGGTATCGAATTTTTGGGTGGAATACAATAATTCCCCTACTTACTATACGTAGTAGCGAAAGTAAAAAAATGAATGTTGGTTAGATACCAAATTTTATATTTAAGCTTGGTATCTTCCAAAGAATCGACACGAAGATTTTCAAGAAAATCCCTCTACTCCAAATTATCCTTTACTTGAAAAAGTTTACGTTAATTCCTTTTAATGACTAATGATTTTGATTAAAGTACCACAGGTTTATGATATATGACATACGAAATTTATATTTTGAATTTTCTGAGAATAGCTTGTGAAGTCCTCTTCATTCCGAATGACGGTTGTATAATTGGTTAAGTATAAAAGATAGATGTCGTTGAAACGCACAATTTATGTTACATAAATATTTTTGCGGCGTTAAAGCATTTCCAACATATTCTTTGTTATTGGTTGGATCTTTCAAATACTTATACATATTTCAAGGGGTAAGACGCTATCCGTTTTTTTCTCGTGGTCATGCAAAGAGCATGGAATTTCAAAGCCATTCGGATTGAAGAAGACTTCTCAGCTATTCCCAGAAAATTAAAATATACACTTTATTTGTCATGCAAATGTCAAACATATGGCATTTTAATCAAAATCATTAGATCCATTTTTGAGAAAATAAAAAATAACGAAAAATGTTCCATGTAAAGGTTAGTTTGAAGTGGGAGATTTTCTTGAAAATCTTCGTGTCTCATCCTTAAGATACGCTGAACTTGTAAAACGTTTGGTATTTAACCTACTTTTGGTTTTTGAGTTATGCCTTTCACCACACACTAGGACCTTTTTTTCTAAAAACTCTTCTTTCTATTCAGTGAACCTCAAAACGTGTATTTCCAGTGACATCTTGATATTGAATTTTGGAGTGGAATGCAATAAAATTAATAAAAATCTCGTGCTAAGGTAGCACATACCAAGTACTTCCATCACTCGCTTACTCCACTACCTTATTTCGTATCTGTACTGTCCTTACTTTCTTCCCGTGACCACATGAGTTTCGTGCGATTCAAGATGGGACGGTCGGGATGTGTCCTTCAGCAGGTTAGTTTAGCATGTGCTCTTTTGAGTGACTCTTGACGCCAAGCAAGGGTATTAAACCACCCCCACTTCACACGCCACTGCCCAAAGACCATTGCTCCTGCTGCGCGTGTAGGCAGCGGCACATGGGAAGGTGAAGGAGATGCTCCGTGCACAAGTTCAAAGAGGACTTCCGCGAACAGACCAAAATACTCGGGGCAGACGCACAATCTGGCCTTCATTGCATCTCCCTAACCGCTGCCAAAATCTCTAATGGCATAAAGTCGAGGGCGAACTAGGTCGCAGCCGATCTGCGACACTTTTTTTCACCTGGATTGGAGACTATAAATAACGAGAACGTCTGGGGAAATTGCGGACTTTCCAGACGTCATACTTGAATATTTTCAATAATTACCTACCACGTTGTCAGCTAACATCTCAGTTGCAGTGGCGGCTCGCGCTAAAAGCCACGAGCCCTTCCTTTAATTCTGAACCATTCGAGGTGTGATAAAAATATAAAGGGATGTTTTTAATTTCGCCAGCTTTACACATCCGATGTTCAAAACTTTTGTTCTATCTTGTTGGTACACATGTTCCTGATATATGTTTGCATTTTCAGCTGTTGTTGAATATTTAGTTTATTGTTGACAGACGGCGTGTTTTCGAGTGCTCGAAAAAGATGGATCAAAGAATTTGCATTAAATTTTGCTTGAAAAACGGAATAAAGTGCAGCACCGCATTCGAAATGTTGACTGTGGCTTTTGGTGAATCTACTATGAGTAAGACAAGAGCTTACGAGGGGTATAAAGGTTTCAAAGAGGGTCGAGAAGACGTTGAAGATGACGACCGCCCTAGCACATCAATTACTGACGACAATGTGGAAGAAGTAAAGAAAATGGTTCTGGAAAATCGCCGAATCACCATCAGAGAGGTTGCTGTTGATGTCGGTATATCCTTCGGCTCATGCCAAGCAATTTTTTTGGATGTTTTGGGCAGGAAACGTGTATCAGTTGCCAAATTGTTGAATTTCGACCAAAAACGACGTCGCGTAGACATTGCTCAGGAATTGCTGAATGAAGTCGAAAACGATCCAGAACTTCTAAAGGACGTTATAACAGGTGACGAAACATGGGTATATGGGTATGACCTCGAAACTAAGGCCCAATCATCCCAATGGAAACTGCCTGAAGAGCTAAGGCCGGAAAAAATTCGACAAGTTCCATCACATGTGAAGGTTCTTCTCGGTTTTCTTCGATTACAATGGAATAGTGCATCAGGAGTTCCTGTCTTATGGTCGTACGGTCAATAAGGAATACTACCTGGAAGTTTTGTGCTGTTTGCGTGAAACAACCCGAAGAAAACGACCAGAATTGTGGCAAAACCACTCGTGGAAATTGCTTCACAATAATGCACCCGCTCACACCTCAATTTGTGCAAAACTGTTATGCTGTCTCAACCACCGTATTCGCCGGACATGGTCCCTTGTGACTTCTTTCTATTCCCGAAGCTGAAGAGAACCATGAAAGAACGACGTTTTGCCACCATTGATGAGATAAAACAAAATCGCTGAAAGAGTTGAACACCATAACGAAAAACGAATTCCAGAAGTGCTTCCAAGATTGAAAAAAGCGCTGGCACAAGTGTATTTATGTGAGGGGGATTATTATGAAGGGGACAAAGTTGATGATGATTAAATAAAAATTCTTTAAGAAAAACAAACATTCCCGTTACTTTTTGATCACACCTCGTAGACCTTTAAATAATTTCTACATAAATTGTCAACTCATTAAAAAATATTATAGAATTTTAGACGCAAATCTAGAATGTTTCTGCGTTGTATGTAGTAGTACGGTGCTTTTCCTTCACAAAGTGGCCACCACAAGGCGGCTCGCGCGCCGACTGCGGCTGATAGGATTCCCGCCGATACAGTTATAATATCCCGGTATCCATCTCACATCCTCTTAGTTGCAATTAATTTCACAGTGATAATAAACAAATACCTTATCATAAGATATGTTGGAAATGTCATCTATCCACACATTTCTGGCATCTCAGGAAATTTTCATTCACACTTGAGAGGTAAATATTTGAAATTGAGTGTATTTCTCGCCTTATATTTTCTATTAGTTCTTATGGGGGTTTGTTACACATACAAACCTCCATTATTTTTCATGTGATCACCAAGTCGGGTAAATTTCTGTAATTGGATTTTGCGAGATGATAGAGTAGTTGACTCACGTGTAATCCTCTTCTCTGACGAAGCATGGTTCCATTTTTAAGGCTATGTTTCGTCACAAAATAACATATATTGGAGCACAGAGAAACCCGAATTTACACGCGAGATTCCCTTGCATGACGCTAAAATTGGTGTGCAGTAAATGTATACAGGATAATAGGACATGTAACTTTTGAACAAACAATAAATGCAGAGGTAGAGAAATGACTTACTCCAGTTGTTTGAACAGCTGACCAGCGTTGGCATACAGCTGATTGGTCATTAAATTCAGTTCAGGAAATTTAAGTAAGTGTAATTAGTAAAGAATTATGGCCCTCACGATCTTCTGATATAATTGTGATTTTTATTTATGGGGGAACTTGAAAAAAAATCTGATGTGTTACACTCACATGACTTTCTCTACTCTTGTACAAACTCTTTTTACAAACGCCTATTCTCCATATGCTTCATGTTAATCGAGATGTTAATCTTATTGCTAATTTTCTTGTAGATGCAAGGGGAATTGGTAGGCTTTAAGCGATAGTCAAATATTTTAAGAGCTCGTTGCTATGTGGAGTATTCCATTCCCTTTGCATGTCCAGTACGTAAAAAAATGAATAACGAATTCCCATTTGAGAAAGTATTGAAAAATTTAAGAGAATAACAAGTAATATCTCGAAAATGGTTCACTCAACAACAAAAAAATGCATATGACATAAATTGTGTATTTTAATGCGATCTACATTTTTTATGTGGTAAAATTTTGTCTATCTCTTATGGTTTACCAGTTATTCAAAAGTCGTTCACAATGAAGAATACTTTTGGAGACATTCCCAGCAAATTCAAGATATACATTTCATTTGTCATGAAAATATCTTAAACATATGATATTTTAATCAAAATCGTTAGAGCCATTTTTGAGAAAATTAAAATTTTCGAAAAATGTTCTATGTAAAGGGAAATCTAGGGTGGGGGGATTTTCTTGAAAACCTTCATGTCACATCTCTGGAAGATACTGAACCTAAATACCAAGTTTGATGTTTATCCGACTGTTCGTTTCTTAGTTGTGCTGTTCAAACACATACACACGGACATGTTTCCAAAAATGCTTTTTTTTTGATTCAGGGGTCTCAAAACATATATTTCCGGTGAAATCTCGGTATCGAATTTTTGGGTGGAATACAATACGTCCCCTGCTTACTAAGAGAAATTCACTCAATTTCGGATATTGAGCTCTCGAGTGTGAATGAATGTTTTCTGAGAAGGCGTCAAAAATGTGTGGATGGAGAAGGATAACATTTCGAAAATCTTTATAAGTTATATGCTTATTATCATTGTAACTATAACTATGAAATCGCGAGGCGGTTGCGGGGATATTATAGGTAAACTTATAACTCTTCGGCGGAAGTCCAAGCTGCGGTGGCCACATTATGAAAGAGAAGCAAGTATATCTGAGAAACACGAGGTTTAATGGGCCAGGGCACATTTTTACTTTCTCTACTACGTATAGTAAGTAGGGGAAGTATTGCATTCCACCCAAAAATTCGATACCGGTTTCACCGGAAATACATGTTTTGAGATCCCCTGAATCAAAAAAAAGCATTTTTGTAAACATGTCCGAGTCTGTGTATGTGTGTGTGTGTGTGTGTGTGTGTGTGTGGTGTGTGTGTCTGTGAACAGCATAACTCAGAAACGAACAGTCGGATAAACACCAAACTTGATATTTAGGTACAGTATCTTCCAGAGATGCGACACGAAGGTTTTCAAGAAAATCCCCCACCCCAGATTACCCTTTACATGGAACATTTTTCGAAAATTTTAATTTTCTCAAAAATGGCTCTAAAGATTTTGATTAAAATATCATATGTTTAAGATATTTTCATGACAAATGAAATGTATATCCCCAATTTTCTGGGAATGTCTCCAAAAATATTTATTGTGAACGATTTTTGCATAACTCGTAAACCATAAGAGATAGACAAAATTTTACTACACAAAAAATGTAGATCGCGTTAAAATACACAATTTATGTCATATACATTTTTTTGTAGAGTGAACCATTTTCGAGATATTGCTTGTTATTCCCTTAAATTTTCCAATACTTGTATTTTTTCTCAAATTCGTTATTCATTATTTTTGTCCTGGACATGCAAAGAGAATGGAATACTCCACATAGCAACCAGCGTTAAAATATTTGACTATCGCTTAAAGCCTACCATATTCCCCCTTGCATCTACAAGAAAATTAGCAATAAGATTAACATCTCGATTAACATGAAGCATATGGAGAATAAGAGTTTGTAAACATAGTTTGTACAAGAGTAGAGAAAGTCATGTGAGTGTAACGCATTAGAGTTTTCTTGTATGCAGGGTTAGGTAGGGCAGAATGCTTTGATTTAAAACTTGTTAGGATGGTCAAGGGGATGACAGGGATGTCGCAGGGACGAAGGGCACGCAGAATCTGTTGAGTTTCCTCGGACATGCACACTGAGCCTGTCCTCCCTATCGGAGCTGCTACAATAGGAGCTTCCCTAAGCTATTTTCGTGAGGTCGGCGTTATTGCTTCCCACCAGCTGTTTGCTGTTTCGCGCCAAGAGGATCGCAGAATGGATTTCCTCTATTATTTATTGCATCCTTTAACGTTACATTTTACTGTTTCAGTACATTTTAAATCCCTTCCCCCAAAAATACAAACACTGGCGTCACAGACAGTAATGCTGTTTGAATATCTGCTCCTTTCTTATGTTTACTGCTGACAATTCATCGATCCATTTCTGAGCAAGAGTACATACCGAAACTATTGACAAGGGCCTGAAGTGCATGGGAAACTTAAGTGAAGGTAAATTAGTTCTTTTAGTAAAGTTGAAGTGGGATGATGTTTACGTAATTTATTTTTAAACTTGGAGATCGTTATTTTTATGTTGTGCTGCTTTTAGTTTTTACGTAAATATGAAGAAGTTAGTATGCTTACGTAATTGTATTTTACGTAATATTTATTTACGTAAATATTTTATTTAGTTGCATTTAAAGGGGTTCCTGGAACACGCTTTGGGCGTCGGTTTGAATTTTGTTGATTACGTAATAGTTACTGTTACTGTATTACGTATGGGAAGCTGATTTTCAAGATGTGTTTTTATTATTACAATCCAGGTTTTACACTACAATATTTAACTTTGTTATTAACACTGCTTCTATATATTATTTATGTTTGAATTTTGCCTCGGCTGCGTCAGTCTTACTTTAGAGTCACGTGTCTTAGGCAGGACGCGGTGTAACAAGAATGTAGACAACACAGAATTTAAGTTTTTAAATTCAATTCTTTTATTAGTTCATGCACATTTTCGTAAAGCACTACACTTTTTAAGAACTGTGAGAATCTTCAATATTTTCACTTAGCGCGTATACATATTTTACGATTCACTCTTAGAGAACACATCTTACATCTGTTCACTACCAAGGCTTGCCAGCAACTGAGTAACCCTCAACGGTTAAACCTGTAAGCTTCGGTATTTCAAGTCTCTGATTGGCTAATTTTAGTCCAATACAATATCTGCATTTTACTTAAACCTTTTCCTTGCTATTGATTGGCTAATTTTAAATTGTTACTGAATGTACCTTATCTTTGATATAATCATGACTGGTAACTTTTCAAACTCTTAAACTCATTATTGCTACAAGGTTACCTCATTATTACCTCATTGTTAGCAACTCAAAACTTATTATTCTCACAGCTCTTGCATTATTAAAGTATATAATGTATTCACATACCATTAATAAAACATGTTTACAATAAAAATAAGCATTTGCAATGACTGTTACATACAATGCAAATAATTATTGCATACTTATTGTTTCAAGGCGGGCTGTTATTGAATTTACGTTTATATAAAATACAATTGAAATTATTCAGGTATTAAAATACTGCCTCCAAGTGAATATTTTATGTGAAGTAAATATTGAATACCAGAACTAAATTTACTTTTGGCTATGTTTTCGAGGAAAGTGATAGCTTTTTCTAGTGTTTCTTTGTTTGTTTAATGTTTCTCCTGGCCTATTTTTGCTGTGCAGTGTGATAAATAATGTTCGTCGGGTCTATGTAGTACCTATTATTTTCATAAGTTGTAGAGGACGACACTGAAAATGTTTATAAAATCAAACAAAGATTATTCCTTTTCAAAATATTTTCCAATTTTGCATTCAATGAAACCAGTCCTTAAAGCAATGATGCCATCCTTCTTGAGACACTTCAGAAAGCAGGTTTTTATAATGTTCCACTGTTTCAACTGATGGCAAAAAAGTGATTCCATGCATTTTATCTTTAATTTTTGGAAACAAAAAAAGAAATCACAGGGACTGTAGGTATAGTGGAGCGTCCATGGTACTGACCTTTTAGGACATCCAGATACCAATTGTTAGTTTTGCTGTATGCGACGAGCATTGTAATGATGTAACATTATTTTTCCTTTTGGGCATTTTTCACAAACGTTTTCAAAAATTTGCGGTAAACAGGCGTTTGTGTACCAATCGGCAGTAATGGTAAGTCTATCCTCTAATGCTATAGTAGCAATATGACCGTTTTAGAAAGAAAAAAAAAATCTAGCAACCATCTTCTTACCAGCACTGCGAATTCGTCGGACTTTTGTAGGCTTAGGTTCTGTTCGAAAGACCCTTTGAGCCGATTCATCACCAGTAACGATATTTCAAACCAAATTCAAATGGTCGCCTTGGAATTTTTGCAGTTTTTCTGCACCAATCAAAGCGTTGTTGTTTTTGATCAGGAATCAGTTTATGTGGAATCCAGCAACAGAAAGTTTTCTCACGTCTGTCGATGTAAAATGTTTTCGATTTGACTCATACCGATGCCCGATCCGAATAGATTCATAAGATGTCCGTTGATCTTCTTCAAGCATTGCTCGAACAGCGGCAATATTTTCATTAGCAACAGCAGTTCTAGGGCGTTCTTCACGAAATTCATCACTAAGAAAAACCCGATCCCTTTTGAATTATAAATCGTTGCCTTAGATGGGGCTTCTTCGCCAAATGCATTTCTAAGCCGATCTTGACATTGTTTAGGCTTTAATGACGATTTAAAATCGTAAAATAGCATAGCCCGGAAATGTTCTGTAGTCAAATTCATTTTGGGGTGAACACAAAATCTTTAAATGGTGATAATTAACAAACTATTAGAGAAAATCGAACAAGCTAAACGGCAATCAACGCAAAACGTTAAAAGTAGTTGTCAAATATAAGAAAATTTCATTGCTTTTAGAAACCAATGGCGTTCTAAAAATCTCAGTATCGCCCTCTTACCTCACCAACTAAAATGTTGTAATCCATAAATTAATTGTAAAAATATCAATGACGTTTTTAGAAAAACCATTTTATTTGCGAGTTTTGAAGGTTGTATATAAACGCATTGTTTGGTGTGGCACCCTTGTGTATGTATCTATGTTTCTTCCAGTACTAAGTCGTTACAAAATTATAATCTTCTTGACTTGATTTGAGATCTAGCTTTTTCCAGGCCATGAAAATCTACCCTAATAACAATGATTACCTTCTTTAATACAATATTCCTGGTTATTACACAATTCAAGGAACCCCGTGTTATGAATCAGCCAATAAATCAATTTTCATCTGTGCCCTCTCTTTTCCTTCTTGCCACATCTATCATATCGAACGAGACAGTCTGCGTTAACGCCTGAGGCTCGCATTCGGAAGGTGGTTTGATTCTCATCGAACTCCCACTCTGACTTTAGGTTTTTCGTGGTTTTCCCTGGTCAGTAGGCGAATGTTGGGGTAGTTTCTCATCTACCGAAAATTCCTTTCCATTATTCCGTTTCCTTTTCATGTTTCAGGCATGCTTCTGTGTTTCGTGGCGTATGACGGTGCCGGACAGATGGCGCGGATGTTTGCTCAAAGGAAAGATCAAGACATTAGAGGGCTGCTTGGTTCGACGGGTCGTTCATCGTCCTCCCCGGGCAGCTCTGGTATTGGGACGAGTCTTCGAGCCAGGAGAGACTTCCGCGCGTATCTGTGACCTATCTGCTTGCGGCCTGGAGCCTCCTGAGGTTCCTTCACATCATCCCTTCCTCCTGGGGGATGGTCTCTCTCCGTCGTATACCCCATACTTCCCTCATAACCCCCATAACCTGTTTTAATTTTCGATACAGCAACAAGGGACTTTTCTCACTTATGCCAGCATTTTTTGCCTCTCAGTGTGCTTAAATCTAGTTCTAAGCATCTTCCAAAATCGACTTGGCAAATTTTCTTTACTCAACCAATTCTCCCCGACTCCATTCAGCAACGGTTCGCAGTCAGATTTCCCTACCCAACTCGCTTCTTTCAAATTGCATTCCTGAAATTTTAAGCTTGCAAAATAAGCTCATGTGACATTTGTTGCACAGAACTGGCACCGTAAGTGGTCTAAATGTAGTGTCGAAATTCAGTTTTGTTGTAAAAATAACACAAGTGACAAAACGTGCGTTGCTCTTATAACAAAGCAGCGGTTGGAGATTGCAGATTGTCTTGTCAACTACTGGTACCAACATAACCTCTCAACTACTCCATAGAACGCGCCTACTAACCACTGTTTAAATTGCTTTCCACTGACATGGATGAGTTATTGACTGGAGAAACAATTGAGTTCATGAAGAACAAAACGTTAACCTGGAATTAAACAGTAGAGGCCTACATTTTACAAAAGATGTCTGACTCCTATGGCTGCAATTTTAATAAATAAAAATCTTGTGTCTTTCATTCGCATGACTTTCTCTATTCACTCTTCCACAAACTATTCTTACGAAAATGTATTCTTCTATCTGCTTCTTGTCATTCGAGATTCATTACACATTTACATTTTTGTTGTACGTATAAGAAGGATACAGTAGCTAAAGCGATAGTCAGGTTTTTACTTTCACTACTACGTATAGTAAGTAAGGGAAGTATTGCATTCCACCCAAATATTCGATACCGAGATTTCACCGGAAATACATGTTTTGAGACCCCCTGAATCCAAAAAAAATTTTTGTCCGTGTGTGTGTGTGTGTGTGTGTCTGTGAACAGCATAACTCAGAAACGAACAGTCGGATAAACACCAAACTTGGTATTTAGGTTCAGTATCTTCCAGAGATGCGACACGAAGGTTTTCAAGAAATACCCCCATCCCAGATTACCCTTTACAGGGAACATTTTTCGAAAATTTTTATTATCTCAAAAACGGTTCTAACGATTTTGATTAAAGTATCATATGTTTAAGACATTTTATGGCAAATAAAATGTTTATCTTGAATTTCCTGGGAATGTCTCCAAAAGTATTCTTCATTGTGAACGACTTTTGCATAACTGGTAAACCATAAGAGATAGACAAAATTTTACTACACAAAAAATGTAGATCGCGTTAAAATACACAATTTATGTCATATACATTGTTTTTGTTGGGTGAACCATTTTCGAGTTATTGCTTGTTATTCCCTTAAATTTTCCAATACTTATACTTTTTCTCAAATACGTTATTCATTTTTTTTGTTCTGGTAATGCAAAGGGAATGCAATACTCCACATAACAACCAGCTCTTAAAACATTTGACTATCGCTTAAAGCCTACCAATTCCCCTTGCATCTACAAGAAAATTAGCAATAAGATTAACATCTCGATATCTCGATTAACATAAAGCATATGGAGAATAAGCGTTTGTAAAAATAGTTTGTACAAGAGTAGAGAAAGTCATGTGAGTGTAACACGTCAGATTTTTTTATTATTTATTTTATTTTACTTGAGTAAATTGCGTACTTTTACATCTACATTTTATTGTGTAATAAGATTTTGTCTATCTCTTAAACAAGTTTACCAGTTACACAAAATTCCTTCCAAATTAAGAGAAGTTTACACACTATTCCAGTAAACTCCAGATATACCATTTATTCGTCATGCAAATATCCTAAACGTATGGTATTTTAATCGTTAGGACCCTTTTTAAGGAAATAAAAGACAACGAAAATTATCCCATATAAGGGTAGTTCGAGGCGGAAGGATTTTTTAAAAATCTTCGTGCTCCATACTTGGAAGATGCTGAAGTGAAAAACCAAGTTTGGTATTCACCCGACATTTCATTTTTGGGTTATGATTCTCACATACATACATACATACATACATACATACATACATACATACATACATACATACATACATACATACATACATACACACACACACACACACACTAACGCGCGCGTCTGCAGACCTATTTTTCAGAATATTTTTGTTGGCCATTCAGGGGCCTCAAAACATGTATTTCCGACGAAATCTCTGTTTCTAACTTTTGGGCAAACCAATAAGAACAAATATCTCGAAATGGTTAATACAAAATAAAATTAATTGGACATAAATTGTGTTTCATGTACTAAGCCTTTTACTACCTTTTAGGGTTTAAGAGTTATACAAACTCCTTCAGTGCGAAGGGACTTTTTGCAGTAAGCTTAAAATGCACATTTTATTAATCCTGTATATATAGTCAATATATTATGATGCGTTAATTAAAACTTTTAGAGCCATTATATATATATATATATATATATATATATATATATATATATACAGAATGAGCCAAAAGTTTACGAGCCAGCTGCGCGGTGTTTTTCCTCTCCGCGTCCTGGGCGTTCGTTGCCGTCTGCCGCTATCATAGAAAGGCGCGGATGAAACCATACATTTTTAAAACTACTTTTAAAGGCTTTACTTAACAACTTTATGAAAAGTGAGTTTGAGGACAGAATTATTAGTAGAGATTTATGGCCCCCTCGATCCCCCGATATAGCCCCCTGTGATTTCTATCTCTGGGGTTACTTAAAACATAAAGTGTACAAGACAAACCCACACACTTGGAAGAATTAAAACAAAATATCCACCAGGAAATTGCCAGCATTTCTCAACGTGAACTACAGTGAGTGATGGATAGTTTCCTAAAGAGGTGCCAAAAATGTATGGACAACGACGGTGTCCAGTTTCAGCATCTCATTTCATAAAGTTGGTAAATAAAGCCTTCAAAAATAGTTTTAAAAATGTTGAATGGTTTCATCCGCGCCTTTCTATGATAGCGGCAGACGGCAATGAGCGCCGATGACGCGGACAGGAAAAACACCGCGCTGCCGGTTCGTAGTCTTTCGGCTCTCTCTGTATATTTATAATGTTTCATTTGTAGGTGAAGCCTCCTTTAACTTCTATGGTTACACAATGGGCTTTGACTTGTGAAACAATTCGAGTGTAGGTTATTACCGTTGGGTTTGAATCATTTCCTTGAAATACAAGCACATTCACTCTCACATGCATACCTCCAAACCCTGGGGGGGGATAAGGAATGATTCTGGCTAAAGAAAACTTCCCTTCCCCGGCTGGGAATCGAACCCGAGATCTCCGGAAGGAGAAGCCAGGAGAAGCAGAGGCAGTCTTAAAATATTTTTTTTCTCGTGAAGGGTATTGAGGTATTTTCTTGAAAATTTCAGTGTCGCATCCTTGGAAGATGCTGAACTTAAATACTAAGTTTGGCATTTACCCAATTTTTTGTTTTCGAAGTTATACTGCTTATAGACACGCGAGTGCGAACCTTTTTCTAAAAATGCTTTTGCGGGAGAAGTTCATAAACGTCAGAACGTGTATTTCGGGGAAATCTCGATATGGAAGTAGTGAGTAAGTGGTAGAAAATAAATTATTTTCCAGAACAACAGACATCCAAGTACACGAATTTGTGATGCTGTTGTAGTTATTATTATTGGTAGAAACGGTAGCAACACACCGATAGGAAAACTTTAGAGACACATTTTAGAATAGCACGTGTCATCAGCACTGCCAGAAAGCCGATCGCACAGCAAGGCCTGTGTTCTTTTGACGTCGTCCGCTTGGAAAGGAATGTAAATCATTAACCCAAATCACGGATACACTTTTAGACAGCTTATCACCAGGCTGACGTTACAGAAGCCGACGCTAATGAGCAAGCGACTCCTTGAGTCAGCAAACGAAACTGCAGATTTAGGGCCTTCCCCTTTGTATCCAGTTTCTTACTAAGTACCATGTTGTTAACACTTTAGCCCGTAGGGATAACAAGCTACTTAAATCTCTGTATAGAGAGGAAGTGTTACCCTCGCAGGCAATTTAAAACAATTACCAATAGTAAGCCTAACAAACAGCAATAATGTGGAGCAACATAGAATTTTGGTTTCTCAACCTCCTAAAAAAATCCTTTAGTCAATGTAGATAATTTTTACTTTCTCTACTACGTATAGTAAGTAGGGGAAGTATTGTATTCCAACCAAATATTCGATACCGAGATTTCACCGGAAATACATGTTTTGAGACCCCCTGAATCCAAAAAAAGCATTTTTGGAAACATGTCCCTGTGTGTGTCTGTGTCTGTGTGTCTGTCTGTGAGCAGTATAACTCAGAAACGAACAGTCGGATAAACACCAAACTTGGTATTTAGGTTCAGTATCTTCCAGAGATGCGACACGAAGGTTTTCAAGAAAATCCCCCCACCCCAGAGTACCCTTTACATGGAACATTTTTCGAAAAATTTAATTTTCTCAAAAATGGCTCTAACGATTTTGATTAAAATATCATATGTTTAAGATATTTTTATGACAAATAAAATGTATATCTTGAATTTCCTGGGAATGTCTCCAAAAGTATTCTTCATTGTGAACGACTTTTGCATAACTGGTAAACCATAAGAGATAGACAAAATTTTACTACACAAAAAATATAGATCGCGTTAAAATACACAATTTATGTCATATACATTTTTTTAGTTGAGTAAACCATTTTCGAGATATTGCTTGTTATTGCCTTAAATTTTTCAATACTTATTTTCTCAAATGGGAATTCGTTATTCATTTTTTTTTGTCTTGGATATTCAAAGAGTATTAATCTGTGGGAAAGGGAATGGTGCTGCACCTAGCAACCAGCTATTAAGAGATATGTCTATGCTTAAAGGCTACTGTATTTCTTTATTGCCCTTGTAAATATATATTCCCCTTACATCTACAAGAAAATTAGCAATAAGATAGAGTCTGCAAATGTTTATCTCGATTAACATGAAGTAGATGGAGAATAAGCGTTTGTATAAATAGTTTGTACAAGAGTAGAGAAAGTCATGTGAGTGTAACACATCAGATTTTTATTTATAGTAAGTACAAGTATTGTATTCCACCCAAAAAATTGGATACCGAGATTTCACCGGAGAGTCCCTAAATCCAGAAGCAGCAATTTCAGAAGAAAAAAATCTGATGTGTTACACTCACATGGCTTTCTCTACTTTTGTACAAACTATTTTTACAAACACTTATTCTCCATATGCTTCATGTTAATCGAGATGTTAATCTTATTGCTAATTTTCTTGTATATGCAAGGGGAATTGGTAGGCTTTAAGCGACAGTCAAATGTTTTAAGCGCTGGTTGCTATGTGGAGTATTGCATTCTCTTTGCATGTCCAGGACATAAAAAAAGTGAATAACGAATTCCCATTTGATAAAAAGTATAAGTATTGGAAAATTTAAGGGAATAACAAGCAATATCTCGAAAATGGTTCACCCAACCAAAAAAATGTATATGACATAAATTTGTATTTTAACGCGATCTACATGTTTTGTGTAGTAAAATTTTGTCTATCTCTTATGGTTTACCAGTAATGCAAAAGTCATTCACAATGAAGAATACTTTTGGAGACATTCCCAGAAAATCCGAGATATACATTTCATTTGTCATGCAAATATCTTGAATATATGCTATTTTAATCAAAATCGTTAGAGCGGTTTTTGAGAAAATTTAATTCTCGAAAAATGTTCCATGTAAAGGGTAATCTGGGGTGGGGGGATTTTCTTGAAAACCTTCGTGTCGCATCTCTGGAAGATACTGAACCTAAATACCAAGTTTGGTGTTTATCCGACTGTTCGTTTCTGAGTTATGCAGTTCACAGACACACAGACACACACACACGGACTTGTTTCCAAAAATGCTTTTTTTGTAGTAGGGAAAGTAAAAAAGGCCCAGGTGCGTCTGTCTGTGAACAGCATAACTCAAAAATGAAAAGTCTATTATATACTAAACTTGGTACTTAAAGTTCAGCCAGCACCTTTCAAGGATGCGACACGAAGATTTCAAAAAAATCCCCCACCCCAAACTATACTTTACATGGGAAAATGTTCTTTGATTTTTATTTTTTAAAAATGGCTCTTAACGATTTTGAATTAAAATACCATACGCTTAAGATATTTGAATTACAAATACAATTATATATTTAATCTAATGGGAATAGCATGTGAAGTCCTCTTTCTTCTGAATGACTTGTGTATAACTGGTAAACCGTAAGAGAGAGAGACACGCTCTTAAGGCTGGTTTACAATAACCTGAGAACGGTAACGAGAACCGGAATGTATATCGATGATCATATCGCTTACAAAGTGGCAACTCGATTTTACTCATTGAGATTTCATTTGTTTTTAATTACCAATGAACTGCTTCCAGTTCAGCCAACATGATGCGGGTTAGCCAATGTCAGATTCGATAGAGTAAACATTATATAAATGCAGACCCATTCCATCTCCGATTCTTCTAGTCGTATCAAGCTTTCTTTTCTGTATTTGATGGCGTACGTTAAAGCTGTTTGTTATTCTTTGTTAATTTATACCGGTTTTTGCTGTTCTTTGCAGTTTTTGTTATTATTTTTGAGGCAGTAGCCAGTTTTGAATTGCTTATAAACAAGTTGCTAATGGTCCTTTCACTAGAAGAGGTTCGAGCGCACATATACTAGAATTTCTTCCAGTTTGAAACCGTACCCGTTGCTTCAAATTTTGATGCTGCTATCTCGAAGTTGCATCTATTTAGATAACGTTTAACGTTACCTACTTTGTTGAGGTTTACGATGTCGTCATCTCCTAGCTGGTTCTGCGTTGTCTGGTCCGTCAGCTGCTTCAGTGGTATAGCTATGGGTACTTTGCCTCAGGATACGCGTGAGTGTAATGTGAAAGGATAACACCAGCTTATATTCTGTTTGAAAAGACTCGCGACCACTGAATTAAAGAATTAAATTATTTTTAGAATAATAATTTTGCGGAACGTCAGTTGCCGTAAGTCGCAGAATTTTTACTCGGAAAGATCCCTCGCAACAGCCGCTAAATATTTCTAACTCAAGCGCGTCACCGAGCATACACAACTTAAAAATGAAGCTAAAGGTCACACGAGTAGTCACAAGAGTCGTCACCCGAGTAAGTCGCATGATAAGTAAGTAAAATGAAATAAAAGTCTGATTTAGAATGCACGCTCTTTTCTTAACTTAAGCTCCGCCTATCTGCCGCTACCCCTACCAACGTTCCTACTTATGCGGTCCAATCCAAACTCTAAGTATGCCTATCTAACACTGTTTCCATGCGGTGCCTTGCGCAAATATAAGAATTTCATTCACTTTCTAATTTACAGAATTTCTGTCTACATGACTTTTCAAACTTACTGATGTCAACATTCCAGGAACCTTTGGTCTAACACGTGCGCTACTCGGCTGTTACTAATGACTTTCCTTAACATGACACGCTAATGACGTTTTTCTCCGGACAAATCTTTTAATTCAGGCTTATTACATTAGGCATTGATTTTATATACGGAAATTACTTATTGCAATTATCTAACTTACTATAATTTCTTTATTTAATTATTTACATCTTTCAGTCAATAATTATGGTATCATGTTTAAGGCTTCCAGCTTGCGACTAGAGAGAACTCCAGCGGCCGTTTCATGTCACGGCCGCCTAGAATAATCGCTACAATGAATTGTCTAATGTGCACAGTATGGATCTAATATGCTGTGCCTGAGAACTAGAAAGTTAAAACTTAACCAAATCTTCTTTAGGTTCTCGGGGCCCAGAAAAACTTCCTGTCGATTGTGAACGCTCCCATTAAAATACATCTTTCAACTTTTCGTTCTCGATTATTGTGAACCAGCCTTAACTACAAATAAAATGCAGATCTCTTTAAACACATACAATTTATTTCAAATAACTTTCTTTTTATTGATTTGAATTTTTAAATACTTTGTCGCTTTTTAAAGTCACCTTTGAGTTAGTTCTCAAAGTTTTGACTATCGCTTCGGTCTCCTATATCCCTTGTACCTATAACGAAATGTGTAATGAAACTATTTCTGCAAATTATCTCGATTAACATGAAGTGCATTGGAAAAAAAACTTTTCTAAGACTAATTTGTAGAAACTACATTAAAAATAAACTACGTGTATAAAAAGTCAACAAAATTGAACACATCAGATTTTTACTTTCTCTACTACGTATACTAAGTAGGGGAAGTATTGTATTCCACCCAAAAATTCGATACCGAGATTTCACCGGAAATATATGTCTTGAGACATCCTGAATCCAAACAAAGCATTTTTGGAAACATGTCCGTGTGTGTGTCTGTGTCTATGAACAGCATAACTCAGAAACGAACAGTCGGATAAACACCAAACTGGGTATTTAGGTTCAGTATCTTCCAGAGATACGACACGAAGGTTTTCAAGAAAATCCCCCCACCCCAGATTACCCTTTACATGGAATAGTTTTCGAAAATTTTAATTTTCTCAAAAAGTACTCCAACGATTTTGATTAAAATATCACATGTTTAAGATATTTTCATGACAAATAAAATGTATATCTTGAAGTTTCTGGGAATGTCTCCAAAAGTATTCTTCATTGTGAACGACTTTTGCATAACTGATAAACCATAGACAAAATTTTACAACACAAAAAATGTAGATCGCGTTAAAATACACAATTTATGTCACGTACATTTTTGTTGTTGAGTGAACCATTTTCGAGATAATTGCTTGTTATTCCCTCAAATTTTTCAACATTTATTTTCTGAAATGGGAATTCGTTATTTAATTTTTTGTCTTGGATGTGCAAAGAGTATTAATCTGTGGCAAAGAGAATGGTGCTGCACCTAGCAACCAGCTATTAAGAAATATGCATGTGCTTAAAGGCTACTGTATTTCTATATTGCCCTTGTAAATATATATTCCCCTTACACCTACAAGAAAATTAGCAATAAGATAGTCTGCAAATGTTTATCTCGATTAACATGAAGTAGATGGAGAATAAGCGTTTGTACAAGAGTAGAGAAAGTCATGTGAGTGTAACACATCAGATTTTTAAATGTCTTTCCTGCAGGACTCTAGGACTCCTGCAAACTATTTAGTACGAAACCATTTGTTTTTCAGAATATTTATTACGATTAACAGTAGGCAGATAAGGTTTTGTATGAGTATTTTCTGGAACAGATGTGAAGCCGAGTGAGGTCTTGTGTTTGCTTCAGATAAGATGATTAAATGTTGGAACTGTTAGGAAAGTGTGTTTAGAAATACAAACAACGGAGGCTCAAATACACTTTGGGGAGGGAGTGAAGTGAGATCCATAGCCAAGTGTCTATCAATGTCATGCTGCAGAAAACATCGCAGATTTCTCCCTAGCAACTAAAATAACAAACTATTTTTATCCGGCGAAGTTCCCAAGTTCATGGCTCGTGGTTTGAAGGATTTTTCGAGCAAGGACGCAAAGCAAATGCCGTAGGTCACTTCCTGAAGAGCACGTGATGTGTATATTTCCGGTTGACGTTGAGAAATGTCCCGAACTGCCCTTCAGCAAACCTTCCAGGTTATGTTTGCGCTCCAAGTCGCATTTCTAGTGACACATTCTAACAAGGGAGGCCTCTGGGCCCGAGCACAGCTCAGATAAAAGTTATCTATTTACTTTCTCTACCACCTACTCCAGATTTAATCGGAAATACGCGATCTGAAGTCCCTTGAATACAAAAGGAAGCATTTGCAGAAGGGATCAGTGTGTGAGAGAGATTACCATAATCCAAACACTAAAAGTTGGATAAATACCAAACTTGGTATTATAGTTTATCACTCATATTTTTAACAAAATCTTGCCATCCTAAACTACGCTTTACACATAGCTTATAGTAAATAAATTGTAGCATTAACGCTTTCTGAGTTATTCGTTGTTATTGATTTGGATTTTCAAATAAAACCTCTCTAATCTGGACACTTATGGTTCAATAATAATTGTCCAACCTAACGGGGTGTCCAACGAAGAGAGGTGTTTTCTTTTTCTTTCTTTCTTTCGTTTCTTTTTGCATTCAATAGAAAAGAGAGGAGTGTAGGCTACATAATGCCAAGCAACTGTTGGATCAAATAAAAAACACCACAAAACTTGTACAAAAATAACATGTATTGGCCAATTGTCACTGCTTTTTGAAAAGGTCTGTTGGTATTTTTCATTTTTGATAATGTTCACTGTTTCTCAATATATCGTTCAAGTCCAAACAAAACTTCAATCATTTGTGGCTGGCCATGTGCAAATGCACCATTCTCCAATTCCTGAATGTACTCAAGAGCTCGTTGATGGGTGGGTGGATTTTCAGAAACAGAAATCGCATCATCTTCATCTGAAGAACTTCCTTCATTCTTGTCATCGGTTGATAAAACCTCTCGCACTTCTTGAGTGGTAGCAGGAACGTGATATATCAACATTCACAGAACTTAAACTCCCATTACGTATTCACAGATTTCCGTTTTTTACTTTCTCTATCATGTGTAATAGAAAAGTACTGCATTCCACCCAAACATTTGATATCGAGATTTCACCGGAAATACTGTTTTGATACCGCTTGAATCCAAAAGCATTTTTAGAAAAATGTCCCTGTGTCTGTGAACAGCATAATTCAAAAAGGAAAAGCCAGATAAATACTAAGTTTGGTATTTAGGCTCATAATCCTCCAAATATATTTCATGAAAATTTTCAACAAAATCCCCTTATCTCAACTACTTTTTATGTAGAACATGGCGTATTTTAATTTTTTTTTATTTTCTAATAAATGGCCCTAACGATTATGATTAAAATCCCATACATTAAAGATGTTTACACTTCTTCTTCTTTATCTGTTTAACCTACTCATATGTAGGACTTACACCCCCCAAGAATTACAGGCGGGTGCCTGGGGTCAGAGGCCCGTCGAGGAGCAGACACTCATGGATCAGACAAAATATCCAGGATGGGCGATCAGCCCGATGCCTGGTATGGGAGAAAGGAAGTAGATGAAACGAAATGATGGTGAAATGGATAAAAGGAAAGGTGATGATGGGGAGGAGACCGGAGAACCCGGAGAAAACCCGCGCAGACGCCGCTTTGTCCATCACAAATCCCACATGCGGGTCCCTGGGATTAAACCCGGGCATCCTTGGTGAGAGGCGAACGGTCTAACCACTCGGCCACGGTGCCTCCAAAAAGATGTTTACACGACAAATAAAATGTTTATCTTGAATTTTCTGGGAATAGCCTGTGAAGTCCACTTCATTCGGAAGAATTTTTGTATAACTGGCAAACATTAAGCGATAGACGAAAACGTGCTATACAAAAAACATGCAATTTATTTCAAATAACTCTTTTGTGGCATAAACCATTTCCAGATATCCGTTGTTAATGGTTCCAATTGTCCACCAGTTAGTAATTCTTTTAGTCCTATCGATTTTCAGCTGTTTCTCGCAATGTCATGGAAACAGTATGGAATTTTAAGGCCAGCATATAGCGTTCTGTTCTTAAACATTTGACTATCACTGTTCTCTTTGTATCTATAACAAAATGTGTAATGTAGCTATTTCTGCAAATGTTTATCTGGATTAAAATAAAGCAGATAGAAAAAAAGTCTGATGTGTTGCACTCACATGACTTTCTCTACACTTGTGCAAACTATTTATACAAACGCTTATTCTCCATCTACTTCATATTAAATGAGATAAACATTTGCAGAATCTATCTTTTTGCTAATTTTCTTGTAAGTGCAAGGGGAATATAGTAGACGTTAAGCGATAGTCAAATGTTTTAAGAGCTATGTGGAGCATTTCGTTCTCTTTGCATGTCCAGGACATAAAAAAACGAATAACGAATTCCCATTTGAGAAAAAGTATAAGTATTGGAAAATTGAAACAAATAACAAGGAATATCTCGGAAATGGTTTACTCGACAAAAAAATGTATATGTCATAAATTGTGTGTTTTAACGAGATCTATATTTTTTGTATAATAAGATTTTGTCTACCTCTTATAGTTTGCCGGTTATGCGAAAGTCATTCAGAATAAGAGGACTTTTGAAGACATTCTCAGAAAATTCATGATATACTTTTCCTTTAGCATGAAAGTATCTTATACATATGATATTTTAATCAAAATCGTTAGAGCTATTTTTGATAAAATCAAAATTTTCGAAAAATGTTCCTTGTAAGGGTTAGTTTGGGGTGGGGGATTTTCTTGAAAATCTTCATGTCACATCTTTGTAAGATACTGAATCTAAATACCAAGTTTGGTATTTATCCAACTTTTCGTTTTTGAATTATGCTGTTCAAACACAGACATACACTCGGACCTTTTTCTAAAAAAGTTTTTTTTTAATTCAGGGAGCCTCAAAACATTTTTGTGTGGAATGCAGTACTTCTTCCCCTACTTACTATACGTAGTAGCGAAGGTAATAAACTTTCGCAAGAATAATGTTTATACCGTCTAATAAACGATCGAGGACAGGTAAAGTCATGTTAATGTAACACATAAGATATTTCTTAAACGAATAATTACTATAAAGCACATAGATCTCAGTTTGAAGGCTTAAAGTTAAGGCAATTGAAAGGCAAAGCAAGCCTAGCCTCTGCTTCTGTATTCCAGGAACCATTCCCCGCCGCTCCAAGGAAATTCTGGGAATCAGTTACAGCCCATTGATCCATGAGCCCCCTAGGCCCTTGCCAAAATGTTGCTCTCTGCGTAAATGCTACATCAGTTTTATGTTCTTCTGCAAATGACTTTAACCTTCTTCCTGCAACATCCTTTACAGTTACTGGTGTTGGTATAAGGACTAGTTAAAGATATCAGAAAAATGCCAATATTTTCGGAATTTTGAGTAATGAACGATAATATCAGTAATTTCTTTCTGTGAAAGTAATTTTAACGAACGTAAACCTACTACGGTTTCTTGTTTCTTGTTCTATAGTTCTTCTCGACAATTCCACACATAGTATGGACCAATCATGTGTAGGAGTGTGTGAAATATCGACCACTCAGAGCCACGAGTCACTGAAAAATGATCTCTTATTAATTACTCCTTTAGAAGCGATAACCTTATCAAAATGCCTAATCACCTTTCTTTGACTTAAATCAGGTTGAAGAATTCGTTTTGCAGTTACTTTTAGTGGGCGAGGAAGTATTGTGTTCCAACCAAGACGTCCAGATTTCACCGAGATATATGTTTTGGGGTCCATTGAAACCAGAAAGACAATTTTAGAAAAAGGTGTGTGTTTGTGTTTTTGCCCATGTGTCGATATGCCAGCAAATAGCAGAACACGAAAAGTCCCTTAGCACCTTTATTTAAGTTTAGTACCTTCCAAGGATACATTGCCAATCAGGACTTCTCATCACCCTTACGCGCTTGCATACACCGCATGCCAGCGTGAGTAGACTAACCGACACTAACCGGGGTGCTTAAGCGAAACCCGAACACCATTCTTACTTCTCCATCACACATGCCACTATTAACAAAGCACTCGCCCTTTTGCCTGCATGTTTAGTTACTAACAGCATGATATTGGCAAAGAAAATATAAAAATAAAGAAAGAAGGATGCGACACGAAAATTTTCAAGAAAATCTTCTCACTCCATGGAAAAATTTTGTTATTTTTCATTTCTTCAAAAATGGCTTTAACGATTTTAGTTAAAATACCACATGTTTAAGATATTTGCATGACGAATGAATCTATATCTCTAATTTTCTGGGAATAGCTTGTGAAGTCTTCTTCCATTTGAATGATTTTTGTATACTTGGAAACCGTAAGAGGTAGACCAAATACACTACGTCATCAAAAGTATCCGGACACCTGGCTGAAATGACGTACAAGTTCGTGGCGCCCTCCATCGGTAATGCTGGAAGTCAATATGGTGTTGGCCCACCCTTAGCCTTGATGACAGCGTTCACTCTCGCAGGCATACTTTCAATCAGGTGCTGGAAGGTTTCTTGGGGAATGACAGCCCATTCTTCACGGAGTGCGGAACTGAGGAGAGATATTGATGTAGGTCGGTGAAGCCTGGCACGAAGTCGGCGTTCCAAAACATCCCAAAGCTGTTGTGTAGGATTCAAGTCAGGACTCTGTGCAGGCCAGTCCATTACAGGGATGTTATTGTCGTGTAACCACTCCACCACAGCCCGTGCAGTATGAAAGATGCAATCGCCATCCCCGAATTGCTCTTCAACAGTGGGAAGCAAGAAGGTGCTTAAAATATCAATGTAGGTCTGCGCTGTGATCGTGCCACGCAAAATAACAAGCGGTGCAAGTCCCCTCCAGGAAAAACACGACCATACCATAACACCACCACCTCCGAATTTCACTGTTGGCACTACACACGCTGGCAGATGACGTTCTCCGGGCATTCGCCATACCCACACCTTGCCATGGATCGCCACATTGTGTACCGTGATTTGTCACTCCACACAATGTTATTCCATTGTTCAGTCGTGTAATGTTGACGCTCCTTACACCAAGCGAGGCGTCGTTTGGCTTTTTCCTGCGTGATGTGTGGCTTATGAGCAGCCGCTTGACCATGAAATCTAAGGTTTCTCACCTCACGCCTGTCATAGTAGTTGGAGTGGACCCTGATGCAGTTTGGAATTGCTGTGTGATGGTCTGGATAGATGTCTGCCTATTGTTCTTTACGACCCTCTTCAAATGTCGGCGGTCTCTGTCAGTCAACAGACGAGGTCGGCCTGTACGCTTTTGTGCTGTACATGTCCCTTCACGTTTCCACTTCACTATCACATCAGAAACAGTGGACCTAGGGATGTTTAGGAGTGTGGAAATCTCGCGTACAGACTTCTGACACAAGTGACACCGAATCACCTGACCACGTTCAAAGTCCGTGAGTTCCACGGAGTGTCCCATTCTGCTGTTTCACGATGTCTAATGACTACTGAGGTCGCGGATAATGAGTACCAGGCAGTAGGTGGCAGCACAATGTACCTAAGATGAAAAACGTATGTTTCTGTGGGTGTCCGGATACTTTTGATCACATAGTGTATTACTATTCAAAAAGTGTAGATGTCGTTAAAACACACAAGTTCCCGGTAAGTGTTTTCTCGTCCTACGCGTTCCTTCCATTTATTCGTTCGCTAATCTGCTCAAGGGACATCTGAATCACTTGTTTCCAGAAAAACTGGACGGATTTCAATGACGTCAACCAAAAACAAGGACAACGCCTGAAGCCCACGTTTATGGATTGTTTATGCATACTGTCTCCTCTCCAAATATTGGAACTTGTTTTAACAACACTGTATATCGAAACCTCTTGAAGAATTGCTGTATACAAATGTAAAAACTGGAAAGAAACGTACAGTAATTCTGTAGATCAGCGCGCTCAGATAGACCTTCAGACATCTTTTTGTACTAAGCACAACAGAGTCTGCGCAACAATTCAACAACTGTTGGATTTAACCAGTTATGTTTATTGAAACGAAGTGTGAAATACGGATACATCACATGTTGGACTTGAGCGCGTCACATGTTTGCTTATCCTCTTGTGAGAGATGTGCGAAAACAAAAGAACGAGGTCTACTATAACGTAAATATAACATTCGCTGTTTTGATGTTCTTTCCCAAAGTTTAACGTCCTCTAACTACGCACATACAATGTTCTTTATCTCTTGTACTGCTGTCCAAAATAGCTTCAGTGTTTGCATCACGAATTTTACGTACGTATACGGGCAACTGAGGTCAAGAGGACGTGCTACGGATCCTTTAAAATAAAAACTAGTATTTATTGCACAACTCCCAACAGTCATTGACTTTCGCTCCCCATTATCGTTTATTTTACAGCCATACTGATATTATTCGCACAAAAACCTCATGTTTTGTCTATTTGTTGTTAATTCTGGAAAATATTACCTGGGAATTGTTTAAATGCGACTTTATTTACGTTCTGTAAGTGAGACAACACTCAACTGTTGCAGGATCTGACGAGAAACTACAGTACGACCAGATACCATTCCAAAATGTGCTGCTTCCAAAAAAGTTTAGTGTATACAGCCGAAGACAAGACAAAAAAAATTGATACGTTACATTCACATGGCTTCCTCGTTTATTTTTATATAGTTTCTATAAATCATTCTTGCAAAAACTTATTCTTCTATCTACTCCATACTAATCCAGATAATTTGCAGAAATAGGCGAAGTGATGGTCAGGTGTTTAAAAATCTCACATAAATTTCCGTACTGTTGTACAAACTATTTTTACACACGCTTATTCTCCATCTACTTCATGTTAATTGAGAGATAAACATTTGCAGAAACTATCTTATTGTTAATTTTCTTGTAGGTGCAAGGGAAATATGGTAGGCTTTAAGCGATAGTCAAATTTTTTAAGAGCTGGTTGCTATATGGAGCATTCCATTCTCTTTGTGTGTTCAGGACAAAAAAAAATTAAAAAAACCGAATAACGAATTCCTACTTGAGAAAAAATATAAGTATTGGAAAATTCAAACAAATAACAAGAAATATCTCGGAAATGGTTAACTCGGGGGAAAAAAAAGTATACGACATAAATTGTGTGTTTTAACGAGATCTACATTTTTTTATGTAGTAAAATTTTGTCTGTCTCTTGCGGTTTTCCAGTTATGCAAAATTCGTTCAGAATGAAGAGAACTTTTGGGGACATTTCAGAAAATTCATGATATACATTTCATTTATCAAAATATCTTAAACATATGATACATTAATCAAAATCGTTAGAGCCGTTTTTGAGAAAATCAACATTTTCCTAAAATGTTTCATGTAACGGGTAGTCTGGGGTGGGGGATTTTTTTAAAATCTTCCTGTCGCATCTTTGAAAAATACTGAACCTAAATACCAAGTTTGGTATTTATCCGGCTTTTTGTTTTTGAGTTATGCTGTTCACAGACACACACATAAACGGGACATTTTTCTAAAAATGCTTTCTCTTTGGATTCAGTGGGTCTCAAAACATGTATTTCCGGTGAAATCTCGGTATCGAATTTTTTGATGGAATGATACTTCGCCTATTTACTGTACGTAATAGAGAAGGCAAAGAGCGAATTATGTGATGGCGTTGCAATTTCATACTCTTCCCATGGCAGAAAATCCCCACACCCCAAACTGTCCTTTATATGGACATTTTTTTTCGAAATTCTTTATTTTCTCAAAAATGAATGCAATGGTTTTGATTAAAATGCTATATATTTAAGATAATTAAATGACAAAATGTGTATCTTGAATTTTCTGATACCCTTGAAGTCCTCTCCATGCGGAAGGAATTTCGTAAAATTTTCTATAACTGATAAACCACGAGAGAGAGAGAGAGAGAGAGAGAGAGACAAAATGTAGATATATTTAAAACAAATTATTTTAAATGACTTTCTGTAGCACCACCATTTCCGAGATAACCATTATTATTGGTTTGAATTTTTCAACACTTGTCATTGTTTTAAAGTGATGTCGCTATTCAGTTGTTTTTCACAATATCATGGGGAGTATGAAATTTCAAGGCCAGCAAATGTCGACCCGCTTTTAAAGATCTTTTTATCGATTCACTTTCCTGTCTCCGCAACGAAATTTTTAATGAAAGTAATTCTGGAACGGTTTATTCCGATTCACAGGAAGCAGATAGAAAAAATAAGTTATAAGAATATTACCTAGGAGCTCTATAAAAATAAGCGATAGTGAGTAGAGAAAGTCATTTGAATATAACACGTAAGATTTTTCTTATGTCACACAGACCTGTACAGAAGTTTTACCTGTGAAGTTCTGAAGCATTCTCGAGAGTGATGTCATATGCTATTTTCATAGCAATTTGCATGTTCTAGCAAGATTTTTTTGTGATGTTGCGCAATACTGCCAACCTCGATCAAGGAAAAATGCTAAAATATGGACTGTTCTGTAATCGCGACTTTCCCCTAACGACATTCAGACGCTTCGGTGACCTTTGTTGGGCAACTTCAGGATCTCCTTTTTGACCTAAGGCGCCAGAGTTACGTAAATGAAATGTGCACATGATGATGGCCTTGAAAATAAGCATTTGCTGCTGTTTATCAGTATGACCTAGTCGTGAAGATAACTCCAGTTTCCACGGAAGTATCACAAAATATGCACTGCTGGCAATTTGCCTACGTCGTTCAATGGAAAAAACAAATTGCTGACGAGATAAACACTCCTGATTACTTGAAACTCTTATAGAAACCGTTTCCTTCTCATTTCGCTAGCAATACGTCTGGGTAGGGATGGTTTGTGAATTTATATGCTTAATTGGAGATTAGATGGCGAAGATTACAAAAACTGCAATCTCCTCTTTAATTTGGTGTATATTGTATCACTGTAGACATGATACTTATACACGATAATTTATGAACAACTGACACATATATTTCTTTAATTATTCTGTTCGAAATTGATGCAGTAATTTGTATCATAAATTATTTAATTGTAAAGAGTGATTATAGTATGAATATGCATTTTTATGTGACATTGATTTGAGATGTTTGTTGATTGTAATTATTGTTGAGAAGTAAGTTTATACTGCCTTACTGAAACTGACAATAATAGCGTGCAATAATGCAGCGAGGGGGTGAGCTGTTTATCATTATTAGAGACGAGGAAGTTACGTAATGTTGGCGCGTTTTTCTTTAGAATTTGCTGGAACATTTTCCCTAGAGCGTATGTATTCATAATTTTCATTGGATATTAAAATAGACGCTAATGTTGGCGCGTTTTATTAGCCAATAGCAACTCAGTTATAATCTTTAGGCATATTGGGGTGTAGGAGTATAAATAGGGCTAGGTTAGAGGTAGACCCCGTCAGTTCGTCGAAAATATTTGTATGCTACACGTCGCCTTCAGTCCAGCAGAAATATTTGTACAGTACACGTTGGCTATCGATTCACAAGTTACGCGTAGCAGAGTTATGGGAAATCTAAAGTGTTGTAAAGTTAATTATACAAAAAGTTGAAGTACGCGAATTAGGAATGATCAGTAATGAAGTTATTATAACAGTTTCAGTTCGGCGAGTGTTAAGATCAAAGTGTGAATATGATAGTGAATGTGTTCGACAATAAAAGTGTAAAACAAATTCCTTCATCAGTGTTATCTTTGGATAAAAGATTCCTTTCCTTTTACACAACCTGTATAAAGAGAAGTGCTCGATCAAAAAGATCATAGCTAGCCGGAGGACAGAGAACCAAAATTAAATAAAATAACAGTAGCATTCTTTCGAACAAACATTAATACTGCCGCAAATTGCTAACACCAGATGGAGCTAACACACCTAACAAAGAATCACGTCACAAAATGGCTTCACCACGTGGAGTAAACACAAATACACAAACATTACAAGTATTCCGTCGCAAATTGGCTCCCAAACGTGGGGCTCAACAAATAAATAAATATAACAAAAGTTACCATCGCAAAATTTACTCAATGACCCAATTTTAGCACCAAATTGAGCAGAATGTTCTGGAGTTTCGATTGCCTGTTACTAGATGTGCAGATGTTCATGTTTTATTCGTAATTGTTAATTTTATTGTCGGCACTGTTTTTGAGATTTTGTTCTAGTCAACGTGAAAATGGAGTACACATTAAATGAACGACTCTTCGTTGTAAAGCAATACTGGATTACGAATTCAATTACAGCTAATCGAAGGGCATACCAGAGAGAATTTGGTGTTCGGAATCCTCCCCAAAGAAACACAATACTGGGACTGTAAACAAATTGGAAACAACTGGATCTCTGATGAGTGAAAATGGCAAAACTCGTTCATCTAGGCTTCCCACGTTGTTGACGTAAGAGCACGACTGGATCAGTCACCCAAAAAGTCATTAAGACGTTTGTCGCAGGAGACAGGGTACAGCTACTCAATGTGTTAGAGAGCTGTGAAAAGTGCAGGCCTAAAGCCGTATAGGATTACGGTTGTCCATCAGTTACAGGAACCAGATAAGGATAGACGACTGAATTATTGTCGTTGGTTTCAGGCGTTCATTGTGCAAAATCCTGCCATATTGTCCATCACATGGTCCACAGATGAATATGAACTCACATATGCACCTGGTTAAAATCGGAGTTTGGTGTGCAATATCCGCACAGAGAATAGTGGGACCAATTTTTGGCAAATCTGCTCTTAGTTCTCTTTGTTGAAAATGGTTATAAAAGCAATAGGGAAGTGAATAAAATACCTTAAGAGTGAGTTTAGAAGTGGATGTGATCTCTTCAATAGCTGGTGTCCACCTGCCCGCCCCTTTTAGGTGTTTTACTTTTATTGGCAAATCGCGGTATGAACACAACAAACGTAGCCATTTTTGATTCTTGGCTGCAACTGCTACACTCCTTTCCATCTAAACACCATCCCTCGGCTACGCTTTGAGGCTGAGGGCCCTCAATCTCTCGGCTACGCCTTGAGGCTGAGTATCTTACCGGCTTTGGCGGCTTTAAATATTCGTCCGTTGGATATATAACACATCATTTTCATCACCAAGGAAGAGAACTAAGAGCAGATTGTCGCAATTCTTACTTTCTCTACTGCGTATAGTAAGTAGGGGAAGTATTGTATTCCACCCAAAAATTCGATACCGAGATTTCACCGGAAATACATGTTTTGAGATCCCCTGAATCCAAAAAAAGCATTTTTGGAAACATGTCCGTATGTGTGTACGTGTGTGTGTGTGTGTCTGTGAACAGCATAACTCAGAAACGAACATTCGGATAAACACCAAACTTGGTATTTAGGTTCAGTATCTTACAGAGATGCGACACGAAGGTTTTCAAGGAAATCCCCCACTCCAGATTACCCTTTACATGGAACATTTTTCGAAAATTTTAATTTTCTCAAAAATAGCTCTAGCGATTTTGATTAAAATATCATAAGTTTAAGATATTTTCATGAATAATAAAATGTATATCTTGAATTTTCTGGGAATGTTTCCAAAAGTATTCTTCATTGTGAACGACTTTTGCATAACTGGTAAACCATAAGAGATACACAAAATGTTACAACAAAAAAAATGTAGATCGCGTTAAAATACACAATTTATGTCATTTACATTTTTTTTTGAGTGAACCATTTTCGAGATATTGCTTGTTATTCCCTTAAATTTTTCAATACTTTTTTCTCAAATGGGCATTTGTTATTCATTTTTATGTTTTGGATATGCAAAGAGTATTAATCTGTGGCAAAGAGAATAGTGCTGCACCTAGCAACCAGCTATTAAGAGATACGTCTATGCTTAAAGGCTACTGTATTTCTATATGCCCTTGCAAATACAAAACAAGGGGAACATAATAGGCCTCAAGCGATAGTCAAATGTTTTTAGAACTGGTCGCTATGTGTAAAATGTAATTCTCTTTGCATGTCAAAAGATCGTTTATGCAAATGTTTATCTCGATTAATATGAAATAGATGGAGATTGAGAGTTTGTAAAAATAATTTGTACAAGAGTAGAGAAAGTCATGTGAGCGTAACACATCAGAATTTTTTTTAAACAATGTGAACACTGCAGAGTACCGACGGATTTTCATGGAGTTTGCTGAGCAACTAGACGATGTAGAGCTGAGTCAAGGATATTTTCAGCAGGACGGCGCTACATGCCATACATTAAATGAATCCATGGCACTAATTGCAAGTTTCTTTGACGACCGAATAATTTCCAAGAACCTGTGGCCACCGAGATCTCCGGATTTGACATCGCCGGACTTCTTTCTATGGGGTTACCTAAAAGACAGAGTTTATGCCACACATCCCCAGACATTGGGCTATCTGAAGCACAACATTACACAGGGGATTCAAGCTATTGGTAACAGAGTCCTCCAACGAGTGGTACAGTAACATGGAACGACGTGTTGAGTTGTGCCTTATGCAGGATGGAGGACATTTTCAACATTTGCTATAGAGGTAAATAATCTCCCAAAATTCCTCTGCAATAAGTTGGCGCTAGCATAACTCGTTTTGAAACAATTAAAGAATAAATGTATCAGTTCTTCATAAATCACCTTGCATTTTAAATATATATTTTTAGAAACAGTAAAGGGAAAGGTACGGACGAATGGAGGGGCACCTACAACCGGGGCAGAGCACCGCAAGTAGGCCACAACTACCCTTTCTGCTTCTACCCCTGGGAGATAGGTATGAGGGGAAAGACCCGAAGGACGACCTGATCCAGATGATAAGCGCAGGCATACACGGGGCCCCTAACGTTTCCAGACGCAGTCCGCGCCCACCCACAAGCCACCAAACCCACGGCGGTCCCACTCGGAGGGGAAGCCTACTGAGCAGTACCGCAACGACCCAAGGCAGAAACCTCCACAAAGTACACATGCACCGCCCAGCCGAACACCACCGCTTGGTCCTGCAACCCTGAAATTGGTGACAAGGATAGGTACAGGGAAGTAGTGGTAGAAGAAATTCCCCATAGGGAGGGGGGGTTCCGACCCCTTCAGCTGCCGTGGTGCGGGCGCTGCAGTCCCTTACTTCTGACGTTACTAGAAGTACGCCGGGCCGAACATTTGAGCCCCTCCCGCAAGGGAGTTGTTCGGAATGGATTGGACTCGGCGGGCAGTGGTTCCCGATACCCATGGGTGATTGGGTACGCCTGGCTGGTTTATCCGCCCAGGCGGGGTTGTGAGACGTCCTGATGTTCTCCGGCACCAGCCGGAGAGCTGGTAGACGGTAGCTAGGTACTGTCGCCTCCACCGAGGTCTTCGCTAGTCTCCCCAGTAGGGTTTTCCGCTATTGGCCTGACGCGCGTAAGTGGCATATATCCACTTCCGTCCCTGTTTGGAAAAGATGAGGGAAGGACTTGTTCCTGACTCACCCCCGACCAGACAGGGGGTTATAAAATAAGTACCGCCCTAATGGAAAAAATCTGCAAGCTTGTTCTCCCGGGTTGCCGGGATTCAGCTTGGTCCTGAGTAGTCAGAGGTCCAGTCCCATGCGTCGGTACCCCAGTATTCGCCGCCGACCCGGGGAAACCACGAAAAACCCATGGGACAAAGTGGTCTGTTATGGGGGATTGAACGCGGTACCTCCCGAATGCGAGTCGCACACGCTACCGCGGCGCCACCTTGCTATGTTTTAGAAATAGTACTGCATCTATCATTTTCTGTTGTGAATTCTGCACGACTTTACAGAAAAAACACACTTTGGAGTAGAGTGGTAAACTTTAGCCCATTTTTTAGGGAAAGTTGTGCTGTATTATTGGTACTATTGTTAAGTATGGCTGCTTGTATGTGCTCAATTGTTATCTCCATTTCTGCTTTGAACAGCTTTTCCTGTGAGTGACATTTTGTGGTATGAATGACGTTTTTTGTACTGAGGATAGCCAAATTAAATTTTAGGATGATAAAACAACATTTTACTGCTACAATGAATCCGATTACTAACATGGTATTTATTTTAAAAAAATAATTTGTTATACATTTTAGTCAAAAAATGGTATCGTTGAGAAATTAATCCTAACTTCCTTAATAGAAACTTATACGAAAGTATATCAGTGAACGTAGAATATATTTATCTACACCCTGATATGATTTCAGATCATATTTTAAAATAGTTTCTGAGTTAATGGGTCATAAATTCAGCAGATTTAACATCGTTTTTAATGTCCGATTAAATAAACTGAGACACAAGTTTTCTCAAAATCTGGGTTGGTTGAGGCAACCAGATTTTTACTACAGGAAACATTTAAAACTTATAAATATGGCACTAATTATATCATAATAACGTTTTACGTAATGTTGGCCGCTTTCGTAGATATTCATTGTTGCATTCGTGATATTTTCTTATCTTGAAGATAGAACATTTTGAAAACTTCAATTCTTTTTACTTTCTCTGCCACCTACGTGTATAGTAAGTAGGTGGGAAGTAGTATTGTATTCCACACAAAAAGTCGATGTCGAGATTTCACCGCGAACACATGTTTTGGGGCCCTGAATAAAAAATAAACAAAACATTTTTGAGAAAGGTCCATGTGTGTGTGTGTGTGTGCGCGCGCGTGTGCCCATGAACAGCATAACTCAAAAACGAGAAGTCAGTTAAATACCAAACTTGGTATTTAAGTTTAGCATCTTTCAAGGATGCGACAGAAGGTTTTCGAGAAATTCCTCCCTACCGTTAATGCCCTTTACATGGAAACAGTTTCATTATTTTCTCAAAAAATGAAATAATTTTGGGACAATATAGCAATCCTTCAAACTGATAATACTGTATAGTAAAGCCAAAAGTATGTCTCAAGATGGGAAAGAGGGTATAGATGTCAATATGAGTTTGAGGCAGGGTTATGGAAAAAATTGAAAAATTAAAAATTAAATTTAATTTTATTTACAGCGCTCTTTAACTACTATGTTCCTTAGCGTCCCATTCTATATTGGGTTGAAAGACTGGTAATTTTGTTCAGAGGTCTCTTTATCAGGCTTGAGGTTCTTTTACGTGCCGTAAATCTACGACACGGGATCACCGGCTTTACTTCCCTTCCGAAGGAAGCCATGCTAAGCATTTTTACGCCCGAAAAAAATCCATCGCCCTCCGCCAGGTTTGAACCTGCGACCTTGGGACCTAGAAGCTAGTATGGTAACCAGTACACCACGAAGGACGATATCACCCACGTTGTTTGATCTGTACTTAACCCTTAACTAGTACACGTATTTCAAATCATGACAATACTACACTGGGTGAATTTTTACCATACCTTATATTTGCATCTATATGTGTAACGATTGCTATTTGTTGACAATTTTAATTCTAATAGATTGAAAATGATAATGTACCACATGCATATAACTGAAAATGTTATTTTTAATCCATATAAACAATGTTTATAACAGTTTTATAACAATGTCCTGAACATGATCTTCCTCACAGAAATCCACCATTTGTGAATCATTGCTAAATACACTGTCATTAACTTCATTCAGAATAAGTTCTCTCATTTTCAGCTTATTTTTACTTTCTGTACTACGTATAGTAAGTAGGGGAAGTATTGTATTTCACCCAAAAATTCGATACCGAGATTTCACCGGAAATATATGTTTTGAGACCCCTGAATCCAAAAAAAAAGCATTTTTGGAAACATATCCGTGTGTGTGTCTGTGAACAGCATAACTCAGAAACGAACAGTCGGATAAACACCAAACTTGGTATTTAGGTTCAGTATCTTCCAGAGATGCGACACGAGGGTTTTCAAGAAAATCCCCCCCACCCAGATTACGCTTTACATGTAACATTTTTCGAAAATCTTAATTTTCTCAAAAATGGCTCTAACGATTTTGATTAAAATATCATATGTTTAAGATATTTTCATTACAAATAAAATGTATATCTTGAATTTTCTGGGAATGTCTCCAAAAGTATTCTTCATAGTGCCCGACTTTTGCATAACTGGTAAACCATAAGAGATAGACAAAATTTTACTACACAAAAAATGTAGATCGTGTTAAAATACACAATTTATGTCATATACATATTTTTAGTGAACCATTTTCGAGATATTGCTTGTTATTCCCTTAAATTTTTCAATACTTATTTTCTCAAATGGGAATTCATTATTCATTATGCAAAGAGTATTAATCTGTAGCAAAGAGAATGGTGCTACACATAGCAACCAGCTATTAAGAGATATGTCTGTGCTTATATTGCCCTTGCAAATACAAAACAAGGGGAACATAGTAGGTCTTAAGCGATAGTCAAATATTTTTAGAACTGGTCGCTATGTGTAAAATGTAATTCTCTTTGCATGTCAAAAGGTCGTTTCTGCAAATGTTTATCTCGATTAATATGAAATAGATGGAGAATAAGAGTTTGTAAAAATAGTTTGTACAAGAGTAGAGAACGTCATGTGAGTGTAACACATCTGATTTGTTTACCTTCGTACGTATAAGTAGCCATTTTGAATTCGATTTTTATCATCTATGAGAAAGGCAAAATTACTAGAAAAACAGTAACGCAAATACAGCTGGATGAATAGGTATCACCCAGAAAACTGTCGTTGTAACCATTAACTGGGTTCAACAAAAAGAAACTATCAGGAGAAGAAGATAGCAGGAAGGAGGAGGGACAGTACCGGTTAGGCAACCAACAACAAAGAAACAAAAAACTCCTTGGTTGAATTTTCACTCAGCGTAGTATTTAAGGCTTAAATAAAATAATAGAGTGGAGAAGAAAATATTTGCCAAGGGGAATAGCAGCAAACAATATTGATACCATGTTATTTGCAGACGACCAGATTATTGTTGGCAGATAACGAATATAATTACAGAAATCAGTTAATAATTTAGTTATGGTTATAAAAGGCTGCAATAGGAAATATCCTGTAAAAAGACTAAGACATGGCCATAGGAGGGGAAGACAGATTGATAGCAAAGAGTGTCGCTGAAGACGAAATAATGGAACAAATATCTACCTTCAAATATTTGGGCTCTACGATATCTATGAATAATACAAATGAGCATATTGAAGAAAAAATTGAAATATTTAACAAAATAAATGGATTCATTAAAATATATTTTGGTAAAAACATGAGAAGAATGTCAAATTAAGACTATACAGAGTGAATCATCTAAAACTTGCACCGCAAATATTTCGGAAATGGAAAGTGCTATTCATGTGCAGTTTTCACAACATTGATTGGTAGTCAGGGGCTCGTACATTTAGCCTATAAACAGATTTTAATAATACTGACGAAGTGTATTTTTTGAGCAAACATACAATTTTTAAATAGAACAATGCCTAGTTACATCAACAGAATAAAGGTACGGTAAATTAGAATGTTAGTGGTCTTTGTTGCCGTGCAGGTGGTTTACGAGAAATCGTATTTTGAAAAGTTTCCACCGCGACAGTTGTTTGTCCCATTCAACCTGCTTAGTTGCTAGGTACGATGTTGTTATGCTTGTTTGCATTGTGTTTTCTGTTCATTGATTGCATTGCGACTTTCTGGTCAGTTAGTTTGTGACAGTTCAAGCAGTAAGTCGTGAGTGGAAGATGGGGTTTACTAATGCAGAAAAAGCCGACATGTTCATGGTGTATGGAGAGTGTAGGAAGAATGTAGTTCGTTCCTGTACGGTGTATGCGAAAACGTATCCCAATAGACGTCAACCATCTCGGCAATTATTTATCAACCTCTTCAACCAATTACGTGAAAGTGGTACTGTAACACCTAGAAAACGTAACAGAAACAAACAAGTGACTGGAGAAGAATAAGAAATTAATGTTTTGGCTGCCGTTGCAGTAGATCCGCAAATTAGTTCCCGCACAATCGCACGTGGAAGTGGCATAAGTCAGACAAATGTACTGCGCATTCTCCATCGACATAGGTTCTATCCCTATCACATCTCTCTCCATCAAGAGCTGCATGGAAACGATTTTGAGAATTGTGTTAACTTTTGTACATGGACATTAAGACATGATACTCCAGATTCATCATGTATCTTGTTTAGTGATGAGGCAACATTTACTAATCATGGCCAGGTAAACCGCAGACACATGCACCATTGGTCTGTTGACAATCCCGTTGTCTTCGTCAGGTGGAACGTCAGCGTCCATGGAGTTTAAACGTGTGGTGTGGGATAGTGAACCATCAGCTCATAGAAGGAACAATGAACTCGCACAAGTATCGCGGCCTCCTGACAGACCATCTGCCACAGATGCTAGAAGACGTTCCTTTGCAGACTAGGAGGAACCTGTGGTACCAACATGATGGCTGTCCAGCCCATAGTGCACGAAGTACTACAGCTTGTCTCAACGGATTGTTTCCAACTCGTTGGATTGGACGAAGAGAATCTGTACCTTGGCCGGTCCGTTCACTGGATCTGACCCCTTTAGCGTTTTTTCTGTGGGGAACGCTGAAAGACAGTTCTACAAGATGTACCAACTACACCTGACGATATGAAACGACTTATTACTGCTGCCTGCTCTGAAATGCTAGAACGTGTGCAGCAGTCTTTCCATAGCAGACTGGAATCGTATATTGCAGCTGCCGGTGGTCATTTTGAACACAACCTTTGAAGGGCAATGTTCTCTTTACTTGTAAGAATCCACAGAAGTATTGTAATTCCCTTTTGTTTTTCTTTAGTTTGTGCTACCACAGGTTATATAAGTGTCGGTGCGTAAAAGTTTCAAAATAATATTTCTCGTAAACCACTTGTACTAGAATCTTGCAACAAACGCCACTGACATTCTAATTTATCCTACCTTTATTCTGTTGGTGTAACTAGGCAAAGTTCCATTTAAAAATTGTATGTTTGCTCAAAAAATAGACTTTCTCAGTATTATTAAAACCTGTTTATAGGCTAAATGTACGAGCCCCTCACTACCAATCAATGCTGTGAAAACTGCACATCAATAGCACTTTGCATTTCCGAAATATTTGCGGTACAAGTTTTAGGTGATTCACTCTGTATAACTTAGTATCAAAGGCAGTGATAAAATATGCAAGTGAAATATGGGTATTAAAAAAGAGATAAATATCAAGGTTGGAAGCGGCACGGATGAATTTTTCAAGGCTTGTACTAAGAGTGATAAAAGCAGACTACGAAATGTGGTTGTCAGAGAAGAGCTAGTATAATCAAGTAAATAGAAAAAAATACCAGAAAAAATGTAAAGAACGCGTACTGACAGTGACTCTTCAAGATTTCCTAGGCAAGCATTGTTTTATAGACCATTTGGAAACACAGGAATTGGTCGACCACGAAGAAGATGGAGGGATCATTCGAAAATAAGCTCGGAGCAGGTCGCCTGGCCTAAACCGTGTATTGGAAGAAGATTATTTTGATCAAAATACCATAATTACGTATTTATACCTATGACAATTGAAATGTATGTCTGATTTTCGGAAATAGCCTGTGGTCTTCTTAATCCTGGATGACTTTTCTATGACTGGTAAACCGTAATTGATACAGAAAAGCTTACTAAATAAAAAAAAACAGATATCTTTAAAAGCACACGACTTATTTCAAATAGTTTTTTTCTGTCGCATCAGCCATTTTCGAGATATCTGTTGTCGCTTTGAATTCCTCAATATTGTCATTTTTAGTGTTGTCGCTGTTCAGTTATTTCTCGCGATCTGATGGAAGGAGTATGGAACTTTATGGCGAGCATATAGTGTTCCGCTTTTATGGGAACAGTGAAGTTTTTTCCGTATCTTGCTAGTATTAACTTCAGATACACTTTTTACATACTTAAACTTTGCATAGGTCTTTGTGTATGTGTTTTGAATAAAGTGAACCAAAATGTCTGCAATTTGGCTTCAAGTGGTTGAGTTTTACGCTGTTAAGGTTTGAAAAGATGTTCATTCTAGTACAATTTATAGCACCAATACTAAGCATATGGGTCAAGTTTGGTTGAATTGGGGTGAATGGTTTCTGAAAAAAGTGCGTCTATGTTAACATTGCCAAGATAGGGAAAGCTTCACGTTCTGGTTGCCTTAAGGAAACAAGGTTGAGCACATGGAAATTACACCTTAAGCGTGTTAAATTACCACTGTTCTTAAAGCTCTCAATGGTTTTCCCTGAAATGTTTATGAATTATTCTATAAATGATGAAAATTATTTCAAGTCTTTGTTTGCACTGTTAGCTTATGTAGTTGAGTCCGCAAAAATTATTTCATTCAGCAGAAAAATAATAAAATTTACTCTTAAACATGTGAATTCATGTACCTTTTTCTCTGATACTACTTGCAATACAGAATCGAACATTTGCATGCTTGTTCTTAGTGTAATCTATGTTCTGAATCTCTGTTATTTAATTATGTATATCAATTCACTCGAAATTGAAAAAAAAATATTTCCAACGCCAAAAAAGCAAAAATGAAGAAAATTTGCAATGTTGTTGCCTTCTTAATATCGCTAATATACATTATAAAATTGTGGTTGTGATTCAGAAACTTTATCTACGTGTTATATACATGTACTGAAAATTTCAGCTCTCTACCTCTCATACTTTCTGAGAAAAAGGTACATAAGTATCTAAAAATGTTGTTTTGAGAAAACTGAATTTAAAGTTTGAACATTAAAATTCTGACACACTTCACTACATTTCAGGGTCATAATCATCTGCACCTTCATTCCTGGATTGCTTCAGTTTTCTGATTGCCTTCTTTTGGTCCTGGTCTCTTTTGTTAATTGCTGAACTGCTCGCTGGGCATGTATAGTCGTTCGTTGTTGAAAGATACAAAAATATTCTAAAAAATCTGATGTGTTACACTCACATGACTTTCTCTACTCTTGTACAATCTATTTTTACAAACGCTTATTCTCTATCTTACTGCTAAGTTTCTTGTAGATGTAAGGGGAATATATATTTACGAGGGCAGTATAGAAATACAGTAGCCTTTAAGCACAGACATATCTCTTAATAGCTGGTTGCTAGGTGCAGCACCATTCCCTTTGCCACAGATTAATACTCTTTGCATATCCAAGACAAAAAAACGAATAACGAATTCCCATTTGAGAAAAAGTATTGGAAAATTTAAGGAAATAACAAGCAATATCTCGAAATTGGTTCACTCAACAACAACAAAAAAATAAATGTATATGACATAAATTGTGTATTTTAAAGCGATCTACATTTTTTGTGTAGTAAAATTTTGTCTATCTCGTATGGTTTACCAGTTATGCAAAAGTCGTTCACAATGAAGAGTACTTTTGGAGACATTCCCAGAAAATTCAAGATATACATTATATTTGTCATGAAAATATCTTAAACATATGATATTTTAATCAAAATCGTTAGAGCGATTTTTGAGAAAATTAAAATTTACGAAAAATGTTCCATGTAAAGGGTGAACTGGAGTGGGGGGATTTTCTTGAAAACCTTCGTGTCGCATCTCTGGAAGATACTGAACCTAAATACCAAGTTTGGTGTTTATCCGACTGTTCGTTTCTGAGTTATGCTGTTCACAGACACACACACACACACACACAAACACACACAAACACACACACACACACACAGACACAGACACACACACGGACATGTTTCCAAAAATGCTTTTTTGGATTCAGGGGGTCTCAAAACATGTATATCCGATGAAATCTCGGTATCGAATTTTTGGGTGGAATACATTACTTCCCCTACTTACTCTACGTAGTAGAGAAAGTAAAAGGGGCGTTGCATGACAGCTTTAAAGAAATGCAGACTAGATTTAAATGGTATTTAAATGTCTTGAAAACCTCTTAACCCCCCAAAAGTATATATTTTCTGAAACTGGAAACGTTAGAGGTTTTATTGGTCCCCAAAACAAAAATTCTGATTTTTGACCATTTGAGAGTACCTTGTCCCCTTAAACATTTAACTGTTGATTCAGTTGTATGTATCCCCCTCGCAGCTACAACGAAACGTGTAATGAAACTATTTCTGCAAACGTTTATATAAATTAACAAGAGATAGATAGAAAAATATGCTTTCTATAGTGGATATAGAAAGCCATGTGAAAGTAACACATCGGGGGCTTTTTCTTTTTTACTTTCTCTACTACGTATAGTCAGTAGGGGAAGTATTGCATGCCACCCAAAAATTCGATACCTAGATTTCACAGGAAATACATGTTTTGAGGTGCACTGAATGCATATAAAGCATTTTTGGAAACATGTCCGTGTGTGTGTCTGTGAACAGCATAACTGAGAAACGAACAGTCGGATAAACATCAAACTTGGTATTTAGATTCAGTATCTTCCAGAGATGCGACACGAAGGTTTTCAAGAAAATCCCCCCACCCCAGATTACCCTTTACATGGAACATTTTTCGAAAATTTTAATCTTTTCAAAAATGGTCCTAACGATTTTGAATAAAATGCCATAAATTTAACACATTTTTATGGCAAATGAAATGTATATCTTGAATTTTCTGGGAATGTCTGCAAAAGTATTCTTCATTGTGAACGACCACGAAGAAGATGGAGGGATCATTAGAAAATAAGCTCGGAGCAGGTCGCCTGGCCTAAGCCGAGTCTTAAAAGAAGACCATAATTAACGTATTTATACTTATGGTAATTGAAATGTGTCTGATTTTCGGGAATAGCCTGTGGTCTTCTTAATCCTGGATGACTTTTGTATGACTGGTAAACCGTAAGAGATAAACAAAAGTTTACTACACAAAAATGCAGATCGCGTTAAAATACACAATTTATGTCATATACATTTTTTATGTGGAGTGAACCATTTTCCAGATATTGCTTGTTATTCCCTTAAATTTTTCAATACTTATACTTTTTCTCAAATGGGAATTCTTATCCATTTTTTTGTCTTGGATATTCAAAGAGTGGCAAAGGGAATGGTGCTGCACATAGCAACCAGCTATTAAGATATATGTCTATGCTTAAAGGCTACTGTATTTCTATATTGCCCTTGCAAATACAAAACATGGGGAACATAGTAGGCCTTAAGCGATAGTCAATTTTTTTTATGTCCTGAACATACAAAGAGAATGAAATGCTCCACATAGCAAGCAGCTCTTAAAACATTTGACTATCGCTTAAAGCCTACCATATTCCTCTTACAGTTACAAGAACATTAGCAATTAGATTAACATGAAGTAGTTGGAGAATAAGCGTAGAGAAAATCATGTGAGTGCAACACATCAGATTTTTTTTCTTCTTCTTCTCATGAGCTCATGAAATTAAAGTTTTTAATTGAATGATAAATGTAAACTCTGTGAAAAGGACGATGAGTAGAGAAAGTCTTGTGACAACACTCCCTCCGAAATAACGTATGACAGAACGTGTAGCTAGAATCGCAGAAATGTGAAACCGTATGGGAATTGTGTGTGACGACTGTACCGTTATTAGCAGTAGAGTCATGAGCGTCAACAGAGAACAGTGATCAAGCATTTTGTAGGAACACTAAAATTGGACGCTGTCGCCAGGGTTTTGGAGCTGAGCCGCCAAGTCAAACACGACACACAGTTTGATTCCCCCTGATTCGCTTAGGCGTTTTTAGAACGACACTCATTTCTTCCTCCTCCTGTGAGAACAGACACTGGTCATGTTACCAAAGATTTCGTCATACTGGGAAGAGATCCTACACCTACAAATTGTGATTATTGCATTCTCTACTATTCATCTATAGTAATTTGTAATTTATTTCATTGCATTACTACAAACAAAATTCAGGAAACAAATGAAATAATGATGTAAACCTATAGACACAAGTTTTACAAGTTAGTATACTTTCCTTATCTCTACACTGAGTTGCTGTACCCCGGGTGTTGCCGAGCTATTGGGTCTTGCTTACAGCTTATCTAATACCTGCTACAGGATTATTCAAAAAGAATGAACAGACTTTAAACATTTATTTCCAATGAATAACAATAGATGGCGACACATGCGATACATCACTGAATAGAGAAAAGTTCACAATTTTATTTTATGTGTTTAACATGAGCACCATTTGTTATGCGAGGACGACCAATGCCTTTCCGTTTCCATATGCAACCATCTTCTACGAATTTATTGTATCAATTGTAAATTTTTTATGACGAGGCGGCTCTTTGTTGAACTTACAACGAAGTGCACGCTGCAATGAAACAGTGGATTCACTCTTTGCTTAATTGAGCACACAAAAGACTTTTCCTGTGGCGTCGCCATTTTCTCGTAAACAAACCCAGCGCCGCTGTAGACACTGAATGGAACTAACATGGAACTATTGTCGTTCATTAAAAATGAATATTTAAAATCTGTTCCTTCTTTTTGAATAACCCTTCACCTTCACCCTTTTCTTCTTCAGCTTGCTTGCTAATTTTCCTCAGCCATTTGGCTCTTACTTTGGCAAAAGTCTCCTATAAGTGAAACAGGAAACTACTCCAAACCACTTCTTTATGCTCATAATGAGCTTTTCAAATTGAAACTTGCAAATATTTGTTTCTGAATATCTTGCAGTTTTAAACTGATTTCTTCCCAGATTCCCTCGTTCTCCACATTTCCCCAAAGCCAATTTTTAATCATAATTTCCTTTATCTTATAGAGCCAAGTATCTTTTTACTTTCTCTACTACGTATAGTAAGTAGGGGAAGTATTGTATTCCACCCAAAATTTCGATACCGAGATTTCACCGGAAATACATGTTTTGAGACTCACTGAATCCAAAAAAAGCATTTTTGGAAACATGTCCGTGTGTGTGTCTGTCTGTGTGTCTGTGTGTCTGTCTGTGTGTCTGTGAACAGCATAACTCAAAAACGAACAGTCGGATAAACACCAAACTTGGTATTTAGGTTCAGTATCTTTCAGAGATGCGACACGAGGGTTTTCAAGAAAATCCCCCCACCCCAGACTACCCTTTACATGGAACGTTTTTCAAAAATTTTAATTTTCTCACAAATGGCTCTAACGATTTTGATGAAAATATCATATGTTTAAGATAATGTCATGAGAAATGAAATGCATATCTCGAATTATCTGGGAATGTCTCCAAAAGTATTCTTCATTGTGAACGACTTTTGTATAACTGGTAAACGATAACAGATAGACGAAATTTTACTACACAAAAAATGTAGATCGCGCTAAAATACACAATTTATATCATATACATTTCTTTTGTTGAGTGAACCGTTTTCGAGATATTGCTTGTTAATTCCTTAAATTTTCCAATACTTATACTTTTTCTCAAATTCGTTATTCATTTTTTTATGTCCTGGACATGCAAAGAGAATGGAATGCGCCGCATAGCAACCAGCGTTAAAATATTTGACCATCGCTTAAAAGCTACCATATTCCCCTTGCATCTACAAGAAACTTACCAATAAGATTGACATATCAATATCTCGATTAACATGAAGCATATGGAGAATAGGCGTTTGTAAAAATAGATTGTACAAGAGTATAGATAGTCATGTGAGTGTAACACATCAGATTTTTTTCTTGGATATGTAAAGAGTATTAATCTGTGGCAAAGAGAATGGTGCTGCGCATAGCAACCAGCTATTAAGAGATATGTGTATGCTTAGAGGCTACGTTATTTCTATATTGCCATTACAAATACAAAACAAGGGGAACATAGTACGCCTTAAGCGATAGTCAAATATTTTTAGAACTGGTCGCTATGTGTAAAATGTAATTCTCTTTGCATGTCAAAAGACCCTTTCTGCAAATGTTTATCTCGATTACTATGAAATAGATGGAGAATAAGCGTTTGTAAAAATAGTTCGTACAAGAGTAGAGAAAGTCATGTGAGTGTAACCATCAGATTTTTTGATTAAACCTTTCCTGTAATGCCAAACACTGAGGTAAAATATTGTGCTCATATAGATTTCTAATTCATGCAGTATTTCAACACTCTATCCACAATTCTTCCTCTAGTTCCACTTCTTCCTGGTTGTGTTTGTATCACGCCATTGGGCGTGACAAGCCCAAGATTTGCATGCAGAAATTTGTATGAATCACATCCACATTTGGCCACTCTCTCTCTCCAAATCCCAAATCTCCACTCCATATAGAATTTTTGCCTCGACTATTGCCATGTAAACTCTCTCACTGCTTTATATGTATCCATGGTAATTTATCCATACGTGCTTTAATAGCTTTTAATACAAGTTTTCCTTTAACTAATACCATTCTCTTTTGCTCACTCCAACCTCACTTACCACTTAATATTGCTCCTAGATAATCAAATTTATTAACTACCTCAAGCTATCTTCCTTGCCAGTACCATTTCTCATCTTTGCTTAACCTGTTACCTTTTTTAAATAACATAATTTTTGTTTTACTTACATTACAAGCGTTTGCATGGTTGAGAACAGGATCAATGTACCTGAGAGGGTTAAGGGACGGAAAAAGCGGAATTTGTGAACTATGCGGAGGCAGTGAAAGCACAGAGCATTTATATGACGGAATGCACAGAATTAGCGGAATGGAGACAAAAAGTATGGGAAGAAAAATGAGAAAAAATGGATGGCAAAATGTTGACAAGAAAAGAAGAAGGAAAAAATAGGAACATGAGGTAGTTTTTAAGGAAAGTAAAGGAGAAATGGATTAGAAAAGTAAGAGAGATAAGAAAGGTAGAAGGGCAAACGGAGAAGGGAGATGATGGATCATAGATGATTAAGGGTAGCAAGGGCTGCTCAGCTGAGCCAGAAGGCCAGAGTGCCAGGCAAAATAAGCAGTTTAGGTAGAACATAGCTGGCAAGAAAATTTATACATAGGTTAAGTTAGTTTACAAGTGAAATATTGTAAAAAATCTGATGTGTTACACTCACAAGACTTTCTCTACTCTTGTACAAACTACTTTTACAAACGTTTATTCTCCATATGCTTCATGTTAATCGAGATATCGAGATGTCAATCTTATTGTTAATTTTCTTGTAGATGCAAGGGGAATATGGTAGGTTTTAAGCGATAGTCAAATATTTCAAGCGTTGGTTGCTATGTAGCGCATTCCAATCTCTTTGCATGTCCAGGACATAAAAAAAATGAATAACGAATTTTAGAAAAAGTGTAAGTATTGAAAAATTTAAGGGAATAACAAGCAATATCTCAAAAATGGTTCACTCTACAAAAAAAATGTATACGACATAAATTGTGTATTTTAACGCGATCTAAATTTTTTGTGTAGTAAAATTTTGTCTATCTCTTATGGTTTACCAGTTATGCAAAAGTCGTTCACAATGAAGAATAATTTTGGAGACATTCCCAGAAAATTCGAGATATACATTTCATTTGTCATGAAAATATCTTAAACATATGATATTTTGATCAAAATCGTTAGAACCATTTTTGATAAAATTAAGATTTTCGAAAAATGTTCCATGTAAAGGGTAATATGGGGTGGGGGGATTTTCTTGAAAACCTTCGTGTCGCATCTCTGGAAGATACTGAACCTAAATACCAAGTTTGGTGTTTATCCGACTGTTCGTTTCTGAGTTATGCTGTTCACAGACAGACTCACAGACAGACAGAGACACACACACACGGACATGTTTCCAATTTTTTTTTATTCAGGGGGTCTCAAAACATGTATTTCCGGTGAAATCTCGGTATTGAATTTTTGGGTGGAATACAATACTTCCCCTACTTACTATAAGTAGTAGAGAAAGTAAAAAGGATTGTGTATAAAATATGTAGAAATAAAGTTGTCATTCATTCATACTTACATTAATTCTTACACTCCATTCTTTACAAAAAGTATCTATTGTTTCAACTGTTCTAGGTATTGATAATCTAGATATATGTAGATCCTGGTACTAAATCATCAGCAAATAGCAAACCAGGTATACTATTTACTTTTAGTAAGTAGTAGTATTGTATTCCACCCAAAAAATTCAATACCGAAATTCCACTGGAAATATATGTTTTGAGTCCCACTAAATAAAACAAAGGCATTTTTAAAAACATGTGTGTAAATAACGTAACTCAGAAACGAAAAGTTGGGGTGAATACCAAAGTTGGTGTTCAAGTTCGGAGTCTTCCAACGATGCGACGCGAAGATTTATGAAATCCTTCTATCCGAAACTACTCTTTATGTGAAAATTGTTTTGTTATTTATTATTTTCTCAAAAATGGCTCTTACGATTTTGTTTAAAGTGTGTGTTTAAGGATACATATAGGTAGGTGATGTTTCTAAATTCTATATTTATGAACATTTGTTGTTGAAATTTTTACTGCAAATAGCACATGAAATCATTAGCGCGTATACAAATTTTCATGTCAATATCTCTTGTAGTTTTAAATGCATTAACTGCTTAATTCATTATTTTAATGATAAAAATGGCCCACTCAGGAAACAAAGTTCTATTAATATGAATATCTATTTTGGCTCTAATATTTAAAAAAAATGATTGAAAACAGATTTATTATTAATGCTTTAGCTTTTATGAAAAAAAATCTGATGTGTTACACTCACATGGCTTTCTCTACTCTTGTACAAACTATATTTACAAACGCTTATTCTCCATCTACTTCATGTTAATCGAGATAAACATTTGCAGACTCTATCTTATTGCTAATTTTCTTGTAGATGTAAGGGGAATATATATTTACAAGGGCAGTTTGGAAATACAGTAGCCTTTAAGCACATACATATCTCTTAATAGCTGGTTGCTAGGTGCAGCACCATTCCCTTTCCCACAGATTAATACTCTTTGCATATCCAAGACAAAAACATGAATAAAGAATTCCCATTTGAGAAAATAAGTATTCAAAAATTTAAGGGAATAACAAACAATATCTTGAAAATGGTTCACTCGACAAAAAAAATATATATCATATAAATTGTGTATTTTAACGCAATCTACATTTTTTGTGTAGTAAAATTTTGTCTATCTCTTATGGTTTACCAGTTATGCAAAAGTCGTTCACAATGAAGAATACTTTTGGAGACATTCCCAGAAAATTCAAGATATACATTTCATTTGTCATAAAAATGCCTTAAACGTATGATATTTTAATCAAAATCCTTAGAGCATTTTTGAGAAAATTAAAATTTTCGAAAAATCTTCCATGTAAAGGGTAATCTGGGGATGGGGATTTTCTTGAAAACCTTCGTGTCGCATCCTTGGAAGATACTGAACCTAAATACCAAGTTTGGTGTTTATCCGACTGTTCGTTTCTGAGTTATGCTGTTCACAGACACACACATGGACATGTTTCCAAAAATGCTTTTTTTTGGATTCAGGGGTCTCAAAACATATATTTCCGGTGAAATCTCGGTATCGAATTTTTGGGTGGAATACAATACTTCCCCTACTTACTATACGTAGTAGAGAAAGTAAATATACAGTTATAAGAAACAATATTTTTCACTAATTTTTGTGTGTTAATTATATATTATAATTAATATTCCTCCAATGATAACCGATAAAGAATAATCATTCCCTGCATATTTACCTTTTTTTTCTACAACATTTGAAGGAAACTGAAAAAAAAATTGCATTGTGTGGAATATTTTGAGCGCATAAAAAGTAGGGGGGGAAACAGGGTGGGAAAAAATCTTTGAATTAATTCTATAGGTCTATCCAGCCTTGTGCGCAGGTACATTTAAAACTCTTGTGAAATTAATTATAATCAATAATAGATTGAAAAGTAGAATCAGGCTGAAAAATTCAATGGCGTAGCCGGGATTTGAACCATGGATCTTCCGGTTTCCGTCTCGTTGCTCTAACCAACGGAGCTACCGTGGCGACATGCCGGAACGACATTAAATTCCCCAACTGACTTATATTTTTCCCGGTAAACCACAAAGCACTTACCACATTGTAAGTCACCATTGGGGTATGCCATCCCAAAATTAATTTGAGAGCTTCTTGTGTTTAGGTTTCTACAGATTTAGGAACGGTAGTCCTTGTTTATTTTAACCCTTAACTGTACTGGTGGGGTCTGTGAAACCCCAACCCTCTTGTATTTTTTAATATATCACGAGTTAAATGTCGGAAGTCGTTGGGGCTTTTTGTAATCTTATTGAACATTGTCATTTGACAGTTGGAGAAAGTGCTGTGCATAGTTGCTGCTCAAAGGTGAAATATCAAATGTTTTAACCTTTTGGACCCCACCAGTACTAAGTGTATGCCTTTTTTCTTATTCGCCCGCATATATGGAATGTAGAGATTTGAAATATTTTCCTCGACACTTGCAAGCCATCGAACACAACTTCTTTAACGCAACCTCAATCAAGATCCATAAAAATATAATCCAGATGTGAAATGTCGATGGCGGGCAGTCAGAAAAGCTAAAAATCAGTATGAAAAGTGTGCATTTGTATTTATGCCCAATATGCCCATTTTGTATGAGAAAATTGTTAATATTCTTATCTCACCAGAAATTATATTTTATCATTTTCATAATATTCTGCTTTATAAATAAAATTTGTTGTATTTTACGTTTTATTATTTTTTTTAAATTTGGGATATATAAGACCCCACTAGCATGTTATTGCAACTTGAAAATACCAGCACAGTTAAAGGTTAACCCTATATTTGTATGAATTATTTTGGTACATGTGTCGCTATTCCTCTTATTCCTAAACTGATTTATATATCCCCGTCAAAGGTACCTTAATGGAAGCGATTCGAAAAGCCGTGTTCTTTAAGGCGAAACGAAATGGACTGGCCATCCATTCAAAGCCGAATGTCGCGAGTTTCCAGCGATTGCAGTAAAAAGGAATATTCTTGTGGTAAAAGGATGGGGAGAGCCCACGGAAAATAACCGGTATAATGGCATGCTTCGATGATGTTTGACTTCACTTGCATGGATTTTACAACTGTATTGAAATTACCTATTTATTATTTTTACTATATAAAATAGCTACAAATATCTTATTTTATTGTTAAATGTTAGTGTAATATGAGATCGAGCGAAATGGCTCACATTCGGTAGGCCCAGGGTTCAATTTCCGTCGGACCGGCCACTAACCATGGGTTTTTTCGTGGTTTCCCCGGGTCGGTAGGCGAATGCTGGGGGTGATTCCTCTTCTACCACGAATTTCCTGCCCATCATATCCTCTCATTCTGTTTGAGGGTTGTAGGACCGGCGACGCGGTTGGTATGTTGCGGCAAGAAGGTGGAATCTCCGCTTTGGAAAGATCTCTCCCTGGCGTTTGGCAGGGCTCTTGAGGCACTCTATCACCTGGGATCCCCAGGTTGCGGGTGGCTTAGGTAGGACTAGCCGGCGTCAGTAATGGTGTCATTGGAATCGTTAGGGAACCCATCCTTACTAGCGCATATCGTCGTCTGGATTTGGTCGTCCTTCCAGAGGTCACGTTGGAAGTAGAAAGGATCCACTCTGGTCTACGTGCGCTGCTGTGCTCCAGTTATCGGATGCCCTCCTAACTTCTAGTATAGTATGAAAATAACAAGTGCTATTCAAATATTGTGACACAGCGGCTATGGGCAAGTTATCGTGAGGTCGGCGCCGGGCGGTCCGAGTAAACAGCGATAACACCGGGCTCACCATCGGCAGATAACTATAACCTTCTGAAAGCTTGTTCTTCCCCTCTTTCAAAATGTGTGTCAAAATAGTTCTAGAACGTTAAAGATCCTTGTGGAAAGATATTGCTGACTATACAAGCGAGCGCTCTCGCGAGAGGCAGTCAAAGTGTGAGTCGAGTTGCGTCGGTCAGTCAGTGAGTTGGTAGCGACTGTTGTGACGTGCAGCCAGTGATATTACGGAGCGACGGGTTTTTGGGGGTCTTGTGGTCGACTCCCGAGTGAAGTGAACTGTCCGGCGTGAAGAGGCTACGTCACGAAGAAGGTTGAAGCGACGGAAAATTGAACTAGTGAACGAAGTCAACTCCCAGTGAAATTGAACTCGAGAAAAACTAAATAGTGACAGTTGAAAAACAGGACAAAATCTTGTTGCCATTTTAAATTAAATTGAGTTTTATTTATGGACGCTCTTTAACTGTTGCGGTCCTTAGCGCCCCATTCTATATTGGGCGTGAAAGACCGGAAAGTTTGCTCAGAGGCCTCTTTATCAGGTTTGAGGTTCTTTTACGTGCCGTGAATCTACGACACGGGACCACCGGCTTTATTTCCCTTTCGAAGGAAGCCATGCTAAGGATTTTTACCCCCGAAAAAATCCGTCGCCCTCCGCCGGGTTTGAACCCGCGACCTCGGGAACTAGAGGCTAACATGGTAACCACTACCCACGGAGGACGACATTGTTGCCATTGTGCACGGTTAAAGAGAATTGTTGAGAGGAATGTACTGGTCCATAGAGAAGACGTACATTGTATGTTCACTATACTTAGGACTGATGTAAATGAAGCAGTGTAGGTTAATAACAGCTGGCTAACGAGTTGGCAAGCTCGTATTTCTGAGGATAGTGATCCCAGTTTCCTGCTTGGCAGACCGACTTCAAAGTCTCCTCACCTGATGCCACTCTTGCACCCGCCAAAACTTAAAAATAATTTGGCTCACAACTTTCACTCAGGACTTTGACCCATAGCCCACTCTCATACCAGAAAGGACATTTAACCATCTCAAGACAAGAAAAGTCTTTTATACGGGCCCTAAACCAAGAAAGGGACATTTGGCATCGCCACATGGTGTTTTTCCAAACCTTGAACTCGCCATTCACCTGTTTGTCTTCGTTTTGGGAAGCTGTTTATAGATTCCTTTATTTTGTCTACTACGCGGGCTTCAGAAAAACGTGGATGCGATAAAATTGTTGTGCTACTGTTGCAGCATTTTCACTTTCTCTACCCCTTGGCGTAAATTACAGTATCTATCTAAAAATTTAAATATGTTGTGAGACCAGCTAATTAAAAATGGGTCAAGCAGACACCTATCTTAGCATACACGGAAAAATTTTCGAAAATTACCTCAACAAAACAACAACCCGCATTTAGGAGGGACTGTTGTGTTACAACACAAAATCAAAAGCTACAAAAATTGCTCGAAGTGGCTTCCTCTTGCTTCCTCGATGCAAGCAGTAAGCCTGCGTTCCATGTTCTGCGTACTCTGTTGAAAATTCCTGGTGTGTTTCGTATTTGGTCAAATCCAGTTTGGATACATCCTCTGAAAATATCAACATCAGGTACAGGAGTCACATAAACCTAGGACTTCAAATGTCCCCAGACGAAGAAATCCATTGTTTTCAAATCAGGCGATCGAGCAGGCCATGCAATGGATCTCCCTCGACCAATCCATATTTGCGGAAATCGATCATTCAAAAACTTACGAACTATCATACTGAAATGAGCTGGGGCACCATCGTGTAAAAGCCACATTCGTTGGATGAGGTCCAGATGTACATTATAGTTAAGTGTTGCAACTCATTTCTGAGAAACTGGAGATAGGTTTGTCCATTCAGACACGGAGGGAAGGAGTAGGGACCAATAAGGTGATCATGAATGATACCACCCCAAACGTTGAGAGAGAACCTCTGTTAATAGTTGTCCTGTCGTACTTCATTAGGATTTTCAAATGCCCAGTTATGAGTGTTATGAAAATTGAAGATGCCGTCGCGAGTAAACCCAGCCTCATCCGTGAATAAGATACAAGCTAGGAAACTGATGAACACAGCGCACTGCTGTGACATGCGTTGACAGAAACGTCTTCTTGGGTCAAAGTCCGCCTCATTTAATCCTTGCACACGTTGAAGGTGATACGGGTACAGAAGATTTTCATGCAGAATTCTCCAGATAGTCATATGACTAACTCCTTCCCTTACAGCCATACGTCTTGTGCTTTGTGATGGGTCTGCATTCACAGCACAAGAAGTCGTACCGCTCTTGGTCTCCTAACATCCCTAGTACTCCTCTCAAATGCGCCATTCTCTCTCAAGCGTTGGTGCGAATGTCCTTGTACACAGTAACGGCCTGTCTGCATAAAGTTCACGTGCTCGTGCAGCATTGCCGTCTGCACAGTGCATATCGGTCTGTTCACTCTTTGACCTATAACAACGAAACGGTTGATTTTCAGACCCATGTACATATTAACTTTTTTTACTGTTTTGATGTCAGGAACACGTCCCCCAAATATATGACACCAATAAAGATACATCCTGTATAGATATTTCCTGGAAATACATGTTTTGAGATCCCCTGAAACAAAAGCGTTTTATTTGTGTGTTTATGAGCAGCATAACCGAAAAACGAAATATCGAATGAGCACCAATAAATTTGTTATTAAAGTTCAGCATCTTCCATGTATGCGACACGAAGATTTTCAAGAAAGTTCCCCGCTCCAAATTACTCTTACATTATTATTAAAGTACCCATAGTTTTAAGAGATTTGTATGATGAATAAAATGTGTAAAAGTTTCTCCGAATAGCTTGGGAATATCTCTTCATTCGAAATGAACTTTGTAAACTTTTGTAACACTGATAAACCATAAGAGATAAATAAACATGGACATCTCATTAAAATACATACTTTAAATGAAATGCATTTTTATGGCATTAACAATTTCCTAGATATTTCTGGTTATTTGCTTGAATTTTACAATGCTCCTGTAAGTTTTTGAAGTGGTCGTATGGTATTAAAAGCCAGCATATAGTGAGTCACTTTGAAGATTTGTGCAAACTCGATTTATATGAAGTAAATAGAAAAAAAATCTGATGTCTTACACTCACAAGACTTTCTCTACTATTGTACAAACTATTTTTACAAACTCTTATTCTCCATCTATTTCATATTAATCGAGATAAACATTTGCAGAAACGATCTTTTGACGTGCAAAGAGAATTACATTTTACACATAGCGACCAGTTCTAAAAATATTTGACTATCGCTTAACGCGTACTATGTTCCCCTTGTTTTGTATTTGCAAGGGCAATATAGAAATACAGTAGCCTTTAAGCATCGACATATCTCTTAATAGCTGGTTGCTATGTGCAGCACCGTTCTCTTTGCCACAGATTAATACTCTTTGCATATCCAAGACAAAAAAAATTGAATAACCAATTCCCATTTGAGAAAATAAGTATTGAAAAATTTAAGGGAATAACAAGCAATATCTCGAAAATGGTTCACTCCACAAAAAAATGTATATGTCATAAATTGTGTATTTTAACGCGATCTATATTTTTTGTGTAGTAAAATTTTGTCTATCTCTTATGGTTTACCAGTTATGCAAAAGTCGTTCACAATGAAGAATACTTTTGGAGACATTCCCAGAAAATTCGAGATATGCATTTCATTTGTCATGTAAATATCTTAAACATATCATATTTTAATCAAAATCGTTAGAGCGATTTTTGAGAAAATTAAAATTTTCGAAAAATGTTCCATGTAAAGAGTAATCTGGGGTGGGGGGATTTTCTTAAAAGCTTGCGTGTCGCATCTCTGGATGATACTGAACCTAAATACCAAGTTTGGAGTTTATCCGACTGTTCGTTTCTGAGTTATGCTGTTCACAGACACACACACGGACATGTTTCCAAAAATGCTTTTTTTGGATTCAGAGGGTCTCAAAACATGTATTTCCGGTGAAATCTCGGTATCGAATTTTTGGGTGGAATACAATACTTCCCCTAATTACTATACGTAGTAGAGAAAGTAAATAATGTTTTGCAAGAATACTTTGTAGGAGTAAAAGTAAACGATGTTGCCTAGAGAAAGTTATGTATCACAATTTTTTGTACCTCTGTTTACTGAATTAACCCAATGCTCAAAGCCTTCCTAACCAAGCCCAGGAAACGAAACAGCACAACATTCAGAAGTTGTCACGACCGTGTGAGGAAAAGTATATCCGTTTTCATTAGATTTCTATATTTAATCAGAATGGCGTGATATTGCCACGTTGAAGACTGTATTACGCAGTTGGTAAGGAAGTGCCATTTCCTTACTTGCACTGAAATTATGAGGAAATGTATGTCTTTCTTTAACAGTTGCGTAAACAACCATTTCTTCCCTTCTCTTGTTGATACTGGTTCTGCCTTATTATAAATTTACTCACGTTGAATCAAGTATTTGCTATTTGTGGATTACAGTTGTAAACACCAGTATTTCCTGTTTGAGTGAAGTGTTTGGCTTGCTATTGGATGGCTATCCTCAAAACAAACAAGAAACAAATGAGTGTGATATGCGGGTTCAAAACCCACATTTTGAATTATTAAAACTGTATAATTTGGTTCTATTTAACCGTCACAACTGGAGTTACTCTCGTAATGTTATATGCAATATAAGCATACCTCTAACCATCTGTATAGCTTCAGGCAATTGATAGTTTAAGAGTGCCAAGCGGGGGGGAAAATGGCTTTTCTTAAAGTTTAGAATTCGTATTATTTTATTATGAAGAATGCTCCACCGATCCAATTTTTTACTAATTTGTTTCAACATGTTTGTACTGTCTCCTAAAAGTACGACAATGACCATATACTATTTTTAAATATGCTCCAATTTTGAGAAATAAATTATTAACTGGCGAAAAATCAAGAATTTAGGGGAATACAAAAAGTAATAATTTTTCTACAGTAAATTGGGGTTAACATAAAAGATCTGGCATGATTAATTTTTTGTAAACTCATTTACTGTAAAACCTTGATTTAAAAAAATTCGTGTATTACACTCACATGACTTTCTCTACTCTTCTACAAACTTTTTTTTACAAACGCCTATTCTCCATCTACTTCATGTTAATCGAGATAAGCATTTTCAGAAAGTATCTTATTGCTAATTTTCTTGTAGATGCAAGGGGAATATGGTAGCCTTTAAGCGATAGTCAAATGTTTTAAGAGCTAGTTGCTATGTGGAGCATTCCATTCTCTTTGTATGTCCAGGATATAAAAAAAATTAACAAATTCCCATTTGAGAAAAAGTATAAGTATTGGAATATCTCGGAAATGGTTCATTACATAAAAATAATGCATATTACATAAATTGTGGGTTTTAACGAGATGAACATGTTTTGCGTAGAAAAATGTTGTCTATCTCTTACGATTTACCAGTTATGGAAAAGCCATTCAGAAAGAAGAGTGCTTTTGGGGACATTCCCAGAAAATTCAAGATATACATCTTATTTGTCATGAAAATATCTTAAATGTATGATATTTAAAAATCTTTTTTTATTATTATTATTATTCAGGAGGCCACAAAACATATATTTCCGGTGAAACCTCGGTATTGAATTTTGGGGTGGAACGCAATACTTTCCCTACTTACTCTAGGCAGCAGAGAAAGTAAAAATGTATCTGGTGGAGCATTTTTATTAGAACAATGAATTCACAAACATACAAAAAAAAAAAAAAAATCTGATGTGTTACGTTTACAAGATTTTTTCTACTCTCTTTAATTTATCAATGGGCATAAAAATTATTCTTGCGAAAGTTTATTTCTCTATCTGCTTCATTTTAATTGAGATAAGCCTTTACAAAAACAGCTACATTACACATTTCGTTATAGTTACAGAGGGAACAGCGATAGTCAAATGTTTAACAACTGGACGCTATATCCTGGCCTTAAAATTCCATACTGTTTCCATGACATCGCGAGAAACAACTGAATGTCGACAGGACTTTAAAAGAATGACAAAGGATTGAGCAATTCAAACCATTAATAACAGATATGTTCGAAATAGTTGATGGCACGAAAAAAGTTAATTTGATATAAACCGTGTGTTTTAAAGAGATCTACATTTTTTTGGTAGAACGTTTTCGTCTATCACTTAACGTTTACACAACAAGATTATACAAAGTTCCTTCCGAATGAAGTGGACGTCACAGCCTATTCCCAGAAAATACAACATATATATTTTATTTGTAAATATCTTTAGTATGTGGCATATTAATGAACATGTTTAGAGCCTTTTTTAGAAAATCAAACCTTTCTAAAAAATGTTCCCTGTAAAGTCTAGTTTGGGGTGGGGGTATTTTCTTGAAAATCTTCGTGTTGTATCTTTGGAAGATAATGAACCTAAATACCAAGTTTGATATATTTATTCGATTTTTGTTTTTGAGTTACGCTGTTCACAGACACACACACACACACACACACACACACACACACACACACACACATACGAACCTTTTTCTAAAACTACTTCTTTTTTGGGTGAAGGCGCCTAAAAACATGTATTTCCATGAAATCTCAGGTATATAATTTTGGGTGTCATGTAATACCTTTTCTACCTATTATGTGTGTGGTAGAGAAAGTGAAAATGAATATTTAAATAGCCATGCAAGCTGGAATTTTGAAACATGGCGAAAACATTACTGTTTTTGTCTATAATAACTGGAATAAATTTCAACAGGACATTTTAAATACGGTGAATTTTGCATATTTCACAGGTGCACTACCTTAAATAATTAAAAAAATCTGATGTGTTATACTCACATGACTTTCTCTACTCTTGTACAAACTAGTTTTACAAACGCTTATTCTCCATATGCTTCATGTTAATCGAGATGTTAATCTTATTGGTAATTTTCTTGTAGATGTAAGGGGAATTGGTAGGCTTTAAGCGATAGTCAAATATTTTAAGAGCTGGTTGCTATGTGGAGTATTCCATTCTCTTTGCATTACCGGGACAAAAAAAATGAATAACGAATTTGAGAAAAAGTATAAGTATTGGAAAATTTAAAGGAATAACAAGCAATATCTCGAAAATGGTTCACTCAACAAAAAAAAGTATATGACATAAATTGTGTATTTTAACGCGATCTACATTTCTTCTATAGTAAAATTTTGTCTATCTCTTATGGTTTACCAGTTATGCAAAAGTCGTTCACATGAAGAATGCTTATGGAGGCATTCCCAGAAAATTCGAGATATACATTTCATTTGTAATGAAAGTATATTAAACATATGATATTTTAATCAAAATCGTTAGAGCCATTTTTGAGAAAATTAAAATGTTCGAAAAATGTTCCATGTAAAGGGTAATCTGGGGTGGGGGGATTTTCTTGAAAACCTTCGTGTCGCATCTCTGGAAGATACTGAACCTAAATACCAAGTTTGGTGTTTATCCGACTGTTCGTTTCTGAGTTATGCTGTTCACAGACACATACAAGGACTTTTCTTAAGAGCTTTTTTTTTGGGATTCAGGGGTCCTCAAAGCATGTATTTCCGGTGAAATCTCGGTATCGAATTTTTGGGTGGAATACAATACTTCCCCTACTTACTATACGTGGTAGAGAAAGTAAAAAAAGAAAGGCTGAAATTCATTGGTATGCATAGTCATATACTATTATTTTCATAATATTAAAATACCTCTGCATAGGATTGTTTATTGTTTACTTTTATTAGATGTCACCAAGTTTTATTTCTAGGGTTAAGTAGTTTCAGAGAAAAAGTGCGCTAAAAATGTTTGAAATGTCTAATCTATCAAGTACAAATGTTAGGACACAATATGGCTACATCTCCAATAAAAACAGCAGAAAACTGAGGCCAGGTGGGAGATGGAACTGCGAACTTGATCAGGTCGTGTGACATGTAAACAAAAGCGATGTCTGCTAACTGTTAGGGTTATTAACTTGGCGGCCTCGTGTCAGCATCATCGCATATTCATAACTGGTCCAGGAGATAACGTCACAATTTATTTACATCTCAAGTGTTTTAACGGACTGGCGCCGGTCGGCGCTATCTTATGAGGAACTCTTACCGGAAGTGACCTATCACCATCTTTACTCTCACGTTTCAATCATGCGGAAGCAAATGAAGCTTTTAATGAAGAAAACCTTCAAAATGACTCCTCCCAAAATTTGATGTGCATACAACGGTTGGTTGTGTTTAGTGTTCCGCACTGTGCTGCTTTTGTGTGGCGAATACATGGACCTCCTGTGTAAACAGTAGTGCTGTCTATCCACCTCATGCGGCATTGCCAACTAGTGTTGGCCAAAAGTCGCTAAATCAAAATAGTTACCGTATTTAACTGAAAAGTATTTGTACAGAGTGAGCCAAAAGACTCCGAACCGCCTGCGCGGCTTTTTTCCTGTCCGCGTCCACGGCGTTTGTTGCCGTCTGCCGCAATCATAGAGTGGCGCGGATGAAACCATACATTTTTAAAACTACTTTTAAAGGCTTTACTTACCAACTTTACGAAAGGAGATGCGGAAACTGGCCACCGTCGTTGTCCATACATTTTTGGCACCTCTTTAGGAAGCTATCCATCACTCGCCGTAGTTCACGTTGAGAAATTTCCTGGCGGATATTTTGTTTTAATTCTTCCAGGGCGTGTGGGTTTGTCTTGTACACTTTATGCTTTAAGTTACCCCGGAGGGGTATTTCATGAACAATATTATACCGACTGCGTGGTGTTTCTCCACTGGGCGTGTGGAAACATGATAAGGCACTGCTGCTATAAACAAAGTCACGCTGCTGTGCAGTGTGAAGTGCAGTACTGACTTGACGGTGATGTGATGTAGTTCAGTTATTGCGAGTTATTTATTATTTTGTCCTGTACTTAGTCACAAAGTATATTATGGGTCAGTATATGTTTTCTACTGCACAGCTTGTATTTATTTATGATTCGTATGTGTTAACTCGGTCAGCTCGCCAAGTGAAAGTACGATTTGCAGAAAGATTTCCAGGTAAAAGTTCCAAGCCGTACAACAATCCATGAACTTTACAGTAAATTTCAGGCCGCAGGAAGTGTTCAGGCTAAGAAATCTAAAAGACGGCGTTCGGTTCTTACCGAAGAAACATTAGACGACATCCGTCATCGTTTGGAAAATTCCCCCCAAAAATTCTATGATGGATAGTTTCCTAAAGAGGTGCCAAAAATGTATGGACAACGACGGTGGCCAGTTTCAGCATCTCCTTTCATAAATTTGGTAAGCAAAGCCTTTAAAAGTAGTTTTAAAAATGTTGTATGTTTTCATCCGCGCCTTTCTATGATGGCAGCAGACGGCAACGAGCGCCGAGGATGCGGACAGGAAAAACACCGCGCATGCGGTTCGGAGACTTTTGGCTCACCCTGTATAATCTACACTAATATTACAAAGAGAGAAAAGGTGTGCGTGCGCATTGGCATGTGTGTAGGGTAATCCCAAAAGCCATCCAAGCGATTTTGCTAATTATTTCGCCATTGAAAAGCCCAGTTCGTACTGACGGACATCTAATTTCATTTCATAAATTACTAAAAGATTTAAAAGGATTTTCAAAGCCCTTGTGCTTCAATACGAAAATCAGTGAACCAATGTTTTATATTTACAGATTATTTTTCTCGGTGGTCGCAGACTGTCTTTTCCAAAAAGATTAACTTGGTGGCCTGGGAGTGCGGAATCTGAATTCGTTGTATATGTTAATGGTTTCTATATTATGTGAAAATTGTGTAGCTTTTATCTTATTAAATAACATAGGGACCAAAAAACGGAACAAATATTTAAAATTTAACCTACTATAATTATCTAAAAAATCTGATGATACATTCACATAACTTTCCCTACGCTTTATCTTTATTAGTGAGTATACAAACCATTCTTACTAAATCTTATTTTGCTATCTACTACATTTTAATTCAAATAAACTTTTGCAGGAATATCTACATTGCTCATTTTGTTATAGGTACAAAGGAACAGCGATAGTCAAACATTTACAACTGGACGCTATTAAGTTGCCTTAAGATTCCATACTGTTACCATGACATCGCGAGAAACAACTGAAATCCGATGGGACTTGAAAAAGAATGACAAACACTGAACATTCCGAACCTTTAATAACGGATAACACAGAAGTGGCTTATGCTGCGAAAAAACTTATTTTAAATAAATTGTGTGTTTCACAGAGATCTACATTTTTTGTGTGGTACAATTTCGTCTATTGCTTAGCGTTTACTAGTTATACAAGATTCTACGAAATTCCTTTCGAATGAGGAGGACTTCACAGGTTGTTCATAGAACATTCAAGATATACATTTTGTTTGTCACGTTAAATATCTTTCATATATGGCATTTTAGTCAAAATCGTTGGTTCCATTTTTTAGAAAATAAAAATTTTCGAAAAATGTTTCATGTAAAAGGAAGTTGGGGTGGGGGAGCTTCTTAAAAATCTTCGTGTCGCATCGTTGGAAGATACTAAACTCCTATAAGAAGTTTGGTATTTATCCGACTTTTCGTTTTTGAGTTATGGTTTTTAAAGACACGCACGCACACACACACACACACGCGCGCGCGCGCACATGTACCTTTTTCTAAAAATGCTTTTTTTTTTTGGATTCAGGTGGCCTCTAAACATGTATTTCTGGTGAAATCACGGTATCGAATTTTTGGGTGGAATTTAATACTTCCCCTACTTACTATACGTAGAGAAAGTAAGTAAGTTTTTTTGGCAATTGTTTGTAGGAGAGTAGGTAAAGAAAGTCACGCGAATGTAAGTCACCAGAGTTTTTATCATACACTACGTGATCAAAAGTATCCGGACACCTGGCTGAAAGTGACGTACAAGTTCGTGGCGCCCTCCAGCGGTAATGCTGGAAGTAAATATGGTGTTGGCCTTGATGACAGCGTTCACTCTCGCAGGCATACTTTCAATCAGGTGTTGGAAGGTTTCTTGGGGAATGGCAGCCCATTCTTCACGGAGTGCGGAACTGAGGAGAGGTATCGATGTAGATCGGTGAGGCCTGGCACGAAGTCGGCGTTCCAAAACATCCCAAAGGTGTTCTATAGGATTCAAGTCAGGACTCTGTGCAGGCCAGTCCATTACAGGGATGTTATTGTCGTGTAACCACTCCGCTACAGCCCGTGCAGTATGAACAGATGCTCGATCGTGTTGAAAGATGCAATCGCCATCCCCGAATTGCTCTTCAACAGTGGGAAGCAAGAAGGTGCTTAAAATATCAATGTAGATCTGCGCTGTGATCGTGCCATGCAAAACAACAAGGGGATGCAAGCCCCCTCCAGGAAAAACACGACCACATCATAACACTACCACCTCCGAATTTCACTTTTGGCACTACACACGCTGGCAGATGACGTTCACCGGGCATTCGCCATACCCACACCCTGCCATCGGATCGCCACATAGTGCACCGTGATTCGTCACTGCACACAACGTTTTGCCACTGTTCAATCGTGTAATGTTGACGCTCCTTACACCAAGGGAGGTGTCGTTTGGTATTTTCCTGTGTGATGTGTGGCTTATGAGCAGCCGCTCGACCATGGAATCCAAGGTTTCTCACCTCACGCCTAACTGTCATAGTAGCTACTTGGAGTGGATCCTGATGCAGTTTGGAATTCCTGTGTGATGGTCTGGATAGATGTCTGCCTATTACTCTTTACGACCCTCTTCATATGTCGGCGGTCTCTGTCAGTCAACAGACGAGGTCGGCCTGTACGCTTTTGTGCTGTACATGTCCCTTCACGTTTCCACTTCACTATCACAGTGGACCTTGGGATGTTTAGGAGTGTGGAAATCTCGCGTACAGACTTCTGACACAAGTGACACCCAATCACCTGACCACGTTCGAAGTCCGGGAGTTCCACGTAGCGTCCCATTCTGCTGTTTCACGATGTCTAATGACTACTGATGTCGCGGATAATGAGTACCAGGCAGTAGGTGGCAGCACAATGCACCTAAGATGAAAAACGTATGTTTGTGGGGGTGTCCGAATACTTTTCATCACATAGTGTAGCTTCAGAGCACATACTTAAAAAATAAAATGCTACAAACATTTCATAAGGTACCAAATGTCCATTGGTATCTTTTAAAAAAAATCACCATGTATGGGGTATTTAAAAAACTGCATAAAAATCCATAAAAATATAAACGTTTAACACCTCAAGTGCTAATACGTACATAAATTTGGCGAGATTTGTACAGAATGTTTTTAGGAAAATTACTAGGCATCGTGCAACATTTGAAGACTACAGCTCAAAATCCACGAGAAACCACCTTATAGCCCAACTCTGTGGCGTGTCTGCCTCACATTCAAGATTATCTTGATAAGGTTTATCAGGGGCTTATCCTGAGAAAGGGAATGTCGGGTAACTGTAAGCTCTAGGGACCCCGGGCCCATTTGAGCACGATTTCAACCATTTCGTTCACTCACGTACGATGTGACCACGTGGTCATATCGCTTTCTATCAGGTGAATGCTACGTCACATGGATTTAATTTAACTGGGGTTTATGCAAGTTAATATTATTTTCAGTCTTAGTTTTCCTCAACTAACATATTGTGTATTTTTCTAAAAACTATTAAAGGTAGCTCAATGAAAATGTCTACATTGCTTACTCTGACATTAATAAAGATTTATGCTATACGAAATTAAAATATTATTTTGCAGTGAAAAAATATTACCTGATTTATCAACATTTTCAAAAGTTTACAGTAACTTTAACATGAAATGCAGACAAATTCATACAGCTTAGCTTTTTCCATCTGCATAGAGCAAATATATAGGTTTACAGTTGAAATGCATAACTGATTTTCCAGCAAAAGGTACATTAATAATTAAGATAATTTTCTAATGTGAAAATGGAGGGGGCGAAAGTTTTTGTATTTCAATCAATCTCCTGTGTCACCTTATGAGGGGCATAAGAGCATTCACCAAGTATTTCTTTCGGACCCTATTTCTTGCCAACTTCTTTACTTCATTCCATTTTTCCCTTTTTATTTTCTCTACTACGTATAGTAAGGGAAGCATTGCATTTCACCCAAAAATTTGATAGTGAGATTTTACCGGAAATACGTGTTTTGAGGCCCCGAATAACAAAAAATCATTTTAGAAAAAGGTCCGTGTGTGTGTGTATGTGTGTGTGTGTGTGTGAGAGAGAGAGAGAGAGAGAGAGAGAGAGAACAGCATAACTCAAAAACGAAAAGTCGGATAAATACCAAACTTGGTATTTTGATTCAGCATCTTTAAAAGATGCGACACGAAGATTTGCAAAAAAATCCTCCACCGCATACTACCCTTTACATGGAATTTTGTTCGAACATTTTGATTCTCTGAAAAATGGCTTTAACAATTTTGATTAAAATAACATATGTTTAAGATATTTTTATGGTAAATGAACTGTATATCTTGGATTTTCTGGGAATGTCCCCAAAAGTGCTCTTTATTCTGAGTGACTTTTGCATAACTGGAAAACCATAAGAGATACACAAAATTTTACTACGCAAAAAAATGTAGAGCTGGTTAAAACACACAATTTATGTGATATACATTTTGTTTTGTGGAGTGAGCCATTTTCGAGAGATTCCTTGTTATTTGTTTCTTATGGCCTTCCAAACGGAATTTCATTTGTTTAGTAAATATGGCATGGCAGATAAAAATTATTTTGCATGCACTTGTAATTGTCATACGTTCTTCAGTCTGACAACAGCAACTCGTCGGCAGCACTAACAGTATAGAGATATCGAGATGGCAAACCTAAGCGCCACCGGTATACTGACTGTTAGCTGGAGATTTGGATGCAGGTCACTGACCGATAAGGAAGCGCAGTGGTCATGCAGTTTTCACCTCATTGTACAGCCACGTCATGGGTTTCCCTGCCTAAGGACATCAAGTTGCATCATCCAAATCGTGCAGCGTTTATGACGTCTGCTTGAAAAGGTAATACCGTTTCCTGCACGCTTATTATCTCCACGTTTAGCGAGAAAAAAAAAACATATAGCACTCGTAACCCCATTTCTGGAATATATCGTGTTAACACAAGCGTAATGCTATTGACAATAATTGTTCGTGATTCTCCTGCCGGACGGTGAGTCATCTTCTAACATCCACGTCAGGTATTAGAAGCGAAGCCCTAAAAGGTTGCACCAGTTACTTCCCTTACGCAAGCCAGAGGAAATATTGCAGAAATTCGATAAGGCAGTTTCACCAGAAATAATTCCTAGAACTCCATTCTTCGAGTATACTTAAGTATTGAACAAACTGAAGTAAGATCGTAAATCTATGCGAAATGTTAATTTTTTTTATTGAAATATCTTTCCTGTAATTGTGTTAATGTTTACTACGGCCAAACTCCACAGTTCTGCTCGCGTTAATGCTCCAAGGAGGGGAACATCTAGATATACTTTCTCCGCCACGTAAATACGAGGGCAGTCCCAGAAGTACCCGACCTGACGTATATATAGCGGTTGTTGTTTCAAACAAATAACTATGGTAGAAAGTACCACCCTTATAAAGCGACGAAGTTTGACGATGCTACGTTGTTTAATAATTGTATGGCAGCCATTAATAGTGAACTCTCTCAGCGAATTTGTAAACATGGATAAAACTGCCCATTGTTATGTGATACAATACTTTCATTTGAAAGGTCTTAGTCCAACTAATGTTAAAGCTGAGCTAGATTCTACTCTGAGGGAGTCTGCTCCTTCGTTTACAACAGTAAAATATTGGGTGGCAGAGTTTAAGCAAGGCCGCACGAGCTGCCAAGACGAACATCGCAGTGGTCGACCAAATGAGGTGACCACGCCAGAAATTGTGAGGAAAATCCGCAAAATGGTATTGGATGATCGTCGAGTGAGTGCACGAGCTAGCATACATCGTAGGCATTTCAAAAAGTGCTGTACATCGCATGCTAACTGAACATTTAGACATGAGGAAACTGTGCGCAAGATGGGTGTCGCGTTTACTCACAATGGAACAAAAGCGGCATCATGAGGACGTTTCAGTCCAGTGTTTGACGTTTTTTCACTGCAATAAAGCCGAGTTTTTGCGTCGATTCGTAACCATGGATGAAACATGGGTCCATCACTTCACACCTGAGACGAAGGAACAGTAAAACAGTGGATTGAAAGGGGAGAATCGGCTCCAAAAAAGGCGAAGACAGTTCCATCTGCAGGCAAGGTCATGGCGTCAGTTTTTTGGGATGCGCCGGGATAATTTTCATTGATTATCTTCAAAAAGGAAAAGCAATCAATGGCGAGTATTATGCAAACTTATTGCAGCGTTTGAATGATGAAATCAAGCAAAAACGGTCGCATTTAGCGAAAAAGAATTTTTTTCTTCAAGATAATGCACCAGTTCACACATCGATTGTCGCCATGGCCAAAATCAATGAATTAAAGTTCGAATTGCTTCCTCATGCACCCTATTCGCCAGACTTAACCCCCTCTGGTTATTTTCTGGTTCCAGAGTTGAAGAAATGGCTTGGTGGTAAAAGATTTGCCAACAGTGAAGAGGTGGAGTCTGCAGTTGATGGCTATTTTGCAGAACTTGATGGTTCTCACTATAAACAGGGTGTCGAAGCTATTGAACATCGCAGGGAAAAGTGCAACGAGCTGAAAGGAGACTATGTAGAGAAATAAATATGTTTTTTTTTTTTGTTAGATCGGGTACTTCTGGGAATCCCTCGTATATCTTAACATAGCATAAGCATAACGTATAAGTGAGTAGGTAAACGAATATATTGCGTACATGGAGACCGGAGAAAATGTGACGTATTAATGAGAAAACGTATAACCGAAAAATGTATAATTGAGCTAAATATTTTAACGTATATGTGCAAAAAACGTATAACTGAATAACGTATAAATTAGGATCAAATGTATATTTGAATATAGACTGTCGCCCCAGCCTTCTATGTGCCTGCGTGCCCTAAAGCCACTTGTACACGATCAAATTTTTGCCAAATTCAATACTTTACAAGACTTTTCAAGAGTTGTCACAACTTTACAACTTTTCTTGTCAAATTGCTTCCAGTACTTTTAAACTCTTTGAAAGTCTTGAAAACAAATAAGGACATGATCTAAACGATCAAAGATTTGACAATGATTTGATGGCTTTAGCCAATGAAATGCGAGTATATACAGTGCGTCATGAAATCTGCAGCATGGCGGAAGGCGAAAAGTAAACGAAAATGGCTACCGGCTAAGACAATGGTTATACATTAGCTGGTCATGTGCGTATGTCTAGGACTCTGTGGATTACCACAAGATGAAGGCGGTTATGAAGAAATAATTGCCTGGCAGATTTCCAAACTAAGTATGCATTAATGCAATGATATATAGTGTGGTTAACCATCAGTTGGTGTTATTTCCATTATATTCCACAATTTAATGTGATTTCATTGGGTATAATACGTGAAAGTGCTACATAATATTGTTATAGAACAGTATTTCAATGCAAACTGTTATACCGTGACGCAAATATAAATTGCTTTGTGCGTGATAAATGATTTATTAATGTGTTCTGAAGGGTTTCAGTTTGAAGAAAGACAACTCGTAAATACACATTTATGACATTGTCAAGTTTTGTCCAATCTTGACACATATTGAAAAATGTTTGACAATTTTTCTTGTAAACTCTTGAATTGGAAAAAAATTTGAGCGTGTACAAGGGTCTTGACAGCCCCAAAGGAATCGAACTAAGAGACCCAGTAACTGCACGTCCAGAATGCTTCAATTCAACGTAAGAAGTGATAATGCCATTGATTACGTCCACATTCTGCACTGCAATTCAAATTCAAAGCAGCAACAGTTGTGACGGGTTGAGATGGGGTGACCGACAAGGGATGTAAAGAATACGACTTTAACGAGGGTGAGGTAGGGAGCTTATTCTTTGTATGAGGATAAGAAAGATCTGGAACAGGGGTGCATGGAATGCAACAAACACCTGATGAATGATGATGATGCAATAACCAAGAACTACTTTGCCGTGCAAGTCTGAGCTTGTTTCGTCTTTTAAACTCCCTAAACTTTGCTTAGAGTCGGTTTCATCAACCGATGTTAAACTGCTGTACAAATGATAATAATCCTGGTTTTATAGTTTATTTTGAATTAGGAGCACTGAAGACAAACACTGTTAAATTACAAAAAAACGTGATATCGGCTAAAGCGATTCTGTTTCTTTTTGAGCAAGTTAAGAAAATATTGTTCGAGTCTTTCCATACTCAAGTAAAAAAAATCTGATGTGTTACACTCACATGACTTTCTCTACTCTTGTACAAACTGTTTTTACAAACGCTTATTCCCCATATGCTTCATGTTAATCGAGATGTTAATCTTATTGCTAATTTTCTTGTAGATGCAAGGGGAATTGGTAGGTTTTAAGCGATAGTCAAATATTTTAAGAGCTGGTTGCTATGTGGAGTATTCCATTCTCTTTGCATTATCAGAACAAAAAAAATGAATAACGAATTCCCATTTGAGAAAAAGTATAATTATTGGAAAATTTAAGGGAATAACAAGCAATATCTTGAAAATGGTTCACTCAACAAAAAAAATGTATGACATAAATTGTGTATTTTAACGCGATCTACATTTCTTTTGTAGTAAAATTTTGTCTATCTCTTATGGTTTACCAGTTATGCAAAAGTCGTTCATAATGAAGAATGCTTTTGGAGGCATTCCCAGAAAATTCGAGATATACATTTCATTTGTAATGAAAGTATATTAAACATATGATATTTTAATCAAAATCGTTAGAACCATTTTTCAGAAAATTAAAATATTCGAAAAATGTTCCATGTAAAGGGTAATCTGGGGTGGGGGGATTTTCTTGAAAACCTTCGTGTCGCATCTCTGGAAGATACTGAACCTAAATACCAAGTTTGGTGTTTATCCGACTGTTCGTTTCTGAGTTATGATATTCACAGATACACACACACACACACACACACACACACACACACACACACACACACACACGGACATGTTTCCAAAAATGCTTTTTTTTTTTAGATTCAGGTGCCTTATAACATGTATTTCCGGTGAAATCTCGATATCGAATTTTTGGGTGGAGTGTAACACTTGCTCTACTTACTATACGTAGTAGAAAAAGTAAAAAAAAGAAGATTTCACATAAATTCTATGGTTTAACGACAACTACTTTTTTGTGTAGTAATATTTTGTCTATCTCTTGCGGTTTACCAGTTATGCAAAATTCATTCAGAATGAAGATGACTTCAGAGTACGGATGGCCAGGAAATAATGTAAAGGTTACTAAAATAACGAATAAAAGTAACTAGTTACCCAATAACAGATATCAAAGTAACGAGTTCAAAGTAACTGGTTACCAAGGTAAGGTACACAACTAGTTATTGTGTTAACGGTTACTGAACCTGGCTAACATCATTCACTGCATATGCACAGCATTTATATCGCTTATCTGGGATTTAATTACCTCAACCAAGGCCGTCTCTTCGTTTGCAACTTGAGTCTTCCTCGCGCGGAGTTGCAAGTACGTATTTGTTTATTATAGCGCAGTGCTTATCGCTTCGAATATAGGTCACAGGCCACGGATGACAGGTCAGTCAGCACTGTGACAGTTATAACCGTTAGTCGAAAATAACTGTTTGTCACACCCCTACTTCAGAGGATATTCCCAGAAAATTCAAGGTACACATTTCATTGTCAGGAAAACTATCTTAAACGTGCGGAATTTTAATCAAACTCTTAAGAGCCATTTTTGAGAAAATAAAAAATTCGAAAAATCTTCATGTAAAGGATAGTTTGGGGTGGAGGAATTTTCTTGGAAATCTTTGTGTTACGTGCTTGGAAGATCGTGAACTTAAATATACCAAGTTTGGTGTTTAACCAGCTTTTCGTCTTTGAATTATGCTGTTCACAGTCACACACACACATACACACCTTTTTCTAAAAATTTAATGTGATACATTCACATCACTTTCTCTACCCTCTATCTTTATTAGTGAGTATACAAACTATTCTTATTAAAGCTAATTTATTTTTCTATCACGTTTTAATCCAAATAAACATTTGCAGAAATAGCTACATTATACATTTCGTTATAGATACAAAGAGAATAGCGATAGTCAAATGTTTAAGAACTGGACGCTATGTGATGGCCTTAAAACCCCATACTGTTTCCATAACATCACGAGAAACAACTGAATGTTGATAGGACTTGAGAGTAACCAGGTAACGAATAATTCCAACCTTTAATAACGAATAGCTCAGAAATGACTTATGCCACAAAAAAGTTTGTTTTAAATAAACCGTGTGTTTTAATGGGATCTACGGTTTTTGTGTAGTACGTTTTCGCCTATAGGTTAACGTTTACCAGTTATATAAGATTATACAAAATTTCTTTTCAGAATGAAAAGAGGACTTCGCAGGCTATATATATAATTTGTCATTCAAATACCTTAAACATGTGGAATTTTGTTTAAAATCGTTAGAGGACCTCAAAATATATATTTCCGGTGAAATCTCGGTATCGAATTTTTTATGAAATACAACACTTCCTTAATGTGCTGTAAATATGTAGTAGAGAAAGTAATATCGTAAGATGTGGGCAGAGAAATTTGAATGAATGTAACACGTACGATTTGTTTTTCGTAGGGTTTCAAAACGGGTATTTTCGTTGAGATCATGGTATCCAGTTTTCAGTGGAATGCAATATTACCTCTACCTTAGGTAAAGTATAAAGCAAAATTATGAGATATTTATCGTTAGAGTAATGATTGTAAGTGTAAACATACAGTTTTATGTATACGAGTATCATACAAAAGGGTTTAGTGCGTGCGCTATGAAATATTGTGCAGTTTTGTGGAAGGTTTGTTGTACCAGGGAGGAAGTGCTTGTCAGCGACCGGCCGTTACTATAATCTATCTACCAAACGGTTCAATAGAACCTTTACCTTCCCCACCAAATTATTTCTGGTCCCAGTTCCTTTGTGCAGAGAAATGACTCACGCTGGTAGCTGGGGGGAGGCAGCTCTTTCATCGCCCGGAGCTAGCAAGGGGAGCGTCAGTAACCTAGCAACAATTAATGTGTATACGTGTATGGTACTACATAGAACAAAGAAAACGTTGCAGAAACTTTTAAAAATTGTAAAAAAATAACGTGTTTAAAAACCATTTATTTAATATTATCTCTTAATTTGAGCAATTGCTCCGTAGAAGTTGCATTCCACCCAAAAATACCATACGATATTCACCGGAAATACGCGTTTTAAGTCGCCCTCGATCCTTTTTACTTTCTCTACTACATATAGTAAGTAGGGGAAGTATTGTATTCCACTCAAAAATTCGATACCGAGATTTCACCGGAAATATATGTTTTGAGACCCCCTGAATCCAAAAAAAAGCATTTTTGGAAACATATCTGTGTGTGTGTGTGTGTGTGTGTGTCTGTGTCTGTGAACAGCATAACTCAGAAACGAACAGTCGGATAAACACCAAACTTGGTATTTAGGTTCAGTATCTTCCAGAGATGCGACACGAAGGTTTTCAAGAAAATCCCCCCCACCGCAGATTACCCTTTACATGGAACATTTTTCGAAAATTTTAATCTTCTCAAAAATGGCTCTAACGATTTTGAATAAAATACCAAAAGTTTAAAACATTTTTATGGCAAATGAATTGTATATCTCGAATTTTCTGGGAATGTCTCCAAAAGTATTCTTCATTGTGAACGACTTTTGCATAAGTGATAAACCATAAGAGATAGACAAAGTTTTACTACACAAAAATTGCAGATCGCGTTAAAATACGCAATTTATGTCATATACCTTTTTTTTTGTGGAGTGAACCATTTTCGAGATATTGCTTGTTATTCCGTTAAAGTTTTCAATACTTATACTTTTTCTCAAATGGGAATTCGTTAGTCATTTTTTTTTTGGTCCTGGTAATACAAAGAGAATGGAATACTCCACATAGCAACCAGCTCTTAAACTATTTGACTGTCGCTTAAAGCCTACCAATTCCCCTTGCATCTACAAGAGAATTAGCAATAAGATTAGCATCTCGATTAACATGAAGCATATGGAGAATAAGCGTTTGTAAAAATAATTTGTACAAGAGTAGAGAAAGGCATGTGAGTGTAATCAGATTGTTTTCAAAGCAGTGTTAAGTACCAGTACTCTGCTTTTTTTTTAGTTTGAATTATGAACACCAGTGCTGGAATGTATATAAGTACTGTAGTGTAGGTATTGTGTTTCTTATATTAAACACATAATTAAAGTAATTACCAAAAAAAGTTTGAGTTCCATAGGAAAATTCACTTTTTATTTACGATTATTTTAGCTTCTCTGTTTGACAACATATATGTAGCTGACGTTAAATACAGGGTGAGCCAAAAACTACGAACCAGCTGCACGGTGTTTTTCCTGTCCGCGCCCTCGGCGCTCGCTGCCGTCTGCCTCTTTAAAAGTAGTTTTAAAAATGTTGTATGCTTTCATCCGCGCCTTTCTATGATGGCGGCAGACGGCAACGAGCGCCGAGGACGCGGACAGGAAAAACACCCCGCAGCTGGTTGGTAGTCTTTTGGCTTTCCCTGTAGTGTGTGTGTGTGTGTGTGTGTGTGTGTGTGTGTGTGTGTGTGTGTGTGTGTAAAACGAATATATCTGTATTTGTCAATGGCAGAGAAAGTGTGTTAACACCTTCATTTGTTAAAACTTTAAAATCAGCAGAAAGCCTTGCTTATTGACTTGTTATTTTTGCAGATATTTATAGAAGGGATCAGAGAAGATTAATGTTTTCAGTGCTGTAATAATTGTAAAACGTAGATTCCATTGAGGGATAAACTTGTTTACATGTTTAATAACTGGGTCAGGTTGGTCCATGGAAGTAAACAACAACATCGACAACGTTTGTTTTTTATCTCACGCCCTTCACTCTTATCATTTTTCTGTAACATTGTTTTCTTGCGTTTAAACTCCAACGGTTCATGACTCCCCCCCCCCTTCCATATCTATTGACCTCTGGTTATCGTTCAGTTCACATCGGAGCTAATTTTTTTGCACTCTCCTGTGAGGAATTACTTCTCGCGTGTAGTTCGTGGTAATAGACAGGTTGATATCTGTTAAAAGTTCATTATAAATTAACATTAAATTAAAATGTTCGAAACCTGTATTATCCATTATTTACTTCTGTTACGTTTTAAAGGATTCTCTACGCCCAGTTTTTAAAATGTATTTGTTTTAAGTCGCTTTAACTCACAAAGGTCTGTTCGCGACTCTTCATTAATACAGTGGTGGTTGAACATGAATAGATTCCTAGGAGTATGCATGCATAATATCATTTGTTAATAAACAGTTAAGGTTTTTCTTATGTAATCAGTGCAATTAAAGAACTGGGGTAGAGTGGCAAGTAAGGGAAATGTTATGGAAAGGGTATTGAAATTCTTGTATAGAATATTGAACTTGGAAGAAAGGAATTTGCTGAAACAGTGCCTAATATATCAAGAGAAAAGTCTAGAGAACAAGGGATGGGTAGTCTGTCTCAGAAATAATTTGGAGAGTAGTGGGCTAGGGGAAATGTGGAGAAGTAGAGAGAATAATGTGAATATCTTTTGGAAATCGGTAAGAAAAAGATTTGAAGATATAGAAGTACAAAAATATTTAGTGTGATAGCTGATCAGAGATCATTAGTTTTTTATATACCAATGAAAGTTTCATGGGGAAGGGAAAAGTACATAGACGTGACAAATAAAGAGGAACGAGAAGGTATTACGTGGATGAAAGCAGGAGTATAGAGGTTAAAAGGTTTAAGTAAGAGCATCCCACAAAATCAGTGGAAATGAATATATGGAACATATAATATTAAAATGTCAAGGGACGGAAGTTTGGAAAAAACACTATGTTAGTAAGAAATGCTTCAAGATAGATAGAAATACAGCGGTACTTAGTGGAAGTGTTTCAAAGACATAGTAAGCAGATTGGGCAATTTTTATATAAAGTGAAAAATCAATGGGTATGGACAGTAAATAGAGTTAAACAACAAAGTATAAATTATGTAATAAAATTAGAAATAAGAAATTACTGTAAAATATGAGTATGACTGGCAAAGAACCGGGCTGAATACTAGTCATACTAACCTGTATACAGCTTAGCAAATAAACAAAATAAAAAATTAAAGAACAGTTATAAGTATATTACAATTGTTTTAAATTTCATTACACAGTTGTATATTTAGTAAGAACATTATAATCTTTTTATACATTTTGAGGTAGTATTTTTAACACTTAAATGATTTTAGTCAAATTATATAATAAAACATATAATAACAGCCCGCCTTAAAGCAATATGTGTGTAACAATATATAAAAAGTGTATATTACAGTCATTGTATGTGTTTATATTATTGTACACATGTAATAATGTTATCTGAATGTATTACATAATTTAATAATGTAGGAGCTGTGACAATAATAGGTTAAAAGTTGCTAACAATGAGGTAACCTTGAGGCAATAATGAGTAAGAAAGTGTAATAATGCTACTAGTCATTCTTGGAGCAACAATAATGTAATTTTTGTGACAGTTTATAAAATAGCCAATCAACAACCAGAAAAAAGCTTAAATTAAATAAAAGTATTCTATTGGATTAGGAATAGCCAATCAGAGACTTGAAATACAGAAATTTACAAATTTAGGCTATAGAAATCAAGTCAGTTAGTTGCTTGTAGACAGTGCTCGTAACTGGGCGCGTTGGTTGTAGACAGTGTTTCGAGATGCGTCCTCGAGACATTGTATACGTATTTTGTGAGACAAAAATAGTATACGTGTTAAAAAGTGCAAGCAATTAATAAAAGAATCTCACAGCTCTCTATATCAGTGAAGTGTTATTTAAATTGTGTCAAGGATTAATAAATGTAGTGAAGTAAAAATTATAAGCTGTGTAAGCCTACATTCTTAGCCGCACTACTCCCTGCAAAGAAATCCATGTCTCTAACAATAATACTGACGCAGCCGAGGCAAACATAAATATTTAAAGAAACAGTCAAATTACAAAGTTAATATTTTTAAAACTTGGGGCAAAGGCCACCAGAAAGTACATTTTTGGGGCGAAGGCTACCGGAAACTTTTTACCATACGTGCGGTTGCAACTACTCCATGTTCGGCTCCCCAACAGTTGAACTACAATACAACTCCTACTTCAAATTGGCTTTCCATACGTGAAGCAACAATCTACTTCACTTGTTGAATTATTAAGACAGCTAATATTATTTGGGATGTTATATATGTTCCTGTGTGGATTATAACGGCATTCTGCGAGTACATGGGAAACTGTCAATGGAGTTTGCATGTTGAACACTGCGGCTGGTAATCAGACAGGAGTGTGTCAGCTTTGTGTGTCCAATTCTTAAGCGGGTAATGATAACTTGATGTTACCTGTTTAAGTTTGTAAAAGTACATTTATTGTTTGAAGATCCTATTACAGTAAGTAGGTTGTTTCCCTGATTTTGAGACCATAATTTTTTTCCACGAAGTAATGATTTTTGTTCAGATGTATAGAGCAAGTCTGAATGGCTTGTAATCTCTACATTAAATACTGGTTTTGGATGGCCGCTTTAACTGCTTCGTCCGCTCTCTCATTTGTTTGGGCGGTGGAATCCAAAACAATATCACTTGTTTTCCTTGTTCCATTGCGTGGTTATATAACATCTGTATTTCTTTGATAGGTTTGTTTTCTGTTTGTATATTTTGGGTGGCTAAGATAGCACTTTTTGAATGAGAAAAAATTATGTATAGTTGTTCGTGGGATTCTGTAATGTATGAAAATGCATGTTTCAGAGCATTTAACTCACTAGAATAAATTGAGAAGTAATCAGGGAGCCTTTCTATATGAATTCCATTTGATAGGACGGTTTCACCTCTACTCCATGTTGAGTTTTTGAACCATCTGCTCGTTTCTGAGCTATGCTGTTCACAGACACACACACACACACACACACACACACACGGACATGTTTCCAAAAATGCTTTTTTTTGGATTCAGGGGGTCTCAAAACATGTATTTCCGGTGAAATCTCGGTATCGAATTTTTAGGTGGAATGCAATACTTCCCCTACTTACTATAGTAGTATTCATTCATTCATTCATTATCTGTTTACCCTCCTCTTATGTAGGACTTACACCCCCCCCCCCAGGACTTACAAGCGGGTGCCTGGGGTCAGAGGCCCGTCGAGGAGCAGACACTCATGGATCAGACAGAGCATCCAGGATGGGTGATCAGCCCGATGCCTGGTATGGGACGAAGGAAGTAGATGAAACGAAATGTTGGTGAAATGGATGAAAGGAAAGGTGATGATGGAGCAGTTGGTGGAATGAATGGCGGGGGAAACCGGAGATCCCGGAGAAAACCCGCCCAGACGCCGCTTCGTCCACCACAAATCCCACATGCAGGCCCCTGGGATTGAACCCGGGCCGCCTAGATGGGAGGCGAGCGGTCTAACCGCTCGGCCACGGCGCCGCCTTTTATAGTAGTAGAGAAAGTAAAAAAATGTTGCAGTTTTTGAAAAGTGAGGCATAAAATTAAATTATTAAAACGTTATTTTGTAACTAGAGGAGGTATTTTGAGCTACCCAACAATGGTGATGCTACATTCAGATTGGCACAAAAGCTATGTTTTCAGTACATATGGAAGTCTTCGCGTGACAGCTGTGCGTGGTTAACTATGAATATGAGATGACACTTCAACTGGAATGAGACGGGCAACGGAAGAACTGAAAGGTTGCAGAGTGCTGTTGCCTCAAGGGGAAGGGAGGGCACACCAAACCGGTTCTGTATAACCCCTCCCAGCTGCAACAATACCTCGCAGTTACTCTCAAAGGATCGATAATCGCTTAACATACGTTACGTTAACCTTCTATTTGGAAATACTCCAGAAACAGATATTACTTAAAGATAACCCATCTGTAAAATTTCTAAAATCCACAATTTCGGGTCCATTCATTTGAAATTTTAGTACAGCAATCAGAGTTTAATACAAAATATTTACACGAAGTTTCATGCATATTTTTAAATTAGTTATCGCAATGTTAAATTTCTTTTTATTGGGTTTACTGTTTTGAAAACTTTTCCACACAATGTAATTATCTTTTGAAAAAAAAATTATAATATTAAGCTCTTTAATAGTATATTACTAATTGTAGAGATGTTTTTTATTACATCTACCATAAAATTGATTCAACACGCATAAGCTCAATTAAAATGTTCATTATAAAATGTAGTGTAGCTAATACAGAAAAAATTCTGATGTGTCACACTCACATGACTTTCTCTACTCTTTACAAACTATTTTTATAAACGCTTATTCTCCATATACTTCATGTTAATCTAGATAAACATTTGCAGAAACTATCTTATTGCTAATTTTCTTGTAGGTGCAAGGGGAAATGGTAGGCTTTAAGCGATAGTCAAATATTTTAAGAGCTGCTTGCTATGTCGAGCATTCCATTCTGTTTGCATGGCCAGGACATAAAAAAAAAAAACGAATAACGAATTCCCATTTGAGAAAAAGTATAAGTATTGTAAAATTCAAACAAGTATTTAAACGAGATCTACATTTTTTTTGTAGAACAATTTTTGTCTATCTCTTACGGCGTACTAGTGCAAAAGCCACTCAGAATGAAGACTTTTGGTGATATTCCCAGAAAATTCAAGATATACATTTCATCTGTCACAAAAATATCGTAAGTGCATGATATTTTAACGAAAATCGTTAGAGGAATTTTTGAGTAAATCAAAATTTTCGAAAAATGTTCCATGTAAAGGGTAGCCTGGGGTGAGAAGATTTTCTTGAAAATCTTGGTGTCGCATCTTTGAAAGATACTGAACATAAATACTAAGTTTGGTATTTATCCGACTTTTCGTTTTTGAGTTATGGTGTTCACAGACACACACACGAGCATTTCTTTCTTTGGATTCAGGGGGCCTCAAAACATGTATTTTCTATGAAATCTCCATATCGAATTTTTGGGTGGAATGCAATACTTCCGCTACTTATTCTACGTAGTAGAGAAAGTAAAAAACAAACCAAAGTTATATTTGAAAATTGAAACTGTGAAGAAAAAAATATGATTTTTAAATTCACATAACTTTCTCTACTCTCGTTTGTTCGTGGATATAGAAATTATTATTACGAAATTTTATTGTCTTGTCTACTTCATTTTAATCGAGATAAACCTATCCAGAAATAGCTACATTACACATTTCATTATAGATACAAAGAGAACAGCGATAGTCAAATTTTGAAGAACTGGACGCTATATGCTGCCTTAAAATTCCATACTGTTTCTGAAAATCGACAGGACGTCAATAGAATGGCTCAGTATTGATCAATCCAGTGAAGATGCCACAAACAAATTATTTAAAATTAATTGTATGTTTTAAGGGGATCTGCATTTTTTGTGTAGTACTTTTTCGTCTATCGCTTAACGTTTAACAGTTATACAAGATTATATAAGATTCCTTCCGAATGAAGAGAACTTCACAGACTGTCCCCAGAAAATTCAAGATATACATGTTTGTTTGTCACGTAAATATCTTCAATATATGTGTTTTAATCAGAATTATTAGAGCCATCTTTTAGAAAATAAAAAAAAATCGAAAAATGTTCCATGTAAAGGGTAGTTTAGGGTGGGCGGGTTTTCTCGTAAATACCAATTTTGGTGTTGATCTGACTATTCGTTTTTGAGTTATGCTGTTCACAGTCAAAAACACACGAACCTTTTTCTAAAAATCTGATGTGTTACACTCACATGACTTTCTCTACTCTTGTACAAACTATTTTTACAAACGCTTATTCACCATCTATTTCATATTAATCGAGATAAACATTTGCAGCAACGATCTTCTGACATGCAAAGAGAATTACATTTTACACATAGCGACCAGTTCTAAAAATATTTGACTATCGCTTACGACGTACTATGTTCCCCTTGTTTTGTATTTGCAAGGGCAATATAGAAATACAGTAGCCTTTAAGAATAGACATATCTCTTAATAGCTGGTTGCTAGGTGCAGCACCATTCTCTTTGCCACAGATTAATACTCTTTGCATATCCAAGACAAAAAAAAATGAATAACGAATTCCCATTTGAGAAAATAAGTATTGAAAACTTTAAGAGAATAACAGCGATATCTCGAAAATGATTCACTCAACAAAAAAAATGTATATGACATAAATTGTGTATTTTAACGCGATCTACATTTTTTGTGTAGTAACATTTTGTCTATCTCTTATGGTTTACTAGTTATGCAAAAGTCGTTCACAATGAAGAATACTTTTGTAGACATTCCCAGAAAATCAAGATATACATTTTATTTGTCATAAAAGTATCTTAAATATATGATATTTTAATCAAAATCGATGAAGCCATTTTTGAGAAAAGTAAAATTTTCGAAAAATGTTCCATGTAAAGGGTAATCTGGGGTGGGGGGATTTTCTTGAAAACCTTCGTGTCGCATCTCTGGAAGATACTGAACCTAAATACCAAGTTTGGTGTTTATCCGACACACATACACAGACAGACACACACACACGGACATGTTTCAAAAAATGATTTTTTTTATTCAGGGGGTCTCAAAACATGTATTTCCGGTGAAATCTCGGTATCGAATTTTTGGGTGGAATACAATACTTCCCCTACTTACTATACGTAGTAGAGAATGTAAAAATGTTATTTTGATAATTAACGAGGCCTCAAAACATGTATTAACGGTGAACGGTGAAATCTCGGTATTGAATTTTTTGGGTGGAATGCAATACCTTCTCTACGTACTATGTATGTGTCAGAGAAAGTAAAGATATCACAAAGATTGAACTGTTAACTTGCGATGTATTTCCACAGCTTCTTGCAGTTACGGTAATATTAAAGTGCTGTAATGTTGACCTCAAGGAAGGTTTCGGTAATTTATGGCGCAAACGGAAATTGCACGCTTTGATCCGGAAACTGCCCACAACATGTCAAAAATAATTCTATCCGGAAACTGCACGCTATCTTGCGAGGAAATAAATGATACTGCTCGGATACTGCAGACCACAAATGCGTAAAGACGCACGTCATCGTATATATGTGCCTATACATGAATAAACTGCAGGACGTTGCGCGGTTAGCTTTTTAAACTCCAATGTCAATTTCATTCACGTCCCCCTACCCCATTGTTTGTGGAATTATTGTGCAATTATATATGACATTTTTATTATCAATCCTTCTCTTTATCCCTTAATTGGCCAAAGTTTTGTCCAGATTGGTCAAATAGTAACAATTGTACATAAGGTGTTGTAAAATATGAGTATGGGCAGCTTTGAAGTTGTATGATATCCTACAGTTTTCACCAAGTCGTGCAGTCCAAGTGCACACATTTGTGCCCTGATTGATCAAGCAGTCTAGTTTTTTTCTATAAGGGGTTGAAAACAAAGTAAGAATAGCTTTTAAAAACTCCGAGTACTATATAATTCAAAACATGCATTAGGTGATTTTTTGAAGTTGTAACGTAACCTATGATTTTTGCCTACTTCTATTACAATAAGTGTGCAATATTTTGACAATATAGTTTAAACAGTAAAGATTTATACGTACATAACGGGAGGAGAATATGGCAGGGGTAGCTTTTTACTTTCTCTACTACGTATAGTAAGTACATGGAACATTCTTCGAAAATTTTAATGTTCTCAAAAATTGCTCTAACGATTTTGATTAAAATATCATATGTTTAAGATATTTTCATGGCAAATGAAATGCATATCTCGAATTCTCTGGGAATGTCTCTAAAAGTATTCTTCATTGTGAACGACTTTTGCATAACTGGTAAACCATAAGAGATAGACAACATTTTACTACACAAAAAGTGTAGATCGCGTTAAAATACACAATTTATGTCATATACATTTTTTTGTTGAGTGAACCATTTTCGAGATATTGCTTGTTATTCCTTAAATTTTTCAATGCTTATTTTCTCAAATGGGAATTCGTTATTCATATTTTGTCTTGGATATGCAAAGAGTATTATTCTGTGGCAAAGAGAATAGTGCTGCACCTAGCAACCAGCTATTAAGAGATATGTCTATGCATAAAGGCTACTGTATTTCTATATTGCCCTTGCAAATACAAAACAAGGGGAAGATAGTACGCCTTAAGCGATAGTCAAACATTGTTAGAACTGGTCGCTATGTGTAAAATGTAATTCTCTTTGCATGTCAAAAGATCATTTCTGCAAATGTTTATCTCGATTAATATGAAATAGATGGAGAATAGGAGTTTGTAAAAATAGTTTGTACAAGAGTAGAGAAAGTCATGTGAGTGTAACACATCAGATTTTTTAGATTTGTAAGGTAGGTTATAATTTTGGTTGGGTCCTATAGTAGGAGGACATTCAAAAACTTTTGCAAGTGTCATCTTAAAGTCCAAACTAAGGATGGAATTAAAAAATTTACCCTTGCAATCCTTTAAAGTATTCTCCATCTCTCTGCACACACAATTGTTGACGGTGTAACTACTTGTCAAAAGCACTGCGATACTCAGATGAAGTGTTGTCAACAGAGCTGAATTTATAGCCTGAGAAAGGTCCTGCAGTCGTTTAAGGTTTTCCAGCAATGCAAGGTTTCACTCGAGGAAACAGCCAGAACTCGCACGGCGTAAGGTCAAGCAGCTGGACTGTAGCAGCTTCCAGTTTCCTCAAATTTGCCGTTGTTCTGTGAGGAGACAGATTGTCATGCAAAAACAATAGCCTTAAAGTTCCTGTTCTGTCTTTGGACGCCGCTGCCTCAGCTCTTCAAATAAAGGATTCAAAGCATAAGAGCCATAGCATTCTCCATTCATCGTCATTCCTTCTGGCATACAGTCAACCACTAATGGTCCTTCATAGCTGAACACGTGAACATTCGCTTTCGAGAACGAAAATCTTGTCGAAGAACGACTGGTGTTGGATCATTCTCATTTACCCAGACACAGTTCTGAGCTTTATTTGGTGTGGCATGATAATAAAATAACGTTCATCAGCAGTGCATAAATCTGTCAAACGTTTAGGGCCATGACAGCAGTTTCCTTGCACATTCCTTTCTGTCTTCTTCGCTTCATTGGTTAGAGAATGCGGAACCCATTTTGCACAGATTTTTCGCATCTTCATGGAGTATACAGTCAATGCTGCCAACATGGTACCGACTTTCATACTTAGAATTTCAACAGTAATATGCTGATTTTCCTTCACCAAATTCCTCACTCTTGGGATTGTTCTTCCGTTCATAGCTTCCTGAAGCCGAACAGAACGAGGGTTGCCTTTCAAAGTCTCTCGGTCTTCTTCTCGAATTCATCTTGCAATGGTATCAAATGAACACTTTGATTACCATAAACAGCTAAAGTCTTCATGTTTTGTTTTTTTCCCCCGTTTTCACCTAGCTTGTAGCGTGTGAAAATGTAGAACCTAATGTTCAGGTTAGAAATATCCTTGTTTTTTTGACACAGGACTGAACTCAACAGACTGTACGACTAGAATATTACAGTATAAACTCGCATTTATGTATGTTTTGATAGCTTAAGGCCCATTGTGCCAGCCGTATTAGTTACGTTTTTGTAACCATTACGGTCCAACAATGGGTAGGCTGGTTGCAAAACTTTATGAATGCCCCTCGTATAAGCTTACCGAGCGGAGTGGCGCAGTGATAACGTGGTTCGATCCCTGGTGGCCGTCCTTCCATGTGTTTTTCATAGTTTCCCCAGGTCGGCAGGCGAATGCTGGTGTTGTTTCTTCTCTTCCACGATTTCCGTTTCCCTCTCAACTTTCAGGTGTGCTGCTAGGTTTCGTGGTGTAAGGCGGTGCCGGACAGATGGCGCGGATGCATGGGACGAGTATTCCCCGTGGACACCAGAGGGCTGCTTGATTGATGGGTCGTTCATCCCCTCTCTCGGCGGCTCCAGCAGTGGGACGGGTCTGCGAGCTTGGAAATGTTAGGGACTTCTGCGCATCTCTATGGCCTGTCTGCCCACGGCCAGTACTCTGCTATGTGGTCCCTTCCCCTCTTCTCTTCCTCCGGGGTTGGTAAGGACAGTAGTTCTCTGTAGGTCGCGGTGCGCGAGGTCTCCTCCGTTGTATTGCCTATACCTTAGTATAAGCGTACAAAGTTTCGTCTAGATAGACCAAAGAATGTTGATTTGTATGTTAGGGGTTGAAAATAGGGATTGAATGCAAGGGTAGTGATATTTTTGTCAGTTTCCAAATTTACCCTGTTTTGTCAAAACATAGCAAAATATTACTGGTATCGACTTCAGTAAAATATGAGGGAAATGTGGTGATCTCAACGATATACAGCCCTCCCTCTAAAATAACTCAGTTTAAAAATATTTTAAGCCTCCCCATTTACCCCTTTGGGCTCGCGGCAATTAAAAGTCTGCAATAAAGTGCCAGCAATAGCAGTAGCTCCTGATATCCTTATTGAACTAAACGAGATTGAGATTTGGTGACATGAACATGAAAAAGAAAACTCTATCTCCCAGTTTTCGAATTTTTGGAATCATTATATAGCCTTTGACCATCTGGAAGAATAGGGCTTTTCAAAGAATTATGAAAATACGAGAGGCGTCGAATAAGTAAGTTTCCCTATTTTATAAAATACATTGCACACAATTGATCATGTTGAATGAATTTTATTTATATTGTACAATCCTTTTGTTACTTTTCTACGTAGTCAAATTTTTTTTCAAGCATTTTTGGGGACGTGAGACAAGTTTTTCCAAGCCAGTGTTGTACCAGGTCGGGTCCTGTGCTCGCAACCAGCTGTTCACTGATTTGACTTCATCATCGGTGTTAAAAGTGCTTACCATTGAGTTGAAGGAACATGTGAAAATCACTTGGGACAAGCTCCGGTGAATACCAAGGATACGAGAAAACTTCCAATTTGAATCTTGACCCAGCGGAGCTCAGAAGGTTCAACTGGGAAATTTTTTCGCATCCTCCATATTCACCACATCTTTTCCCAAGTGATTTTCACATGTTCCCCTGACTCAAAGGTCATCATGGAGGTAAGCACTTTAACACCGTGACGAAGATAAATCAGAAGTCAACAGCTGGTTGCAGTACAGGACCCGACCTGGTACAACACTGGCTTGGTAAAACTTTGTGCCACGTCCCCAAAAATGTTTGGAAAAGCATGTTGACTATGTAGAAAAGTAACAGATGGATTGTACCATATAAATAAAATTCATTCAACATGATTGTGTGTAATGTTTTTTTATAAAATAGGGAAACTTACTTATTGGACGACCCTCGTAGATTGAGTGTACACACACACACACACACACACACACACACACACACACACACACACACGTTTTTCTGTGTTTATAATATTAATACAGATTTGTCGTAATACTTAATTCAGAAACTGTTCAACATAATTAATTCTTTCATCGCTAAACAAATGATTTACACGGTGCTGTAAAATAATGTTTCAAAATTGTAGAGTAGAACGGCAGTATCAAAATAATCATTTTAAGGATAGGAACCAGTAGCTTTTTTACTGCGTCAACATTAAATCCGTTTTGTTAGAGTCTCCTGTCGAAACTAAACACAACTCTCTACTCACTGTCTCTAGGTGTGTCTGATATGAAGCCTATTGATAATACTGTCCTGTTAAGTACAGTACCCGCGTGTGATGTCTCATTGTGTATCATTACTCATTATTTGAGACAGTAAGTACTTACACATTTGTCCTGTGAATTACATTTCAGTTTGATGTATCATAAAGACAAGATTTCAGTTACGTTCATGCAGCACTCCTGTTATTATATTGCATCTGCGACCCCATGCATCTAACCTCAAACTGCCAACTTTTACGGTTTGCCCGTAAAACCTACAGGGTTGGAGCTATTTTTACTACTTTACGGCTTTGTGGGCAGAATCAGTGTTACGGATTTTCACCATGTCAGGACAAAGCATTAAATTCTATTGTAACTTTTAGAGTACAGAGTGAGTGTACCGCGCTAATTGGTATACAGTGCTATGACAGGCCAGGGCTTATCTATGTGTCTGTCCTTCATCGTGATCATGGTCCCCCTTCACTGGACTTCAACAAAATGTGTAGCTTGCGGATTTAAATTTTGATTGTACCACTTGTAACCTCTAGTAACTGGGCGCGAGCATTCAGTAATGGACGACATGAATTGTAAAGTCAGCTCCCTCACGTAATTTGTTTGATTACTTTCTGTACCACGTACATAGGTAGAGAAAGTATTGCATTCCACCCAAAATTCGATACCGACATTACACTAGAAATACATTTTGAGGTTCCCTGAATAAAAACAAATTTAAAAATTAGAAAAAGGACTATATGTCCCTCTGTGAACAGCATAACTCAAAAACGAAAAGTGAATAAAAACCAAACTTGGTATTTAAGTTCAGTATCTTCCCAAAGATGCGACACGAAGATTTAAAAAAAAAATAACCCACTCCAAACTACCCTTTATATGGTTAGATATTTTCGAAAGCTTTTATTTTCTAAACAATTCCTGTAAATACCATACATTAAAGATATTTACGTAACAAATAAAATGTACATCTTGAATTTTCTGGGAAGAGCCTGTAAAGTCCTCTTCATTTGGAAGGAATTTTGTATAATCTTCTATAAATCGTAAAGGTTAAGCGATAGACGATAATGTACCCTACAAACAATGTAGATCTTCTTGGTCATTCTCTTAAAGTCCCATCGATTTTCAGTTGTTTCTCGCGATGTCATGGAAACAGTGTATAATTCTAAGGCCAGCATATAGCGTCCAGTTCTTAAACATTTGACTATCACTGTTCTCTTCGTATCTATAACGAAACGTGTAATGTAGCTATTTCTGCAAAGGCGTATCCCGATTAAATTGAAATAATAGGAAAATAAACTTTCGTAAGAACAATTTGTGTACCCACTAATAAACGATAGGGTTATGTGAATGTAACATCAGAATTTTTTTTTAATGTTCGATTTATATGCCGTTTTAACATCAAGGTCATGTAGGTGGTTTACCTTTGGAACAATTGCTCATCACTTTGTGTTGTATTACTTTGGGTTAATACATTAAATTCACACATACACACACACTCACACACTCTCATTTATACTTCCAGTCTCTAGGGAGGATAGGGAATAATTCTGGCTAAAGAAAAATTCCTACCATTTAGTCGGGAATCGCACCCGGGACGTCTGGATTTGGAGATTAGCATGACGTTTATCTTATCGCGTCCTATGACTGGGGGGGTGTAAGTTTCTCATTTTTGTGACTTTTTTTATAGTTGATGTTACGAAGCATAAAATATGGACTAGATATTTGTGTATAACCTAGAAGTGTGGTTCTTGGCTTTGAAGCAGTACGTTTTGAGTAGTTAAATAAAATTACAATCATAGGGAGAATAAATATCAATAACAGTAAGGATAGTGTTAAATAAAACTGGAAAGCGAGTGTGACTGTAAATTTGTCGAAGGGTTGAGTTTGCGACAGTGCCATCAGCGGCCGATAAACGGGTGGTTTTCCCTCTATTGTTAAGTTTCCCGTTAGGTTGCTGGAACGCAGAGGTGTAGAAAAGGGTCAGCTAGACCTTAGGCTTCCAATGAAAGAAGCTAGAAATCAGGTGATAGTGGAATGGGGAGATATAGAAGGTTTGAAATAGAGAAACGGGAGATTTGAGAATACATACTTGGCTGCGGTAGTTCCTTGGAGATGGTTGTCAGAAACGTTTAGAATACACACTTGGCCGTGGTAGTTCCTTGGAGATGGTTGTCAGAAACGTTTAGAATACACACTTGGCCGTGGTAGTTCCTGGGAGATGTTTGTCAGAAACGTTTAGAATACACACTTGGCCGTGGTAGTTCCTGGGAGATGGTTGTCAGAAACGTTTAGAATACACACTTGGCCGTGGTAGTTCCTGGGAGATGGTTGTCAGAAACGTTTAGAATACACACTTGGCCGTGGTAGTTCCTGGGAGATGGTTGTCAGAAACGTTTAGAATACACACTTGGCCGTGGTAGTTCCTTGGAGATGGTTGTTAGAACATGTGTCGGCGGATAGGTGCGATGATATGAAAGGTAACAAATAAGGAAAGGCGCGCGTGTGTGTCGAAGTAATAGCAGGAATCAAATGTTAAAAACGGTGACGGGAAATAAACGAGCAGGAAAACAAAGTAGTCGTATTCACCACTAACCCGAGATTCAAGATCCATGCAAGAACCCTGAGCTAGTACCGAAACCGGGACCATTCCTACAAATCCTGTACCGTAATATAGGCGAAATAATACCGCAAATTGCCGCCCTAACGTGGGGCCCACAATCAACAACCAGAAATACCACCGCAGCTTTAATGCATGTTTATTGTGGTACCAGGAAGAATTTCAACATGTGTGACAGAAAGAAGCAATACTACCAAGTCTTGAAGCATCTTATAAAACAGAATTCCCATTTATTTTATATGTAATCTTTACTTTCTCTACTACGTGTAGTAAGTAGATGAAGTAATACATCCAACCAAAAATTCAATACCGAGATTTCACCGGAAATACATGTTTTGAGGTGTCCTGAATTCAAATAAAGCATTTTTGGAACATGTCCGTGTGTGTGTGTGTGTATGTATGTGTATGTGTGTGTGTCTGTCTATGAACAGCATAACTCAAAAAACAAAAAGTCGGATAAATACCAAACGTGGCATTTGAGTTTACTATCTTCCAACGATGCGACACAAAGAATTTCAAGAAAATACCCAACCCCAGACTACCTTTTACATGGAACCTTTTCGAAAATTATGATTTTTCTCAAAAATGACTTAACGATTTTAATTAAAATACCATATGTTTGAGATATTTTCATGACAAATGAAATGTATATCTTTAATTTTCTGAGAATGTCCCCAAAAGTACTCTTCATTCTGAATGACTTTCCCATAACTGGTAAACCATAAGCGATAGGCAAAATTTTACTCCACAAAAAATGTAGATCTCGTTAAAACACACAACTTATGTCATATACATTTTTTTGGTGGGGTTAACCATTTCCGAGGTATTCCTTGTTATTTGTTTGAATTTTCCAATACTTATACTTTTTCTCAAATGGGAATTCGTTATTCGTTTTTGATGTCCTGTACACACAAAGAGAATGGAATGCGCCACATAGCAACCAGTGTTAAAATATTTGTCTATCGCTTAAAGCCTACCATATTCCCCTTGCATCTACAAGAAAATTAGTAATAAGATAGCAAATAGTTTGTACAAGAGTAGAGAAAGCCATGTAAGTGCAACACATCAGATTTTTGTACATTGTTGTTATTATTATATAAATGCGTTGGCTTTTTTCAGAAAGGTTAATTTGGACGGTTGGTGCGGAGTCTCGTTGTTCAGCTGTTATGTAAATGTTAATTGACTTATGCACCGGAACGTTCCTTCTCCTCCCACCCAACAACGACTATTAGTCATGTCCAATAGACCTTTCCAGCAATCAATAAACAGTTTCCTTCCTTATGCACTCACGCGAGCAGCAAGCAACCTACCATAAACTCGCTTTCAAGCAAATTACAAGCGCACTAGCAGTTACGTGGTGAAGTAACATGTAATATGCTTTAATACGAGTTAATATCACTGGAGGAAATTACCTTCTCAATTAAAAAATAAACTCATGTGCTGCATTCACATCACTTTCTGTACCCATTCTTGTACAATCTATTCTAACAAGAGCTTATTTTTCTACCTATTTCTTGTTAATAAAGATAAACCTCCATTACACATTTACACACTTAGTAGTACGACACAGTAGGTTAAAGCGATAGTCAACTTTTTAAAGAGCCTGTGATGGCTTTGAAATGCCATGCTCTTTGCATTACGAGGAAAAATCTGATACAGATTTTCTCTACCCTGTGTTGTGTATTAGTGGTTATACAATCTATTCTTAAGAAAGCTTATTTTTCTATCTACTTCATTTTAATCTAGATAAACCTTTGCAGAAATACCTACATTACATATTACGTTATAGCTACAAAGGGAACAGCAATAGTCAAATGTTTATAAGAACTAGACGCTATATACTGGCCTTAAAGTGCCATGCAATTGGGAGAAACAGCTTAAAATCGACAGGACTTTAATGACAAAAGTATTGCACAATTCTAACCATTAACAACGGATATCTCGGAAATTGCTGATGCCACAAAAAGTTATTTGAAATAAATTGTGTGTTTTGAAGAGATTTACATTTTTTTGTGCAGTGCATTTTCCGCTATCGCTTTTACCAGTTGTGCAAGATTATACAAATTTCCTTCCGAATGAACAGGATTTCACAGGCTATTTACAGAAAATTCAAGATACACATTTTTATTTTTCATTCTAGTATAAAATCTATGGTATTTTAATAAAAATTGTTAGAACCATTTTTGAAAAAAATAAAAAAAATTGAAAAATGTTCCTTGTAAAGGGTAGTTGAGGTGGGGCATTTTCTTGAAAATCTTCGTGTTCACATCTTTGAAAGATACTGAACTTAAATATCAAGTCTGACATTTATCTTGCTTTTCATTTTTGTCACATACACGCAATGCATGCACCTTTTTCTAAAAATGCTTTATTTGGACTCAGGGGGACTTAAAACATATTTCCAGTGGAATACAATACCATCTCTAGCTACTATGTACGTGGTAGGGAAAGTAAAAACGAATAGCGACTTAACTATTGAAAAAAAAAATTGAAAATTCAAACCAGTAACAAGGAATATCTCGTAAAATGTGTCTTTTAATAAGAATATACATTTTATGTTTATAAGATTTAATTTATTAGGTTTTCCAATTATTCCGAATGGAAAGACACTCACAGGCTATTCCACGAAAGTTCAAAATATACATTTTGATTTGTTACGAAAATATTCTAAATATATGATTTTTTTAAATCAAAATCGTTTCGGCAATTTTTGAGACAAATAACTAAAATTTTGGGGGTAGTTTGTGGTGGAGGGATTTTATTGAAAACTGTGTGGCATCCTGGAAGATGCTTAACTAAATACCAACTTGTTTTGTTTTTTTGTATAAAAGTTCCCTTGTTTACCCAGTTTATTATTTACTGTGTTTTACTATTATCTTTTACCGCTTATTACCGAAATTACACACACACACACACACACACACGAACACCCATGCCCATAGCAGGACTCGAACCCGCAACCCTCAGCTTGGCGGAGCGCCGAAGCTATACACTCAGCTACCACGGCTACGAGGGCCGGCCGGTATTTAGCCAACCTTTTATTTTTTAATTAAGGTGTTTATATACACATACCTCTTTCTGAAAATGCTTTCTTTTCTTTTTTGTATTTATTTATTCAAGAAGTCTCAAAACATGTATTTCCAGTGAAATGTTGGTATCGATTTGTTTGGATAGATTTTGGGAAAATATAACGTAACCTGTGATTTTTGTCAGGTAGACTAATTTGAAACCATTTCTAGACAAATGTTTTTACTATGGATAAGTTAAATACAAAATTCACTGTTATATCGGGAGATGGTTATGCATGTGCCATAATAAGATATGATTTGAAGTCAATGCATCGAAAAGCTGCGGGCGATGGCTTCGCTTGGCAACAAAACTGTTTGTACTTGGCATGTATGACACTTGTAAGTCGACGAACCTCCCATTTGTATTCCTACACACTTAGAGGCCGAGGGCGTGACTGTATGTACACAGTCAACACCTTCATTTGTATCTTTGTTACTATATATATACCTGTCCCAACAACAAGCCAGTTCTTTCATAACTGCTGTACTTCAACACCCTACTGCTAGATTCGTGTTTTTAGTTCTCTAACACATACCTACAGTTGATGCAGGAAGTCTTGTGTTCCAAGCAACACAAACCTTCTAAAACTATTCCTACAAAACCTTATGTTTTTCTATCTACTTCAAGTTAATGAAAACTAATGTGACTGAAGCGATACTCAAATCTTTGAAAACAAGTCGTTATATGATGACTTTGAACTTCCATATTCTTTGAATGACCACCAGAAACAAACGAACGATAACCAAGCACTTCAAACAACGTCTAAAGCATTGGAAAATCCAAACCAATCCTGAGGAATGTCTCGGAATGCGAGGTATGTTTTAAAGAATGGTCCGTTATGCAATAAATAAGAACTACTGAATATTTTGGTTAACTAATTTTGTTATGCCATTGTATATAGCTTAAGCTTACTTTCCACACTTTTACGATCAATTACGAGGGCAGTCCCAGAAGTACCCGACCTGACGTATATATAGCGATTGTTGTTTCAAACAAATGACAATGCTAGAATATAAAGCTTAAGTTAGAGGTTTGACGATGCTACATTGTTTAGTATTTGTTTGGCAGCCATTAATAGTGAACTCTCTCAGCGCATTTGTAAACATGGATAAAACTGGTCATCGTTATGTGATACAATACTTTCATTTGAAAGGTCTTAGTCCAACTAATATTAAAGCTGAGCTAGATTCCACTCTGGGGGAGTCTGCTCCTTCGTTTACAACAGTAAAATATTGGGTGGCAGAGTTTAAGCGAGGCCGTACGAACATCGCAGTGGTCGACCAAATGAGGTGACCACGTCAGAAATTGTGAAGAAAATCCACAAAATGGTGTTGGATGACCGTCGACTGAAAGTGCGTGAGCTAGCACCACACATCGCAGGCTTTTCAAAAAGTGCTGTACATCGCACAATAACTGAAAATTTAGACATGAGAAAGCTGTGCGCAAGATGGGTGCCGCGTTTACTCACAATGGAACAAAAGCAGCACCGTGAAGATGTTTCAGTCAAGCGTTTGGCGATGTTTCGCTGCAATAAAGCCGAGTTTTTGTATGGATTAATAACCATGGATGAAACATGGGTCCATCACTTCACACCTGAGACGAAGGAACAGTCAAAACAGTGGATTGAAAGGGGAGAATCGGCTCCAAAGAAGGCGAGGACAGTTCCATCTGCAGGCAAGGTCATGGCGTCAGTCTTTTTGGGATGCGCCGGAATAATTTTCATTGATTATCTTAAAAAAGGAAAAGCAATCAATGGCGAGTATTATGCAAACTTATTGCAGCGTTTGAATGATGAAATCAAGCAAAAATGGTCGCATTTAGCGAAAAAGAAAATTTTGTTTCATCAAGACAATGCACCAGTTCACACATCCATTATCGCCATGGCTAAAATCAATGAGTTAAAGTTCGTATTGCTTCCTCATGCATCCTATTCGCCAGATTTAACCCCCTCTGATTACTTTCTTTTTCCAGAGTTGAAGAAATGGCTTGGTGGTAAAAGATTTGCCAACAATGAAGAGGTGGAGTCTGCAGTTGATGGCTATTTTGCAGAACACGACGGTTCTCACTATAAACAGGGTATTGAAGCTATTGAACTTCGCTGGGAAAACTGTATCAAGCTGAAAGGAGACTATGTAGAGAAATAAAGATGTTTTGTCCCAGGATTTTTGTGTTTTCTTTGTTAGGTCGGGCACTTCTGGGACAGCCCTCGTAAATTCTCATTCTGGCGTAGAGTAAATGTTGGTGGCTCCTCGTAACGAAGGTCGCCGTCAATCCATAAAACAACCATACAGTTTCTTGATATGCATTTTTCTGTGTCTAATATTCCGTGGCAAAAGAAAATGCGTTATTGGTATTGTTGCTTTAAGAGGGGGATTCAAAGTACTGGTCCGGAAGTCAGATCACTATCACAGAGTAGTAGAAAGGAAACAGCTGTGAATCTGAAAGTTAATGTGATGTTAGCCAAAACCCAAAACTCATTATTTATTTCCTTCAAAAAGCTTTCGTACATATGTGCCCTAAGATTACCACAGCTCATTCTTAATACAGAAAAATTTAATCTAGAAACAGCTACACGTTTCCTAGATGCACTAACGACGAAGGTTTGTGGTGAGGATCTAAAAAAACTTATGCTACGATAAGACAAATGCTTAAAAAACATTAATAACTGGTAGAAAAGTAGTGTAAGGTTTGAAAGCTTGGGTAAAAAGTCTTATGTGTTATACTCACATGACTTTCTCTACTCTTGTCAAACTATTTTTACAAACGCTTATTCTCCATATGCTTCATGTTAATCGAGATGTTAATCTTATTGCTAATTTTCTTGTAGATGCAAGGGGAATATAGTAGTATTTAAGCGATAGTCAAATATTTTAAGCGCTGGTTGCTATGTGGAGCTTTCCATTCTCTTTGTGTGTCCAGGACATAAAAAATCTGATGTGTTACACTCACATGACTTTCTCTACCCTCTATCGCTTATTAGTCCATATACAAACTATTTTTAAAAAGCGCATAAAAGAACCTCAAGCGCGATAAAGAGACCTTGAGCAGAATTACCGGCCTTTCACGCCCAATATTGAATGGGACGCCAAGGGCCACAGCACTTAAAGAGCGTCCAGAAATAAAACTCAATTTAATTTGACCTTAAAACTCCATACTTTTCCAAGACATCGCGGGAAACAACTGAATGTTGACAGGGCTTAAAGAGAATATCCAAGCATTTATAACGAATATCTCCTAAATAACTTATGCCAGAAAAAAAAATTATTTGAAATAAATTATGTGTTTTTGAAAGCGGTTACTTTTTTGTGTAGTACATTTTCGTCTATCGCTTAACGTTTACCAGTTATACAAGATTATACAAAATTCCTTCCGAATGAAGAGGACTTCACAGGCTATTCCCAGAAAAATTCAAGATATACATTTTATTTTGTCATGTAAATATATTTAATATAAGGTATTTTAATCAATATCGTTGGAGCCATTTCTTTAGAAAATCAAAATTTTCGAAACATTTTCCATGCAAAGGGTAGTTAAAGGTGGGGGATTTTTTTTTTTTTTTTTGAAAATCTTCGTGTCGTGTCTTTGGAAGATGCTGAACTTTAAATACCAAGTTTGCTACTTGTCCGACTTTCCGTTTTTGAGGTGTTCACAGACACACTCACACAGACATGTGTTTTTAAAAATTCTTTATTTGGGTTGAGGGGGTCCCAAACATGTATTTCCGGTGAAATGCAATACTTCCCTACAATGTACGTGGTAGAGAAAGTAAAAATACATGTTTTGAATTCAGGGAGCCTTAAAATGTGTACTTCCAGTGAAATCTGGACATCGAATTTCTGGGTAAAATACAATACTTTCCCCTTCCTACTATGGCTTCACGGTAACGTATGAACCTCGCATTCAGGTGGTCCCTGGTTCGATTCCCGCCGTCACGTCCACTCTGACCATGCAAGGATCGTTCCTCGTTTACCACGAATTTCTTGTCTCCATCATTTCCTTGCACCTGTTTCAGGGTTGTGAGACCAGACGACGTCGGTTTGTGTGTTGCGGCAGGACGTGGAATTTGCGTTCTCGAAAGATCTCTCCCTGAGGTTAGGTGGGACTACTGTAGCCACCTTACTCCCTGGGAGCTGTCTCGATTGCCACGGCACCCCCGGGTTGCGAGTGGCTTAGGCAGTTCTGGCCGGTGGCAGGATTGACACCATCTTGGAATCGTAAGCGACCCCGTCATTGCTAGCGCACATCGGGTCTGGTCGCCCTTCGGTCTCCCCTTCATCCCTTACTCCCAGTTACTGGAGGTCCCTACGTCTGCCTAGTCCCAACTCCTTGGCTACTATGGGAAAGTGATAAAGTAAAAATGTCTTTTTTTATTCAGGGGGCCTCTAAACATGTATTTCCGGTGAAATCTGGACATCGAATTTTTTGGTGGAATATAATAGTTACTCGTACCTACATGGTACGTGGCAAGGAAAGCCATAACATTTTTAAGAAAAATAATCACAAAAATAAATAAATATTATTACTTTCTCTACTACGTACAGTAAGTAGGGGAAGTATTGTATTCCACCCAAAAATTCGATACCGAGATTTCACCGGAAATACATGTTTTGAGACCCCCTGAATCCAAAAAAAAACATTTTTGGAAACATGTCCGTGTGTGTGTGTGTGTGTGTGTGTGTGTGTGTGTGTGTGTGTGTGTGAACAGCATAACTCAGAAACGAACAGTCGGATAACACCAAACTTGGTATTTAGGTTCAGTATCTTCCAAGGATGCGACACGAAGGTTTTCAAGAAAATCCCCCCACCCCAGATTACACTTTACATGGAAGATTTTTCGAAAAGTTTAATTTTCTCAAAAATGGCTCTAACGATTTTGATTAAAATATCATATGTTTAAGATATTTTCATTGCAAATAAAATCTATATCTTGAATTTCCTGGGAATGTCTCCAAAAGTATTCTTTATTGTGAACGACTTTTGCATAACTGGTAAACCATAAGAGATAGACAAAATTTTACTACTCAAAAAATGCAGATCGCGTTAAAATACACAATTTATGTCATATACATTTTTTGTCTTGGATATGCAAAGAGTATTAATCTGTGGCAAAGGGAATGGTGCTGCACCTAGCAACCAGCTATTAGGAGATATGTATGTGCTTAAAGGCTACTGTATTTCTATATTGCTCTTGCAAATATATATTCCCCTTACATCTACAAGAAAATTAGCAATAAGATAGACATTGCAAATGTTTATCTCGATTAACATGAAGTAGATGGAGAATAAGCGTTTCTAAAAATAGTTTGTACAAGAGTAGAGAAAGTCATGTGAGTGTAACACATCAGATTTTTTTTTTAAACATTTTGTCAATCCCAATTGCCTTTTAAAGTTCATGCCGATATCTTTAATAGTTTTTGAGAAAAACATTTTATTTTTATCATACTAATCTATCGGATGTTGCACACGATGCAGAAATCGTCATCATTTCTAAACGCTACCCGTATGACCTATGACCTTCGGGGATACCTCCTTCCACCAAGCGGTGACTGGACCCATTTCTGAGGTGGAAGCGGGCGGAGTCCGTTGCCTCCGATGGTAGGGAAATTAGGATAGCGGTGGTATGAGAGGACCTACAGTGTTTACCGTGGACTCCAAACCAGTTTGGGTCTTGGGGATACTTCACATGAGCAAGTCAGAGGTGAAGGCGTGGATAGGCGGACTTAAATCGCTATCCCAGAGCACGGAGTCGAACCCCGAGCCTTTAGTACGAGAGTCGGAAACGAAACCACTGCGCTACTATGGCGCATTATGCATAAACGTAATTTTGAAAAAATAAAAACATTACATTATTTAAATACTAACACACAAAACTGGCACCTAGAAAATGTCTGGTAATATCTTCCAGATAAAAAGTTTTAAACCTTTAAGTATGACTTTTGTAATAATTTATCCTCAGTGGTCTAATTGTCATATATTGAGTAATTTAAAAGTGTAGCAAAAACTATATGCCAGTTTTTTAAGCTCATTCCCTCTGAGTTTGTGCTGAAAATGTGAATAATTTTGGTTACAAACTAGCTCGTGTGAGACACTTTAAATGCGCAAAAGTGTAAGAAAAATCAACGTCGAGTAAAAGTACTGGAAGTAAATACAGGCCACCAGGTCGTGTGCTCTTGGGCATAATGCTGAATCTTTAAACAGCTCTGGGCGCAAAAGCTATAGTATACTAGGTTCAAGTTTCAAGATTTAAAAGTATTTTTGGACTAAAAGCTAAATTTAGCAGTTTTTTAAAATTCTGACAAAATTTCAGCTATGGGTACTCTTCAAACTCATGTCTTCATTCCTCTAAACACGTACATTTTTCAGGCCTCTCTCGTATAAGTAACGGTAAAGACGCGTAACACATCCCCGTAGACTGTTTCACATTTCAATTTCGAGGCCGAAGGATTGAATGGAGGAATTCTATAACCTAACTGGGAGTGAAGTTGGATAAGGGTCTAACTTTTGGCGAGCACATCCGAGACGTCTCGGCCCGGGCGCAGGGGACGATTGCCTCCCTGTACCCGATGCTGAGATCCGGGATGCCTGTTCGCCTGAAGATACACCTTTTCCGAGCCCTGATAGTCCCTCTCATGCTTTACGCCTGCGAGGTCTGGGGCATGGCTGCTATGGCTACAACGGGCGCAGAATAGGGGACTCCGGTCCATCTACTGCGCCGGGCTACCAAATTTTACGCCAGTTTACCAAACCATCAGAGTATCCTGGTCAGATCACTTGGGGATTACAACCCTAGAAATAGCCGTCTTCGGCGTCATCGGGTTCCCCGCATGGCATGCGGGCACACCAGATAACCAAAGAGTTACACCAACAGCAGCTAAAGCTGAACTCCATAGTAATCCTACCCAAGAGATGATTGGTCTCAAAATTCAATCCTAACTAAAGAAATTGATAAACACACACCAGGGTGCAGAAGGGCCGTTGCATCCTAACAGGCAGTTCAAGGAGCTACATGCTTCCTCTCTTCTTTCTTACAAGCTCAAAACAAACAGTCATCCTTAAACATCATTTCCTACTGAAATAATCATCCTGTGGTTAAACCCTGATGAGGGTGGGCACACAGCAAAAATTCACTCGGGGTAAAACTTAGCCTGCCAGTAGCCAGTCGGAGTCGAACACAGAGGGGGGCAGAAGTGACTCCTGGGAGGGAAGCATGAGGAGAGGGATCCGAAGGGCGACTAGATCTGGATGCCGACGGGCGCAAGCATGGACGGAGTCCCTAACGTTTCCGATAGAACGCCTCCGACGCCGCACCCTCCCAGCCCACAAGCTACCAACCTCCGGGGTCTCCCGGCGCGGAGTCCCACGCTGAGAAGAGACATAACTCAGCGACGCCAGGGAAGAAACCTTTACAGAACGCAGGCCACCGCCCAGCCGCAACCCACCGAACACCGTCGCCTGGTCCTACAACCCTGAAACGAATGACAAGGAAGATGATGGGTACAGCTAATGAGAGGAAGGAGAGTTATGGTAGAAGATGAACCACCCCGCCATTTGCCTGGCGACTCGGGGAAACCATGAACCCATTGGCCAGAAATGGCAGTCGCCGGGGATGGATCTCAGGACCTCCCGAATGACTTAACCACCTGAGCCATTCTGCTTGGTCCGCTGTCGTATATCTTTTATTTCTTGACCTGCATTCTTTGTTCCCAGTGTAAAGAAGCGACTTGTGGAGAGGATAAACGGGAAACGAAATGATGACAAAGGAAAACTATTTTACGGTAATGGGTGCAGCGGAAATTTTGCCAGAAACTCATACTGTGTAATGAAATTGCGAGCGTGAGAACGTTTGACTTGTTTAATATGCAAATGATTATGCTTGCCGCAGCCCAGTGACGAAACGCAAGGCAGGTGATATCGATTGGGACCGTTTTACATCGAATGTTATGTTTCTGAGAACTCTCAGCTAGAGGTTGTGGCTCGATTACCTTCACACACCCTCGTCAACTTTCTCCCTCGCCTTTTGATGCTTTGGCACATACAAGGCCAGCTGAAATGTTAATAATATCTTCCGGCACAAGATCTGAAAGTAAAATGAAAATGTCATTCAAACCAAACGCCCTAAACAAACTAAAACATTGTCTTTATTTGAAAACATATGTGTTACACTCACATGACTTTCTCTACTCTTGTACAAACTATTTTTACAAACGCTTATTCTCCATATGCTTCATGTTAATCGAGATGTTAATCTTATTGCTAATTTTCTTGTAGATGCAAGAGGAACTGGTAGGCTTTAAGCGACAGTCAAATATTTTAAGAGCTGGTTGCTATGTGGAGTATTCCATTCTCTTTGCATGTCCAGGACATAAAAAAACGAATAACGAATTCCCATTTGATAAAATGTGTAAGCGTTGCAAAATGCAATGCAATAACAAGAAATATCTCGGAAATGGTTCACTCGACAAAAAAAGTATATAACATAAATTATGTGTTTTAACGAGATCTACATTTTTTGTGTAGAAAAATGTCTATCTCTTACGGTTTACCAGTTATGGAAAAGCCATTCAGAAAGAAAGAGGACTTTTGGGGATATTCCCAGAAAATTCAAGATACACATTTTATTTGTCACGAAAATAGCTTAAACATATGATATTTTAATCAAAATCGTTAGAGCCATTTTTGAGAAAATCAAAATTTTCGAAAAATGTTCCGTGTAAAGGTTAGTCTGGGGTGGCAGGGATTTTCTTGAAAATCTTCGTGTCGCATCTTTGAGAGATACTGAACCTAAATACCAAGTTTGGTATTTATCCGACTTCTAGTTTTTGAGTTATGCTGTTTACAGACAGACACACACACACACACACACACACACACACACACACACACACACACAGACCTTTTTCTAAAAATATCTTTTTTTATTCGGGAGGCCTCAAACCATGTATTGCCGATGAAATCTCGATATCGAATTTTTTTATGGAATGCAATACTTCCCCTACTTGCTATACGTGGTAGAGAAAGTAATTGCCTATCTGTTCTGTACATTCCAAAAAATTATTTTGTTCTATGCTATGTTGCTATATAATTCATTTGCTGCTTTTGTAATATTTCATGTCTTGCCTTTCGGTATTTATTTATTTATTTCAAGAAACAACCCTAAAAATTACTGTGTTACATTCACATGTCTTTCTTTACCCACTATCGTTTATTTTATATAGCTTCTGTGAACTATTCTTGCAAAACACCATTAAGTTAATCAAGATAAATTTATGCATAAAAAACAGTTCAAACCAATTTAATGGATATCTCGGGAATGCCTGATGCCACAAATAATTCTTTGAAATAAACTGTGTGTTTCAAAGTTATGTATATTTTTAGTGTTGTACGTTTTGTCTCTCTCTTATGGCTACCAGTTATATAAAATCCTACAAAATTCCTTCTGAATGAAGAGGACTACAAAGACTATTTCCAGAAAATTCATGATGTACGCTTTACTTGTCATGTAAATATTTTTAATATATGGTACTTTAATCCAAATCATAGAGCCATTTTTGAGAAACTAAAAAAATATTGCAGACTTTTTTGGGGAGTGGGAGATTCAGAGAGTCTCAAAACATGTATTTTCGGTGAAATCTCTGTATCGAATGTTTGGGTAGAACGCAACCTACTTCCTCTACTAGCTCTAGGTAGTTAGTAGATAGAGCACAATCATACATTTTTACCAGATGCCCCATATAAATTTCTGTAGGTTAAATCAAATTACGTGTAGAACTTCTAACACAGTGCAAGCGAGCTAAAAGCTTTAGATTATCGCACTAGTTGGCCATTGTAACCAAATTTGGTTTCAAGTCTCCAATCACATGACAATTATCCTTTGAATTTGCACATAATTAATAACTCGACTTGGTTTGATTAGGTTTTACTTTTCATTATGTATTTTTACATTATTAATTTCTCATGGCGCTCGTATTATCTGTTCACAGTACAAATCGTCATACTTCAATTTATCGCAGTTCTGTGTAGAGTTAACCTATACGTTATATTGGCAGAACTCTGCTTTCTTTTATCTAAAACGTTATTCTTTTATCTAGTATAACCTACATAAAGCTTAAATGGAGGCAATTATGAACACAGAAGAAACGGAAATGGAAGAGCCAGTTGAAATTACAGAAGCAGCAAAAAGAATAACACTAGAACTACTTACCAAAAACTTCAGAAAGCAATGTGATATAGCATTTAATTGCTTCATTGGCTGGTGTAAGGCAATACATGTTGAAAATAATTTCACTGAAAATGACTGCTAGCGAATCAACAAAACATCTCACATCTCTTGATTCAAGAACCACGTTTTAAATGTGATCTCTATTAGTTTCAGGAATCAATATAATATTATTAATAAAACTCCAATTTTAGCCCTTGTATCGTAATCTGCTATTATTTAAGGGGACAAGGTACTCTGAAATGGCCAAAAATAGCATTTTTTGTTTTAGGCACTAATAAAATCTCTAATATTTCCAGTTTCAGAAAATATATACCTTTTGGGGTTTAACAGGTTTTTAAGACGTTTAAATACAATTTAAATGCTAGTCTACACTCCTTTAAAGCTGTCGTGCAACGCCCCTTTTTAGAATATTTTAGAATGAACGACTATATCTTGTCCAGCGAGCAGTTCAGCAATTAACAAAAGAGGCCAGGATCAAGAGAAGTTGAAGCAATCCAGGAATGAAGATGCACAAGATTATGACCCTGGAATGTACTGCAGTGTAGCAGCATTTTCATGTTCAAACTTTAAATTTAGTTTTCTCAAAACAACACTTTTGGATACTCATTTATTCATTCATTCACTGTTTAACCTCATCTTATGTAGGACTTACACCCCCCAGGACTTACAGGCGGGTGCCTGGGGTCAGAGGCCCGTCGAGGAGCAGACACTCATGGAGCAGACAGAATATCCAGGATGGGTGATCAGCCCGATGCTTGGTATGGGACGAATGAAGTAGATGAAACGAAATGTTGGTGAAATGGATGAATGGAAAGGTGATGATGGAGCAGTTGGTGGAATGAATGGCGGGGGAAACCAGAGAACCCGGAGAAAACCCGCCCAGACGCCGCTTTGTCCACCACAAATCCCACATGCGGGTCCTTGGGATTGAACCCGGGCCGCCTCGGTGAGAGGCGAGCGGTCTAACCACTCGGCCACGGCGCCGTCCTTTTTGGATATCGTGTACCTTTTTCTAAGAAAGTATGAGAGGTAGAGAATTGAAATTTTCAGTACATGTATGCACCACATAGTTGGTCGTTCTGAACCACCGTCATAATTTTATAATGTATATTAGTGATATTAAGAAAACAACAACATTACAAATTTTTCCACATTTTTACTTTTTTGACTTTGAAATAACTGTTTTTTAATTTCTAGTCAACTGATATACATAACTAAATAACTGAGGTTCAGAAGATAGCTGATTATACTAAGAACAAGCATGCAGAAGTGTGATTCTGTATTGCAAGTAGTATCGGAGAAAAAGGTACATGAAATCACATGTTTTAAGAGTAAATTTTATTATTTTTCTGCTGAATGAATATTTTTATGGACTCAACTACATAAGCTATCAATACAAACAAGCACTTGAAATAATTTTCATGATTTATAGAATAATCCATAAAAATTTCAGGAAGAACCATTAAGAACTTTAAAAGCAGTGGTAATTTAAACCACTTAAGGTGTAATTTCGATGTGTTCAGACTAGCTTGTCCCCTTAACAACTTGTTTGCTCATATAACATAAGCGATATAATGTTCCATTACATACATCATTGTGCAGTTTGCATTTTGTCAACATGAGTGGGGACTTACCACTATGTTGCGTGATAGGATGTTTAGTAGACCTATGACATTCCCCAAGGTTTTATTTACTTTTAATTACAGCTTCTGTGTTGCTTTAATTTGTGAAGATATGTTAAGTGGTGACCAGACAAACCTGACAATTCCGGGGCACACCGATGTACCTGAGATGGTTTACTTTATTCATAGTAATAGATTTAAAATAAAAAGCGTTGAGTTGCAGTCCGCGTGTGAATATGAGGATGGGAGGATGGGGGAAAGAGAGCAGTTTATGCTAGTATCAGACGTGATATTTAAGTTCAGCATCTTGTAAGGATGCGACTCGAAGGTTTTCAAGAAAATCCTCCTAAATTAAACTATCGTTTATATAAAATGTTTCATGGCTTTAACAGATTGAGGCAGTATTTTTAACACTTAAATGATTTCAGTGAAATTATATAATATGTAAATTCAATAACATACCGCCTTGAAGAAATATGTGTATGTAAAAGTTTGTAAAATGTATGTAACAGTCATTGCATATGCTTATATTATTGTAAACATGTTCAATAATGTTATGTGAATATATTACGTAATTTAATAATGTAGGAGCTGTGAGAATAATAAGTTAAAAGCTGCTAACAATGAGTTAACCTTGAGGCAATAATGAATTTGAAAGTTTAAATGTTACTTGTGATTCTTGGAAGCAATAATGTAATTTTGAGACAGTTTAAAAATAGCCAATCAACAACCAAAAAAAAAAGCTTTAGTTAAATGCAGGTATTCTATTGGAGTAGGATTAGCCAATCAGAGACTTGAAATACAGAGATTTACAAGTTTAGATGGTTCAAATCAATTCAGTTGCCTGCAGACAGTGATTGTAACCGGATACGAGATGTGTCCTCGAGAAATTAATTACGTATTCGTGTGATACGAAAATAGTATACGTGTTAAAAAGTGCAAGTATTAAATAAACGAATCTCACAGCTCTCTATATCAGCGAAGTGCTATTTAATCTGTGTCAAGGATTAATAAACAGGAGTGAATTAAAACTTAAAATCTGTGTAAGACTACATTCTTAGTCGCATCACGCCCTGCCAAGACTTCCATGTCTCTAACAATAATACTGACGCAGCCGAGGCAAACATAAATATATAATATTTAAAGAAACAGTTAAATTACAAAGTTAATTTTTTTTAAATTTGGGGCAAAGGCCACCTGAAAGTACATTTTGGAGCGAAGGCTACCGGAAACTGTTTACTATACGTGCGGTTGCAACTACTACAAGTTCGACTCCCCAACAGTCGAAATACGATACAACTCCTACAATAAAAAACTCATTTCTCAAGATTTGTTTAAAATACCATATCTCTGGTATTATTAAAACATATAACATTTTTATTTTCTCTACTACATACCTTTAGTCTACTATATGAACAGTATAACTCAAAAATGAAATATTGGTTATATACCAAATTTAATATAGTTCAACGTCTTCCAAGGGTGCCCCCTCCCAGTCTAGACTACCCTTAACATGGAAATTTGTTCGTTATTTTTTATTTTCACAAAAATGACTTTTAACCATTTTGATTAAAATACCATTGTTTAAGATTTTGCATAAATCTCGAATTTTCTGGAAATAGCCCATAATGTCGTCCTCATAGAAGGATTTTGTTTATAGTTTTGTATAAGTTTTAAACCATAAAAAATAGAAAAATCTTACTGCACAGAAAATATAGAACTCTTTTTTAATTACACAGTTTATGTAAAACTAACTACTCTGTGTTGCATCAGCCACTCGGAGATATCTTCGCCTTTTTTTGCTTTTTGTTTCGCTATTCGATTGTTGCTCACAATGTAATGGAAAGCGTGACTGTCACCGCAGCCTCCTGTATCCCTCTTGACCTACAACGAAATTGTAAAGAAACTATGCAAATGTTTATCTTGATTAACGTGAAGTAGGTAGAAAAATAAACTTTCGTAAGAATAGTTTGCAGAAGAGATATAAAAATAAACGATACCACGTAGAGAAAGTCGTATGAATATAACACTTCAGATGATGGTTATTATTCCTCTCCAATGACGCCTGTACTGGGCAGACATGGGGGATGCAGCGGTCGGGGCGGTAGGCCTTGGTTCGTTTCTGGGCTAGCGCGCCATGGGTTTGGTTATTATTATTATTAATATTATTATTATTACTTTTTTAAAAACAAATTGAAGAAAAGTAAAGTAGTCTGATTATAACCCCTCCTTTATTTTTAATTCATTGAATATCGAGGTGTTTCTGGTGAAATCTCGATATGAATTTTTGGGTGGAATACAATACTTCTCTGCTCACAACAGCTAAGCGGTAGAGAAAGTACAAATAGAACCAAGGACTGAAATGATGAATGTGAGAGTACATCTGTCGTCCTTGATTATAAGCATGTTCGCAAACAACTCCAAAACGGGCCTAAAGCAGAAAATTAAGACTTAGTAACGTTGTTATTGTTTACCAGTTGTTGGCGATAGTCGCGTGTCCATAAATTAATAACGAAGCCTATGTGTAGCAGTGACGAAATGAGTTCAAACACGTGTTTCCGTTATGTGTTGCCGCTCACGTATTCACGTCTATTATCTGCCGTCATAAACTAGAACACAGCCTTGCAGCAGTCGCCTAGGCAACCCGCAACACATAAATCTCACTAAGGATGGCGAGCGATCTTTGTGCCCCTGTTCCTTTTAATCTCATGCTGTCCCGTACACTCACTGTGTACTGTCAGCCCTGCCGTTGTTTTTTCGGTAGATCAACCGAAAATCGCATTTAGCTATCGAGTTTTTGAAATGCTTTATTTTGTAACGATTTTTGTACCTTTTTACTTTCTCTACCATGTACATATAGGTAGAGGTAGTATTCCATTCCATTCCATTCAAAAATTCTATACCGAAGTTTCACTGGAAATACACGTTTTCAGGCTCCTTGAATCCAAAAAAAGCATATTTAGAAAAAAAGTCCGTGTATGTGTGTGTCTGTGAACAGCATAACTCAAAAACGAAAAGTCAGGGGAAGTAGCATTAGTGGAATTAGGAAGAACAAGAAGAAAGGGAGTGATACTGGAAAGGATATTGAAATTTTGATTTAGATGCCTGAGAAAAGATGAAGGGGAGATTTTAAAGATATGCATGGAACAACAAAAGAGTACGAAAAATAAAAATAGCTGGTGGACAGGGGTAGAAAAATTATGGAAAAGATAGGAATGGGAGATATTTGGAGAACAGGAGAAAGAAATAGCAACGGCTTCCGCACAACACTAAGGAACAGAGTGGAGGACATAGAAAGACAAGAGATCTGGGGAAGCTTAGAGAATAAAATATCACCAGGGTTTTATATATTAGTAAAAAGGAAATGGGGAAGAGAAGGGTATGTGGATTATTGTAATAGAGCGGAAAAAGAAGCGTTTGCATGGATGAGTACAGGATCAATGTATCTGAGAGGGCTAAGAGGCTGAAAAAGCGGAATTTGTGAACTATGCGGAGGTAGTGAAAGCACACAGCATTATATGACAGAATGCAAAGAATTAGCAGAATGGAGACAAAAGGTATGGGAGGAAAAATGGATGAAAAAATAGTAGCAATTAAAATATTAACAAGAAAAGAAGAAAAGAAAAAATAAGAATATGGGGGAGTTCTTAAAGAAAATAAAAGTGAAATGGATTAGATAAGTAAGAGAGATAAGAAAGGTAGAAGGGCAAATGGAGGAGGGAGAGGATGGGCAATAGGGATTAAGGGTAGCAAGGGATGCTCAGATGAGCCAAAAGGTCAGGGTGCCAGGCAAAATGAGCAGCATAGCTGGCAAGGAAATCTGTACATAGGTTAAGTTAGTTTATAAGTGGAATATTGTAAAAAGGATTGTGTATAAAAAATGTACAAATAAAGTTATCTATCTACTAAACTTGGTATTTGAGTTTAGTATCTTCCAAGGATCTTTAGTATCTCGACACGAAGATTTTCAAAAAAATCCCCCACCCCAGACTACCCTTTACATGGAACATTTTTTGAAAATTTCGATTTTCTTAAAAATGGCTTTAACGATTTTGATTAAAATATATGTTTAAGATGTTTTCATTGCAAATGAAACATATATCTTGAATGTTCTGGGAATGTCCGCAAAAGTCCTTTTCATTCTGAATAACTTTCACATAACTGCTAAATCGTAAGAGATAGAATAAAATTTTACTATACAAAAGATGTAGATATCTTTAAAACACACAATTGATGCCATATACTCTTTTTTTGGTTTGTGGGGTAAAGCTTTTCCGAGATATTCCTTGCTATTTGATTGAATTTTCCAATACTTATACTTTTTCTCAAATTCGTTATTCATTTTTTTTGTCCTGGTAATGCATAGAGAATGGAATACTCCACATAGCAACCAGCTCTTAAAATATTTGACTATGACTTAAAGTCTACCATATTCCCCTTGCATCTACAAGAAAATTAGCAATAAGGTTAACATCTCGATATCTCGATTAACATGAAGCATATGGGTAAGCTTTTGTCTACAAAATTCATTTAGAATAAAGAGCACTTCACCGGCCATTCAGAGAAAATTCGGGATATACATTTTATTAGTGTTACAGATATCTTAAACATATGGTACTTTCAAGGGTAGTTTGGTGCTGGAGGGATTTTGTTGAAAACGGTGGTTTGGAAGATGCCAAGCTTCAATACCAAGTTTGTATTTAACCGACGTTTCTTTTTGGGTTATGCTGCTCACAGATATACTCACGCACATGCTGACTTTGTTCTAAAATATTATTTGGGGGATTTTAAAACTTGTATTTCTGTTGAAGTGTCTATCGAATTTTTGGGTGGAATGCCTACAACGCTTTCTTTATTTGCCATAGGTATATACTAGAGAAAGTAAAATGGCTGTAATAATTTTAATTAAAATGTCATGTTGATATCTTGGCATGAGAAAGGAAATGAATGTATTGAATATTTTGATAACAACTTGTTATCAATTCTCCTGGTTCTGAGTGTAATTTGCTGTGCTGAAAAAACCATAATAGATAGGCAAACGCTTAATTTGGAAAAAACAATGTAGAACTCATTGGAATATGTTTTATCTCAACTTTTCTTATGCCAGTAACCGTATCAGGAAATATTCCCTGTCATACGGGGATTCAGTGAAACCAAATTAATTCAATTGTACAGGGCGATCCATATAAAACTGAACACTTTTGAAGACATAATTTTCCCATGGAAACTAATAAATAATTTAAAACTGAGTTTTATTATATCAGTGTCTCTGGGAGAATAGATTTGTTTTTTTTTAAAGTTCAAAGCAAAACTGGGGAAAACAAGCTCGCATACTTATATTTGCAAAGAAAGAATTGGCATGACTCACCGACATACTTAACGGTAGTAGCAATTTGTAGAGAAAACTTACCCTAAAATATGGGTTAAAGTTTACCTCTCTTACTCCAGATAGGAATTGATATTTTTTTCTGTGAAGTTGTGCGGAATATACAGTTAAAATGGCTGATACAGTGTCATTTTTAAAAATATATTTAAAATATACGTATTGTGCCTAGAAATTCCAGCATTAATACTTCATAAAAAAACTAAAAATGTAATTTGTTGGGCAATTTTCACCATGTTTTAGTCTGCCCTTAAGGTCTACAATGGTTTGTGGACGTTTTTAATAACTCCCCTTCCCCAGAGAAAGTAGTGCCATAGACAGAAAATCTTGGGATTTTGGTGGCGATACGATGTCTCCATTTTTCGAGCTGATTCGACTCCGAAAAAGTAAATATAAGTTCCAGCAGTGTGTAGTGTGGCACCAGCTTGCTTTCATGAGTACGGATGGACAGCGTTAGACTAATACAGAGTGAGCCAAAAGAATCCGAACCGCCTGCGCGGTGTATTTGCTGTCCGCGTCCTCGGCGTTCGTTGCCGTCTGCCGCTATCATAGAAAGGCGCGGATGAAACCATACAACATTTTTAAAACTACTGTTAAAGGTTTTACTTACCAACTTTATGAAAGGAGATGCTGAAACTGGCCATCGTCGTTGTCCATACATTTTTGGCACCTCTTTAGAAAACTATCCATCACCCGCCGTAGTTCACGTTGAAAAATGCTGGCAGTTTCCTGGCGGATGTTTTGTTTTAATTCTTCCAGGGTGTGTGGGTTTGTCTTGTACACCGGAGGGGTATTTTATGAACAATATTACCGGCTGCGCGGTGTTTTTCCACTGGGCGTGTGGACATATGATATGATAACGTACTGCTGCTATAAACAAAGTCACGCTGTTGTGGTTTTACTTTGCAGTGTGAAGTGTAATTTTGAGTTGACGGTGATGTGATGTGGTTCAGTTATTACGAGTTATTTACTATTTTGTCCTGTACTTAGTCGCAAATTATATTATGGCTCAGTATATGTTTTCTACTGCACGGCGTGTATTTATTTATGATTCGTATGTGTTAACTCGGTCAGCTCGCCAAGTGAAAGTACGATTTGCAGAAAGATTTCCAGGTGTAAAAGTTCCAGGCCGTACAACAATCCATGAACTTTACAGTAATTTTCAGGCCACAGGAAGTTTTCAGGTAAGAAATCTAAAAGATGGTGTTCGGTTCTTACCGAAGAAACATTAGACGACATCGATCATCGTTTGGAAAATTCCCCCCAAAAATTCCATGATGGATAGTTTCCTAAAGAGGTGCCAAAAATGTATGGACAACGACAGTGGTTGGTCAGTTTCAGCATGTCCTTTCACAAAGTTGGTAAGTAAGGCCTTTAAAAGTACTTTTAAAAATGTTGTATGGTTTCATCCGCAACTTTCTATGATAGCAGCAGACGGCAACGAGCGCCGAGGACGCGGACAGGAAAAACATCGCGCAGGCGGTTCGGAGTCTTTTTGCTCACTCTGTATGTTCCCTGCCATTTACTTCTAAACAAGCGATTGCCTGCAATGGAATTCAGACTTCGGACCACAAGGCTTTAATCAGTAGCATTGAACCAGGGTCCTTTACGTAGGTAACCTGAATTCCATTGTCATTCCATGTGTTGTCTATCTCTCGAAAACGAGGCATCGATACTGCATTTGATCGATGAGTATCGGGATATAATCTGCTTCCCACTCAAAGCTACCGCAGACAAAATATGCTACATTATACTCAGGAAGTAGGTATTTCACCTTTAACATCCATCAGGAAGTGCATATAGTATGTCACTGTAGTCAGCGAGATGAAGGTGGACCAGCTCTGAAACAAGATACAGTCTGTTCAAATTGGCTAATCAATAAAAATGACCTTCAAAGTTTACGACACGTTACATTTACTATGTCTGCTCATTAAGGTAATTCGATACAGATATTTTAATGGAAACGTGCGTTTCCGGCAACTTCTGAAAATAAAAAGCAAGATTATACAGAAATTTCCACCATTCTAAATAACTCTTTACTTATAAAAACTTTTACTCTGTATTATCTGTGTAAGGAGCTGCAACGAGTTTTACAAAACTATTATAACTGTAATGAAGTGTATTTGTTTAAGCTTGTGTGACTTTCTCCTCATTTTTACTTGCTAGAGGATGTATTGCATTCGAACCAAAAATTCCATATAGATATTTCACTGGAAATACAATATGTTTGAGAACCCTGAATTAAAAAAGTAGGTCCGCGAGGGTGTAAAAAATGTTTTATTTATAGACGCTCTTTAACTACTATGGTGCTTAGCGTCCCATTCCATATTGGGCGTGAAAGACCGGAAATGTTCCTCAGAGGCCTCTTTATCAGGCTTGAGGTTCTGACACGGTATATCTAGACACGGTACCAGTATACTATCCTTAGACCCGGAGGATGACCCGCGAGCCGTGTTTTTGACCAGCAGAACTAAAAAAGAGGGTACAAGTAGATCTTCACCCCAAACCACGGTTTACAAGGTAACAATTGTTATTTTGGATTTTCTCAAAAATGATAAACGATTTTGATTAAAATACCATATGTTGATGTTTACAAGAAAATAAAATGTCTCAAGGCTCTACGTTTGACCTATGACCTTCGGGGATTACCCTGCTCCACCAAGCGATAACTGGACCCATTTCTGAGGTGGAGGCATCGAGCGGGCAGAATGCATTTAATTGAAAATTGAGTTTTATTTATGGACGCTCTTTAACTGCTGCGGTCCTTAGCGTCCCATTCTATATTGGGGTGAAAGACCGGTAATTTTGCTCAGAGGCCTTTTTATCAAGCTTGAGGTTCTTTTATGTGTCGTAAATCTACGTCACGGGACCACCGGCTTTACTTCCCTTCCGAAGGAAGCCATGCTAAGGATTTTTACGCTCGAAAAAATCCATCGGGCTCCGCCGGGTTTGAACCAGCGACCTTGGGAACTAGAGGCTAGCACGATACCACTATCCACGGAGGACGACCCGATGGTGGGATGATGAGGATGGCCGTGGAATGAGAGGACCTACAGCTTTTACCGTGGATTTCGAACCCTTGGGTATACTTCACATGATCAAGTCGGGGTGAAGGCGTGGATAGAGTCAGTTAAAGTCGCTACCCTAGAGTCCGGAATCGAACCCCGTACCCTCAGTACGAGAGCCGGAAACGAAACCACTGCGCTATTCCGGCGCCCTAAACTAAAATGTGTAACTCGAATTTTTTAAGTCCTCTTTATTCTGAATGGAATTTGTAAACGAAGGTATATGCCTTGTTAAAACACACATTCATACAACTGTTTTATTTGTGGAATCATTCATTTCCGAGATATTGAAATGTCCAATACATTGTCATCTTTTGAAGTGTTGATCCATTGGGTTGTATCTCGCGGTGTCATGGAGAGACTGGAATTTCAAGGCCAGCATTTAGTGTTCCGTTTTTAAACATCTGATTCGATTTAGTTTCCTCAACCCCCCTTGTACCTGACGAAATGTGTAATGAAACTATTTCTGCAACAGTTTCCTGTAGCCGTCGCCCTAAATGTACTTTCAGGTGGCCTTTGCCCCAAGTTTAAAAACATATTAACTTTGTAATTTGACTTTCTTTAAATATTATATATTTGTTTGCCTCGACTGCGTCAGTATTATTGTTAGAGACACGTTTCTCTTAGCAGGGTTGTGATGCGACAAGAATGTAGGCTCACAGATTATACTTTTACTTCACTCCTTTTATTAATGCTTGATACGATTTAAATAACACTTCACTAATTTAGAGAGCTGTGAGATTCTTCAATTAATTAATTACACTTTTTAACACGTAAACTTATTTTTCGTTTCACACGAATGCATATTAAATCTCTTGAGGACACTTTTTTGTGTCTGGTTAGTAACGCTGTCTGCAGAGAACTGACTTCTGAATTCGTAAATGTTTCTCCTTTTCAGTTTCTGATTGGCCAATCCTACTCCAATAGAATACCTTCATTTAACTAAAGCTTTTTCTGGTTGTTGATTGGCTATTTTATAAACTGTCACTAAAATTTACATTATTGTTGATCCAATAATGACTAGTAGCATTATTAAACATTCTTACTCATTACTGCCTTAAGGTTACCTCATTGTTAGCAACGTTTAACTTATTATTCTCACAGCTCCTACATTATTAAATTACGTAATACATTCATATAACATTATTGAACATGTATACAATAATATAAGCATATGCAATGACTGTTACATACATTTTACAAATTATTACATACACATATTGCTTCAAGGCGGGCTGTTATTGAATTTACATATTATATAAATAGACTGAAATTATTTAAGTCTTAAAAATACTGCCTCAAGGTTTATCTCGATTAACATGAAATAAATCGAAAAAAGGGCCTTCGTAAGTATGGTTTGTAAGAAACTAATAAAAATAAACGATAGTGGGTAAAGAAAGTTATGTGAATGTAACACATTTCACTGCCCCCCTGCCTGTAGCTGTAACGAGATTTCTGGAATGTTTACTGCATAACGTTAATCTTTGCAGAACGCCGCGATGGCAGTGACGCACGAATGCGATGAAGAGCTCTTGTGATTGAAGTCATGACCTCTGCTTGTTTGTGCATCCTACTTCAGGAAACAGTTTGTCACTTGTTCTCTAACAAAAGACGGTCACTGTTGACTGTAGCATCCCTGTGTACAAGGCCACATTCATCTGGAATGATCCCACCGACCGTCCTTGAAGCATTTCCACGATTACTTTGGTTTCATCGTGACAGCTTCACATGATCTGCCCTTTCGCCATAGTTTTCTTCTTCCGGTTTAATCCATGGCCGTCGCGGAGACTCCTGGGCATAGCTTCCTCTTCCCATCATCTTATAACTACATGTTTGTTATTTAGTGATATGATCAAGTGAAATGGTGAAAACTTAACGTAACGAAAGCACGTTCTGTCACTGCGAATGCACGTGGTCGCGGAGTGATACAAACCGGTGATTTATTTACGTCTACTTTATTCTCCTACTGGACAGAGTTTAGCTAAGGGCAATTGTGTAGTTACTGACGTAACATCCACACGCTAATAGTGCACACCAGCTGTCATATACAGGAAATTATGATGTTGGATCAGTGGGCCTCGGAATTTCAGACACAAACAATCCGATGTATTACATTCAGTGAGTTGCTCTACTCACTCTTCTACAAACTATTCTTATAAAGGTTTATTCTTCTACGGAGAAAGCCAAAAAGCTACGAACCGGCTGCGCAGTGTTTTTCCTATCCGTATCCTCGGCGTTGTTGCTGTCTGCCGCCGCCTCTTTAGGAAACTATCCACCATCGCCATAGTTCACGTTGAGAAATGCTGACAATTTCCTGGCATATGTTTTGTTTTAATACTTGCAGGATATGTGGGTTTGTCTTGTACACTTTATATTTTAACTCACCTCAGAGATAGAAATCACAGGGGGTTAGCTCGGGGGACCAAGGAAGCCACAAGTTTCTACTAATAATTCTGTCCTCAAACACACTTTCAATTGCTCTCATCGAAATATTGGCCGTATGAGCTGTTGCAGAGTCTTGTTGAAAAAAGGCAAAGTAATGCTCCCTGTCTATTAATTCTCTAAAAAGAAAAGGGGAGGCAAAATTGTATTCACGTATGTACGGGCGTCAACTGTTGACTCGAAAAAAATTGGCCCTATAATTCTTTCTCCCCTCATGACGCACTATACACCAATTTTTTCGTCGTGAAGGGATACTTCATGAACAATATTTGGTTTGTCAGAGCTCCAATAACGATTATTTTGTGTACACAGCTATCCATGAAGGTGGAACCAAGCCTCGTCCGTGAAAAATATTAAATATGATTCTATTTCGCTATTGTGTACACTATTGAGATTCCACTCACAAAATGTGCTCCTATTACAGGTTCACCTGGTTGAAGAGCATGTGCCACAGTTATTGTATATGGTTTTAACTTCAGCAATGTGGTAGCTCTTCGCGCAGAGCCATAAGAAATGCCTGCCTGTTGTGAAAGACGCCTAAGTGATTTTTGGGGGGAATTCTCCAAATGATGACCGACGTCTAATGTTTCTTCGGTAAGAACCGAACGCCGTCTTTTAGATTTCTTAGCCTGAACACTTCCTGCAGCCTGAAATTTATTGTTAAGTTCATGGATTGTTGTACGGCCTGGAACTTTTACACCTGGAAATCTTTCTGCAAATCGTACTTTCACTTGGCCAGCTGAGTTAACACATACGATTCATAAATAAATACACGTAGTGCAGTAGAAAACACATACTCAGCCATAATATACTTTGTGACTGAGTACAGGACAAAATAATAAATAACTCGTAATAACTGAACTACATCACATCACCGTCAACTCAATACTGCACTTCACACTGCAGAGCAAAACCAAGTCAACAGCGTGACCTTCGTTTATAGCAACAGTGCGTTATCATGTTTCCAAACTCCCAGTGGTAAAACAGCGCACAGCCGGTTCGTAGTTTCTTGGCTCTCCCGATAGAGGGGGGAGGAAAGAAAGAAAGACAAATTAAAAATTATTTATCAGACTTTTTGTCAACATCTTATAGTTTAGCCGTTATACAGAATTTCTTCGGAATGAAGAGAACTTCACAGGCCGTTCCCAGGAAATTCAAGATATGCATTTTATTTGAAATACAAATATTTTATACGTATGGCATTTTAATCAAAATAGTTACATACATTTTTGAAAAAATCAAAACTTACAACATTGTTTGCCTGTGAAGAGCAGTTTAGAATAGGACGGATTTTCTTTAAAATCTTCGTGTTGCATTTCTGGAAGATACAGAGCTTAAATTCCAAATCTGGTATTTAACACACACATACATACACGGATGTTTTTGTAACAAAGTTTTATATTCAGGGGACCTCAGAACATTTTAGGTATATATGTTTAAGAAACCTACATACTAATAAAATGTATATTTTAAATTTTCTGTGAATAGCCTCTGAAATACTCTCCATTCTGAAAGAATTTTGTATAACTATAAACCACAAAATAGACAACAACTTAAAATAGAAGACCTCAAAAGCATACAATTTACTACGTGATTTTTCTTCTTCTTTTTTTATGCCACCAGCCATTTGCGAGATATTCCTTATTGTTTTGAATTTTACTTTCTGTACTACATACAGTAAGTAGGGAAAGTATTGTATTCCACCCAAAAATTCGATGTCGAGATTTCACCGGAAATACAAGTTTTACACCCCCTGAACCCTAAAAAAGCATTTTAGAAAAAGGTTCGTGTGTGTGAAGAGTATAACCCAAAAAGGAACTTGGATAAACACCCAACTTGTATTTAGGTTCAACATGTCCCAAAGTTGCCACACGAGGATTTTCAAGAAAATCCCCCCACTCCAAACTACCGTTTACACGGAACATTTTTCGATTTAGTTTATTTTCTAAAACATGGCTCTACCGATTGTGGTTAAAATGCCATATATCAAATATATTTAGTACATGACAAAAAATGTATATCTTGAATTTTCTGGGAATAGCCTGTGACGACCTGTTCCTTCGGAAGTAATTATTTATAATTATATAACTGGTAAACCTAAAGCGACAGACAAAAGCATACTACACAAAAATGTAGAACTCTTTAAAACACACAAGTTATTTCAAATAACGTTTTTGTGGCATCAGCCATTTACTAGATATCCGTTATTAAAGGTTCGAATTGTTCAATACTTTGTCATTCTTAAGTAATGTCAACAGTCAGCTGTTTCTCGCGATGTCATGGAAACGGTATGGAATTTTAAGGCTAGCATATAGCGTTCAGTTGTTAAACATTTGACTGTCGCTGTTCTTTTTGTATCTATAGTAAAATGTGTAACGTAGCTATTTTTCAAAGGCTTATCTCGATTAAAATGAAGCAGATAAATAGGCTTTAGTAAGAATAATTTGTATAACCACTAATAAACGATAGAGGGTAGAGAAAGTCGTGTGAATATAACAATTCAGGGAAGAAATTTAAGTGCCGTCACCATTCAGCTGTTTCTCGCGATGCTTGGAAAGAATATGGAGTTTCATAGTGACCAATTTCTTAAACATCTGACTATCGCTTCAGTGTACTCTATTCCTCTTGTACCTATAAGGAAGGTGTACTAAAACCATTTCTGCAAACCTTTCTCTCGAGTAACATGAAGTTGATGAAACAAATAAGCTTCTGCAAGAATAGTTTGTAGAAGGTAGGTATACAGGGTGTATGTTTATTGATGTCATATATTTGGGGGGACGTGTTGAAAATCCCTGGTGTGTTACGTGTTTTGTCAAATCCAGTTTAGATACGTCCTCTCAAAATGTCAATATCAGGTACAGGGGTCGCATTAACCAAGGACTTCAAATGTCCCCAGACGAAGAAATCCATTGGATTTAAATCAGGCGATCGACCAGGCCATGCAATGTGTCCCCCTCGATCAATCCATCTGCTGAAATCGATCATTCAAAAACTTACGAACTATCATACTGAAATGAGCTGGAGCACCATCGTGTAAAAACCACATTCGTTGGATGATGTCCAGAGGTACATTATCAGTTAAGTGATGCAAGTCATTTCTGAGAAACTGGAGATAGGTTTGTTCATTCGGACGCGGAGGGAAGAAGTAGGGACCAATAAGGTGATCATGAATGATTCCACCCCAAACGTTGAGAGAGAACCTCTGTTGATGGTCGTACTTCATTCGGATTTTCAAATGCCTAGTTATGAGTGTTATGAAAATTGAAGATGCCGTCGCGAGTAAAACCAGCCTCATCCGTGAATAAGATACAGGCTAGGAATTTGATGAACACAGCGCACTGCTGTAACATGCGTTGACAGAAACGTCTTCTTGGCTCAAGGTCCGCCTCATTTAATCCTTGCACACGTTGAAGGTGTTACGGATACAGAATATTTTCATGCAGAATTCTCCAGATAGTCGTATGACTAACTCCTTCCCTTACAGTCATACGTCTTATGCTTTGTGATGGGTCTGCATCCACGGCACGAAAAACTCGTTCTTCAAGCTCAATGCCTCGTACCGCTCTTGGTCTCCCAACATCCCTAGTACTCTCAAATGCGTCATTCTCTCTCAAGCATTGGTGAATTCGTGTGAATGTTCTTGCACACGGTAACTGCGTGTCAGGGTACCTTTCTGCATAAAGTTCACGTGCTCGTGCTGCATTGCCGTCTGCACAGTGCATATCCGTCTGTTCACTCATGGAATACATCTTCTTTGGCCTATAACAACGAAACGGTTGATTTTCAGACCCATGTATATATGAACTTCGTTTACTGTTTTGATGTCAGGAACACGCCCCCCAAATATATGACACCAATAAAGATACATTCTGTATAAAAATAAACGACAGTAGCTAGATAAAGTTATGTGAATGTAATGCCTAAATGCTATTTTAAGGAAGTAATGTTACAAGATGTTTTAAACCGTTCCATCCTTCAATTCCTTGTTTTCAGGAAGGTTATAGGTGAACAATAAACCACGTGAAGTGTAACCTGGATTGTTAAAACTAATTTGCTTTAACTAAATCGCTATGCTTCTTTTCTAGGATGCGCACCACTACCTGGTAATTATACCAAGTTGTACTTTCCGGTACACAGAACACACCAGGGGCAAACTGCGTAAAACACCGGGAAACATTCTGGTTTTAACAGCTACCGCCTGTATACTTAATTTTACTTATTAGGTCTGTCATGGAGTATTTGATTACAGGATGCAGCATAGAGAAAATATGTTCGCTCTCTGATATACTGGTTGTAAACACAGCACTGCCCTCTTTGAGAGCAATATTTTGAGTGTACGGAAATTACAGCTATTTAGTGAAGTATCTTATCTTCTCTGCCACGCTCCTAGCAAGTAGAGGAAGATTGTATTCCACTAAAAAGCTCGCTAACGAGTTTTAACCGAAAGTGCATATTTTGAGGTCCCCTGAATCGAAAAGAAAATTTGGAAGAATGTGTGTGAATGTGTGAACAGCATTACTCAAAGGGAAAACTCGGTTAAATACCAAATTTGGTATTTATGATCAGCATGTTGCAAGGATACCACACAAAGATTTTCAAGCAACTCCCCCACCCAAACTACCCTTTACATGGAATTTTTTTTCGAAATCTTATATTTTCATAAAAATTGAAGTAGTTATTGTCTTTACGTTATTTGCCCCACACTTTGGGAGCCAATTTGAAGTAGTTATTGTAAAGTTATTTGCCCCAAGTTTAAAAATATTAAATTTGTAATTTTGACTGTTTCTTTAAATATTATATATTCATGTTTGCCTCGGCTGCGTCAGTATTTATTTTTAGAGACATGGATTTCTTTGCAAGGTGTGGTGCGGCTGAAGAATGTAGGCTTACACAGATTATAATTTTTAATTCACTCCTTTTTATTAATTCTTGACACAATTTAAATAACACTTCACTGATATAGAGAGCTGTGAGAGTCTTTTATTAATTACTTGCACTTTTTAACACGTAAACTATTTTCGTCTCACACGAATACGTATTAAATTTCTCGAGGACACATCTCGCGTCCGGTTAGGAACACTGTCTACAATCAACGCGTCCAGTTATGAGCACTGTCTACAAGCAATTGACTTGATTTCTATCGCCTAAATTTATAAATTTCTGTATTTCAAGTCTCTGATTGGCTATTCCTAATCCAATACAATACTTTTATTTAACTTAAGCCTTTTTTCTGGTTGTTGATTGGCTATTTTATAAACTGTCAGAAAAATTACATTATTGTTGCTCCAAGAATGACTGGTAGCATTATTACACTTTCTTACCTATTATTGCCTCTACCTCATTGTCAGCAACTTTTAACCTATTATTCTCACAGCTCCTACATTAATAAATTACGTAATACATTCAGATAGCATTATTACATGTATACAATAATATAAACATATACAACGACTGTAATATACACTTTTTATATATTGTTACATACACATATTTCTTTAAGGCGAGACCGAGAGATCGTGGTTCAAATGGCATTGAATTTTTCAGTCGTCTGATTATAATGTTTATAATATAGGTTTTATTTGTTTCATATTTTCTATGCTAGGGGCATTCTTGCAATCATAGATAAAAGAATAGCGAGCTCCTACTGCAAGTTCCGCACGCCAAATGACATAATACGTATATGACCAAGTTGCACTGATCAAACAAAAAACTAAACGCTATCATATGATTCTAACTTGTTTTCGAAAACAACGCCACTTATATTGCAAATAAATATAAATAATTTGTTATAATAATCATGATTTTGGGGTATATCACTTCAGTTTATTCCAAAATATGTCTCAGTAAATGTCACTCATGATTTCCAAAACCTCACTCGAGAATTTATCGATGTTTGGAAACAACTCCTGGCATAACTGCAGATAAATTCGCTCCTCTATCGATAAGTTCGTAACTGTCATGGGATTACCTGTGATAATCCTCCCTCTTGCTGCTGCGTGTTTGTTTACATGGAAATGCTCACAATTGTGTGGCAAATGTGGAGGTTAAAAAGTAATATCAAGGTGAAGATGTAGTTTTGCTTCACGTATGGAAAGCCAATTTGAAGTAGGTGTTGTATTATATTTCAACTGCTGGGGAGCCGATCTTGAAGTAGCTGCAACCGCACGTATGGTAAACAGTTTCCGGTAGCCTTCGCCCCAAGTTTAAAACAATAATAACTTTGTAATTTGACTGTTTCTTTAAATATTATATATCTATGTTTGCCTCGGCTACGTCAGTATTATTGTTAGAGACACGTTTCTCTTAGCAGGGTTGTGGTGCGACTAAGAATGTAGGGTTACACATATTATAATTTTACTTCACTCCTTTTATTAATGCTTGACACGATTTAAATAACACCTCACTGATATAGAGAGCTGTGAGATTCTTTTATTAATTACTTGCACTTTTTAACACGTAAACTATTTTCGTCTCACACGAATACGTATTAAATTTCTTGAGGACACTTTTTGCGTCTGGTTAGTAACGCTGTCTGCAACCAACTGACTTCTAAATTTGTAAATGTTTCTCCTTTTCAGTTTCTGATTGGCTAATCCTACTCCAATAGAATACCTTCATTTTACTAAAGCTTTTTCTGGTTGTTGATTGGCTATTTTTGTATAAACTGTCACTAAAATTACATTATTGCTTCCAAGAATCACAAGTAATATTATTAAACTTTCAAACTCATTATTGCCTCAAGGTTACTTCATTGTTAGCAACTTTTGACCTATTATTCTCACAGCTCCTACATTATTAAATTACGGAATACATTCACATAACATTATTACACATGTAACAATATATAAACATATACAATGACTGTAATATACACTTTTTATATATTGTTACATACACATATTGCTTTAAGACGGGCTACTATTGACTTTATATATATTATATAATTAGACTGAAATCATTTAAGTGTTAAAAATACTGTCTCAAAGGCAAACGATATTAGTTATTTATTATCAGGATTTATAGATAGCTTTAAAGAGTACAAAGCATGCTTTGTATTGCTAAATACCCATTAGCTCGTTGACAGTTGATTTAAACCCGCCACGCCCTCTAGTACCCAAGTGCGTTGACATTTAAATTTGCACATTGTAACTAAGGAGGTCGTGGCCGAGCGATGTTTTGCCTTGCATATTGATGCGGACCTTAAACTTCGTAAAACATACAAAGCGAGTGTGTAAGTTTGAATCTCAACTCAGGTGTTTACTTTTCCTATAGCCTGGCCTTATGTTCTTACAGAATCCATAGATATATTGTTTGTTTTGTTATTGCATGATTGATTCATAGATGCCGCGCCAAAGTGAACTTTGAGGCAGTATTTTTAACACTTAAATGATTTCAGTCAAATTATATAATATAAAATATAATAACAGCCCGCCTTAAAGCAATATGTGTATGTAACAATATATAAAAAGTGTATATTACAATCATTATATGTTTATATTATTGTATACATGTAATAATGTTATCTGAATGTATTAACGTAATTTAATAATGTAGGAGCTGTGAGAACAATAGGTTAAAAGTTGCTAACAATGAGGTAACAATGAGGTAACCTTGAGGCAATAATGAATTTGAAAGTTTAACAATACTACTTGCGATTCTTGGAGCAACAATAATGTAATTTTTGTGACAGTTTATAAAATAGCCAATCAACAACCAGAAAAAGCTTTAGTTAAATAAAAGTATTCTATTGGATTAGCAATAGCCAATCAGAAACTGAAATATAGCAAAATTTACAAATCTAGAAGACAGTTGCTTGTAGACACTGCTCATAACTGGACGCTTTGGTTGTCCTCGAGAAATTTTATACGTATTCGTGTGAGACGAAAATAGTTTACGTGTTAAAAAGTGCAAGTAATTAACAAAAGAATCTCACAGCTCTCTATATCAGGGAAGTATTATTAAAATCGTGTCAAGAATTAATAAAAAGGAGTGAATTAAAAATTATAATCTGTGTAAGCCTACATTCTTCAGTCGCACCACCTCTCTGCGAAGACATTCATGTCCCTAAAAAAAATAAATACTGAAGCAGCCGAGGCAAACATAAATATATAATATTTAAAGAAACTGTCAAATTACAAAGTTAACATTTTTTAAACACTTGGGGCAAAGACCACCGGAAAGTACATTTGGGGCGAAGGCTACCGGAAAGCGGGTACTATACGTGCGGTTGTAACCAACTTCAAGTTCGGCTCCCCAACATAAGAACTATAATACAACTCCTTCAGTGCAAACCATCTTCTCAACTTCTACATGGGAACACTCAAGGGGGAGATAAATGCTCAAAATTGCCCCCAGAAATGACGTTTTTAGTGTTTTATGTAGTATTGCAAAACGGAATTTTCTCTTTAATGTCATATACATTGTATTATTGCAGGCAAAATACTCATATTTTAAATATCGTTTTTAAAGGTCTCATGTGTTACATTCACATCATTTGCTGTACCCCTCTATCTATATTAGGGGGTATTCTTACTTCATTCTAATCGAGATAAACCTTTCCGGAAAAAAAAACTCAATTTACCCCTACAAAGGGAACAGCGATAGTTAAATGTTAGGGCGCTATATGCTGGCCTTAAAATCCCATACTATTTCCGTGACATCGTGAGAAACAAGTGAATTCTTGACAGGACTTTAAAATAATGACAAGTATTGAACAATTCAAATCATTAATAATAGATATCTCGCAAATGGCTGATAGCACACACACACACACACACAAAGTTATTTTAAATAAATTGTGTTTTAAGGATATATATTCTGTGCAGCACGTTTTCGTCTATGGCATAACTTTACCTGCTATGCAAGATTATACAAAATTCCTACCGAATGAAGACTTCAAAGTCTATTCCCGGAAAACTCAAGATATACATGTTATTTATGGTGTAAATATCTTTAATATACAGGTTAAAATCGTTAGTATGGCTTCCTTCGGAAGGGAAGTAAAGCCGATGGTCCCGTGTTGTAGATTTACGGCACGTAGAAGAACCTCAAGCCTGATAAAGCGTCCTCTGAACAAAATTACTCGGCTTTCACGCCCAGTGGGACGCTAAGGACCACACCAGTTAAAGACGTCCATAAATAAAACTCAATTTTTCTTTAATATATGGCATTTTAACCAAAATCGTTTGAGCCATGGTTTAGAAAATAAACAATTTCAAAAATTGTTCATGTAAAGGGTAGATTGGGATGGGGGATTTTTGAAAATCTTTGTGTCGCATCATTGGAAGATAATGAACTTAAAACACAAGTATGGTATGTATCCGACTTATCTCTCTCTCTCTCTCTCTCACACACACATACACACACACACATACACACACACACAAATGGACCTTTTCTAAAATGATTTTTTTATTTAAGGAGCCTCAAAACACGTGTTTCTGATTAAATCTCAGCATCGAAGTTTTGGGTATAATGCAATAGTTCTCTATCTACTAAATACGGTTACAGAAAGTAAAAAATCTGATGTGTTACACTCACAATGCTTTCTCTACTCTCCATATGCTTCATGTCAATCGAGATATCGAGATGTTAATCTTATTGCTAATTTTCTTATAGATGCAAGGGGAATTGGTAGGCTTTAAGCGATAGTCAAATATTTTAAGAGCTGGTTGCTATGTGGAGTATTCCATTCTCTTTGCATTACCAGGACAAAAAAAATTGAATAACGAATTTGAGAAAAAGTATAAGTATTGGAAAATTTAAGGGAATAACAAGCAAATATCGAAAATGGTTTACTCAACAAAAAAAATGTATATGACATAAATTGTGTATTTTAACGCGATCTACATTTTTTGTGTAGTAAAATTTTGTCTATCTCTTATGGTTTACCAGTTATGCAAAAGTCATTCAAATGAAGAATACTTTTGGAGGCATTCCCAGAAAATTCAAGATATATAATTCATTTGCCATAATGATGTCTTAAACCTATGGTATTTTATTCTAAATCGTTAGCCATTTTTAAGAAAATTAAAATTTTCGAAAAATGTTCCATGTAAAGGGTAATCTGGGGTGGGGGAATTTTCTTGAAAATCTTCGTGTCGCATCTCTGGAAGATACTGAACCTAAATACCAAGTTTGGTGTTTATCCGACTGTTCGTTTCTGAGTTATGCTGTTCACAGTCAAACACACGGACATGTTTCCAAAAATGCTGTTTTTTGGATTCAGGGGGTCTCAAAACATGTATTTCCGGCGAAACCTCGGTATCGAATTTTTGGGTGGAATACAATACTTCTACTTTACGTAGTAGAGAAAGTAAAAACGAACGAGTTTGCAATTGATAAACAATATCTCGGAAATGCTGAATGCACAAAAAATGTTATTCGACTTAAATTGCTTTATTTAACGAGATCTACATTTTTTTGTGTAGTGACGGTTTGTGTATCTCCTACAGTTTACAAGTTATAAAAAATTCATTCAGAATGAAGAGGACTTCACAGGAAGGACTTTTTGCCATGCAAATATCTTTAACATGTGGCGTTTTAATAAAAAAATCCTAAGAGCCATTTTGAAAAAACAAATAAAATTGTCGAATATGTTTCCATGTAAGGGGAGATTCTGGTGTAGGATGTTTTCTTGAAAATTTATGTGTCGCATCCATAGAATGTCCTATACTTACATAAAAAGTTTCGAATTTAAACGAGTTTTCGTTTTTCAGATGCTGTTGGCACATACACACACTAACTTACTTGTAAAAAATGCTTTCTTGCCTTCAGGGGACCTCAAAACATGTGTTTCGGCTGAAATCTCGGTATCGAATTTCTGGGTCCCTCTGCTTACTGTAAGTACGTAGCAGGAAAAGTGATAGTGGCTCCACTTAGAGAATGATTCTACATTCAGTGCAAGCCAAGTAATGCAGTGTGTTCGCGTTTGATGTGGGAATTTCGACACAAGTTGATTTACTCATAAGCACATCCTTGTGTGATGTGATGCTGAACACGTTCATCCGCCGACATTCACTTCCTGTAATTTTCCACAGAGATAGCAACTTGTCTTTCCTCAGTTGTAGCTTTTTAGCCGCTGGCTTGTAAGACTCCTATTATCATCAACGGGTTTACTGTTTTTATTAAGAAACTTGCTTGGAGAGTAATTTAATTTTCAAATTTGGTTTAGTTATTTCAAGAAGGATGTCTGCTATCAAACACTGTGATCGGGGCAGTTCTCGTTTAATTCATAGTCAGTGGCGTACAACAGCGCAACCCTAGAATTTGATTGTAAACTACTAAAGTTGGCTTGCTGCCCGCCCTGTAGTTAGGCAACCCACTCAACTCCAGGTCAATACAAGCTGGGAGGTGGTTAGGTTGAAGCCATGTAACTCTGTATACAACAATAATATAAACAAGTACAGGGTTGCCAGTTTTATTTTATTAAACTTTGTAATCCAATGTCTCCAATTTTCTACTTAAAATATAACGCAAATTAATACTTCTTGGAGTGTTTAGTATCGGCGGCGCCGTGACCGAGTGGTTAGACCGCTCGCCTCTCACCAAGGCGGCCCAGGTTCAATCCCAGGGGGATTTGTGGTGGACAAAGCGGCGTCTGGGCGGGTTTTCTCCGGGTTCATTTCACCAACTGCTCCATCATCACCTTTCCTTTCATCCATTTCACGTCATTTCGTTTCATCTACATCGGGCTGATCACCCATCCTGGATATTCTGTCTGATCCATGAGTGTCTGCTCCTCGACGGGCCTCTGATCCCAGGCACCTGCCTGTAAGTCCTGGGGGGGTGTAAGTCCTTCATAAGAGGAGGTTAAACAGAGAAAAAGGTAGAAACTTTGTAATCCATTGTCTCTAATTTTCTACTTAAAATATAACACAAATTAATACTTCTTGCAGTGTTTAGTATGCCAAATTACTTTTTCTTCATAATTTTAAAATATATCTATATATCTCATATACAGGACGAACCAGAACTCCACCAACAAACTTTCAGGGGCTGTTCAGGGACACCTTCTGGGTATTTTGGCATAAGGGACCCATGATCTTCGGCGGTTCGTTACAAAGTAATGATGTAATTATGATTTATTCGGTGTTACCCTATATTAAATGCAAATAAATTAAAAATGAAAATTAAAATAAATTTGAAATAGATTTTGGGTGGAATGCAATACTTACTATACGTAGTAGAGAAAGTAAAAAGGGCATTGCTGTTGTGAGCAGCAAGTACCGTGAGCGAATGCTAACAATTTGTTTACAAACAAGACACAGCGCATAGCGTCGACATTTGCACTGCTGTGCAGTATTTTCAGTGGAATACCGATACAAAGCTTATTGGGGCAAGAAACCAAACGAAATGCAATTACTCTGCAACGAGCCACCGGAGGCATGGGTCCCTTATATCAAAATACTCAGAAGGTATCCCTGCACAATCTCTGAAAGTTTGTCGATGGAGTTCTGGAGTTCCTATATACATGATTGTACTTCACATGTTTATTTAACTTCTATCTACCGAGCGAGGTGCTGCCGGGTTGACGTGTGCGCCTCGGGTTCCATCATCGGCGACCGCCCACTCTGACCCATGGGTTTTTCGTGGTTTCCTCGGGTCGGCAGGCGAATGCCAGATTCTGCTGCCCCTCATTACTGGTACCCATCATCTCTTTCACTGTTATCTGTTTCAGGGTTGCAGGTGGGCCCGGGTGTCGGAGTCGTTCGATCTGGAAGCGTTAAGGACCCCGTCCATGCTTGCGCCCGTCGTCATCCGAATCTGGTCGCCTTTCGGGTTTTTTCTCTCATCCCTCCCTCGCAAGGATCACGGCAAAAGCAAAAAGAGGTTGCGATCTACTTGCGGTGCTCTCCTCCGTTCGTCCATAACTTTACCTTTAAACTTCGCTTTAACTTCTGGTCGTATCGCTACTTCTAGAAGTTCGAATCACTGTATGGCAGACACGTGGCGTTGGTTGCGTAGTCGCCTTCCTGGACATCTATTTTTATTTCTTTTGCAAGTTTGTTATCTAACTTGTTTTTTATTCAGGGGCATCATAACGTTTATTTCCGCTGAAATTTCTATATCGAATTTTTTAGATGGAACTCAATACTTTCCCTACTTATTACAACTGTGCCTTAGGAAGGAAAAACCATTAGAAATTTTATTTATTGTAACATTACGTTCCATACATGTTTGCTTTCCTGTGCACATTAATTCTTAAAACGAAGGAATGAGTATGCAACTGATTATACTGTAAACGTACCTTCTAAGCAGTTTGCTAGTAATTATTACTCCCTCACTTTAATTACTTATGCAGAAGTTTTGAAAACAACTCTGGGTTTCAGGTCTGCAAAGCTATATACTTTCTCTACTACGTATAGTAAGTGGGGGAAGTATTGTATTCCACCCAAAAATTCGATACCGAGATTTCACCGGAAATATATGTTTTGAGGTCCTCTGAATCCAAAAGCAGTATTTTTAGAAAAAGGTCTGTGTGTGTCTGTGAACAGCATAGCTCAAAAACTAATAAATACCAACTTGGTGCTGAAGTTCAGAATCTCCGAAAGAGCGACACAAAGATTTTCAAGAAAATCCCCCCAACTGCCCTTTACATGGACAATTTTTTTTTTATTGTTTTATTTTCTAAAACTGGCTATAATGATTTTTATTAAAATACCATATACTAAAGATATTCACATGACAAATAAGATATATACTTTGAATTTTCTGGAAAGAGCCTGTGAAGTCCTCTTCATTCTAAGGAATTTTGTATAATCTTGTATAACTGGTAAACGTTAAGTGATAGACGAAAACACTGCTCAAAGAAATGCACATCTCTTTATAACACATAATTTGTTTCAAATAATTTTTTAAGGTATCAACCATTTCTGAGATATCCTTTATTAATGGATTGATTTCTTCAAGTCCTGTCGTTTTTCAGTTGTTACTCGCGATGTCATGGAAAGAGTATGGAATTTTAAGGTCTGCACTATAGCGTCCAGTTCTAAAACATTTGACTGTAGCTCTCTGTATCCAAAACGAAATGTGTAAATGCAGCTATTTCCGGAAAGGTTTATCTCGGTTCAAATGAAGTAGATAGGAAACTAAGCCTTTCGTAAGAATAGTTTGTATACCCACTAATAAATGATACAGGGTAGGGAAAGCCTTGTGAATGTAACGCATTAGATGTTTTTTAGTATGCAACACTAATTAGCAGAAGACTTCTGCAACTCTTGAAGCTAAATGTTCCTTGTAAATGGTTTTAAACAATTAATGTTTTAATACTGGAAACAACAAATTAATGCATAAACTTAGTTTTTTTTTGTTTTTTTTTGGCATTTGACAAAGTTGGATATTGTCTTAAACTCGAGAGGCTTTAGTTGTGAAAAGAAGATTCTGAAATATTTGCTTGTAATCTTAATCTTAGGCGTTGGTTTACCTTGAGAAACGTTAATTTTATGGTGGTGTATTGTATTTCGACTGTTGGGGAGCCGAACTTGTAGTAGTTGCAACCAACGTATAGTACCCGGTAGCTTTTGCCCCAATTTTTAAAAAATATTAACTTTGTAATTTGACTGTTTCTTTAAGTATTAAATATTTATGTTTGCCTCGGCTGCGTCAGTATTTGTTAGAGACACGTTTCTCTTAGCAGGGTTGTGGTACGACTTAGGAAAGTAGGCTTACACAGATTATAATTTTACTTCACTCCTTTTTATTAATGCAACACTTCACTGATATAGAGCTGTGAGATTCTTTTATTAATTACTTGTACTTTTTAGCACGTAAACTTATTTATCGTCTCACACGAATACGTATTAAATCTCTCGAGGCGCATCTCGCATCCGGTTACAAACACGGTCTGCAGGCAACTGAATTGATTTCAACCGCCTAAACTTGTAAATTTCTGTATTTCAAGTCTCTGATTGGCTATTCGTAATCCAATAGAATACCTTCATTTAACTAAAGCTTTTTCTGGTTGTTGATTGGCTATTTTTAAACTGTCTCAAAATTTACATTATTGTTGCTCCAATAATGACTAGTAGCATTTACACTTTCAAATTCATTATTGCCTCAAGGCTACCTCATTGTTAGCAACTTTTAACCTATTATTCTCACAGCTCCTACATTAGTAAATGGTGTAATATATTCACATAACATTATTACACATGGATACAATAATTCAAACATATACAATGACTGTTACATACATCTTTTATATATTGTTACATACACACATTGCTTTAAGGCGGGCTGTTATTGAATTTACATAATTAGACTGAAATCATTTTAGTGTTAAAAATACTGCCTCAACCTTGGTTTGATTACAAGCATAGATTTGGAACCCGCTGGAAGGAAATGTTATGTAGATTTTTGCACGGGACCTTCAAGAAACTTCCAGGTCTGATGATAAAAGAAAGTCGTTATGTTGTAAGCAGTACTTTGCAAAACATATTATGTCATTTCGTTATCATTTAGGTGAGTCAGCAGGGACAGACTTCACTTGTTACTGATACAAACGCCAGCTTGCATGAATATGCTTTGTTCGTACAATTGTATGTTACTTAACGCTCTGAAGGAAAATACTTTATGTTTTTGTTTGTAAAAACAATTTCAGGTGTTGCATTTACATAACTTTCCCCAATCACTTTGTACAAGCTACTCTTACAGACTTATTCTTGTTTATGTAATTTGTTAATCGACATAAATTTTCATTAAACGTTTTGTTATAGGTATTCTGAGGATACAGTCGGCTAGAGCCATAGATTTTAAAACATCTGATGTGTTGCACTCACATGACTTTCTCTACTCTTGTACAAATTGTTTTTACAAACGCTTATTCTCTATATGCTTCATGTTAATCGAGATGTTAATCTTATTGCTAATTTTCTTGTAGATACAAGGGGAATTGGTAGGCTTTAAGCGATAGTCAAATATTTTAAGAGCTGGTTGTTATGTAGATTATTCCATTCTCTTTGTATGTCCAGGACATAAAAAACCGAATAACGCATCCCCATTTGAGAAGAAGTGTATTCGAAAATTCAAACAAATAACAAGGAATATCTCGGAAACCGTTCACTCGACAAAACAAATGTATATGGCATAAATTGTGTATTTTAACGCGATCTACATTTTTTGTGCAGTAAAATTTTGTCTATCTCTTATGGTTTACCAGTTATGCAAAAGTCGTTCACAATGAAGAATACTTTTGGTGACATTCCCAGAAAATTCGAGATATACATTTCATTTTTCATGACAATATCTTAAACATATAATATCTTAATCAAAATCGTTAGAGCCATTTTTGAGAAAATTAAAATTTTCGAAAAATGTTCCATGTAAAGGGTAGTCTGGGGTGGGGGAATTTTCTTGAAAACCTTCGTGTCGCATCTCTGGAAGATACTGAACCTAAATACCAAGTTTGGTGTTTATACGACTGTTCGTTTCTGAGTTATGCTGTTCACAGACACACAGACAGACACACACACGGACATGTTTCCAAAAATGCTTTTTTTCGGATTCAGTGAGTCTCAAAACATGTATTTCCGGTGAAATCTCGGTATCGAATTTTTGGGTGGAATGCAATACTTCCCCTACTTACTATACGTAGTAGAGAAAGTAAAAATGCCTATAATATTTAGGAGAAAAGGAACATAAATTTGGAGAAAAGAGGTTATCAGAAAGAAATGGTTTAAGACAGAGAGAAATTTTGCTATAACTGAAATGTTTTACAAGGACAGTAGAAGCTGCGGGCAATACTAAAATAAAGTTAAAAATAAATGGATCTAGACATGAATAGAGATAAATAAAGTAAGAAATTAAGAATTAAAGGAAGTGGACTAAGAAAAATATTTTAATTTAGAATACGACAGGTAAAGAGTCAGGGCTGAATGCCGTTCATATTTTCTGTTTTTATACATGACTTAGTACAATAAATATCGTAAAAATGTGATGGCAAATTTTCCTATCATGCCTTTCATTACTACATTTCATTTCCTTGTTATTCACCACCATACCAGGCACTGAGCTGATCACCCATCCTGGATGTGCTATGATCCAGAGTTTGCTTGCTCCTCAACAGACTACTGACACAAGGTATTGGCTTGTCAGTCTTATAAATCTGTTGAAAAAGAAGTAGGTATTTAAATTTACCTAGCTGTGTTTAGTAACATCTGAGTGACGAAGGAATTTTATTTCCTGTTTAAGAGTTTAATACAGATGTCGCTACAGCATATTTCTGTGATATTTGTCTAAACAGTTTACTGTTTGAAAGTGGAAGGATTGAATTATTACGTCAAGTTTTGCTGAGCAAGCGGAAACTCATAATATTCATCATGACAATTTATGTGCTATCAGCGTCTGGAATTTCTGCTGCTGTTGATGATCTCGGCATCGTCTGAAAGAAATGTTTACTACAGCATACTTTGTTGCGTGCGCAGCACAGCTGAAGGGCTGTTCCTGTGGCTTACTCAGCTTTGGACCTTCTCTACCATGTAGAGGTTATTGCAATCCAACCAAAAATTCCATATCAACATTTCATCGGAAATACATGTTTTGCGGCCCCCTGAATAGAAAAGGTTCCATGTTTCTGTGATCAGTATAATTTAAAAAAGAAATACTCGATAAATACCAAAAGCTGTCTTATAGTCTATGTCCGTCGGGGAAAACAGTGTTTTTCAATTATTAACATGGGCGCGCTCGTCACGCACAGATAAATTTTCTCTCTTCATAATGTTGATGTTGGACTATACAGACGGAGGGGCCACCAGAAACTGAAGTATATTATCGCAAGTAGGCCACAATGGCTTTTTTTGCTTCCAACGTGACCCCTGGGAGGGAGGGATGAGAAGGAGATCCGGAGGGACCAGATCCAGACGAGGATGTGCGCTAGCAAGGACGGGGCACCTAACTATGCCAGTTGGAGCACACGCTGGCGGCACATAAGGGTCGCTGTGGTCCAGCAGTTTGGCTATAACACACCGAACACCGTCGCCTGGTCCTTCAACCCTGAAACAGAGGAAAGGTTCGCCTACCGATCCAGGGAAACCACGAAAAAAATCTGATGTGTTACACTCACATGACTTTCTCTACTCTTGTACAAACTATTTTTACAAACGCTTATTCTCCATATGCTTCATGTTAATGGAGATATCGAGATGTCAATCTTATTGATAATTTTCTTGTAGATGCAAGGGGAATATGGTAGGGTTTTAAGCGATAGTCAAATATTTTAACGCTGGTTGCTATGTGGCGCATTCCATTCTCTTTGCATGTCCAGGACATAAAAAAATCTGATGTGTTACACTCACATGACTTTCTCTACTCTTGTACAATCTAATTTTACAAACGCCTATTCTCCATATGCTTCATGTTAATCGAGATGTCAATCTTATTGGTAATTTTCTTGTAGAAGCAAGGGAAATATGGTAGCTTTTAAGCGATAGTCAAATATTTTAACGCTGGTTGCTATGTGGCGCATTCCATTCTCTTTGCACGTCCAGGACATAAAAAAAATGAATAACGCATTTGAGAAAAAGTATAAGTATTGGAAAATTTAAGGAAATAACAAGCAATATCTCGAAAACGGTTCACTCAACAAAAGAACTGTATATGACATAAGTTGTGTATTTTAACGCGATCTACATTTTTTGTGTAGTAAAATTTTGTCTATCTTTTATGGTTTACCAGTTATGCAAAAGTCGTTCACAATGAAGAATACTTTTGGAGACATTCCCAGAAAATTCGAGATATACATTTCATTTCTCATGAGAATATCTTAAACATATGATATTTTCATCAAAATCGTTAGAGCCATTTTTGAGAAAATTAAAATTTTCGAAAAATCTTCCATGTAAAGGGTAGTCTGGGGTGGGGGATTTTCTTGAAAACCTTCGTGTCGCATCTCTGGAAGAAACTGAACCTAAATACCAAGTTTGGTGCTTATCCGACTGTTCGTTTTTGAGTTATGCTGTTCACAGACACACACACACACAGACACACACACACACACAGACACACACACACACACACAGACACACACACGGACATGTTTCCAAAAATGCTTTTTTTGGATTCAGGAGGTCTCAAAACATGTATTTCCGGTGAAATCTCGGTATCGAATTTTTGGGTGGAATGCAATACTTCCCCTACTTACTATACGTAGTAGAGAAAGTAAAAATGAATAACGAATTTGAGAAAAAGTATAAGTATTGGAAAATTTAAGGGAATAACAAGCAATATCTCGCAAACGGTTCACTCAACAAAAGAAATGTATATGACATAAATTGTGTATTTTAACGCGATCTACATTTTTTGTGTAGTAAAATTTTGTCTATCTCTTATGGTTTACCAGTTACGAAAAAGTCGTTCACAATGAAGAATACTTTTGGAGACATTCTCAGAAAATTCGAGATATACATTTTAATTATCATGACAATATCTTAAACATATGATATTTTAATCAAAATCGTTAGAGCCGTTTTTGAGAAAATTACAATTTTCGAAAAATCTTCCATGTAAAGGGTAGTCTGGGGTGGGGGGATTTTCTTGTAAACCTTCGTGTCGCATCTCTGGAAGATACTGAACCTAAATACCAAGTTTGGTGTTTATCCGACTCTTCGTTTTTGAGTTATGCTGTTCACAGACACACAGACAGACACACAGACAGACACACACGGACATGTTTCCAAAAATGTTTTTTTTGGATTCAGTGAGTCTCAAAACATGTATTTCCGGTGAAATCTCGGTATCGAAATTTTGGGTGGAATACAATACTTCCCCTACTTACTATACGTAGTAGAGAAAGTAAAAAAGCATGACCCGAAATCGAACCTGGAACCTCCCGAATGTGAGCCTCACTTTATCGCGGGGCCACCTAGCTCGGTTAAGGCAACCCTATGATGTTATTTCCAAAATCCGTAATTCTTAACCAATTATTTTGAAATTTTAACCACATACTTCGAAGGTTATCTTATAACTGAGTAAAAGTTTCATACAGCTAGTGCGAATACTGTATCAGTTATTAATGATCCTTTTTATGAATATTGTTATATAAAATATCCTATATATCAAAATATTTAATTTGGTACAGTACAATTTTTCCTGACTTTAACTAAAGATATTGCTAAGACTCTTAAATTGATTTTTACTTTCTCTACTACGTATAAGTACGGGAAGTATTACATGCGCCCAAAAATTATATACCGAGATTTTACCGGAAACACATGTTTTGAAGCCACCTGAATCCCAAAAAAGGTATTTTTAGAAAAAGGTCCTTGTGCGTGAACAGCATAACTCAAAAACGAAAAGTCTGGTAAATACTAAACTTGGTATTTACGTTCTGTATCTTTCAAAGATGCGACACGAAGATTTTCAAGAAAATCCCCCACCCCAGACTTCGCTTTATATGGAATATTTTTCGAAAATTTTTATTTTCTCAAAAATGATTCTAACGATTTTGAGTAAAAAATTATATGTTTAAGCTATTTTCATGGCAAATGAAATGCATCTCTTGAATTTTCTGGGGATGTCCCAAAAAGTCGCTTTCATTCTAAATGAATTTTGCATAACTGTTAAACCGTAAGAGATAGACAAAAGTTTACTACACAAAAAAAGTAGATCTCGTTAAAACACGTAATTTATGTCATATCCATTTTTTTTTCAAATGAACTATTTCCGAGATATTCCTTGTTATTTATTTGAATTTTCCAATCCTTATACTTTTTCTCAAATGGGAATTCTTCTTCTTCTTCTTTTTTGTTGACTATCGCTTAAATTCCCCTTGCACCAACAAGAAAATTAGCAATAAGAAGTTTCTGCAAATGTTTATCTCGATTAACATGAAGTAGATGGAGAATAAGCGTTTTTAAAAATACTTTGTACAAGAGCAGAGAAAGTCATGTGAGCATAACACATCAGATTTTTTAATTTTGTTATACAGAAAAATTCCCCCAAAATTTCACTATTTCACGATTTATACAATATTACGTGGGAACGATTCACATATTTTAAAAAAGCCCTTCTTCAAGCACTTGTCTAGCTTGCAAATTTCAGAAAGCTTGGTGAAAAACTGCATCACGAGAGACATTTTATGTACTGAAAAATGTAGAAAGTGTTGTTTCTTAGAAACTGAAGTTTAAAGATTCACATGCCACTATTTTGTGTTTCTGGGCTTCATATGGGGTCACGAGATGCTCCATTAAGGCCGCAAATACGACATAATATGTTGCTATATTATTAGAAAATGCAAAAACAACTATGTGAAATTTGCATTTGGAGCTAAAATCTCATCATAGGGTTGGCTTAATATTGATTATAACGACATTTCTACACATTTACAAATATATAAACAAATCAGGATATATCTGTTTCGTAAATCTCTAGGAATCCAAATATAAACCTTTCACCTAGCAGCTAAAACGTTTTATGGGAACCAACATATCTAAATTTGGCAGAGATCTATAAACTTTTCATGATAATTTTATGATTTGCGAAGTCTTATGAAACACATTTGTAAATATTTAGGTCTATTGCATGTGAAATTGTAATAAGGAAGATACAATAAGCTTGCGTGTTCATAAGCTACTCCCTGTGAATGTGGCAAGAATAAACACGAAAAGGGTTACGTGGTACTATGAGTCATGCAAATAGTTGACAGATAACATAATAGACATTATCTTGGCTATCTCTGATCGGCTCTGTGTAACCAGAAATTAATACATGAAGGTACAAGGTCGTCCGCAATGAGTCACTTTCTTATCAAGCTTAGTTATTATTCCCTAGAGGCCTAGATACCTGCAGGTAATGTATTACCCAGGGGCAGATAATACATTATCAGCGGTTATTGCCCCTCTTTAATATAAAGTGAAGTTTTCGTGATAATGAAATGTCACTCAAAATTTTACATTTGAAATATCTATAAACAAGATAACCTGTGGTTTGCATTCACATGCCTTTCTCTATCGCTCTTCCATAAACTATTCTTATAAAACCTAATTCCTATCTCTTTTTTTTCTTTTTTTTTTTTCTTTTTTTTTCGCTTGATGATTTTCAATGTCCTTTAACCTGGTAGGTCATATCGGACGATGAATGAATGGAATGGGTGAAACGATGCTCAAACGAACCGAGGGTCCAGAGAGCTAAATTGTATTCACTCTTAGGTTGATCCACGGCAAAACAAACCCACGTGGTCAGTGCACCGTGGTACAACACGGTAGCAATGCGCTCAGGAATGTAGTCCCATGCTAATAATCCGAATTTTAGAATGAATTTATCCTTAAATAGTGTAATATTCTATACAAATACGTAAGGTTTTATTTAACGCTGATTTATACCGTAAAACAGAGCTACAAGTCCCATCATGCAATTCATATCAGTCACCTGACATCCGGGTAGGCGCAGAATATTGTTTACAGCCAGAAACTAGCAATTGTATTTAGTATCATGGAAGACGGTGAATTTGCTCTTGTGTTTTAATCGAATTACCTAAAGCATTAGCCGCGCAAACCATTGACTAGTGGTGAAAAAACAATAGTGTTGAATCTTTATTATAAGTTATGTGAGAAATATCCAACACTTTCCGCGGAAGAAATTGTAAAATTCACTTCTGGGTGTAATAGTGTTTCGAGTACAAGTACAAACAGTGCTTGTGAAGAAAAATCTGAAACGGGAAAAGTGGTTACCCGGGGAAAAAAAATCATATGAAATACGCGATGCGAGTATGTAGCAGTTTTGAGAAGAATGCAATTCGCATAACAGTGCACTATTTCTTTTTTAAAATGAGCCGCCAACAGTTAATAAAGTGCCGCTTCCAGAGAGCAAATAAATTAAGTTATCCCATACCTGTTACTTTATTTTAGAATTAACTATTATTATATGTGCAAACGTTTATTTTGTTGCAACTATCAATCTTATCACCTTTAACCCTTAACAGAATATGCTAGTCACCGTTTCAGTTGTCGAAATAAGGGCTCTCTTCTTTTCTGCACTACTCGGTTGTACTCGCCACATAGTCTGAAAGTGTGACAGTATTTCTAGTGCGAATGGCGGAAGGATACATTATAGCGGTGCACTGGTCACCTGGGGTTTGTTTTGATGCGGATCAACCCTAAGAGTGAATATAGAGTAGAAAGTTTTCACTTTTGAATTTACCTATGCCCACAAGGGGGTGTCCCAGGGAAGGACGTGATAGGAGACAGCGGGCGGCCGGACCCATGAGTGATGGCAAAAATGACAGGGTCTCTAGGGTTTCTAGATTGAGATGCCCCGACAGTCGGACAAGCAGACCGTCAACCCCTGCCTCACACAGAGAGCCCAACACCCCGCTCCGAAGGGGTGGTCCGTTTACCAACCAGCCGAAAGCCGAGGGACGAAGAAAGTTCCACAGAGAGCATCCTTTTTTCCTGCCACGCCGCACCGAAACACCACCGCGGACACTGCCAACCCTGAAACAGACCTAACGGAGTGAGGGCTGAAGAAACCACTCAAACTTTCCTCACGACACGGGAAAACCCCCCTAAAAATCCATGGGTAAGAGTGGGGGGTTGCCGGGAATCGATCCCGGGACCTCCTGAATGTGAGTTACCACATACCACGGCGCCACCGCTCGGTGAGCTCAGAGTTACCTACTCGCTTACCCTAACCGAGATTGAACGTGAGGCGTACACACTGCACCACACCACAGAGGCGAGGAATATGTTAATGGAGATAAACTTTTTTATCACACGTTTACGCATTTTGTTGTAGATATAAGAAGGTTACAGTATGCTAAAGCGATAGTCAGGTTTTTGTCCTTTGTGATGCCTTTGAAATGCCATCATGACCACGAGAAAATAACAGCGGACTTACTAGTTGAAAAAAAATAAAATCTGATGTGTTACACTCACATGACTTTCTCTACTCTTGTACAAACTATTTTTACAAACGCTTATTCTCCATATGCTTCATGTTAATCTTATTGCTAATTTTCTTGTAGATGCAAGGGGAATTGGTAGGCTTTAAGTGACAGTCAAATATTTTAAGAACTGGTTGCTATGTGGAGTATTCCATTCTCTTTGCATCACCAGGACAAAAAAAAAAAAAAAAAAGAATAACGAATTTGGGTAAGAGTATAAGTATTGAAAATTTAAGGGAATAACAAGCAATATCTCGAAAATGGTCCACTCAACAACAAAAATGTATATGACATAAATTGTGTGTTTTAACGCGATCTACATTTTTTGTGCAGTAAAATTTTGTGTATCTCTTATGGTTTACCAGTTATGCAAAAGTCGTTCACAATGAAGAATACTTTTGGAGACATTCCCAGAAAATTCGAGATATACATTTCATTTGTCATTGAAATATCTTAAACATATGATATTTTAATCAAAATCGTTAGAGCCATTTTTGAGAAAAGTAAAATTTTCGAAAAATGTTCTATGTAAAGGGTAATCTGTGGTGGGGGGATTTTCTTTAAAATCTTCGTGTCGTATCTCTGGAAGATACTGAACCTAAATACCAAGTTAGGTGTTTATCCTACTGTTCTTTTCTGAGTTACGCTGTTCACAGGCACACACACGGACATGTTTCCAAAAATGCTTTTTACTTTCTCTACTACGTATAGTAAGTAGGGGAAGTATTGTATTCCACCCAAAAATTCGATACCGAGATTTCACCGGAAATACCTGTTTTTTTGAGATCCCCTGTATCCAAAAAAATAATGTATATATGTATATAATAATGTATTTTTATGATAACAGATCGTGGTAAAGCCAAGTAGTCAAAACGACCTTAAATAAACCTTTAATAAAAAAAAGTCTTTAGTTATCTAAAAACAAAGCGTCCTAAGACTGGTCTGCGTGGAATTTGGTTGCATCACAAAAACGCCTCTGTCTACATTGCACTAGAAACAACCAAATTTCTGTAGGATTTAAGAATCAAATGTTTGTCTCACCCTCCTTACAGACCACAAGAGGCCCCATGCGACTTTTTCTATTCCCTGAAATCAAAGAAAAATTTCGAGGTCACTGATTTGAATCGCCTACAGCGGCAATAGCTGCTTGTGAAGAACGCATTTGCACTCTATCCAAAGAAAAATGGTGTTCGGCATTTGAAAAGTGATTTGAAAGGATGGGAAGTTGTGTAAACTGCAATAGAGAATACTTTTAAAAGATGCAATAATCAATTTATTGTGTTCATTCTCAAAACTTTCAGAGAGACCCTCGTACTTACTCTGGGTAAGCACAGGGTGAGCCAAAAAACTACGAACCGACTGCAAGGTGTTTTTCCTGTCCGCGTCCTCGGCGCTCGTTGCCGTGTGTCGATATCATAGAAAGGCGCGGATGAAAACATACAGCATTTTAAAAACCACTTTAAAGACTTTACTTATCAACTTTATGAAAGGAGATGTTCAAACTGGCCACCGTCGTTGTCCATACATTTTTGGCACCTCTTTAGGAAACTATCCATCACTCGCCGTAGTTCACGTTGAGAAATGCTTGCAATTTCGTGGCGGATATTTTGTTTTAATTCTTCCAGGTGTGTGGGTTTGTCTTGTATACTTTGTTTTAAGTTACCCCAGAGATAGAAATCGCAGGGGTTAGGTCGGGGAACCGAGAGGGCCACAAATCTCTACTAATAATTCTGTCCTTCAAACACACTTTCAATTTTTCTCATCGAATTATTGGCCGTTTAAGCTGTTGCAGAGTCTTGTTGAAAAAAGGCAAAATCATGCTCCCTGGTTTTTAATTCTCTTAAAAAAAAAAAACAGGAAAAATTGCCGAGTGATGAATAGCTTGCTAAAGAGGTGCCAAAAATGGCACTCCCTGTAGTACAGAAAGTGAAAAATTAGAACTAAGTCTCCGTTAATTTGTCCCTAGAACGTTTTAAAGTTGGACACTCTGTGTAGTCACTGTACGATGTTAAATACTCTGGTAAGCGATCTGCAGCAAGTCCCTGGCGTTGCTATAAGTAATTCATATCTGTGACTTCGCATTTCTTTGACTTAAAGACCTCGCCCATAATCTGCTACTGTTGCATTATAAATAACGTTGATTTAAGCCAGAAATGACATTATCTGCTTCACCTTCAGCCTACGTTCCTTTCAGCTCATAGATTCTCAGACTGATAGAGTAACAAGAACTAAACAAGGTGAAATTCTTAAACAATTTCTTTTTTCTTTCTGTTGCAGGTGAGTGCTTACGTCATCTATTGTTCCAGATTTCGTTCCATGCGGTAGGAGACAAAGTAATTACTGTAATTTAAGAAATGTCAGCAGCTTTTTGTACAGTATGGATTATACACCTGTTGGAAGCTTAAGGAATTTAGTACTGAAATAGTGTGTCAGTGACTGTTTCGCTCTGTAAAAGTAAGCCCGTCGGATTACTTGCCGTCTACATTTGGTGTTTGTATTTACCGGAGTCTTCTCTACCACTTACCTGTAACAGGTAGAGGAAGTATTGTATTCAACCCAAAATTAACGCATTTTTAGAAAAATCTGATGTAATTTTTTAATGGCATTTCCTTCTCTATTCCACAAACTGTTCAATAGACCACTTGAAAAAAATCTGATGTTATACATTCACATGACTTTCTCTACCCTCTATCGTTTATATTACTGAGTATACAAGCTACTCTTACTAAAAGTTATTTTTATATCTATTAAAAATCGAGATAAACCTTTGCAGAAATAGCTACATTACATATTTCGTTATAGATACAAAGATAAATGTGATACTTATTTGAAATAAATTGTGTGTTTTAAAGAGGTTTACACTTTTTGTGTACTACGTTTTCACCTATCGCTTAACGTTTACCAGTTATAGAAGATTATGCAAAATTCCATCCTAATGAAGAGGACTTTACAGGCTATTCCCAGAAAATTCAAGATATATATTTTATTTGTCGTATAAATATATTTAATATGTGGTATTTTAATCGTTAGGGCCATTTTATAGAAAATTAACATATTCGAAAAATGTTCCTGTCGCATCCATTCACAAACTCAAACACGGAACTTTTTCTGAAAATGCTTTTCTTATTCATGCTGTCTCAAAATATGCATTTTCGTTGAAACCTCGATAGCGAATTTTTGGGTGAAATGCAATACCTTATCTATCTACTATGTACGTGGTAGAGAAAGTAAAAAGGATAACTATTTGAAAATCCAAATAAAATAACAAAGAATACATAAAAATGGTTAATGCCACAAAAAATTATTTGGTATAGATTGTGTGCTTTAAGGAGATGTGCTGTTTTTTTGTGTAGTAAGTCTTACTGTTTATCAATTATACAGAAGTCTTTCAGAATAAAGACGATATCACAGGCTATTATCAGAAAATTTAATATATACATTTTGTCATGCAAATATCTTAAACACATGGCATTTTAATCGAAATCGTTAGTATTACTCAACTTTTCGTTTTTGAGTTATGCTCTTGCGCAGACGCATGGCTGTTTTTCTAAGAATTCTCCTTTTTTAATTCAGGTAGTCTCAAAATATGTTTCCGGTGAAATCTCGCTGTTGAATTTTTGGGTGGAATGCAATACTTCCTCTTTCTAGTATAGGTAAAGAAAATAAAAAATGTTGAAGGAAATGTAATATACAGAATGTTAAAAAAAATGATACCATACTTTGAGAGATGGTAGTATGGACCAGAACAAGAAAAAATTGTCGAGTACATATGGACTCTAAAATGTATATCTAAAGTGCATATGAGCTCTTGTTCATTTTCCTACTGTGAAACATCTCTTCTACTGCAAGCTTTTTCTGGTTACGTATGGCCTACAGAATGAAGTAAACAAATGAGGACACATTACTCTGTTACTGTGAAACAGCAGAGCTTCTAATATAATCTACTTGCATTAATACCACTTGTAAACCATCGCTAAAGGAGGTGCTCAGGATGGCGCCTATTAAGGCATGCTTCTATCTGACGTCTTAGGGAATCATACACTCTCTGAAAGACTCAGGTTGTCCACGGATGCTCTGGCAGACATTGCTGACGCCTTTCTGTAGTGGTTGTGCATCATTAATAGGAGTTGCATACACCAAGGATTTCAAGATAAAACTACAATGTAAAAGCATTTCACAAACTGAAGTATATCAGAACTAATAGGAATATGCGTTGCGCTTACCCAGAACCGTGAATACAGTTTACAATAACAATACTAGCACATGTTTACTGCATATTGTCCATAGGTTCATTTGTTTACTGCCATCTGTAGGTCGTACGTAATAGTAAAGAGCTTGCAGTAGCGAAACAAGTGCTCATAGCGCTTAAGGTACCTATGCATGTTAGAGCCCATGTTTACTGCATATTGTCCATAGGTTCATTTGTTTACTGCCTTCTGTAGGTCGTACGTAATAGTAAAGAGCTTGCAGTAGCGAAACAAGTGCTCATAGCGCTTAAGGTACCTATGCATGTTAGAGCCCATGTTTACTGCACATTTTTCTCTTGTTTTGGTCCATACTACCATCTCTCAAAATATGGAATACTTTTGTTTTAACACTGGCATATATAAGCTGTTGGCGTCGACGGATATAGCTTGAGCAGACATCGAATTAAATCACCTTGCTCTGCGGTAGCCTAGCTCACGCATGTGCATAGAGTAACGGCATATGCAGTTGTCTTAAAGTTTTTTTGGCATGGTGTGTATTGATAATGCCATGTGAAGCTGTGTGCAGATGCTATAGAACAGCGTGTGTTTATTGTGTTACGGTTTGATCGGAGTCATTTGTGGACTGTCGGCTTGAATTTATACAGAAATTCCCCCGTGTTGCCGTTTCTAACAAATACACAGACTGGGTCGGTGTTGCACAAAGAGAAATACAAACAGCCAATAGTTCTAACCGAGGAAAAATTAGACGAGATAGAGGCGCTGTTATGGGAAATGTCTAATAAAATCGCTGCTGCGCATTACAATGTGTTTTTTATGACAAAATAATGACTCGCTCTCCAGATCTAAAACTATAATTATTATCTGTGGGGAATGCTTAAAGATAAAGTTTGTGCAACAAATCTCCATACACTCGACTAATTAGAAGTCAGAGCCTTGAATATTGTGTTCAACAGGTGGCAGGCTTGTATAGACTCAGTGAGACATAATTTCAAACATCTCTTATAAGGAAAGGTAGATGTAACATTCATATTGTTTCACATCGTTAACCTTACCTGGGGGAGAAACAGCGGGCCGGCCCGCCGCTACTGCACGGACGAATTCGTATAGCAGTGCCGCGCGAGTGGCGGCCTGCCAGTTGCGTCATTTAAGAGAAGCCCGGAAGAAGCGATGTCTACGTGCATTTTTCGCCTCACGAGGGATGATACCTGACCTTTGAGCGACCTGAAAGGGTTCAGAGGGTCGTGGTAAAGTTTGCTGTGTAAAGAACGCATCCGTGCGATAGCGTATAACAAAGTGTACATTTCCCATTGCGATAAGGGCACTTGAAAACATCTCGAGCTAGACAAATAACAGATGCCGGGTATTATCAGCTCACGCCCCGCAATGAAGTGGCGGTGTTGCCACTTTGGGCTCGTGGCGTGATTCTTGTCAATAAACCGTATCACTGCTACCCAAACCGCTCTGGATATTCCGTAGATCATGATTACCTGGCATGCTACTTGATGGTTGCGCATCTTGCATAATTCACTGTATTCAGTTTGCTTCATCCACTTAACAATAGCATTCATTAGGAGAAGAAGGGATATGTATATCATTGATAGGATATAAGAGGATTTCGCAGTGTCTCCGGTCCAAATTCAAGTATAGGAACAGGCCACCATTTCGTGAATAACATTGATGTAAATAATGCCGTTATTATAACATGTACAATAATGATATATTATGAAATAACCGAATAAGTTTATAATGCAACAATTACGTAACAGTATAGGTAAATGAATTTGATATGCTGTTTCTTTCCTTTCTTTTTTTATAAAACAAAATTATAAAGCTTAAATGAAAATTTGATTTGTTGCATTCACATTGCTCTCTCTAGTTATTGATCTACAAACTTTTCTTATAAAAGCGTATACTAACCATCGTTAACCGAGATAAATTTTCGTTACACATGTATAGGGTAAGAAGAATACAGTAGGCTAAAGCGATAGTCAGATTTTTATAAAGCGAGCGACTATACGTTGGCTTTGAAATTCCATGCCCTTTCCATGACGTCGCGAGAAACAATAGAATAGCGACAGCACGTTAAAATGAAAAACATATTGAAAAATACAAACCAATAACAACGAATGTCTCGGAAATGGCTGATGCCACGTAAAAATGTTATTTTAGGTAAATTGAGTCTTTTAATGGGATATACATGTTTTTGTGTTGTTAAGTTTTTGCCTATCTCTATCACCAGAAGAAGTTTGGACCGGATGCAAAATGAATTTAAAACACTATCTACGCGTGTTCGGTTGTAAAGCGTATCTTCACGTACCGAAACAGTTTCGGAAGAACTTGGTCCAAAGGCTAAGGCCCTTATGGTTGGTTACTGTGATCACACCAAAGGCTACAGATTGTTTGACCCTGTGAAGCCTATACAGGGTGTCAAAGCACGTGATGTTTATTTATTAAAGACAACTGTGTAAAGAGTCTCCTATTGGCAACAAAGACAGAAAACATATGAACCCGTATTTGATGACATGGTACCAGTGGTTGACAATATTGTACTAATGGATGGCAGTATTGTTCCAGTTGATAAAAATCTGATGTGTTACACTCACATGGCTTTCTGTACTCTTGTACAAACTATTTTTACAAACGCTTATTCTCCATATGTTTCATGTTAATCGAGATGTTAATCTTATTGCTAATTTTGTTGTAGATGCAAGGGGAATTGCTAGGCTTTAAGCGATAGTCAGATGTTTTAAGAGTTGATTGCTATGTGGAGTATTACATTCTCTTTGGTTTACCAGGACAAAAAAAAAGAATAACGAATTCCCATTTAAAAAAAGTATAAGTATTGGAAAATTTAAGGGAATAACAAGAAATATCTCGAAAATTGTTCAATTAAAATAAAAAAACGTATATGACGTAAATTGTGTATTTTAACGCCATCTACATTTTTTGTGTAGTAAAATTTTGTCTATCTCTTATGGTTTACCAGTTATGCAAAAGTCGTTCACAATGAAGAATACTTTTGGAGACATTCCCAGAAAATTCAAGATATACATTTTATTTGTCATGAAAATATCTTAAACATGTGATATTTTAATCAACATCGTTAGAGCCATTTTTGAGAAAATTAAAATTTTCGAAAAATGTTCCATGTAAAGGGTAGTCTGGGGTGGGGGGATTTTCTTGAAAACCTTCGTGTCGCATCTCTGGAAGATACTGAACCTAAATACGAAGTTTGGTGTTTATCCGACTGTTCGTTTCTGAGTTATGCTGTTCACAGACATACACACGGGCATGTTTCCAAAAATGTTTTTTTTTGGATTCAGGGGATCTCAAAACATGTATTTCCGGTGAAATCTCGGTATCGAATATTTGGGTGGAATACAATACTTCCCCTACTTACTATACATAGTAGACGGAGTAATAATTGTCATTACAAGACCACACTATAAATGAAAATGTCTCTAAAGTTAAATGCTCAAAAATTGCAAACAGCAGAACTGTTCGTGAAGTGAAGAAGCCTAAATGGATGCAATTATGCTTTTTCTGCAATAGCTGATAATTATGTTGAACTGGACCCCTTTCAACAAGCTATGGAAAGTGAACTCAGAAAAGGATGGATAGAAGCAATGAATTAAGAATAAACTCGCTAATCAAGAACAATGTATGGGAACTTGTTGATCGTCCAAAAGATGAAACTGTCCTATGTGTAAATAGGTTTATAAAGTGTAGAAAAGTGCAGATGGCGATCTTGATAAGTTCATAGCGCGCCTTGTAACTAGAGACTTTACTCAAGAATGTGGTGTTAATTAAACAGAAACTTTCTCACCAATAGTGCGTTATTCGACAATGCGACCATTCTGATTGGAAATGAACTAGATTTACACATTGACCATTTTGATATAAATTGTTTTTGCTTTCTACACTACGTATAGTAAATAGGGGAAGTAATGTATTCCACCCAAAAATTCGATACCGAGGTTTCACCGGAAATACATGTTTTGAGACCCCCTAAATACAAAAAAAGTATTTTTGGAAACATGTCCGTGTGTGAGAAAAAGTATTGGAAAATTTAAGGGAATAACAAGGCATACCTCGAAAATGGTTCACTAAAAAAAAAAAAAAAAGTATATGACATAAATTGTGTATTTTGACGCGATCTACATTTTTGGTGTAGTAAAATTTTGTCTATCTCTATGCTTTACCAGTTATGCAAAAGTCGTTCACAATAAAGAATACTTTTGGAGACATTCCCAGAAAATTCGAGATATACAATTCATTTGCCATGAAAATATCTTTAACATATGATACTTTAATCAAAATCGTTAGAGCCGTTTTTGAGAAGATTAAAATTTTCGAAAAATGTTCCATGTAAAGGGTAATCTTGGGTGGGGAATTTTCTTGAAAACCTTCGTGTCGCATCTCTGGAAGATGCCGAACCTAAATACCAAATTTGGTGTTTATCCGACTGTTCGTTTCTGAGTTATGCTGTTCACAGACACACACACACACAGACACACACACGGACATGTTTCCAAAAATGCTTTTTTTGGATTCAGGGGGTCTCAAAACATGTATTTCCGGTGAAATCTCAGTATCGAAATTTTGGGTGGAATACAATACTTCCCCTACTTACTATACGTAGTAGAGAAAGTAAAAATTACTAGCAAAGGGGAAACAAGCAATACAGGTAATCAGAGCATGTGTGAACAAAATACCAGAAGTGCAAATTGCGTGGCTAGAAAGGATATAGCATAGTGGTGGAAGCAAGGATGTTATACGCAGCAGAGATATGGGGACTGGAAAAAGGATGGGAAAATGTAGATGCTACACATAGGAATTTTTGCAAAATAAGCCTAGGATTACCAAGAAGCTCACCGAATGGAGTAGCACAAACAGTACTAGGGAGGGTGGGAGCTAAAGGCAAAATGATAGAAAGGGCAATCAAATATTGGTTCAGAATAAAGCTACTAGAGGAAAATGAGATTATAAAAGCAATGCTTGTTTGTATAGGAGAAAATGGGGGGGGGGAGATACAGACAACATCGGAAGAAATGGGAATGGGGGAAACATGGGCAGAAAGAAACAACAAAAGTAAGGGTTTCTGGAAGTTAATTAGAAAAAGAGTGGAGGATATTGAAAAGCAATAAATTATAAGTAGTTTCAAGGGAAAATATGTCATTAATAGATTAAACATATTTTAAAACGGAGTGGGAAAAAAAAGATGCATCGAAGTATGCCAGAATGGGGTATGCATGGCCGAGGACTGGTGTAATGAATTTAAGTGGTCTAAGAGGGAGAAGGGGAGATGTACTAAATGTAACGGTTTACATGACAGTTGACATTATATTCTGGAATGCGTGGACGCGGATAAAGGAAGAGAGAATTTAATACTAGAGAAGTGGAGAAATTTACCAATAGAGCTAAAAGTTAGGAAGATTTGTAATACAAGATCAAATGAATGTATGGAGAAAGTAGGAAAATATTTAGGAAAAATTAGGTTAAAGTGGTTAAAACAGACGTAAAGCAATTTGGAGAAGATACGGAGAAAAGGTAACGAGGCAAAAAGGTAAATAGTGGAAAGTTATACTTCCCATTTTATATACAACAGAATGTTAAATATAAGGGGAACAGAAATAATAAGCAACTCCATTGTATTGTAAACATTATATAAATTGTATGTAAAGTTCAAAGCAGACAATACATCATTCATTCATACTTCCCTTCCGAAGGAAGACATGCTAAGGATTTTTACACCTGAAAAAAATCCATCGCCTTCCGCCGGGTTTGAACACGCAACCTGGGGAACTAGAGGCTAGCCATGGAGGACGACCCTCTCTCTCTCTGATTTTACATTTGCACAGTAATGTAACATTTGAGTATTTCAGGTGGAACATATATTTATGGTCAGGAAATAAACACGCTAATCCTCGCAGAGTGTAAACAAAAGACTTGAAAACATTTCCGAATAGATGTTAATCGCTTTCATAAGCAAATAAACATCCGCCCAATTTAAGCCGATTATTTTTAACCTCGTCCATTATGTGAGTCGGCTTGTCTTTTGTTACTATCTCCTATCTTTATGACATATTTATCAAGTTTACACTAGCTGATAAGTTAAGCTTCCGGGGTTGTGTAACTTTGTTAAATTAAAAACAACCTGTTAGCATACACCTTGAAATTGCACGGGCTCCGGCTGATGCGAAAATTTACGCCTGGAGATAGTGTATGTACAGGCTGAGCCAAAAGACTCCGAAACCGCCTGCGCGGTGTTTTTCCTGTCCGCGTCCTCGGCGCTCGTTGCCGTCTGTCGCTATCATAGAAAGACGCGGATGATACCATACAACATTTTTAAAGGCGTTACTTACCAACTTTACGAAAGGAGATGCTGAAACTGGCCACCGTCGTTGTCCATACATTTTTGGCACCTCTTTAGGAAACTATCCATCACTCGCCGCAGTTCACGTTGAGAAATTTCCTGGCGGATATTTTGTTTCAATTCTTCCAGGGTTCTGGGTTTGTCTTGTACACTTTATGTTTTAAGTTACCCGGAGGCTTTACTTACCAACTTTATGAAAGGAAATGCTGAAACTGGCCACTATCGTTGTCCATATGTTTTCGCACCTCTTTAGGTAACTATCCATCATGAAATTTTTGCGGGAATTTTCCAAACGATGACCGATGTCGTCTAATATTTCTTCGGTAAGAACCGAACGCCGTCTTTTAGATTTCTTAGTCTGAACACTTCTTGTGGCCTGAAATTTATTGTAAAGTTCATGGATTGTTGTAGGGCCTGAAACTTTTACACCTGAAAATCTTTCTGCAAATCGTACTTTCAGTTGGCGAGCTGGCCGAGTTTGCACATACGAATCATATATAAATACACGCTGTGCAGTAGAAAACATATACTGAACCATAATATACTTGACTAAGTACAGGACAAAATAATAAATAACTCGTAATAACTAAACTACATCACATCATCGTCAACTCAAAACTGCACTTCACACTGCACAGCAAAACCACAACAGCGTGACGTTGCTTATAGCAGCAGTGCGTTATCGTGTTTTTATCATATTTCTACACGCCCAGTGGAAAAACACCGCGCAGCCGGTAATATTGTTCATAAAATACGCCTCCGGGTAACTTAAAACATAAAGTGTACAAGACAAACCCAGAACCCTGGAAGAATTAAAACAAAATATCCGCCAGGAAATTTCTCAACGTGAACTACGGCGAGTGATGGATAGTTTCCTAAAGAGGTGCCAAAAATGTATGGACAACGACGGCGGCCAGTTTCAGCATCTTCTTTCGTAAAGTTGGTAAGTAACGCCTTTAAAAATGTTGTATGGTATCATCCGGGTCTTTCTATGATAGCGACAGACGGCAAAGAGCGCCGAGGACGGGGACAGGAAAAACACCGCGCAGGCAGTTCGGAGTCTTTTGGCTCACTCTGTATATTTGTGCTTTCTCCACCACATAACTAGTAGGTAGATCTTTACTAGTGAGTAATCTACGTAAAATGATAAATTCCATCTAAAAATTCCATATCGAGATTTCCCCGCAAGTGCATGCTTTGAGGTCCACTAAATAAAAAACGGCGTGTATGTATTTGTTTTCTGTCTATATTTTATGACTGTCCAGTATCCACTGTCGCTTCACTAATGTGATCTAGTTCAACTTTCACTGATACTTCACTAATGTGATCTAGTTCAATTCTCTCTTTACTTCAAATATGTCCGACGCGTCCTCTTTTTCGGATGGTTTACCGCTGGGGAGTCGAACACATGACCTCTCTTAGTTTCTTGCAGTAGCAACACTTAATGAACCTTATAACTATCGCCGCAGTCTCACTCAGAGAACGCACTGAATAGCCAACACTATATGTCGCATACAAAACAACTCCGTCACTAACTCGCGAGAACGCTCGCTTGTATAACTGCTGGAATTTTCCACACAGTTCTGGAATATGCGAGAGGAGGGGAGAACGAAAACTTCCAAAAGTTTCTGGTTATCTTTCGTAGACCGTGCGTCAATCCGTGTCTGTGTCGATCTATCAATCTACCTGGCTGTCTGTCTGTCTAACATAATAGCGCGAGCAGCTGTGGTTTCTGCTAACGGTTCGTAATATTATAATGACAGTTACAATATATTAATGACACTTTCTGTTATTATTAGTACAATTTATGCTGTAGAAAAAACATATGCATCACACTTGGCCCGCGCCAACTGTCTATATTCCTTGAATGTACCGTCATCTTTACCCAGCGGGATGCCTCAGGCGGCTACGTCTGTGGCCCGCATTCAGGAGGTCCCGGGATCGATATCTGGCGAACGCTCACTCTGGCCCATGGATTTTTCTTGGTTTCCCCGTGTCCCCAGGCGAATGCTGTGATGGTTCATCTACCACGACTCTCCTTCCTCCCGTTTCCTGTACCCATCATCTTCCTTGTCACCTGTTTCAGGGTTATAGAACCAGACGACGGTGTTCGGCGGGTTGCGGCTGGGCGGTGGCTTAAGGTCCGTAAAGATATTTTCCCTGACGTTGCTGCGGTAGCGCTCCCGGGGACCCAGGAAGTTGGTGGCTTGTGGGCAGGGACCGTGCGGCATCGAATGCATTCTATCTGGAAACGTTAAGGACCCCGTCCATGCTTGCCCCGGTTGGCATCCGGATCTGGTCGCCCCTCGGGTCTCTCCCCTCATCCCTCCCTCCCAGGGATCACTTTGGAAGCTCAATGGGTCGACTGGCCTTCATGCGAGCTTTGCCCCGGTTCTGGGGGCCCCTCCGTAATTTATACCTTTACCTTTTACCGTCATCTTTGAGCCTTCCCAAAGTTCAAACCAAGCCTACTAGAAACTATTTGTCTCATGTTTCACAAACTGTTGAAATTACGCATCAAGGCTGAATATTGCAACCCTGACCTTAAACCTCTAGATTAAAAATTATCTATCACTATTTTTAGTGTTATGACTTGCTTCAAAAAGACATAACGATGTTTGTGCGTGAAGGCCAGAAGAATATGAAACTGACGAACGTCACAATCACGTGGCTTCTTCAGCAGTTACTGATTCTCAGGGGGTTCCACTGGCTGTGCATAAGAAATGCTTTTTTTTCCCCCCGTTTGCGTTAACTTACAATGAATATTTCTAAACCTGGGGACACTCAAAATACAATGAAGTTAACTTTGGCATTATTTGCTTTGATGAGTAGTAGTATCCTGCCCCCCCCCCTAACTGCGTAGCTTTAAAATGCTATACCCACTCATTAACTACACTGTGGCTAAATTTAGTATGCTTGCTCTATTACCTATAGTAAATAAACTAAGTATTGGATTCCATCCAAAAATTGATACCGAAATTTCATTGGAAATACATGCTTTGAGACGCTTTGAATAAATAAATAAATAAATAAATAAAAAGATTTTCAGAAAAAGTGATACATTCACATAGCCTTCCCTACCCTCTATAGTTTATCAGTGGGTATACAAAATATTATTGCCAAAGCTTATTATTCTATCTACTACATTTTGATCCAAATAAGCCTGTGCAGAAATAGCTACGTTATACATTTCATTATACGAGGGCGATTCAAAAAGTGATGCACAATATTTTTTTTACAAAAAAGTTTAATAGTTGAGTATAGCCATCTGCGGACCGCTGATTTCACTTCCGCATCTGTCGCAAAGCGTTGGCCGGCCAGGAATTTCTTCATGGGACCAAACAGATGAAAGTCCGACGGTGCAAGGTCCGGACTGTATGATAAATGCTGGAGCACCTCCCAACCAAATTTGATGATTTTCTGACCAACAGCAGCAGCAACATGGGGGCGAGCATTGTCATGAAGAATTTGACATCGTCAGCATTCAGGATGTGGCCTTCGTCACGAAGGGCACGACGCAACTTCACCAAAGTAGGCTGCAGCACTCACAGTGGTCCCGTGTTCAGCAAAGTCCACCAATACAACACCATGCATATCTCAGAACACCGTTACAAGCATTTTCCTAGCAGATTGAGTCACTTTGAATTTCTTCTTCACTGGGGAACCAGCATGTTTCCACTCCATACTTGCCTGCTTGGTTTCGGGCGTGTAGTGGTATGCCCACGACTCATCACCAGTGACGATTCCTTTCAGAAAATCATGCCCTTTTGCGGTGTACCGCGTTAGGTGATTCAAGTTCATCATTCGCTGGCGCTTGTCTGTCAGGTTCTTCGGCACCCAACGAGCACTAACTTTACGAAATTTCAACGTGTCATGAACAATATCGTACACTGCACCATAGGAAATGTTGAACTATTGCGATAAGGTTCGCAGTCGCACACGCCGGTCGTTCAAAATTGCCGCCTCAATGCCTCTAACATTCTGCGGGGTTGCAGCTGTTACCGGCCTCCCGGAGCGTGGCGAATCACTGTTCACACGGCCCTCTAGGAAGAATGCACACCACCTGGAGACATAGCTCCGGTCCATACAATCATCCCCATACACACCACGCATGTCCCTGGGGATATCACTCGGTTTATGCCCTTTGGCCCACAAATATCGAACCACACCTCTCTGCTCTTTACACGTGGACAACAGCAACATACGCGCCATCTTTGTTGCGTAGTTCGCACTTCCCTCGCTAGAGCTGCACATGAAACAAAAAATACCCTCTGTAGTGAAAACTTCAAACTATATCTGTGTGAAATTGCAATATTCCTGCTGCAATACCAAGGCAGAAAAAAAATATTGTCGTTACTTTTCGATCCGCCCTCGTAGATACAAAGGGAACCGCCATAGTCAAATGTTTAAGAACTGGACGCTATGTACTGGCCTTAAAATTCCATACTGTTTCCATGCAATCGCGAGAACGGCTAAATGTTGACAGGACCTTTACAGAATGACCAAGAAATGAACAATTCAAACCTTTAATAATGGATATCTCAGAAATCGCTTATGGCACAAAAACCTATTTGAAATGAATTCTGTGTTTTAAAGAGATCTACATTTAGTATATTTTTGTCATCGCTTAACGTTTACCAGTTGTATAACATTATACAAATTTTCCTTCCGAATGAAGAAGAATGTACAGGCTATTCCCAGAAAATTCAAGATATACATTTTATTTGTCATTTAAATATCTTCATATATGGTATTTTAATCAAAATCTTAGAGCCATTTTTTAAAAAATAAAAAAAATCCAAAAATGTCCTATATAAAGGGCAGTTAGGGACGGGGGAATCGTGTCGCATCTTTGGAAGGTACTGAAAACCTAAATACCAAACTTGGTATTTAGCCTGCTTTACGTTTTTGGGTTATGCTGTTCACAGACACGTACACCGATATTTTTCTAAAAATGCTTTATGTTGGTTCAGGAGGTCTCAAAGCATGTATTTCTTGTGAAATCTCAGTATCGAATTTTTGGGTAGAATGCAATACTTCTCCTGCTTACTTGCATTATTCCTTGCTTATAAAAGTACCTGTATAAGGGATGTCTACGAACTTGTGGGAGTGTTATACACCAGGTTCTTGTTTAAGACGGACGGTAAGACGTTTATTTTGGATGATATCCAGATATTTTTGTGAGTAATGCTTCAAAGAGATGAAAAGAAACCTTGAGAACAAAGTTACAAAGCAGATCTTTGACCTGGTTTCCGTTTTAATCTCATTTTCTGCGGCAGAAAAGAAATGCAATAAGGAATTACGTGATGGCTCACATGATATTACTGTACGTGGGTTATGCAAGCAGGTTATAGCGACCTTCAGTGGCGCCAGCACGTTGCAAAGTCATAAAGTACAAGAACAGCTGTTACTGGTAGGCCGAATCCTTCTTTGTTTTGTTCCCTTTAATGCTGCTCTGTATTCCCCGGTCATTATGTGAAACCTAGTTATGAGTTATGATCAGATCTTTTACTTTGTCTACCATGTATGCACCTTCCTAGTGGGCAGAGAAAGTATTGCATTCTACCCAAAAGTTCGATGTTGAGATTTCACCGGAAATACGAGGTGTCATCAAAAAGTTTCCGGAATGGCTTCGCAACAATGCTGACGCTGATATTTCTTTAATTCTTAACCAGACTGTACATGCAGCGTTCCTTTCCGATAAAAATGAGAGGTCACGTGACTTCCTGTGACCATGCAGTGACGAGGTAGACGCTCTGAAGTGAACACCTGTTTTGCATTTGCTGCGATTTTTCCGCGTAGCAAACATGTCAGATAACAAAGAACGAACATCAAATTTTGCTTTAAACTCGGTAAAACTGCAACAGAAGCCTATGAAATGTTAAGAACTGCTTATGGGGAGGAAGTTAAGTGGTGCGACCAGTTAAAGATCGTTCGGGGCGACCCTGTTCCAGCAAAACTGATGAAAATGTCAATCATGTGAGGGAAATGGTCTTAAATGATAGGCGCATTACAATAAGAGAACTTTCTGACTCATTAGGACTCTCCTTTGGAAGTGTTCAAAGCATTTTGAAAGACAATTTGGACATGTTCCTGCATCATGACAATGCGCCCGCGCACAAAGCCCTTTCGGTTCGCCAATTTTTGGATAAAAATAGGATGAATACTTTTCCCCATCCCGCATATTCTCCAGATTTGGCACCAGCGGACGTTTTGTTTTCCCGCAACTTAAAATGCGGCTCCGAGGACACCGTTTTGAGGACACTGATGTCATCCATCGCGAATCGCAGAAGGCTCTGTACATGTTGAAAGAAGAGGACTTCCAGAGGTGCTTCCAGTAGTGGCAGAAGCGCTGGGACAAGTGTATCAACTCCCAAGGAGACTACTTCGAGGGTGACAGTGCAGATTAGACACAACAAACTGTTGTGTAGTATTTATGACGTCATTCCGGAAAATTTTTGATCACACCTCGTACATGTTTTGAAGCCCTTGAATAGAAAAAAAAACTGTTTTCGAAAAACGTCCGTATGAATCTATGTGCATGCGTGAGAGAGAGAGAGAGAGAGACAGGCAGACAGACAGACAGAAAGTGCTGTCGCTATTCAGTTTCTCGCGATGTCATGCAAACATTATGGAATTTTAAGGCCAATATGTAGCTATCAGTTTTTAAACGTGTGACCTATTACTATCCCATTTGTATGTATAACGAATTGTGTAATGTAACTACTTATGCAAAGTTTTATCTCAATTAACTTAAATAAGATGTAAGAATAAGCTTTTGTACGGATAGTTAGTAGAAGCTATATAAAAACAAACGATATTGGGTCGAGAAAGTCATGTTATTGTAAGATATCACACACACATACATACATACATACAAATATACATACATACATACATACAAATATACAGAGTGAGCCAAAAGACTCCGAGCCGCCGAGCGGTGTTTTTCCTGTCCGCGTCCTCGGCGCTCGTTGCCGTCTGCTGCTATCATAGAAAGGCGCGGATGAAACCATACAACATTTTTAAAACTATTTTTAAAGACTTTACTTACCAACTTTACGAAAGGAGATGCTGAAACTGGCCACCGTCGTTGTCCATACATTTTTGGCACCTCTTTAGAAAACTATCCATCACCCGCCGTAGTTCAAGTTGAGAAATTTCCTGGCAGATACCTTGTTTTAATTCTTCCAGGGTGTGTGGGTTTGTCTTGTACACTTTATGTTTTAAGTTACCTCGGAGGGGTATTTTATGAACAAAATTACCGGCTACGCGGTGTTTTTCCACTGAGCGTGTGGAAATATGATAAAAACATGATAACGCACTGTTGCTATTAACAGTGCACAATTTCTTTTTTAAAATGAGCCGCCAACAGTTAATAAAGTGCCGCTTCCAGAGAGCGAACAAATTAGGTTATCGCATACCTGTTACTTTATTTTTCGCTCATTTATTTTAAAATTAACTATTATTATATGTGCAAACGTTTATTTTGTTGCAACTATAAATCTTATCACCTTTAACCTTTAACAGAATATGCTAGTCATCGTTTCAGTTGTCGAAATAATGACTGTTCTATTTTGCACTACGTGCCGCTTGTACTCGCCACATGGTCTGAAAGTGTGACTATTTCTACTCTGTATTCACTCTTAGGTTGATCCGCACCAAAACAAAACCCAGGTGACCAGTGCAGCGTTGTAATGTATCCTTCCGCCATTTCCGGCAGAAATACTGTCATATTTTCACGACCATGTGACAGAGTACAGGCAAAGAAACATGGTCCGACAACTTAAACGATGACCAGCATACTCTGTTAGGGTTGAAGGTGATAAGATTGATAGTTGCAACAAAATAAATGTTTGCACATATAATAATAGTTAATTCTGAAAGAAACGAGCGAAAAAGAAAGTAACAGGTATGCAATTCTTAATTTATTCGCTCTCTGGAAGCGGCACTTTTATCAACTGTCAGCGGCTCATTTTAAAAAACGAAATTGTATATTGTTGCGTGATTAACATTATTGTCCCATTCTTGCATCGTTTATTTCTAACGCTTTCTGTTTTTCCCGAGTGTAACCACTTTCCCGTTTCAGATTTTTCTTTACGAGCACTGTTTATACTTGTACTCGAAACACTGGTAAACTGAGAAGTTAATTTCACCACTTCTTTCACGGGAAGTGTTAGATATTTCTCACATAACTTACAATAAACTTTCAACCCTATTGTTTTTTCACCACTAGTCCGCTTATGCTTTACGTAAGTCGACGAAAACGCAAGAGCAAATCACCGTCCGCCATGATACAAACAGAAACTCCTGGTTTCTGGCTACAAACAATATTCTGAGCATACCCGGATGTCAGGTACATATATGAATTGCATGTTGGGACTTGTAGCTCTGTTTAAAAGTACAAATTAGCGTTAATTAGACTTTAGGAATTTGTATAGAATATTGTACCATTTAAGGATAAATTTATTCTAAAATTTAGATTATTAACATGGGACTATTTTCTTGCACGCATTGCTACAGTGTTGTACCACGGTGCACTGGTCACGTGCGTTTATTTTGGTGCGGATCAACCTAAGAGTGAATGCAGTTTAGTGCGAATGGCGGAAGGATACATTATTACGGTGCAGTGGTCACCTGGGGTTTGTTTTGACGCGGATCAACCTAAGAGTGAATACAGGGGCTGGTGAACGCGGTGTCAGCACCTGCACTTCGCATCGTCTGAAAAATGCAAGGTTGCCTAGTTAACAATCTCTAGGGGTTACCTAGTTACCAGGATGAGAAGACTCACGCGGTATATATATCGATTAAGCAACTTCCCGAATCATTACATATTTAAAGCCATGACAACGGGAGCAAAACTCGCTAAGCATGCGTAACTAAGGATTGAAATAGAGGAATATCGGATTCTGTAAAAAAGCCTAAACGAAAAAAGCACTTAAGCTTTAACAAATAAGAATTTTATTAACAAAATATGTTACCTTAACCTCGCTCACAAAGAAGTCATCGTCCAAAACTCATCCATGCCACGAGGCAGGGGAGAGAGCACACTACACTGTTCCTCACATTAAGAAGACTTGGCCGAACAGTTAATCTAATCATCTTATATGCAATCATCTCCAACACTGCTTCATCAAAAGCGTTCCTCAAAGACACCAGAACGTTCTGGAATAATCTAGAACAGAATCAAGCTGCCAACATTTGAGTTGAGCCTTCCAGAATGAACAGGCCTACTAAACTCATTCTGGGAGGGCCGACTCCATGTCAGGCATACCAACCTAATTCTGTATATGTAGAATATATATTACTTTCTCTACCACTTACCTATGTTAGGCTGTAGGATGTGTTTATCTGCAGGCAGACAGGCCGACAGAGACGCGCAAAAGTCCCTAATATTTCCAGTTTGAACACTCGCGTACCAGTAGAAGCGAAGACTCCCGAGGGAGGGACAACGGACGGGACAACATTCCCTGGGGTTCGCGGGGAGGAATCTTTCCAGTGCGCAAGCATCCACGGCACACCTGAAACGAGAAAGGGAGATATGGAATAAAAAGAAAAGGAAAGGAGAAATCGTGGTAGAATACACCACTTTGGCAATCGCCTAGGCGACCAGGATCACAGTGGGAGGTCACCGAGATTCGAACCCGGGATCTTCGGAATGCTGCCACGTTGCCGCCTGAGCCATCCTGCTCGGTTTACCTATAGTAACTAGAGGGTGTACTGTATTTCATCCAAATTTCATCGGAAATGCTTGTTTTGAGGCCCAGTGAACCCAAAATAGGGGAAAAGGCTCGCGTGTGTGTGTCTGTGAACAGCATATTAGATACCAAACTTGATATTTAAGTTCATTATCTTCCAAGGTTTAAAAACGAAGATTTTTCAAGAAAATCCCTCACCCCAAACTACCTTTTAATGAAAAAATGCTCGTTAGTTTTTATTTTTTAAAAAGAATGGCTGTAATAATTTCGATTAATATACCATACGTTTAAGGCATTTGCATAACAAATAAAATAAGTGTATTTAATGTTCTACGAATAGTCTGTGATGTCATCTTCATTTAGAATGAATTTTGTAGTATAGGTAAAACTTTCCCACCAGCGTCTGTGAAATTAATATACACAGGTAAATTCTCGTGCTGGCTTTTGGAATCGATTGGCGTACCCAAGAGCACATAGTTTTACTATGGGAACTGCCTCAAGGCAAGATTCACAGTACCTGTTGGTATTGCTTCATTGGCGTCACAATTTTGTGTTTTCCTCGGCACTCCCAGGCTAAATATATAACAGTATTGACATCTTGTCCGTATAAGAGCGTATAAAGCAGGTTTCCATTTATAGCAAGGGCTGCATACCATCGCTGTTTTTGAACAAACTGTTGGGAGACGTACCTATGTCTGAATGTAAACAGCTTTTCATGTCTGGGATTTGCTAACATTATTCTCTAGTGAGTACCTTATAAGCATTTCTAAAATGAAAGTAGTACATTACACCCAAAACGTCGATGTCGAGATTTCACCGAAATACATGTTTTGAGGTCCTCTGAATAAATATTTTTTTTAGAAAAATCTGATGCGATACATTCACACGACTTTCTCTACCCTTTATTGTTTATTAGTAGGTATACTAACTATTCTTACTAAAGCTTAATACTTTCTCTACTACGTATAGTAAGTAGGGGAAGTATTGTATTCCATCAAAAAATTAGATACCAAGATTTCATCGGAAATGTATGTTTTGAGGCCCGTGAATAAAAAAAAAGCATTTTTGGAAACATGTCCGTATGTGTGTCTGTGTGTGTCTGTCTGTGAACAGCATAACTCAGAAACGAACAGTCGGATAAACACCAAACTTGGTATTTAGGTTCAGTATCTTCCAGAGATGCGACACGAAGGTTTTCAAGAAAATCCCCCCCACCCCAAATTATCCTTTACATGGAACATTTTTCGAAAATTTTAATTTTCTCAAAAATGGCTCTAACGATCTTGATTCAAATATCATATATTTAAGATACTTTCATGATACATAAAATGTATATCTTGAATTTTCTGGGAATGTCTCCAAAAGTATTCTTCATTGTGAACCACTTTTGCATAACTGGTAAACCATAAGAGATAGACAACATTTTACTATACAAAAAATGTAGATTTCGTTAAAATACACAATTTATGTCATATGTTGAGTGAACCATTTTCAAGATATTGCTTGTTATTCCCTTAAATTTTCCAATATTTTTTGTCAAATGGGAATTCGTTATTCATTATCATAATTTTTTTTTGTAATGCAAAGAGAATGGAATGCGCCAAATAGCAACCAGCTCTTAAAATATTTGACTATCGCTTAAAACCTACCATATTCCCCTTGCATCTACAAGAAAATTAGCAATAAGATTAACATCTCGATTAACATGAAGCATATGGAAAATAAGCGTTTGTAACAAGTTAGTACAAGAGTAGAGAAAGTCATGTGAGTGTAACACATAAGATTTTTTTTCTATCCAACTTAATCCAACTTAACCTTTGCAGAAATAGCTACATTACACATTTCGTTATAGATACAAAGAGAACAGCGATAGTTAAATGTTTAAGAACTGGACGCTATATGCTGGCTTTAAAATTCCATACCGTTTCCATGACATCGCGAGAAACAGTTGAAAATGATGAGACTTTAAAAGAATAAGTATTAAACAATTCGAACCTTTAATAACGGATATCTCAGAAACGACTTATGCCACAGAAAAACTTATTTTAAGTAAATTGTGTGTCAAACAGATCTGCATTTCTTGTGAAGTACGTTTTCGTTTATCGCTTAACTTTACCAGTTATACAAGATTATACATTTCTTCCGAATGAAGAAGGTTTCACAGGCCTGTTCCCAGAAAATTCAAGATATACATTTTATTTGACATGTACATATTTTTAATATATGATGTTTTAATCAAAATCGTTAGAGCCATTTTCTAAAAAATCAAAATTTTCGAAAAATGTTCCGTGTAAATGGTAGTTGGCAGCGCGCAACTATGGAAGGTACTGAACCTAAATACCAAATGTGGTATTTATTCCCGACTTTTCGTTTTTGTGCTATGCTGTTCACAGACACAGATACAACAATATTAAATATATATACAAACAAAATGCATATCTTGAATTTTCTGAGAATGGGCTGTGAAGTCCTCTTCATTCGGAGTTTTATATAATCTTATATGATTGAAATATTAAGCAATAGACGAAAACGTACTACACAAAAAATCTGATGTGTTACAGTCACATGATTTTTTCTACACTTGTACAAACTATTTTTATAAACGCTTATTCTCCATCTACTTCATGTTAATATAGATAAACATTTGCACGAGCTACAATATCATTTGTATCTTATTGCTAATTTTCTTGTAGATGCAAGGGGAATTGTTAGGCTTCAAGCGATAGTCAAATATTTTAAGAGCTCGTTGCTATCTGGAGTATTCCATTCTCTTTGCATGTCCAAGACATAAAAAAATCAAACAAATAACAAGGAATATCTCGGAAATGATTCACTCGAAATAAAATGTATATCTCTTGTGTAGTACAATTTTGTCTATCTCTTATGGTTTACCAGTTATGCAAAAGTCGTACACAATGAAGAACACTTTTGGAGACATTGCCAGAAAATTCGAGATATACATTTCAGTTGTCATGAAAATATCTTAAACATGTGATATTTTAATCAAAATCGTTAGAGCCATTTTTGGGAAAATGAAAATTTTCGAAAAATGTTTCATATAAAGTGTAGTTTGGGATGGGGGGATTTTTTACTTTCTCTACTACGTATAGTAAGTAGGGGAAGTATTGTATTCCACCCAAAATTTCGATACCGAGATTTCACCGGAAATATATGTTTTGAGACCCCCTGAATCCAAAAAGAGCATTTTTGGAAACATGTCCGTGTGTGTGTCTGTCTGTGTGTCTGTCTGTGTGTCTGTGTGTCTGTGAACAGCATAACTCAGAAACGAACAGTGGGATAAACACCAAACTTGGTATTTAGGTTCAGTATCTTCCAAAGATGCGACACGAAGGTTTTCAAGAAAATCCCCCCACCCCAGACTACCCTTTACATGGAACATTTTTCGAAAATTTTAATTTTCTCAAAAACGGCTCTAACGATTTTGATTAAACTATCATATGTTTAAGATATTGTCATGACAAATAAAATGTATATCTCGAATTTTCTGGCAATGTCTCCAAAAGTGTTCTTCATTATGAACGACTTTTTCATAACTGGTAAACCATAAGAGATAGACAAAAGTTTACTACGCGAAAAATGTAGATCGCGTTAAAATACACAATTTATGTCATATACATTTCTTTTGTTGAGTGAACCGTTTGCGAGATATTGCTTGTTATTACCTTAAATTTTCCAATACTTATACTTTTTCTCAAATTCGTTATTCATTTTTACTTTCTCTACTACGTATAGTAAGTAGGGGAAGTATTGCATTCCACCCAAAAATTCGATACCGAGATTTCACTGGAAATACATGTTTTGAGACCTCCTGAATCCAAAAAAAGCATTTTTGGAAACATGTCCGTGTGTGTGTGTGTGTGTGTCTGTGAACAGCATAACTCAAAAACGAACAGTCGGATAAACACCAAACTTGGTATTTAGGTTCAGTATCTTCCAGAGATGCGACACGAAGGTTTTCAAGAAAATCCCCCCACTCCAGACTACCCTTTACATGGAACATTTTTCGAAAATTTTAATTTTCTCAAAAATGGCTCTAACGATTTTGATGAAAATATCATATGCTTAAGATAATGTCATGAGAAATGAAATGTATATCTCCAATTTTCTGGGAATGTCTCCAAAAGTATTCTTCATTGTGGACGACTTTTGCATAACTGGTAAACCATAAGAGATAGACAAAATTTTACTACACAAAAAATGTAGATCGCATTGAAATACACAATTTATGTCATATACATTTTTTTTGTTGAGTGAACCATTTTCGAGATAAAGCTTGTTATTCCCTTAAAATTTTCAGTACTTATATTCTCAAATGGGAATTCGTTATTCATTTTTTTGTCTAGGATATGCAAAGAGTATTAATCTTTGGGAAAGGGAATGGTGCTGCACCTAGCAACCAGCTATTAAGAGATTTGTATGTGCTTAAAGGCTACTGTATTTCCAAATTGCCCTTGTAAATATATATTCCCCTTACACCTACAAGAAAATTAGCAATAAGATAGAGTCTGCAAATGTTTATCTCGATTAACATGAAGTAGATGGAGAATAAGCGTTTGTAAAAATAGTTTGTACAAGAGTAGAGAAAGTCATGTGAGCGTAACACATCAGATTTTTTTGAATATCTTCGTGTCGCATCTTTGGAAGATACTGAACCTAAATCCAAGTGTGGTATAATCCGACTTTTCGGTTTTGAGTTATACACATGGATCTTTTTCTTAAAATGCTTTTTTTTTGGATTCAGGGGGCCTCAAAACATGTATTTCAAGTGAAATCTGGATATCGATTTTTTCCGCTACTTACTATACGTAGTAGACAAAGTAAAAATGCAGATCTCTTTAAAATACACAATTTATTTCAAATAACTTTTTTTGTGACATTAGCCATTTCGGAGATATCTTTATTACTGGTTCGAATTGTTTATTACTTTGCGTTTCTTTTAAAGTCCTGTCGACTTGCAGGATGTATCTCGCGATGCGAATGTAACACATGAGACTTTTGAGTTTTACTTCTTTAGGTTTCGAACTTCCATACTTGCCTATCCTAGGGAAGATAGACTTCTGGATTGAGAAGTTGAGACAGTGAAGTAAGCATCGTATCTATACACTGTAGTAACTAACTGATAGTATTTTAGCGAAAGCCACATGAAGTGAAAAGCATTGCAAACGTTTCTTATAAACGATATTACAGAGCGTATCATTCCTGCAGCAGCTATTAAGTTTGTGCGCAATACGCGATGCCCGAGCGGATAGGAAAGGACACCTTGAAGCAGTTTGTTGCGGTCAGAGATACAAAAGACCACATCCTTGTCGAGGTTTCCGTTGTCCAAGTATCTGGAGCATTTCATGCCGGATATATTACACTTCTTCATGTAATCTCAAACATATTAGCGTTTCCTGTTTATGCTCTCTCATCATTAGCATGGAAGTAAAAACATCATAATTAGTGAAATACTTTGTTGTCTAATATCACCAATGTTTTACAGGACTTGCTTGTTTCTTTTAAACTACAAATTATGAGTGGTATATAGGGTTGATCATTTAAGTCGAGACTGTACATTATCTCCAAAACTAAGCTTGTAGAAAGAAATGTCTGTAATAAAAGTTGTTTGATATTATGGGCGAAAGTAAATGCCATTAGTCATGTTTTATTTGGAGGACGTTGTGATGGTCATTTTACTTTCTCTACTACATTTAGTAAGATGGGGAAGTATTTCATTCCACACAAAAATTCGATAATGAGATCTCACGGGAAATACATGTTTTGAGGTGGCCTGAATCTAAAAAAAGCCATTTTAGAAAAAAGGTATGTGTGCCAGTGAAGAGCATAACTCAAAAAAAAAATTCTGTTAAATACCAAACTAGGTATTTAGGTTCAGTGTCTTTCAAAGATGCGACACGATTTTCAAGAAAATTCCCCCATCCCAGATTACCCTTTACATGGAGCACTTTTCGAAAATTTTGATTCTCTCAAAAATGCCTCTAACGATATTGATTAAAATATCATATGTTTAAAATACTTTCATGGCAAATGAAATGTATATCTTGAATTTTCTGGGTATGTCCCCAAAAGTCCACTTCTTTCTGAATGACTTTTCTATAACTGGTAAACCGTAAGAGTAGACAATATTTTTCTACACAAAAAATGTTGATTTCGTTAAAACACACAATTTATGTCATATACGTTTTTTGTTGTTTTTTTTTTTTTTTGTCGAGTGAACCATTTCCGAGATATTCCTTGTTATTTGTTTGGATTTTCCGATACTTATACTTCTTCTCAAGTGGGAATTCGTTATTCGTTTCTTTATGTGCTGGACCTGCAAAGAGAATGGAATGCTCCACATAGCAACCAGCTCTTAAAAGATTTGACTATCGCTTAAAGCCTACCATATTCCTCATGCACCTATAAGAAAATTAGCAATAAGATAGTTTCTGCAAATGTTTATCTCGATTAACATGAATTAGATGGAGGGTAAGCGTTTGTAAAAATAGTTTGTACAAGAGTAGAGAAAGTCATGTGAGTGCAGCACATAAGATTTTTTAGTATGTATGTATGTATGTACGTACGTACATTGCAGCAACTTTGTATATTACAAAATATGAAAGAGCTCATTCTTCCCTAAATGACCGACCAACTCTTGTGGAACGCATCTTGTAATTGCGTACAGCAGTGTTCCACCACTGGGTTAGAAGACTGCTTGTGTGAATGAATAAAGCACGAGAAAGGCCTGGGATGAAGGTCGTTTGACACGCGGAGGTCTGAATGCCCATGTCTGTTATACGAATACCAAGTTTCACAACAATTAATTGGGCGATTCTTGAATGAAAACGTAGCATACATGCAAACAAAAAAGCAAATTGGCTTCTTCAGTTAACATTATATACACTAATGTCAATTATTCATCAAAAATCACAAATGTTGGGTTACAGATTTACTATAGGCATCTATGTATGCATTTGGTTTTAGTTTTCACGTTGTAAAAGGACTCTTGAGAGAAAATGGAATTTTTTGTTCGTTAAGTTGTGGTGTTGTACAAGTAATAGCGTCGTGGCTTGCACCAGACCTTGTGATTCATCTGACTGCGTATTTAGCAGCTGAACACACAACCAGCCGAACGCCTAGTGGTGTAGGCAACTAGCAATGCATAACACTCATCGTGTGTGGTGATGACTACAGCAGGATTCTAGCGAATAAATGATGAGTAAGGAGTAACACACCGAGTGCGATGACTCCGCGCTAAAGTGCGAGGCTAGTGTTCGAGAGGTACTGGACTCGACTCCGGGGTCGGCCACTCTGACTTTTCGTGGTTTTCCCTGGTTGGCAAGGCGAATGCGGGGAGTATTTCTCTTCTACCACGAATTTCCTTTCAATGATTTACTATCATTTCGGTTCCCCTTTCATGTTTCAGGCTGTGCAGGATCGGTCCATGTCGACAAATGGCTCGTTTCAAAGGTCTTTCTCGACTTTGCCAGATGGTAGCCTTATCTGAGCCGCCTCAGGTGGTTTCCCAGAGGGAAGCCTTCGCATAGCAGCTCGCCGGTGTGATCGGGTCATCAAGCTTGAAGTCGTTCGGGACCTCTGCGCGTCCCTGTCGCCCTAAAGCCTCTTGCGGTTCCTTCACCACATCTGTTCCCCCTGGGGGTGATAACCACAAAAGGCCCACGTTGGGTCGAGATGCGAGGTTTAGCCTCTTGCTCCCTGGCCGTACTCATACTCAAGAACACACAGCTAGCGTAAATCTGTCACACCTGGCAGCAAAACAATATATATGTGCCCAGCTAACATCTTCTCAAAGTTTGGTTTGTTGTTCCATGCCCACTTATGCTCATGAGTTAAAATGACAGCAGAACGAGTTCAGTTATCTAGCGAAGTTTCATCTGTTACCTCTGTAACACATACAATTTTTTTACCTTATTACCTATACTAAGTAGGAGTAGTGCCTTAATACAAAAATTTGATAAAGATGTTGCACTGGTCTCCTGAATCAAATCATGTTTAAATTGGTCCGTGTGTGCGTATGGACAGCATAGTTCAAAAATGAAAGGTCGGATAAACCCCAAATTTGGTATTTAGGTTCAGTACCTTCCAGAGATGCAACACGAAGATTTTAAAGAAAATCGTCCCACCCCAAACTACCCTTTACACGGAAGATTTTTCGAAATGTTTGATTTTCTAAAAGATAACTAACGATTTCTAGTAAAATACCATATATTAAAATACATTTACATGACAAATAAAATGTATATCTTGAATTTTCTGGAAATAGCCTGTAAAAGCCTATTCATTCGGAAGGAATTTTGTACAATCTTGTATAACTGGTAAACTTTTAAGGGATAGAAGAAAACATATTACACAAAAAATGTATGTCTCTTTAAAACACACAATTTATTTCAAATATTTTTGTGGCATCATCCATTTCCGAGATATCCGTTATTAATGGTGAAGCCGGAATTATAAAGGTAATAATTATCATAATATTCTGAGAAGGATAGCGATATAAAATAAGTAATAATATATTTAAAATCAGTGTATGTATAAAAAGGACAAGCATTGTGAAAATTGTTGACTGTAAAAGCGACAGAAAGACCAGACAGGCACAGTTTTGTTAATTAGGGACCAGCCTCAGGTAGAAAGGGTAAATACTGTTGAAGCAAGTTTTTCCTGGTAACAACCGAGTACAGCTGCACTTAGCCTGGCGAAGGTCATTCTCCAAGCTTCATGATGCTAAGTTTGAGGAGCGTTTGAGGGGAGAGTAGGGGAAGTTTAGGCGTTGGTTTTCCTTGTAGTAGCGTGGGTAGATCAGTTTGCCTGAGTGCCTGGTGAGTGCAGGACGACTTTCTCATCGTGTGGAGAAGAATGGTGGGGAACATGCTAGAGGGCAGAACGCTTAGCTGTAGTTAGTATTCTTCGGTCTTGGTAAAGACAAAGTATCATCGTATACATTTAATAGTGATCGGCAAACCTAAAGTATTATTTTAAATAGTGAATAAAAGTGTTCCAAGACAGCGTTTGTGTGTTTCTCTGTACACACCCACGCATACCTTGAGGTTAAGGTTTCATGCTGGAGCAGCCGTGGCAAAAGAAGAACCAACTGGGAGGAGACAAGCAGCAACCCTGAGGCAAAGATATTGCTTCATTGTTGGAGGACGGAGCGTGGCTGCGTCATATTGCACCTAAACTTGGCAGAAAGAATTACATGCGTCAATGGTTCGAGTTAAAGTCCTGTCGTTTTCAGTTATTGGGATGGGAATGAAATTTTAAGGTCAGCATATAGAGTGCAGTTCTAAAACATTTGACTATCGCTATTCCCTTCGTATAACGCAATGTGTAATGTAGCTATTTCTGCAAAGGTGTTTCTCGACTAAAATGAAGTAGACACGAAAATAAATTTTCGTAAGAATAATAAAATTCGTATCCCCACTAATAAACGATAGAGGGTAGAGAAAGTCATGTGAATGTAACAGATTAGAATTTTTTTGTGTATTAAGGTTCCTGTGTGATGCTGGATAAATGAAGCAGCATGAGGCAGTATTTTTAACACTTAAATGATTTTAGTGAAATTATATAATAAAAAAATATAATAACAACCCGCCTTAAAGCAATATGTATATATTTATATTATTGTATACATGTTCAATAATGTAGGAGCTGTGAGAATAATACGTTAAAAAGTTGCTAACAATGAGGTAACCTTGAGGTAATAATGAGTAAGAAAGTGTAATAATGCTACTAGTCATTCTTGGAGCAACAATAATGTAATTTTTGTGACAGTTTATAAAATAGCCAATCAACAACCAGAAAAAAGCTTAAGTTAAATAAAAGTATTCTATTGGATTAGGAATAGCCAATCAGTGACTTGAAATACAGAAATTTACAAATTTAGTCGGTAGTAATCAAGTCAGTTGCTTGTAGACAGTGCTCATAACTGGACGCGTTGGTTGTAGACAGTGTTCCTAACTGGACGCGAGATGCGTCCTCGAGAAATTTAATACGTATTAGTGTGAGACAAAAATAGTTTACGTGTTAAAAAGTGCAAGTAATTAACAAAAGAATCTCACAGCTCTCTATATCAGTGAAGTGTTATTTAAATTGTGTCAAGGATTAATGAATGGAGTGAAGAAAAACTTAAAATCTGTGTAAGCCTACATTCTTCAGTTGCACTACTCCCTGCAAAGAAATCCATGTCTCTAAAAAAAATATATAAATACTGACGCAGCCGAGGCAAACATAAATATATAATATTTTAAAAAACAGTCAAAATTACAAAGTTAATATTTTTTTAAACATTTGGGGCAAAGGCCACCGGAGAGTACATTTGGGGCGAAGGCTACCGGAAACTTTTTACCATACGTGCGGTTGCTACTACTTCAAGTTCGGCTCCCCAACAGTTGAACTACAATACAACTCCTACAACGAAATAACTTCTTCAAGCAATAACACAGCAACATATCTGCTGTGACGTCCATATGGTGATTGACGCTTCCCCAAATGTGCAACATGGAAATTTAGAAAAACTTCCGTGCCTGTGCATGCACTAGAGCTGATGCATCACAAACTGTTAGAATTTTTCTTTATAACAGTGCTATCCTTTCTCAAAGAGCTTCTAATTTTATAGTTACTAAAATTTGTTTTGTTGTACACAAAAGCGGAAAAGTCTGTGTGCGTAGGTATTTCTGTATTGACCCAACCTATAAACGTTGTTTTGTTTCTCCTGGACGTTTGGTTAGGATTGCAATCCTTGGCACACACCCAGATAATGACATTTATTTGTCAAAGCACGACTTGTCTGTCGGAAACGCAAGAGATAGGTAATAAACATGGGCACGTGTCTCAGTTCCATTTAATAGCCCAATAACTTGTGACCGACTGCCATATCTGTGTGCTTTACTGACGTTGCTGGGTCATTAATCACGTATTATCAAACTAAAGCTAAAAATATGAAACACTCCAGGAAGTCCCATTTTGCTCATACTTTCGCTGTGTTTCCATATTCGACACAACAAACATCGTAAAACATAATTTTACACACAAACAAATATGTACATCCATAACAGAGTAATGTTTAACGCCTGTTCTTACTCCACAGCGGTACACATAGCATTTCTATGACCTAAAAGGCACCATATTATGCAAAATAAAACATGCACTTATGAACTAAAATTTACAAAAACGTGCATAGTAACATAACAAATCTGATGTTACATTCACATAACTTTCTCTACCCTCTATCGTTTACAAATTATTGTTATGGTTAATGTTTCTGTCTACTTCATTTTAACCGAAATAAACCTTTGTAGAAATAGATACATTACACATTTCGTTATGGATACAAAGGGAACAGCGATAATCAAATGTTTAACAACTGGACGTTGTTGCTGGCCTTAAAATTCCATACTGTTTCCATGACATCGCGAGAAACAACTTAAAAGACTGAGTTTAAAGAAAAAACTTTAAACGACTGGCTAAGTATTGAACAATTCGAACCATTAGTAACGGATATCTCGGAAATGAATTATGTCAAAAAAATTCTGATGTGTTACACTCACATGACTTTCTCTACTCTTGTAGAAACTATTTTTACAAACGCTTATTCTCCATATGCTTCATGTTAATCGAGATGTTAATCTTATTGCTAATTTTCTTGTAGGTACAAGGGGAATTGGTAGGCTTTAAGCGATAGTCAAATCTTTTAAGAGCTGGTTGCTATGTGGCGCATTCCATTCTCTTTGTATGTCCAGGACATAAAAAAAATGAATAACGAATTCCCATTTGAGAAAAAGTATTGGAAAATTTAAGGGAATAATAAGCAATATCTCGAAAATGGTTCACTCAACAACAACAAAAATGTATATGACATAAATTGTGGATTTTTACGCGATCTACATTTTTTTGTGTAGTAAAATTTTGTCTATCTTAAACATATAATATTTTAATCAAAATCGTTAGAGCATTTTTGAGAAAATTAAAATTTTCGAAAAATGTTCCATGTAAAGGATAATCTGCGGGGGGGGGATTTTCTTGTAAACCTTCGTGTCGCATCTCTGGAAGATACTGAACCTAAATACCAAGTTTGGTGTTTATCCGATTGTTCGTTTCTGAGGTATGCTGTTTACAGACAGACACAGACACACACACACACACACACACACACACACACACACACACACACACACACACTCGGACATGTTTCCAAAAAAAAATTTTTGATTCGGGGGGTCTCAAAATATATATTTCCGGTGAAATCTCGGTATCAAATTTTTGGGTGGAATACAATACTTCCGCTAGGTAGTAGAGAAAGTAATAATGGTTATTTGAAATAAATTGTGTTTTTTGAAGAGATCTGCATTTTTTGTGTAATATGTTTTCGTCTAACGCTTAACGTTTACCAGTTCTACAAAATTATACAAAACTCCTTTCGAATGAAGAGGATTTCACAGCCTATTCCCAGAAAATTCAGGATATACATTTTATTTTTCATGTGAATATCTTTAATATAAGATATTTTAATCAAAGTCGCTAGAGCCATTTCTTAGAAAATAAAAGAAATTGAAAAAAACTTGTAAAGGGTAGTTTGGGGCGGGGGGATTTTCTTGAACATCTTTGTGTCGCATCTTTGGAAGGTACTGAACCTAAATACTAAGTTTGGTATTTATCTGACTTTTCATTTTTGAGTTATGCTGTTCAGACGCACACACACACACACACACACACGAACTTTTTTTTCTAATTATTTTATTTAGGGGCCTCAAACATGTATTTCCGTTAAAATCTTGATATCGAATTTTCGGGTCGGACGAAATACCTTCTCTACCTACTAGGTACTGGCTAGAGAACGTAAACAGAAAAACGTGGGGAAAATAAACCTCATAACTGGGAAATGCCTAGACCCTCTGTTTGACTATACCACAGCTCCAAATGCTACTGGTGTGTTAACTGACTCTTTGAGGGGATGATCCAATAAAGGCTTTTGTTGTACAAAAGTGACCATTACTCCTTTTTTGGCAAATTCTTGGAGGCAATGTCTCTTTTTTTTCTCTCTCTCTCCAGAGGACTTGATTCCCAAGGAGGCGATGCACAGCTACCATGGAAATGCTGTGGCACCACTTTGCTGGAACAATTTTGGCTGCTCCCTTGCCTGAGCGTGACTAACCTGAAAAAGGTCAAGGGGTGCTCGACAACTTGGACGTCAACCTGATCATCCTCTGTTGAAATACCCAAAATTTTCAATCTTGTGTGGAATGATGCTAAAAGAAAAGAGCATTAAATAATAGCTTATACTTGCGTGGATCCTACGAGTTGATTTTAAACACCTTGTAGTTCTGAACTCTGAAGCAGGATGGTTACGGCAGGAGTGTTACGTCACACAGGAAACTAGCTGCAGTCGGAGGAATTGCAGACGAGGGAAACAACAAGGTGTTCTAAAAAAAACTGAGGCCTGGTGATTGAACTGTGACCTCTCGAAAAGCTTTAACCTGTCGGCCTTGCATGACAGCTATTTCTGCCACAAGTGGGACACGAACTTGAACCATGCAGTGACGTAAATGGACAAGAAGCAATCCAATTTGGCGTGTCACATCACTGGAAGCAGGCAAGCAGCATTAGTATGGCCTTCCCTCCGCATTTGTCACCAATCTTACGTAAGCTGTTCTGTCCAATACAAGAATTAGGCGAAAGGTGGGTTTAAAATAGGGTTGCCAGCTCGCCCGGATTATAAGGGAACTCCCGCGTTCCTCTGACCTTTTGCTTTCTCTAGCACCTACACCAGGTAGAGGAATTACCTGCATACTGCATACCATCCAAAAATTCGATATTGGGATTTCACCTGGATTACATGTTTTGAGGTCTCCTGAATTACCAAAGAAAGAAGGAAAAATTGGGGGTAAAGGTCTGCGAGCACGTGTGTGTGTGTGTGTGTGTGTGTGTGTGTGTGTGTGTGTGTGTGTGTGTGTGTGTGCTGTGAACGGCATAACTTTAAAAACGAAGATTTAAGTTCAGAATCTTCCAAGGATGCCAGTGAGGGGCTATTAACCCCCTCTTAATTAAAGAAAACAATATAGTAAAAACAAAACCAACTTTTCATTTATCCTCTAGAGACCAGAGATCAAATTCTGATAGTTGCATTTATAGTTGTGAACTTAATGAGTTTCTGTGGGTCGAAATACAACTAATTTGCACAACAAAAAAATTGGGAGGGATTCTAAAATGAGATTTACACAACTATCAATTTTATTCTGTGGATCAAGTGTGTTATTAAGGACCAAAATAACACGAATACTCAAGACATCAAATCTTGTTTTAAGCTTGAGGGAGGTGAGGTTTAAGGGGATTTTGGGATTGTTATGATACATCGAGTCTATATCAGATTTTAGGGTGTTTTTCAATTCTACCATCGATACACACCAGGTAGAGATAGGGGGAAAAAGAGAATGAAGTGCAGAATGTATCAGATATACTTAATACAATCGGCCGTCATGACTTCGACCTTAGCGGTGGACTATATCTCAAAAGATGTTCCACTAACTCGATAAGAAAAAGTTAGGCCGAAACATATAAGCTTTACATTTTCTTGTAAATAACTTCCGGATAAAAATTAACCTCTCAAACAATAGCAGCCAAAACTTACAATAAAACAGACTAATCAAAGTGGATACTTAAGTGTTAGTTTAAAAGATATGTTTATTTAATAAATCTTCTTATAAATTTTCTCAAAATTTAAATGAATATTTGCATCCAAATTCATAGATAACTTACATTATATAATAAAATCTAGGAAGAAAAATGCTCTATTATTTACTGAATTTTGCTCACTGGTAAAGTATGCTTCAAAATGTGTCAGACCATCCTTAAAGGAATCCTGGATCCGTCTCTGAAAGATGAGACACAAAGATTTTTTGATTTTGTTAAACATGGCTCTAACGATATTGATTAAAATTAATATTACAGATATTTACATGAAAAATAAAATGAATAACTTTATACTACACAAAAAAATTGCTTTTAAAGCGCTCTGAGAGCAAAAGTTATTGTATGTAATTGAAGCTAAAGATTCAACGTAATTTTTAGACATAAAAAACAATTTTTGAATGTTTTGAAAATTTTGACAAATATGCAGCTATTTGTTGGTACCCAAGTTTGCTATTTATCCGATATTTCTATTTCGGTTATGCTGTTCACACACACAAACACACACACACACACACACACACACACACACACACACACACACACACACACACACAACGGGACGGACGTTTTTCTAAAAATGTATTTTTTTCGATTCAGCGGACCTCAAAACACGTATTTCTAATGAATAGGAATACATATCACGAAGAGGGCCTCGAAACGGTGCAGAGCACCGAACTTAAGCTAGTGAAGCCCTTTTTGCTTCTAACATGACCCCTGGGAGGGAGCGATGAGGGGGAGACACGAGATTCTGGCGACGATGTTTGTAAGCACGGACGGGGTCCCTAACGATTGCAGATTGAACGCATCCGACGCGTCATCGTGCCCACAAGCCCTGAGTCTCCACCCGGGGGCTCCAAGAGCACAGGGATGTCGCTTCAGAAGGCGTGTCCATCACCAGTCCAACCGACTCCAGTCATCCGTAGGGTAGTGGTTACCATGCTAGCCGCTAGTTCCCGAGGTCGCGGGTTCAAACCCGGCAGAGGGTGATCGATTTTTTTTGTGTGGCTTCCTTCGGAAGGGAAGTAAAGGCGGTGGTGCCGTGTCGTAGATTTACGGCACGTAAAAGAACCTCAAGCCTGATAAAGAGGCCTCTGAGCAAAATTACCGCTCTTTCACGTCCAGTATAGAATAGGACGCTAAAGACTATAGCAGTTAAAGAGCATCCATAAAAAAAACGACTCCAGGGAGAAACCTTTGCAAACTGCACCTCCACCGCCCAACCGCAATACACCAAACGCCGTCGCCTGGTCCCTCAGCCCTTAAGCACATGATAGGGAAGATGGGGACAGGAAATTATGGTAGAAGAGGAACCACCCCAATATTCGCCTACCGATCCGGGGAAACCATACAAAAACGCATGGTCAGAGTGGCTGGTCCGACGGGAATCGAACCTGGGACGAATGCAAGCCTCACATGTTACCGCGGAACCCTCTCACTCGGTGTGGAATTTTTGGGCGGAATACAATCCTCTCCTTACTATAGGTCCGTAGCAGGTAAAGTAAACATGCAGTTGTTCCCCGTGAGATGAAATTGCAAGCAGTCACTTGGTATACTGAGAGTCTGTTGTATCAAACTCACACGATTGTGTTTGCTTTAAGGATACAACTCAGTGATAGTTTCTGCGTATTATGGTGTGATTGTGTCACTAATTTGCTCGAGTCTTTTGTCTTTCTAATCTCAAATAGATACATTTCCAAAGATTACATATCTTTTTGCCGGTTATGGCGCAACTCAGATACCGTATCACGCCATTGCGTTGCTCAAATTTGTAGACAAAAGTACATAATTGATATTTCTGGCAAATACTCTTAAGATAAGCAGATTGGACAGAACAGAATATATAACGAATGTGCTCTTACTTGCTTAAGAGCACTCCATGTGAAATCTGTCACAACGATTATAAAAATCTGATGTGTTAAGTTCACATGACTTTCTCTACCCTCTGTCGCTTATCATGAGTATATAAATTATTCCTATGAAAGTTTATTTCCCTATCTACTTCACTTTAATCGTGATAAACCTTTCCGGAAATAACAGCATTACACATTTTGTTATAGATACAAACAGAATAGTGATAGTCAGATGTTTAACAACTGGACGCTATATGCTGGCCTTAAAATTCCACACTGTTTCCATGACAACAACTGAACAACAACTGAACATCGACAGAACTGCAAAAGAATCGCTAAGTATTCAACAATTCGAACCATTAATAACGAATTTCTCGGAAATGGCTTATGCCACAAAAACACGTATTTGAAATAAACTGTGTGTTTTAAAGAGCTCTACATTTTTGATGTAGTACGTTTTCGTTTATCGCTTAACGTACAAACTTTCCCAGAAAGTTCAAGGTATATAGTTTATTTGTCACGTAAATATATTTAATATGCGGTATTTTAATCAAAATCGTTAGAGCCTTTTTTTTAGAAAACATATTTCAAAAAATGTTCCATGTAAAGGGTAGTTTGGGATGGGGTGGATTGTCTTGAAAATCTTCGGGTCGCATCTTTGGAAGATAGTTAAATTTTTGTTTTTTAGTTATTCTGTTCACACGCACACACGAACCTTTTTCTAAAATTATTCTCTTTTTTAGATTCAGGCCCTCAAGGCATGTATTACCGGTGAAATTTCTATATAGTATTTTTGGGTGGAATACAATACCTCTCTCTACCTGCTCCGTGGTAGAGCAAACAGTCGTCGTCGTTTCTAATGCTGCCCGTGTGGCCTATGACCTTCGGGCTTACCTACCTCATTCCATCAAGCGATGGCTGGAACCATTTCTGAGGTGCAGGCACCCAGCGGGCGAATCCGTTAGCACGGTGATGAGGTTGGCGGTGGAATGAGGGGACCTACAGCTTTTACCGTGGGCTCTGAACCACGTTGTGCCTTGAGAATACTTCACGTGAGCAAGTCAGAGGTAAAATCGCCACCCCTGAACCGGGAACCGAATCCCGCACCCTCAGTACGAGAGCGGGAAATGAAACCACTGCGCTACCCCGGTGGTAGTGAAAGTAAGTATTGATAGAAAAAGTAAAACTCCTTTTTTTGAACTTAGGGAGCCTTAAGACGTTTATTTTATAGGTAAGTATTAGCGATGATGATGATAATAATAATAATAATAATAATAATAATAATAATAATAATAATAATAATAAGTAAAATACCTATCAGTTTGTATAATAGCGTTTAATTTTGGCAACTTTAGATTTTAAGAAAAGCCAATCCTATGTTAAACTTATATTAATCATGTTCACTGAAGTATTATTGCATCATTTGCTACAGTAAATGGAATAAAACCCCAGAAACAAGTTCGTCCTTAGTTCCTACTTTGAGCATTGCCAGTTAGTGCAGCCTCCAGAACAGCGGATGATTTGTTACTGCCAAATGAAACAAGAGTTCCCTGTTCCCTCCTTGATGCGAGGACAGACTGCATCGTTTGTGCACATCGTGGTGGTCACGTACTCCTCCCGCAGGTTGGCAGGAACACCTACCTGACCTTATTTTAAAGAATAGAAACGAGGACGTTGGCAAGGGATGATGCTGATGCAATCTCTAACGCTTCCCCGTTTTCTCTCTGTCGAATTAATGCACTAAATGAGCCCTGAATAGGCCAAATAATTTTCTTTTTCGCAGTTACCAGATCTAGGGCAGCAGTATATTGCCGTTATTCATGGCACGTTTAAAATTTCCAGAGTTTGTGAATACCGCCCTCGAGTTATTTTCGAGTTTCCCTTGACATCCTAGCATTTCCTCTTACGAATGTTAGCAATCTTTCATAGCGCAAGTGGCCGTCATGACAGCTAAAAGGTGTTTATTATGCTTCACATAAGTGTTATAATAAGGCAAATTAAATAAGTAGTTTCAACGTGTTGTCACTGTGGGCCTTCCCATAACCTTGCTTTTGTCTGCACATATTTCGGGCTGTAACAACCCTTCAAGAAACGTGTGTACCTAAATCCTGGGGTGTGCATGACATTGCCCCTTACTCTACAGATACTCGATGAGATTTTTTCATCTAAAAATAATGCTAAAAGCTGTTTTAAATTTGTAATAAAATAGGACGTAATTGCTCTTGCAATATGTGGTAGCAAAAAACAAAACAACTCAATATTATTCACTGTGGAGTATTTGCATCTGACAACACAGTCCGTCTATTTGCAGCAGCAAATAACTGTGCGTAAGGGAAGTTTCTCCGCAGCGAGTCCATCTAAATTAGGGCTCTTGAAAAGTTTTCCAAAATGTACGTTACATTTACAGTATTTGGTGGGAGCAATGCCGAATCAATACTTGAGTTCAATTTTTGCTTTCTCTACCAGCTACCTAAGATAGGTAGAGCAAGGATTGTATTTCACCCAAAAATTGGATATGGAGTTCCGGAAATACACGCTTGGTGGCTCACCCAACCCAAAGAAAACTTATACAGAGAGAGAGAGAGAGAGAGCGTAAGAGAGACAGAGAGTGAACAGTATAAATCAAAAACCAAAGTCGTAAGAGTGATAAACATGTTGTTTAATTACATTTCCAAATATGCTATACCCCAAACTAAACTCTACATGGAAAATTTTCCATTATTTTTATAAACTCAAAACTTACTCTAATGCTTTTATTAGCACACTAAAGGTTAAGAAATTTGCATGACTAATAAAATGTATGTCTTAAATATTCTACCAATAGAGTGTGAAGCTCTCAATTGAGTGCTCTATAACTCGGAAATCATGAGGTATTTACACAAGCTACACACGAATCTGTAGATCTCGCTAAAATAATGTTAAGCCAAGAGCATCTTTTTTGTGACATTAACCATTTCCGAGATATTGATTTGAAAATACGTTATATTTTTGGAAGTGCTAGTGCTTTTATTTCTTGTGGTTGTGTATAGGGTATGGAATTTCAAAACCAGTCATATAGCGATCCTAAGATTTGACTATCACTTCAGCTAATTGTACCCTTCTTTACCTACAACGAAATGTATAATAAACTATTTCTGCAGCGTTTAAACGGATTAACATGGTAGAAGAATAAAAATAAGCGATAGTGGATAAAGAAAGTCATGTAAATGTAACACATCAGAGTTTAGCTCCTCGATAACGTATGAGGCTTGCATTTAGATTCGATTCCCATCGACCGTCCGCTCTGACTTTGGGTTTTTCGTGGTTTTCCCTGGTCCGTAGGAATAGTGGGTTGGTTTCCAAGCTAACATGATTTCCTTTCCATCCTCTCCCTTTAATTCCGTTTCCTTCTCATCTTTCAGGTGTAGTTCTACGTTTCGTGGCGCGGACAGATGGCGCGGATGGTTGCACAAAGAAAAGATATCTGCCCGTGGACATTAGAGGGCTGCTTGGTCGAAGGGTGCTGCCCTCTCTGGGCAGCAGTGGAAAGGGTCTTCGAGACAGAAACTGTAAGACACTTCTGAGCGTCTCTGTGGCCTGTAGCTTCCTATGGTTCCTTCACTTCATCCCTTCCTCCTGGGTATAGTAGCCACAATAGATGTATGTAGGTCGCAGTGTGCGAGGTGTCAACCCTCTGTTGTACAACGTATATCTAGCACATCAGATTTGTTATAATTATTATTGTTTTACGTATGTATTATTCGAGTTCTATCATTTATTGGTAAAATACTCAAAATAAACACACCTGTAACTTCTGCTACTATCAGGATAAACTTTAGAGCTGCGGTTATATTTCTACAGACACGTGTGCGCTCCCACAGCCCAGTCTCGAAGCGGGTAGTCTAGCATGTATCGTCAAGGACAGAGTATTTGTGTGGATGAATCGTAAGGTTGTTTTTACTGCCGCTTTAAATTGCAACTTTCGGTTGAAAACCTTCAAGATGGCAATCGAAAGAGATGGAGGTAGCTTTAAAAGTTTTATGCCGTTTTTACGACTCGTGTTTTCTCTGCGATAGGAATGCGGGTATAGCGCTTCTATCCTGGTCTTGATTTAGATCGTAATTCTTTTACAGGTATTTACTCTGAGGCCATCCAGCTCTTTGGAGTACCTACCGCTTCTTGGATACACTCAGTGACACCAAAAACTATTGCACTTCGCGGAAGCGGTTAATGCCACAACAGATTTGACGTAAATTGTTCTTTAACGAGATCTACATTGTGAATTGTGAATTTAATTTGCATAATTCGCACATTAAGTTTTACAATTTTTCGTTTTACATTATTTTGGGGTGCTGTCTTTATCCCATAGTCCCCTATACATTTCAACTCCGTGGTTATTTATGTATAGTGGACCGTAACTTACATCATGTACTTGTTTTTCTGTAACATTTTTCTCTAGCTCTCCCCACGAGCTCCCTAACATTTTTATGTCCCCTTCCTTGTTTACCTTCATTATCTTAATTTGTAGAACTTCTGTATTAGTATCTCCCTCCCTTTTTACTTTCTCTACACGTATAGCTAGCAAGTAGGGGAAGTATTGTATTCCAACCAAAAATTCGATACCGAGATTTCACCGGAAATATATGTTTTGAGACCCCCTGAATCCAAAAAAAAGCATTTTTGGAAACATGTCCGTGTGTTTATCTGTGTCTGTGTCTGTGAACAGCATAACTCAGAAACGAACAGTCGGATAAACACCAAACTTGGTATTTGGGTTCAGTATCTTCCAGAGATGCGACATGCAGGATTTCAATAAAATTCCCCCACCCCAGATTACCCTTTACATGGAACATTTTTCGAAAATTTTCTGGGAATGTCTCCAAAAGTATTCTTCATTGAGAACGACTTTTGCATAACTGGTAAACCATAAGAGATAGACAAACTTTTACTATACAAAAAATGTAGATCGCGTTAAAATACACAAATTATGTCATATACGTTTTTTTTTGTTGAGTGAACCATTTTCGAGATATTCTTGTTATTTCCTTAAATTTTCCAATACTTTTTTTCCTCAAATTCGTTATTCATTTTTTTTGTCCCGGTAATGTAAAGAGAATGGAATACACCACATAGCAACCAGCTCTTAAAGCATTTGACTATCGCTTAAAGCCTACCAATTCCCCTTGTATCTACAAGAAAATTAGCAATAAGATTAACATTTCGATATCTCGATTAACATGAAGCATATGGAGAATAAGCGTTTGTAAAAATAGTTTGTACAAGAGTAGAGAAAGTCATGTGAGTGTAACACATCAGATTTTTTGGTGTATACTGTTCCCTACATCCTTGTTTCTTCACATTCTACTATATAATGCAAGTCATTTCTGGCCTCCCAATCTAAAGCTCATTCCCTTCCTATCTCCCCTTAACCTATGTATTCCTAATCTAGTCCATGCCCAAACTTCTCTCTCTCTAGTCTGTTCTCTGTCTACACTGTCCCAGACCATCTTCATATGTCCATAGCTTCTTAAATTTTTCTTATTTCTAGAATTTGAAATAGCTCTTATCAAGTTTGTGTAGTAATTATTACTTTCTCTACTACGTACAGTAAGTAGGGGAAGTATTGTATTCCACCCAAAAATTCTATACTGAAATTTCACCGGAAATATATGTTTTGAGGCCTCCTGAATCCAAAAAAAGCATTTTTGGAAACATGTCTGTGTATCTGTCTGTGAACAGCATAATTCAGAAACGAAAAGTCGGATAAACACCAAACTTGGTATTTAGGTTCAGTACCTTCCAAAGATGCAACACGAAGGTTTTCAAGAAAAATTACCCTTTCCATGCAGGATTTTTCGGAAGTTTTGATTATCTAAAAAATGGCTCTAACGACTTTGATTAAAACACCATATATTAAAGATATTTACAAGACAAATAAAATGTATGTCTTGTATTTTCTGGGAATAGCCTGTGAAATCTTCATTCGAAAGGAATTTTGTATAATCTTGTATAGCCGATAAACGCTACGGGATAGACGAAAACTTACCACGCAAAAAAAAATGTAGATCTCTTTAAAACACCAAATTATTTTAAATAACTTTTTTGTGGCATCAGCCAATTTCTAGACATCCGTTGTTAATACTTCGAATTTTGAATACTTAGCCATTCTTTTCAAGTTTTGTCGATTTTCAGTTGTTTCCGGCAATCTTATGGAAAGAGTATGGAATTTTAAGGCCTGCATAAAGCGTCCAGTTCTAAGACATCTGACTATCACTATTCCCTTAGTATCTATAACGAAATGTGCAGCTATTTCTGGAAAGGCTTATCTGGATTAAAATGAAGTAGATAGCGAAATAAACTTTCGTAATGATGTGTATACCCACTAATAAACGATAGAGGGTAGGGAAAGTCATGTGAATGTAATACATTGATTTTGATGGCACTAGGTTGTCAAAAAATAGCACCAAGAGATTTTATTCGGTGTTCCGAGAAGTCTGGAAACGCGAGGCACATGTTGCTTTAATTACACAGCTGCGAAACATAGAGTACATTCAGTTGCCTCGAGTACTCATTCTGCGCGCCAAGTTTTATTCATGTAAATAGAATAGCGGTCTCTCAATAACAGGATTCGTTTTGTATATGTGACCTGTTTCATCTCACGTGTCCTACATTTATTAGTTAATCAGTGGTAGGGTGTTTCAGAAAGCTAAACATTCAGGGCGCCCGCTGATCCAACCGTAGATACGTGTCAGTTAAAAAAGAAAGAAAGAAAAAAAAAAGATACCCTCTATCGTTTATTAGTGGATATGCGAGCTATTCTTACTCAAGCTTATTTTTCTATCTACTACATTTTAATCCAAATAAACCTTTGCAGAAATAACTACGTTACACATTTCGTCATTGATACAAAGAGAACAGCGATAGTCAAATGTTTAACACCTGGACGCTATATGCTGCCTTAAAATTCCATACTGTTTCCATGACATCGTGAGAAAAAATTGAATGTTTACAGGACTTCAACAGAATGCCCTTTCAGAGTCTTGAGTATCCCTCTACTACGACATGCCTGCGAGGTCTGGGGCGTGGCCGCAGATTCCAGTCTGTTGAGCCTACAGTGTGTATAGGACAGTGGTCTGTGGGCCATCTATTCTATATGCCTCTTCCATACGTGGAGGATGAAATTAGGCGCCGAGCTGCAAAATTCTAAGACAGATTGTCATTCTATCAGAGCGCCCTCGTTGGGTCATTTGGGGATAATAACCTCAGTCAACGCCGACTGAGGCGATACCGGGTTCCCCGTATGGCATGCGGGCACCCCCGGTAACATAGCACATCCAAACAACAGTTAAAGCTGAGCTCCTCCACGATCCTTCCAAGAGTTGCTTGGACATAAAATTAGCAATAGCACCCCAATAAAAACAATCATACATAACACCAGCGGTGCAGAAGAGCCGTTGCACCCGAGGAGCACCGTCGAGGAGCAATCTTGCCACCTCCTTTCTTTCCCTCAACTTCACTCTCACCCTCATCCTGCAAACTCCATCCTTTCAACAAGCGGTTAAACTCATCGCGGTTAGGTACGTTTAATAACACTTCATCGGGCTGCGTTCAGCTTGCCAACTCAATTAGGATTTTCCTCGCCACTTTTCTCTTACTTTCCCTACAAAATTCCTTTCTGCTTATTCAAAAAGCTTTAAATGCCAAAATTTATGTCTGCAAATTATCCCACTTTCCATACAACAGAGGCCAAAGGTTTCTCCCTCCGTCCTTACAGGAATCCCTTCCCTCTTCTTTTTCCCAACTATCCTGGTTACCACTACAAACATTGGTGAAGTATCTCGGTGTACTACTTAACACCAGGTTTACGTGGAATTCCTATACACAACACATGGTCACTTTATCTTCAGCCCGACTCTCGCAACTTTATTCAGTATTGCACCGGCGGTCGCCTTTGGCTCTTGGATGCTCTTTGCTGTTATGTGCATCCCTTCTGCGACCCCTGATCGCCTATGCAGCTCCTGTTTCGGGTGCTGTCAGCAAGACTAACATTCACCCCTTTCAGCTCATACAAAACAGAGCAATTCGTATTATCATCAAAGTCCCGTGGTTCATCAGGACAGCTTCGCCGTGAGTTGGGATTTTCCGTTCATCCGCGCCGTTTCTAAACATTTCTTCGCAAACCTTCAGCAAGTCCAGGGAGCAGTAGCATATAACCGTAGAACAAGAACTCGTGGGCCAACGCAGGCCACTATAAGATCTTCTCAGTGATCCCAGTGATTTGTGTGTTCACTGACTATTTTGTTAGAAATAGCGTTCTTTCTTGTCTTCTATTTGCTGCATCGCTCACTTATTTTTTAGTATGAGGAGCCTATAGACCAACCTCTATGTTATATCCTGGGTTAAATTTATGAGGGGCATTCAAATGAAATCTGGTCAGTGCGTCTAACTTTGCACTACACGTAAGGTGGCACCATCTATTGATAGAGTCACTACAGCGTGTGCAACGTTTGATGTTGCCTAGCGACAGTGTGGTTTCACGCCGAAGAGAAGGTGGTCACACAAGTTATTGTCCACATCTGAACATGAAGGCGAGTAAGCAGGAACAACGAGGGGTGAGTCAGAAAAAAAAAATTGAGTCTTATTTATGGACGCTCTTTAACTACTGTGGTTCTTAGCGTCCCATTCTATATTGGGCGTGAAACACCGGTAATTTTGCTCAGAGGCCTCTTTATCAGGCTTGAGGTTCTTTTACGTGCCGTAAATCGACGACACGGGACCACCGGCTTTACTTCCCTTCCGAAGGAAGCCGTGCTAACGATTTTTACGCCCGAAAAAATCCATCGCCCTCCGCCGGGTTTGAACCCGCGACCTTGGGAACTAGAGGCTAGCACGGTACCACTAGTCCACGGAGGACGACATGGGTGAGTCAGAGCAAGCAGTGGAAACATGCGACTTCACCACCTCCAAAGAAATCAAAGGCCGTGCGCACCATTTCTGGTAAGGTCATGATGTCCTTTTTTGACCACAAGGGCCCACTGCTTGTCGAATTCCTGGAACGGGTAACCACCATCAATGCCCAGCGTTATCAAGCCACTTTACAGAACCTTACACGAGCCATCAAGTCGAAACTCCCAGGCATGTCTAATGGCATTATTCTCCTGCGTGATAATGCCCGCCCACACACTACCAATGCGGCAGTTTCGATGGGAAACGCTGGAACATCCACCGTACAGTCCAGAACTTTCACCGTGTGACTTTCATGTTTATGGACCTCTAAAACAAGCTATTCGCGAACATCGATTCACAACGGACGAAGAAGTGTGTAAATGGGTCTAGGCCTGGATCCGACATCAGCCTACTAGCTTCTTCAAAGATGAAATCGACCGACTAGTGTCGTAATGGGATAAATGTGCCAGCGGTTTTGGCGACTATTTTTGAGTTAAAATCGTTACCGTTACTTTACACAAGTGTCCGGGTTTCATTTGAATGACCCTTATATATTCTGTGCACTGATGTCTGCAAAGCAATGGTGCTGAACGATAAATGTGCTGTGTAAATAAAAAACTCTTCATACTCATTTGTCACTTTTAGCCCACATAACCACATTATACCTGCTTTGCGGGAAGACCCCATCCTCACCCGCTTTTATAGGGCTCAAAAGATTAAATTGCACATTTAACTTTTTTAAAGGTAACAATCTCGGTGGCCACTGACCAGCCTTCTCTCGAAGGCTTGCATACCTTAACCAAGTTTGGTTCTTGATCTATTATGCAGGTCTCCGAAAAATGGGTCTCAAGCAACAGCCTCAAGGTCTCCCCCTCTGCGTCATAGCTCCAGAGGGGCGCTCCAATGAAGCCAACCTGACCCTACCTCCGGATACCAACAATGTCTGCAAGCGAGCAACGCTCGATTGCTGCTGTATTTTATTACATAAGTGCCTCCAAGATTCCTTAGAGGCCTTTCTGATTGTTTTTGCACATTCTTTGGGATTCCTTATGAGAATTCCAGTTTGCCCATATACGCATTATGTAGTCTTCGTATCTCTTTCTTGATGCATCTTAAAAACGAATTCCATCTAAGTTTATATTTAGCCCGAACCTCATGGATGGTGGAACAATTTCTTTCATAGGAAGATACCAGGGTGTTTGTGAAAAACCCCTCCAGGTCCTCCACATTTCTTAGCTTTATCTGGGGTCCATTCTTAAACCCGCCGTTCAGTTCCCCTCTGAAGGAGTCCCAATTGGTCCTCCTAGGGTTCCTGTGCAGGGGTCCTTTCCTTTCCTCTCAAGACCAAAGCGTGTATGTCTGTGGTCGGATAAAGAAAGTTCCAGACAAACCCGCCAATCCTTAGTTTCCTATAGAATTCCGAAGGACGCTAGTGACAGGCCTAGGGCCTCCTTTGATAACTCATAAAAGTTGGAACGCCCCCGTGGTTCAAGATCTCGAGATTTTTGAACACAGATACTCGAGCAACTTCACCTCCCCTCCCGTTGATGTCAGTACTACTCCAAACGCTAAGATGAGCGTTGCAGTCACAGCCAAACAACAGGTTGAGGTTTCAGTCCCTGCAGTAAAGCACGACATTTCTGAGCTCCTGAGAAGGAGTAGGCTATTCCTAGGAGTCATAAGGGAAATAGGTCGAGCAGACTACCATCTTACGTGGTACTCGCCCTCCTCATGCCTCACTAGACTGTCGCTAGAGCTTTCGAAAGAAAGATCGGCAAAGCCTGGGTGTTACTGAGTCTTGTTAAGACATGCTTGTCAAGACTCGTCAAGAACATGGGTTCTACATCAGACGAGGTACGAAAATAGTAAAACAAAATCACCATAGCTTAACCTGCCCCACTTAAACCTTTTGCATTTAAGCCCAGGTCGCCTAAAGACACCTGGTCCTCCTTTGGGACACCGGAGGTAATTGATCCTACTTCTTTGGAGACAGGACCTGCATCTCCACATCTCCGGGAGTCGCAGTTCCCATCTCTGTATGTTCACACTGCTGGGCATTGTACCCTTTCGGGGACCCAAACTCAGTGCTTTTAATAATAATACTTCCGGAGTCCTTATGCGGGGCTTACGGTTTTGGAGACGGGGCCTGCTGCTCCACATCTCCGGGAGTCAGTTCCTGTCTCCATGGCTATAGTCTTGGTGGCCGTGTCCGCTTTTGGGGCCCCAGCTACCTTAACTTGTTATTGAATCTCTCGAAGTCCCAGTTGAGGAGCCCTTCGGTTTAGTGGAATTAAAAGAACCTATAATTCCCTCATTTAGCAGGGGATACCAGACTGAGCCCTGGGTAAGACTAAATACTCTGAGTGGTCGTCAGGTATGTCAGAGGCTCCGTTAACGACACATCTTCCCACGTGCCATGCACCCGTTTGGCACAGGCCACATTATACCTTGAGGTTGGGGAGTTGGTTTGCGGTCTCCTGTTGGTTATTCGTTGACAGCCCTGAACAGCGTGTCCTAGTCAGGCGACGCAACTTGTCAGGTCCCGGCTATCCACCACCTGCCGACACGTCCGTTACTCACTCATGGTCCAGCTTTAAGGGCTTACGGGCTGTTAGGCCACTCCAGTAGCCCAATGCGGAAGAGTACTCCCTTAGGAGCTGGTAATCCCAGAACCATCTTACAAAACGTTCAGTGAATATAATTATTTATTCAAAAGTATCTGAATAAATTCTCGTAGACTACACTAATGCTGGATATTTTTTTCAAACAGGTTCTTATGCTATTAATATTTAATTTTCCTTTGCCCAGTACATTTATCTTCTGCTCTGGCCATCTTCCAATATTCTGTTATAAGTATAAGAAAATACCTGTAAGCAACTTTTTAGAAGGCTCTCCTAAAGTTAAGTATTTTACCCTTTCCAACAAGAGATGAAATATGTAATATTTTCACAAACGGTGGTGTACACACACACACACACACACACACACATACACACACACACTGCCGTTTGTGAAAATTGCAACACCAAGAAGGAAACGCATGAATTCAATGAATTTAATACCACGGGTTAGGTACATGACAAGTAACAAATGATAAACTTTTCAAATCTATACATGACCTTTGAGCCCTAATATTCAGTATTTGGTGTGGCCTCCATGCGCTGCAATTAGAGCTGCTATACGCCGTGGCATTGAATCAAAAAGTTTCTGAATAAGTTCCTGAAGGATTTCCCTTCACGCAGTTTGTATTCGAGCCCACAAATCCGTGTCACTGGTCACTGGAGGACCGTGACGCACCAGGTGCCGACCAACCATATCCCAGACATGTTCGATGGGCGACATGTCAGGCGAACGTGCAGGTCAGGGAAGCAATGGTACCCGTCGCTCTTCGAAGAAGGCTTGTACATTCCTCGCAATATGTGGCCGAGCATTGTCCTTTTGAAATGCCTGTGGAGATGCCTGAAGCAGGAGGAATACCTCAGGCTCTACAACCACCGTTAGGTACCGGATGCTGTTCAAAGTGCCCTCAATTCGTAGGAAGTGAGATCGGTTGTTGTAACCAATGGCGCCCCAAAACATCACACCTGGTGTTCGTCCGCTATGCCGCTCAACAATGTAGCCTTCCAGCTTGCGCTCACCACGGTACCACCGGACACGTATGCGGCCATCACTGTAGGACACGTTGAAGCGGGACTCGTCCGAAAAGATTACATTTTGCCACTCAGCACCCCAGTGACGGTGTTCACGTGCCCATTGCAGTCGGAGGAACTTGTGGTTTCTGGACAATGGAAGCCGACGTAATGGCATGCATGCACCCAGGCCAACCTGCAGCAGACAGTGACGAACCGTTGATGCAGACAAGCTCACACCTGTTGCAATGCTCCAGCGTCGAGCTAACACTGTGGATGAAGCTGTACGCTCCCTTATGTTCGTGCGGACAAGATAACGGTCATCCCATGCTATGGCCATGCTCCGTGGTCCAGTATCCGCAGCTACGACCTTCATCCATCCACTGCATCCACACTATCGTAGCAGCATGCCCTGTTCGAACTCACTCACATGCCGATATGGCTCCCTTTGACGTCGACGAGGAATACTGGCAGACACTTTATTGTTTCCACTTTGTTTGACAGCTCTGCACTGACTACACTGGGCGCAACACTGACCTTGCCGGACCGACACGAGAGGGCTCTGCTAGGACTACGTGTACCCCACCTCTCTGCAAACCTAGTCACTTATTGTTTGCACACTCTTCTACACTTCCACCAAGTTTGGAGTTATTCGGAAAATTCTTTCTTGGATTTGCAATTTTCACAAACGGCGGTGTACATATTCTTTCAAGTTTTATATAACATTTCAACTCCATATATATAACTTCCTAGTGTTGTCTCATATGTAAGAGCAGAAAGAAGGACGGTCGGACGCAAGAAGACGATAATGTGTATGTATGTACCGAATAGAAAAGTACACAGGACACGAGGTGCCAAAGTACCGTCACCTTCATCTCACTAGTAAAAGCCTGAAATAGAAGGTTGAGGCCAATATTCAATGTACCATTGCTGAATACATTTGACTACATAAAGAGATATGTCTAGACTGACTTCATTAGTATACGGACATCATCTCTTTATAAACAGGGTCAATATAATTCTTTTGTTTCATTTTAAAATCTATTATTAATTCGTGCCTTTTGTTCGTCATATGGAAATGCTAGACCACATTTCATGGTCACCGTTTTCCACGCACACACACACGATACTCTCATTAAAATAACTACTTAAATCGCGTATTTCTTCAATGCCAACTTCTGTGAAAGTTTAAATAAGGTTAAGGTGGCAGCCATCCCTCGATTAAACGAAAAATAAGGACATATCATTTTATTTGTCCGCCACCATCACACCAATATCATCATTGCAATAACGTAAAAGCAGAAGATAACACGATTGTATCGTAACATTTTAGGTGCATTCGTAGCATTTTCTGCTTGCATTTAGTGGACGTTTTCGAAAGCAAATCCTAGAAATCGTTCTTTACTTTCTCTATTACCTACCTAGAGGAAGTATTGCATTCCGCCAAAAGTTATATATATAGAGATTTCACCGGGTTTGCATACATATTTTAAGCCTCCATGAACCTCCCCTCCCCCAAAAAATATTTTCAGAAAACGTTGTGTGTAGGGGTGGGGGGAGAGGTTGCCGCGCGCGAACAGCATAACTCAAAACTGAAAAGTCGGTTAATTACTTAAGCTTAGTACCTCCCAATGATGCGGCACGAAGATGTTAACTCTTTCCATGACATCACCAGAAACAAATTAATGGCGATTTAGCACTTAAAAAATATATGTTAACAGTATTGGAAAGTTCAAACCATAGCAATGAATATCTACGAAATGGTTAATGACTATACAGGATGTATGTTTATTGTTGTCATATATTTGGGGGACGTGTTCCTGACATCAAAACAGTAGAAAAAGTTCATATGTACATGGGCCTGAAAATCAACCGTTTCATATTTATAGGTCAAAGAAGATGTATTCCATGAGTGAACAGACGGATATGCACTACACGTATGGCCGTGCAGACGGCAATGCAGCACGAGCACATGAACTTTATGCAGAAAGGTACACTGACAGGAGTTACCGTGTGCAAGAACATTCGCATGAATTCATCAACGCTTGAGAGAGAATCGCGCATTTGAGACGAGTACTAGGGATGTTGTGAGACCAAGAGCTGTATGAGGCATTGAGCTTGAAGAACGACTTCTTGTGCTGTGGATGCAGACCCATCACAAAGCACAAGACGTATGGCTGTAAGGGAAAGAGTTAGTCATACGACTATCTGGAGAACTCTGCATGAAAATCTTCTGTACCCGTATCACCTTCAACGTGTGCAAGGATTACATGAGGTGGACTTTGAGCCAAGAAGACGTTTCTGTCAACGCATGTTTCAGCAGTGCGCTGTGTTCATCAATTTCCTAGATTGTATCTTATTCACGGATGAGGCTGGTTTTACTCGCGACGGCATCTTCACTTTTCAACACTCATAACTGGGCATTTGAAAATCCTAATGAAGTACGACAGGACAACCATCAACAGAGGTTCTCTCTAAACGTTTGGGGTGGAATCATTTATGATCACCTTATTGGTCCCTACTTCTTCCCCGTGCGTCTGAATGGACAAACCTATCTCCAGTTTCTCAGAAATGAGTTGCATCACTTAACTGATAATGTGCCTCTGGACATCATCCACTTTTACACGATGGTGCTCCAGCTCATTTCAGTATGATAGTTCGTAAGTTTTTGAATGATCGATTTCCGCAAATATGGATTGGTCGAGGGGGATCCATTGCATGGCCTGCTCGATCGCCTGATTTGAATCCAATGGATTTCTTCGTCTGGGGACATTTGAAGTCCTTGGTTTATGTGACTCCTGTACCTGATGTTGACATTTTGAGAGGATTTGACCAAATACTAAACACACCAGGAATTTTCAACAGAGTATGGAACGCAGGCTTACTGCTTGCATCGAGGAAGCAAGAGGAAGTCACTTCGAGCAATTTTTGTAACTTTCGATTTTGTGTTGTAACTCTGAAATGAACGATTTTCAGACCCATGTTCATATGAACTTTTTTTACTGTTTTGATGTCAGGAACACGTCCCCCAAATATATGACACCAATAAAGATACATTCTGTATAATTGCCATAGATAGTACATTTAAACGATAGCTACTTTTTGTAAATTTTTGGCTTTCTTTTGTGTTTTGCTAGTTATAAAAGAAATATGCGAAATTCTTTCAGAATAGACAATTTATTGCGCAGCAGAAAATTCAAGATATATATTTTATTAGTTATGCAAATATTTTAAATTTACGGTATTTTAATCAAAATCGTTGAAGCCATTTTGATAACGAAAAGTTTACCATATAAAAGGTAGTATAGGGGAAGGAGGGTTTCTTCAAAATTCGCGTCGCCTTTTTGGAAGATGCCGAACTTCAAATATCAAGTTAAGTATTTATCAGTCATTTCGCTTTTGAGTTATGTCGTTTTTACTTTCTCTGACACATACACGGTAGGTAGAGAAGGTAATTGCATTCCACGACAAGATTCGATGCCGAGATTTAGTCGGAAATATGTTTTGAGGCCCCTGAATAAAAAAGGGCATTTTTATAAAAGATCCGCGCGGGCGCGCTTTTGTGTGTGTGTGTGTGTGTGTGTGTGTGTGTGTGTGTGTGTGTGTGTGTGTGTCTGTGAACAGCATAACTCAGAAACGAACAGTCGGTAAACACCAAACTTGGTATTTAGGTTCAGTATCTTCCAGAGACGCGACACGAAGGTTTTCAAGACAATCCCCCTTCCCCAAACTACCCTTTACATGAAACATTTTTCGAAATATTTTATTTTCTAAAAATGACCCTAACGATTTTGATTAAAATACCATGTATTAAATATATTTACTTGACAAAAAAAATATATATCTTGAATTTTCTGCGAATAGCCTGTGAAGTCCTCTGTATTCGGAAGAAGTTTTGAATAAGCTTATAAGCTTGAAATACGCAAAAAATATCTTTAAAACGCACAAATTATTTCAGGTAAGTTTTTTTTTGTAGCATAAGCCATTCTAAGATATCCGTTATTAATGGTTCGAATTGCTCAACACTTGGTCATTCTCTTAAAGTCCTGTCAACATTCAGTTGTTTCTCGCGATGTCATGGAAACAGTATGGAATTTTAAGGCAGCATATAGCGTCCAGTTGTTAAACATTTGACTATCGCTGTTCCCTTTGTATCTATAACGAAATGTGTAATGTAGCTATTTCTGCAAAGGTTTATTTCGATTAAAATGTAGTAGACAGAAAGATAAGCTTTAGTAAGAATAATTTTCATACCCACTAATAAATTATAGAGGGTAAAGAAAGTCATGTGAGTGTATCACATCAGGTTTTTTATTTATGTACTTTTTATTTTATACGGCTACAGGCAATGGGCACTGATGATCAATGCCATGAAATAGTTGGGAAAGGACATTTGGTAAGGAAACGTTCCAGATCTAAGTTTACGGTATCTCCCCGGTATTTGCCGGTTATGAGAGGATGAGGGAAAACTGGAGAGAAAAAAAACGTCAATCAGGGGTAACAGTCCTGACGAGATTTGAACCGCAGACCTCTTGCCCGCAAGTCTGCGCCTCCCCGTGTCGGTGGTTATACTGTCCACACACGCACGCGCGGACCTTTTTCTTAAAACTGCATTTTATGGGGAGGAATTAGGATCCCAAAACATGTATTTCGGTGAAATTCCGATATCAGATTTTTGTGTGGATACGCTGCAGTACTATGTTTGAGGATGCTGGAACCTTAAACATGTGTATGTTAGTATAGGCATGCGCCTAGACGATGGACACTAGCTAATGACTGAATTATTTTTGGGAGCTTCTGTCTGGAATTTCGCAAAATGAGGACATACTTTCCATACTCTTGAGTTCTGCCAGGTCTTGGAACAAGTGTTTTAAAGTAACCTAAATGCCAGTCCATTATCGAACAACTCCCCCAGAAAGAACACCAATCGACCGACCCAGGAATTCCTCCACGCACCGTGCCAAAAAGGAAGTCATTAAAAAGAGCGTTGTTTGCAAATAGAGTTAGATATATGAAGAAGCAGAGGCGATGTCTGCCGTTGTTTGGGTTTTTCGCGCCAATACGCAGTGTTTGCTGTAAGGTGACCATTCACAAGGTCATCGAGCTGCGTTGTTGACTGGGGAAGACACGAGGAACCTTGGGGAGTCGCTGTGATCCTGACGATTGTTATTTAATGTACAATGTTAGCGAGGCAAATCCCCCCCCCCCGCTAAGTTACGAGAAATAATTAGGCTATTACTTATTATTGCTTTAGCAAAGGAAAATTTACAACTTTGCTTTTAATACAAATATTTCACATTTAAGATATGAAGGAAGAAAACTGCTTCAAGTAAGCTTGTCCCCCAAGCAGAAACTGTTCCCTTTGTATCTATAACGAAATGTGTAATGTAGCTGTTTCTGTAAAGGTTTATTTCGATTAAAATGTAGTAGACAGAAAGATAAGCTTTAGTAAGAATAGATTTTACCCACGAGTAAAATGTAATGTCTAGTTTATGCAGTCGAATGGATCAAATCTAATTAGTCACTTGTGTTATACAAAAATATACATGTATGAAGGAATGGTTAGGTCTTTATTATTATATGGCAGTGAAGTGTGGGGATGGGGGAGGTTGGAATCTAAATAAAGCACAATGTAATTTCTGGAAGCGTATTCTATGCTTGAGGAGGGGTTCTTGAAATTACGGAGTTCTTCGTGAGGTAGGATGCTGGGAAGATGCTGTATTTGCTAAACTAAATGTAGTTGGGTACTGGCTGCGAATAATTAAAGGTGATCAAACAACTCTGAGAGCAATATGTTATCGTCATCAAATGAACAACATAGAGCATCCAAAATGGTGGGCGGCGGGGTTAAAACGGGAATTATCAAAAATTGGCTTAAACGATATCTGGCAAAGGGATGATGAAAATACGCACGTTGCCTTGAAAAAAGTGAAAAGACGACTGTGTGATATAAACAGGCAGAAAATAGAATCTGAATGTAGACAAAGATCAACATTGGAGCTACAAAAGGAAATAAAAATTAGGTGCGGTAAGGAAACATATGTTTCGGTATTGAATATAAAACAGAGGACGGGAAGCTCGCAAGATTGTTGATGATATTGGCAGGAGGATTTGCCCATTATGCGGGCAACAAGAAGACTGGACGCATATTTTGGCAGCATGCATGCAGACGGAGAGTATTAGGAAAAAATTATTACCGGAAGTATTTTTGGCTTCCAAGAGACGGAGGACAGCATGCTGGGACTTGATTCTAAACAGCCAAAACTGGCCAAGCTTGGGCACATACTTAATGGAAGTACGTGTGCTAAGAGATAAGGTGTGTATGTAAATTTTCTTTAAATATATGTGGTGCTTGATCACTTGTGTGCGTGAGTGTGTGTGTGTGTGTGTGTGTTTGTGTATGTGTGTATGTATGTGTGTGTGTGATTCAGAGTATTTTTAATTTTATATGTATGTATATAGTGTGGTTATAAAAATATTTGATTCTGGTCGATTCTGCAAGTCACGTATACAGACCAGGTATTTTTCTAGAGAGCATGTACGGTCTTATGACCCATGCAACTGTGTTATGCAATTAATATAATACTAAGTACTTAATAAATACCACCACTACTACTACTACTACTGCTACAAAATTGTAAATTATTGAAAGTTAAGGTATTAAAATCGAGTTTATCCATAGCCAAGTGTTTACGAAGCCAAGCAGTCGAATGCTTCCCAAACACTTGAAAGGTTTGCTAGCTAAAAGTAAAATACAGTGCGATCAAATATATACCTACGTAATGGACAGCAGCTATTCTATGTCTTTTTACTTTTCTTACTGCAGGTAGAGAAGGTACTGTATTCCACCCAAAAATTCGATACCGAGATTTCACCGGCAATACATGTTTTAGCCCTCCTGAATAAAAACATTTTTAGAAAAAGGTCAGCGCGCATGTCTGTCTGTGAATAGCATAACTCAAAAATTAAATGCCGGATGAATACCAAACTTGGTATTTCAGTTCAGTAACTTCGAAAGATGTGACACGAAAATTTTCAAGAAAATCCAGCACCCCAGACTACCCTTTACGTGGTACATTTTTCGAAATGTTCACCAAAACGTTTTATACTTGGATTATACTTCCAGAGGACCCGCACTCGAATCTGGATTGGTGGCTTTCTTGACTGCGTGCATGCACGCGTCCGCGTGAAGATAGGTATGCGACTGAATGGCACCCAGTTTGAATATGTTAATTGCATATGAATTATTAAAATGTATACTTAATCGCTTTTAATTAGAAAGTCTGTTGCACTGAATACTAGCTGAAAAATAACAACAAAATAACAACGATTTCTTTAGCTCCTGTAGCACGTAATCTCCAACACAATGGTATGCCTTGAAGCAGTTTCCCGAATTTTCATCTGAATTTAGCCTAAAAGAAGTTTCTTCTTCCATGTCTTAAGTCTGTAATATTTGTATTAAAAACACAATTATCGTAATTTCCCTTTGATAGAGCAATATTAAGTGATAGTCTAATTATTTCTCATAACGTAGAAGGCATATGCACCCCTTAAATGACGCCCCTGGTATGCTTTAGAAATTCTTAAGCAGTTAGCTTCAAGTTATCTACATTCAAACCATGTCAATGTTTCCTCTTCTTAAACGGATTACTCTCCTCCTTGTAGGACTTACAAACCAGTGTCTTGTGCCAGTAGTCTGTCGAGGAGCAAGAAAACTCAGGATCATAGTATATCCAGGATGGGTGATCAGCCCAATGTCTTGTGTCAGTAACCTGTCGAGGAGCAAGCAAACTCTGGATCATAGCATATTCAGGATGGGTGATCAGCCCAATGTCTTGAGTTAGTAGCCTGTCGAGGAGCAAGCAAACTCTGGATCATAGCATATCCAGGATGGATGATCAGTCCAGTGTCTTGAGTCAGTAGTCTGTCCAGGAGCAAGCAAACTTTGGATCATAACATATCCAGGATGGATGAACAGCCCAGTGTCTTGAGTCAGTAGTCTGTCGAGGAGCAAGCAAACTTTGGATCATAACATATCCAGGATGGAAGATCAGCCCAGTGTCTTGAGTCAGTAGTCTGTCCAGGAGCAAGCAAACTTTGGATCATAACATATCCAGGATGGATGATCAGCACAGTGTCTTGAGTCAGTAGTCTGTCGAGGAGCAAGCAAACTCTGAATCATAACATATCCAGGATGGATGATCAGCCCAGTGTCTTGAGTCAGTAGTCTGTCCAGGAGCAAGCAAACTCTGAATCATAACATATCCAGGATGGATGATCAGCCCAGTGTCTTGAGTCAGTAGTCTGTCCAGGAGCAAGCAAACTCTGGATCATAGCATATCCAGGATGGATGATCAGCCCAGTGTCTTGAGTCAGTAGTCTGTCCAGGAGCAAGCAAACTCTGGATCATAGCATATCCAGGATGGATGATCAGCCCAGTGTCTTGAGTCAGTAGTCTGTCCAGGAGCAAGCAAACTCTGGATCATAGCATATCCAGGATGGATGATCAGCCCAGTGTCTTGAGTTAGTAGTCTGTCCAGGAGCAAGCAAACTCTGGATCATAGCATATCCAGGATGGATGATCAGCCCAGTGTCTTGAGTCAGTGGTCTGTCTAGGAGCAAGCAAACTCTGGATCATAACATATCCAGGATGGGTAATGAGCCCAATGTCTCGTGTCAGTAGCCTTTCGAGAAGCAAGCAAACTCTGGATCATAGCATATCCAGGATGGATGATCAGCCCAGTGTCTTGAGTCAGTGGTCTGTCTAGGAGCAAGCAAACTTTGGATCATAACATATCCAGGATGGATGATCAGCCCAATGTCTCTTGAGTCAGTAGTCTGTCGAGGAGCAAGCAAACGCTGGATCATTGCATATTCAGGATGGGTGATCAGCCCAGTCTCTTGAGTCAGTAGTCTGTCGAGGAGCAAGCAAACACTGGATCATTGCATATCCAGGATGGGTGATCAGCCCAGTCTCTTGAGTCAGTAGTCTGTCGAGGAGCAAGCAAACGCTGGATCATTGCATATCCAGGATGGGTGATCAGCCCAGTCTCTTGAGTCAGTAGTCTGTCGAGGAGCAAGCAAACTCTGTATCATAGTATATTTAGGATGGATGATCAGCCCAGTCTCTTGAGTCAGTAGCCTGTCGAGTAGCAAGCAAACTCTGAATCATAGCATACCCAGGATGGATGATCAGCCCAGTCTCTTGAGTCAGTAGTCTGTCGGGGAGCAAGCAAACTCTGAATCATAGCATACCCAGGATGGATGATCAGCCCAGTCTCTTGAGTCAGTAGTCTGTCGAGGAGCAAGCAAACTCTGAATCATTGCATATCCAGGATGGGTGATCAGCCCAATGTCTCGTGTCAGTAGCCTGTCGAGGAGCAAGCAAACTCTGGATCATAGCATATCCAGGATGGGTGATCAGCCCAATGCCTTGAGTCAGTAGTCTGTCGAAGAAGCAAGCAAACTCTGGATAATGGCGTATCCAGAATGAGTTATCAGCCCAATGCCTGATATGGTGTTGAAGAAGGAAATAAAATGTGGTGATAAAAGGGATGATACGAAAATTCACTGATCAAATTACTCAACCCAGCATTGTCTAGCGACCGATGATGCGGTAATTTGTATCACAAATTACTTAAATGTAAATAATGATTGTAATGTGAATATGCATTTTTCTGTGACATTGATTTCGGATGTTTGTTAATTGTAATTATTGTTGGAAAGTAAATTTGTAGGGCTTTACTGAAACTGTCAATAATAGCGCAATAATGCAGCGAGGGGGATGAGCTGTTTATCATTATTGGGAACAAGGAAGTTACGTAATGTTTGGCGCGTTTTCGGTAGAACCTTCTGGAATGTTTCCCTAAAAGCAATATGTATTCGTGGTTTTCATTGGATATTAAAATAGACGCTAATGTTGGCGCGTTTTATTAGCCAATAGCAGTTCATTTATAATCTTTAGGCATATCGGGGAGTGAGAGTATATAAAGCCAAGTCCGAGGTAGATCGCGCCCAGTTCATCAAAATTCTCAATACATTACACGTCGGTCGCCCAGTTCATCAAAATCTCTAGCACATTACACGTCGTCTTCAGTCAGTCAGTTCGTCACAAGTTACGCGCAGCAAAATTATTAAAGATCTAAAGTATTATACAGTTAAATATACACAAAGTTGAAGTACGTGAGTTAAAAGTGATAAGTAAGAAGTTATTACAAACAGTTTCAGTTTGGCGAGTATCTAAATCAATATGTAAAAGTGATAGTGAACGTGTTCGACAATAAAAATTATAAAACAAATTTCTTCATTAAGTGTAATTTTTGAATAAAAGATTCCTTTCCGCTTCACAACCTGTATAGAGATACATATTCTACCCAAGATAAGATAATAGCTAGCCGGAGGACATTTAAAATGAATTATTTCAAAAACTGATGCAAATTGCTAACGCCAGATGGAGCTACGAACCTAACAAAGAATGACGTCATAAGATGGCTTCCACTCACATGAAGTAAAAACAATATAAGATCTCCAAGTTCTAATAACTTACGCTACAAATATTACGTAAGAAAATTTTCTCTCGCACCGAGGAAAACCGCGAGAAAAGCTTCGGATATATTGGCCGGTCCTTGGTATTTGAATCCAGGACCTCACAAATGCGGACCACAGACGTTACCGCCTGAGCCATTCTGCTCTGCATATGTCAATAAAACGAATGTAAATAACAGCGGCCACGAATCGCTGACAGCAGGTAAACACGGTCTTGAGAGTTCTGGCTGCAAACGTTAACAGACTGTACGAGGAATGGGGTAGATTGTAACCTGCGACGTCGCTGTATATAGTCCATAGCAGTTTAACCTCATTCCGTTTCGTCCTGGCTTTAATGCTATAAATTCCTATGCTTGCTTATAACAAAAGCAAATTCGTTTAACCTCTTATAAGTACTACTAAGTACTACTTATAGAATATGGCTTGGAAATGTAGTAGCTATATTAGCGTTAAAATAACTATGCGAATTTGATTTTGGTTTATCTATTTTATGTGTTTATTGTGATCGAGTGAATTTAAGTTAGTTTTTTTTTTCTCGTATTATAGGAAGATTTTTCCAATGTATTGTTTATTAAATATGGTTTTAAATGTTAGAAAAATGCTTAAACTACAATAAATATAAACTTATTCGCGCGGGTAATGTAGTATTTATTTAATACATTAGTTAATTATCAAATGTTGGACTAAATGTTGTATGATACGAGAGAATAATTAGATTTGATCCACTTGACTGCGCCTCGTAAAGTAAAACTTCACTCGCGGACTAAAATGTAATGTTAATCACTTATATAATAAATAATTATTAATGGGCAAGATCCCAGCGCCAGTATGACTGAGTACGGCTACAAAAACAAAGGTGTTGAGACGCCAAGGTTTCTCATGAGTTCTACCAGTTCTGCACACTTACCACTACGATCACCTTGGGATACGAGTACTGTCAGGTAGGGGCAGGTTAAGAAGTGGAGTACAACATTCGTTGATATTTTTACTTTCTCTACTACGTATAGTATGTAGGGGAAGTATTGTATTCCACCCAAAATTTCGATACCGAGATTTCACCGGAAATACATGTTTTGAGGTGCCCTGAATCCAAATAAAGCATTTTTGGAAACATGTCCGGATGTGCGCGTTTTTTTCCCTGTCTATGAACAGCATAACTCAAAAACGAAAAGTCGGATAGATAGCAAACTTGGTATTTAATTTCAGTATCCTCCAAGGATGCGACACTAAGATTTTCAAGAAAATCCCCTAATCCAGACTACCTTTCACATGAGACATTTTTCAAAAATTTTGATTTTCTCAAAAATGACTAACGATTTTGATTAAACTATCATATGTTTAAGATATTTTCATGGCAAATGAAATGTATATCTTGAATTTTCTCTGAATGTCCCCCAAAATCCTCTTCGTTCTGAATGACTTTCGCATAACTGGTAAACTATAAGAGATAGGGGAAAATGTATTACTAAAAATTATAGATCTCGTTAAAACACACATTTTATGCCATATGTATGTATTTTTTACTATCGCTTAAAGCCTACCATGTTTCCCTTGCACCTATAAGAAAATTAGCAAAAGATAAGTTTTTGCATATGTGTATCTCGATTAATATCAAGTTGATGGAAAATAGGTAAGTGTTTGTAAAAATAGTTTATGCAAGAGTAGAGAAAGTCATGTGAGTACAACACATCAGATTTTTTTACTCTCATTTACGTGAATATCGGGGAAATCTTTGTTTATTGTTACAAAACCATAGGATATTACGAAATAATTCTAGGGAATAAAAGTAATAAAAGTCTGATATGCTACATACACATGACTTTCCCTACCCTCTATCGTTTATTATTAGGTATACAAATTATTCTTACGAAAGTTTATTTTTCAATCTACTTCGTTTTAATCGAGATAAATCTTTCCGAAATAGCTACATTTCACATTTCGTTATAGATACAAAGGGAACAGCGATAGTCAAATGTTTAACAACTGGACGCTATAAGCTGGCCTTAAAATTCCATTCTGTTTCCATGACAGCCCGAGAAACAACTGAATGTTGAAAAGAATGAACCAAGAAATGAGCGATTTTAACCATTAATGACGAATATCTCAGAAATGGCTAATGCTAAGGAAAAGGCTTATTTGAAATAAAATGTGTATTTTAAAGAGATCTGCATGTTTTGTGTAGTGCGTTTTCGTCTATCACTTAACCTTTATCAGTTATGCAACATTATAGAAAACTTCTTCAAAATGAAGAGAATTTCATAAGCTATTGCCAGAAAAATCAAGATATATATTTTATTTATATTGTAAATATATTTAATAAAGGTTTTTTTAATAAAATTTTAATATAATTTTTTAGAAAATCAAACATTTCGGAATGTTCTATGTAAAGGGTAGTTTGGGGTGGGAGGGTTTTCTTGAAAATCATTGTGTCGCATCCTTGTAGAATACTGAACTTAAATACCAAGTTTGGTATCTATCCTACTTTTCATTCTATCCGGACCTTTTCTATTTTTTTAGTTTCAGGGGCCTCAAAACATGTATGCTCAGTGAAATATCGGTATCGAATTGTTAGTTGGAATGCAATATTTTCTCTGCTTACTAGGTACGTGGTAGAGAAAGCAAAAATGTCTTCTAAATCATTGTAGAATAATATAGAGTAAACGGGCGGTGGTAAATAAATAGTTATTTTGAATACCAGTTACAAAAGTAAAGCTTTTAGGAACTGGTAGGGTCAATTTAAAGCAATGGTTAAGCTTATTTTTGTAATGTGTGGATCGGATTGGTTACGGAGGGATTCGGCACTGATCCACATAGGGGATTTTGTACCTACGCCCCGCAGGGGGGCGTCCCCGGGAGGAAGAAAGAAGCCTCTGAGACACCGGGCGGCCGGAATCAGGAGTGACAGCACAGGAATGTCAGGGTCAATAAGTTTCCAGATAGAGACTCCCCGGCAGACGGACAGCAGACCGGGGACCCCACCACGCAAAGATGGGGTCCAACGCCCCTCAAGAGGGTTCGGATACCCCTACCAGCAGCCAGCCGAAAGCCGAGGGACGGAGTCACAAAGAACATCCTTTTCCCCTGTCACGCTGCACCGAAACACCATCGTGGACACTTCCAACCTTGAAAGAGACCGACGGGATGAAAGATGAAGTGAAATGAGGATGGAGATGAACTGGAGGTACAGGAAATTCGGGGGTTGTGAGAATCCTTCCCAGCATTCGCCCGGCTAGCCGGGAAAACCCCGAAAAAAATATGGGTCAGGAAGGTCGGCCACGGGAATCGAACCCACTACCTCACGAACGCGGGTCACACACGAAACCGCTTGTACCATCCCGCTCGGTTTGTAATTGTGTACACTATAATATTTAATTTACGTTTCGTAGAAAAGATATAATTTCGTCAATTGATGTGACAGCTGTAAATAAATGTTCAGAATTGCAGTTAAGTCCATTTCTTCATCGTTTCCAGGAAACAAAAGCTAATCAGACCGCTTATAAGGTCTTGTGGTTAGCATTATGACCTGTAAATCCAGAGGTCCCAGGTTCGATTTCCGGCTCGAAGGTGGGAATGCTTCTTTAGTCAGGATTGGGTATTCCCCCATCCTCCATAGAGCCTGGAGAGTGTAAGTATGTATGAGAGTTTAATGTAATAACCAAAAGTAATATAACACAAAGATTAACACCATTTTAAGGGAGGGAACATCATTGTTCCAAAGTTAAAAAGCCACCGTTATGACCTTGATGTTAAAAGCGCGTATAAATGAAATATTTAAGTATTTAAATTAAAAGCTAATCGTTAGACCCTTATAAAACGCAAAACACACTTTGAAGAAAAGTTATGTAACACTACCTGTGCGTTCGAGTGGTCAGCGCTCTGGCTTCTGAACTCAGCGGTCCCGAGTTCGATTCTCGGCCGGGAGTTTGTCTTTAACCAGGACCATTCTTTATTTCTCAGAGAGTCAGGAATTAGGAATGTGGGTGTGTTTCATATTTTAAAAAACTGATACAACTAAAATTCAAAGTTCAGCGAACAATTTCACTGTCTGCTGTTTCTCAGATCAAAGCCCCACATAGAAGTTAAAGAGGGCTACACAAATTAAGAATTTAAAAAAACCAAGCGATTTAATGATTATCTTTTGTTGACCAGGCACGTTCAACCAGTGCACTTTCGTAACAGTAGTAGATAAATTAATTAAAAGTGTACTCGAGATATAGAAACTCCCCCCTGGAACGCCGGGTAAGTTAACTAGTTGTTTATAAAAGGAACTGTTTTTTCATACCCAGCAGTCCTTTAGAAATAAAACAACAATCATTGATATCCTTGGATCAAGGGAGATGACTACGCAACTAGAAGCATGTGTCTGGCAAACGCCTAACCCATTTGTACCTAATAAAATAATGTCGCAGAATGGCGTTACAATTAATCTGTACAAAAATCTGATGTGTTACACTCACATGACTTTCTCTACTCTTGTACAAACTATTTTTACAAACGCTTATTCTCCATATGCTTCATGTTAATCGAGATGTTAATCTTATTGCTAATTTTCTTGTAGATGCAAGGGGAATTGCTAGGCTTTAAGCGATAGTCAAATATTTTAAGAGCTGGTTGCTATATCGAGTATTCCATTCTCTTTGCATTACCAGGACAAACAAATGAATAACGAATTTGAGAAAAAGTATAAGTATTGGAAAATTTAAGGGAATAACAAGCAATATCTCGAAAATGGTTCATTCAACAACAAAAAATGCATATGACATAAATTGTGTATTTTAACGCGATCCACATTTTTGCGTAGTAAAAGTTTGTCTATCTCTTATGGTTTACCAGTTATGCAAAAGTAGTTCACAATGAAGAATACTTTTGGAGACATTCCCAGAAAATTCAAGATATACGTTTTATTTGCCATGAAAGTATCTTAAATATATGATATTTTAATTAAAATCGTTGGAGCCATTTTTGAGAAAATTAAAATTTTCGAAAAATATTCCATGTAAAGGATAATCTGGGGTGGGGAGATTTTCTTGAAAACCTTCGTGTCGCATCTCTGGAAGATACTGAACCTAAATATCAAGTTTGGTGTTTATCCGACTGTTCGTTTCTGAGTTACGCTGTTCACAGACAGACACACACACGGTCTTGTTTTCAAAAATGCTTTATGTGCATTCAGTGCACCTCAAAACATGTATTTCCTGTGAAATATCGGTATCGAATTTTTGGGTGGAATGCAATACTTCCCCTACTTACTATACGTAGTAGAGAAAGTAATTAAAAACAGAAAACATTACTTTTCGCTAAACGAAATGTGCAAAATACCTCAGGATGTTTAATCTTATAAGCATCATATGCAATTTTACGTCCAGAAAGACACTTTTAATGTCTGGATATGACTGGAAAAAAGAACCACTGTGATCCCACATGGCCTGCATTGGTCTTGGGGGATTTTCTTTCCCTCCTCCATTGAGGGGACTACCAAAATTCCACTTGTGATATAAACAACTAAAAATTATTCAAGCTTGATATTTTCAACTGACTTCTAGCGTACGTGACTTGACAATCCAGTGCCCCAGCTCAGAAAAGAGTCCAAAGTTTCTGCTGTGACGCCCATCACGCTCAAGCTGTACAGTACAAGAGCCACTTTTGCTCTGAAGGTGGCGCTGAAGGTAACCTTGTGAATGCGCTGTCAAAATATGCAAACGCCACGTGAGGCAGCAAGACACGTTTAGAGGTGAAGTCCCTTCAGGTAGACTGGGAGTATCTCTTTTGCTTGCTTGCTTTCTTCAGCCAGTGTGTCTTACTGTTGTGGGAAAGTAAACCCCAGGTCGCGGAAGATGATCCGTGACGGTCACCTTGTGGTTACCAACATCTTCCCTCACAGACAGCGGCTTGATTGGATCTAAACCTGGCTGCCACATTCTTCTCATCCATGGCATGCAGCTAAATCAGCTATTTCTTATTACAAGTGTAACATAGTACTGTTTCTATCAAATGGGAAAGCTGGTTACCACCCTCAATAGCAAATGCTGTACAAATTCTACTTCATTTGCCAACGCCATATGTACAGTCGAGTGCACGGAAACGTGCCGATGCATGTTGGCAGAATCTCTTATCACCTGTGTTCCACACTAGCCCTTGGTTAGCCAATCTCTTATTGATTTAAATTCAAGTCCGACACACACGCATTAGCCTATGAATAAAGATGAGGTCTAGGTGAGAGGCGAACACAAAAACATTTACCCTGAGTGGTTGGAAGGCATGCTTCACAACGAAGGTCCGTCCCAGCCCCTGTATGAGTCCGTCTCGTAATGATTCGATATTAAAAGTGTGGCACTCAAACATTAACTTACGAACACAGGTAAGCTTCAGGCTCAGGAGCGTAGGAAAGGGGGGGTAAGACAAACAGTAACCTGCTAGTACCAGGTAAGGGGCGTGGCAGAGGTGGTTTAGTATTTCCTTACCAATATAAACAACTGGGCGTTATATTGGCACGAGTCATACCTGTATGAATTCGACTGCATGAAGAGCCTAGTATTTCATATCTGCTTTATGGCGCATTGATTTGTTATTCAATATTTATTACTTAGATACGAAATATGTTGCAGAATGACTAATATCCTCCCGGGCCTTTAGGACGTTTTACTCTCGTGTGAGCATAAAGGAATTACCATGGTAACAAAACAAAAACAATATTTTTTACTTTCTCTCTGCTAATCTATAGTAAACAGAGAAAGCACTGTATTTCACCCAAAAATTGCACATCTAGATTCCAGAATACTCGCTTTTGGTATAGCTGCTGCTGGAAGCACTGCTCAAATACTTTGGCGGGAAAATCCCGTAACGCTTTTCTTGTGGTAATCAGTCCTTGGCCTCATGAAATCTATACCCACGTAGCTTTTCATTCAAGCAGGGGAAAGATGAGAACTCCCATGGTGCGAGGTCAGGCGAACATGGAGGGTATAGCAGAACGGTCACCTGTTGCCTTATAATTGGACAAGCATAGAGCGAAGTGTAGGGGCGTTGTCGTGTAGCAACAACTAATACTTCCTAGCCAAAGCTCAGGACGCTTACGACAAAAAATCGCAATAGTCGGCACAGGATATTCTTATAGCTGGTCTTGTTTACAGTTATTCAATCTGGTATGAATTCCATTTGAGCAATTCTTAGTGAGTCAAAAACAGTTCAGACATAGCCTTGCCTTTCGATCCGTCTTGTTGCGATTTTTTTCCGTCGTGGCGATAATGGCGGTTTCCAAGTGGCCGGTCGTTGCTTCAGTTGCGGATTATAAAGGAAACACTATGTTTCGTGTCGTGTTATTATCCGGTTGAAAAATATCTGATCATCATCAGCACTGCTGATCAGGTCGTCGTGCATTCGGGACGTTGGTCTTGCGTGAGGACGCGTGGCACACTCCGGATAACACGTGACTTATTTAGGTAATTCTAATAGTATTTTGTGGCACGTATCATGGGTTGATCCCTGCCGCTGGTGACCCAAGATCGTCTACGGTTTCGGAGCGGTTGGCACGCACCAAGATTGCAACTTCTTCAGTTGGGATCGTTTGTGGCCCACCAGTACGCTCATCATCATCATCATCATCATCATCATCATCCAAACTGTCTTTCCCCTGCGCAAAACTTTGGTGCTACTTAAACATAGCACTGCGTCGTCAGCGTAAACTTACTTCATCATCTGAAACGTTTCGTTAGCGGATTTGCCTACTTTTTGGCACAACTTGGTGAATGCCCGTTGCTCAAACTGCGACATTTTCAGTTCCGACGCGCGTATTCAAATCACCTTCACCACAGAGACCGCAGTTCTTTTTACATCTCAGCACACAACTAACTGCCTTTGCTGAGACGAGAGAATAACTCGCACGGCATCTTACCGCGACGTCATGTATCCGCTCTAGTGCATTGCAGCGACACTATGCGCCCAGTCCCCCATGAACTTAATGACTGTGGTAGTGTTTTCTCAACGTCGGCCGTTCTATAACGCATTCGGTAGCAAAAGATTGAAAAAAATGTCCAATTCACATACATATATTGACAATGCGTGAATTTGTTTATTGAAACAGATTACAACTAAATGAAAGTTAATAATACCTGTACCAGCCGAGCAAAATGACTCAGGCAACAGTGTTTGTGGCTTGCATTCGTGAGGTCGCGGGTTCAAATCCCATGCGCTGGTCAGTCTGACTGGGCCAAGTAAATACCAAAGTTCCATCTAAAAAGCAAAAATAAATAGAAATAAAATAGTGCAGGAAGGCGACAGCTAAGGCCATACAGAAACAAGTTTCCCAAGCAGATGATGCAGAAAGACGACTACAGCAATATGTTCAACATCACAATGTTTATATGTACATCGAAAAGATCAGCCAGCAGTTCATTGATCCCCGCCAAAATCAATAACATCAACCTCTATGGTACAGGAAGGCGACTACGAAACTAAGATCATCTGTCTGGAATACACTCAGTGAACCGCCGCATAAAGTAATTTATTTGTTTATTTATTCATTCTAGGTGTTACAATATCTTTAGACATCCTACTGCACCCATTTCAGGACTGTATGACCATCTCTATTCGTCTTTGTTCTCCCATGACACCCCCTCTTCTTATCTTCTTAGTTGTAACTATTCTCTATGTCTGTTAGTTTTGGATTCCATTTATGTATCTTCTTGGTAATCTGTCAACTTCTTCATGTGACCAAACCATTTTAATTGGTCATAAGGAATCTTTGAATCTTCAATGTATACCTGCACCGAACATTATTTAGCGCTTATTGAGATCTTTTAAGTTTTCAAAAAGTCTTGCATTTTATGTAAATGTATGAAATTTGTTCCTACAGTGGTCAAAAAGGCATGAATGCCCTGTTTTGGAACGTATCTATAGTTGACTGGTTCCTTTATTGTCGAAGCCAGAGATTTTCAGACCGCGATTGGAATATCGCTTGTCAGATGGGCAGATGCCAACAACTGCTGTTTTTATCGCGTGTTTATTTGGCAGGATTGTTTACTGTTGTGTACGAGTGAATTAGAACACGAGGCGAGATTGGCGACACACCCTCCAAGTTCTGGATCTCTGTTACGTCACTTCTCTTGGCGTCTCACCAAACTTGGAGGTTTTTATCATTCAAGTAACCGTTAAGAAAAAATGTACAAGTCGGAAATGTCGCACTTGTTCATTGTTCAAGGTAAACTCGTGGAAGTTGCGTGTAGCACAACTTACCTAAGAAACGCCGTAATAATTCATCCACCTAGCGATCGGCCTTCACAGCGCGGGGTTCCCATTTTCCTTCTGAAAGGGAGCAACATTCCCGCACTCCTTACTGCTAGTTCACGAGTGCAGAAAAAGTGCTCCCCGATTACATTTGGTCGGCATTCCTAAACCTCTGCTGATAAACAACCTTTAAATGAGTATAAAACCAAGAAAGCTTATGTTTCTACATAATTCACGTTAATAGGATTGATAAACGTTTGCAGAAATAGTTTTATTTCCCATTTCGTTGTATGATACATAGAGTATTCCATATTCATTTCATGACATCATGAGGAACAACTGAATGGCGACAGCACTTCAGAAATAACTGTATTGAAAACTTCAAACCAATAAACAACGATTACCTCGAGAATGGTAATTTGACGTATGTTTTAACGAAATATAATTTTTTCTTCTTCTTAAGCTTTTGGCTGTCATGTAGGGTTACCTCACAGGCTACTCGCAGAAAACTCAAGAAATACCTTCATTTTATTAGTAATGTAGACACCTTACAAATATGACATTTTAATAAACATTTTAGAGCTATTTTTGGAGGAATTCTGTTGAAAATCTTCATATCGCATCTTTGAAAGACGAACCAATTTTAGCATTTATCCAATTTTTCTTTTCTCAGTTATGCTGTTCCCCAATGCGCGGAAATTTATTGCAATATTCTACTTGAAACAGCTGTATATGAATTTCATCAACATAAACTATTAGAGCCAAACATTTCATGAATCACTGGTTTACTACTTTTTTAGTTGATGGCAGGAGTAGTTTTTTGTTTGTTTAGGCTATAAGTCCACTGGCAGTACTATACTGCATAAAACGTGAAGGGTGCATTTACCTGGATGAGGCAACATAGGCAGTATTTCACTGCAATAGTATGAATGCCAGCTGCAGTTCAAGGTCGCACAGTAACCGTTTTTTTCGTGAGAGGCTTATCTGTATGCACAGTAGTTGGACAAGTTCATTTAACCTCTGGGAGGGGTTTTGTTTCAGTTGTAACACAGCAGCAGGCACATACAGGTTGATTTTTTCGTAATGACACGCTTATCTGTATTCGTAGTAGTATGACATGTCCATTTATCTTCTGGGAGCGGCGTTGGATCAGTAGTAAGGAGGAGCAGGCGCGTACACAACGTGAGACAAAGTGACATCACCACGCGTTTCGAGTGAGCGTTGTTCCATGCAAGGGAAATATTGAGAGCCTTTCTTCCCCCAATCCTAGACTACCTTCTCCTCTTCTGCGTTTCTGCCATGTCACGACTAAAAGCCGATCTGTACACAACGTGAGATAAGGTGACATCACCACGGTTCCGAGTGAGTGTTAGAACCACGCAAGGGGAATACTGCCAGTCGTTCTCCCCCATTATACCTTCTCCTCCTCCTCCTCCTCCTCCTCCTCCTCCTCCTCCTCCTCCTCCGTGTATCTGCCTTTTCACGACGAAAAAATCACCTGTACTGCCGAGAATACGCCGGGTTTCATTTTCTTGCACTAACTGCCATGGTTCCACTGTGACCGTCTTGAACACCGTGTGCTATGTCTTTATCAGCTGCAGTGTTGCCAACACTTTCTGGGAAATAATGGCTAAATGGTATCTTTAAAAGGGCATTATTTAACAAAAAAAGCTGATGTGTTACACTCACATGACTTTCTCTACTCTTGTACAAACTATGTTTACAAACTCTTATTCTCCATATGCTTCATGTTAATCGAGATGTCAATCTTATTGCTAATTTTCTTGTAGGTGTAAGGGGAATATGGTAGGCTTTAAGCGATAGTCAAATGTTATAAGAGCTGGTTGCTATGTGGCGCATTGCATTCTCTTTGCATGTCCAGGACATAAACAAAATGAATAACGAATTCCCATTTGAGAAAAAGTATAAGTATTGGAAAATTTAAGGAAATAACAAGCAATATCTCGAAAATGGTTCACTCAACAACAAAAGAAATGTATATGACATAAATTGTGTATTTTAACGCGATCTACATTTTTCGTGTAGTAAAATTTTGTCTATCTCTTATGGTTTACCAGTTATGCAAAAGTCGTTTACAATAAAGAATACTTTTGGAGACATTCCCAGAAAATTCGAGATATGCATTTCATTTGTAATGAAAATATCTTAAACATCTGATATTTTAATCAAAATCGTTAGAGACATTTTTGAGAAAATTAAAATTTTCGAAAAAATGTTCCATGTAAAGGGTAATTTGGGGTGGGGGATTTTCTTGAAAACCTTCGTGTCGCATCTCTGGAAGATACTGAACCTAAATACCAAGTTTGGTGTTTATCCGACTGTTCGTTTCTGAGTTATGTTGCTCACAGACACACACACACACTCGGACATGTTTCCAAAAATGTTTTTTTTGGATTCAGGGGGTCTCAAAACATATATTTCAGGTGAAATCTCTGTATCGAATTTTTGGGTGGAATACAATACTTCTCCTACTTACTATACGTAGTAGAGAAAGTAAACATGGCTAGATGTAATTGGCGTCTAGAACTACCCATATTTTGTTTACAGAAGTTTAATCCCTTAAAGACATTCTAAATATTATAATTGATTAGATAATTCCATAATATTTAAATATTGTAAAAGAACAATTTACTTAATATAAAATTGAAAAGGAAAAAGGTATATTTTTGCTAATCAGTAACACCGTACGTTAAATATAACTGATATTTAAATATGAACTTTACTGAAATTCTTTAGGTAAAATATGTAAAAACTGACCAATTCTATGTGTAAAACATCATACATTTTGGGGCGCACACTCCAGAAAGTCGACCTTGTGTTTAGTACACATTTTAATGACATGCCATGCCTCATAATAAGAACATATACAACTACACGGTAGTGGGGATTCACCGTAACCATTTATTCCTTTTGCATAGCTAAAGCGCAGATAAATGATGCTATTTAGGCTCGATTTTTGCTAAAAGGATTTGTTAAATAGGCTAGATTTCAGGCTATAAGCATTTTACGATTTTATGTGGCTAAACGCTACCGTGAAAATGATAAGATTTAGCCATAAAATAGCCAAGCTGGCAACACTGGTTATGCCTGATATACATATCTACAAGTTTACGTGTTTTCCCCTCTCCTTTTCTCGCAGAGCAAACGAAAATGTAAACATGCATTGGAACCATTGAATTAGTGAAACACAGCAGTTCAGCTTTAAATTACTTGGGGGAACAACCACGGTGAATAATCGCAAGTCAAGTTCATGTTAAAACGGCGTATTATCTAGATACTAATACATATTTACCTTATAAATAGCAAATATTTTGATGGCATGCCGTATCGGGAATTCACTCTAACCATTTTTCCTTTGCATAGCTAAAGCGCAGATGAAATTATGCTATTTAGGCTCGATTTTTGCTAAAAGGATTTGTTAAATAGGCTAGATTTCAGGCTATAAGCATTTTACGATTTTATATGTCTAAACACTACTGTGAAAATGCTAGGTTTAGTCATAAAATTGCCAATTGGCAACACTGATCAGCTGTGGTTTCCAATCTATGTTTGTTTGTTAAATTGGGGCTTGATAGCGAATTAATAATAAATTGGTTGAGAAATATCCTTCGGCGCAAAGGGTCGCGAGTTCGAATCCCACCATGGGCATGAGTATTTGTGTCCCTAAGTTCCCACACTGGGTATCAGGAACAGCACAAAGGACTTCTAATGGTCGAGGTGCGAGGGTCTCTGAATTCTCCAAAGTCCCTCTTTGAGAAATATCCACTTCGCTTTAATCCCGAGAACTTAACGCGATGTTGTTCTTTTACAAACACAAATGGAAACATAAACAGCAGCCGATCGCAAGAGAGCGTAAAACAGCTGAGCTGAAATGGCGGTCTGCGAAGCGAACACCGACAGTACACACGACAAAAGAGGTTATGTACTTGTATAAAACTGAACAAGAGTTTACTACCCGTTTAATCTACCAAACTTTCCGTTTAAAGGATCTTAAACTCAAAAAAAAAAAAAAATGTATGGACAACGAAGGTGACCAGTTTCAGCATTTCCTGTCGTAAAGTTGGTAAGTAAAGCCTTTAAAAGTAGTTTTAAAAATATTGTATGGTTTCATCCGCGCCTTTCTATGATAGCGGCAGACGGCAATGAGCGCCGAGGAAAAACACCGCGCAGGCGGTTCGGAGTGTTTTGGCTCACTCTGTACTTTCAGTATAAGCCGTGGGGTGCGATCGGATATATCACAATATATAAACAGTGAAAAATAAAAGAATGGCGCGTGCAAATGCTTCTTCTAGCACCGTATTGACTAATATTTTTAAAGTGAAAGTTGTAGTGATAAAGATATAAAATTAGCAGATGTTGAAGGAGCGTTCGCTTACTGTACTGTCCACCACAACCAATCTTTCAAATCAATGGACTGTACTTCTAAACTTATCCAATGTATGAGGAATGACTCCTGCACTAATAATTCTACAGGATTGTTTGGCTGGAGTGAATTCAGAGCTGCTATATAATCATGTAAATTACACATTATTTATTTACTGTTAGTTTCCAAACCTTCATATTTATGACGAAACAATTTTACACATTCCTTTTTGTCCCTTGTTTCATTAAGAAAAAATTAAAATGTCGCGTTTTCTTGTTCCAAAAATGTGGTCACCTTACCTTTACATGTAACATTTTTTTAACATTTTGATTTTCTGTAAACTGGTTCAAACAATTTTGATTAAAATACCATATTAAAGGTATTTACATGAAAATAGAATGTATATCTTGAATTTTCTGGAAATAGCTTGTGAAGTCCTCTTCATTCGGAAGGGAATTTATGTAATCTTGTATAACTGGTAATCGTTAAGCAATAGACGAAAACGTACTGCACAAAAATGTAGATCTCTTTAAAACACACAATTTATTTCAAATAGCTCATTTGTGGCATAAGCCATTTCCTAGATATCCGTGAAATGGTTCGAATTGTTCAAAACTTAGGTCACTCTTTTAAACTTCTGTGGATTTGCAGTTGTTTCTCACGATTTTATATAGGGGAGGGGTTCCGACCGCTTCAGCTGCCGTGGTGCGAGCGCTGCGAAACCCTAGCACTCGTGGTACTTCTGACGTTACTAGAAGTACGCTGGGCGAACATTCAAGCCCCTCCCGATAGGAAGTTGTTCGGATTGGGTTGGACTCGGGGGGCAGTGGTTCCCGATACCCATGGGAGATTGGGTACGCTTGGCTGGTTTTCCGCCCAGGCGGGGTTGTGAGACGCCTCGATGTTCTCCGGCACCAACCATGAGTGAGAGTTGGTAGACGGCATGCTAGATTGCTGTCGGCCCTACCGAGATTTTCTAGTCACCCTATTTAGGGTGACGCGCGTAAGTGGCGTATCCACTTCCAATCCCGCGAAAGCGTGTGGGCCTTTTTAGGAAACATGGGAAACCCCCACGGTTGGAGAGCCGCTCGGATGGTGCTGACCCTAGGTTGTTAGGAGGGGACTTGGGCTTTGGTTCTTGCCCGGGTAGACCTTCGCAGCAAATGTTTCTCGCGATGTCATGGAAACAGTATGGAATTTTAAGGCCAGCATATAGCGTCCAGTTGTTAAACATTTGACTGTCGGTGTTCTCTTTGTATCTATAACGAAATGTGTAATGTAGCTGTTTCCGGAAAGGTTTATCTCGATTAAAATAAAGTAGGTGGGAAAATAAAGTTTTGTAAGAGTAATTTGCATACGCATTAATCGATATAGCGTAGAGAAAGTCATGTGAATATGCCAGATTTGTTCCATTACAATACATATCAGCTAGTTTTTAAGTTAACGTTATACTGACGATTTGGGCCTTAGAGTTGGCAACACTGGCATAAATGTTGCAGGAGCTTAGACTGGTAGCTGCAGTGCAGAGATTAGCTCGACGGTTGTTCTGAACCCAATTAGCAGCGACAGTTTGGGAAGAGTAGTAATGAAATATGAAGCTTGGTGATATATTGGGCATTCAATGCAGATCTGGAAGATCGGTTATGATGAGTGTATTGTTTCCTCCTGTCCAAGGTTTGCACTGAGTGAAGAGAGCCGTGCAACATTCGCTGTTTTCTATAAATCTTCGGTACGGTAGAAAACAAAGGAAATCTAGTTTTTGAAAATCTTAGTTACAATATATGTGAAGAAATAAACAATCCAAGTCCAGTTTGAGAGTGTCTTTATCTAACACTTAGGGAAGTATTGTTTTCCATCCATTAATTACATATTGCGATTTCATCTACAATATGCATTTTGAGGTCCACCGAACTCTAAAAGAAAAGCGTTATTTTCTAGAAAAAGATCCGCGTTTGTATGGGAGATACCATAGTAAGGTAAATGCCAAATTTCATACTTGAGTCAGACACATTCTTGGACGATGGTGAACTTAAATACCAAGTTTAGTATTTACCCGATTGTTTGTTTTTGAGGTAGACACAAATCTGTCTCTACAAATCTTATGTGTACATGCACATGACTTTATTTACCCTCTATCGTTCATTAGTGAGTATACAAACTAGTCTTACGAAAGCTTATTTTTCTATCTACTTCATTTTAATCCAAATAAACCTTGCGCAAATAGCTACATTACACATTTCGTATAGATACAAAGTGAAACGGCAACTCTAGGCCGAGCCCGAGCTATGTAATTATTAATAATTTGAGTAATCACTTTTTAGTGAAATTAAATTATGCTATGTACAACTATTTTTCTTTTTACTGCCTGTGTAGCTTAAGAAGGGTGATTTAATAATATGTTTGCATTTAGGTTACTAATATTAGAGGAGTAATAAATTGTTTAATGTAAATAATTTAAGCACTATGTCAAAATACTGTCCACGACGAGATATCTTAGATGCATGAAAAGTGTCTCCGAAGGCAACAAGTGAGTTTTACGATGTCTCTCTGGTAGCAAAAGTATTGTTCGTACAGAGAGGGTGTAGATCCTTTGTCCCTTTGTACGGTAATTCGCCGTGACCTGAGTGAGTGAGACAACAAGCTTAACGGTAAAATTAGAGAAAGCCGCGATTTCATGTTAAAATTGAGCAAGAGGGGGTGGAATAGGACCAATAAGATCTAAGTAAATCGATATGAAATAGTGGGATGCGTTGAGTGGCGCTAAAAATGCACCAATAGGAAATTAAATAGCCTAAGAAGCCCGCGACTATATATAGATCTGCTAAGACCAAAGATCGGGGAGTTACTTCGAAACTACAGGCAGAGAAGGATGCTGCCGGATACTTAAGAGATGTCGCGCCAAAAGTTATTGAATTAAGACAGGTTTCGCTACACACATAAGAATCGCTACAAGTAAAGAGATTTGTTAAATATATAAACTTCGCGTCATATCAGCGCCGTGTTTCAACAGTAGTGGACAGTGTTTTAACGGCGACAATATCAGTGTTGTGAACTACTAGAAGTAACAAAATAAAGAAAACAGTGGTGTCGTCTTTTTGTAACTGAAGCACGTCTATTTTCTCTCCGTTATCACACCCGAGATCTACGTTTCCTTTACCGAGGAAAAGTCCATAGTCTTACATTTTTCAGTAATTACTTCAGCTAGCCGAGGATAGAAATGCAGAGAATCAGCCCATGTCGAACATGTGGAGTCTACACGGAGGCTGCAGAAAGGTAAGCCGCGAGCTACGGGCATTACGAACCAAACAACTTCGGACAGGAGGTGTTACTGCCGCAAACGAGAACAGCGATACTCAAATATTTAAGAACTGGACGCTATATGCTGGCCTTAAAATTCCACACCGTTCCCATGACATCGCGAGAAACAACTGAAAATCGATGGGACTTAAAAAGAATGACGAAGTAGTGAAGAAATCGAAGCATTAATAACGTCTATCTTTTGGATGGTTGATGTTACAAAAAAGGTTATTTGAAATAAATTGTGTGTTTTAAAGAGATCTACTTTTTGTGTGGTACGTTTTCGTCTATCACTTAACGTTTACCAGTTATACAAAATTATACCAAATACCTTCCGAATAAGAGGACTTCACAGGCTATTCCCAGAAAACTCAAGACATACATTTTGTTTGTCATGTAAATATCTTTAATATATAGGATGATACACCTAAAACTTGTACCGCAAATATTCCGGAAATGGAAAGTGCAATTGATGTGCAGTTTTCACAGCACTGATTGGTAATCATGGGCTCGTTCTTTTAGCCTATAAACAGATTTTAATAATACTGAGAAAGTGTATTTTTTGAGCAAACATACAATTTTTTAAATGGAACAATGCCTAGTTACATCAACAGAAAAGGTAGGGTAAATTAGAATGATGTCAATGGTCTTTGTTGCAGGATTCTAGTGCAAGTGGTTTACGAGAAATCGTATTTTGAAAGGTTTCCACCCCGACAATTGTTTGTCCGATTCAACCTGCTTAGTTGCTAGGTACGATGTTGTTATGTTTGTTTGCATTGTGTTTTCTATTCATTGATTGCATTGCGACTTTCTGGTCAGTGACAGTTCGAGCAGTAAGTCGTGAGTGGAAGATGGGGTTTACTAATGCAGAAAAAGCCGACATGTTCATGGTGTATGGAGAGTGTAGAAAGAATGCAGTTCGTTCCTGTACGGTGTATGCGGAAACGTATCCCAATAGACGTCAACCATCTCGGCAATTATTTATCAACCTCTTCAACCAATTACGTGAAGCTGATATCGTAACACCTAGAAAGCGTAACAGAAACAAACAAGTGACTGGAGAAGAGGCAGAAATTAGCGTTTTGGAACGTCAGCGCCCATGGAGTTTATACCTGTGGTGTGGGATAGTGAACCATCAGCTCATAGGCCCTTTGTTCATAGAAGGAACAATGAACTCGCACAAGTAACGCAGCCTCCTGACAGAGCATCTGCCACAGATGCTAGAAGACGTTCCTTTGCAGACTAGGAGGAACCTGTGGTACCAACATGATGGCTGTCCAACCCATAGTGCACGAAGTACTACAGCTTGTCTTAACGGATTGTTTCCAAATGGTTGGATTGGACGAAGAGAACCTGTACCTTGGCCGGCCCGTTCACCGGATCTAATTCCTTACTTTTTTCTGTGGGAAAGGCTGAAAGACACTGTCTACAAGGGTGTACCAACTACACCAGACGGCCTATTACAGCTGCCTGCTCTGAAATTTCCGTTGAAATGCTAGAACGTGTGCAGCAGTCTTTCCATAGCAGACTGGAAGCGTGTATTGAAGCTGCCGGTAGTCATTTTGTACACAACCTTTGAAGGGCTATGATCTCTTTACTTGTAAGAATCCACAGAAGTATTGTAATTCCCTTTTTTTTCTTTAATTTGTGCTACCACAGGTTGCACAAGTGTCGGTGCGTAAAAGTTTCAAAATAAGATTTCTCGTAAACCACTTGCACTAGAATCTTGCAACAAACGCCACTGACATTCTAATTTACCCTATCGTTATTCTGTTGATGTAACTAGGCATTGTTCCATTTAAAAAATTGTATGTTTGCTCAAAAAATACACTTTCTCAGTATTATTAAAATCTGCTTATAGGCTAAATGTACGAGCCCCTGACCACCAATCAATGCTGTGAAAACTGCACATCAATAGCACTTTCCATTTCCGAAATATTCGCTCTGCAAGTTTTAGGTGATTCACTCTGTATATGGTATTTTAACTAAAATCGTTGCAGCCATTTTTAGAAAGTAAAAAGTTTGTATAAATGTTCCATGTAAAGGGTAGTTTGGGGTCGGGGGATTTTCTTGAAAATTTTCGTGTTGCATCTTTGGAAGGTATTGAACCTAAATACCAGGTTTGATATTTATCCGACTTTTCTCGTTTCCGAGCCATGCTGTTCACAGACACTCTCTCTCTCTCTCTCTCTCTCTCTCTCTCTCTCTCTCTCGCACACACACACACATACATATTTTTCTAAAAATGCCTTTTTTATGCGGGGGGCTTCAAAACATGTGTTCCAGGTGAAATCTCTGTATCGAATTTTTGGGTGGAATGCAATACCTTCTCTATCTACTAGGTACGTGGTAATAGAAATTTGCATATCTTCACATGACTTTCTCTAATACAAAATATTCTTACAAAAGCTTATTCTTGTATCTGCTTGTTGTTGAGATAAACTTTATCTACTGGTGTACACATTTCGATACAATAGGCTAAGAGGTGATCACATTTTTAAAAACGGGTCGTTGTGACAGAAACCGAATAGAACTTACCACTTCAAGAAAGTATGAACATTTGAACATTAAAACGAATAACTAAGAATATCTCGGAAATGGTTAATGCCACACAAACTTCAATTTGGCATAAATTGTGTGTTTTGACGAGATATACACTTTTTTATATATAGTAAGATTTTGTCTCTCTGTTTACCAATTATACAAGTCATTCTGAATGAGGCTTTCACAGGCAATTCCCAGAAAATTCACGATTTGCATTTGGTTTGTTCATGAAAATATCTTAAATATAGAATGTTTTAATAAAAATCACTAAGATCATTTGAAAAAAAAAACCCTTGTCCATGTAAAGGGTAGATTGGGGTGAGAGGATTTTCTTGAAAAACTCGGTGTCGCATCTTTGGAAGATGCTGAACTTAAATACCAAAGTATATATTTATCCGACGTTTTGGTTTTGAATTCTGCTGTTCAAGGCCACGCGGACCTGTTTCTAAAAATGCTTTGTTTTGTTTTATTCGGGGGCCTTAAAACATGTATTTCAGGTGAAATCTGCATAATGAATTTTTGGGTGGAATACCAGCTTCTCTCCCAATTAGGTAAGTGATAGAGAAATTAAGTTTTGAGGTGCGATTTTAAAAGACGTGCTACGAAAGAGAGAAAGGCAGAAAAAGGAAGAAGGGAAAGAAAAAATAGAGAGACCTCAGGAGGTAACGGGTTCTGCTAGTTATAAAATAAAAGGTCTTACTCCGCCCATTCAGGAAAGTCATGCTAATCTCATTATTACAATCTTAACAACAATGCAGGTTGAAGGTAACTAAATATTGCTCGGTTCCCCTTTTCTATTTTATTACAATGTTGTTTCAATTGTAGGTATGGTGTAATTGAAACTTTCGTCATACTCTATGGTTCTTTAATTTTTTACTTTCTCTATCACGTACCTGGTAGGTAGAGAAGGTGTTGCATTCCACCCAAAATTCTATATCGAGATTTCACCGGAAATACATGTTTTGAACCCCCTGAATAAAAAAGAACACTTTCACTTTCTCTACCACGTCCTTAGTAGGCAGAGAAGCTACTTCATTTCACCCAAAAATTTGATATTGATGTTTCACCGTAAATACATGTTTTGTGGCCCCCTGAATAAAAAAAAGGATTTTTACTTACTCTGTCACGTACATTGTAGGTAGAGAAGGTATTGGATTCCACCCAAAAATATAATATCGAGATTTCACCGGAAATACATGTTTTGAGGCCCTAAGGAACCAAAAAAAAAGTTTTACTTTTTTACCACGTACATCGTAGGTAGAGAAGGTATTGGATTCCACCCAAAACTTTAATACCGAGATTTCACCGGAAACACATGTTTTGAGGTCCCCTGAATCCTTAAAAAAACCTTTTTACCTCCTCTACCACGTACATAGTAGATAGAGAAGGTATTCCATTCCACCCAAAAGTTCAACACCTAGATATCACCGGAAACACATGTTTTGAGGTCCCCTGAATCCTTAAAAAACATGTTTACCTCCTCTACCACGTACATAGTAGATAGAGAAGGTATTCCATTCCACCCAAAAGTTCAACACCTAGATATCACCGGAAACACATGTTTTGAGGTCCCCTGAATCCTTAAAAAACATGTTTACCTCCTCTACTACGTACATAGTAGGTAGAGAAGGTATTCCATTCCACCCAAAAGTTCAACACCGAGATTTCACCGGAAACACATGTTTTGAGGTCCCCTGAATCCTTAAAAAAACATTTTTACCTCCTCTACTACGTACATAGTAGATAGAGAAGGTATTCCATTCCACCCAAAAGTTCAACACCGAGATTTCACCGGAAACACATGTTTTGAGGTCCCCTGAATCCTTAAAAAACATGTTTACCTCCTCTACCACGTACATAGTAGATAGAGAAGGTATTCCATTCCACCCAAAAGTTCAACACCGAGATTTCACCGGAAACACATGTTTTGAGGTCTCCTGAATCCTTAAAAAAACATTTTACCTCCTTTACCACGTACATAGTAGATAGAGAAGGTATTCCATTCCACCCAAAAGTTCAACACCGAGATTTCACCGGAAACACATGTTTTGAGGTCCCCTGAATCCTTAAAAAACATGTTTACCTCCTCTACCACGTACATAGTAGATAGAGAAGGTATTCCATTCCACCCAAAAGTTCAACACCGAGATTTCACCGGAAACACATGTTTTGAGGTCCCCTGAATCCTTAAAAAAACCTTTTTAGCTCCTCTACCACGTACATAGTAGATAGAGAAGGTATTCCATTCCACCCAAAAGTTCAACACCGAGATTTCACCGGAAACACATGTTTTGAGGTCCCCTGAATCCTTAAAAAAACATTTTTACCTCCTCTACCACGTACATAGTAGATAGAGAAGGTATTTCATTCCACCCAAAAGTTCAACACCGAGATTTCACCGGAACACATGTTTTGAGGTCCCCTGAATCCTTAAAAAAACATTTTACCTCCTTTACCACGTACATAGTAGATAGAGAAGGTATTCCATTCCACCCAAAAGTTCAACACCGAGATTTCACCGGAAACACATGTTTTGAGGTCCCCTGAATCCTTAAAAAACATGTTTACCTCCTCTACCACGTACATAGTAGATAGAGAAGGTATTCCATTCCACCCAAAAGTTCAACACCGAGATTTCACCGGAACACATGTTTTGAGCTCCCCTAAATCCTTAAAAAACATTTTTACCTCCTCTACCACGTACATAGTAGATAGAGAAGGTATTCCATTCCACCCAAAAGTTCAACACCGAGATTTCACCGGAAACACATGTTTTGAGGTCTCCTGAATCCTTAAAAAAACATTTTTACCTCCTCTACCACGTATATAGTAGATAGAGAAGGTATTCCATTCCACCCAAAAGTTCAACACCGAGATTTCACCGGAAACACATGTTTTGAGGTCCCCTGAATCCTTAAAAAAACATTTTTACCTCCTCTACCACGTACATAGTAGATAGAGAAGGTATTCCATTCCACCCAAAAGTTCAACACCGAGATTTCACCGGAAACACATGTTTTGAGGTCCCCTGAATCCTTAAAAAAACATTTTACCTCCTCTACCACGTACATAGTAGATAGAGAAGGTATTCCATTCCACCCAAAAGTTCAACACCGAGATTTCACCGGAAACACATGTTTTGAGGTCCCCTGAATCCTTAAAAAAACATTTTACCTCCTCTACCACGTACATAGTAGATAGAGAAGGTATTCCATTCCACCCAAAAGTTCAACACCGGGATTTCACCGGAAACACATGTTTTGAGGTCCCCTGAATCCTTAAAAAAACATTTTACCTCCTCTACCACGTACATAGTAGATAGAGAAGGTATTCCATTCCACCCAAAAGTTCAACACCGAGATTTCACCGGAAACACATGTTTTGAGGTCCCCTGAATCCTTAAAAAAACATTTTACCTCCTCTACCACGTACACAGTAGATAGAGAAGGTATTCCATTCCACCCAAAAGTTCAACACCGAGATTTCACCGGAAACACATGTTTTGAGGTCCCCTGAATCCTTAAAAAAACATTTTATCTCCTTTACCAGTAGATAGAGAAGGTATTCCATTCCACCCAAAAGTTCAACACCGAGATTTCACCGGAAACACATGTTTTGAGGTCCCCTGAATCCTTAAAAAAACATTTTACCTCCTTTACCACGTACATAGTAGATAGAGAAGGTATTCCATTCCACCCAAAAGTTAAACACCGAGATTTCACCGGAAACACATGTTTTGAGCTCCCCTAAATCCTGAAAAAACATTTTTACCTCCTCTACCACGTACATAGTAGATAGAGGTATTCCATTCCACCCAAAAGTTCAACACCGAGATTTCACCGGAAACACATGTTTTGAGGTCCCCTGAATCCTTAAAAAAACATTTTACCTCCTCTACCACGTATATAGTAGATAGAGAAGGTATTCCATTCCACCCAAAAGTTCAACACCGAGATTTCACCGGAAACACATGTTTTGATGTCCCCTGAATCCTTAAAAAAACATTTTACCTCCTTTACCACGTACATAGTAGATAGAGAAGGTATTCCATTCCACCCAAAAGTTCAACACCGAGATTTCACCGGAAATACATGTTTTGAGGTCCCCTGAATCCTTAAAAAAACATTTTACCTCCTCTACCACGTACATAGTAGATAGAGAAGGTATTCCATTCCACCCAAAAGTTCAACACCGAGATTTCACCGGAAACACATGTTTTGAGGTCCCCTGAATCCTTAAAAAAACATTTTACCTCCTTTACCACGTACATAGTAGATAGAGAAGGTATTCCATTCCACCCAAAAGTTCAACACCGAGATTTCACCGGAAACACATGTTTTGAGGTCCCCTGAATCCTTAAAAAAACATTTTTACCTCCTCTACCACGTACATAGTAGATAGAGAAGGTATTCCATTCCACCCAAAAGTTCAACACCGAGATTTCACCGGAACACATGTTTTGAGGTCCCCTGAATCCTTAAAAAAACATTTTATCTCCTTTACCAGTAGATAGAGAAGGTATTCCATTCCACCCAAAAGTTCAACACCGAGATTTCACCGGAAACACATGTTTTGAAGCCTCTTGAATTAAAAAAGGCATTTTTTGAAGAGTGTGTGTGTGTGTGTGTGTGTGTGTGTGTGTGTGTGTGTGTGTGTGTGTGTGTGTGTGTGTGTGTGTGTGGCGTGCGAGCGCGCGCCCATGAAGGGCATAAGTCAAAAAAAAATTGGTATTTAGGTTCAGTACCTTCCTAAGATGCGACACGAAGATTTTCAAGAAAATCCCTCCACCACAAACTACCCTTTGCATGGAACATTTTTCGAAATGTTTGATTTTCTAAAAATGGCTCGAACGATTTTTACTAAAATACCATATATTAGATTTGTTTACATGACAAATAAACCGTATATGTTGAATTTTCTAGAAATAGCCTATTAAGTCCTGTTCATTCGGAAGAAATGTTTGTATAATCTTGTGGTAAATGTTAAACCATAGACGAAAACGTACTACACACAAAATGTAGATCTCTAAAAGACACAGTTTATTCCATTTTTTTGTCGCATCAGCTATTTCAAGGAACCCGTTATTAAACGTTCGATTTGTTTAATACTTTGTCATTCTTCTTATATCCGGTCGATTTTCGGTTGTTTCTCCCAATTGCATGGAAAGAGTGTAGAGTTTTGGGGCCAGCGTATAGTGTCAAAGTCTTAAACATTTGACTATCGCTGTTCCCTTTGTACCGCAACCCCTAGCGAAATGATGAAGATGAAGTAGATAGAATAATAAAGTTTCGTAAGAATAATTCCCATACCCATTAATAAATTATAGAGGGTAGAGAAAGTTATGTGAATGTAACACATCATATCTTTACTTTCTCTACCGCTTGTGGTAGGTATAGGCAATATTAGAAGTACCTAAAAATTCGATACCGAGATTTCACTGGAAATAGATATTTTGAGGCCTCCTGAATTAAAGAAAAACATGTTTAAAAAAAGATACGCGCGCGCGGTCGTGTATGTGGGTAGCATAACTCAAAGGTCGGTTAAATACCAAACTTGGTGTTTAAGTTCATCATCTTTCAAGGATACGACACCAAAGTTTTCAAGGAAATCCCCACACCCCATTGCTATTTTATACGTGGGAAAATGTTCGATTTTTTTTATATTCTCAAAAATGGCTCTAACGAATTTTATTAAAATATCACATATTTCAAATAATTACACGATCAACAAAATGTATACCTTTAAATTTTCTGGGAATAACATGTGAAGTCCCCTTCATTCGACATAATTTTGTGTAACGTTTAAATCATAAGAGATAGTTAAATTTGCTATAGAAAAAAAATGTAGATCTCTTTAAAACACATTATTTATTTACTTATTTATTTTGGCATTAACCGTTTCCGAGATTTTCCTTGGTATTGGTTTGAATTTTTAAGCCATCTTGAATTACTTGACCCATCAAGATAGCGATCAGCTTTTTATACAGAGTGTATCTTTATTGGTGTCATATATTTGGGGGACGTGTTCCTGACATCAAAACAGCAAAAATGTTCATATGTACAGGGATCTGAAAATCAACCGTTTCGTTGTTATAGGTCAAAGAAGGTGTATTCCATGATTGAACAGACGAATATGCTCTACACGTATGGCCGTGCAGACGGCAATGCAGCACGAGCACATGAACTTTATGCAGAAAGCTACCCTGACAGGCCGTTACCGTGTGGAAGAGCATTCTCACGAATTCACCTACACTTGAGAGAGAATGACGCATTTGAGAGGAGTACTAGGGACGTTGGGAGACCAAGAGCGGTACGAGGCATTGAGCTTGAAGAACGAGTTCTTCGTGCTGTGGATGCAGACCCATCACAAAGCACAAGACGTATGGCTGTAAGGGAAAGAGTTAGTCATATGACTATCTAGAGAATTCTGCATGAAAATCTTCTGTACTCGTATCACGTTCAACGTGTGCAAGGATTAAATGAGGTGGACTTTAAGCCAAGAAGATGTTTCTGTCAACGCATGTTACAGCAGTGCGCTGTGTTCATTAATTTCCTAACCTGTATCTTATTCACGGATGAGGCTGGTTCTACTCGCGACGGCATCTTCAATTTTCATAACACTCATAACTGGGCATTTGAAAATCCTAATTAAGTACAACAGGACAACCATCAACAGAGGTTCTCTCTCAACGTTTGGCGTGGAATCGTTCATGATCACCTTATTGGTCCCTACTTCTTCCCTCCGTGTCTGAATGGACAAACCTATCTCCAGTTTCTCAGAAATAAGTTGCATCACTTAACTGATAATGTGCCTCTGGACATCATCCAACGAATGTGGTTTTTACACGATGGTGCCCCAGCCCATTTCAGTATGATAGTTCGTAAGTTTTTGAATGATCGATTTTCGCAAAGATGAATTGGTCGAGGGGGACCCATTGCATGGCCTGCTCGATCGCCTGATTTGAATCCAATGGATTTCTTCGTCTGGGGACATTTGAAGTCCTTGGTTTATGGGACTCCTGTACCTGATGTTGACATTTTGAGAGGACGTATCCAAACTGGATTTGACCAAATACTAAACACACCAGGAATTTTCAACAGAGTACGCCAGAGTATGGAACGCAGGCTTACTGCTTGCATCGAGGAAGCAAGAGGAAATCACTTCGAGCAATTTTTGTAACTTTCGATTCTGTGTTGTAACTCTGAAATAAATGATTTTCAGACCCATGTTCATATGAACTTTTTTTTACTGTTTTGAAATCAGGAACACGTCCCCCAAATATGACACCAATAAAGATACATTCTGTATAAGGAAAGACAGATGGAATTTTACCAACGTTTCCATATGGTTTCAAAGTTTGGACATTCGGGGAGGGGGAGGAGAATGCGATAGAAGTAGCTGCAATAAGATTCCTAAGAGCTAGATGTACTGAAATGAATAAAAAGAGAAACATTGATTGTGGAAATTAGAATATTTACAACGGATGGAACATTGAAGAATGCCAAGAAAGATCCTAGAGTTCAATTCAAAGGAGGAGAGTAGGTTGCCGTATCAAAGATGGAGAGACCAGAATTTTCTTCACGAGGATGGACTAAACTGTGCATATACCAAGCGAGGTGGCTCCGCGCTAACGTGCGACTTTCCCATTCGGGAGGTCCTGGGTTCGATTCCTGGAGTCGGTCTAGGGTTTTTCATGGTTGGCAAGGCATGGAGTGGTTTTTCTTCTACCACGAATTCCCTTTCCCCCATTTCCTATCATTTCTCTTCCCCTGTCACGTTTCAGGTGGGCTTAGGGGCTGTGTAGTGTCGGTCGGTGTCGGACAGTTGCTTGTTCTTGGAAAGTTCTTCTCGGCCCTGCCAGATGGTAGCTTTCTCTGAGCAGCTCGCCAGTGTGGCCGGGTCATCAAGCTTGGAATCGTTAGGGACCACTGCACGCCCCTGAGATTGCTTCACCTCATCCCTTCTTCCTTGGGGTGGCAATAACAAAAGATCCACGGTAGGTCGAGGTGGGTTTTTCGTGGTTTCCCCAGTCGGCAGGCGAATAGTGGGGTTGTTTCTCATCTACCAAGATTTCCTTTCCAATATTTCGTTTTCATCTTTCCGGTATACTTCTAGGTCTCGTGGCGTATGGCGGCGCCGGACAGATGGTACGGATGCTTGCTCCCCGTGGATACCAGAGGGCTGCTTGATTGGTGGATCATTCATCGCCCTCTCTCGGCAGCTCCAGCAGGGGGCGGGTCTGCGAGCTTGAACATGTTAGGGACTTCCGCGCGTCTCTATGGGCTGTGTGCCTTCTTTGGTTCCTTCACCTCATCCCTTCCTCCTGGGGGACTGGTGTACAGGTTGCAACATGCGAGGTGCCCCCATCGTGCCCTGGTCATAGGTCAAACGGTGTAGAAGGTAATTAATTTTACGAATGCTATTCATTATTTCCGCCACAAAAGAATGCACCTCAAGCATTAAGGAGTTTACACTGAAGGTAACAGAGTTTCTTGCCATGGAACAAATAGACGAGTCTCTCTGTGACGGCCACATGCCTCGCATGCACTTTGCGTAGGTAAAGCCATTAGCTGGTAACGACCTTTCTCTTGTAACAGGACTTGCTGGCATCAACTTCACAGCCATTATATAAATGTTTACTTTGTGTTCCGCTCCTTAGCACAATTAGCCAACAGGAGCCCACAACCAATTTTAGACGTCTCTTTTATTTCCTGCCTAAAGTTCCACTTGCACACGTGGGGTAATTAATATTCCGTATACGGGCGTGAGCCGTATTCGATACACACACGCAATTTACTCGCTTATCTTTATTACTTCCAATACGTTATGACTAGGGCCCGGATTTTTAGGTTTTAACCTATACTCGCTATTTAATTAACACATTTCAAGATATATATTCGTTTCACACTTCCTGAAGCAGAATATGCTAATTTCATTACACCTAAAAAAAAAAAAAAAAAAAAAAAAACTAAATGAGGGGTTGACACCTAAAATAACCTAAATAGCTGTTTTTCCTTTCTCGAAATGAAGAATGTTATTTTCGGATTGAAACTCATTGTAAAATTATTTCCACCACTTATAGCCAGCAGATAGTTCAAACTACCACCGTTAAACGCAGCACATGTGACGTGGTGACACCTGGATGAGCTGAGAAGGTCAGGAGGGATCGCCTCCAATCCTTCACCGAGAGTACTTTTCTAACGTAATTGTTGTACAGTGAAACAAGGCCTAAATCGACAGACAGTGCTGCCTACATGTTGAAGGGGCCTGCACCACCTTACGGAGGAGATTAGAAGCCACTTCGATGACGTGAACTCCTGATATCTTCGGTCAAGAAGGTTTTCTTAAAAACCCCAACACGTATGCAATTGTTCAAAGAGAAAGTCCCGCAACCTCTTCCACCTGAGCCGACACTTACCCGCTGGGGAACTTGGCTGTCTGCTGTCATTTAATATGTCGAGTTTTATACCAGAAGCTATTCTCCGGTTGGAAAGTACAACTTTGCCACTGAAACATGTTCATTGACAATGTTTCCAGTAAGGAAATACCTGGACCAGTGGGAGTTGCACGTTCTTCGCAGTTGCAGAAGATTCCTCAACGAAATCCTGGTTTTGAAGATATGAAAATAATCAATTCAATATTGCAGGAGAAAAGTATACTGGAAAACTACCCCTAGAACCTGCTAATTCTACGCTCTAATGACGTCATGTGCCGTTGAAAGAACCTCTTCTTCATTCAAGAATGTGTTACGTGATACTAGGTAATTGTTTAAGCCAAAAAATTTGAGAATGTAACTATCCATTGCAAGCCAAAATATAAATGTTGCAACTAAGTACTAGAAAAGCAAAATTATTGATACCTATATTGATCCACGAAGCCACCCAAAAAAAAAAACATATTTTAATCAAGAAAAATCTAAAAAAACATATTTTAAGCATATAGGAAACCTAAAATGAAGGTTTATTCCACCTAAAAATCCGGGCCCTAGTGCGCTTCAACAGCACATACGCCAATTCTGGAAATTAGAGAGGTGAAGGTATTTCCAAGATTTCTAGCTAAGGCCCTAGTAACAGCGTCACATTCGTATACTAAGAGTTTTGAGATTTGGCAACGTAGGTATAAGTTAGAATGCTGGTGGGGGAATAAAATGTAGGTAAAGGTAAAAATCTGATGTGTTACACTCACATGACTTTCTCTACTCTTGTACAAACTATTTTTACAAAATCTTATTCTCCATCTATTTCATAGTAATCGAGTTAAACATTTGCAGAAACGATCTTTTAACATGCAAAGAGAATTACATTTTACACATATCGACCAGTTCTAAAAGTATTTGACTATCGCTTAAGGCCTACTATGTTCCCCTTGTTTTGTAATTGCAAGGGCAATATAGAAATACAGTAGCCTTTAAGCATAGACATATCTCTTAATAGCTGGTTGCTAGGTGCAGCACCATTCTCTTTGCCACAGATTAATACTCTGTACATATACAAGACAAAAAAGAAATGAATTACGAATTCCCATTTGAGAAAATAAGTATTGGAAAATTTAAGGGAATAACAAGAGATATCTCGAAAATGGTTCACTCTACAACAAAATGTATATGACATAAAATTGTGTATTTTAACGCGATCTACATTTTTTGTGTAGTAAAATTTTGCCTATCTCTTATGGTTTACCTACCAGTTATGCAAAAGTCGTTCACAATGAAGAATACTATTGGAGACATTCCCAGAAAGTTCGAGATATACATTTCATTTGTCATGAAAATATCTTAAACATATGATATTTTAATGAAAATCGTTACAGCCATTTTTGAGAAAATGTAGGTCGCAGTGCACGAGGTGTCCCCTTGTTGTAACCGTATATCTATACTATAAGTAAGTACATAATAGAAAAGTATCGCATATATAAAGAGTGAGTCACCCAAAGCTTGCACCTCAAATAGGAATTGAAAAACGATTTTCAGGGCTATAAAGACGCAGAAGGGCTCATTAAAGTAGGTGAGTAGTGCATTCAGAAACGTAACCAACTATGATTTTCAATAAATGAAAGCTCCGTGTTATTTTTGATGCCATTGATAGCTTGGAAAATAACATTAAGAATGGCGTTTGTTGTATCGCAATTGATTATTTACATCCAACAGAAACATTTATCTTTTTATTTAACTTAAGTATTGAGAAAACAACAGCCCCATTCGTGCTGAGAATACCCAAAATTGCCTCTCACCGACATTGTTATTCTTTACCAAGAATAATTATTGTGCCCAATTTAGCCGAAATCGTCGCAAGCGTGTACAAGCCCATAAGGTATATGCAAGGCACATCGAAATATACATACATTTTGTATGTACTATGTGCTTTATATATATATATATATATATATATATATATATATATAGCTTCCCCCCTTTTATTTATATGCCACCTTTAACATCTAAGGTCGTAACGGCGGCTTTGCCGTTGAAGAAATTGCTCATCGGCAATAATTATGTTGACTCGTATATCTTTGGGTTTGTTTACATTGAGTTTTCTTTTATAAACATTAATCTCTCTCTCTCTCTCTCACATACACATTTCCGCTCTCACTCATACTTCCAGACTCCAGCAAGCATGGAGAATAATCCTGGCTAAAGAAAAATTCTCATCCTCCAGCCAGTATCTCTGGATTTAGAAGCTAGCATGCTAACCACCAAACCACAGAGGCAATATTTATTTATTTACTTTCTGTTCTGCAGAGGCAGAATGTGCACAAAATTTTGCAAAGTGATTTCCATACAAACATTCTATTAATTTGTCAATATTCTGTGACGACTAGAGCCCGGATGGTTAGGTGGAATAAACCTTCATTTTAGGTTTCTTATATGCTTAAAATAGGTTTTTCTGGATTAAAATTAGTTTTTTTTTGTTGCTTCGTGGGTCAATACTGGTATCAATAATTTGATTTTCTGGTACTTAGTTGTAAGAATTATTTTTTCGCCATTGCAGTAGGTACATACATTCTGAAATTTTCTGGCGTAAACGATTTCCTATTATCACGTAACACGAAAAGGGTCTTTCAACGGAACATGACGTTATTGGAGCGTAGAACATAGATGCCAGTGCAGCAGGCTCTAGGGATAGTTCTCCTGTATACTTTTCTCTCTGTGATACAGAATTGATGATTTGCATATCTTAAAAGCAGCATTTCGTTGAAGAATCTTCTGCAATTTCGAAGAGCATGCAACTCCCACTGGTCCAGGTATTTCTTTACTGGAAACATTGTCAATGATATCTAAAGCATCTTTCAGTGTCAAAGTTGTAGCTTCTGTATAAAAATGTGTCTTAATGTATGGAAGGGAAGCGGCAAGAGTGAGGCACTCGAGTGATTTCTTAGTCTTGGCAATGCAGGAAGCTTCTGTTTCATCCAATTCTTTGACATTTTTAACGTCTTTTTAAGGGCTCGGCATAGCAAATGGCAGCAGACAGCCAAGTACACTCCTCCTGACCTTCTATCAGCTGCATCCAGGTGTCACCACGTCACATGTGCTGCGTTTAACTGCAGTAACTTGAACTATCTACTGGCTATAAGTGGTGGGAATAATTTTACAATGAGTTTCAATCCGAAAATAACATTTTTCATTTCGAAAAAGGAAAAACAACTATTTCGGTTATTTTAGGTGTCAACCCCTCATTTAGGTTTTTTAGGTGTAATGAAATTTGCATATTCTGCTCCAGGAAGTGTGAAACGAGTACATCTTCAAATGTCTTAATTAAATACCCAAGAAAAATATAGGTTAAAAATCTGGGCCCTAGTGATGACACTTGCCAAATCTTGAAGCAGTCATTTTGTTTTGTACTTCCTGCTATCAGAAACAAATGACGGATGGTATTCACATGGAAGAGGCAAGTTTTCGTATTATGTTAATTGACTGATTAATCTGCGATTGAATGGTATCCTAGGCGTTTTTACACGCCTACATCATATGAATGAAACCGACTCTGAATATGGAATGATTGGACAGTATGCCCTCGCAGCAAGAGAATGAGAGCCAATGAAGCCCAACAAGTCCGTCTTCTTTAATGAGAGAGGCGGAAGTGGAACCACTCATGTATCATGTCCGCCATCACTCGCATTTCGGACTGACCTTGGCCTTGCAAGCAGACCAAGGTTTAGTTGTGGCTTTCTTTGTTCACGTCCAACTGAATGCTGTAACATTATTGTTGCCTGCTCCTTTCACTTATGTAATAGATTCATGCTCTACGATATCCCAAACTGTTTCCATTCATATGGGCATACTGTGGGTCTTTACTTTCTCTGCCAAGAGAAGTACCTACCTGTTGTATTCCACTAAAAAATTCGATATCAAGGTATCACCGGAAACATGTTTTGAGGCCCCAGAATAAAAAAGTCTGATGTTACACTCACATGACTTTCTCTACTCTTGTACAAACTATTTTTACAAACGCTTATTCTCCATATGCTTCATGTTAATCGAGATATCGAGATGTCAAATCTTTTAAGAGCTGGTTGCTATGTGGAGCATTGCATTATCTTTGATGTCCAGGACATGAAAAAAAAAATCTGATGTGTTACACTCACATGACTTTCTCTACTCTTGTACAATCTATTTTTACAAACGCCTATTCTCCATATGCTTCATGTTAATCGAGATATCGAGATGTCAATCTTATTGGTAATTTTCTTGTAGATGCAAGGGGAATATGGTAGCTTTTAAGCGATAGTCAAATATTTTAACGCTGGTTGCTATGTGGCGCATTCCATTCTCTTTGCATGTCCAGGACATAAAAAAATGAATAACGAATTTGAGAAAAAGTATAAGTATTGGAAAATTTAAGGAAATAACAAGCAATATCTCGAAAACGGTTCACTCAACAAAAGAAATGTATATGACATAAGTTGTGTATTTTAACGCGATCTACATTTTTTGTGTAGTAAAATTTTGTCTATCTCTTATGGTTTACCAGTTATGCAAAAGTCGTTCACAATGAGGAATACTTTTGGAGACATTTCCAGAAAATTCGAGATATACATTTCATTTCTCATGACATTATCTTAAACATATGTTATTTTATTCAAAATCGTTAGAGCCATTTTTGAGAAAATTAAAATTTTCGAAAAATGTTCCATGTAAAGGGTAGTCTGGGGTGGGGGGATTTTCTTGAAAACCTTCGTGTCGCATCTCTGGAAGATACTGAACCTAAATACCAAGTTTGGTGTTTATCCGACTGTTCGTTTTTGAGTTATGCTGTTCACAGACACACACACAGACACACACACACACACACACACACACACACAGACACACACACGGACATGTTTCCAAAAATGCTTTTTTTGGATTCAGGAGGTCTCAAAACATGTATTTCCGGTGAAATCTCGGTATCGAATTTTTGGGTGGAATGCAATACTTCCCCTACTTACTATACGTAGTAGAGAAAGTAATTAAAGCATTTTTGGAAACATGTCCATATGTATGTCTTGTGTGTCTGTCTGTCTGTGAACAGCATAACTCAAAAACGAAAAGTCGGATAAACACCAAACTTGGTATTTAGGTTCAATATGTTCCGGGGATGCGACATGAAAGTTTTCAGGAAAATCCCCCACCCCAAACCACCCCTTACATGAAACATTTTTCGAAAATTTTGATTTTCTCAAAAACGGCTCTAACGATTTTGATTAAAGTATTATATGTTTAAGACATTTTTATGGCAAATAAAATGTATATCTTGAATTTTCTGGGAATGTCCCCAAAAGCACTCTTCATTCTGAACGACTTTTGCATAACTGGTAAACCATAAGAGATAGACAAAATTTTACTACACAAAAAATGTAGATCGCGTTAAAATACACAATTTATGTTATATACATTTTTATGTTGAGTGAACTATTTTCGAGATATGGCTTGTTATTCCCTTAAATTTTCCAATACTTATATTCTCAAATGGGAATTCGTTATTCATTTCTTTTTTGTCTTGTATATGCACAGAGTATTAATGTGGCAAAGAGAATGGTGCTGCACATACCAGCCAGCTATTAAGAGATATGTCTATGCTTAAAGGCTACTGTATTTCTATATTGCCCTTGCAAATACAAAACAACGGGAACATAGTACGTCTTAAGCGATAGTCAAATATTTTTAGAACTGGTCGCTAAGTGTAAAATGTAATTCTCTTTGCATGTCAAGAACGTAGAAAAATCTGATGTGTTACACTCACATGATACTTTAAAAATCGTTAGAGCCGTTTTTGAAAAAACAAAAATTTTCGAAAAATGTTCCATGTAAAGAGTAATCTGGGGTGGGGGATTTTCTTGAAAACCTTCGTGTCCCATCTCTGGAAGATACTGAAGCTAAATACCAAGTTTAGTGTTTATCCGACTGTTCGTTTCTGAGTTATGCTGTTCACACACACACACACGCGCGCGCGCGCGCGCGGATATATTTCCAAACATACTTTTTTTGGATTCAGGAGGCCTCAAAACATGTATTTCCGGTGAAATCTCGGTATCGAATTTTTAAGTGGAATGCAATACTTCCCCTATTTACTATACGTAGTAGAGAAAGTAAAAAGGCATGTTTACTTTATTTACTCTGTGTATAGTTGCTGCAAAATTTAAAAATCTGATGTGTTTACACTCACATGACTTTCCCTACTCTTGTAAAAACTATTTTTACAAACGCTTTTTCCCCATATGCTTCATGTTAATCGAGATATTGAGATGTTAATCTTATTGCTAATTTTCTTGTAGATGCAAGGGGAATTGGTAGGCTTTAAGCTATAGTCAAATAGTTTAAGAGCTAGTTGCTATGTGGAGTATTCCATTCTCTTTGCACTACCAGGACAAAAAAAAATATAGTAGAATAAAATAAAAAATGAATAACGAATTTCCATTTGAGAAAAAGTATAAGTATTGGAAAATTGAAGGGAATAACAAACAATATCCTGAAAATGGCTCACTCAACAAAAAGAAATGTACGAATATAACATAAATTGTGTATTTTAACGCGATCTACATTTTGTGTGTAGTAAAATTTTGTCTATCTCTTATGGTTTACCAGTTATGCAAAAGTCGTTCACAATGAAGAATACTTTTGGTGTCATTTCCAGAAAATTCAAGATATACATTTTATATGTCATGAAAATATCTTAAACATATGATATTTTAATCAAAATCGTTAGTCATTTTTGAGAAAATTAAAAATTTTCGAAAAATGTTCCATGTAAAGGGTAATCTGGGGTGGGGCGATTTTCTTGAAAACCTTCGTGTCGCATCCTTGGAAGATACTGAACCTAAATACCAAGTTTAGTGTTTATTCGACTGTTCGTTTCTGAGTTATGCTGTTCACAGACACACACGGACATGTTTCCAAAAATGCTTTTTATGCATTCAGTGCACCTCAAAACATATATTTCCGGTGAAATCTCGGTATCAATTTTTGGGTGAAATGCAATACTTCCCCTACTTACTGTACGCAGTAGAGAAAGTAAAAATGGTTTAAACGATATACCGTTTAAAAGAAGTGATAAAAGTTGCCATTCTTTCCAGACCATCCACATTTACGAGGATTGTTTTAGATCCCATCGTATGCAACAAAGACACGTCCGCATTTATAGCCTCTTAACAAAGCGTCATGACACGTGGCATATTCAAAGTTGCATTTATAGCGTCTTAAGAAACGGCATGTACCGCTTCTAAATTTAGCGAGAAGTTTACATACATGTTTTGAAGCTCCCTGAATAAGACTAATTTTTAGAAACAGATGTGTGTGTGTGTGTGTGTGTGTGTGTGAAAATTGAAATTGATTTTTATTTATGGACGCTCTTTAACCACCATAGCTCTTAGCGTCCCATTCTATATTGGCCGTGAAAGACCGGCAATTTTGCTTAGAGGCCTCTTTTATCAGGCTTGAGGTTCTTTTACGTGCCATAAACCTACGACATGGGTCCTTCGCTTCGACCTACGGCCTCTTTCCCAGACATTCCCACTCGCAGAATAAAATTCTAATTTTACCCCTTGTATCTAATCTATTATTAATATACCGTATTTTAATCAAAATCTTTAGAGCCATTTTTTGAGAATATAAAAAATTTCGAAAAATGTTTAATGTAAAATATAGTTGGGTGTAGGGGATTTTCTTGGAAATCTTCGTGTGGCATCTTTGAAAGATATTGATCTAATACTAAGTTTTGTATTTATTCCAGTGGTCGTTTTTAGTTATGCTGTTCACAGACACACTCAGACTTTTTTCTAAAAATGCTTTTTTTATTTAGGTTACCTCAAAACATGTATTTCTGGTGAAACTTCGGTATCGAATTTGTGAGTGGTATGCAATACCTTCTGTACCTACTATGTACGTAGTAGAGAAAGTCATAAACGATAATCGGTAGAAAAGTCACGTGAAAGTAATACTGGAGTTTTTCCATGTCAGTTACGAACCAAGTTAATCTCAGAAGTGAAATGAACACATAGGAAATTTATGGAGTTTTAGAAACATAGAACTGAAAAGACAGACAAAATAAATACCATTTAATTAAAAATTTATTACAAACAATTTAGTTATAAATAATGTTGAACACAGCCATGGTAAACAAAACAGCGATGATAGCTTTCCTAAAGCTATCGCCTGCAAAACAATTTTAGTAAACACAAACAAAACTAATAAAATTAAACAAAACCCTGGAGAATATCAAAGGAGATTAAAGTTGATCAGCAGCAGATCTGAAGAGTCGGCGTCTGGCACTATCCTGACGATAGCTGAATACTGGGCGAAAAACCATTGTTTCGGCCACATCCATGTCGTCTCCAATGTCAGTCAAATTCAGGAGGTCTGCATCGTCTCGTTTTTCTTCTGACGTTGCAGAAAGCTTTTCAAATGAGGTGGTTATGAGTGGAGCATTCTCAAAGGAATTTAAGGGAACATATTCAGCTGCATTTGAATTTGGTTCGTTCGCGAATGAGGGGAGAGGTATTTTTGCTGGTACTTGAGATGCAGCAGGTGGCGATAAAGGTAGTGGAGAGGGCGAATCCTTTGAAATTCTGGCATCCCTCAGGTCTTCTGATTTTTGTGTTAAAGATAGTGTCGGTGAGGAGGGAGAATCTTTAAGAATCTTGGCTTCTACAAGTGAAGAGACAGGTACCTCTTTCAATGGTTGTGATGATATAGTTTTTATTGCAAGAATGTTCCCTAAGGAATAATTAGGCAGTTCAGCTGATGGTGGGGACAAAGGCATCGCTGTCAAAGACAGTGAGGATGGATCCTTTAAAATTCTGGTATCAGTAATGGAAGATGCAGGTAATTCTGCTGACATTTGGGGCACGTTTGAAGCAGGTGAAGGCATTATGGAGGTTACATCGTTTGAAATATTGATATCTTCAATAGAAGAAGCAGTCAGTTGTGCTGATGCTGGGGACGAAGATAATGCTGTCAAAGGCATTGAAATTCTGGGCAGTTCTGGTGCTTGTGTTAGAGTAGAAATTGATACACTTGATAAAGAGGACGTATCTTTAAAGACGCTACTAGCCACAAAGGGAGGGCCCGGCTCTTCTGCTGACTTTCGGAATGAAGCAGATGATGAGGTCACAGAGGATGAATCCTTTGAAATCTTTTTATCGACGAGGGAAGACTCGAACTCTTCTATCAATTTTTGGGACGAATCTGATGATGAAGTCGGTAAGGATGGATTCGTTAAAGTTTTGATGTCTGCAACGGTAGAGTCAGGCAGGTTTGTCAATACTTGCGACCCAGTTGAAGGGAGTGAATCCTTTGCAGCTTTAGTATCCACAAAAGAAGAGTCAGATACGTTTGATGTTACTTGAGATAAAGGCAATGCTAATGAAGTTGTTGAAAGATTCGAATTCTTTGTAATTTTGGTATCAACAGAGGAAGAGACGGGCATCTCTGTCGGTGCTTTAGTCGATGAGATGGACTGACTTTTTAAAATCCTGTTGACTACAAAGGAAGGGTCAGGTAACTCTGCTGTTGATGGGGATACCGGCGGCAATGATGCAGCAGGTGATGATGCGGATTTTGAAATCGAAGGGTCCACAAAGGAAGATGCAGACAGTTTCCCTTCGGACAAAGGTGGAGTTGACAAAGGCATTGTGGAGGATGCTGCATCTTTAAATGAGGGTGATGAAGATGAAAACGCTTTCACGATACCGTCCATTGCAACTGCAACTGTCACGGCTGTGAAAAGCCAATTACTTGAAGATGCCGCTTGACCTTTGCTGGAGCTTGCTTCAGCACCCTCGGCTTCTATTTCAATGTCTTTTGAGGATGACTCCTCATTTGGCGAATGATGTCCCAATCTTTCAGAAATTCCTGCAATGTTTGAAAGTTGAATAGGGTTTTGCTTCTCCGTGGTCGATAATTTCTTAGTATGTGAAGTGTTTCCATCATGAAGGGTAAGTGGAGTAGCCGGTGTGGTAGTACTAGCGCCTGTAGTATTTTGAGTAGGCCGTAGAGCAGCTGGAGTAGGCTGTTTGGTTGCTGCATCATTGACCGATTTCGCCACATCATTTCTGTGGATTTCACTGTCAACGCTGACAGAGGGCTGGATTTTCGAATCCTCGTCACGTGTGTCTGCAGAAGTGTTTTGTATGAGAAGTGTCGAAAGCGCATGATGCTCCGTTGTTTGCGATTTGGTGGAGATGGAATAGTTAAACGGTTGTTCTGCAGAGTGAGAAGATGATGCTATATTTTGGCCTGGGAATGGACTAGGGATGACAGTTGAAGGCAAATGCTGAAGGGAGAATACATCTTCGTTGTCAGAACCAGCAGATTTCGACTTGTCCCCTATTTTCTCTGTAGGCATTTCCTCTGGTGCCCGAATGGAAACTGAATCGTTGGAGGGAATTACATTCTCGGAGGTATTTCTGTTTAAAAATAGCTGTTTCTCTTGGGTAATAGGAGTATTGGAGGTCACTGTACTTTCCGATTTCCCTCCAGTAAAAGCCTCAGAAGGTAGCGTTTGTTCGTTATCCACTGAAGCGTTTGATGTTTCTGGTTTCAAATTATCAGCAACAACTTCTGCGTTAGTCCCAGCAGGTTCTTCTAGTTTTGGCTCTGCTGAAGAAACTGCGTCATTCGTGATAACATTAGTGTATGAGCCATTTTGGAGATCCGGAGGCAGGTCCAGTGGTCTAGCTTGCCCTCTGGCGATGATGAACAACGTTACAGCGGCGATCTGCACACAGAAAACATTGCAGTTAAAATTATGCTCATAGACAGGTAGAACTGAGAAGAAAATGCCTTCAAACCGAAGTTCGTCACTAATGCTGTAAAACTGAATACCAGATAACATTAAACACCGAAAAAGTCCACCAGCTTTTACATTTAGCAATCAGTATAAGAGATTTCAAACGCTTACTTAATAATATTCTATGTTAATTTTCTGTCAGTTTTAATGGTAAAGTCTAAAGATATCCCGTGCATGGAAGAGCCTTTGTGAGTTGGTTCGAAAATACTCCATCTAAATATGTAGAGACCAAATTACATTGTTTTTAATGATTAATTTGTGTTTGCAATGTGGCAAAGGTGTGTATAGTAAATGAAGTGTATTTACCTAGAAATTTGGAATACAGAAGCGATTGTATTAGAAAAGGCTACAAGGAAAAATTTAACTGCCAGTTTTAAGGCAACCGCCATGAGCCTCGGCGGTTTGAAGTGTATGCTCTGGTTTCCTGCTACGGGATATGTCTGCTTTTGAAGCCCAACCACGGGGGTGCGGATTTTTCGCCCTCTGTATACTGTCGGTCCCCACTCCGCATCGCAAGGAATATCATGAATTGTAGGTCAGTAAAACAACACTCCGTGAAGCTGGCCATATCCCGTATCATTTAGATTATCTTGCATCTCTGCCGTGCGCGTGTAGCCGTGAGGCCGGCGGTCGGGTTGGTTGGCTATGGCATCATGTTGCCAATAATAATAATAGTAATAATAATAATAATAATAATAATAATAATAATAATAATAATAATAATAATAATAATAATATATGCATGTAAGGACAGGAATTTCACTGTCATCACATACCGACCCGCTTTTTAAAGATAGAATCTGATTTTATAAGAATAGTTTATAGGAGAGTGGGTAGTGTCCTGAAAATGTGTCACATCAGAGGTCACAGAAAACAAACGTGTGTGTTTTATCAGTTTGTATGTAATAAAGTCCAAATTGCCTGATTTTAAATAAGTTCTAGAAAAACATTTTATTGCTACTGAAACATTGAAGTGAATAAGGGAATCACTTCTTATATGGATATGGTAATATATGTGAAATGGTAATGAGTAGAGAAATTCTTGTGAGTGTTACACATCAGATTGTAATAAAGCTTCGTAGGTTGGTTCCCTTTTGCATAACCAGCACCTTTTACGATTTCTGAACGTACAATGCACTTGGCGACGAGCAGCCTGGACGCTGAGTTGGGCCTTCGCCAACTTGAGCGCTAGAAGCTTGAGGCCGTTTCCTGCCCATGTTGCCACCTTATCGCACGATAACGGCACAAACTTTATGTCATAGAGCTGTTCAAGCCAATTTACCTGTTTTAAACAACTAAAAGAAATACTGTCATAAAGGGGAGAAAATGTGTTATATCCATATGGTTTTCTCTACTCACTATTGTTTATTTTAATAGCTTCTACAGACTACTCCTACTAAAGCCTATTTTTTTTTATCTGCTTAATGTTAATCGAAATAGTAAACTTTTGCAGAAATAGTTTCATTGCACATTTCGTTTAAAGTACAAGAGCAATAGAGGAAACCGAATCGATAGTCAGATGTTTTAATGCTAGTCGGTATGCGCGGGCCTTGAAATTGTGACTTTTTCTATGACATTGCGAGAAACAACTGAATAGCGACTCACTTTAATCAAATCACAAAAGTATTGAAAATTAAAACCGCTAATAATGCACGTCTTGGAAATGGCTGATACCACAGTAACTTTAATTTAAATATATTCCTTTGTTTTAAAGGGGTCTACATTTTTCGTGTAGTGTATTATTGTTTATTTCTTGTAGTGTATTTCCCGTAGGGGAGAGGTTCCGACCCCTTCAGCTGCCGTGGTGCAGGCGCTGCGGATCCTTAGCACTCGTGGTTCTTCTGACGTTACTAGAAGTACGCGAGCCCCTCCCGTTGGGGAGCTGTTCGTATTGGGTTGGTCTCGACGGGGCAGTGGTTCCCGATACCCATGGGAGATTGGGTATGTCTGTATGGGATTCCATTGTGAGACGCCTCAATGTCCTCTGGTACCGCCCTGGATAGCCGCTAAAAAGTTGTCGGCCCTACCGGTTATCGGTAGTCGCCCTTTCGGGATGACGCGCGTAAGTGGCGTATCCACTTCCATCTCCGCGTAAGCGGGGGGAACCTTTTTGGGAAACCAGATATTGGCCTCATGGGGAAACCCCGGTTACAGAGCCACTCGGATGGCGCGAACCCTGGGCACAGAAGGGGGCCTTGGTAGACCTTCGCACTTAACTCAGCACCTGTAGTGTATTTATTATATCGTATTATATAACATTCTTTCCGAGTGAAGAAGACTTCCCAGGCATTCCCAGAAAATTCAAGATACATTCTATTTTATTAGTCATGTACGTAAATCTTAAACATGCCATTTTAATCAAAATTGCTAGAACCATATAATGAAAAAAATAAACAACGAAAGTTATTTCATGTAAACGGTACTTTGGGGTGGAAAAGTTTCTTGAAAATCTTCGTGTATCTTTGGTAGACCCTAAATTTAAATATCAAGTTTGATATCTAACCCACTTTTCGGTTTTGAGTAATACTGATCACAGACGGACAGACAGTAAGATACTCATACATACACAGACACACGCGCACACGAAACGTTTTTGGAAAAGGTTTTCTTATTCGGGGGAGTCAATTTTGGAGTGAAGAGAACTTCACAGACTATTTATACAAGTTTCAGGGTATGCAGTTTATTCCTCCTGTCATTTCAAACAATAGACTCATGTTTTGTAAATATTTTTCCATGTAAAGTTTTTTGTTTGTTTTGTTTTTAGGGTGTGAATTTGTGAAAATATTTGGACATTATTCCGTATGCGGGTAGGAGGTATGAAATTCTAAGGAACTTATGAAACGGGTTTTTTTTTTTAGTACGCATTCTGCTGCCAAAATTATAACATCGAGGACCCTCAGCCTCAAAGCATAGCCGAGGGATGTTTTTTAGGAGGGAAGTGGAGCAGCTGCGAAGCGACGACAGGGCGTAGCTGTAGGGTCTGCGCGTCTAAACTCGAATGAGAACCAGGATACTACACAATCAACTCTGCGTATTAAAAAACTCTGATTCGTTAAGTTTCTTAAAATTTCATACCTCCTACCCGCATACGGAATAATGTCTGATATTTCCAACCCGATGTTAGCAGGTTGAGGCCAACCCGATGGAGTGTATGAATGTGCACTTACCGTTGTTAGAGAGTGATAAGGGGAAGTAGCTTTTTTTTTATTTGCTTTCTCTAACACGTACATAGATAAGGTATTGCATTCCACTCAAATATTTTATATTAGATTTCACCAGAAATACACGTTTTGACACTCCCTGAATCCGAAATAAGCATTTAAAAAAAAAGGTCCATGTGTGTGACTATGAACAACACAACTAAAACATGAAAAGTCAGATAAACACCAAACTTGGTGTTTAGGTTCAGTATCTTTTGAAGATACGACACGGTTTTCCAAAAAATTCCCCACACCAAACTACCCTTGGAGTATTCTATTCTCTTTGCATTACCAGGGAAAAAAATGAATAACGAATTTGAGAAAAAGTATAAGTATTGGAAAATTTAAGGGAATAACAAGCAATATCTCGAAAATGGTTCACTCAACAAAAGAAAATGTATATAACATAAATTGTGTATTTTAACACGATGTACATTTTTTGTGTAGTAAAATTTTTTCTATCTCTTATGGTTTACCAGTTATGCAAAAGTCGTTGACAATGAAGAACACTTTTGGAGACATTCCCAGAAAATTCGAGATATACATTTCATTTGTCATAAAAATCTCTTAAACATATGATATTTTGATCAAAATCGTTACAGCCATTTTTGAGAAAATTAAAATTTTCGAAAAATGTTCCATGTAAAGGGTAATGTAGGGTGGGGGGATTTTCTTGAAAACCTTCGTGTCGAATCTCAGGAAGATACTGAACCTAAATACCAAGTTTGGTGTTTATCCGACTGTTCCTTTCTGAGTTATGCTGTTCATAGACACACACACACACACACACACACACACACACACACACACACACACACACACACACACAGGCAGACACAAACACATACATGGACATGTTTCCAAAATGCTTTTTTTGGATTCAGGGGTCTCAAAAAATGTATTTCCGGTGAAATCTCGGTATCGAATTTTTGGGTGGAATACAATACTTCCCCTAATTACTATACGTAGTAGAGAAAGTAATAAGCTTGTTAAGAAGGATTTGTATACCCACTAATAAAGATAGAGGGTAGAGAAAGTCATGTGAATGTACCACACCAGACATTTTTATTTATGGACGCTCTTAACTACTATTGTTCTTAGCGTCCCATTCTATATTGGGCGTGAAAGGCCGGAAATTTTGCTCAGAAGCCTCTTTATCAGGCTTGAAGTTCTTTTACGTGCCGTAAATCTACGACACGGGACCACCGGTTTTACTTTCCTTCCAAAGGAAGCCATGCTAAGTATTTTTACGCCCGAAAAAAATCCATCGCCCTCCGCCGGGTTTGAAGCCGCAACCTCGGCAACTAGAGGCTGGCATAGTACCACTAGACCGCGGCGGACGGCAATATTGCAAGGATAAGGGGTGTAATAACGTTGCTGGAGTGAAGAAAACTAGCAAGATTTGCTCCTCCACGGCTGCAGATGATTTCATGCTTGAAAGATACTGGACTTTAAATACCAAATTGTGTTATTCGCCCGACTTTTGGAATTTGAGTTATGCTGTTGACAGACACACACAGATCTTTTTCTAAGAATGCTTGGGGGTTTCAGAGGACCTCGAAGGTTGTGTAACCCGTTAAATAAGGTGACTTAAATGGTAAAACTGATGTAAAATTATTGGTATTTATTTTTATGTGAGATAATATTTTAACTTTCCTGATTAATTTGGTGAACATATTGGTTTATAAGAAATATCTTTAATTTGATTTGAATTACTTTGCCACGCGCTTTATGTTTGGGTTTTCTGTACTCTTGTTCAGTTGAAATTATATATCTCGGAAGCTATTTATTGTAAATGGGCTTATGTACAAAATTCAGAAGAAACTCCATTACGTGCATTAACTCTATTTTCAGTATGATCTTATTTCCTGCGTCTTTATCTCCTGAGCTTGTTTTCAAACAGCTTTTTTCGACAACTATTTTAATCCATTTTTAAATAAACTTTTTGAAATTAATTTGCAATTTTCTCTGGAACCTTTCTTAGTAGAACGTAACCGAAATTTTAAAAATATTTATTTTTACTTTCTCTACTATGTACAGTAAGTACGGGAAGTATTGCATTCCATCCAAAAATTCAATATCGAGATTTCACCGGAAGTACATGTTTTGAGGCGCCCTGGATCCAAATAAAGCATTTTTGGTAACATGTCCATGTGTGTGCTTGTGAACAGCATATCTCAAAAACAAGAAGTCGGATAAATACCAAACTTTGTATTTAAGTATCTTCCAAGGATGCGACACGAAGATTTTCAAGAAGATCTCCTCATCCCAACTACCCTTTACATGGAACAATTTTCGAACATTCTGTTTTTCTAAAAAATGGCTTTAACGATTTTGATTAAAATACTATATTAAAGATATTTACATGGCACAAAATGTATATTTGTTTGTTTGTTTGTTTGTTTTTTGCAGCAATAAACTTTAGTGCTCTTAATAGGAATGGGTACGTAATAGTGCAGACACTAAAATCATTGAAGTGCCTACCAACACAGAAGCGTAGTTTAAAATAAACTCTTTACATTTAAAAGTAATTTATTTTCTTAATTTTTTTCCAGCTCGTTATCACTTAAATTGTTCCTTGCATAGAAAACTTTTGCCAAATTATTATGCTGACAATTTCCACAGAGAATCTTAAGGAGATAATAAACATTAGTCATCCCTGGAACAGAGTTGAAATTAATATTTATATGCACTTTGAACTTTTATCATTATAGATGTGTATAATACAAAAGGGTCATAAAAAGCAGAAAAACAGCGGAGTTATCAGTGAAACGATGTACGTCATTATAACATATTTTTAGGATAGCGAAAGAATATTGTTTTATCACTACAACAGCAATAGAGAGAAAAAGTATTGAAAATTTGCGAAAACTGGCTGGTAATAAGCATCTCCGTAAAGTTTGGAAATTCTGTCTTTTTTAAGTAATTACTTTGGTTTTTACTACATATTTATGCTATATTCTATAACAAATTTCCCAATTTTGAGATAAATTCTTTGAGTAGTTCTTGAAAAAGAAATTCCTGCTTTTTCAGTGATATGCAAAAAAATCTTGTGGTGCAGTTTTCGAAATTTTGGAGCCAAATTTCAATTTCATCTTTCAAAGAAATGCCTTACAAACATATCATGGTTTACAAAGACAACCTTAATTACCTTAGAAAGGGAATTCAAAAGTATATACATATTGCTTTTTAGGCTTTTTAAGTAATAAAAATAATTTCTGAAGGCATGTGCTTCGTCATTTTTACTTGTCTGAAAAATTCCAGGGATGACTAATGTTTATTATCTCCTTAAGATTCTCTGGAAATTGTCAGCATAATAATTTGGCAAAAGTTTGCTATGCAAGGAGCAATTTAAGTGATAATGAGCTGGAAAAACTTTTTAAACTTTATTTTAAACTTTTAAACTCCACTCCTGTGTTGGTAGGCACTTCAATGATTTTAGTGTCTGCACTATTAGAATACCCATTCTTATTAAGACCACTAAAGTTTATTACTGAAAAAAAAATGCATTTTTTAGAACTTTTGACAATTTTCACAGGGTAATGCCTTTAAGTCATTACACTTTAATTAAAAAAAACCCACATCTGATGTGTTACATTCACTCCATCCATTCTTTAACAAACTATTCTTACAAAAGCTCTTTCTTCTATGTGCTTCATATTAATCGAGACAAATATTCGGAGTAGTTTTATTGCACATTTCCTTGTAGGTACAAGGGGATTAGGGGACTATAGTAGGCTCTAGGAAATGGAATTTTATATGACATAAATTATGTGTTTTAACGAGAACTACATTTTTGTGTAGGAAGATTTTACCGATCTGTTACGGTTTACGTTATGCAAAAGCCATTCAGAATGAAGAGTATTTCACAGGCTATTGCCAGAAAATTAAATATATACATTTCATTTGCCATGAAAAAAACGTATGGCATTTTTATCGGAATATTTGAGCCATTTTTAGAAAAATAAAATTTTCTAAAAATGTTCCAGGTAAAGGATAGTTTCCGGTGGGGGAATTTTCTTGAAAATCTTCGTGTCTCATCCATGGAAGATTCTGAGCTTAACATACCGACTTTGGTATTAACCAAGCTCCCCTTTTTGGGGGTTCAAGGTGCCTTAAACCATATGTTTTCGATGGAATATATAAATCGAAGTTTTACTGTATGTAGTAGAGGAAGTAAAAATCACTGTAATGGACGATAGTGAAGGTTAGTGTATGCCATTACACTTAATAAGAGTATTATAACAGATAGCTCATGTATATTTATGTTCGTTACAGTAAATGTTGCTTCGAGAGCTCTGTTTCACTTCTTACTTCTCGTAGAATAACTGTTAATAAATAACACTGATAAGATTACGCAACAATCACTGAAGTACGACAAAATGCATGTGCTCCCTACAGTTTTATTGGACTTTGGAAGGAAACGGAATTTTCCCAACGTGAATTAAGGGACGTTTCGTTTGTTATTATAGTGTATAAGTATCCATCCGTAGGGGGACCTAGGAAGGGGCTAAGAGGGCCTAAAGCCTACCTCTTAATTATAGAAAAGTATGAAAATTGTTATACTAAGGTAATGGTGTTGCTTTGCTTTGGTAAAATCAAAACCAATTATTTTTTTTATATACAGTAATGAGTGAACTTATCATAGCAGGTATATCTCAAAAGGTATTCCACTAACTCGAAAAGAAAGAATAAAAGGAAAACAGATAGGCCGAATAAAATATGCTCTATATTTACTGTTAAATAACTTCTGGATAAGAATGTAGATCTCAAACAATGAGCATCAATAACTTCCAGTAAAACTGAGTAATCAAACTACTTAAATATTAGGTTTAAAGGCATCTTTATTTAATAATACCTACATTTTATAAGTTTTCTCAAAATTTATTTTAATCTCTACATCCAAAGTATAATTCTGGATCACGATGCCTTAAAACGTAGAAATGAAATGCTCTATTAATGACTACATTTTGCTCATTGGTAAGGAATGTTTCAAAATATGTGTGTCCTTCCTCAAATGAATCCCGGATCCGCCTCTGATTCTCACCATAATAATAAATACTGACGCAACAACAAAAACAATTAAATGACTTAAGAATACCCTTCTGTGAAATTTCAAAAATCCACAGTTTCAGTTCGATCTGAAATGTGACATTTTAATACAGCGATCAGGGTTGAATGTATAATACATGCAACAAATATCATGCATATTTTAAAATTAGTTCCAGAAATATTAATTTCTTAATTTTCCTGTTACTGTTTTGAAAAATTACTCCACACGAAACAATTTTTACTTTCTCTACTACGTATAGTAAGTAGGGGAAGTATTGTATTCCACCCAAAAATTCGATACCGAGATTTCACCGGAAATACATGTTTTGAGACCCCCTGAATCCAAAAAAAGCATTTTTGGAAACATGTCCGTGTGTGTATCTGTGTGTGTGTGTGTGTGTGTGTGTGTGTGTGTCTGTAAACAGCATAACTCAGAAACGAACAGTCGGATAAACACCAAACTTGATATTTAGGTTCAGTATCTTCCAGAGATGCGACACGCAGGTTTTCAAGAAAATCCCCCCACTCCAGATTACCCTTTACATGGAACATTTTTCGAAAATTTTAATTTTCTCAGAAATGGCTCTAACGATTTTGATTAAAATATCATATATTTAAAATACTTTCATGACAAATAAATGTATATCTTGAATTTTCTGGAATGTCTCAAAAGTATTCTTCATTGTGAACGACTTTTGCATAACTGGTAAACCATAAGACATAGACAAAATTTTACTACACTAAAAACGTAGATCGCGTTAAAATACACAATTTATGTCATATACATTTTTGTTGAGTGAACCATTTTCGAGATATTGCTTGTTATTCCCTTAAATTTTCCAGTACTTATACTTTTTTTTTCAAATGGGAATTCGTTATTCGTTTTTTTTATGCCCTGGACATGCAAAGAGAATGGAAGTGCTCCACATAGCAACCAGCTCTTAAAAGACTTGACTATCGCTTAAAGCCTGCCAATTCCCCTTGCATCTACAAGAAAATTAGCAATAAGATTAACATCTCGTTATCTCGATTAACATGAAGCATGTGGAGACTAAGCGTTTGTAAAAATAGCTTGTACAAGAGTAGAGAAAGTCATGTGAGTGTAACATAAGAATTTTTTTAAGTTCTTATCGATTTTATGTTGTTTCTCTCTCATGAGAAGAGTATGGAATTTTAAAGCCAGCATATAACGTCCAGTTCTTAAACATTTAACTATCGCTGTTCCCTTTGTAACTATAACGAAATGTGTAATACAGCTGTTTCCGGAAAGGTTTATCTCGATTAAATTGAATTAGATAGGAAAATAAACTTTCGTAAGAATAGTTTGTATAGCCACTAATAAGTGACAGAGGGTGGAGAAAGTCATGTGAATGCAACATCAGATTTGTTACTACAAGTTTATAGGAAGCTAGGCTTACAGGAAGACACTTAAATCGCTATATGACATGCTTTTAAAGCTACACAGTACTTAAGTAGATGGTTTGTAGTTTTTAATAACACTTAAACTCATATTTATGAATTTTGGCAATGTTTGGCCTTTTCTCATAGATGGGTATCCTTAAGTAGAGTTTGAAATTCAACCTCCTTAATAGGCTTGCCACCTGTCCCGATTTTGTCAGGGTCGTCCCTACATTTTTGCAACTGTCCCGTGTCCCGATATGAGCGTAACGGAACATCCAAATGTCCCTACTTTTCTGCATTTAGTTTTATTATTGAGTCTTCTTAAAGTTTTACGTCAAATAATATCTGTAATAATATTAGTAATATCTATTATATTTTTCTTTATAAAATTCCACAGTTGGTCATCTTGATAACTGCTTAAATTTAAGTTTACCAAATGACAAAAATGGGTCTGTTTTACTAAAAGTAGTAACATTTGTGTTCTCCGTTCCTGTCAATAACGCGCATGCAGAAAGTGTTTTCTTTAAAAATTTGATGTGATATATTCAAATGACTTTCTCTACCCTCTATTGCGTGTTACTGGATATACAAACTATTCTTGCTAAAGCTTATTTTTCCATCTACTACATTTTAATCCAAATAAACCTTTGCAGAAATAGCTACATTACAGTTTCGTTATAGATACAAAGGGAACAGCGATAGTCAAATGTTTAAGAGCTGGACGCTATATGCTGGCCTTAAAATTCCATGCAGTTTCCATGCAATCGCAAGAAACAACTGAATGTTGAAGGACTTTAAAATAATGATCAAGAAATGAAAAATTGTGTTTGAAAGAGATCTACATTTTTTGTGCGTCACGTTTTCGTCTATCGCTTAACGTTTACCAGTTATACAAGATTATACAAAATTCCTTCCGAATGAAGAGGACTTCTATAGGCTTTCCCAGGAAAATTCAAGATAAACTTTTTTTGTTGTGTAAATATCTTTTACATATGGTATTTTAATCAAAATCGTTAGAGCCATTTTTTAGAAAGTCCAACATATCGAAAAATGTTCCATGTAAAGGGTAGTTTGGGGTGGTGGAGTGTTCTTGAAAATCTTCGAGTCGCATCTTTGTAAGACTTTGACCCTAAATACCAAGTTTGGTGTTTATTCGACTTTTCGTTTTTGAGTTATGCTGTTCACAGATACACAGACTTTTCTAAAAATGCTTGGAATGCAGTACCCTCTCTACCTACTAGGTACGTGGTAAAGAAAGTAAAAATTTGTAGTCAGAAGAAAAACAAACTTGACATAAAGTCCATGGAAAGCTAACTTCTGGTTAAAAGAAACTAGTACGAGTTCTGAATCTCATCAATATCTCTACATGAGAAGCAACTTCTAAAGGTCTCTGCATCAGACAACAGGTATGTGTATCAGTTCAAGCGTAATGTTCATTATAAAGTAAACATATTTACTTTCAATACATTTAAAATGTTTAATATAATATTTGTAATATATCTTTTATTTACAGCATTTAAAGTCTAATTTGCAAAATGTGATACCGTTCACCTGAAGTGTTCCACTTTGGCAACCCTAGCCTCTTAAATAAATGATTTTCGAAATAATGTCCAGAAAGTTTGTAGTGTAGAAATTTCTACCTCGATCTTCTAGGTAAGAATGTGTACGTTGTGACGTAACAATGTACTCACCAAACGTGCAGTGCTCATGGTGTTGGCGTTGGTTGTGTCCCCAATGTCTTGTGTGGGAGAACAAGACAGAGTCTATATACCTGGACGTGGCTTCAGGAGAATCAATTGCCGAGTCACGTTAAGATTAGCACCTGTAGCAATACAGAGATGTGTTTAACACTTTCATCCTACAAGTCATCTCTCAGTCTGCCCTTCTAACCACCTGCTTTCCCTTAACTTATATTATAACACCGCTAAAATATACATATATAACAGCAAAACATTATTGATGCATCCATTGTTGCCAGATTTATGGGAGTGTCTCCATTGGCAAACCGGCCAGAAACTTCTCCTCAGAATACTGAACATTTTCAATATCGACTTTTTTATTTATTTTGTTTACCAGCCGAACGCATAGCTCTGCTCCCGTTTTTGCGTCAAATGCGGAGATCTTCTCTCTCCCCCTCCCTGTCATTCACCAATGTTTCTCACTCTCTCCTTCCCTCTCATTCTCCCGTTTCTCACCCTCTCATTCTCTCCTGGTTTTCATTCTCTCTCCTTCTCATCCTCCCCTGTTTCTCCTCTCTGCTTCATCGCCCTCATCCCTTCTCTCATTCCTCTCTATGAACCTACTTGACGTGTGATGTTTTGGAAATTGATAATAAAACTACAGAAATTGTTTATTTTAGCTTCTGGTGACCAATGTGTTTCAAATTTGTTTAATATATGCTAAATAATACCATAATTAGGTTTTGATACATATCTTTTTTTTGGAACTAAAGGCTGGTTTGACTATAATAAATATTAAAAAACACATGCGCATGCGTCACGGCTATTCGCCATAAGGATACACAGGAAAACAAAAGACGATCGGAAGCGAATGGATCTGAACTTCGCTAAGGTTTGTCTTAGAATATTTGCCACTAATATAACAGTTTCCCAATGTTGTATGAGGGTCAATTCTGCTTTTTCACTGAGCGTTTTGGAGATCTGTTCCAACCACACTCCACTTGGCTTTCTTTATGGTTTTTCTGCAGCGATAGAGAATTACTATTGAAACGAATATCCTTTGCTCATAATTCTAACAAGCAACTGGTTCTTTCAGAAGTTATGTTTTTGAGTGTAAAATGTTAACCTGCGTTACGCGAAATATGTTTCACACGAATCACAACTCAGTTTCACTTGAAATGATCAGCACGAAATCAACAAAATTACTGTCGGCATTTGTTCGTTTCCAATTGTATGCGCATGTTTGGTTGGTTTTGTAAACTTATATGCAATATTGTTCCAATAGACCTGCGATCGCTATATAACAACACTGCCGTATCTGAATTATGTGCTCAAATTAATATTTTCTCGCAGAATAAGCATGTCAAATGACAAAGTTATCTTTTTATGGCTTCCTTAAAAAAAACTATGAATCTTGAAAAAAAAAGTTTCATGGACAGACTTGAACTGCAAATGCGAAATGGAAATCGTCGATTGCAACGTGAGGAAATGGCCAAACACGCTGGAAGGACACGATCTTTGTGTCCCTCCAGACGATACCAAAGTGACTCTTAAGAGGACAAGGGGTAAATAACAGGATGAGAATGTGGTGTAAGGGGAAGCTAAATAGGAGTAAATGAAGATGCAAAGAGCAAATGCGTAGGTAAAGCTTTTTAGGCTTTTTTTGTGGTTATTTACGAAACTGAGCTTTTTACCCCAAATACATCATAGGATATTATTTAGTACATATTGCGTATGGTTTAAAACAAATTGATCATGGTAGCTAAAGTAAATAATTATTAAAATCACTTTTTTCTGATTGTTCATAAAAATTAAAACACCAGTAAAATGTTTAACAGTACACAAACTTGTGTCTCTTTCTTATGCTTGCTATGTGGTCGGAACTATACGGCTTTTCGTGGTATCTGGTTTATACACTCGAATAACAGTAACGAAAAGTTATAATTTCTTAAATATTCAACCTATCGAAATTTTGTTAGAAATAGCCTTCAGAATCAGACACTCGCAAAATTAACATTTTAAAACGATGTCCGTGCATAGGGGCACACGTGCGCCCGGAAGAAACTTTTTGGTACTCGGGACAAATGAGACAAATTCCAGACTGTCTCAAAAAATCCAGGAGGTATAACAATTCCGCTATTATTCCTATACGTAAAGGATCGATAGATCTTTTCAGTGAAGATTCCATGAATCTTTTCAATGAATCGGATCGCTTGAGTGATCCTTTGATCTGTTATAGTGGATATATATATATATATATATAAGCTTAAGTTTCTGAATTTACGGAAGGTTAGCGTTAGGTTATATTCACCTTCTGTAATATCAGAAACCTAAGCTTATATATAAGAGCTTGGGTCTCTTGAGTTCACGAAAGGTTAGCGTTAGGTTAGGTTTTTTTTATATTACTGTTTAAAATGTTTAAAGTGAGTTAAAATGTTCACTATAAGTAATAGAGTGAGGGATCATTCAAAAGATCCGATTCGTTGAAAAGATTCATTGAACCTTCACTGAAAAGATCCACGAATCCTTTACGTATACGAAATTTTGCCCCATAGTATAAAAAAACCTTGACGTCCGTAGCTTATTGTTTTATTTTGTGTGGTTAGTGTATAAGTATTTGATCAGATGTACGGGAACACCAAGATAATACAATAATTTTACTAGTATTATTTTACATCAAAGATTCAGGCTGGGCTCAAACGAATCATCACTGGCTTTTAATTAGCTAACACGTGAAGATATGTGGGAAAGTGTTTGCTTCTTAGAACTGGTAACACGTTATATCTTAATTTAACAAATTTAGCAATGCTAACCTGCAGTTTTAGCTACAGATATCCCTGAAACTTCCGCAGAAAGCTTGTGTTTGTAAAACTTCAATTGCACCTTTAAAACTTTGGAAATATCTAATATGAATACTGAAAATGTTACGGTATATTCCTCATAAGCCTAGAAATCCCCAAAGATTGCTTATTTTATCACAGAATTTGGTAGTTTCAAAGAAAAAGCTTGCGCTCACATTGGAATCAATCGCGTTCGCGTTATAATAAGGCTGTGCATTACTAAATAATATTTTGCCGAACTCTTAAAATTCTTAGTGTAAAATAAACTATATAAATAAATAAACAAATTGAAATGCGTAAATTATATATAAGAAACTTACCACCTTGGATTACTTAAGCTTCTTTTTCAGAATTGAGCAAAAACACAGCAAATTGCAGATCAATTTACTCTCAACAAGGCAGTAACTTTTTACGATCGAATTAGAAATTTCACTTCCGTTACGGAAGCTTCCAGCTATTTCAGCCAATGAGAATCGGTTTAAAAGTATTGTTGCGTATTTCTTGGCGTTCTTGGTTAAAATGCTTCGTGTTTTCGGATTGTGTCGGGTATATTTTGCAAACTATGATTACTGACATCACTTCTTCAAGAAACAAATGCACTTCAAAATTAAGAAAGCAATAAGATGAAGATCGTACGCTTAGTTTTACTTTCCCCGTTACTTACCTAGAGGACCTGCATTTCACCTAAAAATTCGATGCTCAGATTTCTATGGAATAATAAAAAAAAAGAATATTTATAAAAAGGTCTGTGTGTGCATGTCGTGAACAGCATAAATGAAAAACGAAAAGTTAGTTAAATACGAAACTTGCCATTTAAGTTCAGTGTCTTTTAAGGAGGCAACACGAAGATATTCAAGAGAATTCCCCCACCCCAAACTACCCTTTAGATGGAACAATTTTCGCTAGTTTTTATTTTCTCAAAATGGCTCTTAACGATTTTTATTAAAATACGTGTTTAAGATACCTATATACACGGCAAATAAAATTTATAGGTACTCGTATCTTGAATTTTCTGGAAATAGCCTTTGAAGTCCTTGAATGACTTTTGTATAAATTAGTAAACGGTAAAAGACAGACAAGCAAAATAGATATTGTTAAAGTACATAATTTATGTCAAATGATTTTTTTTAAAGTTAGCATTTCCGAGATATTTCTTGTTATTGGTTTCAATTTTCAAATGCTTATACTTTCCTCAAGTGGTAAGTCGCTATTCGGTTTTTTTCTCGTAGTAATGCATTGAATTTCAAAGACATGAAACCTAACAATCGCTTTAGGTAAGCACTGTTCCATTTTGCCCCGTATCTCTTAACGGTCACGTTTACTGGTCACCTCTCATTGACTTCTGTCGTGGTATAGGATGTATGTGATACAAAATAGTTATTTTTTAACATGATCATTTACCTTAATATACTCGTATTCGAAGGTAATGGTCAAATTTACATTTTCATAACGGTATGAATTAAATATGTTGCGTGAGAGAGTTAATGCATCTGGAATGCATGTAAATTCTTATCAATCAATAGGAGATCCTTCGGTTTAAACCTGCCTCTCATAATGACGAAAGTGTGTGCATCGTTCATGTGTTTATACCGCTTTTATCACCTATCCTTGCATTGTACATAGCTTGTTTGCTACTATTCGAATGTGTACATTAGCCAATCAGGGCAAAGGGGAAGGAAATGCAACGCGGAGGGATACAGGTTTGCGGCGTTAGGTTATGAACTTATTAGAAACGGGGTTTAACATATCTTACAACGAAATGATGGAAATTAAAAGTTTATAAATAGTCTTTGCAAGAATATTTTGTAGAAGAGTGAGTAGAGATGGTCACGTTAATGTAATATATTTGAATTTTGACGAACTAAAATCGTTATGGTTAAGGTCGTTACATTACTGGGATGCTTGCAACTGTAGCTCGAGACCCATTTTCTTCCTCCGCGCATAAAACTGAGAAGAGATAGGCGCAGTAAATATCACACATGGCTGACGTGCAAAATTAATTATCTTAGAGCAAACTTGATGTCGAAAAATAGAAGAAAATTAAGGGTGACTTTTGATCGGATCCTCAACCAGCCATTTCGTGGAGCTGTGCTTATAAATTTCCGTTATACGTGACACTAATGAGAATTATGCAAAAGAGGCTTCGTCTTGCGTCATGTCTGCTTCTCTGGTTGAATAACACGTTACTGGAACTTCGAAACCGTACGTTCGGTTAGACAATTACGAGTTACTATAGTTGCTTTTAAATGAGTGAAGTGAGAGGTTGAAGAATTGGAATTTGTTATTGCAAGAAGTACGGCATTCCACCACAAAACTTCGACATTAAGATTTCACCGGAAATACGCGTTTTGAGATCCCCTGAATCAAAAATTAGAAAAAGGTCCGTTTGTGTCCGTAAATAAATAACTCAAAAACGAAAACTGAACAAATACCAAACTTGGTATTTAATTCAGCATCTTCCAAGGATACGACACGAAGATTTTCAAGAAAATCCTTGCATATCAAACTCATTTTGGAAAACTTTTCGCTATATTTGGTTTATTAAAAAAATGGCTTAACGATATTAAAATACCTACCATGTGTTTAAGATATTTACATTACTAATAAAATAAATATTTTTAATTTTCTATGAATAGCATGTGAAGTTTTCTTTATTCTGAATTAATTTTGTATAATTTTCGATAACTGATAAACCGCGTTTGACCAAAACACACTGTACAACAAACCGGCCGCGCTGTAACGTGAGAGGCTGGCATTCGGGAAGTCCTGGGTTCAATTCCCGTCGACCACCCACTCTAACCTTTGGTTTTTTGTGGTTTTCCCTGGTCGGTAGGCGAATACTGTGGTGTTTCTCATCTACCACGATATCCTTTCCATAATTTCCCTTGCTTCTTATTACTCAGGTGTACTTCTAGGTTTTGGGGCGTATGACAGCGCCGGACAAATGGCGCGGAAGCTTGCTCAAAGGAAAGAATACTCCCCATGAGCCCTAGAGGGCTGTTAGTAGACGGTTCGTTCATCGCCCCTCTCTAGGCACCTTCAACAGTGGAACGGGTGTTAGAGCCTGGAACTTCCGCGCGTCTGTGTGGCGTATCTACCTGCGGACTGTAGCCTCCTGTGATTCCTTCTGTTCATTCCCTTCCTCCAGGGGGTTGTGCGCGAGGTGACCCCTCCGTTGCATAACCTAAACCTATACTCAATGTAGATATCCTTAAAACTCGCAATTTGTTTCGAATAATCTTTTTGTGATATCAGTCATTTCCAGATATTCGTTGTTTTGAATTTTTCATTATTTTGTTATTATTTATCTACCACGTGCCTAGTATGTAGAGACGGTACTGCACTCCATGCAAAAATTCGATACCGAGATTTCACCGAAATACATGTTTTGAGGTACCTGAATCCAAAAAAGCATGTGTCTGTATGTCTGAGTGTCTGTAAACAGCATAACTCAAAAACGAAAAGTAGGATAAATACCAAACTGGGTATTTAGGTTCAGTACCTTCCAAAGATGCGACAGTACCTTCCACCCCAAACTACCCTTTACATGGAACATTTCTCGAAATTTTTCATTTTCTAAAAACTGCCTCTACTGATTTTGATTAAAATGCCACATATTAAACATGTTTATATCACAAATAAAATGTATCTTGTATAACTGGTAAACGTTAAGCAATAGACGAAAACGTACCGCACAAAATTGTAGATCTCTTTAAAACACACAATTCATTTCAGATAACTGTTTTTGTAGCATGTTCCATTTTCTGGATATCCGTTATTAATGGTTCGATTTGTTCAATACTTTCATTCTGTCCTGTCGGTTCTCGTTTTTCTCGCGATGTCACGAAAACAGTATGGAATTTTAAGGCCAGCATATAGCGTCCAGTTGTTAAACATTTGACTATCGCTGTTCTCTTTGTATCTATAACGAAATGCATAATGTAGCTACTTCTGTAAAGGTTTAACTGGATTAAAATGAAGTAGACAGAAAAATAAAGTTTCATAAGAATAATTTGTATGGCCACTAAAAAACTATTGAGAGTAGAAAAAGTCATGTGAATGTAACATAACATTTTTTAAAAAAAATTGCCTATCGTTTGTATCCTGTATCCCTCTTGTACCTGTATTCCTGCAACGAAATGTGTAATTAATCTATTTTTGTAAACCTTGCTACATATCGATTGTGTTTTGTAAAAAGGGCGTTACCAACAATTTTGTCATTTTTGCGATTTGACAGTGATATAATTAAGTTTTTCATTTGATTTTCCATATCTATATGTGATAAACTTAGAAAATAAAAATAAAAAATATTTATTTAAAAAATGTGTAAACATATAACATGTTTTAAATAGGTTTCAGGTTTTTAGTGTGTTAAGTATTTGTCTATTTCTTATGGCTTATGAGTGATACAAAGTTACATAAAAGTCTGATCTCACAGTTTGTTCACAACAATTCAAATTATGCATATTATTAGTAATGCAAATGTCTAAATAATATGGTATTTTAATGAACATAGTCAGAGCCTTCTTTGAAGGAATAAAAATTAACGAAACATTTTCTTTGTTAAGGGAATTTGAGGTGAGGGAATTTTCCTGAAAATGATCGTGTTGCTGAACTTAATGCCAAATTTGACTTTATTGGGCTTTAAGTTTTTGAGTTATGCCGTTCACACACCTGCATAAACGGACATTTTTCGGAAATTTTAGTGGGCCTCAAAACAAGTTGTTTTTTTTCCTCAACAAAATCTCCACATGATGTTTTTTGGTGGAACAATACCTACTATAGGTCGGAGCTTGTAGCAAAGGCTCAATTATGTATAACGTATTGCAGTCGTGTGGCGTAACACCGTTTCGGGGACTCCTTGATGAGATGCGTGAAGGGAAGGGCAGGGCGGGCTGTATATCGTACAACCACATAGATACAAAGTACAGCCTACACCCTCCTTCCCGCTAGTTTATCCAGTTTTGTCTCTCCCCTTGCCTCACCTACCCTACACTTCTTATGAATTCCTTTCTCAAAGCCACAAGCAATAAGACACTCTGGGGTTGTAGAACATTCAGGACTGAATGAATGATACGAAAGTAGCGTCTGAGCCTCGCGTTCAGAATGTTTCGGGTTCGATTCCCGTTGGACTGGTCACCCTGAGTGTTTTCGTGGTTTTCCCTGGTCGGTAGGCGAATGACTTTCATCTCTCAGCGTTACAGGTGCAGCCGATGGTTGGTATGTGGTGGATGTGCTTTGGCAACGTTAGGGACCCCGCTGCTTGCCGCCTTTCGTACTGCCTTGCCTCATCGCTTATCCCGTATGTAGCCGGAACAATGATTTAATGCAAGGATTCATTTAATGGTTGTTATATAAATATATATTTCGACAAAATTACATTTCTGAGATTGTTGAAGCTTAAATATCCACATTTGTTGAAATTGTTGTTATAAAGGTCAGTTCAACCCCATTCTTAGCAGTAATAGTTTTAGATAAAGTGTAACAAAAACTGCAGAAACGTATGGAATCGGGAGAAAGTTTCATCGTGCGTTATGTCACATGCTTGTGACAATTTTAAAGCAAGACTCGTGACCTTGGGATAGAAATAGAGCGCATTGTTGCGTTTGCGTCACGCCGATTAACTTGTTGCTGATGTTGAGGAAAACACGTCTCGAACACGGGATTTGTGTCGTTGCTGTCCTCATGTTATTTCAGGAGAAATTGTACTTTGTAACGCGCAGCCTACGTCATCGGTCTCCCTTCAAGGTCAAGATGCAATATTTTTATCGCGTAGTGAATGAACGAGCAAGAGGCCTGAGCTGGGATGGGGACCTGAGTTTGGTACCTTCAGTGACCACCGAAAGTTCTGGCTTTGCAACCAAGTCCTGCTTTCGATTCGTGGCGGAGGCGGTGGACTTTTCTCTCTAGAAAACTTATTATTCCCCATTCTCCACATAGTCTGAAAGTGTGCGAATGTGTTTCATAGAAGGGGGTGAGAAAGCATTATATTCACACGACTTTCTCAACCCACTCGCGTTTAATTTTGTGTAGTTTCTTGTTACTTTCTCTACCACACATAAGTATATAGAGGTAGAAAGGTATTGCATTCCATCCAAAAATCCGATACCGAGATTTCACCGGAAGTATATTTTTTGATACCCCTTAATTAAAAAAAACAAAAAGCGTTTTTAGAAAAAAGGTTCCGTGTGTGCGTTTGCGGGAATATTATAACTGTTTCCAAACTGCCGAAAAATTTCTTTAAATACAGAGTGAGCCAAAAGACTCTGAACCGGCTGCGCTGTGTTTTTCCTATCCGCGTCCTCGGCGCTCGTTGCCGTCTGCCGCTTTCATAGACAGGCGCGGATGAAACCATACAGCATTTTTAAAACTACTTTTAAAGGCTTTACTTACCAACTTTACGAAAGGTGGCCACCGTCGTTGTCCATACGTTTTTGGTACCTCTTTAGGAAACTATCCATCATTCGCCGTAGTTCACGTTGAGAAATTTCGTGGCGGATATTTTGTTTTAATTCTTCCAAGGTGTGTGGGTTTGTCTTGTACACTTTACGTTTTAAGTTACCCCGGAGGGGTGTTTTATGAACAATATTACTGGCTGCGCGGTGTGCAAATATGATAAAAACATCATAACGTACTGCTGCTATAAACAAAGTCACGCCATTGTGGTTTTGCTGTGCAGTGTAAAGTGCAGTTTTGAGTTGACGGTGATGTGACGTAGTTCAGTTATTAAGAGTTATTTAATATTTTGTCCTGCACTTAGTCACAAAGTATATTATGGCTCAGTATATGTTTTCTACTGCACAGCTTGTATTTATTTATGATTCGTATGTGTTAACTCGGTCAGCTCGCCAAGTGAAAGTACGATTTGCAGAAAGATTTCCAGGTGTAAAAGCTCCAGGCCGTACAACAATCCATGAACTTTACAGTAAATTTCAGGCCACAGGAAGTGTTTAGACTAAGAAATCTAAAAGACGGCGTTCGGTTCTTACCGAAGAAACATTAGACGACATCGGTCATCGCTTGGAAAGTTTCCCCCAAAAATTCCATGATGGGTAGCTTCCTAAAGAGGTGCCAAAATGTATGAACGACGGTGGCGAGTTTCAGCATTTGCTTTCATAAAGTTGGTAAGTAGAGCCTTTAAAAGTAATTTTAAAAATGTTGTATGGTTTCATCCGCGCCTTTCTATAATAGCAGTAGACGGCAACGAGCGCCGAGGACGCGAACAGGAAAAACACCGCGCAGGCGGTTCGAGTCTTTTGGCTCACTTCAGCACAAATAAAAATTCATCGCCCTCCACCGGGTTTGAACCCGCGACCTTGGGAACTAGAGGCACCTTAATACTAGGCAACTGTACCTCTCCTATTCGTGATGAGCAGGTGTCAGCTTGGACACGTGTCTACAGAGACCTTAGTACTAGGCAACTGTACCTCTGCTTATATTCGTGATGAGCAGGTGCCAGACACATGTCTACAGAGACCTTAGTGTGAGGCAACTGTTTCTCCGCTTGTACCTTGCCAGGCAGATGTTATTAGAGTGCCGTCTAGTTTACCTGCTTTCATTATCTGTGGATAGAGGGCAAGACATTCGGTATTACCGTCTATATCCATTGTTACTTTCTCTAGCACGCAACCTGGTAGGTAAAGAAGGTATTGCATTCCACTCAACTATTGGATACCGAGGTTTCACCTGAAATAAATGTTTTGAGGATCCCTGAATCTAAGAAAAGCATTTAAGATCCGTGTGTGAACAGTATAACACAAAAACTAAAAGTCGGATAAATCATAAACTTGGTGTTACGTTCAGCAACTTCTAAGGACGCGACAGTAAGATTTGCAAGAAAATCCCCTGATCTTAACTACCCTTTATAGGAATATTTTTCGATTTTTTTTTATTTTCTAAAATATGGCTGTAACGATTTTGATTAAAATACCAATATTAAAGATATTTACATGACAAACGACATGTATATCTTAAATTTCTAAGAATAGCCTGTGAAGTCCACTTCATTCGGAAGGAATTTTTATAATCTTATATAACTAGTAAACGTTAAGCGATAGACAAAAAGTACTACACAAACAATGTATATCTCTTTAAAACACTTTTTTTTCATATAACTTTTTTGTGGCATGAGCTATTTCCGAAATATCGTTACTAATGGTTCGAATTGTCCAATACTTAGCCATTGTTTTAAAATCCTGTCGATTTTCAGTTGTTTCTCGCGATGTCGTAGAAACAGTGTGGAATTTTAAGGCCAGCATATAGCGTCCAGTTGTTAAACATTTGACTATCGCTGTTCTCTTTGTGTATCTATAGCGAAATGTGTAATGTAGTTATTTCTGGAAAGGTTTATCTGGATTAAAATGAAGTTGATAGGAAAATAAACGTTGTTTGTATGCGCACTAATAAGGGATAGAAGCTAGAGAAAGTCATGTGAATGTAACACATCAGATTTTTACTTTCTCTACTACGTATAGTAAGTAGGGGAAGTATTGTATTCCACCCAAAAATTCGATACCGAGATTTCACCGGAAATACATGTTTTGAGACCCCCTGAATCCAAAAAAAGCATTTTTGGAAACGTCCGTGTGTGTATGTGAGCAGCATAACTCAGAAACGAACAGTCGGATACACACCAAACTTGGTATTTAGGTTCAGTATCTTCCAGAGATGCGACACGAAGATTTTCAAGAAAATCCGCCCACCCCAGATTACCCTTTACATGGAACATTTTTCGAAAATTTTAATTTTCTCAAAAATGGCTCTAACGATTTTGATTAAAATATCATATGTCTAAGATATTTTGATGGCAAATGAAATGTATATCTCGAATTTTCTGGGAATGTCTCCAAAAGTATTCTTCATTGTGAACGAATTTTGCATAACTGGTAAACCATAAGAAATAGACAAAATTTTACTGCACAAAAAACGTAGATCGCGTTAAAGTACACAATTTGTGTCATATACATTTGTTTTATCGAGTGAACCATTTTCGAGATGTTGCTTGTTATTCCCTTAAATTTTCCACTACTTATACTTTTTCTCAAATTCGTTATTCATTTTTTTTTTGTCCTGATAATGCAAAGAGAATGGAATACTCCACATAGCAACCAGCTCTTAAAATATTTGACTATCGCTTAAAGCCTACCAATTCCCCTTGCATCTACAAGAAAATTAGCAATAAGGTTAACATCTCGATTAACATGAAGCATATGGAGAATAAGTGTTTGTAAAAATAGTTTGTACAAGAGTAGAGAAAGTCATGTGAATGCAACATATCAGATTTTTACTATTGTTCTAGACTTAAGGTGGAGCTTTGGGTCGTGGTATTGCATATCCAATCCGGCATTTACCTTGACAACTGAGGGAAACCACTGGATTTGAATCCAGACCTCCCGAATGCGTCCAAAGAACCGAAAAGTTAAGGTTGAATTGGACTTAGCGAGAGGTGTTGTTTGATAAGCATATTCATGATTGTACTTTACACGTAAAGCGGAAGTAATGAAATCAAAGTGAGCCGATGAAACAGCTCCGTTTTCAAGTGCAGTTTGATGTACCGCGATATTCCGTCAGCACATCCCGCAGTGCCGTTATAACAGAAACTGGAAACGCGAGTGACATTTCCCACTCTGCTCCCAACTTCGTTTGACGATCTGTCACCGTTAAATCCAATTACTACTTTTCCTCCCCGTAACAACAGCTTGGTGCCAAAACGCTCTTCCAGATCAGCATGCTGCCACGTTGCCAAGTCTTAATTCGTAGGAAAATAAGAAAATAAACTCTCCCATGTGCTGTCAGTTCCATTTCCTGAATTCAAACTCTAAATGTAAAACAAAGAAGATTCTCGTTGAAGAACCAAAAATACACTTAGACATGAAATTAAGGCAACTTCAGCCCAGATGCCTTTGGTATGATAGACAGGACTAATTAATACATTTAATAATCTTTACTTTCTCTACGGCTTATCTGCTTATGAATGAATGATTTATTGTCTACTTTATACTTATATCCAATTTATACGATGAAGTTGCTTATTATTCTCTTCCCCTTATATTTAACATTCTGTTGTGTGTGTATATATAATGGGGAAGTATAATGTTCCACTATTTACTTTTTGCCTTGTTACCCTTTTTCCGTATTTTCTCCAATTTGCTTCATGTCTCTTTTAACCACTTTAACCTAATTTTTCCTAAATATTTTTCTGCTATCTCCATATATTCATTTGATCCTGTATTAAACATCTTCCTAACTTTTAGCTTTATTGGTAAATGTTTCCATTTCTCTAGCATTAAATTCTCTCTTCCTTAATCCATGTCTTCGCATTTCAGAATATAATGCCAATTGTCATGTAATCCATCCCCCTTCTTCTTCCTGTTAGACAACTTAAATTCATCACACCTGTCCTCGCCCATGCAAATCCCATTCTGGCCTCTTTGTGGCATATTTCGATGTATCTTTCTGTTCCCCGTTCCGTTTATAAATATCTATAATCAATTAATGACCTTTTTTCCTTGAAACTACTCATAATTTCTTACTTTTCAATGTCCTCCACTCTTATTCTAATTTCTTTCCAGAAACCCTTACCTACAATAAGTAGGACGAAATATTGCATTCCATTCTGAAGCCGGTCAATGGTCTTCACTTCTTGAAGCCGTTACCCTTTGCTGTTGATTCTGCTGCCGGCTGCCACAGTGGTTGGGTATGAGATCTTTCATTCAGGGTATGCGTGAGCGCATTTTGAAAGGATAACACCAGTTTAAATTGACTGAGAAATTTAATGTGATCTAATACTTGAACAATTGGAGCGAGTTGCTGGCCGTTTGAAGATAAAGCATGAAACTGATTATGGATCGTAACACTTAAAAGTATAACAATTGAATTATTATACCTGCTAACTTCTGCAATATCAATTTTACGTTTTGAAATCACTGTTCCTCAGTAAAAGAAATTAGAAGTGTAACTTGCCGTAGGTCGCTAAAATGCTTACCGGCAAAACCCCCTCGCGGCTACCGCTAAGTAACTAATAACCCAGCGCGGTCTTAGCCGCTACGAACTGCCTACCGTAAAAGAATGTAAACCCCCAAGGCTGTACGCGAAAAAAAGAAAAGACGACAAGATATTCATTTTAACAATACACGAGCTTTATTACTTAAGCTCCACCTACCTTACAGCAATCCCACCAAAGTTCCTCCTCACAGGGGGCCAATCTTAAAACTCTAAGTATGCGTATGGGACACTGTTACTAGGCGGTACCTCCCCGACTCTTAAGAATTTCATTTCCTTTCTCTTTTACAGAATTTCTGTCTACTTGACTCTGTATAGTACTGAACTTATAACTTTAACTGCATTCCAGGAATCTTTATACTAGCGCGTTCGCTCCTCAGCTATTACTAATGGCTTTGCTCGCTAATTACTTTTTTCCCCGGACAAAGCTTTTGAACTTAAGCTTATTATATTATACATTGATTTAATGTACGGAAATTGTTTATTGCAATGATTTCTTTATTTACTTGTTTATATCTTCGTATCAATAATTGCGGTATCAACTCAAAAATTCAATATCGAGATTTCACCGGAAATACGTATTTTGAGAAGAGCATTTTTAGAAAAAATTACATGTATGTGTGTGTGAGTGAGAGAGAGAGAGAGCAGCAAAGTCGGTTAAATACCAAACATGGTTCAGCATCTTCTAAGGATGGGCCCGAGACTTTCAAGAAAAGCCCCCAAACCAAACCACTACCCATTTACTACCCAATTTACATAGATAATTTTTCTAGAAAGTTTATTTCCGAAAAATGCCTCAAACGATTTCGATTAAAATTCTATATGCTTAAGATATTTTCATGAAAGTATTTACCATGAATTTTCTGGGAGTAGCCTCTGAAACCCTCTTTATTCTGAATGACTTTTGCACAACTGGTAAACCGTAAGAGATAGACAAAATCTTATTACAAAAAAAAATCATCTCTCGTTAAGGAGACTAGGTATCGATCCTTGTATGATTTCAGTAGTTCAATGCATAACTTTATTTGAACATTTTTAGACTTCTACTGCTCAGATTAAAATGAAATTTGGCATGAATGCACAGTGATTCATTGCATTTTCGGTGCTATAAACCACTACATAACTGTTTAAAAAGGCCATAATTAATAACATGTTTTTGAAAAAATATAGTATATCTAATACTTGCGATGCACTTTAATTCACAATATTGCAGCATATTCCTTAAATATTTTTTAGAGCACCAAGCAATGCCTATTCTTAATTCCTAACCTAAATTCACATAAAGATTTCTGACTGTATTCAAGAGCAAAATTTCTAAACTTTGGTAAATCTTTTTAAAAAATTGCAGAAATATATTTTTTTTAAATTTTGTTTTGGATTTTTCTAGTGATATTAGGTTAAGTTTGTAGAATACATGCCTCAGCAACTACAGTAAAAGTTTCATTAAATAGGTTCAGTAGTTTTGAAGAAAGGTGCACAAAAGTTTGAAAAATTTCAGGTTACGGAGGAATGCATTTTAAGAAAAGTGTTATATGATAGTTCTAGCAGTTCAGTGGGCGCCGCAGTATTTAAATGGACGGTTTAAAGTCTGAAACGTCCAGATACCCTTACAAGATACATATCATTTTAAAGGGGAAGATTCCTACTTTTTTTAAGATGCAAAGCAATTTATGATAAACCAAATTTCCGAGATATTCGTTGTTATTGGTTTAATTTTTCAAATATTTATACTTCTCTTAAATGGGAAGTCTTTTTTTGTCTCTTTCTTTTTCTCGTGGTCATGCAAAGAGCATAGCATTTTAAACGAGATCTGTATATTTTCTTAATTTAGATAATTATGGGGAAGTTTAAAACCAGAAACCAGGAACCCCAGCTACCCTGTCTTTGAAATTTGAAATGATTCTCTGTATTTTGATACTTATTTTTGAAAGAGCATTCATTTGTTATTAGTCTTCTTCTTTCTATTATTTTTGTTGAGTAATTAACACGTATACAAAGTAGGGTAAGGAAGCAGTAGTTGCGAAGATCCATAAAACCAAATTATAAAAAATAATGCAGAATAGCAACGAAATATACGAACAGTGAGAAAAATACTAATGTTCTTTTGTTCTGTCATTTGCCGACGGGAAACTTCTCGGTCTGATGAAGATAAATGAATCCTGCTAAGATTGCGTATTATAAACAGGTGGAATACTGGCCATGTGAAAGTTCCTGCATTCGAACCTCTGCACAGTAGGCTATTACGTAACCGTGTCAATGACCGTATCTGTAACCAACACAAAAATAGCTATAATATCCTCGGTGGCTGGTAGGTGGGGGATGCGTAAAAATATCTCTGAAAATGCTCTGAAAATAAGCAAAAATTGGATTCCTGTTTCTTATTTGGGGTTATTTATTGCTAGAAGATTGATACATAAAAGAGAAATAATGGCTAACTTGTAGCATCACCGCTGAATGGGAAAGTCTCGTGTTATAAAAGAATAAATCTGATGTGTTACACTCACATGACTTTCTCTACTCTTGTACAAACTGTTTGTACAAACTCTTATTCTCCATCTATTTCATATTAATCGAGATAAACATTTGCATAAACGATCTTTTGACATGCAAAGAGAATTACATTTAACACACAGCGACCAGTTCTAAAAATATTTGACTATCGCTTAAGGCGTACTCTGTTCGCCTTGTTTTGTATTTGCAAGGGCAATATAAGCATAGACATTACTCTTAATAGCTGGTTGCTATGTGCAGCACCATTCTCTTTGCCACAGATTAATACTCTTTGCATATCCAAAACAAAAAAAAAGGAATAACGAATTCCCATTTGAGAAAATAAGTATTGAAAAATTTAAGGGGATAACAAGCAATATCTCGAAAATGGTTCTGAACAAAAAAAATGTATATGACATAACTTGTGTATTTTAACGCGATCTACATTTTTGTGTAGTAAAATTTTGTCTATCTCTTATGGTTTACCAGTTATGCAAAAGTCGTTCACAATGAAGAATACTTTTGGAGACATTCCCAGAAAATTCAGGATACCTATACATTTTATTTGTCATGAAAATATCTTAAACATATGATATTTTAATGAAAATCGTTACAGCCATTTTTGAGAAAATTAAAATTTTCGAAAAATGTTCCATGTAAAGGGTAATCTGGGGTGGGGGGATTTCCTTGAAAACCTTCGTGTCGCATCTCTGGAAGATACTGAACCTAAAAGCCAAGTTTGGTGTTCATCCAATGTTCGTTTCTGAGTTATGGTGTTCACAGACACACACACAGACACATACACGGACATGTTTCCAAAAATGCTTTTTTTTTTGGATTCAGGGGGCCTCAAAACATGTTTTCCCGGTGAAATCTCGGTATCGAATTTTTGGGTGGAATACAATACTTCTCCTACTTACTATACGTAGTAGAGAAAGTAAAAAACGAATAGCAACTTACCGTTCAAAAGAAATCAGATGCGTTACATTCACATGTCTTTCTGTAACCGTAACATTTATTTTACCGAGCGGGATGGCTCAGGCGGTAACGTCTGTGGCCCGCATTCGGGAGATCGTGGGTTTGATTCCCGTGGCCACATTCCTGAACCATGATTTTTTTTTTCAGGGTTTCTCCGCGTCGCCAGGTGAATGCTAGGAAGGAGCATTACATCCCTTGAATTTCCTGTCCCTCCATTTCGTCTTCATTCTTATTTGACTTCACGTTTCATCTGTTTGGTTTCTTTAAGAGTTGCAAGTGTCGGCGGGAGGCAGGGAAAAAGGGTGCTCTGTGGAAACCTTCGTCTCCGGGTCCCCCTGGGGATGTGTAAGCCCACAGGGGGAGGATGCCGGCTGTACCAGCCAGCACCCGGGGAGTTCAGATCTGTAAATGGTAGGGACCCTGCCCTCTGCTTGTCGTGCCTTCATGGTCCGCCTGTCCTCCGTCTCCTCTCACCTCATCTCTCCCTCCCGGGCACCCCATCAGAGGCTGAGACACAAAAGATCTCCGTAGGTCGAGGTGCTAAGTCTACCTCCGCTTATAGTCCTATCCTATCTGGACGTGTACCTATTTAATGCAGCTTCTACGTACTATTCTTACAAAAACTTACTTTTCTGTCTAATTCATGCAGAAATACCTTTATTGCACGTTCATTTTTGGTACAAGGGGGATAGAGGAAACCATCCAGTCAGATGTTTAAAAGCTAGTCGCTTATACTGCCTTTGAAATTCCAAACTCTTTAATGACATCGCGAGAAACAACTAAATAGCGGCTGTACTACTTTAAAAAATCTGATGTGTTACACTCACATGACTTTCTCTACTCTTGTACAAACTATTTTTACAAACGCTTAATCTCCATCTACTTCATGTTAATCGAGATAAACATTTGCAGACTCTATCTTATTGCTAATTTTCTTGTAGATGTAAGGGGAATATATATTTACAAGGGCAATATATAGAAATACAGTAGCCTTTAAGCACATACATATCTCTTAATAGCTGGTTGCTAGGTGCAGCACCATTCCCTTTCCCACAGATTAATACTCTTTGGATATCCAAGACAAAAAAATGAATAACGAATTCCCATTTGAGAAAATATTGAAAAATTTAAGGGAATAACAAGCAATATCTCGAAAATGGTTCACTCAACAAAAAAAATGTATATGACATAAATTGTGTATTTTAAAGCGATCTACATTTTTTGTGTAGTAAAATTTTGTCTATCTCTTATGGTTTACCAGTTATGCAAAAATCGTTCACAATGAAGAATACTTTTGGAGACATTCCCAGAAAATTCAAGATATACATTTTATTTGTCATAAAAATATTATAAACATATGATATTTTAATAAAAATCGTTAGAGCCATTTTTGAGAAAATTAAAATTTTCGATAAATGTTCCATGTAAAGGGTAATCTGGGGTGGGAGATTTTCTCGAAAACCTTCGTGTCGCATCCTTGGAAGATACTGAACCTAAATACCAAGTTTGGTGTTTATCCGACTGTTCGTTTCTGAGTTATGCTGTTCACAGACAGACACACAGACACACACACACACACACACTGACATGTTTCCAAAAATGCTTTCTTTGGATTCAGGGGATCTCAAAACATATATTTCCGGTGAAATCTCGGTATCGAATTTTTGGGTGGAATACAATACTTCCCCTACTTACTATACGTAGTAGAGAAAGTAAAAATAACAAAGTACTGAAAAATTCAAACCAATAACAACGGATATGAATATGGCCGATGCCACAATAAAAGTTATTTGAAATTAATTATATGTTTTGAAGAGATGTACATTTTTGGTGCAGTATTTGTCTTATAGCTGGCCCTTTATACGAAATTACAAACTTCACAGGCTCTTCCCACAAATTTCAAGACACCTATACATCTTATTTTTCATATAAATATCTTTAATGCACGGTATTTTAATAGAAACCGTTAGAGGCAATTTTTAGAAAATAAAAAATTTCGAAAAAATTACCACGTAAAGAGTGATTTGGATTGGGGGATTTTCTTGAAAATCTTCGTGTCGCATCTTTGGAAGATATTTAACTTAAAGTCAACTTTGGTATTTATCGTTTTTTAATTATTGTTCACACACACAGACCTTTTTGGCCGACCACACTATAATACCCTGTTTGCATGTGACGTAATTGAACTGTGTCGCAGTAATCTGTGTGTGTTATCTTATTTGCTGAGCGCCTGTTATTGTTTTATTATTTTTTTTTAAAAATTTGGGTTCTTTGTCCTCCGGCTAGCTACTATTACTCAGTCGAGCAAATATCTCTGAGCAGGGCGTGTAAACGGAAAGGTGTTGTTACTAAAAGATAACACTGATAAAAGAATTTGTTTTCACACTTTTATTGCCGTCACACTTAATTAATAGTTCACATCTGTAATCTTTATACACGCCTGACTGAAACTGTTATATTTCCGAATGTAATTACTCTCGTATTACTTGCCGCGTACTTCCCATTTTGTAACTAACTTTACGACGCGAGATATTCTTCCAAACTGTATGACATTCACCTCACGAGAGATTCCTCAAGACTGCGCGACGTGTTTCTCGTGAATGATTCCGTAGAACTGCGTGATGTGTACCTCGCGAGAGATTGCTTAGAACCGCGTGATTTGTACCTCGCGAATGATTCTGTAGAACTGCGTGATGTGTACCTCGTGAATGATTCCGTAGAACTGCGTGATGTGTACCTCGCGAGAGATTGCTTAGAACCGCGTGATTTGTACCTCGCGAATGATTCTGTAGAACTGCGTGATGTGTACCTCGTGAATGATTCTGTAGAACTGCGTGATGTGTACCTCGCGAGAGATTGCTTAGAACCGCGTGATTTGTACCTCGTGAATGATTCTGTAGAACTGCGTGATGTGTACCTCGTGAATGATTCTGTAGAACTGCGTGATGTGTACCTCGTGAATGATTCTGTAGAACTGCGTGATGTGTACCTCGTGAATGATTCTGTAGAACTGCGTGATGTGTACCTCGCGAGAGATTCTGTAGAACTGCGTGATGTGTACCTCGTGAATGATTCTGTAGAACTGCGTGATGTGTACCTCGTGAATGATTCTGTAGAACTGCGTGATGTGTACCTCGCGAGAGATTCTGTAGAACTGCGTGATGTGTACCTCGTGAATGATTCTGTAGAACTGCGTAATGTGTACCTCGCGAGAGATTCTATAGAACTGCGCGAAACATGCTTATGGCTCGAGAATATATACTCGTTCACCTCGAAATGCCTAAACATTATAATAGAGCTGCTATTGGTTACCAAATCGCGCCAACATTAGCGTCTGTTTTGTCAGCCAATCATAATTACTAACACATATGCTCTAAGGAAGATATTCCCTCCATTTCTAAAAAAGGCACGCTACCCCTGACCTCATTTGTTTGTCTCTTCTTAGTGATAAACAACTCACCCCCTCGCTTCATTGTTAATTCCCACTTCCATTGCCAGTTTCAGTGAGGCTGTGTAAACTTATTTCCTAACAATGCTTATGGCTAACAAACATCTAAAATCATTGTCATATAATAATGTTAATTTACACTAGAATCACTCTGGCATTCACAGTGTTGTGATAACTGTTACCGCATCCATAATACTTCGACTCATTATGATCACTGGGCGGTGCACGTAGCTCGACCTTCAACACCTTCAAAGCAGCAGTCCACTAGTTAAATTAAATTTGACTTTTATTTATGGACGCTCTTTAACTGCTGTGGTTTTTAACGTCGCATTCTACAGGGTGTTCGAAACTACTCGTTTAAATTAATACAGGTGGTAGAGAACATCAAAACAAACATGTTTCGATAAGAAATATATGGTCTCTGTTGGCAATTTCTGATGCTAGGGACGATTTACACAGAAGGTAGTTCAGCATGTTAATTACAGCAGTGGCATTCACAGGAACTGCTCGAATGGGCGACCATTGGTCTGTATACATGGTCGAACTATTGACTGTCGTGTGTGTTCGAAGACTCCTGGCATGTCCGCAATGGTACCAGCAGCGACGGCAATTCTAGCGACGAGGTCTTCTTCTGTTTCCAAGTCGGTTTCATATGCCCCCAGAGGAAGAAATCCAGACATGCAATGCTGGAATGGGCTGGTGCCCCATCGTGTTGGAAGTACATTCGCCTGGATCCTTCGAGTCAACAGCACCATGGGAAGGAGACAACGCAGGGCTGCAGTGGCAGCAGAGACCTCCGCCGCCGAACTTGACTCACCGGTCAACGAGGCAACCGCCGCAGCTGGCTCTGCCAGCCCGCCGCCAACGCCGGATTACACTGAAGTCCCGAACGACAGTGTGCCTGACGCCGCTTCGCCTGGAGAAAGCCCAGCCCAGCGCTATCTTTTCTTCAGCGCTGTGGTAGTGGGCGTTCACCAGCAACTACCTACGCAGACCATCCTAAGCAGCGTGCAGCAGCTTTGGCCGTCAGCCTATAGGGCAACTAGGATCCAATCGCGGAAGGGCCCTACACCACTCGTGCGCCTTTTCTTTCGAGAAAAGGCACACTTCGACGCTGCCCTATCCGACGGCCTTCAGTTCTTAGGCAAGAGCCTAAGAATTGAACCAAGGCGCTCAACATGGACGCCGCCCTGCCGGCGCTGCTGCCTTTACGGGCACAGCGAGGTGGGCTGTACTGCGCAGCCACGGTGCCACTACTGTGGGGCACCTAATCTAACGTCTGTCTGCCAGCAGCACGACCTAACTCGTCGCCGCCGCTTCTGTGCTACCTGCTGGAGGCACGACCACTACACCGGGCAAGCTTGCTGCCCGCAACATCCACGCAGCCGCACAACACCGCCGCAGCAGAAGGCCGCCCGGCCTTGCGCCGAGCAGAGCGAGCCTACTGCAGTAGCTGAAACGCTACAAAACATCGCCGACAGGAATACCTCAAAGGAGCCCTCGCCTGAGATTATTCAGAAGCTGGAGGATATGCAGGCAGAGCTCCTCAACATCACAACAAAACTGGCCCAAATGGAGGAAGCTCTCGACTACCTTCAAGAGAACCACCATTCCATAGTACTAGTAGCCAACTAATACCAACAATCTGCAAATTAGGAACCGCAACGTCACGTGACTTAGAGGACCATTACCTGAACGTCAGAAGGCTAATCAAGGAGGAGGTAGCAGCCCTCCAGACGACGCTGGATGGCGTTCTCAACAAACTGCCAAAGGAACAAGACAAGCTCCCATGGGGCCCCACTGAGACTGCTCCGGCCACTCAACTCCGAGGACGTCGGAAGCCCAGGTAACACCTACATTCCTGTCACACATCCACCCTAACTACCTGCATATTTCTCACCCTAAATTCCCAAGGGCGCAAGTAGGGCCTCGGTCATGCTTGCGTCCTGGCACCTTCCTTCACCCGGCTTAGGCTACGCCTGCCGAACAACCTATCACCTCGAATCCGCAGGTGCTTAATGCGGTACTGTCTCACCTTCACTCCTGACTTTTCCCTCTCCGGTGGAGGAGTTTTTAGTGGGTATGCCAATCATTCGGTGAGTCCCACACTCTCAGTCTCGACTCCCATCGGGGCTGGGGTCAGTGATTAAATCATTTTCTCCTCCACTCGAAAAAAAAAGTACATCCTTTGTCTAACATTCAGAGGTACATCCTCCAGCAGTTCTGGCAACACATGTTCCACGAAGATGCGATAGCTCCTTCCGCGGAGTGGAAGAATGTATGGTCCAATCAAGCTATCATCGCAAGCAGACCTCAGAGCAGGTTCGAAGGTCAGTACACATTCCCAGTCAGCACCACTCACAAACAGTTCCCTAACATTACAAGTTGACTTCAAAGACCAAGTGTTCTCTACCACCTGTATTAATTTGAACGAGCAGTTTCGTAGCACTCTGTATATTGGGCGTGAAAGACCGGAATGTTTGTTCAGAGGCCTCTTTATCGGGCTTGAGCTTCTTTTACGTGCCGTAAATCTACGACATGCGGGATCCATTCCCCAAATAAGCAATGAAATATGTGTATTTAAAATAAAATAAATTCTCTTCATTGTAATATTAATATACTAATAAATTGCAGTAATCGCAAACACGCTCAAGGCCCTGCCATCATGTTGCCATCCGATCAGTATTTAATCACACACAATTAAGGAGGTCATATGTTTTTGTAAAAACTCATCATTTTGAAATTATAGTCTGCTCGACAAAAACAGTCACTACAACTCCACTCGTTTCATAAACATACTCGCGTCTTAATTACTACAATTATAGTTTTGTTGCATAATATACCTACTATTTTTTAAAAATACTTTTTCTATTCAGGGGACCTCGAAACATACATAGGGTCTTTCAACAAGAGTGTCGTATCTTTGAACTTAAATAAAACACGTTCTATAATTGATAGAGGTTTATTTAGTTTTTTATTTTGGAATATAATTAACGTCATTAAGTGTGGAAGAGAACATCAGTTAAGTGACCGCCGCGACTTCGTTGGGTTGGGGGCCAGTTAACATCACCACCACGGGTAATGATGAAACCTCTGAGCTTCTCCTTCAAAAGATCGATTGTTTCTTGAGCAGATGACATGTGGCACCATCTTGCTGGAAACAGATATTTCTGAGATCCATACCATCCAATTGAGGCCAAAAATAGTGCCTTATAAGAGCCCGGTATCTTTCTCCATTGACAGTTAGAGCTTCTCAATCTTCATCTTGGAAAAAATATGGACCAATGATTCCATCATACCAAAATCCACACCACACAGTAACCTTTTGGAGATGAAGTGGTCGTGAATCTGCATTGGATTGTGATTGCTCCAATAGCGGCAATTTTGTTTGTTAACACAACCATCCATCCAAAAGTGGGCTTCGTCGCTGAAGATGATTTCTCGACAAAAATCCGAGTCAGCTTCCAATTGCTCCACAACCCAGTTAACGAATACACGGCGCAACCTATGGTCGTTGGGCTTTAGTCTTGAGTTAACACCGTTTTGTAAGCTTGAAACTTCAAGTCCAGATGCAGAATTCGCCAAGTTGTGGTGGGCGAAAGCCCCAATTCTTGCGCTCGACGAGCAATTGATTTGTTTCCGCTCTCGCATACACTCTCACGAACGGCGCCTATGTTTTCGTTGGAGCGCTTACGTCGATTACGTACAGGCGTTCTTTGATCGCTGACGGAACCACTTCTTTCAAGTTTATCGATCAAACGCCGAATCGTTCTCTCGCAGGGACGATTATGCACACCGTAAGCTTCACGCAATACACGGAAGGTTTGATGATCCATTTTGATAATAAATTTTCAGAATTTGTACTCGTTTCTGAATGCTGTAACGTTCCATGGCTATTTGTCAATAACAACTGTAACCACATGAAAAAAATGACTGCTGTAACTCAATAACAACGGCAGCTATCGCATGTTAAAGATAGGACACTCTTGTTGAAAGATCCTTTATTTGCGATGAAATCTCGACATTGAATTTTGGGTGAAATACTATACTAGGTACGTGGTAGAGAACGTAATTTTTTTATTCATGGGACCTCAAAACGTGTATATCCGACGAAATCTCGATATCGAATTTTTTAGTGCAGTAGACGTTTACTCTGCCTACTATAGGAAGCAGTAAAGAAAGCTTCTCTCCTGAAACTTAGCTGCTAAGTTTCTGTAGCTATATCAAATGTAAGCGAGTTGCAGTTAGCGTCAGAAAGAGCACTCAACTACAGCATTCCCCAGTTGTCATGTAGTTGCATTCTGCCAGCAACTTTCACAGCCCATAACGCTCATATTGAGTTCAAGGTATGCTTCAGTCGAAACAGTTCATTGTACTCTTTTTGGTTCATGCCTCGGGCTTCTGAAACGACTAGAAACTCGTGGGCCACAGGTTGTACGAGGTCAGGGCTCTCTTCTCACATCACACCTGCCATCAAAATCAACAAGGGTGCAGTTTATTTCACTGTTTTGGCCTTAAGTGGCGATTATAAGCCTATCTCGCCAAGTTTAAATCTGCTAAATTAATGAACCATTACCTCAGAAACTGTCTAAGATAGACTGAAAAGTTTACATCATGTAAACGAACCTTTTAACTTCACTAATATACTTTTACACAATAAGTTTGTTTATTAACGAAGATAGGATTCTTTTCTTCTTAATTATACATTCTTTTGATTAAAATATACCTAGCAGAAATTATTTTTTGAAAAAAAAAATCTAATATGTTGCATGACTTTCTCTACCAAATTATTCGTACGGAACCTTATTTTCCTATCTACTTTATTTTAATCCAGATAAACATTACACATTTCGTTATATATGCAAAGGGAACAGCGATAGTCAAATGTTTAACAACTGGACGCTATATGCTGCCTTAAAATTCCATACTGTTTCCATGACATCGCGAGAAACAACTGAATGTCGATAAGACTTCAAGAGAATGACAATATTTGTAATAAATTGTGTGTTTTAAAGAGATCTACATTTGTGTAGTACGTTTTCGTCTATCCCTTACCTTTACCAGTTATACAACATTATACAAACCTCCTTCCAAATGAAGAGGACTTCACAGGCTATTCCCAGAAAATTCAAGATATGGTTAGCCATTTTTCAGAAAATTAAACAGCTCCAAGCTCGAAGACCCATCCCACTGCTGGATCTAGAGATGGACGACGTAGTAGAGAAAATAAAAATAACGAATCATGTTATTATATACTAATTAGATCCATAACCTCTTAAAGAATTTTATCAACAGTAATCTCTAGAGGTTTTGATTTATTTAGAGATGATTAAAACTCGAGTGGGACTAATTGACTATCTCAAGATTAAAAGAAAGTATATAAAGATTGCAAGAAATTAATACAATAAAATATTAATTAACTTATTAAATTAATTTTTCGAACTGTTTCTATATACTGTTTCGGTGTTTGGGGCCATGCTGTTTTTGTGAAGCTAACTTTGAATATATATGTAGAAAACAAACAACGTTCGCAAACAAATTAACAGGTGCTAGGGAGCTGATACGAAAGCGATACTGAAAATTTTAGAATGCCATGTTTCTAAGAACAAATGAAGTATGTTTATGTTTGACAGTTACTTTCTAATGTTTTATGAGTTTATTGCCGTAGTATGTTCGATTTGCTCTCTCTTCTACGTATAGTAAGTACAACTATGTATTCTACTAAAAAATTCGATGTTCAGATTTCACCATAAATATATGTTTTGAGGCTCCCTATACCCAAAAACACCATTTTTAGAAAAAGGTCCGTCGTGTGTATAAATGAAAAACGAAAAGTCGGATAAATACCGAACCAATACAAATATTTAAGCTGAGTATCTTCCAAAGATACGACACGAAGATTTTCAAGAAAACACCGCCACTCCCAATTCCCTTTACATGGAGCATTTCTCGAAGTATTTTTTCTAAAAAATGACTTTAATGATTTTGATTAAAATACCATGCGTTAAAGATATTTACATGGCAAATAAAATCCATATCTTGAATTTTCTGGGAACAGCATATGAAGTCCACTTTATTCGGAAGCAATTTTGTATAATCTCTTACAACTGGTAAACGTTAAGCGATAGACGAAAACGTACCACACAAAAAAAATCTGATGTGTTACACTCACATGACTTTCTCTACTCTTGTACAAACTATTTTTACAAATGCTTATTCTCCATATGCTTCATGTTAATGGAGATATCGAGATGTCAATCTTATTGGTAATTTTCTTGTAGATGCAAGGGGAATATGGTAGGTTTTAAGCGATAGTCAAATATTTTAACGCTGGTTGCTATGTGGCGCATTCTCTTTGCATGTCCAGGACATAAAAAAATGAATAACGAATTTGAGAAAAAGTATAAGTATTGGAAAATTTAAGGGAATAACAAGCAATATCTCGCAAACGGTTCACGCAACAAAAGAAATGTATATGACATAAATTGTGTATTTTAACGCGATCTACATTTTTTGTGTAGTAAAATTTTGTCTATCTCTTATGGTTTACCAGTTATGCAAAAGTCGTTCACAATGAAGAATACGTTTGGAGACATTCCCAGAAAATTCGAGATATACATTTCATTTCTCATGACATTATCTTAAACATATGATATTTTCATCAAAATCGTTAGAGCCATTTTTGAGAAAATTAAAATTTTCGAAAAATCTTCCATGTAAAGGGTAGTCTGGAGTGGGGGGATTTTCTTGAAAACCTTCGTTTCGCATCTCTGGAAGATACTGAACCTAAATACCAAGTTTGGTGCTTATCCGACTGTTGGTTTTTGAGTTATGCTGTTCACAGACACACAGACAGACACACAGACACACACACGGACATGTTTCCAAAAATGCTTTTTTTGGATTCAGCAGGTCTCAAAACATGTATTTCCGGTGAAATTTCGGTATCGAATTTTTGGGTGGAATGCAATACTTCCCCTACTTACTATACGTAGTAGAGAAAGTAAAAATGAATAACGAATTCCCATTTGAGAAAATAAGTATTGAAAAATTTAAGGGAATAACAAGCAATATCTCGAAAATGGTTCACTCAACAAAAAAAATGTAAATGACATAAATTGTGTATTTTAACGCGATCTACATTTTTTGTGTAGTAAAATTTTGTCTATCTCTTATGGTTTACCAGTTATGCAAAAGTCGTTCACAAAGAATAATAATTTTTCTAGACATTCCCAGAAAATTCAAGATATACATTTTATTTGCCATAAAATATCTTAAACATATGATATTTTAATCAAAATCGTTAGAGCCATTTTTGAGAAAATTAAAATTTTCGAAAAATCTTCCATGTAAAGGGTACTCTGGGGTGGGGGGATTTTCTTGAAAACCTTCGTGTCGCATCCTTGGAAGATACTGAACCCAAATACCAAGTTTGGTGTTTATCCGACTGTTCGTTTCTGAGTTATGCTGTTCACAGACACACACACAGACAGACACACAGACACACACACAGACACACCCACGGACATGTTTCCAAAAATGCTTTTTTTGGATTCAGGGGGTCTCAAAACATGTATTTCCGGTGAAATCTCGTTATCGAATTTTTGGGTGGAATACAATACTTCCTCTATTTACTATACGTAGTAGAGAAAGTAAAAATGTAGATCTATTTGAAACACACAATTTATTTCAAATAGCTTGCTTTGTGGCATAAATCATTTCCGAGATATCCATTATTAATGGTTCGAATGTTCAATACTTTGTCATTCTTTTAAGGTCCTGTCAACATTCAGTTGTTTCTCGCGATGTCATGGAAACAGTATTCAATTTTATAGCCAGCATATAGCGTCCAGTTCTTAAACATTTGACTATCGCTGTTCTCTTTGTATCTATAACGAAATGTGTAATGTGACTATTTGAACAAAGATTTTTTTCTGGATTAAAATTAAGTAGAAAGGAAAATATGCTTTAGTGAACATTCGTAATTTGTATATCCAGTAATAAACGACCTTTCTGGTGTTATTAGTTTTGTAATTTTTTTAAAAATTCCACAGATGTTTTAGATTTTCATTTGCGTGTTAACAGGATTTTTATATGCCTTTATTAGAGCGATGCAGTGACAATATCACCGATATGTAATTTAACCTGACGAAAATATTAATTTTTAAAGTCGTAAAAACTGAGCCGTTACTGAGCAAGTTTAGTGAAAAGTTGATAACTACTGACTTTGGCATTCTTTCTTCCGTCATATCAAAATCCGTTTTATTGCAATTTGGAGTATTACAGCCAAAAAAATTATGTGCAAGAATCTGGAGAAAATGTATTGACACACTTCAACTGTTATTCAACTGAATTAAGGGTATAGATTAGAGTAGATTAGGTGCGGAGGAGGAATTCTATACGGAAGAACATAGGAAGCCTATTTTATCTGCTGAACGTCCGGTACGAAGAGGTGACGCGAAGAACAAGGCGGGGTCCCTAACGTCTCCAGGTGTGAGATGCCGAAGCCGGCGGCTTCCTTCCTTAAAATATTCTGCTGGGGGTTCGTTACCGGACACCAGAACAGACAGTTACTCGAAAGAAAATTCTAGACCCATCCACTCGCCTGATCCTCCGACCCTAAAACACAAGGAAATAATTGAAAGGAAAATTCCGGAGTATTCCGTTAGGACCTGGGAAAACCGCGAGAAAACTCAAGATGAAGGTGGCCAGACCAACGGTAATCGAACCTCCCAAGTGCGAGCTTACGTTACGTGGGGCCATCAACTCGGTAATTTAAGGGTAGTTTGTTTTAGGCGAACCATTACATATACAGAGTTGAGGTTACAATAAATGTTTGAAGAACATGTGTGAACAAATTTCCACTTTGATTGCAGTTTGTACAAAATGAAGGAATAGTTTATGAGCACGTTACCATTTAGGACTATTTTCCAAGTGTGTGTAAGGAACTTAACTGCTACTATCTCAGTGCATGACGTCACAAAACGCATGTATAGCTATTTACGGTCTTGCTTCAAATAAATGCCAGCCCCAAGGGAATTAGGGAGTGTTAATGAAAGTTATGGGTGACTCTAATAAGCTTCCATGTGTTGTGTGTTTGCAGGAGGAGGGCAGAAGGCCGGTAACCAACGGATACGTGGCACAGCAGTCAGACAAACCTCACACACCGCTAGCTCAACAACTCGAGGACACCCTGGAAGGTAAGTGCACCCGGAAGTGAGTACTTTGTTGTATACCCGAGGAACCCTCAAGTGCATTCTCTTCTCTTCTCCGCCCTTCTAGCTCTTCTCTCTCACTCCCTTCCCTTTCCCAGCTCTTCTCCCTCATTCCCTTCCCTTCTCAGCTCTTCTCTCTCATACCCTTCCCTTCCCTTCTAGCTCTTCTCTCTCATTCCCTTCCCTTCCCATCTAGCTCTTCTCTCTCCCCTTCCCTTCCCCTCGAGCTCTTCCCTCTCACTCCCTTCCCTTCCCTTCTAGCTCTTCTCTCTCACTCCCTTCCCTTCCCATCTAGCTCTTCTCTCTCCCCTTCCCTTCCCTTCTAGCTCTTCTCTCTCATTCCCTTTCCTTCCCTTCTAGCTCTTCTCTCTCACTCCCTTCCCTTCTCAGCTCTTCTCCCTCATTCCCTTCCCTTCTAGCTCTTCTCCCTCATTCCCTTCCCTTCTAGCTCTCCTCTCTCACTCCCTTCCCTTCTCAGTCTTCTCTCTCACTCCCTTCCCTTCTCAGCTCTTCTCTCTCATACCCTTCCCTTCCCTTCTAGCTCTTCTCTCTCATTCCCTTCCCTTCCCTTCTAGCTCTTCTCTCTCACTCCCTTCCCTTCCCTTCCCATCTAGCTCTTCTCTCTCCCCTTCCCTTCCCTTCTAGCTCTTCTCTCTCATTCCCTTTCCTTCCCTTCTAGCTCTTCTCTCTCACTCCCTTCCCTTCTCAGCTCTTCTCCCTCATTCCCTTCCCTTCTAGCTCTTCTCCCTCATTCCCTTCCCTTCTAGCTCTCCTCTCTCACTCCCTTCCCTTCTCAGTCTTCTCTCTCACTCCCTTCCCTTCTCAGCTCTTCTCTCTCATACCCTTCCCTTCCCTTCTAGCTCTTCTCTCTCATTCCCTTCCCTTCCCTTCTACCTCTTCTCTCTCCTTCCCTTCCCTTCTAGCTCTTCTCTCTCCCCTTCCCTTCCCCTCTAGCTCTTCTCTCTCATTCCCTTCCCTTCTCAGCTCTTCTCCCTCATTCCCTTCCCTTCTCAGCTGTTCTCTCTCATACCCTTCCCTTTCAGCTATTCTCTCTCATTCCCTTCCCTTCCCTTCTAGCTCTTCTCTCTCATTTCTTTCCCTTCCCTTCTCAGCCCTTCTCTCTCAATTTCTTCTCTTCCCGCTCTCCTCTCTTATTCCCTTCCCGTCTAGCTATTCTCTCCCATTCTCTTCCCTTCCTTTCTAGCTCTTCTCTCTCATACCCCTCCCTTCCCTTCTCAGCTCTTCTCTCTCATTCCCTTACTTCCCTTCTAGCTTTTCTCTGTCATTCCTTTCCCTTCCCTTCTCAGCCCTTCTCTCGCATTCTCTTCTCTTCCCGCTTTCCTCTCTCATTTCCTTCCCGTCTAGCTATTCTCTCTCATTCCCTTCCTTTCCTTTCTCTTCTCTTCTAACTCTCTTCTCTCATTCCCTTCCCTTCTAGCTCTTCTCTCTCATTCCCTTCCATTCTCAGCTCTTCTCTCTCATTCTCTTCCCTTCTCAGCACTTTTCTCTCCTCTTCCCTTCTAGCTCATCTCTCTCAACTTCCCTTCTCAGCTCTCCTCTTTCTTTCCCTTCCCTTCTCAGCTTTCCTCTCATCTTCTCAGCTCTTCTCTTTCCTTCCCTTCTCTTCTCTTTCCTTGTCAGCTCTCCTCTCTCCTTCCCGTCCCTTCTAAGCTCTTCTCTCTCCTTCTTTCCTTCTCTTTCTAGCTCTCCTCTCTTTTTCCTTTTCTTTCTCAGCTCCCCTCTCCTTTTTCTTCTCTTTCTCTTCCTTTCCCTTCTCTGCTCTCGTCTTCGTTTCCTTTATTTCGCTTCTCTTCTCTCCTTCCCTTCGCTTCGGTTCTTTGCTCTCCTCTCGCATTCTCTTCTCTTCTCTCCCTTCCCCTTCCTTTCTCTTGCTCTCCTCTCTCTTCCCTTCGTTATTTCCCTCCTGTCTCCTTACGTTTTGTCCCCACCTTTCTTCTCCTTCCCAGCTCCTTCCCTTCTCTTCATTCCCTGTCATCTTCCTTTACCTCTGCTTCTCTTCTCTCTCCTTCTCCCCTCCCTTTCCTTCGTTTCTCTACTCGCACAAACTTTTCTGTTTTCTCCTATTTTCTTCTCTTTCCCTGCATTTTCCGCTCTTATCTATAGGTATACTTTTATAATAAAACACCAGCCTAACTTTTTAGTAATGTTTGATATTGCATAAATAACTGGAGTAAGAAGCCAGGGATCATTTTGAACATTTTAATGTTTGGCCCATATAGTTCCGATCGCGTTACAAACATAAAGAGCAAGCTGGAATTAAACCTACTATACAAAACTTTTTGGGCGATCGTGGTTTTTCATGAACTTGCCATCCATCATAACATGCCCTGGGATTTGGTTTTACTGCATTCGCTGCGGCCAACCTAACTTACCCACCTCTTTTGCTGTTTTTGCAGCCAGTAAGCGCTACTCATATCACAGACAAGTTTTTCATGTTTTTGTCATTATACACACACACAATAGTGCCTTTTTACTTTCTCTACTACGTATACTAAGTACAGAAAGCACTGCATTCTCTCCAAAAATTCGACACCGAGATTTCACAGAAATACAAACTTTGAGATGCCGTGAATCCAAATAAAGTACTTTTGGAAACGTGTCCGTGTGAGTCTACCTGTCTATGAACAGCATAATTAAAAAACGTAGCGTCGTATAAATACCAAACTTGGTATTTCAATTTAGTGTCTTCCAAGGATGCGACATGAAGATTTTCAAGAAAATCCCCCCACCCCAGACTACCCTTTGCATGGAATATTTTTTGAAAATTTTGATTTTCTCAAAAACGGTTCTAACGATTTTGATTAAAATACCATATATTAAAGATATTTACATGGCAAATAAAATGCATATCTTAAATTTTCTAAGAATAGCCTTTAAAGTCCTCTTCACTCGGAAGGAAATTTGTATAATCTTGTATAACTGGTAAACGTATGGAATTTTACGGCCAGCATATAGCGTCCAGTTCTTAATCATTTGACTATCGCTGTTTCCTTTGTATATATAACGAAATGTGTAATGTAGCTGTTTCCGGAAAGGTTTGTCTCGATTAAAGTGAAGTAGATAGGAAAATAAACTTTCGTAAGAATAAATTGTATCCCAGTAATAAACGATAGAGAAAATTAAAATTGAGTTTTATTTATGAATGCTCTTAACTGCTACGCTCCTTAGCGTCCCGTTCTACACTGCCGTTTGTGAAAATTGCTACACCAAGAAGGAAACGCATGAATTCAATGAATTTAATAACACAGGTTAGGCACATGACAAGTAACAAATGATCAACTTTTCAAATCAATACATGACCTTTGAGCCCTAATATTCAGTATTTGGTGTGGCCTCCATGCGCTGCAATTAGAGCTGCTATACGCCGTGGCATTGAATCAAAAAGGTTCTGAATAAGTTCCTGAGTGATTTCCCTTCACGCAGTTTGTATTTGAGCCCACAAATCCGTGACACTGGTTACTGGAGGACCGTGACGCACCAGGTGCCGACCAACCATATACCAGACATGTTCGATGGGCGACATGTCAGGCGAACGTGCAGGCCACGGAAACAATGGCACCCGTCGCTCTTCGAAGAAGGCTTGTACATTCCTCGCAATATGTGGCCGGGCATTGTCCTGTTGAAATGTGGCCTGTGGAGATGCCTGAAGCAGGAGGAGTACCTCAGGCTCTACAACCACCGTTAGAGTGCCCCTAGTACGTAGAAGGCGAGATCGATTGTTGTAACCAATGGCGCCCAAACAAACGCACCTGGTGTTTGTCCGCTATGCCGCTCAACAATGCAGTCCTCCAGGTTACGCTCACCACGGTACCGCCAAACACGTATGCGGCCATCACTGTAGGACACGTTGAAGCGGGACTCGTCCGAAAAGAATACATTTTGCCACTCAGCACTCCAGTGACGCTGTTTACGTGCCCATTGCAGTCGGCGGAGCTTGTGGTTTCTGGACAATGGAAGCCGACGTAATGGCATGCATGCAACCAGTCCAACCTGCAGCAGACGGCGACGAACCGTTGACGCAGATAAGTTTACAGCTGTTGCAGTGCTCCAGCGTCGAGCCAACACCGCGGATGAAGCTGTACAGTCCGTTATGGCCATGTGGATAAGATGACAGTCATCTCGTGCTGTGGTCATGTTCCTGGTCCAGTACCCGCTCTTCGCTGCGTACGACCTTCATCTATCCACTGCTTCCACACACACATCACTGTCGTAGTAGCATGCCCTGTACGAGCCGAAATGTCAGGGTATGACAAACCCACTTTCCGGAGCCGACCATTCTGCCCCGTTCGAACTCACTCACATGCCGATATGGCTCCCTTTGACGTCGACGAGGCAAGCCGGCTCTCACTTTATTGTTTCCACCTTGTTTGACAGCTCTGCACTGACTACACTGGGCGCAACACTAACCTTGCCGGACCGACACGAGAGGGCTCTGCTAGGACTACGTGTACCCCATCTCTCTGCAAACATAATCACTTATTGCTTGCACACTCTGCTACACTTCCACCAAGTTTGGAGTTATTCGGGAAATTCTTTCTTAGTGTTGCAATTTTCACAAACGGCAGTGTATATTGCGCGTGAAAGTCGGAAATTTTGCTCAGAGGCCTCTTGATCAGGCTTGAGGTTCTTTTACGTGCCTTAAATCTACGACACAGGATCACCGGCTTTACTTCCCTTCCGAAGGATTTTTACACCCGAAAAAATCCATCGCCCTCCGTCATATTTGATCCCGCGACCTAGGAACCAGAGGCTAGTGTGCTACGCCTAGACCACGGAAGACGACTAAGCGATAGAGGGTAGAGAAAGTCATGTGATTGTAACTTAACAAACTTTTTAATATATCAGATCAGGAACCAAAGAGACACATCCTATTTGTCACTGCTCTTCAATTTTGAATCAAACTTTTTCGCCTTGATAGTAACTAGTGAATGGCAATGAACTTTGGTGGCTCGATTTCAATCGATCTGACGTTTATTTAAAAATAAAGTTGGTCCTGCAACAGGCAATCAAATGCAGTACTGTTGAGATTGGTACTGACCAGCCATTTTGGTACTTCAACCAGCTGCAAATGAGCAACTAAGTAAATAATATCATATAAAAAAATTCTGATGTATTACACTCACATGACTTTCTCTACTCTTGTACAAACTATTTTTACAAACGCTTATTCTCCATATGCTTCATGTTAATCGAGATGTTAATCTTATTGCTAATTTTCTTGCAGGTGCAAGGGGAATATGGTAGGCTTTAAACGATAGTCAAATATTTTAAGAGCTGGTTGCTATGTGGCGCATTCCATTCTCTTTGTATGTCCAGGACATAAAAAAAATGAATAACCAATTCCCATTCGAGAAAAACTATTGGAAAATTTAAGCGAATAACAAGCAATATCTCGAAAATGGTTCACTCAACAACAAAAAAATGTATATGACATAAATTGTGTATTTTAACGCGATCTACATTTTTTGTGTAGTAAAATTTTGTCTATCTCTTATGGTTTACCAGTTATGCAAAAGTCGTTCACAATGAAGAATACTTTTGGAGACATTCCCAGAAAATTTGAATTATACATTTGATGTATGAAAATATCTTAAACATATGATATTTTAATCAAAATCGTTAGAGCCATTTTTGAGAAAATTAAAATTTTCGAAAAAATGTTCCATGTAAAGGGTAATCTGGGGTGGGGGGATTTTCTTGAAAACCTTCGTGTCGCATCTCTGGAAGATACTGAAACTAAATACCAAGTTTGGTGTTTATCCAACTGTTCGTTTCTGAGTTATGCTGTTCACAGACACACAGACACAGACACACGCACAGATATGTTTCGAAAATGCTTTTTTTTATTCAGGGGGTTTCAAAACATGTATTTCCGGTGAAATCTCGGTATCGAATTTTTGGGTGGAATACAATACTTCCCATACTTACTATAAGTAGTAGAGAAAATAAAAAACACACAATTATCATTGATCGCACGAAAAGGTATGTAATTCAGATGTATTAAGCGTATAACAGAATCTCAGAAGTAGAAAATATTCTCGTAGTTTAGAACTTTTCCTCGATTCTTTTGTAAACTACTTAAAACTGTTAATGTCGCAATTCTTTAATCGTTACTAGTACCCCAGAAAAAGCAGTTTTATTAGTAGGGGACGGAGAGAGAAAGGGAGAGGGAGGAAGATATGGAGACTGAGGGGTAGAAGAAGGAAAGAATAGGGGAGACAAGAATCTCCATAGTTAATACAAAAACATGAGCAGTGTTGAGGTTCTCTGCTTATAAATACAGCTAATTTTATAGTGCCTATTTTCATAATGTGTGTAGCTTAAGGGCCTATCATGGCTTTTATTTTGTAAGCACAACTTTTATCAAGGTTTCTGCCTTTCATTATTTTTGCTATTGGCATTATTAATTTGATGTTAATCTTTGTTGCAATTAATATTTCGCGTTTATCCACTGAGCTATTGCTGGCCACATGTCCGAGGAAGTTTATAATACCGGCATTCCAGACGTCAGCAGTTGCAGTGTTTCGTGTAATAATAAAATATTGATTACTTAGCACAATTAAGAGTACGGCAAATGGTCAACTAAAAAAAAAAGTTTACGACTGGGAAAACGATAATTTTATTATCAACCCGCCGCTTTGTCCATTAATACTATGGCTTTATTGTTTTCTACTTCCCACGTGGGCGAAAATACAGCACTGACCTAGAAAGACTAGACTTACTTCATTGCAAACACAGCAATAGCCTTTTAACAGTAATACATGAGACAAACTCGATATTATTACAAACCAGCGTGGGAGTGTAAGGCGTATTGAAGAGAGACATTACTTAACATTGATAATAGTGTTCGCCATAAAAAATAAATAGCAACCGAGGAGTGTACATTTAAAAAAATCTGATGTGTTACACTCACATGACTTTCTCTACTCTTGTACAAACTATTTATACAAACGCTTATTCTCCATCTACTTCATGTTAATCGAGATAAACATTTGCAGACTCTATCTTATTGCTCATTTTCTTGTAGATGTAAGGGGAATATATACTTGCAAGGGCAATATAGAAATACAGTAGCCTTTAAGCACATACATATCTGTTAATAGCTGGTTGCTAGGTGCGGCACCATTCCCTTTCCCACAGATTAATACTCTTTGCATATCCAAGACAAAAAAATGAATAACGAATTCCCATTTGAGAAAATAAGTATTGAAAATTTTAAGGGAATAACAAGCAATATCTCGAAAATGGTTCACTCAAAAAAAAATGTATATGACATAAATTGTGTATTTTAACGTGATCTACATTTTTATGTAGTAAAATTTTGTCTATTTCGTATGGTTTACCAGTTATGCAAAAGTCGTTCACAATGAAGAATACTTTTGGAGACATTCCCAGAAAATTCAAGATATACATTTTATTTATCATAAAAAATCTTAAACATATGATATTTTAATCAAAATCGTTAGAGCCATTTTTGAGAAAATTAATATTTTCGAAAAATCTTCCATGTAAAGGGTAGTCTGGGGTGGGGGGATTATCTTGAAAACCTTCGTGTCGCATCCTTGGAAGATATTGAACCTAAATACCAAGTTTGGTGTTTATACGACTGTTCGTTTCTGAGTTATGCTGTTCACAGACAGACACACAGACACACACACGGACATGTTTCCAAAAATGCTTTTTTTTGGATTCAGGGGGTCTCAAAACATGCATATCCGATGAAATCTCGGTATGGAATTTTTGGATGGAATACAATACTTTCCCTACTTACTATACGTAGTAGAGATATTAAAAATAGTGTTTACAGATTACACTTCATTAAGGTAATAAACACTTAGTGTATGATTATTTGGTATTTGATAATTTTTTTATGTAAAAATGTGTTTTTAAGTAGTAAATGAATAAATAATTGTGCCTGCTTCATTGCTGACAGTGCCTATATTAGTGCTTATTTTGAGCTTGTTGCAGTATCTATTTGGCTGCCTATTATTTAAACTATTTAAACTTTTTACTTTCTCTACTACGTATAGTAAGTAGGGGAAGTATTCAAAAATTCGATACCGAGATTTCACCGGAAATACATGTTTTGAGACCCTCTGAATCCAAGAAAAGCATTTTTGGAAACATGTCCGTGTGTGTGTGAACACCATAACTCAGAAACGAACAGTCGGATAAACACCAAACTGGTATTTAGGTTCAGTATCTTCCAGAGATGAGACACGAAGGTTTTCAAGAAAATCTCCCACCCCAGACTACCCTTTACATGGAACATTTTTCGAAAATTTTCTCAAAAATGGCTCTAACTATTTTGATTAAAATATCATGTGTTTAAGTTATTTTCATGACAAAATGTATATCTTGAATTTTCTGGGATGTCTCCAAAAGTATTCTTCATTGTGAACGATTTTTGCATAACTGGTAAACAATAAGAGATAGACAAAATTTTACTACACAGAAAATGTAGATTGCTTTAAAATACACAATTTATGTCATACATTTTTTTTGTTGAGTGAACCATTTTCGAGATATTACTTGTTATTCCCTTAAATATTTCAATACTTATTTTCTCAAATGGGAATTCGTTATTCATTTTTTTGTCTTGGATATGCAAAGAGTATTAATCTGTGGGAAAGGGAATGGTGCTGCACCTAGCAACCAGCTATTGTGGGATATGTATGTGCTTAAAGGCTACTGTATTTCCAAATTGCGCTTGTAAATATATATTCCCCTTACATCTACAAGAAAATTAGCAATAAGATAGACTCTGCAAATGTTTATCTCGATTAACATGAAGTAGATGGAGAATAAGCGTTTGTATAAATAGTTTGTACAAGAGTAGAGAAAGTCATGTGAGTGTAACACATCAGATTTTTTAGGCACCTATTGCGGCGTGCTAGACGATTCTTCCAGCACATAGCAAATCAATTTAAGTTGTGACATCTCAGAGCAACCGTTAGTGTTGAGCGGAATATACAAAGTGCATAAAAACATTAGCAGAAAGTAGTGGGGTGGAAAAGCAGTACCAAATAAACATTTTGAGGTTAGGAACATGTGATCACAGATGCAGTATAATAACAGGAACGTAATTGAAATCTGATTTTATGAAACATCAAAATGAAATGTAACTCACGTGACAAGTCTCAACAACAGAGTTAATCCGGATTAACGGAACTCCGGAAACGAACTATTAGATGAATACAATCTTTTAGGTGGGATAGTGAAATTTGATTTACTGCAAAAGCGAAGAAGAAAGCATTGAAAGCCGTACAGATCACCATCTGGACTATCATGAAAACTAATGAAACATTATCTCACACGCTTAAGTTTTGTTGTTCTGTGACGGTATTTAGTGTGCGACTAACAGCGATCTCTAGATACCCGCGGTTCAACATTACAACCGTATAAATTCATATGTATTTATCAAAGGAATCACTTATTTTCTGGGTGAAAGACTAAGCAAAGCTCACTCCGGATAAACCAGAAATCCGGATTTATGAGGGCCGGATAAACGAGGTTCTTGTATATTGGTGAGACAACCGAGCGAATGGCTCCGCGGTATGTTGTAAGGCTCGCATTCTGGAGGTCTCGGGTTCGATTCCCGGTGGCCGCCCGCTCTAACCATGAGGTTTTTCGTTTTCCCCTGGTCGCCAAGGCGAATGCTGGGGTGGTGTATTCTACCACGATTTCTCCTTTCCCCCATATCCTCTCATTTCATCGCCATTTCACGTTTCAGGTGTGCTTTCAGATCCTGTGGTGCTGGCGGTGCCGGGTAGATGGCGTGGATGCATGCCCGTTGGAAAGATTTCTCCCCATGAGCGCGCCAGAGTAAGCTCTCCCCCTTGTTAGGATCGCCTGTCGCCCTCATGGGATTCCTCCACTGATGCGCGGGTGTTCAAACTGGAAATGTTAGAGACTTCTGCAAGTCTCTGTTGACCTGGAATCTCCTACGACTCTTTCACCTCATCCCTGCCTCCCGGAGGTTGTAGCCATAATAAATCAAAGTGGTCGCAGGCGCGAGGTGTCCTCCCTCCAATAAACACATCCTACAGGTGAGACATTGTATGTACTGAACAAGACGGCTTCACATCAGACACTCCTAACGACAATGGCTAGTGCGTTTTGTTTACATCCGAAACGTCACAAACACGAGACTAACATGACGGATTTATATTGACGCATGTAGCGCAGTAAAAAGGGCTTCTGGTTCCTAACCTCAAAATGCTTCTTTTGGTTCTGCCTTTCTAGTCTACAGTTTTCTGCACATTGTTCTTCCGCACCCTGCATGAGCTAAAAGAAGTTGAGCTTTAGCGTCACAGTGGCACAATTGTAATAGCCAATATTGCCAACTCTTGGTAACTCCATCTGTTAGCATTACTTTGGAACCATCCTGGAGGGACAATAGAATCTGCCCACAGTGTGACTTTGGTGATGTCGTAACCTGTGGAATAGCAAATATTTCATAAGTCATGCGCCTTTCCAAGTGGCCAGTAATTAAAGTCACCAACTTAATGGAAGATAACCTAGATTTACTGCAGGCTAGACGAACTAAAATGCCCGAGAGATCTTCTCTTCTCACATATAGCACAGCCCCCTAGGCCCAGTCGTCCTCCGTGGTCTAGGGGTACCATTCTAGTCTCTATTCCCGAGGTCGCGGGTTCAAATCCGGCTAGGGCGATGGATTTTTTCGGGAGTAAAGGTCCTTAAAATGTCTTCTTTCGGAAGGGAAGTAAAGCCGGTGGTCCCGTGTCGTAAATTTACGGCACGTAAAAGAACCTCAAGCCTGATAAAGAGATCTTTCATGCCCAATATAGAATAGGACGCTAAGAACCACAGTAGTTAAAGAGCGTCCAAAAAAGAACTAAATTTCCCCTAGGCCCTCTCTAGTGCGTCACAAAATACATGAACTTTTTAAGCCTCAGGTGTCCGATGTGATAGGCCAAGCTATCTCGGAAGTGTTATGAATGATAAAGCAGGGAGACTTGGCACCCAGATGTACCATTTGCAGGCCATACAGTGGGAGAGAATTAAATCCAATTTAACCCCTGTTAGCCAAGTATCCTGGAAAATTATTTTGCCTTCAACAGACTGGTGAAAGTATACCAAGTGGGTCATAGAATCTTGAGATAATGTGCAAGAGCTGTCGTTTTGTAAGAAATTGCTTGGTGATGTGTTGGTGGCAGAAGAACAATGGGTCTGATTCTGTGTTCAGTCTATCCCAAGGACCCCGGTTTCCTTCTTTATTTCGCGTCCTTCAGCCCGTCATAACTCTCAACAACTCGAGTTCGTAGCCCACAAAGACATTGGTGAATTTGCTTGAGGAGACCAGTCATCTCGTAGTACACAGTTCTAACTTCATTATCGTCTTCAGTACTGACAACAAAATCATTCTTAAAGGTGTTTCGGTCCAGAGGTGTAGCTGCCTTAGGAAACCTGTCAGAGAACTTAGAAGGAAGCTCTCTGAGAGTGGGCGACAAAAGAAAAAGTTTGCTGAACGGCAAACGAGTGAATCTGCAAATGTGATGTCATTCGTGATTCGCCAAGAGTCATATGTTCAACTCGAACCAAAAGAAGCGTGTTAGATGTCGGCCTCTTTTATCGAGACTCAGCTGTAATAACGCTTGGGTTCTATCTCCATTAGGGCTTGACTATGTGAACGAAAACGAAGCAGTGTTGGTAATATTTCCGGTAACAAATTGGGGCGAGGTTCAAGCGCGTCATTGAGTGACGGCGAATTGCTTACATGTAATGAGGCATCAAAGACAATTCTCCATTTTATCTCACCCCGTTTCTCCTTCTTAACTTCGTGGTGAGGCAAATATAATGTATTATGTCAGCGATCAACTCTACTTGGCTATTGTTTATGTAATCCGTCATTTGTGAATGGTACATTTCTCCAAATGAATATTGTGCTTCAGTCTTCTCTGTAGAGCACAAAGGTGTTTCTTGGCGTTGTCAATGTTGGACGCCAAAAACAATATAATTTTTTCTGGGTAAGCACAGGACTCTCCTCCATTCTCAGTTCGGAAGTTCTCGTGAAACTCTCGCAGAATGGTAGCGTCCTTTATTGTAAATGCCTTTTCCTGTTGTTCTTTGATCCCCAAAGTCTATTAAGTCCCATAAGTGACGGACATCATTCTCTGGAAGCAAAGACTCCCACCTCGAGTTGACTGCATTATAACTGACTAATATTGCTGATGTATATATTTCCACTAAGAATCCAAAATGTGAAGGAAGTAAAACCATGGAACTTGATAACCGTATAATCTGTACCTCTTTCATCACCTTCCAATACTGGTCCCCTACTATCAAAATCCCGATAAGGCGGTCGCTTGAATCCTGTTTAGGATCTGCGAATTGCAATTTTCGGACTTGTGGCAAATCTTGGATGTCCTGTCGTACGTGCAGATATGGTAATGGGTGTTTTCACTTTCAAAAGCAGACAACGCATCTTAGACTTAACAGAAACCCCGCTGACGGTAAAGGCCAATACTCTGCGCTTGGAGTGTGTTGCTGTCGGGGCTTCAAACGCAGAGTCTTTGTGTCCAGTGACAGTCAGCTTTAACTAGTCCGCCAAGGTCTTGCTAAAAATCTGGATTGGCTTTCACCATCTGGTATACAGTGCGTTCGTCTAGTTATTCAAGTTGGTCCTGTCACATATATCTGTGCTGTTTGCATTCAAGTAAAACTTGAAGGGGTCGTGTCGACTTTAAGGGAAGTGGAGACATCGGAAAGTGCAGGTGAGGCAATATTATCCAATTCGTTGCAAATAGCTCTGTGGTGACTTTTCTTGCAGTGTAGAGAAGACACCTGTTCTCTTTTGCTGCAGTTTTTAGTCTATGACCTCGACTGAGGCAAATAAAATAGTGACTACTAGTCTTTAGCTTCTCTGTATGCTCGTGTACTCTGTTAACTCTTGGCAGTCTTGAACCCAATGACCTCGCTTTTCACAAAATACACAACAGGGGTCTGCACCCATTTTAATCTTGCGACGAAACTTGGAATGGAGCTGAAGTGTCGCTGTGATTGAAAGGAAATTCCCTCGGATTAGAAGAGTCACCTCGAATCTTCTGACTGATGAGAGCTCTGTCCATCTCGTTACGCAAATATTCATTGAGTTTGAGAATGTCCTTCTCGTATGTTCTCTTTCTTGGCATGAATGAACCATCGCGGCATAGGTCATCTGGGAGACGCGAAGTATCTTCAAAGCCACATCCGCTCACAGTGCTTGAATCCTCCGGTTACACTATGAAGGTTGCATTTAGCCCTTCTGAGGATATGAGCGGTTGAGCTTTAAGCCTTCTAAGTAGTCCAGGTGAGCCTGGATTATTCTGCTCCAGTCTCCGAATCTGTCTTTCAGTATTGTCTTTGTTTCAACTCTAAAGTGGATACAGTGACAGCAATTCCATCAACCAGTGCTTTGGGTTCTCCCTCCAGATAGCCTGGAAGGTAGACGTGTATATTTATGGTGGAAAGTGATGTGTCGCTGTCTATAGAAGGCAATCTGTTCCCAGAAACGCATCATGTTTCTATGTCCCCTGAGAATACTTCCAGTTTAATAGGTGGTAGCTTAACAGGATGAGTTACCGATGTGGCCGGAGATAGTGTGACAGCAGTGGACGTATCTGACGAATCACCGATAGCTGTAGTGCATTGGTTCTGGATCCTCGTGAAACTTTCTGCAGTGCGGCTTTGGCAGCCTAAGTGTATTCTTCACAAGTGGAGATATCGATGCCATAATCATCGTTCGGGAGAAGGTCGTGAATTTGTCATCCAGTTTCAATAAACGTTCTGGGGTTTCCGAGAGGTGGTCCCTTTGTTACTCATAATCGTCTAACGCAGTCTCCTCCCTGCAAGAGCAGATTATATTTGCAAATCGGGTGATGCTATTTCTTTCTCAAGTGCGTTTCCTATTAAGTTTATGAACTTCCTGATTTTCAGACATTTTTAAGTGTAAAGATTTATCAGTGTGAACTTTCAGTATGAGTATGATGAATTAAATAGCGTGTTGTGCGTTTATATGCATGTCTCGGCATTCAAGTGATTGTAGACGAGAATGTGGGATTTCGGACATCTGCGTGCAAGTATAGAACTCGACGATAATCTGTGAGTCTGTGTTATCGACCGAGCTTCTCGTAGTTTGTAATCATTCTCTGCCTACTATTAATTATTGTGTTGTTAGCACTGTAAAGGAATCGCTTTGGAGCAAAACAATGAATATTATCCAAATATGCCTGCAAACACATGCCACATTGACCCAAGAATCATTTTCATGCTAACGGGAGAGCCAAGTAACTGCGAACCGACTGCGTGATGTTTTCCCATTGGGCGTGTGGAAACATGATAACGAACTGCTGCTATAAACAAGGTCACGCTGTTGACGTGGTTTTGCTCTGCAGCGTGAAGTGCAGTATTGAGTTGACGATGATGTGATGTAGTCAGTTATTACGAGTTATTTATTATTTTGTCCTGTACTTAGTCACAAAGCATATTATGGCTCAGTATATGTTTTCTACTGCAGAGCGTGTATATATTATTGATTCATATGTGTTAACTCGGTCAGGTTGCCAAATGAAAATACGATTTGCAGTAAGATTTCCAAGTGTAAAAGTTCCAGGCCGTACAACAATCCATTAACTTTATAATAAATTTCAGGCTACAGGGAGTGTTCAGGCTAAGAAATCTAAAAGACGCCGCGTGGTTCTTACCGAAGAAACATTAGACGACATCGATCATCGTTTAGAGAATTTCTCCAAAAATTACTTAGGCGACTTTCACAGCAGGCAGCCATTTCTTATGGCTCTGCGCGAAGAGCTACCAAATTGCTGAAGTTAAAACCATATAAAATAACTGTGGCACATGCTCCTCAACCAGGTGATCCTGTATTAGGCGCAGTGGAGTCACAATAGTGTACACAATGGCGAAATAGATCCACCTTCATGGATATGTGTGTACACAAAATACTCATTATTGGAGCTCTGACAAACCTAATATTGTTCAGGAAGTACCCCTTCATGACGGAAAAAATTGGTGTATGGTGCACCATGAGCGGAGAAAGAGTTATAGGGCCAATTTTTTTTCTAGTCAACAGTTGACGCCCGTACATACGTGATTACAATTTTGCCCCCCCCTTTTTTAGAGAATTGACAGACAGGGAGCGTGATTTAGCCTTTTTCAACAAGATTCTGCAACAGCTCATACGGCCAATATATCGATGAGAACAATTGAAATTGTGTTTGAGGTCAGAATTATTAGTAGAGATTTGTGGCCACCTCGGTCCCCCGACCTAACACGTTGCGATTTTTATCTCTGGGGTAACTTAAAACATAAAGCGTACAGACAAACCCACACACCTGGAAGACTTAAAATAAAACATCCGCCAGGAAATTGTCAGCATTTCTCAACGTGAACTACAGCGAGTGATGGATAGTTTCCTAAAGAGGTCCCAAAAATGTATGGACAACGACGGTGGCCAGTTTCAGCATCTCCTTTCATAAAGTTGGTAACTAAAGCCTTTAAAAGTGGTTTTAAAAATGTTGTATGGTTTCATCCGCATCGAGCACCGAGAACGCGGACAGGAAAAACACCGCGCAGTCAGTTGGTAGTTTTTTGGCTCTCTCTGTATATTGAACATAAAAGACCGGGAAATTTTGCTCTGAAACCTCTTTGAGGTTCTTTTACGTGCCGTAAATCTACGACACGGGTCCACCGGCTTTACTTCCCTTCCGAAGGAAGCCATGCTAAGGATTTTTACGCCCGAAGTAATCCATCGCCCTCCGCCAGGCCCGCGACTTCGGGAGCTAGAGGCTAACATGATAACCACTACACCGCGGAGAACGAGCTACAAAAAAGGGTGATATACATGCAGTGCAGTAACAAACTTTTCATTCACTTCAAAGCTGTGCTGCGGCGTTTGCTTTCTTGGCCTGGATGGAGTATAGTGGTTAATAGTGACTTCAAAAAGGCTAGATTTAGGTATAAGAAGGCTAAATTGGCATTACCGGTAATGGCCTGGTAGTCTGTTTCTGACTCTGACAGCAGAAGTAACTCGCGATGTGGACTTCCCTGCGAGTTTGTCGTCTGTCGCAGAAATCTACCAAACCTGAGAATAGTGTATTACGCAATGTCCGGATGAGCAAGTGAAAACTGGTTTCTCGCGGCTTCGAGACCCTGGAATTATATGGCTGCTGCACATTACGTCTCTCCCTATAGAGGTGGATGCCTGCCTGCAGTCCGTTTTGGTATTTGCGTTTCTCCTCGTTTTTTAACGGTTTACCCCCTCTAAAAATATAAGTTTATAGTACCTATACAGTTCATATAACACTTATTCTTTTCTATAAATGTTTGAATCAAACTATTCGCTACCTGTTAGTTCGAAGTGGACAAGCAGTTAAGGGTATTTTACTTAAGGAGCTTCCTGGAGGGGTCTACTGAATTCTGGAATAGCAAAACCTAAACAGTTGCATTATTTTTACACACACACACACACACACACACACACACACACACACACACACACACATTTTTACTTTCTCTACCACGTACGTAGTAGGTAGAGAAGATATTGCATGCCACCCAAAAATTTAATACCGAAATTTTACCGGAAATACACGTTATGAGGCCCCTGAATTTAAAAAAAAAGCATTTTTAGAAAAACTTCCCTCTGTGTATGTGTGTCTGTGAACAGTATAACTAAGAAACGAAAAGTCGGATAATCACCAAACTTAGTATTTAGGTTCAGTACCGTCCAAAGATGGACACGAAGATTTTCAATAAGATCCCCCCACCTTAAACTGCCCTTTACAGGGGACATTCTTACTTTCTCTACTACGTATAGTTAGTAGGGGAAGTATTACATTCCACCAAAAAATTCGATACCGAGATTTAACAGGAAATACATGTTTTGAATTGCACTGAATGCATGTAAAGCATTTTTGGAAACATGTCCGTGTGTGTGTGTGTGTGTGTGTGTGTGTGTGTGTGTATGTGAACAGCATAACTCAGAAACGAACAGTCGGATAAACACCAAACTTGGTATTTAGGTTCAGTATCTTCCAGAGATGCGACACGACGGTTTTCAAGAAAATCCTCCCACCCCAGATTACCCTTTACATGGAACATTTTTCGAACATTTTAATTTTCTCAAAAATGGCTCTAACGATTTTGATTAAAATATATATTTAAGATACTTTCATGACAAATAAAATGCATATCTTGAATTTTCTGGGAATTTCTCCAAAAGTATTTTTCATTGTGAACGACTTTTCCATAATTGGTAAACCATAAGAGATAGACAAAATTTTACTACACAAAAACTGTAGATCGCGTTAAAATACACCACTTATATCATATATATTTTTTTTGTTGAGTGAACCATTTCCGAGATATTGCCTGTTATTCTCTTAAATTTTCCAATACTTTACTTTTTCTCAAATGGGAATTCGTTATTCATTTTTTTTTGTCCTGGTAATGCAAAGAGAATGGAATGCTCCACATAGCAACCAGCTATTAAAATATTTGACTATCGCTTAAAGCCTACCAATTCCCCTGGCATCCACAAGAAAAGTAGCAATAAGATTAACATCTCCATATCTCGATTAACATGAAGCATATGGAGAATAAGCGCTTGTAAAAATAGTTTGTACAAGAGTAGAGAAAGTCATGTGAGTGTAACACATCAGATTTTTTTTAAAAAAAATTTTCCTGGTAATGCAAAGAGAATGGAATACTCCACATAGCAACCAGCTCTTAAAATATTTGACTATCGCTTAAAGCCTACCAATTCCCCTTGCATCTACAAGAAAATTAGCAATAAGATTAACATCTCGATATCTCCATTAACATGAAGCATATGGAGAATAAGCGTTTGTAAAAAATAGTTCGTACAAGTGTAGAAAAAGCAATGTGAGTGTAACACATCAGAATTTTTTCGAAATGTTTTATTTTTTAAAAAATGGCGCTAACATTTTTGATTACAATACCATATATGAAAGATATTTACATGACAAATAAAATGTATATCTTGCATTTTATGGGAATAGCCTAGGAAGTCCTCTTCATTCGGAAGACATTTTGTATAATGTTATATAACTGCTATATTCAAGCGATAGACGAAAACCTACTACACAAAAGATGTAGATCTCTTTAAAACGCATAGTTTATGTAAAATAACTTTTTTGGTGGCATAAGCCATTTCTGAGATATCCATCATTAATGCTTAAAAATGCTCAATACTTGGTCATTCTTTTAAAATCCTTTCAACATTCAGTTGTTTCTCGCGATGTCATGGAAACAGTATGGAATTTTAAGGCCAGCATATAGCGTCCAGTTGTTAAACATTTGACTATCGCTGTTCTCTTTGTATCTATAACGAAGTATGTAATGTAGCTATTTCTGTAAAGGTTATTTGATTTAAATTTAAATAAATAGAAATATAAGCCTTACGAAGTTTAGTATGTATAAACGATAGAGGATAGGGAAAATCATATGCGTGTGTTACATGATATTTTTTGTTGTAGAATTAGTATATATTTTGCTGAAAATGCCTTCAATTTATAGAATGAGCATTTTTTAATTAACGCACAACAATTAGTAACGTTATCTTAGGTCGGTGAACCTGAAATGTAATAACTCTTGTTTTACATTCACATGACCTTCCTTTCCCTCTCTTCCACATACTATTTTTACAAAATGCGTGTTTTGGATAAATATTTGCAGAAATAGTTTCATTATACTTCATCGAAGGTACAACAGAGGAGACTAATGTGCTAGTCAAATGTTTAAAAAGCGGGTCGGTATATGCTAACCTTGAAATTCCATAGTCTTTGTATGACATCGTTACAGCGCTTTAGAAAATCTGAGAAGTTGTATTCTCATGAGATTCTCTACTCTTCTACAAACTTATCTTAAACAAAAACCTTATTCTTCTTATTAATTGAGATACATTTTTATCGTACGTTTACACATTGTATTGTAGGTATAACAAGAATACAGCAGGGTAAAGCGATAGTCACATGTTTAAAAAGTGGATCGCTATGTGACAGCTTTGAAATTCCATTTTCCTTGCGTGACCACGCGAAAAAAAATTCCGACTTACCACTTCAAGAAAGCGTGTTTGAAAATTCAAACCAATAACAAAGAATATTTTGGAATTGGTTAACGCTACAAAAAATTTTATTTGACATGAATTGTGTACTGCATTTTTTGTGTAGTGGGATTTTATCTAATCTCTTACGGTTTATCAGTTATACAAAAGTCATTAGCAATCCACAGCCTATTTCCAGAAGATTCAAGATACACATTTTATTTGTCATGAAAATGCCTTAAACATATGACATTTTAATCAAAATCGTTAACAGCCATATTTGAGAAAATCAAAAACGTCCAAAATCCTTCCTTGGAAGATGCTGAACTTAAACACCGACTTTGGTTTTATCGAACATTTCATTTTAGAGTTATGCTTTACATACTCACACACACGGACCTTTTTCTAAAAATCCTTTTTTGGGGTACAGGAGCCTTAAAGCATTATTTCCGGTGAAATCTGATATCGACTTTGGAGTGGAATACAATAGGTACTTTTTCTACCTGATAGGTACGTAGTAAAGAAAGTAAAAGGTATGAAGTATTTGAAAATTCAAACTAATCGCAACGAATATTTCGGAAATGTTTAGTGTCACAAAAATACGTATTAGACAAACATTGTGTGTTTTAACGAGATTAATTCAGAATGAAGAGGACTTCACAGACAATTCAAAGAATATTAAATATATAAGCCGACTTTTCTATTTAGTTATGCTGTTCACACCCACATCCATACTAATATTATAAAGACAGAAAATTTGTATGTGTGTGTGTGTTTGTGTAGGCTAATGTCAAAAACCACTCACATTGAAAAGCACAATTCGTTCTGACGGACATTGTGTTATAAAGCATCTTCTAATTTAATATCATAAATTACTAAAAGGTTAAAAACGATTTACAAAGCCCTTGCACTTGATTACGAACACATTCTAGTTATAAAAGAACACGTCTGCGAAGAAGGCTTTGAGTTTTAGTCGAGAATGCCATGGAGTAGAAACAATAGTTGTTAATCCACAGAATATAAATAGTTGCTGCACTTCGCAGAGTACAAAAGCCGGTTATATTTTATTGCAAGGAATATACATAGATAGCCATGATACATTAGCAAACAGAAGACAAGAGTTTAAAAAGCGCGACAATCGATCCTGTATTATATTTGTTTCTTTAATTGCCATTTATCAAATACTGCAGATGTGTACGTAATTGAAACATTGCCAAAACTTCTGAATAACATTTATTCAAATTCTATAGATGTATGCACTGAAGTTTCTGGGTGCTAAAACCTTCTAATAACCCTCATGTAAGAAAGTTTTGCTTTATTTCCTTTGTATTTACGTGGTAATCAAGTTGTTAGCAGGGTTGCTAAATGATTTCTTTTACTTTCTCTACTACGTATAAGTAGGGGAAGTATTGCATTCCACCGAAAAATTCGATACCGAGATTTCACCGGAAATATATGTTTTGATACCCCCTGAATCCAAAAGAAGTATTTTTGGAAACATGTCCGGGTGTGTGTCTGTGAACATCATAACTCAGAAACGAACAGTCGGATAAACACCAAACTTGGTATTTAGGTTCAGTATCTTCCAGAGATGCGACACGAAGGTTTTCAAGAAAATCCTCCCACCCCAGACTACCCTTTACATGGAACATTTTTCGAAAATTTTAATTTTCTCAAACATGGCTCTAACGATTTTGATTAAAATATATGTTTAAGATATTTTCATGACAAATGAAATGTATATCTTGAATTTTCTGGGAATGTCTCCAAAAGTATTCTTCATTGTGAACGACTTTTGCATAACTGGTAAACCATAAGAGATAGACAAAATTTTACTACACAAAAAATGTAGATCGCGTTAAAACATACAATTTATGTCGTATACATTTTTTTGTTGGGTGAACCATTTTCGAGATATTGCTTTTATTCCCTTAAATTTTCCAATAATACTTTTTCTCAAATTCGTTATTCATTTTTTTTTGTTCTGGTAATGCAAAGAGAATGGAATACTCCACATAGCAACCACCGCTTAAAATATTTGACTATCGCTTAAAGCCTACCAATTCCCCTTGCATCTACAAGAAAATTAGCAATAAGATTAACATCTCGATTAACATGAAGCATATGGAGAATAAGCGTTTGTAAAAATAGTTTGTACAAGAGTAGGGAAAGTCATGTGAGTGTAACACATCAGATTTTTTTTTATTTATTTATGGACGCTCTTTAACTAGTATGGTTCTTTGCGTCCCATTCCATATTGGGTGTGAAAGACCGGTAATTTTGCTCAGAGGCCTCTTTATCAGGCTCGAGGTTCTTTTACGTGCCATAAATCTACGACACGGGACCACCGGCTTTACTTCCCTTCCAAAAGAAGCCACGCTAAGGAATTTTACTCCGGGAATCTTATTTCGTTGTAAGTAATTAGTGTTTCTGCATTGAGTGAAAATCGTCTAGCTTTTGTTATTAAATAATTATGGAACCAAAAGGAAGGACAAAGGTTCAAAATTTAATATACTCGTATAGTTATCTAACAAGTTACTTGACCATTCCGACCGAGAATCCTCCAGAGTCAAAGGCTATGGGACATTTCCAGAACTTGGAAGACTTTTTGGGGGAGGTTAAGGTCCGCCGTAGTTTTACATTATTTTGCGTGAATATCATGGGATTTTTCATCCGTCGTTAGAAATAGCTGGATCTGTAAGAAATTAAGGGGTGAAGCGAAGGATTCGTCGTAAAACGTTATAAATCATTGTATAATAATAAAATCATAAAGGACAGGGAGAGGTAAATAAAACTAATTCGTTATTCGAGTGCAATTTCGGGCTGCCAGCAAGTTTAATTATATCCGTAGTTTAACATCACATAGGACCTCATGCTTACACAGCAACCCTGTCTGAAGAAATCAACTGTTGCTTAAAAGCACGCCAGTGGCATGATGTAAGAAACGAAAACAAATACAGACAAAAGGGAATCACGTCCTGCACAACCTCCCCTATAAAGGGGGAGAGAGCAATTACAGCAGATAAGCGCAACTTGCACCTGGTGTTCGACAGATGCAAACTTTGGACGAGAATTTGCAAGCCGGTTCGTGCTTTGTTTCTACATCTGCCTCGATTTGTTGGAAACTTGACAAAATCGTGCTGCTACCATCTTTCTTGGTTTATCGATTGTGTTTGTTTTGCTCATTTCTGTAGATATACATATGTTAGGAGTATATAAGTAACAACTAAAGTAGAAATGTTTAATGTAGTTTGTTACAGTGGCTAGGGTCAATTTCAGTGGGCAGTCCAATACATGTAATGTATTATTGTTGTTATTATTATTATTATTATTATTATTATTATCATCATCATCATATTCAGATCGTTTAAACCTGATTAGACTATTCATCTGTACGAACAAGACACATATAAAAATGTGTTATATATCAACCAATCAGAGCCACGATTCACTGAAACATTATCGTGTTTTAATTATCGTTTACTCTGAGGTACAAAAGAGATTTTATTTTGTGAATCTATTGCACAGTGTTCTAGAGATTTTTGTTTTGATATTGGTAGTAATGAACCAAAAATTCCCTAATATTTGCCGATATCTCATTCCTTGTACCGCTGAAACTTCACGAAAATATCGGGAAAATAGGCTTTAAGATTCCGCGTCCAAAATATTCAAAACCTACAGTTTCAATCACTTTTTCCCTTTTATACTCTGCACTTTTATTCTTATATGCAACAACGTATTCGTCTGGAATTAAAATGCTTAACGTTTTAAAATTTGAGTTTTCGATTTACGAGAGATATGGCTCAGGCGGTAACTCTATGTTCCCATTCGGGAGGTCTCGGATTCAAACCCCCGGAACTGACGGAAGCTTTTTTCACGGTTCTCCTCGGCCCCTAGGTGACTGCTGGGTTGGATAATTTGATCTCCGAATTTTCCTACCATCCCTTTCATCACTACATTCATTTCCTTCTTGTTCATCGCCATACCAGGCTTGGGCTGATCACTCATCCTGGATATGCTATGATCCAGAGTTTGCTTGCTCCTCGACAGGCTACTGACACAAGGCATTGGTCTGATCACCCACCCTGGATATACTATGATCCAGAGTTTGCTTGCTCCTCGACAGGTTACTGACACAAGACATTGGGCTGATCACACATCCTGGATATACTATGATCCAGAGTTTGCTTGCTCCTCGACAGGTTACTGACACAAGACATTGGGCTGATCACTCATCCTGGATATGCTATGATCCAGAGTTTGCTTGCTCCTCGACAGGTTACTGACACAAGACATTGGGCTGATCACTCATCCTGGATATACTATGATCCAGAGTTTGCTTGCTCCTCGACAGGCTACTGACAAAAGGCATTGGGCTGATCACACATCCTGGATATGCTATGATCCAGAGTTTGCTTGCTCCTCGACAGGCTACTGATACAAGGCATTGGGCTGATCACACATCCTGGATATGCTATGATCCAGAGTTTGCTTGCTCCTCGACAGGCTACTGACACAAGGCATTGGGCTGATCACACATCCTGGATATGCTATGATCCAGAGTTTGCTTGCTCCTCGACAGGTTACTGACACAAGACATTGGGCTGATCACACATCTTGGATATGCTATGATCCAGAGTTTGCTTGCTCCTCAACAGACTACTGACACAAGGCATTGGGATGATCACACATCCTGGATATGCTATGATCCAGAGTTTGCTTGCTCCTCGACAGGCTACTGACACAAGGCATTGGGCTGATCACACATCCTGGATATGCTATGATCCAGAGTTTGCTTGCTCCTCGACAGGCTACTGACACAAGGCATTGGGCTGATCACACATCCTGGATATGCTATGATCCAGAGTTTGCTTGCTCCTCGACAGGCTACTGACACAAGGCATTGGGCTGATCACACATCCTGGATATGCTATGATCCAGAGTTTGCTTGCTCCTCGACAGGCTACTGACACAAGACATTGGGCTGATCACACATCCTGGATATGCTATGATCCAGAGTTTGCTTGCTCCTCGACAGGCTACTGACACAAGGCGTTGGGCTGATCACACATCCTGGATATGCTATGATCCAGAGTTTGCTTGCTCCTCGACAGGCTACTGACACAGGGCATTGGGCTGATCACACATCCTGGATATGCTATGATCCAGAGTTTGCTTACTCCTCGACAGGCTACTGACCCAAGACACCGGGGTTGTAGTTTTACAAACAGGAGGGTAATCAGTAAAAGAAGAATTTTGTAAGAATTCTCAAGTATAATACCTCAACTTCGTACGTGCAGCTGTTCCGTAAAAAATTTGCGAATACCCTTGAAAATTTACCGATTTTAACCACATTTGAAATGTGTAAACAATTTTACGTTCAAAATATTAACTATGTATTACAGTTAGGATTTAGGAGTAGTCAAATGGAGGGTCCTCCAGTAACTGGAGCACAGCACAGCACTGCACATAGGCCTTTGTGCTTCAAACGTGGCCACTGGGAGGAAGGGATGAAAAGAAGGGCAGGTCCACCAGATCCGAACGACGATGTGCGCTAACAAAGACGGGGTCCCTAACTATAAAAAATAATACCAATCCTGGCCGCGCTTTAGTCACCGCAACTTGGAGATCCTGGGAATAGACGGTACAACTCCTAGGAAGAAAGGGGGCCCAGCAGTCCCGTAGGCGCTTGGGGAAAATCTTTCCAAAGCGCAAATCCACTGTCCTGCCGCAACCCAGCAACCGTGGCGCCTGGTCCTTCAACCCCGAAACACGAAAAAGAATGATGGGGATAAGAAATTCGTGGTAGGAGGAGGACCACCCTAGCATTCGCCTACCGACCCGTGCAAACAAGACCCATGAGTAAAAGCCCCCGCTGAACCCAGGGAGTAGGGCGCCATCCGAGTGGCTGTCTCACCCCCGAAGACTTTTCCAGTAGGCCGGCACCTGAAAATTTAAACCGCTCCTCTTTACAGAATGGAAGGAGTTACGCCAACCCCCAAAGGGGAAAATGGAAAACCGCCCAGACGTAACCAATCTCCCACGTGTATCGTAAACCACTGCTTCGCCGAGTTCAACCAAATCCAAACAATACCCTTACGGGTGAGGCTCGGATGTTTGGCCCAGCGTACTTCTAGTAACGCCAGAAGTACCTCGAATGCTGAGGGTCCGCAGCGCCCGCACCACGGCAGCTGAAGGGGTCGGTCGGTCGGTCGGCCGGGACCTCCCTAATGCGAGCCTCAAACGTCACCGCGGAGCCGTCTCGCTCGGTATGTATACGGGCGTGCATAAAATATGACCCATAATGGAACGGAGCCGTTTATGTTGGTACTGACAAAATCTAGCCCCACCCGCTACCAGCGTGACCAGCTCTGTTTTTCGAGCATAATTATATTTACTGGATTAGCAGGGTACTTTACCACTCCCAAAGTATGGCCGAACTGCTGAAGGGTAACATTACAACTTAAACCTTATATTTTCATGCTGCACTACCGTTTTTTACTTTCTCTACTACGTATAGTAAGTAGGGGAAGTATTGCATTCCACCCAAAAATTCGATACCGTGATTTCACCGGAAATACATGTTTAGAGACCCCCTGAATCCCAAAAAATCTGATGTGTTACACTCACATGACTTTCTCTACTCTTGTACAATCTATTTTTACAAACGCCTATTCTCCATATGCTTCATGTTAATCGAGATATCGAGATGTCAATCTTATTGGTAATTTTCTTGTAGATGCAAGGGAAATATGGTAGCTTTTAAGCGATAGTCAAATATTTTAACGCTGGTTGCTATGTGGCCTATTCCATTCTCTTTGCATGTCCAGGACATAAAAAAATGAATAACGAATTTGAGAAAAAGTATAAGTATTGGAAAATTTAAGGAAATAACAAGCAATATCTCGAAAACGGTTCACTCAACAAAAGAAATGTATATGATATAAGTTGTGTATTTTGACGCGATCTACATTTTTTGTGTAGTAAAATTTTGTCTATCTCTTATGGTTTACCAGTTATGCAAAAGTCGTTCACAATGAAGAATACTTTTGGAGTCATTCCCAGAAAATTCGAGATATACATGTCATTTCTCATGACATTATCTTAAACATATGATATTTTAATCAAAATCGTTAGAGCCATTTTTGAGAAAATTAAAATTTTCGAAAAATGTTCCATGTAAAGGGTAGTCTGGGGTGGGGGGATTTTCTTGAAAACCTTCGTGTCGCATCTCTGAAAGATACTGAACGTAAATACCAAGTTTGGTGTTTATCCGACTGTTCGTTTTTGAGTTATGCTGTTCACAGACACACACACACACAGACACACACAGACACACACACACACACAGACACACACACGGACATGTTTCCAAAAATGCTTTTTTTGGATTCAGGAGGTCTCAAAACATGTATTTCCGGTGAAATCTCGGTATCGAATTTTTGGGTGGAATGCAATACTTCCCCTACTTACTATACGTAGTAGAGAAAGTAAAAAGCATTTTTGGAAACATGTCCGTGTGTGTGTCTGTCTGTGAACAGCATAACTCGGAAACTAACAGTCGGATAAACACCAAACTTGGTATTTAGGTTCAGTATCTTCCAGAGATGCGACACGAAGGTTTTCAAGAATATCCCCCCACCCCAGATTACCCTTTACATGGAACATTTTTCAAAATTTAAATTTTCTCAAAAATGGCTCTAATGATTTTGATTAAAATATTATATGTTTAAGATATTTTCATGACAAATAGAATGTATATCTCGAATTTTCTGGGAATGTCTCCAAAAGTATTCTTCATTGTGAACGACTTTTGCATAACTGGTAAACCATAAGAGATAGACAAAATTTTACTACACTAAAAACGTAGATCGCGTTAAAATACAGAATTTATGTCATATACATTTTTGTTGTTGAGTGAACCATTTTCGAGATATTGAATGTTATTTCCTTAAATTTTCCATACTTATACTTTTTCTCACATAGGAATTCGTTATTCATTTTTTTATGTACTGGACATACAAAGAGAACGGAATACTCCACATAGCAACCAGCTCTTAAAATATTTGACTATCGCTTAAAGTCTACCATATTCCCCTTGCACCTACAAGAAAATTAGCAGTAAGATTAACATTTCGATATCTCGATTAACATGAAGCATATGGAGAATAAGCGTTTGTAAAAATAGTTTGTACAAGAATAGAGAAAGTCATGTGAGTGTAACACATCAGATTTTTTTAAATTGGTTTAGCCTTTCCCTGTATATCAGCTGTAGCGACACTCTTTTGTGGAGGTGGTATCGGAATCACCCATATTATAAACATTTTCATTGTTTAGTTTGCATGCCCCTCTATTATTTTCAGGCCACTGATACCACTGGGTGGAGACAAAAGTTGGTTACTTGAAAGTGGAAACATTACGGAGGGAAAAACACTATGGCGATCTAGGGGAATGGGCCACTTTTTATGCAAGACACTGTACGTACAGTTGTTTACCAGAAAACTTAACATGTTTAGCACGCTCTCCATCTAAAGTACCCTTAATTTTGTACCAATTTCAATCAATTTTTAAATTTATTGACAAATTTTTTTCCTTACTGCAATAGTTGGGAACTGTTTCATGTGTATGAACGAAACAGACGGACAAAGCGATGATGATAAGTGCTCCACAATAGCGAACACCATAAAAAGTTTATTTTTACTGTGAACGTTTCAATCAAATGAAATGAATTAAGTTTTAATACGAGAATTTGTTTAAATTGGCGTTTGCTCGTTGAATCCGGTTTTGACGGATACCTATATTGAGAACTGGTATAAAAGTATTATTGACGCATGCAGAAGATGGCCATTGACGTCACTAAGGCATATGCAAGTGACAGGAGTCGAGGAAAGACGTATCAAGGTTACTGTAGTCTCAAACTTTGTCTCTCTGCTTCGGTACCGAGTGATTCATAAAACATGTAGCTTGTCACATTACCAAAAACAATGTGTTACTTTCCATGACTTTCTCTAACACGTGCCTAGTCGGCAGAGAAGGATTGCATTCCACACAAAAATCGATATCAGATTTCACCGGAATACATATTTTGAGCCCCCATGTATCCAAAAAAGCATTTTTAGAAAAAGGTCCGTGTGTGTCTGCGTCTATGTGTCTGCCAACAGCATAGCTCAAAAACGAAAAGTCGGATAAATACCAAATTTGGTGTTTAAGTTCGGTATTTTCCAAAAATGCAACACGAAGATTTTCAAAACTCAAACTACACTTTATATGGAAGATTTTTAAAAATGTTTGATTTTCTGAAAAATGGCTCAAACGATTTTGATTAAAATACCTTATATTAAAAACATTTACATAACAAATAAAATGCATATTTTGAATTTTCAGGGAATAGCCTGTGAAGTCCTCTTCATTCGGGAGGAATTTTATATAATCTTGTCTACGTTAAGCAATAGACGAAAATGTAGGATTAAACAAAAAGTGTGCATATTTTTAAAATGCAAATTGATTCAAATAACTTTTTTGTGGCATAAGCCATTTCCGAGATATCCATATATATATGACCTTTGCAAGTTTCATTGCACATTTTGTTGTAGGCGCAAGAGGGGTACGAGAAACAACTGAATAGCGACAGCACTTACCTATACTAAAAAGAGGAAGTAGTGTATTCTACCCAATAATTCTGTGACTTTGTCCAGTTTTTCAATTGTCACTTTTTACTCACTTTCACTGTTTCGTTCCTATCTGTCACTGTTGCGTTTTTATGTAGTTCACCTTTACTGGGAGTTCGTTTCGTTCACACCATCACTTAACTAAGGTGAACTAGTTCAATTCTCCACTTCACTTCCTACGTGACGCGGTCTCTTCATGCCGGCCGCGTCACTTCACCCGGGAGTCAAACACAAGACCTCTACAAGCGTCGCTCCGCGGCAGCACTCGTTGCACGTCACAGAAGCGGTCACCAAGTAGCTCGGAGAATCGCTCTTGATGTCGCAAGGTAAACTCACCCGCCAACCGACGGGAGTCACCTGGCACTCTGTCGCACTCGAGTGGCTTTCAACTGCGAGAGCGCTCGCTTATATCGTCGCTCATCTGACGAAGTGGCGTAAGCGCCAAAATGGAAAAAATTGAGATATTTCGCCTGTGCACTCCATTTGGCCGTACCTATATTCTGACAAACTGGCGTACCTCCATCTCTAATGTTTACTTTGCAGTAAACATCGTGTTATCGTCGTATACGCCATTGCCCACTCATTCTTTTTCAGATGAACAGTCGTATGAGACTCGTAAGTCCCTTACGTCTCTTCGTTAGATACTACCATTATTAAAATTGGTCGATACGTCTATGTGCGCAGTGTAATGCTAGCCACCTCAGGACCAATTTTACTTTCTCTACTACGTATAGTAAGTAGGGGAAGTATTGTATTCCACCCAAAAATTCGATACCGAGATTTCACCGGAAATACATGTTTTGAGACCCCCTGAAGCCAAAAAAAAGCATTTTTGGAAACATGTCCGTGTGTGTGTGTGTCTGTGTGTCTGTGAACAGCATAACTCAGAAACGAACAGTCGGATAAACACCAAACTTGGTATTTGGGTTCAGTATCTTCCAAGGATGCGACACGAAGGTTTTCAAGAAAATTCCCCCACCCCAGAGTACCCTTTACATGGAAGAGTTTTCGAAAATTTTAATTTTCTCAAAAATGGCTCTAACGATTTTGATTAAAATATCATATGTTTAAGATATTTTTATGACAAATAAAATGTATATCTTGAATTTCCTGGGAATGTCTCCAAAAGTATTCTTTATTGTGAACGACTTTTGCATAACTGGTAAACCATAAGAGATAGACAAAAGTTTACTACACAAAAAATGTAGATCGCGTTAAAATACACAATTTATGTCATATACATTTTTTTAGTTGAGTGAACCATCTTCGAGATATTGCTTGTTATTTCCTTACATTTTCCAATACTTATACTTTTTCTCAAATTCGTTATTCAATTTTTTGTCCTGGATATGCAAATAGAATATAATGCGCCACATAGCAACCAGCGCTTAAAATATTTGACTATCGCTTATAACCTACCATATTCCCCTTGCATCTACAAGAAAATTAGCAATAAGATTGACATCTCGATATCTCGAGTAACATGAAGCATATGGAGAATAAACGTTTGTAAAAATAGTTTGTACAAGAGTAGAGAAAGTCATGTGAGTGTAACACATCAGATTTTTTGCCACCTGATGCCAACAATTAACATGTGTTTATAAATTTGGACAAGAAAACCTGCTTCAACAATAAAACTAATGCAGTCTCAGTAAAGCAGCATTCTGTTATGAACATGGACTTGTTAGTAAAGTGGAGAGATAGATCTACGAATGTGGTATAAAGTAACGAAATGTAATGCTTTGACAGTGATGCGTTAAAGGTAGGTGCTGAAATTAAGTATACTGGTTACCAGAACAAGAAGTGTTATTACGGGAAAGTGATTCAGATGGATCGTTCAAAGGAAAATCGGAACGAAGAATGAGGAACAAGCCTATGGATGTTGCTTTCAGCGTTTTAAAGATCCACACACAAAGACAACTTTGAAAATGTAAATGCTACATCTGCAGACAGTACTAATATAAGGGAACAGTGTTATCATCAAGAAAAGGAAATACGCCAGCTGGAATAGCCATTTAGTGACTGTGATAACAGTAACTATGATCCACCATATAGTGAAAACTATCAGTTTCTCAATTGCAAAAATGAAGGTTCTGGCATTTGCCCACTTTGTCTATGTTTGCTATGTACAAAACATTCAAATAAAAATAACGAATGCACTTACCATCGTCCAGAAGAGTATTCTTAAGAATACTTACATCCAGTCCTGACACTGTCCAAAATGTATTCTATGCACAATGAAGATAACATCTCAGAGCCCAAAGCCAGTTATCAAAAACTTACTCCAGAGTATACAAATCAATGCTTCTATCATTGCAGTATCCTAAGGAGGACTAGTGCAACTTACCGTCATGTGATGCTGCAGAGAAAAGGGAGTTGCAGGATATGTACGACAAACACACTGAAGAAAAGAATGCTGTAAGAAATAAGAAAAACAATGCTAAAATAGCTGCCAAAGAAAACCCAAGTTAATATTCCTCTGCGGTATTTGATCTTCAGCAAGTGATTCGGCAGCCCCTTTTCAAAGAAAGTGCTGTATTCGAATGCGTTTGTCAGCACATCATTTCACGGTTTACAACATTTGAATCAAAGAGTGTCTTTGATTTCTGTGTAGTGAGACTATCAGCAAAAGGGGATCATCTGAGATTGCAACCTGTGTGGCAATCTACCTTCAAAATCTTGATGTCCACGGTGTAAAGGATGTCAGGCTGTTTGCTGATGCCTGCAGTAGCCAGAATACCACCGCAATGTCCATGTTTTTGTACATTCTAAGCAACTCAAAAGAATTCACTGTCTGTCAACTTGTGCTTCTTCGAACCTAACCATCATCAAAACGAAGATGATTCTGCTCACAGCACTATTTCTCGAGCCCTGACTCAGGCATGGAACATCATACCTTGCCAGCGGGCACCTATTGCGAGACTTCCTCGAGTGCTGCTCCGTATGAAGCACATTCTATGAGGGTAGAAGATTTCTTGGACTACAAAAGCATTTCGTAGAGCCTACGGATCCGATCTCTGAGGATTTCAATCTGGAAACAAAATGGATTGGACGGCAACCAGAGAAGTCAAAGTGACCACAGACGATGCCGCCTGCGTCTTTGTAAAAAACAATCATTTGGCCAAACATTATGAGTGGCTATCTCTGAAATCCAGGAACACTTCGGGGGGTTTTGAAGCTTCTTCTGCCTCGACTTAATGCCACCTCTCCAATGCCTTCGGCTGAGAAGTACATCGATCTACAGGAGTTATGCAAAGAGTGGGCTTCCTAGATCCCTAGTCGAAACGAAGCAGAGAGTATAGGAATAAAAAAAAAAAAGAATGTAAGAGAAAAAAAGCTATTAGTTTTTTAGTACAATGCTTTAAAAATATAAAGTAGGTTCGATTCTGATTGGGGAGTAAGGCATCAATGAGAACGTACATTCGCTGAAAGGCGCTCGCGTATAAATTATACAGGGTTATTACAAAAGAAGTAGACAACTTTGAAGTACTATAAAACAAAAACTAAGTGTGATATCAACATAAATTTTGTGGCGTTATGTTGGGAAACTCTGGAAGTTTGCATTGGTAGCTTTGTAGTTGGTAATCATGCAAGTCATTGTTGTTGAAGATGCAAAAATGGCGAATCCTGTGGAAAAAGCATATTGTGTGCTAGAACAAATTCTGTAACTGTTGTCCAACGACATTTCAGAACACGTTTCCGGAAACCACCGCCAACTAGACAATCGATCTATGGTTGGCACAGAAAGTTTGAAACAACAGGAAAGACCACGCGTATCAGAAGAGGATGTTGAACGTGTTCGTGGTGTCCACAGAAATCTACAAGGGCAAGTTTGGAGTTAGAAATTCCACAACCAACTGCATGGAAAATTTTGCGAAAGTGACTAAAACTGACTCCTTACAGGTTGCAGTTTTTGTAGCAGCTACATGAAGACAACATCAAACGTCAAGACTTCTGCATGGAAATGTTGTGACGTAATGAAGAAGACGATGGCCTCAGTGATGAATCAAATTTCCACTTGGGTGGAAAAGTGGATACACGAAATGTTAGAATATGGGAACTGAAAAACGAAGACTGTGGTGGAACATGTGTGGGACTCTTCCAAAATTAATGTGTTTTGTCGGTATCCCACTCCAAGGTGTATGGCCCCTTCTTTTGTGCAGAGAAAACAGTAACAGGACCTACATATCTCGATATGTTACAGCTTTGGTTGATGCCCCAACTGTATGAGGAAATGGAAACCTTTGTCTTCCAACAAGATGGAGCACCACCTCACAGGCACACGAATGAAAGGCTTTACTTGGATAAATTCTACCACAGCGTTGGATTGGCCGAGCTGCAGATGAAAATAACGCTGGCTACCGAGGAGTCCCGATTTAACACCGTTGACTTTGTCCTTTGGGCATTTCTCAAAGATAGAGTTTTCGTTATCAGAAGAACCGTAGCAAATGTCGATGCAGATATGTTACATCGCGTTTGGGATGAACTTGATTATCGTCTTGATGATGTCGTGTGACGTGTGACGCAGGGATCACACATTGAACATTTGTGAGTTTTCACAAACTAAACTTCAAGACTTCCTCTACACGACAGTGCAAAGAGATTCATCATATCATTAACAGTTATGTACTTATGACACATTGAATTTCTTTTGTAATAACCCTGTATATAGAATCGCTATGCTAAGATAGTGCATACAGTAAAGTGTAACGTCTCATAAGACGACAAAGAACAACCCCGAGGGTCTCTGTCCCATGGAACAATTAGATGAGGCCCATTCATGCGCTTCACGATTGCGATTATGAATGTGTGTGTGTGTGTAGGTCAGCTCGGTATCCTGGTGAAAGATCACGTTCAGTTCGTGGTCATACGATGGAGTATTACCTCATAATGGGCCGACTCTTTCCCGGCCATTGCCTTCTAGCAGACAAAACGGTTTTCGTCTCCGGCCCGCTTTCACCAACCACTTTGACCGGCGTGGCGCTTGCACTCCAATGTGTACATATGTATATTAGCTATAAATGGAGCGCTGGTAAATACAGCGTGTCATGTTTTCATCACTTTTGATTTAGGACGAACACGATTCGTGTTTCCTGCTGCTTTATGAAACGCTAGACTCATGTCGAGTGACTCGAGTAAGGTACTCACAGGTGAAATTTCTAAATCTTGCATCTTTTATTTAAAAGTTTTCAAAATATTGTCACTTTACGCTCTGACGTAATTATAAGTGTGATTAAATTTTATGGAAATATCTTGAGGCAATATTTTATATCATAGCATGCTGTGAATGCCAGAGTGATTATAGTGTAAATTAATATTATTGTATGTACATGATTTTAGATGTCTGTTAGCCATAAGGATTGTTAGGAAATAAGTTTGCACGCCTAACTGAAACTGACAATAGAAGCGGGTAACAATAAACCGAGGGGTGAGTTGTTTATCACTAAGAAGAGAAAGCCGAAATTGACGTCAGGGCAGCGTGCCTTTTTTAGAAATGGAGGGAATATCTTCCCTAGACCATATATGTCCGTCGTAGTGAATGGCTGACCAAAACAGACGCTAAAGTTGGCGCAATTTGGTAACCAATAGGAGCTATATTATAATGTTTAGGCAATTCGAGGTGAAGCAGTATATATTCTCGAGCCATAAGCAAGTGTCGCACAGTTCTGAAGAATCTCTCACGAGGTGCACGTCGCAGAGTTAGTTACAAAAATGTAAAGTACGCGAATTGGTGCGCGGCAACTATAACGACTGTAGTTACATTCAGAAATATCACAGTTTCAGTCAGGCGTGTATTAAGATTAAATATGTGAATTATTTATTAAGCGTGATGGCAATAAAAGTCTAGATTAAGATTTTTTTTATCAGTGTTATCTTTAGTAACAACTCCTTTCCGTTTCCACACCCTGCTTAGAGACACGTGCTCGACTGAGTTATAATAGCTAGCCAGAGGACAAAGAACCCAAATTTAAAAAATAATTAAACAATAAATAAGATAACACAAGTCATCTGAGAACTGCGACAATCTTTAATAGTTTTTGAAAAAAAATATGTTACTTATATTAACCAAGTGTTGCCTCGATACAGAAACCGTAATTTTGAAAAAAATAAAAGCACTACCACATTTAACCGAGCGGGATGGCACCGCGGTAACGTGTGCTTCCCATTCGGGAGGTCCCGAGTTCGAATCCCGGCGACCGCTCACTCTGGCCCATGGGTTTTTCTAGATTTCCCGGGTCGGCAGGCGAATGCTGGGTTGGTTCATCGTCTACCACGACTCTCCTCCCTCTCAATTCCTGTACCCATCATCTTCCTTGTCTCTGTTTCAGGGTTGTGGGACCAGGCGAAGGTGTTCGGCGGGCGATTTGTGTAGATTTCTGCCCTGGCGTCGTTGCGGACGTGCTCAGTTAGGACCCGCCTCCTCGGGGGTTAGGAGGTTTGTGGGTGGATCCCGGCGGCTCGGATGCGTTCGGTCTGGAGGCGTTAAGGACCCGTCGTCATCCGGTTCTGACCGTCCTTCGGGTCTGTCCCCTCATCTTCCCTCCTAGAGCTCACGGTAGAAGCAGCCTACTTGCGGTGCTCTGCCTCCGTTCGTCCATACCTTTATCACATTATTTAAATACTGGCTTACAGACATGTTTTTAACTCTTCTGGTTGCTTCAGAAAAAGCTGTTTAAATCTTTCAATATAATTTTTGTAACAATTTATCTGAATGAATTATATCATATCTTGAGCGATTTAAAAGTGTAGCAAAAATCACATGCCAGTTTTTAAATTTGAAAAAAGAACCAAACTACACCGCATTGTGCATTTTTAATGCGCAGAACTCTAAGAAAAACCAAAGTCGAGTAAAAGTCATTGAAGGTAGTTCCAGGTCATTAGGCAGCGTGCTCATGAACATTTAAATGGTCACGAGTTAAAGCCTTAAAGGGCTGTGAGAACAAAAGCTAATTGAAGCTAAAGGTCCAAAGTATTTTTGGATATAAAATAATTGTTGAACTTTTTGAAAATGTTGACCAAATTTCTGTTTTACATCATTAATTTCATTTACCCTACTCTTTGAGAAATTATTTTACATTGATTTGGAATATTTTAATGTGCGAATCATGCCCTTAGAATTGCAATGTTGTAAAACCTTATGATATCCGTAGGATGTAGGTTGTGTTAATCCGAGGGGGACACTTCGCCACTGCGACCAACCAGATCTATTGTAACTACAACCGGGAGGCGGGAATGAGGTGAAGTAGCCGTAGGCAGACAAGTCCACAGAGACGCGCAGAACAGTTTGAACATCCGCCCACCAGTAGAGGCGAGGAATTCCTAAAGGGCGGAACAACGCAACCTGGCGTTCACAGGGATAAACCTTTCCAATGCCCAAGCATCCACCCATCTGCTCAACACTGCCAGCACCACAACACCGGAAAACACCCTTGAAACGTGAAAAGGAGAGATGAAATGAGAAAAAGTTGGGGGAAATGAGAAATCGTGGAACACACCACCCAGGTATTGGCTTTTGCGACCAGAAGAAAACCACGAAAAACCTCATGGTCAGAGTGGGCGGGCACCGGGAATCGAACCTGGGACACCCATCACAAACGTTGCTTTTTGAGGCATCCCACTTGGTCTATGGTATTTAATAACAAACCAAAGTTTTTCTGATATTCATGGAAGTGAGAATGAAACATCAGCGAGTATTGTATTTCTGATGTACTTAATCTCCACCCCCCCCAACAATTTTTCAAATTTTGGAAATGTTGTATAACGTTTAGGTGTGAAAGAATTATTCATTTACATAAACACAAGCTTTTGTACCTTCTCTTTGAATTGTTTTTGCAATTTTCGGGTAAGCGTTGTCTGTGAGGGAGCTTTATTTTTAGAAGAAGATCTGAGTAGAAAACCAAGAAATGTAATTGTTTGGTTTAGGCAACTACGCTGAAATCATATTAAAACATAACTATAAGTTGTTCTTCATACTATTACAGTATAGGGAGGGTGGGAGCTAAAGGCAAAATGGTAGAAAGGGCAATCAAATACTCGTTCAGAATAAAGGTACTAAAGGAAAATGAGATACTAAAGCAATGCTTGGTTGTACAGGAGAAAACGGGGGGGAAAGAATCTTGGATGCACAAGATACAGACAACATTGGAAGAAATAGGAATGGGGGAAACATGGACAGGAAGAAACAAGGGTTTCTGGAAAGAAATTAGAACAAGAGTGGAGGATATTGAAAAGCAAGAAATTACAGTAGTTTCAAGGAAAAAAGCCAATTAATAGATTATTAATATTTTAAAACGGAATGGGGAAAAGCAAAATCTGATGTGTTACACTCACATGACTTTCTCTACTCTTGTACAAACTATTTTTACAAACGCTTATTCTCCATATGCTTCATGTTAATCGAGATGTTAATCTTGTTGCTAATTTTCTTGTAGATGCAAGGGGAATTGGTAGGTTTTAAGCGACAGTCAAATATTTTAAGAGCTGGTTGCTATGTGGAGTATTCCATTCTCTTTGCATTACCAGGACATAAAAAAACGAACAACGAATTCCCATTTGAGGAAAAATATAAGTATTGGAAAATTCAAATACATAACAAGGAATATGTCGGAAATGGTTCACTCGGCAAAAAAATATATATGACATAAATTGTGTGTAAATTTTGTCTCTTTCCTACGGTTTACCAGTTATGCAAAAAGCCAAAGAGGACTTTTGGGGATATTCCCAGAAAATTCAAGATATACATTTCATTTGTCATTAAAATATCTTAAACATATGATATTTTAATCAAAATCATTAGAGCCATTTTTGAGAAAATTAAAATTTTAGAAACATTTTCCATGTAAAGGATATCTGGGGTGGGGGGATTTTCTTTGGTCCATCGGTTTCAGCTCTTGTGTTAGATCTTAAAAGGATGCAAACGCAGATGGTTTGTTAAAATTCGCTCCGAACTGCTTTTCGAAATGCCAAATTGTTGGGAAATACGGCGAATGGACTTCATTGGGCTCGTAGCAACGCTGACTAGGGCGACATTCTCTGCCGATCGACGAGAACGAGGACGTCCAGGTGATTTGATGTTCATTGTCGATCCTGTATCTTCAAATTTCCTTACCAGTCTGTGCACCGTTGACACACTAAGCGCATTTCGCCTTCCAAACATTACACGAAGTTTTCAAACGGTCCCTGCATAGCATTCACCGTACTTGTAATGCATTTTCAAAATCTAGATGCGTTGATCCTTCGTATATCGCTCCATTTTAGCTGATAACCATACACACAAATAACAGTTGACAATGACAATCGTTAATCGCAATATAAACAGATGACAATCACTTACATTTCAGGTCCGGAAACTAACAAACTGAAAGAGGCGCGCAATTTAAAAATTGCGTTCTTTATGGGACAGTGGCGGCTGTTGTATAAGAGCACAAGAACACGTGAACATCCTAAGTTTTGACACCTTGCCGATTTATTGGTTATTTTGTTCTTTGAATGCTATTAAACGTAACGTGCATGTGATAATTTAAAACCTACGGCGTTTACATCTCCCGCGCCATTCTAAACTCGATGAAATGTGGCAACAGGGTCCCTAGCACATCTTGACTTGTGCACGTTTTAAGAAGCTTCTGCCTAACTGGTATGACGTAACTACCTTATGGGGCCAAATACGTACGGGTCGTGCACACTTGAAGAAGAGCACTAGCAAGCAAGGGTTTTCTCGCACTCTGTTTCCATTACCACAACAATATTAAGCTAATGCCACTAGGTGGTGGCACACTATGGCAGAAGTTACAGTCACCGTAGCAAAACTGGGTGGGATAGAATATGATAGGACTAGAAACGTATGGAGACTTAACACATCCAGCTACGCAGATCTTTTGTATCTAGGTGCTGATAGGGCGCCCGGACGAGGAGGTAAGACAGGCAGAGGGCAGGGTCCCTACCATTTACAGATTTGAACTCGCCGGGTGCTGGCTGCTGCAGCCGGTCTCCTCCCCCGAGTGGGCTTACACATCCCCTGGGGGGCTCAGGACCCGGAGACCGCTCGCAGTCCGGGGGACGAAGGTTTCCTCAGAGCATCCTTTTCTCGTCATGCACACGCCAAGACTACCGCCGACACTTGCAACCCTGAAAGAAACCAAGCAGATACAGGTGAAGTGAAATGAGTATGGAGGTGAAATGGAGGGACAGGAAATTCGGGGGATGTAATGATCCTTCCCAGCATTGGTCTAAACCCCCCCCCCCAAAAACATGGGTCAGTAAGTCGAACCCACGACCTCCCGAGTGGGAGTTGGACCAGCTTTAACCCCAATTCTTGGAACTGTTCAAGAATGAATTACGTCTTCAAATGTAATTAACAAACGTAACCACCTGAGCCATCCCGGTCGGTAAAAGTAGGCAACGTGCACGGACGCGGAAACTTCTCCCTTACCGTCCATAATCAACTGCAGTATCAAGTACACATTACTTCGTCCTTGCCTTAACACACGGTACTGAATTATGTGCACAACTCTTTCTTTCGTCAGACAAGTTATGTATTATTATTGTTGTTGTTGAATACGGCTGCGGTTGTATTAAATTGTTCATAACCATCACTGTTATGCAGCAATTTCTATTTCACATTTTCAGGCCTCTCTGAATCTAAAATTTGGTGAACACCCAAAAGATACACTCACGAGCCACCACTGCTTTAACCTACATGCACCTAAATGTTAAATTAAGCACTGAACCGTGCAATGCACTTAATTTATATAACATTCGCATATTATTAAACGTTGCAAATTACTGTACTGCAATAGTATGAATTATTTATTGTCTATTTTGAACTTACATACAATTTACACAATGGAGTTGCTTATTATTTCTCTTCCCCTTATACGTATCTAATATTTCTTAAAATAGTTTACACAACAGAAGAGAAAGTCATGTGAGTATAACATATCAGATTTTTTAAAATAATTTGTATTAAATCAAATGATAAATTTGAACTAATCCTGAGTTGAAATATTTAAATAAATTGATTTTATATTCACAGATTAAGGTGCAGTAATTGGAATTAGAATTATGATAGGATGTTTTGCGTATTCTAAGCGGCAAATGTGTGAATGAGAATTAATGACCAGTGTGAATTATTTTATATTACCTCTGCAGGCCATTTTGTTTCACTACAAAATAGGATTTGCAGTTATGTTCTAAACTGCTCTAATTTGGAAACCATTCAAATTGAGCATCGGAACGAAAACATGCCCACGATGTCTTAAAATGGTTGAACCAGCGCCATCTAAAGTACAGTTTCTGTTGGTGTCATCTTTGGCGATACTGTCTAAAGCCACTTGTACACGATCAAATTTTTGTCAAATTTAGTACTTTACAAGACTTTTCAAGAGTTGTCACAACTTCACAACTTTTCTTGTCAAATTGCTTCCAATACCTTTACAGTCTTTGAAAGTCTTGAAAGCAAGTAAGGACATGCTCTAAACGGTCAAAGATTTCACAATGATTTGATGGCTTTGGCCAATGAAATGCGAGTATTCACAGTTCGTCACGAAATCTGCAACATGCTGAAAGCGAAAAGTAAACAAAAATGGTACCCGGCCAAGATATGTCGTATGCAAACTGATTAGGTTATACATAAGCTGCACATGTCTGTACATCGAGAGCTCCGTGGATTACCATAAGATGGAGCAGATGAAGGTATATGAAGCAATATACCAGTTATCCGAACTAATGCAATGTTATATGGTGTGGTTAACCTATTGGTTGGTGTTATTTTCATTGCATTCCACACTCGTAATGTGATTTCATTGGATACAATACGTGAAAGTGCTACATAATATTAGTAAAGAACAACACTTCATTGCGAATTGTTATACTGTGACGCTAATACTAAATTGCTTTGCGCGTTATAAATTATCAATGTGTTCTGAAGGGTTTCAGTTTGGTGAAGAGACAACTTGTAAATACATATTTTTGAAATTGCCAAGTCTTGTCAAGTCTTGCCAGGTCTTGCCAAGTCTTTTCCAATCTTCTCACATATTGAAAAACATTTCACAATTTTTCTTGTAAACTCTTGAATTGAAAAAAAGTTTGATCGTGTACAAGGGGCTTAAGACATGCGGAGTAAAAATAGCGCTACCAGTGATAGGATTAGGAAGTATCTCGTCCCCGCCAACCTAGAAAGATGACATTATTTTAAAAAGCTATTTTTGCTATTCATGTTTACATTTTTAGCAAGGGAGGGTTTTAACCCTCCTCCCTCAGCTACGCCTCTACCTCCTAGCGTGTGGTTAACCTTTCAAAACAATTGGTTTGGAATTAAGGAATTTGAAAATGTCACCATAGGGTTGTTACCTTAAAAATGCAAGGGTGAAGGGATATTTGTGTATGGCATTTGTGGGCCTGAAAAGGGCATTTACAGAGCCGTTTGGAAATGCTAAAGAAAACTGGGCTGGATTGGAGAGGAGAACGCTCCTATTTAATAGGAATTAGGATAGCAGATCTGTTAGAGCGAAATATGCTCTCGTTCCAATGATTATTGTTTTGATAGCGGTAGTGACAGGATGTTACAGCTCTAAAAGGAGCAGTTTGGAACTGAAGAAAACAGAAAAGCGAATACGAAATAAAAAGAAGGAAAGGAAAATGCATGCTGTGATTGCCGTACAAATCAAACGTAATGCCCCTTCTTGCATACTTTCCAGCGGAGCCAAAGTACTCGGGCGACCTCTGAGGAACAGTTGAATAATTATTGTCTGGCTCTTGTTCAAAATATTTGGGAGAATGAGAGTCGAACCGGTCTGCCCAATCGCAGGACAAGTTACCAAATAAGGACGTTGTGTTTAGGCATCTCATTCCAAACCCACTGCGTATTTTCACATCATTGCGGGATATTTTAAAGGGTAAAGACGTTAATTTCGGGGTTCCTACGCATGCTCTAAAAAAATGCCGGTTCTTATAATGCTTCCATTAATTTATTCTGTAATGGCAACACGCCTGTTACCTAAAGGGATGGTTCAAGCTCGCAATCGGGAGGTCCTGGCTTCGATTCGCGTTGGAACCGGCCACCCTAACCTTTGGTTTTTTTTCATGGGATTCTAAGGTCGGTAGACGAATGCTGAGGTGGTTTTACATACCACCAAGAAGTTCCCTGTCTTAATAGAAAAACCCACAGGAAGAGTCATTCGGATGTCGACTCCCTGAGCAGAGGAGGGAAACTGGGTTGCCCGATCTTATTTGTTGATTATTGTCCCTAATTACCGCACATAGAGGAATAGTTACGACCCCTTCAGCTGCCGCTGCGTAGCCCTAGCACTCGTGGTACTTCAGGCGTTACTAGAAGTGCGACGGGCCGGACGTCTGAGTCCCTCCCGTTAGGATTGGGTTGGACTCGGCGGGGCAGTAGTTTCCGCTTCTCGTGGGAGACTGGGCATGTCTGGTTAGTAAACGCCCCACGTTAGGGACCCCGCTGCAACATCAGAACTGTCCGCCCCAATTTCTCTCTCGCCTCATCTCTTTCTCCTGCAGGTTTATCAGACACAATAGGCCTATTCTGATCGTAGTACTGAAATACTACATTTCTAAAACCCTAACCTAACTATGTTATGTAGATGTCCTTATTTCTTTCTCTTTTCGGGACAAAATATAGCAGTTAATGTTATCGTTAGTGCGTTATCTAAATACTCTTTTCTGTACAATAAGAATAAAGAAAATCATTCATGAGTTACTATTTTATAATACTTTTCCCCCAATTGCATTATTACGTTTTAATAAAGATCACAGGACCTGCACAAAGCTATTGAAGTTGGATATATTATCATTAAATTAAATGGAATTTTATTTATGGACACTACTATGACCCTTACCGTTCTATTCTATATTAGACGTAAAAGACCAGAAATTTTGTTCAGAGACTTCTTTATAAGACTTGAGGTTCTTTTACGTGCCTAATTCTACGACACGGTACCACCGGCTTTACTTCCCTTCCGAAGGAAGCCATACTAAGGATTTTTACGCGCGAAAAAATCCATTGCCCTCCACCGGGTTTGAACCCGCGACTTCGAGAAGTAGAGGCTATATTATCATTCACAATTTACTACATTAAATGGACTTTCAGCCCCTAAGGGGATAAACATGCGTTAAGTGCATTGGAAAATACACGAAGTAGAAAAGACTCGACTTATCTCGTATTTTCAACTCTACCTCGTTCTCCAGCCATGTGCTTACTATACCTGTATCGCAATATACTATTGTAATTGTGTTACCGTGTTAAATCTTTTACGCCCGCACGGGCATAAAGATGTAAAGGCCCGGAGGATATTATCAATTCTGTAACATATATAAGCAGTAAAATTTCAGTAACACTGTAAATAACTGCGCTGTTTTTAAATGAGAGTTAATACAAGCCATTAAGTGTATATACGTGTTTTATGTACAGCAGATACCTATTAAATACACATAAATTGACAAAGAATGCTATGCTTTGCAAATAAAATATATAAACACCTCGTGAGAATATACAGGGTGGACCATTTAAGTTGAGACTGTACAATATCTCCAAAACTAAGCATTGTAGAAAGAAATGTCTTTGATAAAAGTTGCTTGATATTATGGGGGAAAGTAAATGCCATTAGTCGTGTTTTGTTTGGAGGATATTATGATGGTCATTTTAGGGTAAATTTAAAGTTTACTTTCTCTACTACGTATAGTAAGTAGGGGAAGTATTGCATTCCACCCAAAAATTCGATACCGAGGTTTCACGGGAAATACGTGTCTTGAGACTCCTGAATCCAAAAAAAAAAACATTTTTGGAAATATGACCGTGTGTGTGTCTGTGTGTGTGTGTCTGTGTGTCTGTGTGTGTGTCTGTGTGTCTGTGTGTGTGTCTGTGAACAGCATAACTCACAAACGAACAGTCGGATAAACACCAAACTTGGTATTTAGGTTCAGTATCTTCCAGAGATGCGACACGAAGGTTCTCAAGCAAATCCCCCCTACCTCAGATTACCCTTTACATGGAACATTTTCGAAAATTTTAATTTTCTCAAAAATGGCTCTAACGATTTTGATTAAAATATCATATGTTTAAGATATTTTCATGACAAATGAAATGTATATCTCGAATTTTCTGGATGGTCCAACAATTCATTGCGCCCTTCGTACACAGCCATTCAGAATTTTCGTTGTTATTTACGTTGGTGTGAGAATAATTGCAAAGTGTTTTATACAAATGTTCTTTACTTTTTTATGAGGAGTAAGAAAACAGCATAAAAAGTTAGGTTCCCATTAAAAAAAATAAATTGATCCTAACGACCATCACAACGTCCTCCAAATAAAACAGGACTAATGGTATTTACTTTCCCCCATAATATAAAGCAACTTTTATTCAAGACGTTTCTTTCTACGACGCTTAACTTTAGAGATATTGTACAGTCTCAAATTAAATGGTCCAGCCTGTATAGTAAAGCTAAGCGTTGTTATATACATGTAGCAAAACTGTGTTTAGTCACTACAGGGAAATATTTGTACATTTTGAAAACTTTACTAATGCCATAAAGGGAGAAAAATTGTTTGTGTGTGTGTTGTACGGCCTGGAACTTTTACACCTGGAAATCTTTCTGCAAATCGTACTTTCACTTGGCGAGCTGGCCGAGTTAACACATACGAATCATAAATAAATACACGCTGTGCAGTAGAAAACGTATACTGAGCCATAATATACTTTGTGACTAAGTACAGGACAAAATAATAAATAACTCGCAATAACTGAACTACATCACATCACCGTCAACTCAAAACTGCACTTCACAATGCACACAAAGCCACAACAGCGTGACTTTGTTTATAGCAGCAGTGCGTTATCATGTTTTTATCATATATCCAACGCCCAGTGGAAAAACACCGTGCAGCCGGTAATATTATTCATAAAATACCCCTCCGGGGTAACTTAAAACATAAAGTGTACAAGACAAACCCATACACCCTGGTAGAATTGAAACAAAATATCCGCCAGGGAATTTCTCAGCGTGAACTACGGCGAGTGATGGATAGTTTCCTAAAGAGGTGCTAAAACTGAATGGACTCGACGGTGGCCAGTTTCAGCATCTCCTTTCGTAAAGTTGGTAAGTAAAGCGTTTAAAAGTAGTTTTAAAAATGTTGTATGGTTTCATCCGCGCCTTTCTATGATAGCAGACGGCAACGAGCGCCGAGGACGCGGACAGGGAAAACACCGCGCAGACGGTTCGGATTCTTTTGGCTCACTCTGTACATATCGCAGCATACTTGTATTCAATTTCGTTTAATTAATTTAATAATGTATACGTGTGCACATATTCTTGACATATTCACAGCCTCAATGAATGCAATCTAATCTAATCTGCGAGTTGTTCGTGATTTCTTTCGTGCGTATTCATGGATGGACTGTGTTTGAAAAAAAAAAAAGAAGAAATACTATTGACCGTATTGTTGTATTTTACCTACTGCGTTACGTAACCGCAGGATTCCTTTCCCATGATGCATCAGCTATTGTTTTCACACGCAAGCAGATTGTGGCATGGTATCGATAATTTGGTTAATAATAGGGCGCGAAAAAGTATCACGTGACTGGAGAAGGTGACTCGCGCTGCTTCACTCCAGCTTGTGAACTTTATTGATTATCATAGCTAATATTGACAAACGTTGCACCATATTACATTTGTCGGAATGATCACTCGTCAATTCTGCTGTTTCGCTTTACATTTTAAAGCATCACACAGATGAAATTTAAAGAGAAACGTTGAAAAATCTTGAAATACCTTTTAATCTTTCGAATACAATATTGAAACCTGGGTTTACAGATCTGTTTCGAACTTTTCCTTTGGGTTATTTAATTATCCTTTTAGAATTTAACAAATCTGATGTGTTACATTCACATAACTTTCTCTACCCTCTATTGTTTATTAATGGGTATATAAATTATTCTTACAACAGTTTATTTGTCTATCTACATTATTTTAATCCAGATAAACTTTTGCAGAAATAGCTGCATTACGCATTGCGTTAGGGTACAAAGGGAACAGCGATAGTCAAATGTTTAAGAAGTGGACGCTTTAAATTTCTATAATGTTTCCATGCAATCGCCAGAAACAACAGAAAATCGGGGACTTAAAAAGAATGATAAAGTATTGAATAAATTGAACCATTAATAAATGGCTAATGACATAACAAAGTTATTTGAAACAAACTGTATGTTTCAAAGAGATCTACATTTTTTGTGCAGTACGTTTTCGTCCATCGCTTAACGTTTACCAATTAGGTAAACAAGATTATAAAAAAATCATTCCGAATAAAGAAGACTTCACAGGCTGTTTCCAGAAAATTCAAAGTATGATTTGTCATGTAAATATCTTTAATGTATGGTATTTTAAACAAAATAGTCAGAGCCATTTTTTTAGAAAATCAAAAATTTCGAAAAATGTTCCATGCAAAGCGTTTGGGGCGTGGGTTTTCTTAAAAATCTTCGTGTCGTATCTTTGGAAGGTACTGAATCTAAATACTGAGTTTGGTGTTTATCCGACGTTTCTTTTTTGAGTTATGCTGTTCACAGACAGAAACACGCGTGGACCTTTTTCTAAAAATGTTTTTTGGATTCAGGGGTCCTCAAAACATGCATTTCCGGTGAAATCTCGGTAGTGAATTTTTAGGTGGAATGAAATACGTTCATTACGTACTATGTGGGGGAGAAAGTAAAAAAGAAAGAGTCCATTCCAAATAACTCAGTTACATTTTTTATTCTTGCTAGAGAAATACTACATAAAATGTAATACCTAATTTCTACCCCTGAAGAGAAAATCTCATGCTGAAGGGGGTGGATTCCTTACAAATAGAGGTATATAGCATATACATATATAGAAAGGATATGTTGATCCTAAAAATAATGTAACTTAATTATGATGGTAGATATTTGAACAATAAAGGCAATGAGATACGGCTTTAGTTTTAAGTTATAAAAGCTAATTGTATTATACAAATTAAAGCTTTTAAATGAGAAGAAAGAATATTGTGCTAAACAAATAACACCAACACAATTTAAAATATACAAAAATAATTTTAATTATGGAAGCTCTTTCCTGATAATGCTTTTAATTTTATTTTATTTGAAATGATGAAGTACAGCAAATCTGGATATTTATACTTCTCTGTTGTTTTACCTATAGTTAGTAGAGGAAGTATTATTGCATTCTATTCTAAAATTCATTACTGGGATTTTACCAGAAATACACGTTTTGAGGCTCCCTCAATATATATTTTTTTTTTTTTACAAAAAGTTCCATTTGTGTGTCTGTGGACAGCATACTCAAAAACGAAAAGTTGGTTAAAAACCAAACTTGGTATTTAAGTTCAGCATCTTATAAGGGTCAGACATGAAGATTTTCAAATCAACACATTTTTCGTTATTTTTGATCTTCTCAAAGATGACTCTTAACGATTTTTATTAAAATAACACATGTTTAAGATACTTTTAACAAATAAAATATATATCTTGAGTTTTCTGGAAATAGCCTGTGAAGTACTCTTCATTCTCAATGACTTTTGTATAATACTGGTAAATCGTAAGAGGTAGAGAAAATCGTACTACACAAAAAAATGTAAGTATCGTTGAAATTTATTTCAAATAACTTTTTTGTAGCATCAGCATTTCCGAGATATTTTTTGTTATAGGGTTGAGTTTACAATTACGTTTTACTTTCTCTACTACGTATAGTAAGTAGGGGAAGTATTGCATTCCACCCAAAAATTCGATACCGAGATTTCACCGGAAATACATGTTTTGAGACCTCCTGAATCCAAAAAAAAAGCATTTTTGGAAACATGTAAGTGTGTCTGTCTGTGTGTCTGTGCACAGCATTACTAAGAAACGAAGTCGGATAAACACCAAACTTATTATTTAGGTTTAGTATCTTCCAGAGATGCGACACGAAGATTTTCAAAAAAATCCCCCCACCCCAGATTACCCTTTACATGGAAGATTTTTCGAAAATTTTAATTTTCTCAAAATGGCTCTAACGATTTCGATTAAAATGTCATATCTTTAAGATATTTTCATGATAAATGAAATGCATATCTTGAATTTTCTGGGAATGTCTCCAAAAGTACTCTTCATTGGGAAGGACTTTTGCATAACTGGTAAACCATAAGAGATAGACAAAATTTTACTACACAAAAAATGTAGATTGCGTTAAAATACACAATTTATGTCATATATATATTTTGTTTTTGTTGAGTGAACCATTTTCGAGATATTGCTTGTTATTCCCTTAAATTTTCCAATACTTATACTTTTTCTCAAATTCGTTATTCATTTTTTTATGTCCTGTACATGCAAAGAGAATGGAGTACTCCACATAGCAACCAGCTCTTAAAATATTTGACTATCGCTTAAAGCCTACCAATTCCCCTTGCATCTACAAGAAAATTAGCAATAAGATTAACATCTCGATTAACATGAAACATATGGAGAATAAGCGTTTGTAAAACTAGTTTGTACAAGAGTAGAGAAAGTCATGTGAGTGTAACACATCAGATTTTTTTAAAATGGGAAGACGATATTAGTTTTTTTTCTTTCGTGGTCATGCAAAGAGCATGGAATTTCAAAGCCATCACATAGCAATACGCTCTTTTAAAAAATTGACTATCGATTTACCTTCTGGGTTCTGATGTCTACAACAAAATGTGTAGTGAAAGTTTATCTCGATTAACAAGAACACAGAAGCCTAAGATTTTGTAAGATCTAGAGAGAGAGTAAAGCTAAAGCCATGTGAATGCAACACATAAACTTTTTATACTACTTGATAAAAATAAGTATCCACACCTCGAGCTATACATTTTGTAGCTTTCGTTACATCAATGCAGAGTGATTGTGTTGTTAGACTTAGAGGTAATGCAAGGAAAATAAGGGACGAAATACGCATGCATCGTCATCAATCGCATGTTTATACTCATAAGGTGTTACAGACCTGTCTCGCGCATATGACTCACGGTGAGTCATGCATGTGTAACACCTGTGTTTGACTTGTTATTGGTAATCCGTTTTGTTTCATACCAAGGCTGTACTTCCTGCAATTTGCGTTGTACGTGACATCACGTGGTATAAGGATTGCGTGTTCTTTCCAAATAGTTAAGATTAAACATGAATCGGAAAAACACCTAAACATAACCATAAAATTCAAATCGCTATAGATCGAGATTAATTTTTAAACAGAAACGAGACAGGGAGAGGGAGATAAAGAACTAAAGACCCCAAATATATCATAATTTTTCTACCACAGAGGAAATGTGTTATTATATAGCATTATAAAAAATCATTATGGAGGCCTCACCGGAAGTGCATATTTTGAAGCCCACTGAAAACTCACCAAAAGCAAAGCATTTTTAGAAACATGTACGTGTGTTTCTCTCTTTTTTATGAGTCAACAGCATAAATTAAAAATGATGTGTTGCATTCACACTGCTTTTTCTTCTCATTCTTCTACAAACTATTCTTACAAAAGCTTATTCTTCTCTGTTTCTGGTTAATGTAGATAAACATTTATTATACATTTACACATTTCGTTATAAGTATAAGAAGCGTACAGTAGGGTAAAGCGATAGTCAAATTTTAAAAAGCGGATCGCTCTTTAATGGCTCTGGAATTCCATTCCCTTGCATGACCACGAGAGAGAAAAAAGTAAAGAAAGGAAAAAGAACAGCAACTTACCACTTGACAAAGCATAAGCATTTGAAAATTCAAACCACTGACAAAGAATATTTCGAAAATCACCACAAAAAAATTATTTGGCGTAAATTCTGTGGTTTAACAAGATCTGCATTATTTTTTTTTTTTTTTTACTTTCTATACTACGCATAGTAAGTAGGGGAAGTATTGCATTGCACCCAACATTTCGATACCGAAATTTCACCGGAATTACACGTTTTGAGGCCCCCTGAATCCAAATAAAACAAGTCCGTGTGTGTCGGATAAATACCAAATTTGGTATTTGAGTTTAGCATCTTCCAAGGATGCGACACTAAGATTTTCAAGAGAATCTCCCCCACCCCAGACTACCATGGAACATTTTTTCGAAAATTTTGATTTTCTAAATAATGGCTGTAACAATTTTGATTAAAATATCATATATGGAAGATATTTACACGGCAAATAAAATGTATATCTTGAATTTTCTGGGAATAGCCTGTGAGGTCCTCTTCATTGGGAAGTAATTTTGTATAATCTTGTATAACTGGTAAACATTAAGCGATAGACAAAAAGGTACCACACAAAAAAATGTAATCTCTTTAATACACACATTTTATTTCAAATAATTTTTGTAGCATCAGCCATTTCCGAGATATTTATTGTTATTGGTTTGAATTTTTCAAAATTTCTATAATTTTTATTTTCTCTACTACGTATAGTAAGTAGGGGAAGTATTGCATTCCACTCAAAAATTCGATACCAAGATTTCATCGGAAATACATGTTTTGAGGCCTCCTGAATCCAAAAAAAAGTATATTTGGAAACATGTCCGTGTGTGTGTCTGTGAACAGCATAACTCAGAAACGAACAGTCGGATAAACACCAAACTTGGTATTTAGATTCAGTATCTTCCAGAGATGCAACACGAAGGTTTTCAAGAAAATCCCCCACCCCAGATTACCCTTTACATGGAACATTTTTCGAAAATTTTAATTTTCTCAAAAATGGCTCTAACGATTTTGATTAAAATATCACATGTTTAAGATATTTTCATGGCAAATAAAATGTATATCTTGAATTTTCTGGAAAGGTCTCCAAAAGTATTCTTCATTGTGAACGACTTTTGCATAACTGGTAAACCATAAGAGATAGACAAAATTTTGCTACACAAAAAAATATAGATCGCGTTAAAATACACAATTTATGTCATATACATTTTTTGTTGTTGAGTGAACCATTTTCGAGATATTGCTTGTTATTCCCTTAAATTTTTTAATACTTATTTTCTCAAATGGGAATTCGTTATTCATTTTTTTGTCTTGGATATGCAAAGAGTATTAATCTGTGGCAAAGAGAATGGTGCTGCACCTAGCAACCAGCTATTAAGAGATACGTCTGTGCTTATATTGCCCTTGCAAATACAAAACAAGGGGAACATAGTAGCTCTTAAGCGAAAGTCAAATATTTTTAGAACTGGTCGCTATGTGTAAAATGTGCATGTCAAAAGATCGTTTCTGCAAATATTTATCTCGATTAATATGAAATAGATGGAGAATAAGAGTTTGTAAAAATAGTTTGTACAAGAGTAGAGAAAGTCATGTGAGTGTAACACATCAGATTTTTTGAAGTGCTCTCACCATTCAGTTTTCCGATCTCATGGAAAGAGTATGGAATTTCAAATCCAGCATCTACTCTACTGTAAATGCCTATCACTTCAGCCTCCTCTATTCCTCTTGCAAGTACAACGAAACGTGTGATGAAGCAATCTTTGCAAACGTGCATCTCGATGAATGTTAAGGAGATAGAAAAATAAGCTTTTATAAGAATATTTTGTAGAAGCTATATAAAAATAAACGATAGAAGTTAGAGAGGGCCATGTGAATAATACCTCATATTTTTGTCATAAAACACTTTCACTCCGCGACTCTGCAGAGGGTAGGGAATGATTCTATTTGTAGGAGGGAGAGAGAGAGAGAGGGAGAGGGAAAACCTCCTCCGCCCCAGCCAGGAATTGAACCCGGGACTTTGGAAGAGGGTTGAGAAGTGAGAAAGCAATGGCAGTGAATGCCGAGTCAAGCATGTTTAAGGATGCAAGGCTACGATTTTGTGAAATTTTCCTCAACCCAAACAATCCTCTGCCTGGAAAAAGAATTCGTTGTTTTTAAATGTTCTCAGAAATGGACTAACGATTTTGGTGAAAATATCGTTTGAGATATTAGCATAATTTTTCTATCTTGATCTTCTGTGGATACCCTTGAAGTCCTCTTATTCTCACTGAATTATATGTATATATAGTTTTAAGTAGTAACTGGAAAATGTAAGAGATACATCAAACATTGGTGTAGAACATATAAAGAACTCTTTAAAATACGCAACTTGTAGTAAATAACGTTTTTGAAACGTTCATTGTTTTATGTTTTAAGTTTTCCCGGGCTGAATACTAGAAGGAATTTTCGATTCTTGTGTGTAGCCATAAAGAAATAAAATATAGATTTGAGAGGTACTGCTAAACATTTCAGCTGGCTGGAAAAAATTGCATCATGTAGACCATTCTGAATGCTGCAAAACGTAGCGGAAATTGCGAAAGTGTACAAGATGAAATGGCAGAAATTGGGAAAAAGGGACGAAAGAAAAACTATAGAAAAGATATATTAGTAGAAATATATAGAAGTGGATCAAGAAGAAATGGGGAGGGGAGAAGGAAGAGAAATTATTGTATGGATGCAAACGTTAGGTAGAATCCATGGAATTGCCGAATAATTCGTAAAATATAGTAGTCAGTTATTGTAATATGCATTGCCTGCTTAATTTAATTTCTCTTTTGGATTTACCACCTCCGCGTATACAAAATGGAGAGGAGATTATGGTGGTTTACATGCACATGACTTTCTGTACTCACTATCGTTTATTTTTATATAGCTTCTACAAACCACTCTTATAAAAACTTATTTTTCTGTCGACTTCATATTATCGAGATAAAGATTTACAGAATTAATTTCATTACACATTTCTTTGCAGGTATCGAGCGGATACAGGAAACCAAAGCGATTCTCAGATGTTTAAATGCGTGGCAAGAGCACTAATAAAGCCAAAAGTATTAAAAAAATTCAAACCAATAACAGCGAATATCTCGTAAATGGCTGATGCCACAATAAAATTTATTTGAAATACATTGTGTGTTGTGAAGAGATCTACATTTCTTTGTGTAAAATGCTTTCGTCTATCGCTTAACGTTTACCCGTTATACAAAACTATACGAAAGTCTTTCCGAATGAAGTGGACTTCACAGCTATTCCCTGAAAATTCAAGATGTAAGATATACATTTTATTACAAATATATGGTATTTTAATCAAAATAGCCATTAAAATTTGGAGAGAAAAAATACCATATAAATGTAGTTTAGGGTGGGGATTTTGTTGAACATTTTCGTGTCGCATCTTTGAAAAATAACTGAAATTAAATTACTAAATTTGGTATTTGTAGGACATTGGATTGTTGGTTATTTTGTTCACACACAGATTTTCTTTCTAAAAATACTTTTTCTGGAATCAAGGAGCCTCAAAACATGTATTCCCGGTGAAGTCTCGATATCGAGTTTATAGGTGGAATGTAATATATTCTCTACCTTAAGTACGTGGTAGAGAAAGTAAAAACGCAAGTTCACAAGATGAAATATGTGAAATTAGGCAAAAGAGAAATAATTAGGGTGATGGGTGAAATAAAATAAGAAAATGAAGAGAGTAAAGAAAAGAGGGACAAAATAAAAATTACAAGAAAGAGAAATAAAGAAATAACCAAGAAGAAGCGAAATGGTGACGTGTATAGAAGCAATAATTTCACAGAATCACCTAGTACTGTAAGAGACTGCGACAATTTCGTCAGACGACAGTCAACTGTCAACCGGCCTCACTCACATGACTGGCAAAGAGGGGAGTGTGAGACGTGGAGACTACGTGTATAACTTCGGAACTGGTTTGGCGGGGCCTCCTGTTGAAAACGAAGAGGGGAGCGGCAGCTGCTGCTCTGAAAGAGAACGCATGCACTGTGACTCGGCACACTGGGATATCTTTGCAGAAGATATTCTTTGTGACACAGCGTAGCGCATACAAACGCAGATAAGGCACTTCTCTTGTAAATAAGTATGTCCTTGAAAAGCAAGGCGCCTCTTGGTGTATTGTTTACATTTCTACGCCGTGCAAAATTGCTTTAAAATCCATTGCTAATCATTTGAGGGATTAATGCGAACCCTTTGTCCTCGAAACAATGAAATAAATAACATGCTGCGTTGCATGTTTTATGAACACTGGAAAAACATGCGTCATGAAATTTCAAGGTGAAATGCACTTCACATTTTTAAAGCAAATAGTTTATAAAGATAACAGCAGAAACTTTATCACTTCCTGGTGGCTGCCCTGAGTTGAAGCATGACATCCCGACATTTAGCGATTTTGAATAATCTCATGCAGCTGTGGTATTCAAACAGGTTAACAACCGGTTCTCTGAAGGGTGTTTAGAATAAAGTGATGTTTGTATTGTAATTTCTAACTTTTAATTCAGAAGTAAGTGCATACCCTAAAAGACTCGTATAGATCGAAGGTAGAGGAAATATTGTATGTATTAGTATCAAATTCTACATATAAGTGGGGTATCTTGCGAATGTTTTCAAGAAAGCTCCACAACCAAACTTCCTAAAAAAATAAAAAATTAAAAAAAAATAATATTTCCAAAATGACTAACGAATTTGTTTAAAGTTTTGGAGACGCCTTGAAGTCCTGTTCACTCTTGTGTTCCATGTAACGGGGGAAACTGAAAAATATATTAAAATTATTACAGAGAAAAAGGGCAGACTATTAAATATGCCAACAAAGAATATTGAAATATTCCCTGTTCGTTTTAATTTCAACGTTTTAAGGAATACACTTTGAAGTGTTAAGCGGTTTTTCTCATGAGTCCACGTAAAGCTTAGATACAACATATTATCATGGCTAGCATATAATATCGCAGGCTTTTTAAATAATTAACTGTTGTCTCAGTCTTCAAAATGCATCTACGTAAATTTTAAAATTATGTAGTGACCTGACTCCGCTTAAGTTTCCCAAATAACATAATAAAGCGTAGAAATATAATATTAATATATAAAATATTTATGATGAACACAGAATGATTTAATATTATAACTAGGCAACAACATTAAAATTAATGTGTAAGAAGAAAACAGAAGTATTTTAAATATTGAGACTGTTATATTGAATAAATCTGAAAATTAAATGCTGTTAGTACTATATATATATATATATATATATATGATTTCTAAAAATCTTTATTGAGTGTTTTATAATATAAATCTTAAATACGTTTACTGATTTTGTATTAATCCCTCCAATTTACAAAATTCTTGGTTATTGTGCCGCGTTATCCAAACAAAAGACCTGTCAGAAATTTTGTTTACATTAAAACCTTTTCGGAAATATTCATAAATGATTTACAGGAAATGGAGATAAAATAAATTTCGTTATGAATGATTTGTAGAATAAATATGAAAATAAATGATGGAAAACGTCGTGTGATTGTTAGTTATACCATTCATTCATTTATTATTATTTATTTATTTATTTATTAGCTAGTTTAAATGTTGGAGAGCTTGGTGCTAGTAAATAAAGGCAGCTACTGTTGAGCTCTGGCGAGAATTTGATCATAATAAAGATTATTTATATGAAGAGTATTAATTTTAATTACTAGTTTGGTGTTTACCGGTAAAAACCATCCCATGCGCTACGCTGCCCACTTTTATATCACCTGCATCAGTACTTGCTGGAAGCATTTATTTTGCTGATAAGATAAAACTAGAAACGTTTCTGTGAGTTCTGAAAAACACAAGGCACGAAAGTACGAAGATATAGGTTAGAAAGAATATATATTTCGCTTGCAAACAAGAATAATCACATTCTTTCGGAGATAGACTCATATTTTCTGAAAGTTCACACATTCCGTAATGGCATTCATTTTGAATTTGTTTTATAAACAAAACAAAATGTTCGCCTACTCTTGCCGCTAGATGGCATGTCTTAATAGAAAACAATGCACTTTCGGAAAAGTTTTTGCTATTCTCTTTATAAACTATTTGGTTCAAGTTACCATTGGGCCGAAGTGGCGTGACATGAATTACAGCAGTTGTTGGTACGGAGTTCAAAATAAGGATGGGTGTGATTTTTGAAAGTCGTGAGTAGTCTGTAATTAGTAGTTGTACCTACCTAAAGCGTAGGTGTCCAACGTTTTGTCTACATTGGTCAAATAGTGACAATTTGCACATAAGGAGTTGAAAAATATGAGTATGGTAGCTATTTCAAGTTGTGAACATTCACAGAGTCCTATAGTCCAAGTCACACATTTGTGCCCTGGTTGATCACGCAGTTAGTTTTATCTATCAGGGGTTGAAAATTAATTAAAGGTAGCTTATAAAAGTTTTAAGTCCTATATAATTCAAAATAATAATTAGTGGTTTTCGGAAGTTGTTACAAAACCTATGGCTTTGCCAACTCCTATTGTATAGTTCAATATTTTGACCATGTGATTTAAACAGTGCAGATTTCTACATAAGGGGTTAAAAATATGATAGGGGTAGATTTTTTAGAGTTGTTAGGTAGCTTATCATTTTTGTCAGTTTTCCTATAATAATCCAAATGTACTCAATTTTGTCAAAAACTAAAATATTACGTTATAAAAAGTTCAGTAAAATATGAGGGAAATGTGGTGATACGAATGATACATAAGCCCCCTAAAATATCTCAATTTTAAAATATCTTAAGTCTCCCCATTTACTCCATTGGGCTCGAAAACATTAAAGCCTGTCATATTTGCAATAAAGTGCCAAAAATAAGAGTTTGATATCCATATTCAATGAAAGGGATTGAAATTTGTTGAAAATTAAATTGAGTTTTATTTATGGACGCTCTTTAACTACTATGGTTCTTAGCGTCCCATTCTATATTGGGCGTGAAACACCTGTAATTTTGCTCAGAGGCCTCTTTATCAGATTTGAGGTTCTTTTACGTGCCGTAAATCTACGACACGGGACCACCGGCTTTACTTCCCTTCCGAAGGAAGCCGTGCTAACGATTTTTACGCCCGAAAAAATCCATCGCCCTCCGCCGGGTTTGAACCCGCGACCTTGGGAACTAGAGGCTAGCACGGTACCACTAGTCCACGGAGGACGACAAAATTTTGTTGACGTGAATATGAAAAAGAAGCCCCTAGCCCCAGTTTCCAAATGTTTGGAATCATTATATAGCCGATACTATGTGGAAGAATAGGGCTTTTCAATGGTGAAAAAATAATGAAATTAGGTTGAGTGATTTTTTTTAGATTACCCTACACACACACACGAACACACACACACACATACTCTCTCTCTCTCTCCCTTTATAATATTAATATAGTATGCCTGTAACCAGAAAAAAATTTCGGGGGTTACCATGTACCTACTCCATACATAGATAAGAAAATTGCTTGGATGCATTATATAGACAGGAAAAACTCACCAGAATGAGGATATTCCACCTTACAGCACAAAACATGAGACTGCTTCGAAAATCGGAATGTAAGGCGACGATATTAAGTTTCCCTTTTTCTTGTAAATGTGCTACTAGCTATAGATCTACTGTTATCTAACGACATGTTTCCATATTATAAATAAAATTGTCAGAAGTTTCGGGGGGGGGTTGAACCCTAAACCCCCCCTCTAAATACGGCCCTGTAATATAGAAGAGTTGTGAAACAAATGCTATTACGCAAACTGCTAAGAAAGTACAGTTTTCTTGAGGAAATGCATCACTTTCTTTAACCGTTGCGTGAAAAACCATGTTCTGATAGCATTTTCAAACTTAGAATTTCTACATTGAACGTAAGTGATCATCAATCAGCCAGTAACATTTGGCTTTTAGACCATTCAATCAACCACCAAGGAACATTTTCATGTAGTGTTTGAATAACCCCTGGGCGTAAGTTTGAGGCATTTCACACCACTCTGCTTAGTGTGAAAATTATTGAACTCAAGTAGATTTTTACGGAAAATGGTTTTAAGTTCTTAGTTTGAAAATAATTTGCAAGTGTTTAAAAACAAATCAAAACTTTATATGAAACCAACCAGCTATTTGCTACTGTGAATATTTCTATTCCTCCAATAACAACACTGCATTAGTAATTTTTCTTGGTAAAAGATCAGTTTTCCAAATATGGAAATACATCATAGAACATAACACTGTTTAATTTCCAGATTTCTTGAATTTTGGCAGATAATGCTAAGGTGAAGAATAACTGAAAAACGGTAATCTAAAATAAATTTTTGGCAAACATTTCATTGAAGAAAACAATATACCTATTTCCTTTTGTCTAGTAGCATAGAACAATAAGTTGTCTCTGGTTTTGTTCTACTTTTTCATATGGGCAGACATCTAATTCTATTTGGTGGAAAATTACATATAATTTTAGCACATTAAAGTTTCAATATCTCGAGCAGTAAATAACCAATAAATTGCTTTTTACGCTCGCTCTACCTAAGATAACTCCACATTTGCTGCAGCAAGAAGCTGAGCTCAATTTTATACCGCATGAGATGCAGAACTAACGAACCGAATGATCAACTAACAAAAGTAAATCTTTGACGACCTCTAGTTACTGCTTGCATTAATTGCATTTCAGCATTCACCTTTTATTTGCGTGCCTTCTTGCACGAATTTTCTCTACTGGAATAGAATAAGCGATTGACAAACAAGAAAACTCATAGCCGACGAATCGTCAATCATGACATGCGTCAGGTCATGTCCTTTTCTGTCAACTTCTTAGGAGTATTGTTTTTACTTCGCCATAATTTGACTGCCAGATCAATTCACAGAAGGAGATAATGTCCTGATACGCCTACTATTTCAAATAAGGCACTTACGTAGTTGGCTACAAACAGCAATACGATGGCGTGATTCGGTAATTCTCCGTCTCTGTCGCACAGTTGGAATATCTTCGCGAGTGATGTGCTTTGGCGTAGCCAATATCTACTGCGGCAACGCGCATAAACACGCAGTCGGAGTTGAAACATCGTGGAGAAAGGAGGAAATGAGTGCGCTGATGGGTTAAGTGTGTTGCGGACTAAAACCTTTGTTTCCGGGGTATAGTATAATCTTTGGGTCAAAATTGTGATTCGTCCTAGATTCAATCATGGTGGAGAAGATTTTGGAAGAAGTGCAGGAAGCCGAGGCTGAATGCTGTAAGTGTTTTCTTTGTGTTGCATTGTTTTCTGCTACTGTTTAGCCGTAGCCGAATCGAAAGTTCCTTTGTGGGAGTGTGTACGTGACCAAGAAGCCAAGTGGACCTTTTAGTGAGAAATGCTGCTTTGTGAATGCTTCATGGTTTACATTTAGGTATTTACAGGAAAAATACTTACATGTATCACACCTGCATTTTATAAATCAACCCTTATGCATTAGTTAATGAATAGGATGCATAGTACCGGAAGCTTAGGCAGGATACCTTCGATCCCCCGCCGCACAATTTACAAGATTTTTGATATGATCTTACCGTATTGATAATACTTCTACTCCCCATGAATCTTGAAGTTGCCCTTCGATGTGGGGTAAGTGTTGTAGTATTAGTGGTTCTTTATGGGCTAAGGAATATTAATATCTTGAAGCAAGCGGAGGCGTCAATTTCCCAAACATTTCAGAGGGGGACAGTACGAAGCCATGATTCTAGATTCATGAATTCGGGAGAGGATGCTTACATTAGGACCTCTGATCTTAAATTTGGCGATCTGTGTGATTTTTGGGTTAAGAAATACACACCAATAATGTTTAAATGGCACACAATGTATGCTATTCAACCCTTTGGAGCTCGTGAGGGCCCAAAGAGGTACAGTAGGCAACAACTAGATTTAGACGAGCATGTTGATGTAAGCTTCGATTCTATAACAAATTTATTGCTTTTTTTGCGTGGTAAAAAACTGAAAAAGAAGCAATTTAGAGAAGAATGATGCCGAAGTTCTGTAACCATTCCCTACCATTGTTAACGGTAATGAGCATGGAAAGCTGGTTTTTTTTTTAACTCCCCATAACGAAATCACCTCTCATATTTTCGTGTAGTTATTGATTGGAACACGTTTATGGAATTAAATAAATGACCATAGAAGTCCTGCATTGTTGCAAATCATATGTTTAAACCACAATAATAGATTAGAAGTGAGCAATCATTGGAGAAAGCTATCATTTATTGTGACTTTGTGGGCCAGGTTTGAAGGTAGATGTCTTGTTTTCCAGGGAATGTTCCTCTTCAAGGGGTCAGATGGTATGTGCTGAAGGCTTATGACTTTTAGTCAGTAATATATACTGAAGCATGGTACCTAAAGCATATTTAAATTTCTTAGGAGTTTTAATGTTTTTTAAATACACTCCCAAACACCAGTTTAATGAAGGAAAATGCAACCCCCTCTTCCTGTATTCTATAGTAAGTGCAGTGTAGGAATTCTTGAATTTGAGACATACCTATCCTAAATTGAAGTTATTTGAGGTTTTCTTTTTAGCACACTTAACAAAATAGGAGTTTATGTAAATGGAGGAAAATGCAACTCTGTGTTCCCGTAATCTGTACAAAGCACAGTGGAAGAACTCCTAATTTGATACAATTTCTAAATTTGAAGTTCATGGTGCTTGTTATAAATTAAACTATTTATTTATTTTCCAACAAGCATTTATAACTACAAACAATAGCTTATATTGTTGGAGATTATTTGCAGCAATGTAGAATTTGTAAATTATTACAGGTGAGGTTCTGTCTGCCCTGCGCGAGGACAACAACAAGATGGTGACCGGTAATAATGAAGGCCCCAATAGTGTGCAGCAGCGCAAGGAGGAAGCAAGGCGCAAGAGGAGGAAGAAGAAAAGGACTGGCTCCAGCCTCGTATCTTCGTGCTTTCAAGGTAAAATATGTTATATCAATGCTTCAAGCAAAATGGATGGATTTTTCATGTACTGTGTATTTCAGGGAATGGGCTACAAAAAAGCTTGCCAAAAATATTTTTTGTCAAGGAAGGAAAAAAAAAAAAGCAATGTTCAATGCTCTGGAAGCACCAAAATTTAACTGGTGGTCAAATGTATAACCATATTTATGAAAAAAAATAACTGTTTTGAGAAACCCACATCTCTAGGTACCAACTGAACGTTGTCCTTTGTTTAGCAGAATAACCAAGGCTTTACAGGCCGTGGCATTCACCACATTGGAAATCAATACTCTAAATTCTGAGGAATAAAGTTTATAGACCCAGAAAGCTAGACAGTCTAGCTTAAATTTCTGTATTATTACTAGGAGATAAGGAGCTTGTATACAAGATTACTTTGTAGGGGTTGGGCTGTTGGGTCAAGCTGTTATTCTAAGTCCTGGCGCATGCGCACAGGGTAAAACATCTGCAAAACGTTATCTGGTAAGATGCGGGACGGGAAGCAGGGTGACCATACGCGTGAAATAAGCATTAAAAGCACTAGAGGAGACCGTGTAACAGTCACATGATGTGTATATATATATTTGAGCACTTTTAGCCATTGGCAGCTTTGTAATTAAGGAAAACTTTGAAGGATTGATACATCCTCGGTAATCTAAGGGAGTTATTGAATTTTAATTGCAGCTTGGAAAAGGCTTGTTTGAATGATGGTTTAATATTTTAATACTTCCTCCACAGATTTGTACAAATTGACTGGAGAGGTGTTGGGAGAGGGAGCCTATGCCTCTGTTCAGACCTGTGTGAACATCTGGACGGACCTGGAGTACGCTGTGAAGATTATAGAGAAGATTCCAGGTCACAGTCGCACCAGAGTGTTTAAGGAAGTGGAAACCTTCCACCACTGCCAGGGTCATCCCAACATCATTCAGCTCATTGAATTCTTTGAGGACGAAGAAAGGTACTAGATTATCTGCTCTTTCAGGGACAAGTCAGGAGTTAGTAGTTAAGTTGCATCATGTGTTAACCTGGATGACACAGGCAGAAAAAAAAAAGAATAAAGTAGAAATTTGAGGTCATATAGAATTTGTGTATTCAAGCAAACTTTTGACTTCTTAGATTGCCTCTCTTGTGAGAAAATCCATGTTTCTAAAAAATACTGTTAAGATTTTGGGTCTAGTTTTTAAATTTAGCATATTAGATAGTTTGTCTTTGGTACGCTACAGAGAAGGATTTGAAATGGATTTTTGAGCGCCCAAAAGGGCATCCTCAAAAATTGTATTTTTAGTACCATACCCTGGCCTTAAAATTGCATTAAATGGAATATTTGAACTTTTATTGATAATCAGATGATTAGGCAATATAAAGTTATGGACATTACCATTGAAATGAGAATTAGAGTAAACTAATTTAATTTAGAGTTTATTTCAAAAGCAAGTGGCAAATAAAATTATTTTATAGACAGAATTTAAAAAAAAACGGAAGGAAAAAGAAAAGACTTTATAGAGCTAGACCAAGGATCAAGACTGCCAAATATGAAATTGGCAAAAATGAGTTTTCAACCTGAAGACCTCTTTTTTATTAGTTATTGATATTGTGATTCATCAGGGTGTGGTTTTCAATGTATGTGTTTCTTCAATTGCCTAATTGAAGAAAACCTCAATGTAAATTTAGAAATTCACACTAGAGATTTATTTGCAGACTCGCTATAATAATGTGTTCATTATGTTTATTTGTTATAGGTTTTATTTGGTGTTTGAAAAGGTGAATGGAGGTCCTTTGCTTACCCGCATCCAGGAGCAGGTTCACTTTACAGAGCGGGAAGCAAGCCAAATCATCCGGGACCTTGCTAGTGCCCTCCGTTTCCTTCACTTTAAAGGTATGTTTGGTTATCTGAAATTGTGCATCACAGCAGAGCATTTGTTGTCAATAGCTCTTGCATACTTGCCAACTTTTAACGTACAGGAGGTATTTTTGCAACTTTACAGCAAAGTGGGCATTTTTGTAACCTTGTGGGCAGATTCAGATGTCAGATTTTTACCATGGACATGACAAAGTATTAAATTCTATTACAATATATGTAAGTTAAGATTAAAGACTGAATATATTATGCTAAAATTGGTATACAGTGCTATGATGTGATAGAGCTTATCGATGTGTGCATCCTTCGTCATGATCATGGTGGTCCTCCTTTCAGTGGGCTGCAACAAAATGCATAGCATGCAGATTACAATTTTTATTGCACTGCTAATGAGCTGTAGTAACCAATAGTAAATGGACGCAGAAATTCAGTCATCCTCCGTGGACTAGTGGTACCGTGCTAGGCTCTAGTTCCCAAGGTTGTGGGTTCAAACCCGGCGGAGGGCAATGGATTTTTTCGGCCTAAAAACCTTTAGCATGGCTTCCTTTGGAAGGGAAGTAAAGCTGGTGGTACCGTGTCGTAGATTTATGGCACATAAAAGAACCTCAAGCCTGATAAAGAGGCCTCTGAGCAAAATTACTGATCTTTCACGCCCAATATAGAATGGGACGCTAAGGACCGTAGTAGTTAGTGTCCATAAATAAAAAAACAAAAAGAACTCAAAACTCATGCAGACATTCAGTAATGGACAATGAAGTCAATCTACCTTATGTTAATTGTTGTCTTTTTGCATTCTATGAATTTCCCATTCATTGTAATAGTTCATGCTTACAATTCATGTTATGAAGCATAATATTAATTAAGAAGCCTGTGTATAGCCTAGGAAGTGGTGGCCTTTGCTTTAATACATGTTTATTGTGGTACTGTTGTCTGCTTAGTGCGGTGTTAGTGCAGCTGTGTCCATGTGGGAGACCTGGGTTTAATTTCTGGTACTGGCGTGGGGATTTTCTCATGCCAGGAGAACTGTCCCGGGATGCACCCAGCCTCGTTAGGTCCCTGAAGGACTAATTGAGGAGCTACTTGATTCAAAAGTAGCGACTCCAGATTAAGAAGGCCGCATATACTGGCCGGGAGGGATCCGGGTGCTGACCACATCCCACCCTCTAGTACCGCACCCCACTCATGATACCTGTTGTGAGCAGAGATGGGGATGCAGCAGCCGGCTGGCAGGCCTTGGCCCGGCTGTTAGTACCAGAGTTCAGTTTAGTTTTATTGTGGTACCGGGAAGAAGCTGTACTATCAGGTCTCCTAGGATTCTTATATAACTGAATTTCCATGTAATTTTGTACATTCTGAGCATTCTGAATTTAATTTCATCACAGAAAATTATTTTCTGGTCAAGGGAAAGTATTGTGAGTTTCAATTTCAGGAAGTTGGCAAGTATGTTGTGCATCACATATAAAGCATAAAAGCATAAACCTTGTAACACGAATGTTGTGACTGTTTACAGGAATAGCTCACAGGGATTTAAAGCCAGAGAACATCTTGTGTGTGTACCCTGACAAGCTGAGCCCAGTAAAGATCTGTGATTTTGATCTCAGTTCTGGAATAAAGTTCAACTCCAACCTGGGTGGGTCACCCCTCACCACGCCACAACTTCTTACACCGGTAAGTAAACGTCATCCTACGTTTAAAGTTCCTTTATCGTTACATAGTTTGTTTCCATATTGTTATAAATATCATATTGTTTCCAGGTTGGAAGTGCAGAATTCATGGCTCCTGAAGTAGTTGAGGCTTTTGTTGGTGAATCTATTTCATATGACAAGCGATGTGATCTGTGGTCGCTTGGTGTGATAATGTACATTCTTCTGTGTGGATATCCACCATTTTATGGGAGCTGTGGTGCAGACTGTGGCTGGGAGAAAGGAGAAAACTGTTCAGCTTGTCAGGTAAGTGTACTTTCACCAGCAATAAGTTGAATATGCCTTTCTGCTAAGGGTTAGGGGTTCTTTATAGTAGTGAGTTCCCGAGTATCAGAAAAACATTTTAATGAATAGTGATGGTCAGTTTGTCAACCATTGAAAAATAAACTTCACAGTTATGTTAGTGAACATTGTCCATGTGTTTTCAACTGTTGGAACAATTTTATTGTGTAAGGTTTGTAAAAAGTATTTTTATTCCATTTTGGGAAAAAACCATGAAAGTTTTTTTACATTTACATGCGTAAATTGAGGTTTTTATTACTCCAGCTTCACTTTCTACACCAGAACTTAATTGGAACATGTTTAGGAGACTCAAGCTGATGTCTTGGAAACATGTTCCAGTAAGCTCTGGTGTAGAAAGTGAAGCTGGGGCAATAAAAGTTTGTATGTTTGCATATACATTGTGAAAAGTATTTTGTCAATCAACATGTGTTAATAAACCTGCTCTTACTTCTAAGAGCGGTGAAAAGAAAATAAGGCTACTTCCAACATCTGTTGCCACATCTAGCAGTCACAGTTTCCATTAGATTTGTGTGAAGTATTGGCCGATGCCGGCAGAATCTTGACACATTTATAGCAATACTATATAATTTTTATACCAAATATTAATTTTTTTTTTAAATTTAATGCCTTTTTTTCTTCTTTCTTTTTACTTTCTCTACTACGTATAGTAAGTAAGGGAAGCATTGCATTCCACCCAAAAATTCGATACCGAGATTTCACAGGAAATACATGTTTTGAGGTGCACTGAATGCATATAAAGCATTTTTGGAAGTGTGTGTGTCTGTCTGTGAACAGCATAACTCAGAAATGAACAGTCGGATAAACAGCAAACTTCGTATTTAGGTTCAGTATCTTCCAGAGGTGTGACACGAAGGTTTTCAAGAAATCCCCACCCCAGATTATCCTTTACATGGAACATTTTCGATTTTGAATAACCATAAGTTTGACATTTTTATGGCAAATGAATTGTATATCTCAAATTTTCTGGGAATGTCTCCAAAAGTATTCTTCATTGTGAACGACTTTTGCATAACTGGTAAACCATAAGAGGTAGACAAAATTTTACTACATAAAAAATGTAGATCGCATTAAAATACACAATTTGTCATATACATTTTTTTTTTGTTGAGTGAACCATTTTCGAGATATTGTTTGTTATTCCCTTAAATTTTCCAATACTTGCTTTTTCTCACATGGGAATTCGTTATTCATTTTTTTTATGTCCTGGACATACAGAGAGAATGGAATGCTCCACATAGCAACGAGCTCTTAAAATATTTGACTATCGCTTAAAGCCTACCATATTCCCCTTGCACCTACAAGAAAATTAGCAATAAGATTAACATCTCGATTAACATGAAGCATATGGAGAATAAGTGTTTGTAAAAATAGTTTGTACAAGAGTAGAGAAAGTCATGTGAGTGTAACACATCAGATTTTTAGTTATGCTCTTTACATTCAAGTCAGTCCCCTTCCCTTTCTAAAAGCAGTTTTCTCTGGGGTTGTTTCTCTGAGCCTGAAACCAGCTATGTTTCTAGTAAAATCTTAAAACTTTTCATTTGAAACCTGTACTTCAGGTAAAAGGTCTGCTAAAATATGTCAGTCTGTATGTTTTATAATAAATAATGCGATATTGGATTTGAAATATTCCACAACACTGTCTCAATCTACAAAAAACTGCATTAGTGAAGGAAACACACTGGTAGATTCCATGCAACTTGAACTACAGTGGGTTTACACCTATTAAAGAGTATGCCGCTTGAAAATGATTGAAATCATTTTACCATTTAAGAATTATAGATATTTAATTTTAACTGCTGCCCTTATTCATGAATGGAAAATATAAGTTTTGCAGAATTTTTTTTCTTAAGTTAGGAGAATATGCATGACTAATTTTTAGTTTCTTTTGTTTTTATAGGAACTGTTGTTTCAAAGTATTCAAGAGGGCTGTTATGAGTTCCCTGAGCGGGATTGGGCACACATTTCAGAAGAGGCTAAGGACCTAATTAGGTCTTTGCTGGTGAAAGATGCAAGCTGCCGTCTCTCAGCTGAGGGAGTACTGCAACATCCTTGGATGACCCAGAGTACCTTGGCAAATAATTTGACAGCTCGCCCATTGGTTACACCCCACAACATCAGGAGGTAAGCAGACCGCAAAAAAAAAAAAAAAAAAAAATAAACGTATGTATAGTTAACAGTGGACTTCAGATAGCTGTACAACAATTTTCCTGCTGTGAAATCGTGTTTACATCGGCTTTGTGCAACTGAAGTGTACCGGATTATTCTGGCATGTATAAGCATTGAAACAAAAGTATATGTACTTAATCTGATATGGATAAAAGTAAATTTACATCCATGAAACACTGCAATTAAGAAAATAGTTGAGGCAAAGTATATTCCATGTTAAAAAACCATAGCTCAGCAAAATTGTTGTCAGACTTTGTCCTGAGAGATCCATGTCTTCAGGGTATTCCATACTAGCCAACTTTTGCCTGAAATATATGCAGGAGCAGGGGCTTTCTACAGCTTTGTTGGTAGATTCAAAATGTTAGATGTGCACCATGGGCATGACACATTAATTTTTATTGCATTATATTGTAACTTAAAGATTGCAGACTGAATATACTGTGCTATGATAGACCAGAGCTTATCTGTGTTTACCCACCATGATCCCCTTTGACTGGGCTGTAACAAAATGCATAGCATATATATTTAAAATTTGATTGCATCACTAGTGACACCTGTAGTAAACTGGTACAAACATTCAATTACGGACATTGTGAACTTCGAAGTCTATTTCCTTACGTAAATTATCTATTCACCTTCTATGGCTGTGGGATGTGGGTTTCCCATTTTTGTTTATACACCATGGTATGAAGTTTTTAAAGTGGACTTGAAATCTGTTTACAGCCTAGGAAGTGGTGTTATTTGTTTTAATGTGTGTTAATTTTGGTACCACGAATTTCACTATATGCCAGAAAGAAACGGTTCTATTGGGTCTTCAAGGATTCTCATAAAACACAATTTCCATTTATTTTATATATAATTTTTGCACATTTACTGCTGACTTCTAAATTTCATGTCGTTGCATAATTGTTCTGCTTTGCTGGACAAGGGAAAGTTTTAATGGGTTTCAATTTCAGGAAGTTGGCAAGTATTTGTAAATATGAGCCTGATATGAATTCAAAGTAATTCCTGAGAGTAAAATGTAAAGCTACCCATATTTGAGAGGAGAATGCTAGGACTGCATGCATCAAGGAATGGTGGATTGAGGGGATGATAACAAATTATCAGAATCTCTGAGATCAGATACCGAATTTGGGGAAACAGGTGATGGAAATGATACATTGAGGTTTCAATTTTTGATGGGTTGTTTAGGGTTTCTGGGTTCATATACTCACATAGTTCCCTATACTACTGTGCAGTCCAAATCTCTTGACGTTTCATGATAACCAACATTACGTGTTTGTTATAAATGCTATCGCAATGTTCATTTAAGCACTACAAGAAAACAAGAAGAGATAATGGAAATGTAGTACAAATAGAGAAATTAAAAAAAAAAACAAAAAAAAAACGTTCTATGTGGCCTGTGTTATTCAACTGGCACAGCTAACGAGATACCCTTATCGCCCTCGATATCATGTTTATCATAAAATTCAAAAACACTGCGCTGTACATCTTTTTCAATTGTCCTTTGTCATTCTCTTAGGTAAGCGTATATGTTTTCTCGGCGATGTAAATAATTTGCTTCCCTACACACATGTAAAACATTTGATGTACTTAATGGGCACGCCTCACCCATAAGTTCTTGACATTTCGTGAAGTTAAGTTTTTTGCGGTTTTCTTCGTTGGCATACTTTTTAAAGAAGCTATACACACTGAAGGCAGGAGCCCTAACTTTACTTCTATATCCACTGGTACTACTGGGCTTACTAAGCGACATTTTTATGAAAGAGCTAACTTTATAAATGCAGGACAAAGCCTATCACTATAAGAACTAAGTACACAACTGAGTCAGAAGCGTGCTGTAAAAAGTACACCGGCAGTGTTTTTGCTTTATCAGTGTTTGTTTTAAGCTTGAGGTATCACGTCAGTGGTGCAGTGAATTCCATTGTTGATGCTTCCTCGAGAATGGGATAGCAGTTGCAGATTCTTTGCTTAAAGTTCTTAGTTGGCTTATGCTTTATATGTATTATTATTTACTTTTTGGGTAGTGCATTCTAAGTAATGGGGTGTTGAATGTTGTAAAAAGTACAGTGTGCTCTTCTCAGGTAACGGATACGTGCTTGGTTCTAGGATTCGACATCATGCAGAAGTAAGCATAATAATCACTAAAACGCACTTAATCATTGGTTTTCCAATGGCATTATTCTGTTAAACAAAATCATACATACGTTATTTATTTATTAAAAAAAAAGTAATGTATGGTTTTATAGAGCTGTGTCACAGGGTTTTGAAAGTATTTTCATGACGAGTGTGTGGCTTATTAGAAAAGCACATTATTAAGTGCTAATAATGTCTATGACATAACAATATATAAAATAGCTGGACAGCAATGGATTTATTACTATTACAAGCATAACCATGACTAAAAGTCTCCGTTTAAACATCACGAAAGATAACTATAAATTAATGGTGAACCATTGGGTGTAAAAATGAGATTCTTTTTTGTACTTGTTCAGGAAAACTCTCCTTTTATTCTAACTACTTGTTGCTTTTCTTATATATGAAATACGCATGCGCGCACATGATATTGCAATTAGACTTCTACTAGCGGTTAGGTGTGAGGCAACGCCGCACTGCTACTATTTGCTAGTGCCGTTTTAGTGGACATGCCTCAAACGTCAAGGGATTTGGACTGCGTAATAGTATGTATAATATTCTTGGGGCTAATTGAAGAAATGTTGGAAAAATGAGTTAACCCTAAAATGAAAATTTTCAGCTAAGAGTGCCGCCATCCCTCGTTAATTATGAAATCTTTATGGACTAGGATCCTGCAATTTAGTTAGCAACTGTGTAGCAAAAACTCGCAGTACAATTTAATTTTTGTTAACAGGAATAACAGTGCCCGGGAGCTATCTGCATTTGCTGAGAGTGCCATGGCTGTGAATCGTGTAGTTCTTCAACACTTCAGCATGAATCTGGATTTGTGCAGTGTTGAGAATTCCTCATCAGGGTGGGAGACAGGAGATAAAAGCGGTGCAGGTGAAGGCAAAGTTGGGTTTGGTCTTTCACCTCCAAGTGAATCGCGACTGCTTCAGCGCCGTAAAGCTCAAAGTCTCTCGAAGAAAGAAATGGGCACCTCAGCAGAAAAAGAAGGAAACAATGGCCCATGTACTGGTAAGGGCTTGGATACCATCACGACAGCAGATGGTAAGAAAGTTTGTAACTTTGTAAATGTTCCATCTCCTACAACAGCTCCACCAGTTGTTGTAGTAGCTTCTCCAAGTGGCTGAAGCTTTGGAACTGGAGAAATCTGCCAGCGTGCGTACCTGATTTATTAATTATAATTTTTCATAATTATTTCTGTTTTTTAATGTGTAAAGAAGTTTGTATGTCCGAGAGAGATCTTTTTGTAGAAATTTCTCTCTTGGACAACTTTTTTTAAAGGCAGTTGGTCAGCGTTGAAGAGAAGGTTTGTTATTTTTGTTGTATTGAGAGAACCTCCGTGCTTGTCGGAGAGAAAGACTGATTAGTACTGGAATAATATTCAGTATTTGAACTCCCTTGTAAAAGCATGATGAATAAGATCAGAGTCAGTTTCATACTTGTTAGCAGTGTCATTGTGATTGCTCCATAGTTGAGGCTACCTTGCTTTCAAAGGGTTTCTTAAACCTCTGCATTTTCTTTAATGACTTCAGTTTTCAGATAAATCTTTAAGACTGTATAGCAGTTTAATATTCTTACTGAAATATAGGAGCACCAATTTACTGTTGTGTTAAATGGGGTATAAGAAAACCACCCTATCACCAGTTGACATTGATTGTAACATCATGCTGATTTTGCACTTGTATTTTGAAATCTTATTTCCTAGCAATTTTAGGCAAATAGTTCAAAAGATGAGAAACAGGGAATTAATTTTGTACTTTGTTCTTGATCATCCACTGGTTACCGTGGGTGAGCAAGGCACTTACGCAAATAAAAAAAATACCGTATTTACTGTTTTGTTCTTGGTGACAGAAACTGCCACTTTTTATGTATAGTTTGGATAAGCTAACCTGTGCTCTAAATCGAGAGTTCCTAAAATTGTTTTTATTGATTTCTGGGCCAAATGGTATAGTGCAGCATTTAAACAAATTACTATTTTTCCTGGAATGAATTCTGTTAATCATGAATAAAATTTTTTGTTGATTTCACATTGCAACAATGTTAAGTTTAATGTAGGTACGGTATTTTCTATATGTTATGAACATTACTTCTGTATGAATATTATTATAAACACTGTATAACTACTCAGGGCTGTAAAATATACATTTTATCTTTATGTTTTGTCTTTGGATAAAATGATTGCTCTTTTTACTTTATATTTCTGCCATTAGTCTTTGAAACTAGGATCATCTCTACTTACCATAAGGCATTTGGCTTCGATAGTTCTGATGCATTTGCAGAGTACTGTAATAACTTCACGGCCACATGAGACAATCTGTACAAACAAACAAGGAAAATAGAGCTACTACTTGCACTTGAGTAAAATGGCCATCTTGTGGTATTAGAAGCTTAGTGTTTCATGTTCTTTGCAATATAAAGTGTTGGGATGGTGAAATGAAAGCTCTGCCCTTCATACAGTTTGTTGTTCTCGGTTGCATTAATTAGGTAGAAATGGGTTGCCCAGTCACCAAAGAAGCTTCCTTTTTGCGACCTGTGTAGTCTTTGCTGTATTCTTCAGATTTGCCATCTAGGTATGAAAGAAAGGGAAAAGAAGCACAAAAACAACTAGATCGTTAAGTTTAGTAGCCTCAGCCATAAGCTTCCCACTCGCCAATAACTCTTCATTTATGACAGAAAAGTGGAAATATAGCCATTGTCTAAATGAGGTTTTGATGGGTTGTGGAGGTGTTAACTCTGCAGAGAACCCAAGCAAGTGGAAATTTTATGGCTGAAAAAGTATGCATTTGTTTATGCAACTTGCCTAGATTGGGATGAATTGCAAATGGTGCAGCATCGAGTGACTGGGTTTCCCAGATTTAGTCGTTGCAATCACTGATGTGGAAAAAATACAATATTTAAGTGTTTAATAACTTAAGGTCAGGGGCAGGTAATCTATTGGAATTAATAATAATAACAATAAAAATGAAAAAAAAATGTCAGTACAAGTTCAAAATTAGAATATATTTAAAAAAAAAATTCACCTAGTTAGATATCAGCATTGATCATGTACCAGATTTGTGGCTCGAATAGTTTTGTAAGATGTTAACTTTATCTGTTTAACTGTGGTTCTTTTAATTTTTTTTTTTTTTTTTTTTAAATTTCTTAGACATCTAGTCTCGTGAAAATTCTGAAAAAAAGAAAATAATGAAAAAAAAATAGTGTGGCTATAATGTAATATAGGGAGCATTCAGTTAGACCCATTACTGGAACTGTTTCCCCATTATAGTCGGATTTCAGAAAATGAAGTCATCAAAACAAGAGATCATACCTCTTGTACAGATTTGTAGCTTTTTGAGTTTTGTAGTAATTTGTACATTATTTGTATTGCTCTAAGTAGAAAGCTGCAAATCGACTTATGCCAAGAAATGGGTTGACAGTGTGAATGTATGTGTGTTTTACAGAAAAGCCATGGCACTTGGCCCTATTGATAGTCTGATTTGCCAATAGTTGGCATCAAGGGATTCCTTGTACAGATTTGTAGCTTTTACAGTACATGAGATTTTATGTGCTTGAGTTATAAAGCTGCAGATCTCAATGTGAATGTGTGTTTTGTGAAGTATGTGTCTGAATGAGGGAATGAAAGCGTTTCTTGTATATAGATGTGTACGTATGATGTCTGTGTGCATAAATTCCAGTGAGCCAGTGATGATAGTGTGAATATGAAAGGTACTGCCTGTAATTGCTTTATATACATTTCCTGAGTTAAGAAAATCACAAAACCAATACACAAAAGGGGGAAAAAGTTCTCAAAATAGACATATCAGGAAGAATAAGTAGCTAAAGTAGGCAAGATTGAAATCATGCTCATTATAGAATAATTTGCTTAGTGATGACCATAATGGGAGGCGACTAAGCTTAAGTGTCTGTTGGCAAACTGCAATACCTCTAGAATCCTTCCAGAGTAATTCTTTGGCAAACAAATGTGTGTTAAATAAGGGTTAAGGGTAGGTTTGCTAATTTTTAACGTCCCCATTGCAGGTAGAGAGAGATTGAATTGGCATGGTGTAATGTTAAGTGTTCATATGATCGAGTAACTGCGGCAGGCTGTCAATGGAATGTATTCAGATCTTCCTTTTGTGTAAAACAGAGGGGGTTAAATATGAAGCTTTGGAAGCATACACTCTTGATGTTCTTCCTCACTGGAACTAGTATTAAGTATTATAAGTTGTGAACTTTATATTCAGCATTAGGATTTTTTCACTTGCCAACATCTTCCCAGTAAATGTTCAGTTTTTTAATTTGTTGATACCTTTTATAAGCTTAACACACTGTAAACAAACACTGAACATATGGTGCTTATATGAAAAGCACTGTATCTGTGATATTAATAATTCAGCATTGTAGAAATATAACTATTACAGCGGAATCATAATCTTTTTAATTTTGTTGCCTCCCACTTCCTAAATCCTTGCTCCATTTCAACACTGATTTGATGGTTCTGAGGGCACTTGTCAAAAAAACATAATGGCTGCGTGTACGATTCATGGGTCCATCAGGCCTATTTCTTTCATGCAATTTCATTTAAGTTGTTTTCCTGCCATTTCATGTGTCTGTTACTGAAACATTTGGGATCATGCACATTTGCTAAAAAGTTCATCCTCAAATTAACAGATACTCTGTTGTAATGTCAACTTCTTTGAAAAAGCAAGGAAAAAAACATTTTAAAGTCCCATTTCACAATGCTCTCAAAACGCTTGACATAAGCGACTGAGTTGTATCATCTAGTATGAACTTGCCATGCCATATGCTTCCATTGATTATGGATCATTGCTGGTTGGAGCTATATTTTCGGTGTTTCCTTTATCAAAATGATGGATGAAGGTTTCAAAAAGGCACAATTTGAACATTTGCCATACATGGATGCATTAACAATAGCATCGCTTTTGAAAATAATTGTTTGTGGCTCTAAAATTTCTGGATTAAAAGCTTATTGGTAGCATATTAGAATAGCAAGTTAATTGTAATGCTGCAGGAATAGTGATGGTGAGTCAAAATAGATGCAATTTGTTGACCCCATGAAACAGAATTGTAATAGTTAAAAAGCTGCAAGGCAGTTAAATTGTGGTGTCAAGATAGCATTAAGATATTTTACATTTCTTTGCCATTGCAAAATCCTTTTCTTTCTGATTCCATTTTTTTTTTTTTTCTTTCTTTTTTTCTTGTGGGGTGGGGAGGGGCACACGAATGAAAAGTTTGCTGGAGGTATGCAATGTGTTAATGCACAGAGGAACTGTACGCTATCTGTAGCCTTTCTGCTTCATACTCTGATCGGAATTCATACCAATTCCAAAACAACACATTGTTACATATGCTACACTTAAGCACTACTCAGCCAGGATGTGTGCTTGGAGATAGTCATTAATGCGGTGATCAGAGGGAGTGAAGGGCAAGGCGATAGGGGAATGGACAGTTGCACAATGAAAACATTTGCAGGCCTCACTAGTAAATGCAACTTGGAACTGTGAATGTTTTCTTTACCTGCGTGTCATTCCAAGGCCCTGCCCACTTTTCCATAACTGTTTAGCTCCTCTTCCCGCCGAACACATTTGTATCATGGTAGATTAGTTTACCATATATAAGATAAAGGGAAATAAATCAGGTATCGTAGTTTTACAGCTCAAGGTGGTGTAATTCTTTTTGCTCGGAACTGCGAATATGGACGGTGACAGCAATAAAGATGCATTATTACCTGACACGACATCTCTGCAGATTAAATATTGTAATTTAATAATATTTAGAGTTGTTATTTTTGCATGGTGATATTTTTTGATTCTATGAGAGATTAAACGGAATAGCTCATGTGTGAGCATAATTACATTGTCATGAATGTTCCCAATTAATCAGTGTTTCAAGCTTTTAAAGATTCAGTATTTGCAAGATGCTCCAAGAACTCTTGAGCAGTCCATACAGCAAGTAATGACCATCTTTCTATTGAGACCATGGATGATAACGTGGTACTAAAATTGTTCACTCGTTGATTATTAAGTTCTTATCAATGTTACAGTTGAGTTTTAAAAAGCATATCACTTGCTTCGCTTACCTGGTTTTAACTAAAACATGCTTCTCAGGCTTAGTAAATATTTAAAACCTAGGACACAATCAACAGTTTTATATACAGGATGGAAGGTGACCTATGATCATCCTGGAACATGATTAGTAATGAATAGAACAAATGGTCTTAGTGCAGTTTTGCTGTTTTTAAAGTAGTTTTTGAGAAAAAACCGAAAATGTCTAATATTAACTGAAGATTTTATAAAAGTTAATACTTTTTCAAATATTCTCAGAGGAGATCAAAAGAGAAATATTTTCTGCATGTTTAAATACATTGTGAAATAAAACAATTCACTCTTTACCAATATAAGCTTTCAACATTTCTCAGTTGAATCTACAGCGTTAGACACGAGACTATACAACATGACCAAATTGTAAGATCAAAAATGCACTTCAGCATTGTTTATTGCGCTTATGTCTTGTTTTTGAAGCGGTGGAATATCAGATGCAAAATGGCTTGCTTTAAAAATGCTGTATATCGTGAAACACTTCTCATTTACAGTGAAACACATCGTGATGTGGCAGCTATGGCAAGAATTAATCAAAGATTTCTCAAAAAAATGAGCACCACATCATAGGACATTTCTTTTATCTGTCACAGTTCTAGATACAGGTAGTGTATATTCTCATGTTGAAGGAGTTGATCAAAAAATGTTGCATAAGAAGAAGAGATCATTCACTTGGTTGAAGATTGTAGAAGCAGCAACCCTGGTGTAGCTCACACTATCAGTGTATTCCAATGGACTGTTTTTATAACATTAAAAGAAGAATTGCTACGCTCTTAGTGTATCCAGTATCTCTCTGATGCAGATTATGCCAGGGCTGGCAGTTTCCAAATGATTTCTTCAAGAAGGAGGGGATTTTCCCCTTAAAATTCTTGCAATGGATGAAGCAATGTTTACCAGAAATGTACTAATCAATTAGCATAAAGCACACACCTGGGCTTTCAGCACAGATTTTGTGTAAATTTTGGACAGGAATCGTGGGAAACATTAATCGGTCCGTGGTTCTTCCTTGGGTTTTGACATGAGCCATCTCTCTCCAGTTTCTTCAAGAAACATTACCCGTTCTGCTTGAGGATGTTCCCCACAAGAGATATGTGGTTATTACATGACAGTGTGCCTCTGCACATAAGTAGAGCCACATGTGGCCATTTACGCAACACCTATGTAGAATGCTGGATCACTCCGAATGGACCAATAAGATGGCCATCAAGATTACCAGATCTAAATCCATCAATTTTTTTCTTTGGGATGATATGAAAACTCTATACATTACAGAAGTGCCTGATGTGGAAACATTGCCAGAAAGAATACTTCGAGCAGCGGAAGAAATATTAAAATAAAAATGACTTCGTAGAGTGCAGGAGAATTGGAGAAACTGTAAAGGATGAGTGTTGACATATATTGAACAATTTCTCTAAACATTAAAAAGAAGTTCTCATTGATTTAATAAGTGTTCCTATTAACTTGTGTAATATTGTAAATGCTTCCTCAGTTCCATATTCCGTATGATATTTAGGTTACATTACAATAATGTGTAGTCTTCTATTTGTTTCTTGCCATAGCAGTAGAAGCTGAGGAATAGAGTGAGAGTGTGCGTGTGTGTCTTACTACACAAAAAATATGGATCTCATTAAAGCACATAATTTTTATCAAATAAAATTTGTTATTGCATTAACCATTTCTGAGATATTCTTTGTCATTGGTTTGAATTTTCAGACTTTATACTTTTCTCAACTGCAAATCACTATTGTTTTCTCTTTTTGATGTTCATGCAAAGAGAACAGAATTTCAGAATTAAATTGAGTGTTTTTTTATTTGTTTTTTTATTTATGGACACTCTTTAACTGCTGTGGTCCTTAGCATTCCTATATTGTGCGTGAGAGACCGGCAATTTTGCTGAGTTTGAGTTTTTTTTATTTATGGACGCTCTTTAACTACTATGGTCCTTAGCGTCCCACTCTATATTGGGCGTGAAAGATCGGTAATTTTGCTCAGAGGCTTCTTTATCAGGCTTGAGGTTCTTTTAAGTGCCGTAAATCTACTACACGGGACCACCAGCTTTACTTCCCTTCCAAAGGAAGCCATGCTAAGGATTTTTACGCCTGAAAAAGTCCATCACCCTCTTCCGGTTTGAAACAGCAACCTTGGGAACTAGAGGCTAGCACGGTACCACTAGTCCATGGAGGATGACAATTTTGCTCAGAAGCCTCTTTATCAGACTTGAGGTTCTTTTACATGCCGTAAATCTACAACACGGTGCTACCAACTTTACTTGCCTTCTGAAGGAAGCCATGCTAAGGATTTTTAAGCCTGAAAAAATCCATTGCCCTCCGCTGGATGTGACAGAATTTTAAAGCCATCACACAGCAAACCGGCTTTGAAAATATTTGATTATTGCTTTAGCTTAATGTATATGGAAATGAGAAATGAAGGTTATCTATATTAACAAGAAGTAAAGCACTATTAGAGTTACCAAGATCAGGGCCAAGAGAAGTAGCTTTACTAGAACTAGGAAAAACAAGAAGGAAAGGAATAATAATGGAGAGGATAATAAAATTCTGCTATAGATGTTTGTTAAAGAAGAGGGTCTTAAAGTTATGCATGAAGCAACAAAAAAGCTTAAAGAGCACAAACAATTTGGTGGGCAGAGAGAGGAAGAATTATGGGAAATAAGGAATGGGGGACTTGTGGAAGCTAGAAGAAAGGAATGAAACTGATGTAGGTAAACTGGTAAAAAGCAGAATAAAAGACATAGAAAGGCAGGCGATATGGGGAAGTTTAGAAAACAAGAAATCATTACAAGTTTATAAACAAATAAAAAGAAACTGGCGACAAGAACCATATATAGATTTACTGTAACAGACAAGAAAAAGAATGGATAGCTTGGATGAAAACAGGAATGATATTTCTGAGAGGGATAAATAAATATGTGAAATGTGCAGTGAAAAAGAAGGTGACACGTTATATGATGGAATGTAAGGAGTTAACATTATGGAGAATAAAGGTTTGGGAGGAGAAATGGGGAAAAAATAGAGGGTAAAATTGTAATTATTAAAATGTTAATGGGGACATATTGGGTAACAATTAGTCTTTCTGGACCTGAGGCTTACTTTAGCATCACTTCACCTATTTCATTCATTTACCATCCAATATGACATGCACAATTAAAAGATATTAGAAAAAAATTATCTTGATTACAATGGGTCAGATAAAAATGATTCACAGGGTGTCTACTACCTTGAACGTTTAAAATTCCAGTACTGCATCAAGTCATATTGCAGTAAAATTTATGAAATTATTTTACAATGATCTACAATATTTTTTATGTCAATTTCTCCATTACCTTTTAGTACTATAATTTCATAAAACTTCCATGCTAGTCATAATGGATAAAAAAACTTGCAGTAAAACTGAGTTATCAAACTATTTAAATATCACATTTAAAGGACAAGCTTACTTGATAAATCTTTTTGTAAGTTTTCTCAATATTTAAATTAATATTTGCACCCAAAGGATGATCTGTGGATCACTTGTATCACGTTTAAAAAATCTAGAAAGGTAAAATGCTCTATTACTGACTGCATTTTGCTCATTGGTAAAGTAGTATCTTCTAAAATGTGTTAGCCCCTCCCTAAAGGAATCCTGAATCCTCCTCAATAACCAGATATGCAGGCAATTAAAGGGTGTTTTGTAGATGTGGCATTGTTTTCAGGAAGAAGCAAAATTTACTAGAAAACAATGAGTACTGTGGAAAACTTTAAAAAAAAGAATGAAATCAGTTATATAGTATGTAGACATTTAGAACAGAGTAATTAAGAAGCAAAAGTCTTGCAAGGCAAAGTTCCATTTTATGTGCTCACATGTCTCTATGGACAAGGGTGTGTTTCAAAGTTTGATCAATAAACACAGTAGAGATTCTTCTAAAATGTCTGAGACCACAACTGATGAAAAATCTGTCAAATCTTTGTCTGCTGGGTTCAAGAAATCTAAGACCAAGCCTCCTTTTAAATTGTGTTTTGTGTTAAGACAGGAATTAGGAAGATCTTGCATCACATCTTCAAGACCCCAAGAAATAAACTGTAAGTATACACTAATGTGTAATGCCAAGTCATTCGATTAAATTAATATCTGTTAATTAGTTTTGTTAATTTTAATTACTATTGTGTTACATTTTTCAGCTTCAGGCATTAGAAGTAGGCATTTAAGGTTCCCCTGAATCTAAAAAGGCCTTTTACTGCAAACATCTTTTGAGGACCTATGAATAAATAAAAACAACAATTAGAAAATAGGTACAGGTGTGTGAGACTTAACTTTAAACAAAATTGTCAAATAAATACCTAAGTTAGTTAAAGATTAAAAACAGAAGCGTTATTAACAGTGAAGTATTCATCATGATGTAGATTGAGTAAACTTTTTCTTACACTCACCTTCACTAATTAAAGTTATCACCACATTGCTTCTTTGGTTTGTAATACCAAATACGTTAAAGATTAAAAACAGAAGCGTTATTAACAGTGCATTAGCACAATAAATACTATACTATACATATTAACAGTGAAGTATTCATCATGATGTAGATTGAGTCACACTTTTTCTTACACTCACCTTCACTAATTAAAGTTATCACCACATTGCTTCTTTGGTTTGTAATACCAAATATGTTAAAGATTAAAAACAGAAGCGTTATTAACAGTGAAGTATTCATCATGATGTAGATTGAGTCACACTTTTTCTTACACTCACCTTCACTAATTAAAGTTATCACCACATTGCTTCTTTGGTTTGTAATACCAAATATGTTAAAGATTAAAAACAGAAGCGTTATTAACAGTGAAGTATTCATCATGATGTAGACTGAGTCACACTTTTTTTTTACACTCACCTTCACTAATTAAAGCTATCACCACATTGCTTCTTTGGTTTGTAATACCAAATATGTTAAAGATTAAAAACAGAAGCGTTATTAACAGTGCATTAGCACAATAAATACTATACTATACATATTAACAGTGAAGTATTCATCATGATGTAGATTGAGTCACACTTTTTTTTTACACTCACCTTCACTAATTAAAGCTATCACCACATTGCTTCTTTGGTTTGTAATACCAAATATGTTAAAGATTAAAAACAGAAGCGTTATTAACAGTGCATTAGCACAATAAATACTATACTATACATATTAACAGTGAAGTATTCATCATGATGTAGATTGAGTCACACTTTTTTTTTACACTCACCTTCACTAATTAAAGCTATCACCACATTGCTTCTTTGGTTTGTAATACCAAATATGTTAAAGATTAAAAACAGAAGCGTTATTAACAGTGCATTAGCACAATAAATACTATACTATACATATTAACAGTGAAGTATTCATCATGATGTAGATTGAGTCACACTTTTTTTTTACACTCACCTTCACTAATTAAAGCTATCACCACATTGCTTCTTTGGTTTGTAATACCAAATATGTTAAAGATTAAAAACAGAAGCGTTATTAACAGTGCATTAGCACAATAAATACTATACTATACATATTAACAGTGAAGTATTCATCATGATGTAGATTGAGTCACACTTTTTCTTACACTCACCTTCACTAATTAAAGTTATCACCACATTGCTTCTTTGGTTTGTAATACCAAATATGTTAAAGATTAAAAACAGAAGCGTTATTAACAGTGAAGTATTCATCATGATTAGATTGAGTCACACTTTTTTACATTCACCTTCACTAACATCACCAAGTTGATATTTAGGTTCAGCATCTTCCAAAGATGTGACACAAATATTTTCAAGCAAACCCCCCCATCCCAGACTATCTTTTTCATGGAAGATTTTTGAATATTTTTAATTTTCCCTAAAATGACAACGATTTTGATTAAAATGCCATATATATAAGAAGTGATCAACAAAATGTATGTCTTGCATTTTCTGTGAATAGCCTGTGAAGTCTTCTTTATTCTGAATAACTTTTGTATAATTTGTTTAACTGGTAGACCATAAGAAATAGACAGAAATGTAGATCTCTTTAAGACACACAATTTATTTAAAATAATTTCTTTTTATGGTATCAGCCACTTATGAATACGAGTTGTCACTCTTTGAATTTTTCAATACTTCTATAATTTTTTGTGCTATTAGCCTCCAGTTGTTTCTCGTGATGTCATGTAAAGAGCATGGACGTGAAGGCCAGTATTTGGCGACCAGTTGTAAATGTTTAACTATTGCTATTCCTTTCATTCCTATGTGTAATGAAACTATTTATGCAAACATTTGTTGCAAGAAGTATAAACTTGGAAAGAACAGTTTCTAGAAGATATATAAAAATAAATGATAGTGAGTAGAGAAAGTCCTATGAATGTAACATATAAGATTTTTAGAAAAAGGTCTACTATAGAAAGAAAGAAGCATAACTACTAAATGAAAAGTTGAATGAATAGCAAATTTCATACTTGAGACATACTATAAAGGGTGCCAAACAAAGATTTTCAAGAAAACTAGACTTTTTGTTATGTTTACAAAAATGGCTCTAAAATATATTAATAAAAAAAAATCATCTGTTTGAGAAGAATACATGAAGAATAAGTTAATGTACATCTATCTTGTATTTTCTGTGAATAGCTTGTGAAGTCCTCTTGATTTTGACTAAATTTTGTATAACTGGAGAAAAGATTCCTTGATAAAAATGTAGAATTTGCCAAAATTGTGTTAAAAATATCTTGTGTCACACTCACATGACTTTCATACTATCATATGAAATATTATTCTTTTGTGTACTAGTTTCAGAAACTTCCTGGAATATTATATTTTCTTTTTAATGTATATGATAACAATGGATATTTTTATTAGTTGTTATTAACATTCATGATGCCAGTTCCATGGAATTTTCATCATGATAATGATTGTTGTCTTTCCATAGCAATTAGGTTTTTTATTTGTGCATCTTTGTTTATGAAATTTTGTAATGTCAGCTACAAAGCAACACTCAAACATAAGAATTTGAGTTTTTTACACAAATCTCCTTCAGAAACATTGAGACTGCTTGAAGGGGTTTATGGTGAAATGAAAAAAAAACCTAGGTTTATATCTGGCATAACGTTCAGTGAAGTCTGCGATGCACCAAAGGTGATCTGCAGAGTGATCAACCAGCAAGAGCAACTGATGCAGTAATTTGTATCACAAATTACTTAAATGTAAATAATGATTGTAATATGAATATGCTTTATTATGCGACATTGATTTGAAATGTTTATTGATTGTAATTATTGTTGAGAAGTAAGTTTATACGGCCTTACTGAAACTGACAATAATAGCGCGCAATAATGCAGCGAGGGGGTGAGCTGTTTATCATTATTGGAAACGAGGAAGTTACGTAATATTGGCGCGTTTAGAATATTCTGGAACGTTTCCCTAGAGCATATGTATTCATAATTTTCATTGGATATAAAAATAGACGTTAATGTTGGCGCGTTTTATTAGCCAATTGCAGCTCAGTTATAATCTTTAGGCATATCTGGGTGAAGCAGTATAAAAAGAGTAGGTTAGAGGTAGACCCCGTCAGTTCATCGAAAATCTCAATACATTACACGTCGTCTTCGGTCCGTCAGTTCGTCGAAAATATTTTCTATGATACACGTCGCCTTCAGTCCAGCAGAAATCTTACACGTCGGCTATAGATTCACAAGTTACGCGTAACAGAGTTATGAAAAATCTCAAGTGTTATAAAGTTAATTATACAAAAAGTTGAAGTACGCGAATTAAGAATTATCAGTAATGAAGTTATTATAACAGTTTCACTTTGGCGAGTGTCAAGATCAATATGTAAATGTGATAGTGACTGTGTTTCGACAATAAAAGTGTATAATAAATTTCTTCATCAGTGTTATCTTTGGATAAAAGATTCCTTTCCATTTACACAACCTGTATAAAGAGAAGTGTTCGACCCAAGAAAAGATAATAGCTAGCCGGAGGACAGTTAAACAAAAAAATTAAATCAAATAACAGTCGCATTCTTTCAAACAAACACTAATACTACCGCAAATTGCTAACACCAGATGGAGCGAACAAACCTAACAAATGAATCACGTCACAAGATGGCTTCAACGCGTGAAGTAAACACAAATACACAAACATTATAAGTAATACCGTTACACAACAAATGAATGTGTAGGCATTGTCTCTTCCTCTAAGAGTTTATTGCACCTCATACTGTATGTGCAAATACTTTGTTGCCTCGGATATCCAGTAAGAAGGAAGAAAACACCTGGTTTCTATGGCATGACAATGCACTATCATAGCAATCAGTACTGTTAAAAAATTACCTTGCCAGACACAACATCACTGCTTTGGGGTATGCTCCATACCCTCACCACCTGACTTCTTTCTCTTTACACGGCAGAAAACTTAACTCAAGGGACAAAGATCTGTAAATGCGACGAGTACTATGTCTTGTTTTGCAAAATGGCTTCCAGTCACTTTACATACGGTGGCAGAAGTGTTTCGCTGTGAAAAGAAAGTATTTTGAAGGAATTGTTGCGTAATTTGCATTAAGATAATTGATTTCTGCGTTACTGACTAATTTTGGGAGCTTTTTGAACCTAGGGTATTTACTTCACATTACTCATGAGTTGTGAATAAGTTTTGACCAGAAATAATTCGAAATTAAGCAACATCGACAAGGCTACATGTACAATACAGAAAACAAAACAAAACAGAGCCCACCTCTCTGGTTTGGGGGCTAGCGTGTCTGCCTCACGTTCAAGAGATCCCGAGTTTGAATCTTGGTTAGGGTGAGTTACCTGGATAAGGTTTTTTTCCCTTATCCTGAAAAGATGAGTGGTAACTTTAAGGTCTAGGATTCCAGTTTCGTTTGAGCATCAATTCACCCATTTCATTCATTCATCATCCGATAGGACCTAAACTGGTTATTTGGTAAAGTGCTAAGAAAAAATTACATTTGGTTTGTTTACTGAAATTTGGCCATTCATTTAGTATACAATTACTACAATTTACGCACATTTAATAACTAAATATTATTACTCACAATTAAATTGTCTTTTTCTCTCTTCACAGTCCATTTCCATTACTTTTTTACATTATATAAATACTGACCCACACTGTTGCTTTCTTCTCCGAATATTTAGTTTAAAACTGATCTGTCTTTTTCAAACCACTTGCAATTAATAACTTTTTCCCTCGAGCTTTAGTTCCTTTACAAACAAACATTATGTGCTCTAAGTCTTCGTATCCTGCACATAATGGACACTCCCTATGTATAAAACCATTTCTCTGACCATTTAACTTACATACTCCAGTTCTTGCCCATCCTATGCCCTCTATTTTCTACCTTGTTTACTTTATCAATATATTTTTCTCTATCCCATTGACATTTCAGCATAACATATGCATGATCTCTGTTCCGTTAGGCAAAAAAAAATTAAATTGAGTTTTATTTATGGACGCTCTTTAACTGCTGTGGTCCTTAGTGTCCCATTCTATATTGGGCGCGAAAGACATGTAATTTTGCTCAGAGGCCTCTTTTACAAGCTGTAAATCTACAACACAGGACCACCATCTTTACTTTCCTTCCGAAGGAAGCCATGCTAAAGATTTTTACACCTGAAAAAAATCCATAATCCTCCACCGGGTTTGGATCTGAAACCTCGGGAACTAGAGGCTAGCTCCACTACAACATGGAGGATGATCCCTGTTAGGCCAATAAACAAGTTTTGTGTCTCTAATTCTTTAAATTGTAGTCTTGCCTCTTTCCAAAACCCTTCAGTACTTGTTTCTCTCCTTTTCCCAAACATTAACTAAGCCATTAATTTTTACTTTCTCCACCATGTACCTAGTAGACGGAGAAGGTATTACATCCCACCCAAAAATTTGATATTGAGATTTCACTGGAAATGCATGATTTGAAGCCCCTGAATAAAAAAAAAGCATTTTTGGAAATAAGATCCCTGTGCGTGTGTCTGTGAACAGCATAACTCAAAAACAAAAAGTGAGATAAATACCAGTCTTGGTATTTAGGTTCAGTATCTTCCAAAGATTTTTAAAAAATCCTACCACCCCAAACTATCCTTTACATGAGACATTTTTGAAATTTTTTATTTTGTAGAAAACTGCTCTAGCAATTTTGGTTAAAATACTATATATTAAAGATACTTACATGACAAATGAAATGTATATCTTGAAATGTAGCCTGTTAAGTCCTCTTCATTCAAAAGGAATTTTGTATAATCATGTATAACTATAAACGTTAAGCAATAGATGGAAACACAAAAAATACAAATCTCTTTAAAACACACAATTTATTCCAAATAACCTTTTTGGAAGCATCAACCATTTCTAAGATATCTGTTATTATTGGTTCAAATTGTTCAACACTTAGCCATTCTTTTCAAAGTCCTGTCAATTTTCATTGTTTCATGCAATGTCAATTTCCAGCTCTTAAACATTTGACTATTGCTATTCCCTTTGTATCTACAATAAAATGTGTAATGCAGGTTTATCTTAATAAAAATTAAGAGATAGAAAATAATCTCTCCCAAAAGGAATTTGTATACCACTAATAAGCACTAGAGGGTAGGGAAAGTCATGTGAATGTAATTCCTTTTGTTCCTAATGAATTTACATGAGAGAAAGGAAGAACTGCATAAAATGCCTTATAGATGATGCATGACAATTTAACTTGGGAAAACTTAAAATGTTATAACAACAAATATTTTGAAAAGGTTATCTGACATAAATAGTATACTTCAATGAGCTCTACTTTTTTTTTTTTTTGGAGTAAGTCTCTCATGGTTTACACAAAATTATACAACATTCATTCAGAATGAAGAGGTCTTCATGGGCTATTCACAGAAAATATAATTTTTTTCATTTTATTAATGTTATGTTATAATATTTTAATTAAAATCGTTAAAGACATTTTTCAGAAAATTAAAAACAAAGTTTCCATGTAAGGAATAATCTGGGGTGTAGGAGATTTTCTTGAAAATCTTTGAGTTGCATGCTGGACATAAAACCAAGTTTTGTATTCAAATTTTATTCACCATTTGATTTCAATACAGAAATATTGGCTTCGTCAACAATAAAATTATTAGTACAAAAACATTGTAAACATAGTATATTCCATAAGAAAGCTTATATACTAATGCATTCCTAGATATTCTTCCGCTGTATTAGGAATGTTTTCAAATCTATTTTGAAGACTGTTAGGGTTTTAACTTTTTTAAAATATGTGAGAAGTTTATTAAACAATTTAATGTCCTTATAATATAAACCTTTTTTTATATAGGGTTCTTTTATGACCTGTAATGTGCAGTTTAGATTTATTTCTTGTATTACAGTCATGGATAACAGCATTTGTGTTAAACCTATTTTGCTGCTCATACATTGTTACCAGAGTTTAAAAAATGTATAGTGAAGGAACAGTCAAGATATTTAACAGTATGAAGTAATGTTTGCAGCTTGTGTTGCTGCAAAGGTTTAACATTATTCTGATTGCCCTTTATAATACAAAAAAGGGCAATCTATTTTTATAACTGGACTTTTCCCAAAATATTATACCATATGACAAATGAGTATGGAAATCTACAAAGTAAGCCAGTTTAAGTATGTCAGCATTAACTGAAGTTTTAAGGGTATATAATGCAAAACATTTTTGCGATAATTTTTTATCCAACTTTTTGTTTTTAGGTTGCATATCTCTCTCTTTCTCTCAAAACACACACACATAAAAAGAGAGGTAGGTGATAAAAAGTAAAAATGCTATACATAGGATGCTTTAAAACTTCGCATTATCCTCTTAGGATTTAGATTTAACTTGTTTGTGTACCCTGTCACTATTTTTTTTTTTATTCATAGTTTTTTGTGTACTAATTCTTTGTGAGGTGCTATATAACAGGCCATGCTTATAAAAGAAGCTAAACAATGCTTTCATTCTAAATAAAATGGATACTACCATCATGTATAATTTTAACATAATCCATAAATAGATACTATTTTGTTTGTGTAACCATAGAGAAATATATGTATTCCTTCATGGTGTTACTTTTAAAGTCCATTGTTAACCTAAATTAGGCATATGAGTCTGTGGGCATGTATAATTAAACAGAGCCATGAGATTAGATCTACATGAACTTATAACCTTACAAATTAGAGCTGAGGCTGATCAGCATACGCCAATCAGATATGTGGCTTTTCATGCCAGAACAGATAGAAGTGCCAAAAGTAACTATACCAATTATAATAGTGTTTATTAGTCCTTTTGAACATTATATGCCATAGTGTTTATAATATAGCTTGTAGTTATTAATGAAAACATTAACAATTTTGTAATCCAAGCTTGCACTTAACTGCCATGATGCTTTAATTTTAGTATGAGCTTCATTTATCAATATTTTGCAATGACCATTTGTTTTGCTTTCTTTACAACTTTTTTGTAAAGTTTGATGTATATTAAATAGTGTCTTGCTATTGTTGGATGCTTTAGAAAGTCTGTATAGAAGTCTTATACGTTTAACGGATAGATATGTAAATGTTGTGAGCACGCCAATGAGAGCTTGTAAGTTATTTTAGGAATACAAAAATTATTTAATTTTCTGGGAGTAGCTTGTGAAGTCCTCTTTATCCTGAATGGCCTTATAATTGATAAACCATAAGAGATAGAGAAAATGTTTGTATACAAAATTATAAATCTCATTAAGGCATACAAATGTCTATTTTAGGACAAACTATAGTATTTATATATATGATAGTACTTGCAAAGTTTCCCTGCAGGTGTGCTTGTCCCTCTGGCTTTCACAACTGCAGAGTTGCCAACATATGGCTAACAAACACTGCTATCCTTTCTCAAATAATGGCTTGGGCGCCTAAGCCACAAGGCCTAGCCCAAGGTTGAAGGCCCTAAGCTGTAAAATGTAGCCCAAGGTTGAAGGCCCTAGCTGTAAAGCATAGCTAAGGAATGTTTTTATAAGTAGAGGAGTGAAGCAGTTGCAGAATGATGACAAGGCGCAGTCATAGGATCCATGAGGCTAAACCCCAAGCATTAGGGTCACTACCAATCCAGCAGATTTGCCCTTCTCTGAGAGGTTGGCAATCCTCCATTTGCATGCACAATACTGGCAATGTGGCAAAGTTTGTCATTATGCCAGGATTTTCCTATAAAAGAAAGATTCCTTAAAAGGGTGGTTGGGTGGGTTTACAGACTCTACAAGTGCTAACATCCTCTCCAAAAGGCAATACTACTATGGTACTTTTTAATATCTGTATAGATATTGTAGTTTTGCCATTTTTTATGGTATTTACCATTTTGAAAATGTTTGTTACTGGTTTGGATTTTCAAGTGGTATGCTACTATTCATTTTAGCTTGTGCTCATACAAAGAGCATGGAATTTCAAACCCATCACATGGTGACACACTCTTTAAAAATCTATCACATTAGCCTAGTGTATCATTCTTATACCTGCAACGAAATGTGTAATTGCGTAACAAAAGTTTATCTCAATTAATGAGAAGTAGATGGATAAATAAGCTTTTGAAGGAATAATTTGTAGAAGAGCAAGTAAAGTAAATGATGTGAATGCAACATGTCAGATTTTTACTTTCTCTACTGCGTATAGTAAGTAGGGGAAGTATTGTATTCCACCCAAAAATTCGATACCGAGATTTCACCAGAAATACATGCTTTAGGCCCCCTGAATACAAAAAAAAGCATTTTTGGAAACATGTCCATGTGTGTCTGTGAACAGCATAACTCAGATACGAACATTCGGATAAACACCAAACTTGGTATTTAGGTTCAGTATCTTCCAGAGATGCAACATGAAGGTTTTCAAGAAAATCCCCCCACCCCAGATTACCCTTTACATGGAACATTTTTCGAAAGTTTTAATTTTCTCAAAAACGGTTCTTAAAGATTTTGATTAAAATATCATATGTTTAAGATATTTTCATGACAAATGAAGTATATATCTCGAATTTTCTGGGAATGTCTCCAAAAGTGTTCTTCATTGTGAACCACGTTTGCATAGCTGGTAAACCATAAGAGATAGACAAAATTTTACTACTCAAAAAATGTAGATCCTGCTAAAATACACAATTTATGTCATATAAATTTTTTTTGTTGAGTGAACCATTTTCGAGATATTGCTTGTTATTCCCTTAAATTTTCCAATACTTGTACTTTTTCTCAAATTCGTTATTCATTTTTTTTGTCCTGGTAATGCAAAGAGAATGGAATACTCCACATGGCAACCACCTCTTAAAATATTTGACTTGCTTAAAGCCTACCAATTCCCCTTGCATCTACAAGAAAATTAATTTGTACAAGAGTAGAGAAAGTCATGTGAGTGTAACACATAAGATTTTTACTTTCTCTACTACGTATAGTAAGTAAGGGAAGTATTGTATTCCACCCAAAAATTCGATACCAAGATTTCACCGGAAATACATGTTTTGAGACCCCCTGAATCCAGAAAGAGCATTTTTGGAAACATGTCTGTGTGTCTGTGAACAGCATAACTCAGAAACGAACAGTCGGATAAACATCAAACTTGGTATTTAGGTTCAGTATCTTCCAGAGATGCGACACAAAGGTTTTAAAGAAAATCCCCCCACCCCGGACTACCCTTTACATGGAAGATTTTTTGAAAAGTTTAATTTTCTCAGAAATGGCTCTAACGATTTTGATTAAAATATCGTATGTTTAAGATATTTTCATGGCAAGTAAAATGTATATCTTGAATTTTCTGGGAATGTCTCCAAAAGTATTCTCCATTGTGAACGACTTTTGCATAACTGGTAAACCATAAGAGATAGACAAAATTTTACTACACAAAAAATGTAGATCGCATTAAAATACACAATTTATGTCATATACATTTTTGTTGTTGAGTGAACGATTTTCGAGATATTGCTTGTTATTCCCTTAAATTTTTCAATACTTATTTTCTAAAATGGGAATTCATTATTCATTTTTTTTATCTTGGATATGCAAAGAGTTATAATCTGTGGCAAAGGGAATGGTGCTGCACCTAGCAACCAGCTATTAAGAGATATGTATGTGCTTAAAGGCTACTGTTTTCTATATTGCCCTTGTAAATATATTTTCCCCTTACATCTACAAGAAAATTAGCAATAAGATAGAGTTTGCAAATGTTTATCTCAATTAACATGAAGTAGATGGAGAATAAGCATTTGTAAAAATAGTTTGTACAAGAGTAGAGAAAGTCATGTGAGTGTAACACATCAGATTTTTTTATTTTGGAGTTTTAAAACTGATTGAGCTTTATTTTAATTTACCCAAAAACATTCAAGTTTGTTTTCTTTGTATGCATGATAAGAAAATACTGAACGTTGTTGAAAGTATTCACTTTAATTGAGGAGTGGACTTTCAAAATGCTGTTTGTCAAAAAAGAAATTAATAGACAAGTTTAAAGGGCTACTTCATTTATTACAGAAGTGTTTTTGTTGTAAAAATGCTTTTGCTTTAGCAGTTATAAAGGCTTAAACTTGAAAACACTGCTAATGTGCCACTGAATGATAATCGAACTACAGCAATAGCAAGTTGTGGGAAGTCAAGACCTTGCTGTGCAAACATAACAGTCAGTAAATTAATGAAGCTAAAGGAGAATAACACTAGAGATATTGCTGAGCCATCCGTCAAGTTCCAAACAAAACAAAAAGATTTTAAGTGCAGAAAATACTTCAAAGTCATGTTGGTGAAAAAGTGGTACTAGATCCTGATTTAATTCTATTTATAGACTGTAATGAAAGTGCAAATACAGAAGCTGGTGATGAACATACTGAGGAATGTTTTGAGTATAAAAATAATGATTCTGGTATAAACCTATACTCAGCAAAGTACAATGAACAACAAAACAAAAGATAAATATTTTGGATTTTTTCTTTTTTGCTTGAAGTTTAATGTTCTTTAACTTGTTAGGTTGTATCAGATGAATGAATGAAACGAGTGAAATGATGCTCATATGAGCCTGGGCCCTTAGAGTTGCTGACAATAGACAAGTTTAAAGGGCTACTTCATTTATTACAGAAGTGTTTTTGTTGTAAAAATGCTTTTGCTTTAGCAGTTATAAAGGCTTAAACTTGAAAACACTGCTAATGTGCCACTGAATGATAATCGAACTACAGCAATAGCAAGTTGTGGGAAGTCAAGACCTTGCTGTGCAAACATAACAGTCAGTAAATTAATGAAGCTAAAGGAGAATAACACTAGAGATATTGCTGAGCCATCCGTCAAGTTCCAAACAAAATAAAAAGATTTTAAGTGCAGAAAATACTTCAAAGTCATGTTGGTGAAAAAGTGGTACTAGATCCTGATTTAATTCTATTTATAGACTGTAATGAAAGTGCAAATACAGAAGCTGGTGATGAACATACTGAGGAATGTTTTGAGTATAAAAATAATGATTCTGGTATAAACCTATACTCAGCAAAGTACAATGAACAACAAAACAAAAGATAAATATTTTGGATTTTTTCTTTTTTGCTTGAAGTTTAATGTTCTTTAACTTGTTAGGTTGTATCAGATGAATGAATGAAACGAGTGAAATGATGCTCATATGAGCCTGGGCCCTTAGAGTTGCTGACATTCACTTTCTCAGGATAAGGAAAAACTCCAGAAAAACCTTATTTAGGTAATTCACTCTGAGATTTTAATCATGACCTCTTGAATGTGAGGCAGACATACTACCCCGCACTGTGGAGAGGCTCCTGCCCCCCAGATATCCAAAACTGTAATATCGAAGCACTACATCTCATTTTTACTTTCTCTACTACATATAGTAAGTAGCGGAAGATTTGTATTCCACCCAAAAATTTGATGTCAAGACTTCACTGGAAATATATGTTTTGAGTCACCCTAAATCAAAAGCATTTTTAGAAAAAAGGTGCATGTGTGTGTTTCTATGAACAGCATAACTCAAGAACAACATTTTGGTATTTAAGTTCAGTACCTTTCAAGGATGTGACACAAAGATTTTCAAGAAAATCCCCCATCCCAAACTAGCCTATACATGGAACATTTTTAGAAATTTTTTATTTTCTAAAAAATGGTCCTGCTGGTTTTGATTAAAATACCATATATTCAAGATATTTACATGAAAAATAAAATGCATATCTGAATTTTTTGGGAATAGCTTGTGAAGTCCTCTTCATTCAAAAGGAAGTTTATATAAACTTGCATGAGTGGTAAACATTAAGCGATAGACAAAAATGTACTAAACAAAAAATGTAGATTTCTTTAAAACACACATATTTCAAAGAAAGCTTTTTGTGACATCAGTCTTTTCCGAGATATCCACTATCAATGGTTTGAATTGTCCAATACTTAGTCAAAGTCCTGTTGATTTTCAGTTGTTTTTCGCAGTGTCATGGAAAGCGTAAGAAATTTTAAGGCCAGCATGTAGCATCCAGTTCTAAAACATCTGACTGTTGCTATTCCCTTTGTATGTATTTATTTCCATAAAGCTATACAAAAATCTTACAATTTTTAATACATTACTTTGAGTTGCTATTTTTTTTTTTTTTCTCTCTCTCTCTCTCTCTCTCTCTCTCTCTCTCTAATGAAATGTGTAATGCAGGTTTATCTCGATTAAAATGAAATAGGAAAAAAACTTTCGTAAGAATAATTTGTATACCCACTAATAAGCAAAATAGGGTAGAGAAAGTCATGTGAATGCAACACATCAGATTTTTGTTTCCTATAACTCTTGTATAGTTAGAGGTTTAATGTAGCACATTGTATGTAACTCTAAATTTTTTCAAACCATCAACTAGCAGCCCGAGAAAATTTAGAGTAATTATGCCATCATGAAAGCTTCAGCTCTTACATTGTATGTGTTAATAAACAAGTAAATAAAACTACTGTATAAATTAAAATAGTAGTAAATATTGGGGAATGACAGGGAATTTAGTCTGTTGTTTTGGAAAATTATCATTCCACACATGGTTGGTAGCATTAATTAAATGCCTTGCTCTGCTTATTTTACTATCTGCACATGTTTAGTCACAGGTAGTTAGTACTAGGTGGTTATAGAGTTGTAGTGAGGTGAGTGGGTTTCTCTGTAGTTTAGTGGTTAATACAGCTGTCTGGGAAGTTGAATTTCTGTGTACCTTTTGTTCATTTGGTTCTATAAACACTTCAAAAGTTAATTTGGAGTATAATAGTTGGGAACAGTGAAAGGATACAATAACTTGAGAGGTCTTGAGTCAGTTAGTGACACTAACTTCACTTACTTAAAATTTGGATTCAGAACATGTTTCAGAAGCAATTGCTTCCATCTTCAACCTTGGTTCAACTGGTAACACTGCAGATATCATTGCTGGTGTTGGTTGTACTTTAGATACTTTATTTGTACATTTTTATACACAATTCTTTTTACAATATTCCACTTATAAACTAACTTAACCTATGTACAAATTTCCTTGCCAGCTATGCTGCTCTTTTTGCCTGGCACCCTGGCCTTCTGGCTCATCTGAGCATCCCTTGCTACCCTTAATCCCTGTTGCCCATCCTCTCCTTCCTCTGTTTGCCTTTCCACCTTTCTTATCTCTCTTACTTTTCTAATCCATTTCTCTTTTATTTTCTTTAAGAACTCTCCCATATTCTTATTTTTCTTTTCTTCTTTTCTTGTTAACATTTTAATTGCTACTATTTTTTCCCATTTTACCTCCCATACTTCTTGTCTCCATTCTGCTAATTCTTTGCATTCTGTCATAAAATGCTCTGTGTTTTCACTGCCTCTGCATAATTCACAAATTCCGTTGTTTTTTTTCTTCTTAGCCCTCTCAGATACGTTGATCCTGTTCTCATCCATGCAAACGCTTCTTTTTCTGCTCTATTACAATAATCCATGTGCCCATCTTTTCCCCATTTCCTTTTTACTTTCTCTACTACGTATAGTAAGTAAGGGAAGTATTGTATTCCACCCAAAAATTCGATACCGAGATTTCACCGGAAATACATGTTTTGAGACCCCCCGAATCCAAAAAAAGTATTTTTGGAAACATGTCCGTGTGTGTGTGTCTGTCTGTGAACAGCATAACTCAGAAACGAACAGTCAGATAAACACCAAACTTGGTATTTAGGTTCAGTATCTTCCAGAGATGCGACACGAAGGTTTTCAAGAAAATTCCCCCACCCCAGATTACCCTTTACATGGAACATTTTTCGAAAATTTTAATTTTCTCAAAAATGGCTCTAACAATTTTCATTAAAATATCATATATTTAAGATATTTTCATGACAAATAAAATGTATATCTTGAATTTTCTGGGAATGTCTCCAAAGTATTCTTCATTGTGAACGACTTTTGCATAACTGGTAAACCATAAGAGATAGACATAATTTTACTACACAAAAAATGTAGATCTCGTTAAAATACACAACTTATGTCATTACATTTCTTTTGTTGAGTGAACTATTTTCGAGATATTGCTTGTTATTTCCTTAAATTTTCCAATACTTATACTTTTTCTCAAATTCGTTATTCATTTTTTTATGTCCTGGACATGCAAAGAGAATGGAATGCACCACATGGCAACCAGCGTTAAAATATTTGACTATCGCTTAAAAGCTACCACATTCCCCTTGCATCTACAAGAAAATTACCAATAAGATTGACATCTCGATATCTCGATTAACTTGAAGCATATGGAGAATAGGCATTTGTAAAAATAGATTGTACAAGAGTAGAGAAAGTCATGTGAGTGTAACACATCAGATTTTTTTTGTTGAGTGAACCATTTTCGAGATATTGCTTGTTATTCCCTTAAATTTTTCAATACTTATTTTCTCAAATGGGAATTCGTTATTCATTTTTTTGTCTTGGATATGCAAAGAGTATTAATCTGTGGCAAAGGGAATAGTGCTGCAGCTAGCAACCAGCTATTAAGACATATGTATGTGCTTAAAGCTACTGTATTTCTATATTGCCCTTGTAAATATATATTCCCCTTACATCTACAAGAAAATTAGCAATAAGATAGGTCTGCAAATCTTTATCTCGATTAACATGAAGTAGATGGAGAATAAGCATTTGTAAAAATAGTTTGTACAAGAGTAGAGAAAGTCATGTGAGTGTAACACATCAGATTTTTACTAATCTATAGAACCCTAGTGACTTTTTATTCTCTAAGCTTCCCCAAATCTCTTGTCTTTCTATGTCCTCCACTCTGTTTCTTACTGTTATCCAGAAGCCATTGCTATTTCTTTCTGCTGTTCTCCAAATACCTCCCATTCCTATCTTCTCCATAATTTTTTCTACCCCTATCCACCAGCTATTTTTATTTACCACATTCTGTTGTTGTTCCATGCATATCTTTAAAATTTCCTCTTCATCTTTTCTCAGGCATCTAAACCAAAATTTTAATATCCTTTCCGGTGTCACTCCCTTTCTTCTGTGTTGGTTGTAGAGGTGGCATCATCTAGTTTTCTTATGATGAAACTGCTGAGGTTGTTTAAGGGTGGTATTTCAAAATTCATTAAATGTTCTTTCTTTTTATGTATTCCTATACTTTCAATTCAGTTGACATACTGATGTTTTTTAATAATGTAACTTTTGGGTTAATGTCATTGTTGGCTGTCCAAAAATGATTTGCTACTGTCAATTTTTCTATTTGCATGTTGGTAGAAAACAGGTATACCATACAGAATTTGCTTACATCTCTGTTAAAAGACAAAATACCACCAGAACAAAATTCAGGTGTATACTTAATTAACAGTGGAAACTGTAACCTGGTGTATGTAGGCAAAACAAAAAGGAACATTGAAACCAGAGGAAAGGAACATTTTAGTTGCATTACCAACAAGCAAATAGAAAAATCGGCAGTAGCAAATCATTTTGGACAGCCAACCACAACATTAACCCAAAAGTTATGTTATTAAAAAACACAGTATGTCTGCTGAATTAAAAGTATGGGAACACATCCACATCATAAAAAGGAAAGAACATTTAATGAATTTTGAAATCCTTTGCTTAAATAACCTTAGTAGCTATAAGAAAACCAGATAATGCCAACACCAGCAACAATGTTTCCAGTGTTGCAGGTTGGACCAAGGCTAAAGGTGGAAGCAATTGCTTCTGAAACATGTTCTGAATCCAAATATTAAATGAAGTTAGTGTCATTAACCGACTCAACAATCTCTCACCTTAAAAAGTTGTTTGTTGGTCATGCTCATCCATAAAATCCTTTATTAGTCAATATACTCTGTTCAGTGATACAGTTGATATCCCCGTCATTAGGATAAACCTCCAAAAGTGACCACAAAATGAAGTATGACTGACATCGTGAGTTTCAGCAACCCCCTTCTCTGTGTATGCCCCGGTTTTCAGTAGTAGAAACTAATATATTAGAATAATGATTATTGTGTTTCAGATTCTAAATACATAATAAAATTTAACATATCTGTTGTGTTTTCATTACCAAAATGTACTTTGTCCCGCACTTTTCTTGCCAGTTTCTAAATTATGATTACTACATTTTTTGAGGTTCTGGAAATAGAATGAGGAATTTTGTCTACAGTTTACTATAGTTTTATATTCAGAGTTCACTGCTAGTTTACTCACAATAGCATTTTTGCAAATTTCTCAAGAGAAGACCTTAAAAACAGTGTTTGAAAGTGCACTCCTAAGTTATTCCAATTATTTCACCCAGCATGTGAACCCTTATAGTGCTCATTTGTCATGACTGGTTGCTATCCAGGAAAAGTTGTGCCTTGCATCATGTATCAATTAACTAAATGGGATTGTTAACTGGAAAGAGAAGTAACTTCATTTCTTGGATTGCTGTTGAAGGTTTTTACTTTCTATGCCAATTACCTGTAGTAGGTAGAGCATGTATTGCATCCTACCCAAAAATTCCACGTCAAAATATCACCACAAATACTTGTTTTGAGGTCTCTTGAATCCTAAACATTTTTATTTTTAGGAAAAGGTCTGCATGTGCCTGTATTACTTGAAAGTGAAGTGTCAAGAAAATGCTCCCATCCCAAATTATTTTTAAATGGAAAGTTTTAGTTATTTTTTTATTTTCTCAAAAATGGCTCTTAACAGTTTTGATTAAAATATCATATGTTTAAGATACATGCATGGAGAGATATTAGCTGGCTTACCCTCCCTTCATGGGTGTCTTTTTAAAGTTTGAATGATGATAAAATTAATTTCAATTATTGCACCTTCCCTCATACTTATGAAATTACTGAACAGTGAAGTAGAAGACTTTTATAGTGAATCATCCCCTTTACCTCTTATAATAATTATCATAAATTTTAAACTCACACAGCCCCATTATATTCTTAATAAGTCATTGATATTCATGGAAATGGTTACAGAATATTGGCAGATGTTATACTTATGATTCCCTTAACCTAACCAACAGTCTTCCAAGTTCTGTAAATGAACTTTAAAACCTTTGCGCCTTCTCTTTGGTACTGTAGTTATTTAATAACATAAATGATATACAGAAACTCTAAACTGGCAAATATTAAGATTCTCAATTCTAAGGGCAGGCATTAAGTTAAACATTTTCGAAATTATATGTACTCCACAAAATGATCTCGGTTAATAATTATAAATCTCTCTGTACGTTACATACTTTCTGAGTGTCTGCAGTATCAACACCAGCAAGTGCAATTTACCAAATGTTCAAGAAGCCTTCAACAATCCATTACCAGAAAATATATTTAAATTGTAATACATAACGCAACATATCCACTTAAAAAAGTCATGAAATTGTATTGCACTATTGCTAAATGTTTTATACACCAGTAAACACAATATTGTAATTTAAAGCAACATAAAATAAATAATTTCCTCAATCTAATTTTGTTTCAGTTCCAATACTAGCTCCAAAGTTTTACTCCATCCATGATACAAAAGTAAGTCTTAATCTTGATCCAGAAATCTACAATAGACTAAAGACGCAGCAAGATATTGGACCTAAAGATACATATGATATACCTCTGTTGGACAGTCATAAGTAATTAATTGCTTCTTCTTATACCTCTTTAACTTTTAACTACTTATAGTCTTATCAGTTAAAGCTGTTAAATGCAACAAAATAGTTTTTATCATTGCATTTTAGAACTGACATAGCACATGGTCAATTTTTACTTTCTCTACCATATACCTAGTAGGTAGAGAAGGTATTGCATTCCACCCAAAAATTCTATGCCAACATTTCACCAGAAATATATGTTTCAAGGCCCCTGAATAAAAAAAAAACACTTTTAGAAAAATGTCAGTGTATGTGATTTTGAACAGAATAATTCAAAAACGGAAAGATCATAAATACCAAACTTGGTACTCGGGTTAAGTACCTTACAAAAATACAACACAAAATTTTCAACAAAATCCACCCAACCCCTACTACCCTTTACATGGAACATTTTTCAACATTTTTAATTTTCTAAAAAAATGCCTGTATTGATTTTGATTAAAATAGTGTATATTAAAGATATTTACATGAAAAATAAAATGTATATCTTGAATTTTTTTGGAATAACCTGCCAAGTGATCTTCTTTTGGAAGGAATTTGATATAATGTTGTAAAACTTGTAAATGTTAAGTGATGGACGAAAATGTACTAAATAAAAAATGCAGATCTCTTTAAAACACATAATTTACTTCATGTAACTTTTTTTGTGGCATCAACCATTCCCGAGACATCGTCCGTTGTTAATTATTTGATTTGTTCAAAACTTCGTTATTCTTTGTAAGTTCCGTCAATTTTCAGTTTTTTCTGTGATTGTGTGGAAACAATGGAATTTTAAGGCCATATATAGCATCCAGTTTTGAATTCTCCAACTCATTCGCATTTTTAATGGTAAACCACAAGGAGATCTAAATTGTATTGAGATGACATACCCCAATGGCGACTTACAGTGCTGTAAGTCACAGCTTCATAGTTTCAACCACTATTAGGTCAATAATGGAATTAATTGTTCTTCCACACAATTGACCTAATAGTGGTTGAAACTATGAAGCTGCGACTTACAGCACTGTAAGTCGCCATTGGGGTATGTCATCTCAACACAATTTGAGGTCTCCTTGTGGTTTACCAGGAAAAAGTGAATCAGTTGCGAAATTTAATGTCATGCTGGCATGTTGCAATGGTAGCTCAGTGGTTAGAGCAATCGGACAGAGACCGGGAGATCCGTGGTTCAAATCCCAGTTATGGCATTGAACTTTTCGTCGTTTGATTCTACCTTTCCAATCTAGTCCAACACATGGCTTGTGTGGAACGACAATTAATTCCATGCCTGAGGAAGTTTGCAATGCTGAAATTCCTTTCTTATCATCAGCAGTTGCATAACAAAATACCGGATGCTTAGCACGATAAAGTGCATGGTAAATGGTCAGCTACAAAAAAACCTATTAGTTTATAACTGGGAAATCGTTCATTTTAATATTCACTCCTCACATTGTCCGTTAATTCTCATTCTTGTTTATTATCTGTTGATTAAAATTACAAAATAATTCATGACATCGTCAGTACAAACAAAATGAAACAATAAAAGATACAATATATACTATAGCATGAATAAATAAATAATAATAACAATAATAATAATAATAATCACATATTAATAAACTCATTTATGGAATAAAAACAACCTTGAATACAATATTTTTTCAGTTGCTTTTTGAAATGAATGTATATGATTATGATTATATAGGTAATTTATTATAAAAAGTGCATGCAGCAACAGTACGTTTAGTTTTGAATAGCTGGATTCTATGAGATCTGACATGAAAGTTTGTATTACCTCTTGTGCAATGATTATGAATTTTATTATTAACTGTTTCACGATTTACATTATGTCTTAAATACATAATAACTTCAAATATATATATAAAGAGTACAAGGTAAGAATATTTAATTTTACAAAACTATCCCTACAAGATTGTTGTGGTTTTAAACCCATCATCACCCTAATTGCTCTTTTTTGTAGAAGAAAAAGTCTTTTAGTATACTTATCAGCACAGTAACTCCACACAGTTATTCCATAGGACAAATGTGGATAAATTAAACCATAATAAATGTTCATTAGTATACTTAAATCTGCAACTTTTGCCATTCTTTTTAGAAGAAAAATACTAGAGTTTACCTTATTACAAATTATGTCAATCTGTATATCCCAGGTGAGATGTTTGTCAAGCATAATTCCAAGAAATTTCTATAATGAACCTCGTTAATATCTTCATTATTAACATTAAATTTTAGCTGAATACCATTTCTGTTTTGAACCAGCTGTATATTCATAAAGCCAGTTCTTTTTGTATTAATATGTAATTTATTTAAATTAAAAAGCTGCACAATTTGAATAATATTTTGATTAGTGGAAGTCACAAGTTTTTGACAATTATCGCTAGTGTTAACAATGGATATGTCATCAGCATAAGCAATACTTTTTCCATCTCTTATAGTTATATAATTCATATAAATAATAAATAGAAAGGGACCAAGAACGGAACCCTGCGGAACACTATATTTAACATTTAGCAACTTGGAGTAATATGTATTGATTTGCTGACCACATTTATGTGTTATTTTAACCTGCTGTGTTCTATCACATAAATAGGAGCTTATTAATCTGAGTGGAATTCCACGTATGCCATACTGCTCAAGTTTAGTTAAAAACATATCATGGTCAACACAATCAAAGGCGTTACTTAAATCTAAAAATATGCAATTATTTAATTCTCCCTTATATAAACTGTCAATGAGGTATTCAACTATTTCAATTATTGCATCTTTAGTTGATCTCCCTTCAATAGGATGATGGCTTTGTTGTTTTCTGCTTCCCACGTGGGTGAAAACACAATACTGATCTAAACATACTAGCCTTATTTCATTACTAATACAACAAAAGACTGTTTAACAATAATACATAACCAACTCAATAACTACAAACCAGCTTGGGAGTGTAAAACATATTGAACAGATAACTTACTTAAAAACTGATAATAGCTTTTGCCATAAAATAAGAACATAGTAACTGAAGAGTGCAAATTTAAAGAAGTAATGCTTAGAGTTTATGCTCCATTAAGAGAAAAGTGAAATTTAGTAAATTTACTATATGGCACATGGCTATTATTTCTGTACTATTTTGTCATGTCAACAATTAATAAATGACTCTGCCTACCTCAATGCTTATCATTAATGATAGTGGCTATTTTAAGTTCTTTAGCACCTAATGCACTGAGCTCTAATAATAAATATCATAGTAATTTGACCATATTTATAACATTCTGAGTCAGGCCAACAACTTTAAGAATTCCCGTCATACTTGCTACAAAATATTCAGAACTATTTTAACCATCTCCTAAGTAATTTCTCATGTAGACTGCTGCTAGGTCACAGTCCTTTGAAGAGCATTTTAACGGTGCTGTATTGCACTTATGTCACACACTATAAGAGGACTGGGGACTTTTCCAAATGAAACAGTCTTTTGTTGTAAACCTTTAAAACAACTTTTCGTAGTTCTTTAGCTTTTCTACTCTGCATTTGTACACTTACAATTTTAACACTTCATTTTATTTTCTACCATTAAGTGATAATGTTTTAATTTTTTCTAGGTATGGGTGGTTTGCTGAACCATTAATTAAAATAGATCCGCTGGACAGGAGACTCAGTTTTAAAAGAGCATGGAATCCATTAGTGTTACTTAAAACCTACATAGACAATCAGACCCGAGCATTAAAAGGGCCTTAACTCTCTTCAGAGAAAGCTTAAGTCACCACCATAATCATTGCTGCAAATTTCCAGTGCCTTAACAATTCAGCACTGTGATCTTTAAAGTTTAATAAACTTATTACAACTTGAATGAATTAATTTATTTGCACAATCTAATTTATATAACCTTTTATACAAAATTTGTTCCTATGTACTTAGCTTACACTATGTACAGATTGTCTGTTTATTGCTACCTCAGCTTGCATGACACCCAGGTTGTTTAGCTCTTCTGCATAACCCTTTGTCCAATCTGAAGCTTTTATACTGTTTCCTCCCCCATTTCTCTTAGTCTATCTTCTTCAATGGATTACCCTCCTCTTTGTAGCCTGTCCTCTGTGGTGTAGTGGTTACCATGCTAGCCTTTGGTTCCTGAAACCACGGGTTCAAACCTGGCAGAGGGTTATAGATTGTTTTTGGACATAAAAATCCTTAGCAAGGCTTCCTTCGGAAGGGAAGTAAAGCTGGTGGTCCCATGTCGTAAATCTCAAGCCTGATAAAGAGGCCTCTGAACAAAATTACGGGTCTTTCACGCTAAATATAGAATGGGATGCTAAGGACCACAGTAGTTAAAGAGCATCCATAAATAAATAAAAAAAAACTCCTCTTTGTAGGACTTACAAGCCAGTAGCCTGCCAAGGAGCAAGCAAACTCAGGATCATAGCATATTCAGGATGGGTGATCAGCCCAATGTCTGGTATGGTGGTGAAGAAGGAAATGAAATGTAGTCATGAAAGAGATGATAGGATCAAATTATCCAACCCAGCATTTGTCTAGCAACTGCGAAAAAGCCTTTGGTCAGGTTGGTTGGCACCGACTGTTTGAACCCGGCTTTGTCATTCTTTTCTTCTTATATCCCTCACTTTCCTAACCTGTTTTTCTTTTGCTTTCCTTAAAAACTCTAAGTTTCTGATTCTCTTTTTGGCTTCCCCTGTTAACATTTTTATGGCTACAATTTTGTCATTTTTTCCCATTTTTTGCTTCCATAGTGTTAATTCTTTCTTTACATTATACTGTTTTCCCTTCCATCGCATAACTCACTGATTCCTTTTTCACTGCCCCATTCTCAGCCCTGTGAATTATTTTTCTTGCCTATTAGAATGCTCAATGTACCCTTCTCTTCCCCAAATTCTTTTTATTTTTCTATGGAAATGAAATGATATCTTCTTTGTCATATCTTGGCTTATTATGTCTTCTATTCTGTTCCGTATTAATTTCCAAACTTCATTATTGTTTCTTCCTTTGTTTTGCCATATATTATGATCTAATGTATTTGTTTTAGATTTTAATGATATAAACTGACAGTGATATTAAGAGAAGTATTTTAAAATTTGAGATATTTTAAGATTAGGCTGATGGCTGAAATGTCATCATTTTGGTCAAAGTTTTCAGAGGTTTACTTTCAAACTAATAACTTAGAAATGAATGTATTTAAATAAATGGAATGTTCCAAAGGGTAAGAATAAGAATAATTTTATTGTCATTGAACTTTTACAGTAATAGACGTCAGATAGTATAATGCTAGTATAGGCTATTTACAAAATTATATTTACACTATTATTGGTACTAAGATGTACCTACTCATCAAAAAATTCTTGTAGTGAATAAAAAGGTTTAGTAACAAGCCAGTCATACAATTTATTCTTAAAACTAGGTATGGGACTTTGTTTTAACTTTACTGGTAGCTTATTATACAATTTAGAGCCAAGTATTTTGAAACTCTTCTGTGTTGTAGTCAATCTACAATATGGTATATCAATCAGTTGACATGATCTAGTATTATAAGAATGAATGTCTTGTCTGTTTTGTAATTCTGATATGTGTTGTTTTATAAACAATATCACTGTGTAGATGTACAAATTAATTATTATCAAAATTTTTAATTTCTTAAATAATGGTTTACAATGAGCTAATTTTGATTCATAAGACATTATGCGAATAGCTTTTTTCTGTAATACAAGAATATCATGAATGTGAGTACTGTTGCCCCAAAGTAAAATGCCACAAGAAATAATGCTGTGGAAGAAGGCGAAATATGCAGATCTAATGTATACTTCAGGAACATGCATTTTCAATTTCCTAATCAAATGTATTACTCTAGAGAGTTTAGTTGTTATAAACTCTATATGCGGTGCCCAGGTTAATTTATTATCTATTATAACGCCTAAGAATTTTACTTTATCCGTGTAATTTGTACTACGTGTATCTCTACAGTTAAAAATCATGGGTTGTGTCTTTTGTTTATTAAGTAGAAAACCATTAGCTCTGAACCATTTGTCTGCTTGGGTCAGTGTGATTTCTGTTGTGGATTTGAGTGTCTGTAAATCTTTACTCATATTAAAAAATGTAGTGTCATCTGCATACAAAGTAGAGTGAGAGTCTACAAAAGATGGTAGATCATTAATCATTACTAAAAATAATAAAGGTCCCAGAATTGAACCTTGTGGGACACCATATTTAGTTTCTGCTATTTTTGACTTCTTACTGCCTATGCAAACTTTCTGTTTTCGCTTTACTAGGTATGGTCTAAGTAGTTTAATTGCTGGGTTTTTTAATCCATAGAATATTAATTTGTTAAGTAGATAATTGTGGTCCATGCAATCAAAAGCCTTGCTTAAGTCACAGAAAGAGGCCTGCGCACAATTTTTGTTTTCAAATGCTGTGAGTACTTCTCTTGTTAATGAAACTATTGCATCACAGGTAGATTTCCCTTTCCTGAATCCATATTGCGATTTGGTAATAATGTTGTTCAATTCAAAATAATTATATAATTGAGTATACATAATCGATTCTAGTACTTTTGAGAAAATGGGAACAAGAGATATTGGACGGTAGCTAGTTGTTAGATGTTTATCTCCGTTTTTATAAATTTGAATGACTCTGGACAGCTTCAATACTTCAGGGAAAACTCCCTGAGCCAAGCATTTGTTTAAACAGAATGTGAGGGGTTCATTTATGCAGTCTATAACCTTTTTTAGTAAATTATTAGAGAAACCATAGATGTCGGTGCTATCAGATGGTTTGAGTTTAATCACTGTCCTTAGTACTGTTTCTGGTGTTACTTGCAAGAAGGTAAATTCAGGGTGTTGACTATTCTTATTTTCTTTTATTAAATCAATTGCTGTTTTATCAGGAAGCACAACATTGGTTCTAATTTCTTCGACTGATTTTATGAAGAAGTTATTAAAGTCATCAGGGGTGATTTCTATTTCGTCATGTTCGGGATATTTAGCAACAGAATTGATCAGATTCCATGCTTTCCTACATTTGTTATTTGATAATTCTATACTTTTCAAGTTATGAAGTCTTTTCGCTTCATCTATGGCAGCTTTATATTCATTTCTTGCTGTAACATAGAGTTGCTTGGCCCTGTCCGTTTTTTCTCTCCTAAATAAGCCTGAATATGTCATTGTTCTTCTTTTCAGGTCGGCTAGTTGGGGAGTATACCAGGTCTTTGATGATTTATTTCTACCTTTCTTACGCGTTAAGTTAATTTTGACGGTGCACCTTCTCTCTGGTATACACAGTTCGAATGTATTCTTTAGAGTTAAGAAAAATCTTTCAAAGATTTCATTTGCTGACAGTAAATATGAGAGTTGCGATTTATATAGTAGGTTACTCCATTCAATGTTACATAAGGATATTCTGAAGTTTGAAAGATTGGTACCAGTTATTGGCCTTGAAATTATGGTTTTGGTTTTGGTCTCCAATAACGATTGGTTGGTTAACATGAGCTCTTTTATTGAAAGCCAGACTGAGTCATGGTCTGAGTGTGGGAAGGTAGCAGTGTCACAGTTTCCTCGTGTTAATTGTATATTGGTAAATATGTTATCCAGGCAGGCAGACACCCTTGTAGGTTTGGTATTAGTGTATTTGAAATCCACTTGTCTAAGGAGATTTTTAAAGTCTTTTACAGTTTGTTTGTCCCCCGTTACATCAAAATCCGCATTTAGATCGCCTCCAAGAACAATATTGTAATGTTTCTATTTTGGGATTAAAAGAGAATTAAAGAGGTCTTCAAGTTTTTCAAGGAAAATGATAGGGTTTCCCTTGGGAGATCTATATACTGTTAAAATGATTAGTTTAAACTCTTGTACCAGAATGCCTGTTGCTTCAAAATCTAGCTCAGTGCACAATGAATCGAATTGAAGTACGTTACAATAGGAACTGAATTGTTTAGTGGCATATATTGCTACCCCCCCCCCCCCCCCCCGTGTTTATGATGTTGCCTGTTATAGCTATCTACTAACTTATAGTGTTCTAGGTTGCTAAAACTTATCTCATCTTCATTGCACCAGTGCTCATTTAGGCAGAGAATATCAAAGCAATTTTCAACGGCAAATTCATTAATTAGAAACAGCTTATTCTGCATGCCTTGAACATTGATGTACCCTATTTTGATATCCATATTATTACATGGTAAGTGAGAATTAGGCTTAATCTTTTCTTTGTTACAATGTTTTACTGGGTTTACATCTAGATCGTTTAACCTAAAAAAACTGGAGCTATTGTAACATCTTTAGGGATCCCTACAGGAGCTGTGAGAATTGTTTTTGAATCATTGTTCATATCTACTTCCTTCAGAGCCCCAAAACCTAGAGGAATTATTTGTTTAGTGCTCCCACTGCCTATTACATTTATTAGTTTCTCTACTAGTTTGTACTTGCCTTTTCTGTTTAGGTGAAGACCATGTTTGGTATGAGATTCTCTATCTAGCGCACTTATATCTAGTAAACTCACACTAGAAAACTCGGAAAACTCGGTTACCAATGGTCCTGCAAGTCATAAAAATAACAGATTTTCAGGTTAAAGTACCTTTCCAAATTATTTCTGATTCCTTTGCAGCCAACGTCTTCAAATAAAATATAGTTCTTTAAAATATATTTAAAAAAATCTGATAGGATACATTCACATTACTTTATCTACTGATTATTTTTATATAGCTATTACAAACTATTCCTATCAAAGTTTACTTTTCTACCTACTTCATGTTAATCAAAATAGACCTTTATAGAAATAGTTTCATACATTTTGGTAGTTAAAAGGGGATGTAGAAAGGAGAATCGATAGTCCCCCCCCAGGGGCCTTCTATGGTAGGTATAGGATTGGAACTCCTGGGGTCCTGAGTCACACTCGATTGGGTTCCTCTAAGAGGTGAGAGGGCTTATGGCAAATGCCCAATCAACTATGATTCACAAGCATGTTTGATCAACTACAGTTATCTCCCTGAACACAGTCTGACAGATACTGCTGCACAGGATGGTAGAGGGGAGTTGCAAGGGGTGATTGGGTAATGCGTAATTCCCAGCCCAGGAGTACCATGCAGGACTGTGTTCGTATCCACTGATAAATGTCAGTCCCAGGGAGGGGCCATTGCATGAGCTGTTATCTCCTGAAGGCAATTGGGTCTCTCTATTTATAAATTGGGAGGTGAGACCCTAAGGTAAGCAAAGTCCAGGCTCTCACCTAAGCTAGGGTGGTGCCCAGGATGTGAGCATGCCATCAGAGACATTTGCAATGGTGGAGGAATTTATCGCCATGGTAAAATCCTCAAACAAAACGCCCAAAGTTAATGTAAAAGAAGTAGTCAAGTTTAGTGGTCCTCACTACTTAGTAATTGCTAGAACAGAGGAAGGCAAGAAATTTATGTGTGAATCCATTTGCAATACTAAAGGTTTTGATAGAATAGCTGGCCCAATAAAATCTTGTATGAGAACTAGCAATGGCACGCTCCTGGTTGAAGCACATACAGCAATTATACTGAAGGCATATAAGTTAGCCAGTTACCAATACAGGTTGAAATGCACAAGACCTTGAGCTCCTCGCGCGGTGTGATAAACGCCCGTGCATTGTACGGTATGTCCAACGAGGAGATACAAGAAAACCTTGAAGAGCAAGGTGTTGCATCCGTATATCGGGTTCAGCTGAAGGAAAGAGGTGAATTCCTGCCAACTCAACCATGTTCTTTATCTTTGATCAGGTAGATCTCCTTCAAAGGATTAAGACAGGGTATAAAGTCATTGAAGCTAGGCCATGTATATCGAATCCGCCGAAATGCTATAAGTATCAGCGACTTGGACACACTAGCAGACTTTGTAATGGTGAATCTACGTGCGTTAACTGTGGAGTCATCTTTCACAATGGAGCATGTACATCGGCTCCAACGTGCATTATCTTAAAACTCAATTTAGTTATCTTATCAGGTTCCCGAGAATGCCCCCGTTTTCCAGATGAAAGAGCGAGCCAGGAGATCCGGGTTAGAGAGAAGGTGTCCTCGTAAGCGAAACTTCTGCGTATCCTCTGTCCCAAGTTCGGTATAGGTCATACGGATATTGGTTTATGACCTTCAGGGCTAGCCCCCTGATGTTTCACACCTCCCTTGCAAGTAGCACGTTCCTTCTGTCCAGTTCCTTCCATTGTATACAACTCCCTCTCAACTTGCACCATTCTTGGAGCTGCAGCTCTGTATGTGTGATGTGATACATCTATACGGTAAATGACTCGCATCGTAGCTTTGCATTAAACTTTTCACACGCCAAAATCCGTGGCGCGATCTATACCTATAGCTCACTTGCAGCTAAAGAGTCATCGCATCTCGGACCAGCAACACAAACGGGTTCACTATTTCAGAAAAGGCATCAACATTTTTTGAAAGCATTATTGACGGTCTCATAAGCAGATATCGATGTATTGCTGCTGAGGGACATTTGCATTATTGCTTATAACACAGGTTAGTGTTTCATTATTATTATTATTATTATTATTATTATTATTATTTCCAGTAATGTGTTCATTAAACATTTTACGCCCGAGGATTTGGAATCACTTTCTCGCGTAACCTACTGCGTTCTGGCGGTCATTCGGCTGGCCGCTCTGCCGGCCACTAGTTGCAATTTAATTCTAAACAATGCAAAACTCTCCTAAATTGATTTAGTATCTTGTGAATTTTTTATTTAATTATATGACACTAAACCCATGTGCTCTCAAGTAGGCCAAGGTTTTTTTTCAACGATCTGCGGTTGCGAATATGGGTTGGTGTCAATAACATATGTAAATAATATCATTGTTGGTCAATTTTTTCCTATCATTATACAAATTAGTTGAGGAAAGTTTAAAACAGTTAAATGATGCAACATGTGTTTTTAAAAGACGCTCAAAATGCCCACTTTTGACTTCGGAGCACAGTTGATAGCGTCGTTATAATGATTGTCAAGTTTTTTCAAAAATACCTGGTATCTCACCGATAGCATCAAATGCTACAAAGATCCTGGTCATCAGCTCCTCTTCACTATTAACCGGCGTCTCGTACACAAGAGTCTGGACACGTCCCCAAAGGGGTTACATCTGGTGAGCATGCTGGCCATGATTTCGATGCTCCTCTACCGATCGAGTGATCAGGATACGCTACACCAAGGGAATCCCTTACGTGTAGTCAAACGTGGAGGTAGTAAATAGGACCCTTGAGTGTGTCATTCACAATGCCAGCCCAAATGTTCACTTTGTGGTTATAAACAGGAGTGCTTCAAGCCACTATAGCTTTATTTCTTTCTCCTGGGGGTGGTAGCCGCAATGGATCGCTCGCAGGTCGCGGTGCGCGAGGTACCTATAATAAAGATGTTTATTAACCAGTGCAGTGAACCGTCAAATGCGCTTTCATTTTGTGTATGTTTTTAATCTCCTGATGAAGGGGGTAAAGCCGAAATATTGTGTGAATTTGCCGGTTTTTCTCTTCCGTTCAGAACAATCTTGTTCTTTCACCACATAATCTCTTCTTGAGTTTTATGTATTGATCACCCATGAAAATAAATAAATAAAGTATACGTTTTGTGAGAATAAGTAGTCATGGAGAACTGACATGCGGATAAAAAAATGGGTTATATCTGAAAGCATGGGGAAGGGCAGCACTTGCAAGTATCGCACGGCGTTGCACACACAGCAAAAAGTATTGCTTAACTGAAAGATGTTGCATGCAATGAAACTTATGCCTATTAAAAAATTAAAAACCATGCATTTATTTCCAGCCGGTTCAGTGATTTGCGATATACAGAGAGAGCCAAAAAACTCGAACCGGCTGCGCGGTGTTTATCCCGTCCGCGTCCCCAACGCTCGTTGTCATCTGCCGCTATCATAGAAAGGTGCGGATGAAAGAGTTATAGGGCCAATTTTTTTTTCGAGTCAATAGTTGAAGCCCGTGCATACGTGAATACAATTTTGCCCCCCCCCCCCCTTTAGAGAATTAACAGACAGGGAACGTGATTTTACCTTTTTTCAACAAGACACTGCAACAGCTCATACAGCAAATATTTCGATGAGAACAATTGAAAGTGTGTTTGAGGACAGAATTATTAGTAGAGATTTGTGGCCCCCTCGATCCCCCGACCTAACCCCCTGCGATTTCCAGCTCTGGGGTAACTTAAAACAAAGTGTACAATACAAACCCACACATCCTGGAAGAATTAAAACAAAATATCCGCCACGAAATTGACAGCATTTCTCAACGTGAACTACGGCAACTGATGGATAGTTTCCTATAGAGGTGCCAAAAATGTATGGGTAATGACAGTGGATGGTTTCAGCATCTCCTTTCATAAAGTTAGTAAGTAAAGCCTTTAAAAGTAATTTTCAAAATGTATGATTTCATCCGCGCCTTTCTATGAAGCGGCAGACGGCAACGAGCGCCAGAACGCGGACAGGAAAAACACCGCGCAGCCGGTTCGCAGTTTTTTGGCTATCCCCGTACTTGAATGGGTATAAGAGGGAGAACTGGAAAGTTAATTGGGGTGGGTCTCTCTCTGGTATGTATATTTACGTCATATTTTATAACAACGGAAGTGCCAACCATTAATTATTGTATAATTCGAATCCATAACCAATAAAAGTGTATCTAAGTGCTATATAGCTTCATAAACATTAAATATATAAATAATATTTGAAAGAAGTCGCCAAATATTCATTGTCATTATAGCTGACTACTAGAAGATTAGGAATCTATCGGCAAAAATTGGCGTTGTGCAGGAGCCTGTTGTATTGTCAATTCTTACGCCGATGCACCATACAATATCCAGTAAGAAATGAATAGTGCAATACATTATAGTACTTAGCCTCCCGATGGTACCTGCGGAATTTCCCGACAGGAGCCACCTCCTCCGTCTCGCTAAGCTGGCTTCATCTTGTCATCAGAACTGCAAAGCTGCCAACATATGACTAGCAAACACCGCTATCACTAACAAACAGCGTCATTCTTTCTTGAATAACGAATACTCCTTACACCCTAAAATTTTAAATTTATTTTTGTTTATGGACGCTCTTGAACTGCTGTGGTCCTTAGCGTCCCATTCTATAATTCTATATTGGGCGTGAAAGACTGGAAATTTTGCCCAGAGGGCTCCCTTACACCCCGAGGTTAGGCTACGACGCTTATGTTAGTGCACAGCGTTAGTATGTGTACATGAACGGGATGACAGTCCTATGGTATCAATATTTAGCCCGAGATTAGGCTACGACGCCTAGGTTAATGAGCGTGTATATGAACGGAATGACAGAATCAAAATTTAGCCCCAGATTTAGGCTACGGCGCCTAGGTTAATGTGTGTGTATGTGTGTGTGTGTGTGTGTGTGTGTGTGTGTGTGTGTGTGTGTGAATGGGATGGCAGGGCATTGTGGTATCAAATTTGCCCGAGGTTAGGCTACGACGCCTAGGTTAGTGTGCGTGTGTGAACGGGTTACAGATAACCTGTTCTCGTGAATTACACTTGTACCCATATGCGGAAGAACAACAATGCTTTAAAACATACATAGCCAATCTAGCGGATTTACCTAAATAGGACAGGTTGGTAATTCCCTACACGCATGCGTGAATGCGATGACAGGGCATTATGGTATCAAATTTGCCCGAGGTTGGGCTACGACGCCTATGTTAGTGTGTGTGTGTGTGTGTGGTGTTATTTGTAATATACATATGTGTACATTACAAATAACCGGTTTTGGTGAATTACTCTTGTACCCCTGTACGAAAGAGGAAGAAGAACGCTACAAAACATAGCCAATCTAGCGGATTTGCCTAACTAGGATAGGTTGGTAATTCCCTACACGCATGCGCACTATCGACAAAATGGCGAAGTTTGTCAACCAAAAATTTTGCTATACAGGTGTTAAAGAAAAAGTATTCCATATTTTGAGAGATCGTAGTACGGACCAAAACAACGAAGGGAGAAAAACAATTGTTCAGTAAACATGAGCTCTAAAAGCTATGAACACTTGTTCATCTTCACTACTGTGAAACATCTCTTCTTCTGCAAACTCCTTGCTGTTACATATGATCTACAGAATGCAGTAAACAAACGAGAGCACATTGCTCTGTTACTGTGAAACAGCATAGCTTCCAATGTAATTTCCTTGCGATTACATGCGACCTGCACTTGTGAACCATCGCTGAAGGAGGTGCCCAATATGGTGCCCATATTGGTACGGCATGCTCCTGTCCGACTCTTAGGGAATCATGCACTCTCTGAAAGACTCCAGGTTGGTCACGGAGCTCTGGCAGGCATTGATGACGCCTTCCTGTGGTGCTTGTGCTTCATTAATGCGGGTTGCTTACACCAAAGAATGAAAGATAAAACTGTAGTGTAAAAGCATTTCATAAACTTATCAAAACAGCAACTGATTCCATTAGAACTAATAAGAATATGCATTGCACTTACCCAGAACTGTGAATCGGTTTACAGTAACAACACTAACAGATGTATACTGCATGGGCAATAACAGAGTAATTATAAAACTAAACTGAACGCTAACCTCCTGTGAATCAGAAACCTAAGCTTGGAAATGCACGCTCGCTTGCTTTTGTGTAGTAACTGGTTCCTAATTACCTGAACGCCAACGTCCTATGAATCAGAAACCTACGCTTGGGAATACTCGCTCGCTGGCGTTAGCTCATATGTTGTCAGCATTTTGTTTGTATATTTGGAAACTGCACGCAGCTAGAGGATGACATATGTAAGAAAAGTAAGACATTTTTCCTGACAAAGTATTAAGGTCAAAAATTTATATTTTGAATTTTAGGTGAATAGCCTCTGAAGTCGTGTTCATTCGAATGAATTTTATATGATTTTTTATCTGGTAAACATTAAGAACTTCTACAGAAAATACGCAATTCTCATTAAAACATTCCCATTTGTCAAACTAGCTGGCTTACGCTCCATTCATGCGTGTCTTTTTAAACGTTGAATAACAAATTAATTTCAATTACTTGCACCTTCCCTCATATACTATATGAAATTATGGCATAGTGATGTAGAAGCCTTTTATGTAGAAAGATTCCCTTTATCTTTATTTATAATGATTATTATAAATTGTAACCTCACACCATTATATCCCTAGTAAATGATGAGAAATACCCTGATATTCATGGAACTGAGTATAAACTATCGGCAGATGTTATAATTCTAATTTCCTTAATCTCACCGACAGTCTTCCAAGTACTGTAAATGATCTTTTGCAGTTGAAGCAATTACTGCTATGTAATTACAACAAATCAACCTTTAAACCTTTGTGCCTTCTCTTTGGTACAGTAGTTATTTTCACATAACGCGGAAACTTCTAACGTCAATACACAACAGAAACAGGGCAAAACTGTGAACATTAAGATTCTCAATTCTAAGGGCAGGCACTAAGCTAAACATTATTCAAAATGGCATGGACTCCATAACGATTGAGAAAAATAATCTTGGTTCTTAGTTATAAAGCTCTGTACATTACATACTTTCTGAATGTCTGCAGAATCAAAACCAGCGAGCGCAATCTACCAGGCCTCCAAGAAGACTTAACAATTCTTTACCAGTAAAATATATTTAAACTGTTAAAAGTAATAAATTGTAAAACATAACGCAATATATCCACTTAAGAAATTCATAAAATTGTATTGCACTATTGTTAAATGTTGTGTATGTCTGTAAATACAATATTGTAAGTTAAAGCAACATAAAATAAATAATTTACTCAATCTAATTTTGTTTCAGTTCCAATACTAACTCCGAAGTTTTACTCCAGCCATGATACAAAAGGAAGTGCTAATCTTGATCCAGAAATCTACAATGCACTAAAGACGCAGCAACACATTGGACCTAAACAAAAATATGACACGCCGCTGCTGGAGAGTCATAAGTAATTCACTGCTTCTTCTTATACCTCTATTACTTACAGTCTTATCAATTAAAGCTACAAAACAGTTTTTATCACCTTATATTTTAGAACTGGCATAGCAGATGGTCAATTTTTACTTTCTCTACCACGTATTTAGTAGGAGAGAGGTATTGCATTAAAAATGATACCGAGATTTCACGAGAAATACATGTTTTGGGGCCCCTGAATAAAAATATTTTTAGAAAAAGTCCGTGTATGTGTGTCTGTGAACAGAATAACTCAAAAACAAAAATTCGGATAAATACCAAAGTTGGTATTGAGGTTAAGTACCTTCCAAAAGTGCGACAATAAGATTTTCAAGAAAATACTTCACCCCAACTACCCTTTACATGAAACATTTTTCGAAATTTTTAATTGTCTAAAAATATTGCTCTTAACGAATTTGATTAAAATACCTTATATTAAAGATACTGTGACTTTTTCACTCAGTTTTTAATGTCACTGTTTAGTTTCTATCCGTTACTTACTCGTTTTTATGTAGTTCACCTCCACTGGGAGTTCACTTCACTAAGGTGAACTAGTTCAATTCTCCGTTACTTCACTTCACACCGGGCGGTTCACTTCACTCGGGAGTCGAACACAAGTCCTCCATAACCGTCGCTCCGCAGTAACACTCGTTGCACGTCACCAACTCGCTTGGAGAATCGCTCTTGATGTCGCACGGAAAACTCACTTACCGACTGTTGCCACGGTCTCGACAACTCTGTCGCACTCGACACGCACTAACTTACGGCCCGCGGGAGGGCTCGCTTATATAGGCAATGTAATCTTCCACAGAATGCCCTCGAACATTCTGGAACTATTTCGACACACTTTCTGGAGGAAGGGGGAGATAAAGCTTCCAGAAAATTCTAGTTATCTCCCGATAACGGGCACGGTGTTTGCGCTGGCAAGTGGCGATATCATTGTTTACTTGGACCGCTCGGCGCCGACCTCCCGATAACCTTGAGCCATAGCCGCTGCGTCACAATATTTACATGATAAATAAAATGTATTACCCGGGACATTTAACAAGATACCTCGCGGTGGAGGCGCTGTTATCTGTTTACACCGTCCGACTGGCCTGCAGATGGGAGGAGAGGTGAACAGTATGTACACCATTGAAAGCAGAAAATATGCTACGCTAAGGAGCAGAACAAAATTGACTTACTTAATTGTGATGTGTAGATTCTGATTCCTGCATATCCGTCTCACTTTCTGTATCTGCAGAACTGTTATTACCATCTCCGGAATCCACAAAACTGACCAAGCTATTTGTTTCCTCTTCATCACTGCTATCCAAACCCACATTGATTACTATTCTTTTTATTTCTTCTTCTATCAAGGCATCTCGCACGCGTTTTTCCAATCCTCTTCAGTGATATAATGTCTGGTTAGTCCTTTAAGTGCGTTTAAAGTAATGGAAGACACATTTTTTTGCTATTTTTTGCTTCATTATATTCCATACCAGTTCAATAGGGTTTAGATCACAGTGATAAGGCGGCAATCTGAGGGCTTCAAATCCACGGACTTTCAAAAGTTTATCTGCGGTAAACACTGGAGGTGGTTTGTTTGCTTTGACAATTTCTAACATCTCCCTCTTTTTAAATATTCTTTGAAGTCCAAACCATTATCCTTCAGCCACTGAACAATCTGTTCTTTCCGAGATGCCATCGTTGGAGCTTTCTTTTCCTGCAAGGTGGGGTAAGGCGCATTATCGAGTACAACAATACTACTGGGCGGGAGGTTTGGTATAAGCCTTTCACTGAGCCATTTTTCGTAGTTGGTCTTGTTCATCTCACTGTGGTAATCTTCTGTTGCACACTTAGAGTCGTAGATTAATTCTGCATCTTTGATGAAACCCATCTCACCGCCAGCATGCACCACTATTGTTCTTTGCCCAGCAGATTTATTCACCAAAACTCCAGGAATATCGTCATGTTGCCAACACTTCTCCACAGTGTAGTGGGTGTGTACTAAGTTTCGTCGGTATAAACTACCGGTTTCCTAGGACCCTTTTCAACTTCTTAGAGCTCGCAACTATATCCTGGCGTTCCATTAAAATCTGCCGCATATTCTTGCATTTTTTGAAAGTAAATCCCATTTCGTGTAATATTCGTCAGAATGTTTTCTGCCCACCACCGAAATTGATTTTCTCCTTTACTGCATAGAACAACTTCTTCACTGTTGGAATTTCTTTACGCACCTCATAATATTCCAAAAATGTTCTGCGAACGACGCATTTATCAAAATCGTCCATTTGAAACTTCTTTTCCCGACTCCGTTGTTTTCCTGGAGTAGTAACTCGTGTACCTGAAATGCTAGTTTTTTCAAATTCTTTAGCGATCCTTTTTACTGTCGCTTCACGTTTTCCTACTGCTGTAGCCGTTCTAGCCACTGCCTTTTGAAAGAAAGAACTAGACCGTTTTGTTTTTCCTCCGTGCAGAACTGGAAAACTTTGTGAATAATCTTTCTATTTTGGGAGTTTACAACTCTCCGCGGTGACTTTGTTGGGGTTTCCATGTTTCAAACTTATTTGAGATACCCACTTTGTGATACGCACCACACTGCACTACGGTACTCACGCGTCTCACCGCAGTTAACAACCAGACTAACAACTTAATACACAGCCTATAGCCATTGACACAACACGTGTAGTTCCCGATTTTGCCACGCATAAACAAAGCTCAAGCTATTTGTCCCGGGTAATATATCTTGAATTTTCTAGGAATAGTCTTAAAGTCCTCTAAATAGGAATTTTATATAATCTTGCATAACTGGTAAACGTTAAGTGATAGACGAAAATGTACTGTACAAAAACGCAGTTTATTTCAACTAACCTTTTGCATGGCATCAGCCATTTCCAAAATATCCATTATTGACGCTTCGATTTGTTCAATGAGTTTATTTTAGAAGAGCTAAGATACAACCAGTCCTGGAATGCATAAAACATTACCAGAACAACAGGAAAAACACTGTATAAGTTGGGTCCAGAACGCATTAACAACGCGTAGGGGAAGGTGGGGCAAGAGTGTCATGTTAAGGTTCAAACACTATTTTCTTCCTCTAAACAGAATCATACGTATTTTTTCCCCCGTATATAAGATAAGCTATCATTACACAAGAACATGATAAAGTATTAAGACAGACTCTCCCAAACATTCTGAGATATTTTGATTTACATAAAGAAACGTCAGCTGACACAAGAGTGTCACATACATTGAACAAACTGGGACATCATTATTCCCTACAAATATCACAAATAAATTTTCCTTTCATGTCATTAAAGTCTGTACAATCTGTATGAGACATTCCTTTGCATTCTTGACACTGAATCATTGGCTCATCAGGTGGATCTGATTACCTTTCTGGGCAAATTAAGCAAAAGTAGACATCGTCTTTTTTCTGGTCTTCAGTAGTTCTCTGTGACGTTGCAGTATCACACCTTGGTTTCTTCTTCTGTATCTTTGATTTTAACAGAACCTTTGTGGTAGTTGAGCGATTAGTACAAGCTTGTTTGCTTTCAAGCATTTTTTATGTGGGCTGCTGGTCAGGATAACCGATTTATCAGGTTTTCTTCCTCTTAGGGTTGGAGTTTAGGAAAAGGTCTTCTATGAATTGGAAGTGGGGAAATAGTTTCAATGCTGGAGTTTTGGAAACAGGTTTAATTTTATCTGCTTCCTTTTCATCAACGAAGTAAAAGCTTTCCCTCGAAGTAGAAGGTATAGGAATGGACTCCTTTGCATTCCTTATCATTCTCTAGGGGCAGGATGCTTGAATCTTCGGTATTTTCACTATCCATTTTTCTCTGTATTTATGATTTATAAATTTTGTTACAATGAATTGTTTGTACTATGTTCACAGTACGGGGTAAGAGTGTCACTCTGGCACTCTTGCCCCAGAGTCAGCTGACACTTTTGCCCCCAGCTGCACGGGATTACATCTGGTGACACCATGGAGTGGCGGTTGCATACACTACTAACTCTTCGCGTGCAATTGGATTCTCATATAAGTGGAGTTAAGCCATAATAACTGAGATATACCAGAAACTACCTTACCTAGGAATAAATTGGGTTTCCTGTCCTGGAAATATAAGATCACAATTATGAAAAAAGTACTTTATTATACAACAAAAGCAATAAATTTCTAGAGCTGCTGTAATGCACAGCCCAACAAACATGCTATCTAACTCAGTGTACCCAACCTTGCAACAAAGTCACTAAGCCCGTATTTTTGCACTTAAAGGGGGGCGACACTCTTACCCGATATGACACTCTTGCCCCACCTTCCCCTACTGCAATACATTCCTAGGGGAAAGAGAAGGAAAATTTCTTTTTTATATTGAGAACAGACCTGCTGGCCAAACACTGGCTGGATGAAGAAGAAGACGTTTTGTCCAACGCAGTATGATTTTTTCCTTCTGGCTTCCTTCTTCTCCAGTTGGATGTACAGTGGCTGGACGAGCCCATTATCTCCCGAGAGGGATTTTGGGTTAGTGGTAGGAGAAGAGCCGATACGTACCTTAGGCATTCCTGTTGCACTGCACTAGGGGCATACTGCCGCTCTTTTCTCCCCTGGCCTCTCCAACATTCTACTCATTAGCGTTTCTGTAGGATCAGGTGGAAAAAATCGTACTATACGTAGTCATTCTTCATAAGTCCCATTGATTTTCAGTTGTTTCTCTTTGATTGCGGGAAACAGTATGGAATTTTAAGGCCAGCATATAGCGTCCAGTTGTTAAACATTTGACTATCGCTCTTCCCTTTGTATCTATAACGAAATGTGTATTGTAGCTATTTCTGGAAAGGTTTATCATTGCGAGAAATAATTGAGAACCAACAGGACTTTAAAATATGACTAAGTATTGAATAAATCGAACCATTAATAACAGTATCTCAGAAATGGCTGGTGCCACAAATAAACTTTTTTTTAGTTCCATTTATACCCCGACTTTAACTACATTGATCTTATCGGCGGCCTATTCCTTTGGAACTCATTGTCTAAGGCAATGGTGTTAACCCGTATTCGTTGGGTTTCTTGCACTTTGGGTTTTTATCATTAGATCAGACACACATTCACACTCTCATTCATACTTCCAGACTCTGGGGATACGGATTAATCCTGGCTAGAGAAAAATTACCACCCCCAGCCGGGAATCGAACTCGGGACTCCTCGCACGGCAGATAGGTTCTCTACGACTGAGCTATAAGGTCAGTCTCAAATAAGCTTATTTAAAATAAATTGTGTGTTTTAAAGAGATACATTTTTTGAGTGGTACGTTTTAATATATCGCTTACTAGTTATATAAGATTATGCAAAATTCCTTCCGAATGAAGAGGACTTCACAGGCTATTCTCAGAAAATTGAAGATGTGCGTTTCATTTATATGCAAATATCTTTAATATCTGGTACTTTAATCAAAATCGTTAGCGCCATTCTTTTTAGAAAATCAAAACCTTTTGAAAAATTTTCCACATAAAGGGAATTCCATGCTGGAATCTGCATCGTTGGAAGGTATTGAACCTAAATATCAACTTTGGTTTTTTTTCTGACTTTTTGTTTTTGAGTTATGCATTCACAGACACACACACATTTTTCTAAATATGCTATTTTTTATTCAAAGGGTCTCGAAACGTGTTTCGGGTGAAATCTCGGTATCAAATTTTTGGGTGGAATGCAATATATTCTCTCTCTATATGCATGTGTTAGAGAAAGTAAAAAGTGAAATTCAGAATACTGGTGCTTTACACTGTGATGCAGTAATTTGTATCACAAATTACTTAAATGTAAATAATGATTGTAATATGAATATGCATTTTATGTGACATTGATTTGAGACGTTTATTGATTGTAATTATTGTGGGGAAGTAAGTTTATACCGCCTTACTGAAACTGACAATAATAGCGCAATAATGCAGCGAGGGGGTGAGCTGTTTATCATTATTGGAAACGAGGAAGTTACGTAATATTGGCGCGTTTTTTTTCTTGAGAATCTTCTGGAACGTTTCCCTAGAGCATATGTATTCATAATTTTCATTGGATATTAAAATAGACGCTAATGTTGGCGCGTTTTATTAGCCAATTGCAGCTCAGTTATAATCTTTAGGCATATCTGGGTGAAGGAGTATAAATAGAGGCTAGGTTAGAGGTAAATTCATTCGGGCCGTCAGTTCATCAAAATTCTTTGTATACTACACGTCGCATTCCCGTCAGTTCGTCGAAAATATTTTGTATGATACACGTCGCCTTCAGTCCAGCAGACATATTACACGTCGGCTATAGATTCACAAGTTACGCGTAGCAGAATTATGAAAAATCTAAAGTGTTGTAAAGTTAATTATACAAAAGGTTGAAGTACGTGGATTAAAAGTGATCAGTAAGAAGTTATTATAACAGTTTCAGTTTGGCGAGTGTCTAGATCAATGTGTAAATGTGATAGTGAAAGTGTTCGACAATAAAAGTATAAAAGAAATTCTTTCATCACTGTTATCTTTGGATAAAAGATTCCTTTCCGTTTACACAACCTGTATAAAGAGAAGTACTCGACCCAAAAGCTAGCCGGAGGACAAAGAACCAAAATTAAATAAAATAACTAGCATTTTTTTAAACAAAAAAACTAATACTGCCGCAAATTGCTAACACCAGATGGAGCTAACAAACCTAACAAATGAATGACGTCACAAGATGGCTTCAACGCGTGAAGTAAACACAAATACAAAAACATTATAATAATAACCCCCGCAACTGGTTAAAAAAAATAGCTAATTTTTCTTTGCTTTATCCACATGGTCATACATTAGTCGATTATACGCGCTAATCATAGGAATGCTGTGATCATTTAGATTTTACCATGATAGAAATCGTGTAATTTCTAGATCTTGAATTGCCTCATGCACACTGGAAACACTCATTATTTAGGTCCATTTCATCATCGCCATCATGATATACAATCTGGTGAAGAATAACTTTGCCCGACCGAATAGTTAACACATGCGTAGCAATAATGTGTTCCAATGCCTCGCCCAACATGACTAGTATTTTGTGCTGCGACAGCAAGAATGCAGCACACAGAAACCATGCACAATATATCTTAACATAGCGTAAACATGAGTAATTAAAACATAATAAACGGAAGGCAAAACAATGCAACATGGTATTAACAACACTGTCCAAAGCATGAGTGCAGTTTAGATACACACACACACTTTCCGTGTCTAATTTCAACCTCATAACTCTACAAGTCAATGGCAGCCCAGGACAGTGGCATGACAAAATTTGTTGATACTTCATATTTGATTGAAAATGGTTTAGATAAAGAATCTCCAAACCCTTCCAAATTAAGGTTGGAGCCAAAGTTTTCCGAACCGAGGGTCGTTAGCTTTGATAGCTAATAGAAATACTGCAATCAAATACTGGGTTAAAATTAAATTGAGTTTTATTTATGGACGCTCTTTAACTGCTGTGGTCCTTAGGTCCCATTCTATATTGGACGTGAAAGACCGGTAATTTTGCTTAGAAGCCTCTTTATCAGGCTTGAGGTTCTTTTACGTGCCGTAAATCTACGACACGGGACCACCGGCTTTACTTCCCTTCCAAAGGAAGCCATGCTAAGAATTTTTACGCCGAGAGAAAAAAAAATCGCTTGAACCCTCGGGAACTAGAGGCTAATATCAAATACTGGGTGGTTACATTAAAGGGCAGTGTTCAGCGTGACACAGCATAAACTGTAATGATCACAGAAGTCTGAAACCCTGTAGATGTGCTAATTAAGCAACGTGCTTATGAATTACGCACAAAAATAATTAGTTCCAAATCTTGCCACCAGATGAAAATATGGCCCTGTAAGCAGTCAGAAAACATGTCATGGGCGCAAGAAAGACAAAAAAACAACATGCACACAATAAAACTGGTTCTAGCACGTTTATTAGGAACTATGGCTACAAACACTGTTCAGTCTCGCAGCATATCTGGTGAAATTAGAACATGTATGCTAGCCCTTTGATCAGCAGAGACTGGATGTGTCCCTGATAAACAAGATCTTTCAAATATCCCCACAACCAGAAGGTCGTCCTCCGTGGTGTAGTGGTTACCATGCTAGCCTCTAGTTCCCGAGGTCACGTCTCAAACCCGACGGAGGGTGATGGATTTTTTTCGGGCGTAAAAATCCTCAGCATGGCTTCCTTCGGAAGGGAAGTAAAGCCGGGTGGTCCCGTGTCGTAGATTTACGGCACGTAAAAGAACCCCACTGATAAAGAGGCCTCTGAGCAAAATTACCGGTCTCTCACGCCCAATATAGAATGGGACGCTATAAACCATAACAGTTAAAGAGCGTCCATAAATAAAAAGAAAAAAGAACAACCAGAAGTCACATGGATTTAGGTTGGGTATCTTGAAGGTCGCGCATCTGGAAGTTACCTAGAGACGATGTGTTTCATCTGGTGAGCAATATGTGGTGTTGCCCCATCTTGCATGAAAATTATGTGGTCACACTTGCATTCTTGCTTACAGCGCCATATTTGGAAGTAATTAATATTTTGGCATCATTTGCGAGGGCATGGCTTAATTAGCACATACCTAGTCCAACCATAAATATTGTCACAAACTACTTTACAAATAAATGAAACAAGGTTTGAGATTTTCCAGTATCCTTTTTATGTTATAGATGCATACATTTTCACAGTTTGCACCAATCAGGCTTCAAAATATCCACCATTAGCAAGCATGCAGAATGGATAGTGTTATTTGGGAAATCCGCCACTGCTGCCAACAAGGAGCACATCAAACTTTCAAATGAAGGGTGTCTTTTCTTGCAGACCATTCTCTCTACCACGGACCAGAGTTTATAGTCCATAGGGTTTAGACCAGGGCTACCAGGCCACTCAGCAGTGGAGATGAAGTCTGGCACATTGCCCTGCAACCATTATTGTGCTATGATTGCCTTATGAGCAGGCGCAGAATCTTGCTAGAAGATCCAGGGCTCATTGTTGAACATTGTGTTGCTCAAGTCCTTCAATAGAGGGTCCAGAACAGTTTCCTCATACGCTCTGACACCTTTCTCACAAAAATGAAACTTGATGGAGACCTCATAGCTCACTCCCCACTAAACCATGACTGAGGAGAGGTGGTGACTTCTTTGGACCTTAGGAACTCTCTCACGAGCTTCTCGAGAACTTGTCGCATACACACTGTCGGTTGAAGCTCTCTCCAATGGTGAAGACTTTCTCATTGGTAAAGAGGATTCTCCGATGCCCATTGTTGGCGTACTGCTGCAGGAGCTGCTTTCATTTGTTTCCTCTACTGCTTCAGTTGCGCTGTTAGGAAATTTCCGGTATTTCCACCGATAAGCTCTAACCCCAAGGTCTTCAAAAGTACTCTGGATATTGATTGTGGCAAAATGTTGAGCTTCCATGTCATTATCTTTTGCTTCTAGACAGGATTTTACGGAATATGAACTCCCGCTTCTTGAATGGCCATAACTGTTGTTGCACTGCGAGAACGACCAACCCTTGTGTGAACTTTCTCGCTGCCTGTCTCAGCAAAGCGCTGGATTGTCTGATAGACGAACCTCTTGCTGATTTTCAGCTTTTGCAGGGTTTGGAAAATTGCACAATCAATTGGTAACATCGTAATTGTTACAGTTAACCTGTTTTTATAATCACCCCACTGCATGCTTAAGCAAAGTTGATTCCCTCTTTCTCTTTTACTGTTGAACACATACTAGTCAAGACTAACCTTCAGCCCAACGGTTGCTTACTACCTGGAAAAAAGGTTCTACTTTCAATTAAAAAGTTTGTGACAGTACTTATGGCTAGACATACACAAGGTTTCAGATTCTCCTAACATTACAGTCCATGCTATCCACATGACTTTACGTATATATACATAATTGACAGAAACTCAGCAGGAGAAAATAAATAAGCTCTTTTATTCAATTCTTATTGCTATTAGAAGCAGTATACACAATGATGCAATCCAGTGCAGTAGCAAAATGGTGTTAAAACATTTATGGAGATTGTAATGTCAGCCAACTTGTGTGCCTCAATCAGTGATAACTGTAACATAGTAACATTTATTTATAACTTTATTTCACAAAAGTATATCATTAATTGCTATTCTTGGAGTTGCTTGAGATAGAATCATATACACTTAACACCCTGGTTGTTTGTGTATATGTACCCTTCATTTTGCTATATACATTTTCCAAAACTAGCAATTTAAATTTTTCTCATCTATATTTTGCCTATATCATCACTCCTATTAATATATTCCTCTTTTTCTTTAATAATTTTCCTCCACCATTTCTCTCTTACCTTCCCTGTATATTTACCTAATTGTTTCAAAAATTCTTTCGTATTGTTTCCAAAGAGTTTTAAAACTAATCTCTCTATCTGTAATTTATCCCACTTCCTATTCCATATTTCCTCTCTCCAAACTTTGGTTTCTGCACATTCTATTATACAGTGTAAATGTTTATCCATACTTCCACATAGTGGACACAGTTCTTTGTCAACTTTTAAACTCCTTAACAACACGGTTCCTGTTCTTGCCCACGCCAGGCCCTCTCTTTCCATTTTATCACAAACATCAATATATTTTTCTCTTCCCCAATCTTTTTTCAAGTTCAGATAATATATCAGGGTTCTCTTATCCCTTAAACTACCATATATTTCCTGTTTCTCAATATCATCAACCCCGAATTTCACTTTATTCCATATATTTTGTCCCCTCATCTGAATATTGGCTGGCTCGCCCAATCCTACTTCCCTCACAGTTTCCTTTAATTGAGAGAACCAACTTCTTTGCCATCTTGTTTTTTCTTGTTTCCTTAAACAGTTTTTGAGAATATTTCCTTCCTCCATTGCTTGGATCCTACTCCAATATTTCATAATGCGATTTAACACTATTCCTTTCCTTCCAACTCTCCCTAATTCAACTATGGCAACCTCAATCATTCATTTTAATATTAACTCATCACATTGTTCATTAATAGTATGGCTTTATTGTTTTTGTTTGTTGTGCTGGTGAAAACACAATGCTGAAATAAGCAAACTAGACTTATGCCATTGTAAATGAGTAGTAGCCAGTTTAACAATAATGCATAACAGACTCAGTAATAACTGCAAACCAGAGTGGGTGTGTAAAACATATTCAAGAGAGAAATTACTTAAAAATGTATAATAGGGTGTGGCATAAAAAACTGCATAGTAACATAACAGTGCAAATCTAAAGAAATAATCCTAGTTTACATTCTATTAAGAAAATAGTGGAATTTAGTAAATTTAATATATGGGATATGGTTATTTGATATTTCTCTACTGTTCTAGCATGTATTCATAAATATATGTGCGCACTTCAATACTTATCATTACAGATGGTACCTATATTAGTGCCTATTTCTAATAATAACTATCATAATAATTTGGCCATCTTCACATCTCTGAGTCAGGCCAACAACTTTAAGAATTCCCGTCAAAATATTCAGAACTATTTTATCTCAAAAATAATTTCTCATGTAGAAAGCTGCTAGGTCACAGTCCTTTGAAGAGCATTTTAACAGTGCTAAACTGCACTTATAGAGGATCCAGGACTTTTCGAAATGAAACAGTTGTTTGTTGTATACCTTTAAAACAACTTTTGGTAGTTCTTTTAGCTTTTCCACTCTGCATTTGTACACTTCATTTTATTTTCTACCATTAAGTGATAAGCCATTGTGATCATATTTTAATTTTTTCTAGGTATGGATGGTTTTCTGAACCACTAATTAAAACAGATCCGCTGGACAGGAGACTCAATTTTAAAATAGCATGGACTCCATTAGTGAAACTCAAAAGCCACATAGATGCTCAGGACCGAGCATTAAAAGGGCATTAACTCTCTTCAGAGAAACCTTAAAGACTGGTTCACAACAGTGAGAATGGTAACCAAAATGGAAACAAGAACAGGATGTTCGATGATCATATTGATCACAGAGTGGAAAGTTGATTTTGTGCATTGGGATTTCATTTGTTTTTAACTGACCAATGAAATTTTTTCACCTGTTTCCAATTCAGCCAGCATGAAAATTCAATAGAGTGAAGATGGTTAACATGGGGCTATAAAAATAACTAATATTTTAAAGTACAATCCCAAACTAGTATTTAAAAAATTAACATACAAATAGAAAAATGTAAAATACAAAATTAATATAGTTAGCTGATTCTACAACTAAAGGGTGCTTAATGAAGCCAGTGGTTTCATTATAAAATAAAATTACAGAAAGCAGATGCTAAATGAAGTAATGAAGACTTCAAGGTGTCTATAAGCCAAGAAAGAAGAAGAAAACTATCTAAATGAAGATCAATTACATTTCCTATTCATCTAGTTGTACCAAGCTTTCATTCCTTTATTTAAGTGTACATGAAAGATGTTTATTGTTCTTTGTAGGGCAACAGCTAGCTTTGACTTGCACAAAACAAACTACAAATTCACTAGAAGAACCAACTCTCACTGGATATGCGGGTGTCATGAGATGAGGTTAGCAAGCACATATGCTACTAATTTCTTCGTTTTATGTTCCCAGCTTGTGACCCTTTCCAGGGGCCCGGTAAACCTTCCTGTCGATTGTGAATGCTCCCATTAGAATACATATATTTCAATTTTGTTGTTCTTGGTTGTTGTGAACTAGTCTTAAGCCACCTCCATAGTCATTGTGTAGATTTCCAGTGGCTTAACAATACAGCACTGTGATCTTTAAAGTTTAATAAAGTTATTACAACTTGAATGAGTGAATTAATTTATTTGCACAATCTCAATTTACATAGCTTTTTATACAAAATTTGTTCCTATATAATTAGATTATACCATATACAGATCGTCTTGTTTATTTTTTATGTGCTACCTCAGCTTGCATGACATCCAAGTTGTTTAGCTCTTCTGCATAGCCGTTTGTCCAACCTTAAGCTTTTATATTGTTTCTCTTCCTCTTCTCTGTCTTTCTTCTTCAACGGATTACCTTCTTCTTTGTAGGACTTGCCAACGTTTTGTGTCAGTAGTCTGTCAAGGAGGAAGCAAACTCTGGATCACAGCATATCCAGGATGGGTGATCAGCCCAATGCTGGTATTGCGGTGAAGGATGAAATGTAGTCATGAAAGGGATGAAGGAAAATTTGAGGATCAAATTATCCAACCCATTTGTCTAGTGACCTAGGAAAACCTTCGGTCAGATTGGTAGGCACCAGGAGTTTGAACCTGTGCTTTTTATTCTTTTTTCTTATATCTCTTAATTTTCTAGCCAATTTTTCTTTTGCTTTCCTTAAAACCTCCAAGTTCCTGATTTTCTTTTTGTCTTTGCCTGTTGACATTTTTATGGCTACAATTTTATCATCCAATTTTTCCCACTTTTTGCCTCCATAGCATTAATTCTTTACATTCTATCAGATAATGTGCTATGTTTTCCCTTCCAATGTACAATTCACAGATTCTTTTTTCTACTATTAGAATGGTCAACGTACACTTCTCTTCCTCAATTTCCTTTTATTTTTCTATACAAATGAAATTATTTTGTCTTTGTCATATCTCGTGTTTCCATGTCTTCTATTCTGTTCCTTATTAATTTCCCAACTTCATATAATTTCTTCCTTCTTTTTTTCCATATATTACGACTAATGTATTTGCCTGTTAAAGGGGGTCTACTTTGCCTCAATGCTAAACATAAACAGTAAAACGAGACTGTTGGGTCATATGTGTAATTGGACATTCCTTCTTCACTGCATTAACAAATGAGGCACAGTGTAAGCATGTTAGGTTGGTTAATATCAATAATCATACGGATTCTAATGATGGAGATTTAGCCTTTGTAGTCACAATGTGTGCTTGGTGGAAGAAGTATATGAATAAAAGAAAAAAGTTATGGCTGTACACTTTTCTAAGCAATAAAAACAATTTAAATAGCATCTTGTCTGAACTGAAAGTTGAGGCTAGATTCAGCTTCAAGAATTTTCTAAAACTGTCAAAAGAACATTTCAATTTGTTGCTGACTATAATTTCACCAGCAACTGCAAAACCGGAGACAAATTTCAGAGCAGCCATATCAGCTGTACTGAGATTAGGCTTGGCCTCTTTACGGGCAAGCTCACGTAAACACTCCCTTTTCTTTATTTAATTTTCACTTCTTTTAGGGATATATCCCAGATGGAGTCCTGCATGAATCTCATTAACTATATTATCTTTACTTTTATCCACTCCATTTTTCTCGCTTGTAAGCAATGAATAATATGCATGGGCCAGTTGTCTATATCATGTCTGGCCAAAGTTAGCTGAATACATATCACACTCAATATGTTTTCCACTAAACAATTTTGTTTAGCTAAGACATGTTGATTCAACATGTTTTTTAATGGTATAAAGTAACAATGATGTTAAGATAAGTATTTTAAAAGGCAAAATATTTTAAGGTTAGGCCTGACGGCTGAAAAGTCCTCATTTTAGTTCAAGTTTTCAGTTTTTTACTCTCAAACTAAAAACTTAGAAACGAATGCATTTTTAAATAATTGGAATGTTACAAAGGTTCAGGAGAACTGTCATTAAAAATAACAGGCATCCAGGTTAATGTACCTTTTAAAATTATTTCCGATTCCTTTGCAGCCAATATCTTTAAAATAAATTTAAAAAATCTAATGGGTTACATTCACATTGCCTTCTCTACTGTTTATTTTTATAAGCTACTACAAACGATTCCTACGAAAGCTTACTTTTCTACCTACTTCATGTTAATTGAAATACATTTGTACAAATAATCATGTCTCTACATGCTGGCCTTGAAATTCAGTCTTTCCATGACATTGTGAGAAACAACTGAATAGCAGCAGTCCTTAAAAAAATGACAAAAGTACTGAAAAATTCAAACCAATAATAATGAATATCTCGGATATGGCTGATGCTACAGAAAAAATTATTTGAAATAAATTGTGTGTTTTAAAGAAATTTACATTTTTTGTGTAGTAAGTTTTTGCCTATATTTTATGGTTAATGTATTATATGAAATTCCTTCCAAATGAAAAGGACTTCACAAGCCAGGTGAAAGTAAGGTGCCAGGACGCAAGCATGACCGAGGCCCTACTTGCGCCCTTGGGAATTCAAGGTGAGTGGTAGAGGAAAAGTGAAGAGGATTGGGTGTCGGCGGGCAAGTTCCCAGGATGCCGCCGCTGTAGAGTTGAGGGTGGTGCTGTTCAGCAATGTCTCGGGTGACTAACGCGGCCTCTGGAAGCTGCGTCAGGCCAGTCCGGTAGATCGGCGTCTGCTTGCTGAAGCTTCCTAAAGAAGCGGAGTTCTTCTTTGACAATGCTTCGTATGCCAGGGTGAGTGTAGTCATGTGGCCATGGAAATCTCTGGTTGTCAAGGTGTCCTGAAGTTCTGCTGTGGAATTTGAGATGTAGTAGTTGGCTTCAGTCTGGAGGTCTCGAAGCCCCACAATTGAAGCCTGAGGGGCTCCAAGTCGCGTGGGTCGGTCGTCGCTTCCATCTTCGGCGTCGTCTGGTTCGACGAGATGTTCCTCGGTGCGTTCCAGCTTGCGCTGGACCGATGCGAGGATCCCGTCATCTTCTTGTAGGTGCGCGATCTGCCTTGAGAGGGCACTATTGCTCTGGCCGAGGTCTGCTGCTTGCTCTCTATGGCCGCAAGGCGCGTGTTGGTTGCACAGCGTAACTCAGCCAGGCGAGAGGTGAAGTCCTGGAGCGTTGCCTGCATTGCAGACAAAGTGTCTTGTAGATCTGGATGTGTTGATTGAGGTTTGGCCCTTACACGGGGCGTCATCGCCGGAGGCTGTTGAGTGGTCGTTGGCAATGTAGCTGACCCAGTCGGTTGGTTGTTCCGGGGGCACTGAGCCTGCCCTGTGAAGTGCATGCGCCCGGAACAGGTGGCGCAGAATCGGCGAAGGTCGTGGGCGGTGCAGTTTGCAGCTTTGGAATATACTGAGCTTTAAATACCAAGTTTGGTATGTATCCAGCATTTTGTTTTTGGGTTCAGGGAGCCTCAAAACACGTATTTCCAATGATATCTTGACAGTGAAACTCAATACTTCTCTACTTATAAGTACATAGTATAGAAAGTAAAGTGGCATTCTTACATTTTTACAGTTAATTTTTGCCAAAATTTGTATAAAATTACAGTATAAATCAGTCACTTTTATGATTATTTGTGCATATACACATGCTGCATTTCTGTTACTTTTTGAATTTATTGCTAAACAAAAAGGGCTGACTCTGTAGATATACTATAAGACTACAGCTGAAACACACTTGTGCCAGAGTTACTTAGAATATGACACCTGTGTTTAAGGGCTACAGTGAAGTGCAAAACCAGTTTTCTAAAGCATTAAGGCTAGAAACTTTATGTTTTACACATACAGTCCCAGCTTTAAAGAAGTATGTGTATAACATTTCATTTCAATATCTAAGAAGTGCATTTTTATTTTCTTAGCACCTACTTAGAGTATGTAGAAAAAGTATTGCATTCCATCCAAAAATTTCATTAGAAATACATGTTTTGAGGGCCCCAGAATAAAAAAACAGAAAGGCATTTTTAGAAAAAGGTTTCTGTATGTATCTGAGAACAACTTGACTCAAAACAAAAAGCTTGGGTAAGCACCAAACTTGTTCACTTAAAACCTTTACTAATATTAATGCTCCACAAACCTGTTTTTAATCCAGACATGTTTTGAGAACACTTGTCATCTTCAGCAGCTAGACTCATATGATTTAAAATTTTAAGCGGCCAAGGTAGTCTGAACACATGGAAATTACACCTTAAGTGTGTTAAATTACCACTGCTCTTAAAGTTCTCAATGGTTTTTCCTGAAATGTTATGAATTACTCTATAAATAATGAAAATTATTTCAAGTGGTTTTTGCATTGATAGCTTATGTAAAAATTATTTCATTCAGCAGAAAAATAATAAAATTTACTCTTAAAACATGGAATTCATGTACCTTTTTCTCGGATACTACTTGCAATACAGGATCACACTTTTACATGCTTGTTCTTAGTATAATCAGCCATCTTCTGAACCTCAATTATTTAGTTATGCATATCAGTTCACTAGAATATGAAAAACAATTAATTGCAAAGTAAAAATGTAGAAAATGTGCAATGTTGTAGCTTTCTTAATATCATAATATACATTACAAATTTATGATTGTGGTTCAGAAAGTTTAACTATGTGTTGTATACATGCACTAAAAATTTCAGCTCTCTGCCTTTCATACTTTCTGAGAAAAAGGTACATAAGTATCCAAAAATGTTGTTTTGAGAAAATTGAATTTAAACTTTGAACGTTAAAATTTTGATACACTTCAGTATATTCCAGGGTTATAATCATCTACACCTTCATTCCTGGATTACTGCAACTTTTTTTATTGCCTATTCTTGGTTCTGGCTTCTTTTGTTAATTGCTCAATTGCTCGCTGGACATGATATAGTCGTTTGTTGTTGAAAGATACAAAAATGTTCTAAAAAGGGGCATTTCATGACAGCTTTAAAGGAATGCAGACTAACATTTAAATGTCTTAAAAACCTCTTAATCCCCAAAAAGCATATATTTTCTGAAGTGGAAATAATAGAGATTTTATTGGTGCCTAAAACAAAAAATGTGATTTTTGACCATTTCAGAGTACCTTGTCCCCTTAAGTAACAAAGTCTGCTCCACATATTTTATCAAACATCTAATAATAATCTATATAAATACCAAAGTTAGTGAGTTCATCTTCCAAGTATGTGATGCAAATATTTTCAACACAATCCTCAAACCCAATATCACCTTTTACCTGGAAGAAGTTTTGAAAAAAGCCTTTAAGGATCTTGATTAAAATACCATATTATCAAGATATATACATTAAAAATAAAGTGTATATAATGAAGTTTTGTTTAACCAGTAAACTATTAGAGAATAAACAAAAACTTATTACATACATGAAAATGTAAATATTAATTAAAATGCATAATTTATCTAGTATTAATTTTTTTCTTTGCAAGATGAACCATTTCTGAAGTATTTGTCATCATTGGTTTGAATTTTCCAACATCTTTGTATTGTTTGAAGTACCAAGGTACCATTTCTTTTTGCGTACCGTGCGTACCTCTAGTTCTGTCATGGGTTTTAATCTGGTGAAGGGCAATGGATTTTTTCCGAGTGTAAAATTCCTTAACTTGGTTTCCTTTGGAAGGGAAGTAAAGCCGGTGGTCATGGATATTTACAGCACGTAAAAGAACCTTAAGCCTGATAAAGAGGCTCTGAGCAAAATTTCTGATCTCTCATGTCCAATATAGAGAATAGGATGCTAAGAACTATAGCAGTTAAAGAGCATTCATAAATTAACCTTACTTTTCATGGCCATGCAAAGAGCATGGAATTTCAAGCAAGCATATAGCATCCTGCTTTTTAAAGATCTGACTATCACTTCAGCCTCCTTTATCCCTCTTGTACATACAACAAACATTTATATAAATTTATATGAGGTGGATAGAAAAATAAGCTTTTGTGAGAAAAGTTGACACAAGAGAGATAAAAATGAATGAAAGTGGGTAGAGAAAGTCATGTAAATGTACCTGAGAAATTTCTTACAGGACATTTATTATTTTTTGATCTCTTATCTTCAGTTGTGTAGCATTAGATGGATCTTGAACATGGAGAAATTAGAAAATCCAACATGAGCTGCATCCACCCTTTGAGAATAACATTTTGCAGAGATGTACTTTAAATTACGGTGTCTTGCAAGGAGGAAATAAAACAAAAGTTGTGTAATATGTAAGATTCTTATTGCAATAAGATAATGTTGCTTACGCACACCAATGAAACAGACATGGAAGCCTTTACCCATTGAATAGGTGTTCTCCCCTTCTGTATAAATTGATGGAATGCTTCTGGATTATGAACCCAGTTTTTGAAACCTGCTGTCACTCCATCTCCAAGCAAAAAGGTTAAGGTCACGTTTATGGTAATCTACAAGGCCTCTATTTTGATGACAAAGTGTTTGAAATAATCTGATGTGTTACACTCACATGACTTTTACTCTTGTACAAACTATTTTTACAAATGCTTATTCTCCATATGCTTCATGTTAATCGAGATGCAAGGGGAATATGGTAGGCTTTAAGCGATAGTCAAATATTTTAAGAGCTGGTTGCTATGTGGAGTATTCCATTCTCTTTGCGTTACCAGGACAAAAAAGAAAAAAATCTGATGTGCTACTAACATGACTTTCTCTACTCTTGTACAAACATTTATTCTCCATATGCTTCATGTTAATCGAGATGTCAATCTTATTGCTAATTTTCTTGTAGATGCAAGGGGAATATGGTAGGTTATAAGCGATAGTCAAATCTTTTAAGCGTTGGTTGCTATGTGGCACATTCCAATCTCTTTGCATGTCCAGGACATAAAAAAATTGAATAACGAACTTGAGAAAAAGTTTAAGTATTGGAAAATTTAAGGGATAAACAAGCAATATCTCGAAAATGGTTCACTCTACAGAAAAAAGTATACGACATAAATTGTGTATTTTAACGCGATCTACATTTTTGTGCAGTAAAATTTTGTCTATCTCTTATGGTTTACCAGTTATGCAAAAGTCGTTCACAATGAAGAATACTTTTGGAGACATTCCCAGGAAATTTGAGATATACATTTCATTTGTCATGAAAGTATCTTAAATATACAATATTTTAATCAAAATCGTTAAGAGTCATTTTTGTAAAAATTTTCGAAAAATGTTCCATGTAAACGGTAATCTGGAGTGGGGGGGATTTTCTTGAAAATCTTCGTGTCGCATCTCTGGAAGATACTGAACCTAAATACCAAGTTTGGTGTTTATCCGACTGTTCCTTTCTGAGTTATGCTGTTCACAGACAGACACACGGACATGTTTCCAAAAATACTTTTTTTGGATTCAGCGGGCCTCAAAACATATATTTCCGGTGAAATCTCCGTATTGAATTTTTGGGTGGAATACAATACTTCCCCTATACATAGTAGAGAAAGTAAAAATTATTCTTTTTTTTTTTTTTTTTAAAAAAATGACGTAATTACAAAAAATAACTTAAAATTGAGATTTACATAGTTTATAAAATTCATTAAACATATATTTGTTTTATGTTCTTGTTTGAAGAATCTGAAAAGAAAATTGTTTTTGAGTCAGGTAGCATGAACTGTTTTGATTTCTCAGATTATACAAAATTCATTGTGAATGAAGAGAACTTCACAGTCTATGACAATAGCAACTTGAGTGATGTACTCATTTCCCTCATAAAGGGAAAACTGACCTGTCTTGTCCCTGGGGACATGAATTCATAACTGTAATGATACCTGCTCCCCTCACAATAGCCACCCCTCCACATGCAAAGCAACCCTTTCCAGACTAACCATTAAATAGGAATGATTTTTTTTCCCAAGAATGTGAATAAGGATGCACAAAGTTACTCTCATTTCTCAGTTGAATAGTGAAATTTCTGATGTGTAAAAAGTAATCCTTATGTAAGCTGTCAATCATATAAAAAATCTTTATATATTAAATGCAAGAAAATAACCAAATAAAGATGCATTTTCATAATCTGGGACCCATGATAAGGGTTTATGTACACCAGTGGACAAAAAAAAAAGTCATTCTCAGATGCCATGTGACGATTGGAAGGCTTTGTGACCTTCGTAACATGTGTTCACAACGCAAATGCAGGAACTGTAGAATGGTCTCTGCCCTGTGAAAGCTATGATTACCTTATAACAGTGTTTCTTGGTGGTGACGCTTATAAGCTACCAAAAACAGAGCATGGAGAAACATTTTGTTGGCCGAGAGGTTAAGAAGGTACTGCTTGCGCTCGCAGTTCCTCAGTTCAAATCTCACATTAGTTATTTTTTATGAATGGATGTGTAGAACATAATATTGCAATAATATAACTTTAGCATTTTAAGTTTTAAGCATATCTATGCATACAAAAACACAATTCTACTAAAGCACGCGTTTTAAATAAATATAAATAAGCTACTATCTTCTAAAACTAAACACATACAAAATTATTATCGGATGTATGAACCCTGAGCACATATAACTGCCATCATTTTCGGGTTATAGATGAAATTAAATCCCTGTAGTAACGCGGATGGGAAGCTACAATCCCAGGCCTGTTGAATTCGTGCCCAGAACCCTGTACGAATTCAACAATTCCATCAGCATATCTTATCCTCACAAAGGGAATCAAAATATTCTCAAGTATTACCGTGTATCGTCAAGCTGCCACAACACAGCTAGACCGTCCCTTGATGTCCAACAAGATACACATATGCAACCATGATGAAATAGTGAAGGCACGTATTTTACATTGTAATAACTATTATATTATGAACTTTACCAAATGCTGTGTATGAAATGCAGTATGTCGAAAATAAGTAGTCACTATATGTTGATTAAACATTAACAGAAGAAAAAGAAGTGTTTTCTACATGCGAGAAGCAAACCTACAATCTTAACCACAGAAGTATTCTACGGTTTGCCACAACGCTACAGATAAGACACATGGAAGGTAGCTGTATAATAACTTGCTGCAATGGCTACGCAACTGCATTGCGTATGGTGTACACAAGGCGCTATACTGTGTAGCATTTAGAAAAATTTGGTGTTCAAGGCATGACATTTTTTTTTGTCCAAAGGTGTACATGTTAGCAATGTCTATGATGTAACAATTAAAAGTCACTTTCAGAATCCAGGCCCTGGTCATCAACAAAGTTTTACCAAGCACTTCCTCTATGGTCGAGTGGTCAGTGTTCTGGCTAGTATTTTCCTTTAACCAGAATCATTTCCTACTCTCTGCAGAATTTCAAAGTATGAATATGGGAGTGATGTTACTGTGTATAATACAAAATTTAATAATAGAAAAAAAAAAAAGGGGGGGGGGGCAAGAAAGTTCGGCTAAACCCTATTTTTATAACCTTGCCTTGCAGACATGTATTCTTTTCCACTGCATTTCTTTTCCCTGTTTGGCTAATGCACGACTTTTGGATGGTGAAAAACAAGCCGTATGCAATGCAAGGATGGATATAAAAGCGATATAAACACATTGTCATGATAGATACATGTACTTTCGTCATTAGGAGAGGCAGCTTTAAACCAAAGGACCCTTCCATTTATTTATTGATAAGAATTTACAAGCATTCAGATGTATTAACTCTGTTATTAATATATTGATTCATACGATTACGAAAATGTAAATTTGACGATTATCTCAGAATATATTAAGGGACTATTTTGTATCGCATAACAGCAGCCAATAAGAAATGACTATTTGATCCTTAAGAGATATGGGGCAAAGTTATATGGAACAGACCTTATTAAAACAGCATCATTTTTTTTTCTGAAGCCAAAGCCCCTGATTGACCATAGATGTTAAAAGCAGGGGTACAAATGGGAATAAAAACAGACTCTAACAAGCATAAGACAAGAGAATACTTAAAATAGGAGCATATTTCTTTATTTCTATTTACTTTCACTATACATATTGAAAATATCACATTGTGTTTGCAGTTTCACTACTTTAAACATAGTAAGCAAAATTAAAAAAAAACAGAGGTTTTCAGTCTTTGATTAGAAAATATACCATAATTATGTCTATGACATCGGAGCAGTGTGCAAACAGTATCATCCTGCCTGTTAACATAATGTCTAAATATTCCCCTCTTAAACAGTAACATTACCTTTTGTGTTTTTCTTCTTTTAATGTTGGTTTATTCTATACATATAATAAAATACTATATTTTGAACACAAACGATACAGAATTCAGCTTTTCTGCCAATAAAACCATAGTGGGTGCCATTTGCATTAAAAAAAACCAGAAACTTAACAGGCAATAAAATGTGAAAATTTCCAGCACAGGCATTGACCAGAATTACATCACTAGACATTATATATATAAGGGCCTCATGGCCGTACATGGTTTTCCTCACTTCAAATGTAATTAATCCTCTAATGCATGAATTATTTTGCTATAGCCACTCTTCTTCTGATTCCTAAACTAGTTTAGATATCCATATCACAGGCACTAAATCAAAGTGATTTGAATTACCATGGTTGTTAAGGTGAGATGACATTGATTGGCCATCCATTCAGAGCCAAATGTTGAGTTTGAATTCCTACCTCTGCAGTCAAATGTGCCTGCTGTAAAAGATAAGGAGGGCCCACATAAAATAAATGGTGCAATGGCACTTGTGGATGATGACGGGGTTACATTTGATTGCAGTTGCATGAGTTTGCTTTTTCTTATAAAAAAAAAAAGCACCCACTTCAATAATACTGAAATAAAGTAGTTATAAACACTGTTAAGATAACTTTGACTGAACATCTTCGTTGTTGGTAACACTATGCATTAAAGGACACTTAAGTAATAGTACTTGAAGCATACACATGTACATTAAAAAGCATGTAATTGGAACCACACTAAACCACTGAAATTATGCATGAGCTGACAGATCACTCTGAGCAACTGATTTCCCAGGCCTCGCCCACATTACCAATTATTTGTTGACTGTTGGTTTTCTCTGATGACTCTAGTGGACATTTTACAAACTTCTGTATGAGCCTGGCTTCTAAAAGTAACTCATAGTTCATTACCCCTAGGTCTGTGAGCTTTTACTGATTTTAATAGCTTAATGTTATGTCTGTATTATGATTTTCTCTCCAAAAATGATGAGCAACTGCTGATATATTGTCTGTTTTAATTTTATGTTCCTCCTGTAGTAACATAAAATTGAAACATATAAGTACCTCAGCAGTTGCTCATCATTTTTGAGAAAATCATATTCATTAAAACAGTATCTGACTGTATTGCCACTTTAATGAATATTTCAGTTCAGTGAAAAAAGCTGAAATCCCCTGCTATATCTCCAAAAGCTTCCATGTTAAATTATTTCAATTGTACAAAAATCAGAAACTTCCCTTAATAAACATACGACCAATTGAACGAATCTTTAAAACATTTTCTTGGCTTACTGAACAATTACTGTTATTTCCTGGTTCAGATGTGTTTGTTCATCTCTGACCACACAATGTTTTGCCTCAGCTTTTGTCATAAAATGTCTCTTTTTCCAATCAAATTCCATAGTTTTAATGAAAGGTAGTTAAATAGTACATTTTTGTTACTTCTGTTTATTGTTGTCTCATTCGGTTTAACTACTAAAATGGGAATTTTAATGTGCTCAGAGCAAGTCTGGTTTAAACAATGTCAACCAACTGAGTAGCAAAAAGTAAAAGAAAGCTGTTTTCTCTTAAAAAAAAAAAGTTCAAAATGTGACAAAAAGAACAAGTTGATTGTAAACTACTTGGAAGAATCAACTGTAAAGTGTTCTGCACAGAAAAAAATTACACTTTTTCCCAAAATGAAAACGTTTTAAAGGTATTTTATGTGAATGAATTTATATGTACAACTTCCTTTACGTAACTTCATTTATCTAACCTAAACTATGTACAAATTTGATTGGCCTTGTTGACCTTGGTTTGCATGGCAACCATATCGTTTGCCCCGTCTGGTAGTTCTTGTGGTATGTTATATAATGAATTTCAAAGTCCCCAGAAATTTGTTATAATGACATTTCACTGTATAGATAATAAGATTAAGCTATTAAAATCAGTAGAAGGGTACATAGAACTAGGGATATGGGAAAAGGTAATCATAAAATGACATGAACATACAGCAATGAACTTTTAAGTTACGGCAGAAGACAGGCTGATACAGAAGTTCATGAAATGTCTTCAGAAAGTCAACCAGTGCATCCACGAGGTCTGAAAGTAGATAACGATGCAGGTGATGCCCTGGGAAGCTTGTTCTATACAATTCTAACAAAGTAAGGTATACAAGAACCTGGAGATTCCTTCAGGGAGGTTTCTGTATCACACAAAATGGCAATTATACCTGGAAATGATCCAAAATACAGGCTCACAGAGGTTTAAGTCAAAAAAATCCTGGGTAAGATACTTGAGAGGGTGGATAGAATCCCTGCAGGGGAGAGTCTATCTTTCTTGAGGATTTAGTTTTTGCAGGATGGGGGGGGAAAAGAGTTTATTTATGGATGCTCTTTAACTACTATGGTCCTTAGCGTCCTATTCTATATTGGGTGTGAAAGACTGGGAATTTTGTTCAGAGACCTCTTTATCAGGCTTGAGGTCTTCTAGTGCGTAAATGTATGACACCGGACCACTGACTTTACTTCCTTCTGAAGGAAGCCATACTAAGGATTTTTACACCCCAAAAACTCCATCATGCTATGCTGGGTTTGAACCTGTGACCTCGGGAACTAGAGGCTATCATGGTTACCACTAGACCATGGAGGATGACTTGCAGGGTGGTGCCCTCATATGTTGATGTGAGGATGAAAACTCCTGCAACTGGATAAATGTGAACCTCAAAGAGGGTATATCTCTCAGAGCAGTGGAGGGGAAGGATCTGCCCAAACCTGTCAAGGTAGCCTTCAGGATACCACAACTGAATACGCAAAGCTACTTTTGCGCAGGATGAAGTGATACGGTAATTTGTATCACAAATTACTCAGATGTAATTAATGATAATAATATGAATATGTATTTTTATGTGACATTGATTTCAGAGGTTTATTAATTGTAAATATTATTGGTAAATAATAATTTACGGCTTTACTGAAACTGTCAACAATAACGCAAGAATGCAGCGATGGGGTGAGTTGTTTATCATTACCGGGAACCAGGAAGTTACGTAATGTTTCGCGCCTTTTCGGTAAAAAAGCTTCTAGAATGTTCCCTAAAAGAAATATGTATTAGTGGTTTTCATTGGATAGTAAAATAGACGCTAATGTTGGCGCGTTTTATTAGCCAATAGCAGTTCATTTATAATCTTTAGGCGTATCTTGAGGCAAGCCTATAAATAGTGTAGTTTCAAGGGAGCGTTCCCCCAGTTCAACGGAATTCTCAATACACTACACGTCGGCCGCTCAGTTCATCAAAATTTCGTGTACACTACACATCGTCAGCCAGTCCTTCATTTCGTCAAGTTACACGAGAATTATTATAAAATATTATACAGTTAAATATACACAAAGTCGAAGTACGTGAGTTAAAAAGTGAGAAGTTATTACAAACAGTTTCAGTTTGGCAAGTATCCAGATAAATATGTAAAAAGTGTTAGTGAATGTGTTCGGCAATAAATGTTATAAAACCAATTTCTTCGTCAGTATAATTTCTGGATAAAAGATTCCTTTCCGATTCACACCCTGCATGAGAAACATATTCGACCCAAAGAGCTAGCTGGAGAACATTTAAAGTGAATTATTTCAAAACTGATACAAATTGCTACGCCAGATGGAGCTAAACAAACCAACAAGGAGTGACGTCACAAGGAGGCTTCAACACACGTGATGTAAACAACATTACGTAAAGCAGCAACCGTCGCATATTGGCTTCCAAACGTGGTGCTATAATAAAGTTGAATATTGTAACATTAATACCGCAGCATATTGGTTCCACAACGTGGGGCTCAACAACAAATTACGTAAAAACATATTACGTAAGCTATACCGCATCAGAAGAGACTTAACTAAGGTTTCAATACAGAGCGCTGGGAAGTGCTTGATAGACAGGCAGATTCTGTGGGACAATGATTAATCTTGCTGATAGACCAGGAATCTTCCAGCGCAATTAAGAAGGCCAATGTGGCAGTCTACACAGGATTGGACAGGGTCATTTCAAAATTCTTGCCAATTCCAGCAAACCAAGAAAAGAAGTTAAAGTGACAGAGCTCTATGACAAAGTATATGGAAACTCAGGACACTGAGACCAACCAAGGTAAGTAGTATACAGCTTAAGTCAGAATAATACTGAATAATTTTAAGGCGAGATTCAGGGGTTATATTTGAGTATATTCTTATAGGAAATTTCCAATTTGTTATCAACTATAACGTCATCAGCAATTGCTAAACAGTAGATGAATTTCAGAGCAGCCATATCAGCTGAACTGAGATTAGGCTTAACCTCTTTCTTTCTTTTTTTTTTCTAGTCATAAAAAATATGGGCAAGCTCATATAAACACTCCCTTTTCTTGATTTTTTTTCATAATCTTTTAGGGATATACATCTCATTAATTGCCTGTATTGTCTTTTCTTCTTTCATCCACTCCATTTTCACTGCTAGTAAGCAATGAATAATGTGCATGGGCCGGTTATCTATATTACGACTGGGCAAAGTTAGTCGGGTCTGTACAAAGTAAGCTGAATACATATCGCACTCAACATGCTATACACAAGACTTGTTGATCAGTGGAGATACTGTTTACTGCAGACATATTGAGCTCAACATGTTTGTTGAAGCAGTGGACACTCTCTTCAGATCCACATTGGGCATATTGGACTCTCTACTGTGAGATTATTCAAGGTGGCCATAACATGAAACTGGAATTACAATGTTTGTGAGTCTTAATTTCAGATCCTCACACCTGCAGATCCATGGAGTGTTGATTCTAGCGAGAGCATCATCTAGTATGTTTATTTACTTATTTTCAATCATACAATATACAGAGTAAAACTGTTATTGTAGATCACGTCAAAGTGTTAATTACAATTGAGGCAGTATGTTTAACACTTAAATGATTTTAGTCAAATTATATAACATGTAAATTCAATAACAGCCCACCTTGAAGCAATATGTGTATGTAATAGTCATTGCATATGCTTATATTATTGTGTCTATGTGTAATAATGCTATGTGAATATATTACGTAATTTAATAATGTAGGAGCTGTGAGAAAAACAGGTTTAAAGTTGATAACCTTGAGGCAATAATGAGTAAGGAAGTTTAAACGCTACTAGTCATTATTGGAGCAACAATAATGTAAATAACGCAAAGATACCATCTTCTTCAAACTGGCTTTCCATATGTGGAGCTAAATAAACAAACAACTCCAACAAACCAACTTCTTCACAATAATACAGTAATATATACAAGCTAATAGTAGCTATCATAACTAAGTACAATGCAAATGGTAAAAATAAATTATATATACAGAATAGTTATTACTTATACAAATCACAATTAACACAGAAGAATAACAAGAGCTATAGGATATAGATGCAACCAAGTTAACATATTTAAAGAAAATTTGTGCTGTGATTTAAAAACTCTTGCGAGTTATATTCTCTTTAAATCCATTGGCAGTGAGTTAAACAATTTAGAACCTGCATGGATGATATTTTTATTTCCAAAAGTACCCCTGTATGAATTCATAAAAAAGTCATTTTGACTTCGAGTGAAATGTCTGTGCACATCTTTGTTTAGTTGAGGGGTTTCACTAGAATTTTTAGCATACATAATGATGTAATTTATATGCATACAAAATAGTGGTAGAATTTTAAACTGTTTAATGTACGGTCTACAAGATTCATAACTATTTATTCTGGCTAGAACTCTTACTGCTCTTTTCTGTAGTAGAAAGATCTGTATGAAGTATGTTTTTGATAAAGATCCCCATAACATTGCCCCGTATTCTAAATGTGAGTGAAATAATGCAAAGTACACTGTACGAACCATTTGTAGAGGTAACATGTTGATGTAGCAGAAATATAGTCATTAAGTTTAGATTAAATTACACTAAAGTGGTTTTGACATGAAAGATTATCGTCAATATGAATGCCTAAAAACTTTGTATATATTTTGACTATTATAAATCAGTTTTAGGCCTTCACTGCTGTGATTATTTCTGTAAATAGTTTGTCTTACCGACATTTGGACTGAGATTGTGGATGTGAAAATAATTTTCCAGGTTTAGGAGTACCTGCTTATTATCAAGTTGCTGCATAGTTTCTGCTGAAACAAGAATAGTGGTATCATCAGCATAAGGTGTCACTTCAGTACCCTGTATTTTAAGATGAGCATTTAAATTGTTTATATACAACAACAATAATATAGGTCCAAGAATTGAACCTTGCGGTACTCCATACTTGGTGGTCTTTAAAGGGGAAATATGAGATTCAATGTTACCCTCCCTACTGAGTGATCTGATTTCTGTCCCTTGTTTTCTATCAAAAATGACTCCCCATTTCTCAGCAATTTCTCTAATTCTATAGCTTTCTAACTTACTTAGCAATAACTGTTGATTGACACAATTGAATGCCTTAGAGAGAACAAGAAAGAGTCCTACAACCTTCTATCTATTATTCAGTTTATTAACAACACTAATGTCTTTGAAAACAATACTGTACATCAGTTAATAACTTATGTTTATTAATAAAATTTAATAGTCTATTTAGGAACACTTTCTTTAAGATTTTCGATAATGCAGATGTGATGGTAATGGAGCGGTAATAGTTTATGTCTTCAGGATTATCCTTTTTATATAATGGTATTATTTTACCTTTCTTTAAGCAAAATGGGAAGGTACCTTCTGCCAGAGAGGAATTGACTATATCTAATAATGGCTCTAGTATAATATTTTTACATCTTTTCAGATTGATGCTTGTTATATTATCCAATCCCGTAGACATACCTGGATTTAATGAGTCAATTATTTTAGCTAATTAGTTTTGTCCTTAGGTCTTAAAAATAGTGTGTATGTGATATAAAATTTACTCCTAAATTCGCTTAGTCTTCTTTGTTGTTAATTTTTTACTGAGCTACTAATCATATTTGTATAGTATAGGTTGAAACATTCAGCTATTTCTTTGGGATCCTCCAATAGTTTCCCTTCTGAGTTTATATGCATTACCCCTTACTTTATTAACTAAACCCCAAGCTGCTTTAGCCTTATTTTTGGAGTTTGCAATGATTTTATTGTTATACAACAGTTTTGCTTTTTTTTACTACATCCATATAAATTTGTCTGTACTTTTTAGTATAATTTTCTAAATTTGAACAAGTTGAAGTTCTTTTCATATCTGTTAGTACTCAAAGCCTTTTTTTGGAAACGGCTATGCCTTTTGTAATCTAACCTAATTTATCTAATTGATGGACAATGATTTTACACTTTTTATATGGATAAAGAACATCAATATGAAAAAATGTTGAAATTCTAGAAATTTATCATCTACTGTTTCTGCATTTCGTATCCCCCCCACCTAGTTTCTTTATTTAAATGTGTGATTAGTGCTGGAAACCAAGATTTATCATAGATTCTGCGATAGACAAATTTATCATGCTCTTTTGTTTTCCTCTTCATGATGTGCAATATCTGAACCTTATGGTCCAAGATGTTTGTTTCAATAACTTCCGCTTTTAGTAAGTTAATGTCGATATCTGTTGTTGAGGACGAGATTAAAATCCTTTAATAGTGAGGTAATATGCAACTCAAAACTGGCTAATGCCTCAAAATTAACAAAAACTATAAAGAATGAACAGAAATTAAAAAAGAACTACAGATAGCTTTAATGTATGCCATTAATAAAGGTATAAAAGCTTGGCACAACTAGAGGAATTGGAAACAGTGATGGATCTGTGCTTACAAAATGTTTATCAAATTTTGCCACTGACTAAACTGCATTATGTTGGCTGAATTGGAAGCATTTGAAAAGATATCATTGGTCAGTTAGAAACAAATGAAATCCCAATGCACAAAATGAACTTTCTACTTTGTTATTGATATGCGTTCTCATCACCAGGCTATAACCTTGCTATGAAAGTAGTTCAGACTAACTTGCAGCAAGGTATCCTACCTTCACACCTGTTCCAGTCTATCAATGTTTTTGTGTGAAGAAGTTTTCTTCTATTTTAACCTTTCTCACTATTTCTTCCATTTTAGCTGTTGCTTGAGATGCGCATAAGTCTTCTTTCAGTTGCTCTTCTTCTTGCTTCAGAATAGTATTTGCTATTTCCCTTTTAGTTTCTATGAGCCGATGTGGTGAAAATGTTTTAACAGTTTTGGCCCAAGAAAGGAAAAGATGGTCCATAGCATCAAAGTCTTGTGCTTTTGGGGAACAGCCTAAAGTGTTTTGGGCATCAGAGTTTCTTGCAATTGTTTCACACAATGTTGCCCGTTCAATGGTCTTTTGGTGTTTACAGTGAGGTTTTGTTGAACAGCTTGAGGCATTTGTACATGAATCGCCATGGCAACATTCCTTTGTGTGTCTATCAGGCGACTGTTCTTGACCTTTTGCACTTTCCTCCAGTGGAGAACGACAATAAAGATCTAAAAAAATTCAAATCATCAGCATTATTCTACTTGGATATACATGATGTCTATAACTGTATTGTTACAAAAGAGATCAATTAACTTACACTAAAAAATGATCTGTTTGTATACAGATCACAGGTTATAGAAAAAAAAGTTCTTTTGAAATGGAAATAACTATATTTTAATATTCAAAAAGTGGTGGAATTGCACACAGTGAAGCAATTAATAAAATACACTTGATGAAAATGGAGTCAATCTAAACACTCTTACTATATAGTTGGCGCCAATCAAGAAGGTGATTGACAGTTACTAACCACGTGGCAGAAAGCTTTAAACGAAAGGGAGGGGAAGGATACTCATAGCAATGATTAGAAGGACCAATTAGAACTAAGACATTTCCATACCAATGATAGACGCAAAAGCCTTGTTGCCGATACTGTTACAGTAACATGAACCGCATATCGTATCTTCTGCTGTCACTGCAGTTATAAACAATGCTTCCTCTAGCCTCAGCTTAATGTATTTACATATTTACATCAGTTTAGAGATTGCCTGTGTACTGAGAAGTTATTTTGCATCATCCTATTTGTACGGTTATTTGTGTGTGTTTGAGACCATGTATCTGTGCATGTGTTGTGAGCATATACAATTGTGTTAACACTAATAATGGATATCCAAAAAACAGCAAGCCAAATGTAAAACTTAGTGTAGTCGGCAACCGAATAAAATGTATCCCAATTAAAGGACAAGCACTTCTGGACTCAACCATGAAATAGACACCAATATACAGTTGCTGAAACCAGCCCAAAAACCCAAAGAACTTGAAATATGGGAGAAGATTTACATAAAGAAGTTTGAAAACCACATCATGAACTTTGATTTGCCAGAAGCAGACAACCAGCAGGCAACGGGAAGTGGGAAGCACAATCTAAATATGCACAATTGAAAGGAAAGCTAGCGATGAAAGCTGTTAGAGTTTGTTTGTGCAAAACACCCACGCTAACAATGAACTGGTTGGAAAGGCTATATGGAGCTGTAGTGGAGTCAAAGATGTTATATGGAATAGAAATATGGGGGGTGGCAAAGGGATGGATTAAGATTGATATAGTCCATAGAATGTTTTGTAAAGAAGTTTTGGGTTTACCCAAGAGTTCACCAAGGGGCGTGGCACTGGCAGAGCTAGGAAGGGTAGGGAGAAAAGGTATAATAGTGGAAAGAATCTTGAAGTATTGGTATAGATGTTTAAATTTAGAAGATAATAATATATTAAAAGAATGTATACAGTTTCAAAAAGCTGTCCTAGGAGAAGAGTGTTGGTTAGGGGAGATGGGAAATGTCCTAAAAGAAATTGGCATGAGGAATATTCTCCTATTAGATAAATATAATAACAGTGGGTTTTGGACAGAAGTGAGATTGAGGGTGGAAGATATCGAGAAACAAGAGATATGGGCTAGTTTTGAGGATAAAAGGTCATTGATCTTGTATAAATCAGTTAAAAGAGATTGGGGAAGGGAGAAGTATGTAGATATATGTAATCAATTTGGTAGAATAGGTCTTGCGTGGATGTGCACAGGAGTAATATTTTTAAAAAGGAATGGATATAATTGTTCAGGGAGATGTATTATGTGTGATGAATCGGGTAGTACTTATCATTGTCTAATAGAATGTGATAAGGTTAAAAGGTGGAGAGAGGTTATATGGAATAAAAAATGGGACAAGTTAAACAAAGAAGCAGTAGCATTAAGAATGTTGGGAAGCACAAAAGTAGAAACAATTAAAATGATGGGGACATTTTTAGGCAACACAAGGGATAAGTGGATAAGGAGCTTAAGAAAGGTACAGCTGAACGAGCATAGTTTGTAAAGTGGAGAGATGGTATAGTAGCTTTATCCCATATATACAGCCTAGGGGCTAAATATGGGGGAGCTAGAAAACTGGTGCACTAGGCATAAGTTTTAGAGTAAGCTTTATTTGTATTATTGTAATAATGATGAAATAAATATTACATATTACATATTACACATTAACATGCAAGATTTATAAAAAAAGATTTGATGTTACATTAACATGACATTCTCTACCTCCCTTCTACAATGCTGGTTCACTACAACCGAGAATGGTAACCAGATCAAGAACGACAATGTTGAAATACATGTACTTTAATGGGAGCATTAACAGAAATGTATATACTAGGCTTTCATGGCTCGCGTCACGACTAATCATTGAATTACTACTATCCGAGCTTGTAGGCCGTGGTCTAGAAGACACCATAGATGCCAACGTTTCGCCAAATACAGCGCCTGGCACTCTTATATAGTGGGGGTGGGCAGGTCTTGCTGTGAGGTCCTGTGCGGTGATTGGTTTACATCTCTAGGAGTGGATGGGTTTGGTGAGGTATTATTATGTCTACTGTTTTTGCCTAAGTGCTTCTCCAAGACAGGTGTCCAGGCTTTATGCACATGGAGAGCTTTTTATTTTCGGTTAAAATTGTTCTTGTGTTCATAAGTTTCTATGGCCTCCCTCAGTAGTCAAGCATGGTAGTTTACAGTAGAAGATAAAGCTTGGGTTTCTTTGAAGCTGATAATCATGGCTGAATAACAATGAGTGTTCTGCTACGGATGAATCTGCTGTGACACTCATGTTCTTTCAATTGATAGGTATTCAATTACGTTTATGATACATTTGTGGTGTGGAATCACGGGGAAGACACCTTAGATCAATTTCTGCTGCATCTAAACAGCCCAAATCCCAATATTCAACTTACAATGAAGAAAGAAAAAGACAATACTTTGGCCTTCTTGGATGTAAAAATCATCAGAACACCAGACCTCGGCTTAGAATGCAGTATGTACAGAAGTCTACCCACACATATCGATACCTAAACAAAACATCGAACCCCATGCAGAAACGAGTGATAAAAACTCTCACAGAATCGGCAACAAGAATCTGCAATGAAAAATACTTGAAAGAAGAACTTGAACATCTAAACTCTGCCTTAGACCAATGGCTACACGCAGAAAGAAATCCAGCACGTGCTTCAGCCTAGGCACCCTGCGAAAGAGGACCATCGCACAACAAGCACAGCTTTCTTGCCCTACATTAAGAATGTTTCCGACTGAATGGGCAAGTTTCTGTGCTCATACGGGATTGACACAGTCTATAGACCAACACACAAAATCAAGGACTTGCTGAGATCAGCCAAAGATCAAAGTCACCTGCGTACATCTGCAGGTGTATACAAAGTGCCCTCTAGCTGCGGCAAGGTTTACATAGGCGTGCAGCGTGGCCACGAGATTGAAAGAACAAGAGCATCATAACAGATTCGGACAAAAAGATAAATCATCCGTGGCGGAACACTCACTGTTATTCAGCCATGATATCAGCTTCAAAGAAACCCAAGTTTTATCTTCAACTGTAAACTACTATGCTCGATTACAGAGGGAGGCCTAGAAATATATTAACACAAGAACAATGTTTTTTTTTCCCTGCTGACCTTAGTTTAGCTTATATCTGCCATTATATCATAAGCTGTATTGCGTAACACTTCTGAATAACTTAAGAAACATGCAGAAAGTAAGAATTGACTCACCCATTTTATTTTGAAATGTAGCTCTTATAGGTACAGCTCCACGTAGTAAACGTGTACGAAGGTTGCTGCAAAAATATCTGGCTTCGAAATGATCAGAACAGACTCTTATATAGCTGTGCCTTACTGTGGACCGTTTCTTGGTTGTCAGATCTAACCTTCCCATGCAAGTTAACCAAATCTTCCATCTGAATAAAGGAAAACATCAACTTATAATTCCAAACTAACTGGATGATAACTTTTAAGTGATATACTCCTGTATCCATCACTGGGTTGGAATCACTACACTCGTATAGAACATGGATATTTCATTCTATTTTATTCACTTTATTTAATTTCTCACACATTTCAACAAAAATTATCAAGATTTTTAAACATTTTTAATAGTCTTCATTGTGAATAATTAATACTCCGAGGCATTATGGGAGTATTTGCGGTATCAACAAAGGATAAAAAGCAGCGGAATTGGAAGCGCAGCTAACACCTGTGGTAGTGCAAGTATTTCTTAACAATGTTTATTATTCACTACTTGTTTAAGCTTAATTTCTGACTCACAGGGGGTGTGTGTGTGTGTGTGTGTGTGTGTGTGTGTGCGCGTGGGTGGGTGTGTGTGTGTGTGTGTGTGTGTGTGTGTGTGTGTGTGTGTGTGTGTGTGTGTGTGTAAGAAAAAAAACTTAGGTTAATTAACAACCAGTGGTTAAACTAAATGACACGAGCGAAGCAAGAGTATGTTCCTTAATGACATTCATGACTCACTATTTATATAAGCTTAAGTTTCCAAATCATAGGAAGTTAGGTTAGGTAGTTTTTTTTTAAATATAAACTTACGTTAATTAGCAACAGTGGTTACATCAAAGCACACGAGGAAATGCTCCGCATGCATTCCTTAACAATGTTTATGATTAACTATTTATATAAGCTTGGGTTTCTGATTCGTGGGAGGTTAGGTTCAGTTTTTTTTGGGCCATTCTTTTGTATCAGATTATCAGAAAAAGTCACTGCCTACATGTAACACACGCATACATTGCACTAATTTTATTTCTTTAATACCATCATTACAAATAAATTTATTTTTATATAAACTTAGGTTTCTGATTCACAGAAGGTTAGGAACTGCACTATTCCTTCTTTTCTGCACCTTGTACGCTATAGGTATAGGTGGGCACAGAAGTAAGTATACAGTTCTGTAGTAAACTTAAGCTTTTATTACAAAATATGGCTATTCTACACTTAGAGTATCGTTATTGAGAATGGTTATAAAAGCAAAAGAAAGTGAAAAAATTACCTTAAGAGTGAGTTTAGAAGTAGATGTGATCTCTTCAATAGCTGGTGCCCACTTGCCCGCCCTTTTTAGGTGTTTTACTTTTATAGGAAAATTGCATTATGAACACAACAAACGTAGCCATTTTTTCGCTAAAGCACATGCAAAATGGGAACTGCCAACCTAAATAAAAAGTGAAATCCACTAAATATGCGATGTGTTGTTGTTTCTGCGAATGTGAATCATTCGAGTTTTAGATGCACAGATCCCTAGGCTACTCTTTGAGGTTGAGGGCCCTCAATCTCTCGGCTACGCCTTGAGGCTGAGTATCTTACTGGCTTTGGCAGCATTAGTTATTCATATGTTGCCAGCATTTCATTAGAGCTAGCATATGACTTAGAGTGACATCTGTAGGACATATAAGACATCATTTCCATTGCTGTGGAAGACACACTAAGAGCAGAAAGTCGCAAAGTATAAATAAGATGAACAAAATAATAAATTTGAACTCTGGCAGATGAAATAATCAGTTTCATGTGTGATATACATACCTGGACAACTATTACAATGGTTTACAATATATTTTCTGAATGTATCAAAGCAAAACGTCTTCTCAAACTCAAAAAGTTTATATCTTGAAAAGCTCCGTTCCACATCATATGTTACTAGTGCTAAACAAAACTGACAAACGTCACACACCTCTGGGAAACGCATGCATTTTCATTATTTAGAATATAATTATAATAGAATATTATTATTAATGCCTAATACGGCACATAATTGCATATCCTGGGTTTTTATCTAAAACACTCTTCAGTTTCTGCTGTGCTATTTCAGCAGCAGAACATTTGTCTACTTCTGTAAAGTTTGGTCAAATTATCGACATGTTTCAAGAACTCTGGTATTGTCATCTATGACAAAGACAAATAAAATTTGTGTAAAGTAGACTCAAAAGGAAATGTCATAGCTGTACATCTCTTTAGAAACTTTTTAAAAGCAAAATTTTGCAGCTTATTAAATGGGATATTTGTGCTTACCATCATGTCAGACGAACCCCTGTAAGCTTCAGTTTGTCTACATGAGTTCGAGGTTTCTGATGTGGATAATATATCCTCACCCCCTCATTTCTAGGAAGCAACGCAATATTTTGTAAGTGTGTTTTAGATTTACAGTGTCTTGCAATAAAAACCCTTCTCTCTCCTTTGATTTCAATCTGACATATTTTACAAAATATATTTTCCCCTCTTACATCAAAATACTCGTGTCCATATTCATTTACAAGTAAGACACTCTTTTTACTGGTTGTTTTTGGCATGTTTTGTCAGCTATAAATGGCCGGATTTTGTAATTTCAGAACAGGCTGTATATATACTGATCGCTTGCTTAGAGTGAATGACTGGCAGTGATTGGGGAGAGGGAGGTCTCAGTGAAACCATGTGTGCATGTAACTGTTTTCCAGTTAAAGTGCAACGAAACAGCAACCGTGTCCGAAGCCTACTGATTAGGTATTGGAATGGCAATGGAATTGGAAGTGTGGGAGTGGAAGTACTCCGGTGGAGGTGGAAGTGATTGGAAGTAAGGAAGGGCCAGTTCCGAATAGTGGAATTGTTACTTCACACTTTCAAAGGAGGAAGCATTCCTTTGAAATGACTCAGACTCCTTCGACCCACCACTATGCTACTGTGAGTGTGGGCCACACCACTTCATTCTAGCAACATCTAATAATTCACTCCTTTCTTAACATCCTGAGTTACTCTACATGCAGTTGTGGCTATTTTGCTCTTATCGGGTCCCCGTTGAAAACGCTGAAAAAATCAAGAAGGAATGGAATAAATTACCTTAAGAGTGAGGAAATAAGTAGATGTGATCTCGCCAACAGCTGGTGCCCACCTGCCCGCCCCCTTTTAGGTGTTTTAGTTTTATAGGAAAATTTTGATATAACCACAACAAACGTAGCCATCTTCCCGCTAACACAGACACTCAATGGGAAGTGCCAACTTAAACAAGAACTGAAAATCCGCGAAATAAGCGATGCATTGTTATTACTTCTTCTCCTTCTTCTTAATTTTGTATTGCCACTAACAAACACAAAGCTAAACCTTCCGGAAACACGTAAACATAAGCTTATATACAAAAAATCTAATCTTCCATGAATTCAGAACCCTAAGCTTATATAAAAAAAACCTAACCTAAGGATAACCTTCCGTGAATTCAGAAACTTAAGCTTATATATATATAAAAAAAACCTAACCTAAGGCTAACCTTTGGTGAATTCAGAAACGCAATCTTATATAAAAAAAACCTAACCTAAGGCTAACCTTCCGTGAAATCAGAAAGCTAAAAAATCAATAAACCAAAAATAAGTCATTAAGAACGCATACCGAGTGAGTTAGCGATATCTTATCGGCTTTGTCGATATTACTTATTCATATGTTGCCAGCATTGCGTTAGAGCTAGAGAATGGCACAGAGTGACATATAAGACATCACTTCCATCGCTACTTTTTGTTATAAAACCGCAATTGATGAATACAGGAGTAGCTCTCTTTGGTTTAGATATTCAAACTAGTTGTTTTAGCAAATCTCCTGTTAGAGTAACCCTGTTGAAAATGCTTATAAAATCAAAAGGAAAGCCAATAAATTAGCTTAAGAGTGAGTTTAGAACAGGATGTGATCTCTTCTATATCTGGTGCCCACCTGCCCGTCCCTTTTAGGTGTTTACTTATATAGGCAAATGGCATCAGGAACAACAAACGTAGCCATTTTTCTGACAAATCACATGCAAAGTGGGTACTGCCAACCTAAATGAAACGGTGAAATCCACTATAAATGCGTTGCGCTTTTGTTACCACTATTTCTTCTTGGTTTGTTGTTTCTGCTGAATAAAACGTAACGCATGCTTATTAAAAGTGCGTAATAGAAATCAAAATGGTGTGAATGGGATGCGAAAATACAGTATTTAGCATTGTAACGGACCACGTGGGTATCCGAAACTTACAAAACCTGCAGGAATTGCTTGTGCAGCATGGAATAATCAACGAAGTACATATCTGCAATAGATAGTTAACCTAAGCTTATATACAAAAAAAAACTAACCTTCCGTGAATTCAGAAACCTAAGCTTATATAAAAAAAACCTAACCTAAACTTTCGTGAATTCAGAAACCTAAGCTTATATAAAAAAAACCCGACAATCTTCTCTACTTGTGGCCCGCACATCTACTCCAGTATCAGCCTCAAGGCGTAGCCGAGAGATTGAGGGCCCTCAGCCTCAAAGCGTAGCCGAGGGATGTTTTTTAGAAGGAGAGGAGTGTAGCAAGTTGCGGCCGATAGGCCGCAACTGCGAAGCGACGACAGGGCGTAGCCGAGGGATCTGCGCGTCTAAAACTCCAATCATTCACGTTCAGCTACTTCGACGGGCCACAACTAAAACAACTTTGCCAAAAAACCTAACCTTCCGTGAATTCAGAAACCTACGCTTCTATAAAAAAAAACCAAACCTAAACCTAACCTTCCGTGAATTCAGAAACCTAAGCTTATATAAACAAAAAAAACCTAACCTAAACCTAACCTTCTGTGAATTCATAAATCTAAGGTTGTATAAGATCCCTCGGCTACACCCTGTGGTCGTTTCCGCATTCGCGGCATTAATTTTTCATATGTAGGCAGCATAAGCGTATGACATACAGTAACATCTGTTAGACAAATTCAGCCCCGTTGGGGATACTCTAAGAGGAGATTGTCGTCGTTTCATTAGAACTTACAAAGTTTAACTTTTAATAAAACAACTACTCGCCTTTCACCACCTCCAGGTACTTTGAAGAAACATTTATCTGGAGAGTTCATTTTATTGTTGTAACATCCCAAATAATAGCACGTAACCCTACTCCTTTTGGACATTATTGCTTAACCGGGTAGCACCACCAATACTTAACAAATTGCTATGAACTGTATACCACACAGAACATATGTATATACCACCAGAACAATGAATTTATAACTCTCAATACATGTCAATGCAGATTTCGCCCAAAAAGTTTGACAGCCAGAATCAAAACTCGACAGAAAATAAATAAACATACGACGATAAATAGGCGGGAACAGTGTTGCCAATTAGTGAACAGCATTTGTCGCCATCTTGTATCAAACCAGGAGACAGTAATTCTAGAAGGAAATTTAAACTGCCGTATTGACATACCTTACCATAAGACAAAGATGATGCGAAATCATTTAGAAAAACGAAGTCTTCTCACTGATAAATGATTCAGACATGAAGACGTATATTAACTTTAATTGCTATAGCTCCATCGATCTAGTGTTCTCAAACATGAAAAACATAAAAGCGACTTCGCAGAAAACCACCAGGGAAACTGCTCGAAAACACCTACAGATCGGGAAACTATTCACAACTAACAAAAACATAATGAGGAAGTAAACAACCAAAAATATTGTAGAAAGACGGATTCCACGAGAATCAAGGAAGAAGAGAAAAACGTTATGACAGCTGAGATATTGGAAGGAGACGGAAACGTACGAGGGTCGCTTGAGCAAAATACTCAAGATTAATAGATAAAGTTTATCTGCATTTTCAAGGATGAGGTTGATAATTGCTCATACACGTTTTTTTTTCTTTAATAAAATTTCTAAGAGACTCTTCTCTGTGATTGTGACAATTATGGCAACTTAGATTATTATACCTTTTCATGTGTCAGTCACAATACTCAAAACCTTCAACTATTAGTCATTGTACAAAATAGGTCCTCCTGGTCCTGTAAAACTCAGTAATGTTATAAAATGTGCTCCAACTCCAGTCTTCAAAATTATATTACAGTATGTAAAAAAGTGTAAAATAAAAATTTAAATATACGTTTAATGATTAATTTCTGAGTATTTAGTTTAAATATATATTCACTGTAAAAATCAGACGCTAATGAAACGTTTTGATTCAAGGCGCCTTTAAACAAAATAACAACTAACTAATCAAAGAAAATCTTAACCATGGTTCAATAAATCATGCTTCACAGCTCGAAAAGAAGCATTGGAGGCTCTACATCTTACCCTTGAATGGGGACGGATCAATGTTATGTGTTTTTAAACACAATTTTCTTGTTAATAGAATTTCATATACGTTAAAATTAGTGTTGTTTCAACTGTTATTCTGCTTTTTCTGTATAATGTTTTAATTTTTTATAATATTTTGGCGTATAAAAAGAAATACTTTGATCGGTGTTATCTCATTAAATGGAGCAATATCGATCATGTGCTTCATTTCTGTCGTATGCGGTGTTAGAATATTAATAATATAATATTAACAGTAGGAATATGTATAACCTTTTTAGAACACATCCTGGTTCATTTTAAATCAAATACAATATCTAGAATTATGAAATCTCGTTTTGACAAAGGTTTAGTATTCATGCACTTTAGTCTTAAACAATTAGACCATCCTCATCACCAGTAAAATCCTCAGTCAGAATACTCTTCCCTTTCCACCTCATCTCTAGAAGTTTATTGTTTATCCTGCTGCTGCTGGTGGTGTTAGATTAGGTCTGCATAGAAAGGTAGGTCTTCTAGTGTAACACTAATATGCTCTTCAGAGATCTCTGGACTTGACAGAGTTTGGAACAGTATGTGTTTTAAGGTACAGAATACCTGTTGGACATAACGTATTTTATTATAGTATGAACAAAACGAATATTGTTTCATAATGGTCGATGGACCTAGTGGCTTTTAGAAAACTACCCATACTTCAATCCTCTTTTTAGATGGTAAATATTGGCTTTTGTAACAGTGTTTAATTATTAAACTGTACAGTTTAATGTCTACAACAAGATGGCGCAAAAATATGGATTTTGAAATTTTGTGGACACAGCGTTTTTAGTAACTGGATGACCCATATATACGCCAATGACACGGTAATTGTGCCACTATCACAGAAAGATCTTCAGAGGACATATTATCTCCTATAGTATGGACTGAAAGCAATAAACTGAAGGTGAATGAAAACAAAATTATCTCCATATCATTCAGACGACTTGGAAAAAAGGCAAAGAATGTTAACAATCATGACAAATTTTAAGTATCTTGGTGTGGTGTTACAAACCACTGGAAATGTATTTACAATACACGCCAGAGAAAGAGTGATAAAAATAGTGAAAGCAATGCATGAAACAAAGCAGCTCAGCAAAATATCGCTTAGCACAGCCATGAAATCTTACCAGATCTAGATATCACCCATTGTTACATATGGCATGGAAGACATATGGATCCACATGACAAAGAAACCATTGCAAAAAATGGAGAAAGTCAAACTTATTTCAAGAATGCTCTATGCCTCTCGAAATTCACGCCAAACCCTCTAGCTTATATACTTACAAAAGAGAAATTCTATATAGAGGAACTGCGATTTGACATTCTCGCAAATACAAGAGGATACGAAGAACCTGCAACAAGATATGTTAGAAAAGAGAGCTGAGATATGGATTGAGTTCTACATATGTATGCAATAACGTTCGGGATTGGATGCAGAGTAACTATGAGCTTAGACACGTAGTGGCGAGATACGCTTCCACCACCTGATTTGCTGTAACATGTTATCACTTACCTGGACCATTATGCATATGCAAAAGATGTGGGAAAGTGTACGAAAAATATCATGTGATAACACGTGAAAAAGCGACAAGAATACTTGACGGCATTTTGTATAAAATGGTCAACATATTGCGACTTTGTTCAGTTCTTCGTTTAACGGTCACTTCTCTAAGCTCTCAATGTCACTATTTAGTTGTTTTATCTAGTTCTTCTTTCACTGGAACTTCACTTCTTCGTGACGTAACCTCTTCTTCCACACAGTTCACTCACTGGGGAGTCGAGTCAATCTCTGCAATAGCAGCAGCAACACTCACTGCACGTCACACCAGTCATCAGCAACTCGCTCGGGGAATCGGTGTTGATGTCGCACCAGATTCGCATTAGCTAACTCTCTCGCTCAGTGACTGACCGACGCAACTCAATCAAGGACTGCTCTTGCGAGAACGCTTACTTATATAGGCAATGCAAATCTCCACAGGCGACTGTCCAGCGGCGACCTCCCGATAATCTTGGGCCATAACCACTGCGTCATAATATGCACACTATGCTATCTTCTTATTTCATTCATTTGATGCTAGAACGTCGCTAAAGAATATTGAAAGGCAGCCAAACGCCTCAAAAATGGGAAAGGGGGTTATAAATATTATTTGTATTACTTGCACGTATCTATTCGCTGTTGGACATGATAACTGCACCTCATGGTCATAATCATTATCTTCCTGTTCTGCTACTGCTTTCTTCCTTAACTCCTTTCGCTTTCAATCCTAAAGTCGAAGGTGTTGCAGGGTGGAGCCCGTCGGTTGATCTAAAGGCATAAAAATTTGAGATTCCTATTTTCTACAGCGCTAGTACTCTTCTCTAACTGTGGCTGATAAGATAAGTAGACACCACTCTATCCTGTCTTGGACTGAAATAGTATAACGAGTAAACAAGTTTGGTTATGCTTACATCAGTAGGAACGTTAAAACTATACTTGTGTTCACCCAGGTCACTGACAAAATTGTATATGAAATGTGGATTGTCCTTCAACGTGTCACTGTGTTTTCTTATATTGGTTAAATTCTGTATACATTTCAGTTCGACAGTACCGGATTACTATAATCTGATAATTCAGAACAAGGACATTTTTTACGGATAGTTTAATCGGTTTAGGGAAATGAAGTTTTAGGAATATGAAACCTTAGTGTGCATTTAATTAATAACCAAGATTGTTGGAAGGACTGATTTATTGCATTTTACCTTAAATAAACACATATCAAAAATGCATTAAACGTATTCAGTACAACTCTATGTATTCAGTATTTCATTTCCTATTGACCTAATCGACTATGTTCCAAGTGAGATGCAGGACTAACATATTGGGATGCAAAATACCTTACTAAATCATACATAAATACGTCGGAATTTGAATCCCACCTGTAACCTGTGTAGTATATATTAGGTTAAAGTAGGGTTGCCAAAAATCCCGATTTTCGTAAACATTTCCCTCTTCCCGCCTCATACACTGGTGGAAAAGCCAGTTCCCAACTATCACAAAATCCGGTTAAATCAATTTGTGAATTCCGGCTAAACATTATAGCCGTAAAAACGCTGAACTACCAAGTTTGCTATCCAACTTCTCGTTTTTGAGCTATGTTGTTCACACACGGGACTATTCCAAAAATGTTTTCATTTGTTTATTTATCTATTTATTCGGGGCGCTTCAAAAGACGTATTTTCGGTGAAATTCCGATATCAAAATTTTGGGCAGAATAAAACATTTCTTCTATGTACTAGGCACGTTACAAAGAAGATAAAGGTTTCCGTTGAGCACAAGTTTTGGTTGACACGTCTAATAACCCTAGAATATTTCTTTGAGTCCCCTGACTATAGATCAGGTCAAGATTTTGCAAGAGTTACATGCGTGCATTTTCCTGTCCTCTGTTAACAGAAGAAAGACTTAGTGCATAAAATTAGAGTTTAATATATCGATTATTACCACTTATTGTGTTAACATGCGGCTTTGTTTCCGTGGTAAGTAATCTCGGGGAGCAGGGCCAGCCAACTAAGTTATTTGTAACACAGCAGAGCGTGTTTGGGTAGGATCATTTCCGGAGAATCGTAGGAAAGAGGCCGGAGGAAAGGAACAGCATGTTGACTGCTTGCTTTAGACTTCAGTATGTACAAAATACAACAGAATTGCCCTTGCACATTGGCCCTTCCGTTATTGGTAACTTGTCTTAAGCATCCTGCATTTCTGGGCAAGCTCCTTTCTTCGTCTCGGGAGCAAGAGGGATTGTCCATGACGTCACAGAAGGTTTACAGTTGACAATTGTGTTGTATACCCACCTAGGTATAATCAACAGCACAGCTAGGTTTTCGGATCCTCCAGTGCAAAAGATCCAAATGGGACCTGACTGCAAATTCCAAATGTGAATTTGAGATTTTAAATTTTATTTGTATAGATATTATAGTAAATTAGATTTAAGCATACATATAGAATTATGCATCGTTTTATAGATTTGCAGAACAATGGTATCAAATAATGAAATGCTGATTGATCTAGCTCTCTCTCGGCTAAACAGTAACGCACTCACAGGACCAGTACAGGTGTTATTTTGGACTTAAGGTCTTACCAAACTAAAATGACTATTTAGTTTTAAAAGTGAAAGTAACTTAGTGGAAGCATAGTAACATTAATAGAAGTTTTTATAAAATTAAAATATACTATATTATTCAACTACGTCACCGGTAGGTGTTATGTCATTAAGCATAACACAATTTTAAGATTACAATTTAAAAAATAAAAACAATGACTACAATTTAACAAAACTTTATGTCCAAATTTTCTTAATATCAGAAAAATAAATTATTTATTAAACAATAAAAAGATGATTAAACTTGAGATGTAAAGATTTTCTTTCCTGGTTATATATTGGCAAAGAAATCGATTTTATCAACGTTTATCCGTAATGTTGTAAGCCAAATTCTTCAGGCGTTTTGAATCACAAAACTCCTAGTTTCTGATCAGTTTTAGGTAGTTTTTGACCAATTTTAATTTAGAAAAGGACCTTTCAGCTCTGACCACTGTAACGAAACAGTTAAGTACATACAACAAGCAATACATGTATCAGAATAGGCAGAAGTCAAAGCACTATGCACAGTCAACGGTAGGTTAGCAGGCTGTTTCACAGCTGTCATCAGATTTTATATCTGAAGGAACTTATAACTGATAATATTTGTGATCTAAACAAAGGTGTCGTTTGTCAGAAAAGGTTCTGAAAAATTGTAAGCTTTTTTTTAGTTGATCATTAGTAGAAGAAACCAAAAAAGAAGAGTTGAACTATGCTATATGCGTCTACTACTAACTCGCGCCTTTAAATTTGCGAGCATTTTTATTCTCTCCAGGCCAAGAAAGGATCTTGGGTAAACGAATGCACGGATCACCGTCGCAGCACACCTTTTAAGCGACTGAAAATAGTTTGTTATTGCACTTTATATATTATCACCCATTTTGTACTCTAAATAATAAAGACAGTGAATAACTACAGTATTTTAATAATAGTTTGATTTAAAGATAACTTAAACAATTAGCTTCTATTTATTATCATGGACATTCAGACAGGTATTCCCTCGTTATTTATTGGAGAGAAACAACAGCCATGCTAATTTGGTATTGTTTATGTTGCGATCATGGCTGAGTATGTATCAGATCAGAACAGTGTAATTAAGCATGAAAGTAGCAAATCCCTTAAACTTGGTGAAAAAAAGATAGTTTTGAATGTTGCAACTTTTTGTTTGGGCGTTATAATACCCTTGCTGTTATAAAATTAAATTAAATTGAGTTTTATTTATGGACGCTCTTCAACTGCTGTGTCCCTTAGCGTTCCATTCTATATTGGGCGTGAAAGACCGGTAATTTTGTTCAGAGGCCCCTTTATCAGTCTTGAGGCTCTTTTACGTGCCGTAAATGTACGACACGGGACCACCGGCATTACTCTCCTTCCGAAAGAAGCCATCTTTGCTGTTAAGGATGTCATTAAAAACGATTCAAGTGATAACACCACTTCTGATTCCGAGCTGTGTGTGTCGCGCTACTGCCCAAGAACTTCGATTACACGCAAGTTTTTACTAATAAAAAATAACATCTTTTCGCCTATTCTTGAATTAGTATCTCTAGTTTAACAAGTATAAGAGATATGTACTTCTATAATTATCAGTGCTGGCGTAGTGAAAAATAGCACGTGGTTAATATAATATTGGCAGGTAACTATAACAGTTTTTCTGAAATCCCATAAGCTTTGTAGCTGTTGAGGGAGAAGAGAGGAGGGTCTGCTATGCGTTCACGAAACATCAAGCGCGGAGTGATACTATGTGCAATGTTTATATTAGGACCAATTTTTGGGCTGGAAAGATTATAGTATCAATGATAAAATAAAATGAAACTAGATCCGGAGGCGATGCATGCACCTCGTGATCGCTCTGCTGACTGTCAAGTGCGTGAATATACTGATTGTGAGTCAGTAGTACTGACGACACAGCGGATGCGCTGTGAATCTCCCCTCACTCAACTACTGTCCCACCAGCATTTGATTTTTCGAAGTAATTCTCTCACATACAATTGCAGCGAGGAATAACGTTAAACATTCGTTTAACGTGTGATTTTTTTACATTATTTTGTTTACCAAGAGATACCTTGATTGGGGGTCGACGACAATGCTCATTTGGGGCCCCTGAGTTTGGAAGCCTGGTTGTACCAGTGTAACTACGCTCTGGTCTGTAATACTACTATACTTAAACAATGTAACTGAATTGCATTGGATATTGAAGTGTATACCTATTTATTTACATGCTTAATACAGTTTACTTAATATAAAACCCCTTTTTTTATAATACAACTAAAATACTTAACCTAATAAGTCTGTGGTTTGCTTACACACAACCCAAGGATTATCCGCATAATGTAGCCCCCCCCCCCAACTCTTTACATTCAATTGTTAACTCTGTTTTATCAATTCTATCCAAATTTTCTCATCTTTCTTAAGTGCGCCAATCCATTTATATCATACTTTTCCGAAATATTTTCCCATCATGGCCAATAAGGGAATCAGGTTATACACCAGCTGGTACTTTCAGGATAGCAGATTTACTTTTAAAAGGTTGTATATTCTACGTGGGCCTACCCATCACATTGAAAAGCCCTATCAATTGAACCAAGCTGAACGCGCGGCCTCATTTGCAGTACTCTCATTTATATTTTCCACCAACATTTTTGTAGTAAGGTATTTACTGCTAAAGGATAACCACTTTGTAGTACAAAGCGATATACGTTAAATGGAAGAGAAAAATAGGGACAAAATATAATGTTTAGTGAATAGTGCAGCACTGAGCGCAATTGTGGCAACAAGTTATCTCTCCACACATAAAAAAAGAATTAAATGCTTGTGCCGCATATCTCTTAACATTTTGAAATACTGTTTCTACCTGCACTATTCTCTGAACGTTGTCTAACTATATCTTATGTAGTTCATGAGTACGACTATTGTAGTCCTCGATAATTCTATAGAGTATTAAGAAGGTAATTTAATTGTACTTTCGTGATTGGTAGATTGCTTCCGCCAAGCAGGCAACATAATTTCAGTTCTGCCAACATGAAAACCGGAAGTGAAGTGTGGTATCATTGAATTATACGTAAACCGGCAGATTCCGCCAAAAATGAAACAGGGTGGGAAGAAGAAGGTAGCCCAAACTGTTCAAAATAACGAACTCCGGGATAAAATTAAAGCGGATGAACGGTATGTATAACATTAATAGCTTTGGGAAATGTAATTGTGAAAAGAGTTATATTTTTATGCCATTTTTAGATGTAATCTTTGAATATGGCGGTTATTTACAGTCTGCGTAAGCTAGCGGTGTCTTAGATTTTGTAGTTGGAGATCTAACAGGTTTCTAGATGTATTTATGAAATAATTATAATGTGGAATGAAAACTACGAAATATCAAGAATAATGCTAAATTAAGCTTTCTTTTGTTTCAGTGTTACAAGACCGTGCAAACGAAGGAAGATGTCAGAAAGTGATGACGTAGAAAACGAAAACTTTAACAGTTCTAAACGATGGTCATCAGTAGATAGAGATGTGGAACCAGAGATCCTCGAAGATATGGGAGTAAGCATGTTGGAAGATGAGGATACAAATGGAAATAAAAATGAATGTGAGAATGTAAACCAGGTAAATTTTGAACATATAAGATTTGTAGGTTATTTACAAGGTCCATTTATTGGAAATATATGAATGAAAGAGGAATAGCACTCAGTATAAACATAACACATCATGATCACTGCAGAACATTATTGGAGACTTATGCCTTAACACACAGCACATGGTCTAGTATCATTCACTAATCTTCCCAGCAGTTCACAAACACATTCTGACTCTGTGTGATCAAAGATTTTAATTTTACACAGCTTGTGAAAACCATGTGTGACGAAACATGTAACTAGGTGTCTCAGCTCGTAGTTTCCTCCATGCCAATCTTAGTGGGTCATTGCACCAGTGCAATAAAAGTCACTTCATGTGTTCCTCTTCTTTGCATGTAATCTCTCCACAATCTGTACATAACACAGCATAGGTGGTAGCAGAATTGAGTCTGAAGTCTCGGCTAAACTTGATATTTGGTCTGATTTGAAAATGTGATTAAAAGTAAAAGGAAAGTGATTAAATTACCGAAAAGCTTCCCTATGTGCCGTGGAAAAATGGTCTAATCTGCTACAAATGTCACTGATGTCACCTATGGTCCATTCCAAACCAGAGTTCCCTCTGATGTAAACAGAAGCACGTGCTTCGGCTTGTCACGAACCCAAGAATATACTCTTACACCAACGTAAATAGCTCCTTAATACATGTATTGTATTATGAAATATTAGAGCAGGAAAGGTATAGACTTCACATTTTATTGTGGTTATCATAAGAACTCATCGTTACAGGTAATGGATCTATACTAGCTGTTAAGAGATTACAAAATATGACTTTCGCCTGCTATTGTGCTAACGCCGAGAGCATCTTGGTTGTTAATACCAACCATATAAACGACTGCCACTCTCTTACATACACAAGAAATGCAGCAATGAATTCCCAGAGGTGCTATCTGAGTACGGAATAAACACTTTGCGTAACTCAGGATATATGATGAGCGAACAGTCATTCATAATACACTAACACACAGCTCAGCTCAGGTCAAATCTTGTGATTTAGTCAGTTGGTATTCGAGTTTACATGGCAGAGGAAGGTGCGTGTAGTGCGAATAAACTGTTCAAACACAGAAGCGGGAAACAGTTAAAAAGTGGCTAAAAACAAACAATACTTCATATATTCAACTCACTATTACAAAAATACCTGACACTTGCATTATTGCATATTAGGAAACTAATATCGGATTTTACAGGCGTTTCAGTGAGAAATGTAACGAAAGCGAGCAGGGAATATAAACAGACATAATACAACATAGAAGAGGATAAAACGTGGGAACTTGTTTTAAGTGCGACAGTGCTGTGGAATTGTGGATAAGTTTGTTATTATTTTGGAGAGTAGTTCTGATACTGATATGGCAGCTGTCATCTTCGGAGGATTCGGATTTGGGTGTTGCACTTTTGCCCAAGGATTGTAATTAACGTAAGTAAACTGTTCATTGCCGCATACTTATAAAATCTATTGTTACCTCAGGTTGCATTTTGAACTATGATTCTCACGCAGGGCACCTTTTTATAGATTAAATAGTGTTCAACAAGCTCGTGGGAGGGGAACAAGCAGACATTAGGGGCGGGGTTTGCGAACTACTTTCACGCGGATAATACAAAGAGTTTGTTTTCAGTGAAAGGCACTCTGGTTTGGAATGGACAGTAGGTGCATGCAGTTTTCAAATTTACAAACAATGTTGACAACATAAAATATGAGCGGAGTGAACATGCGTTTCTTAGTGATGTGAATTATTCACTATTTAATTAAGCTTGAGTTTCTGAATTCACAGAAGGTTAGCCTTAGGTTAATTTCTTTTTTTTGTTTGTTTTGTTTATAGAATTGTATATTAATAATCAACCAGTGTTACAGCAAAGCATGGTAATGATGTTCCTTGTTTATGATATAATCTTAGATTTCTGAATTCACAGAAGGTTGTCCTTTGGTTAGGTTTTTTTATTTTCAATAGGTTTCTGTTAATTACCAACCAGTGGTTACACCAAAGTATGCTAACAATGTTTCATGTTAATTAAATAAGCTTAGGTTTCTGAATTCACAGAAGGTAACTAACCAATTCACAGATGTTTCATGCTAATTATATAAACTTAGGTTTCTGAATTCACAGAAGGTAACTAACCAATTCACAGATGTTTCATGTTAATTATATAAACTTAGGTTTCTGAATTCACAGAACGTAACCAACCAATTCACAGATGTTTCATGTTAATTATATAAACTTAGGTTTCTGAATTCACAGAATGTAACCAACCAATTCACAGATGTTTCATGTTAATTATATAAACTTAGGTTTCTGAATTCACAGAACGTAACCAACCAATTCACAGATGTTTCATGTTAATTATATAAACTTAGGTTTCTGAATTCACAGAACGTAACCAACCAATTCGCAGATGTTTCATGTTAATTATATAAACTTAGGTTTCTCAATTCACAGATGTAACCAACCAGTGGTTACTTCAAAGCACACTAACAATGTTCTATGTTTATTATATAAGCTTAGGTTTCTGAAATTGCAGAAGGCTAGCCTTAGGTTAGGGTTTATATATATATAAGCTTAGGTTAATGTGTGTGCGCATTACTTGATATCTACAGGAAGCGAAAATTGATGCAGTAATTTGTATCATAAATTATTTAAATGTAAAGAATGATTATAGTATGAATATGCATTTTTGTGTGACATTGATTTGAGATGTTTGTTGATTGTAATTATTGTTGAGAAGTAAGTTTATAATGCCTTACTGAAACTGACAATAATAGCGTGCAATAATGCAGCGAGGGGGTGAGCTGTTTATCATTATTGGAAACGAGGAACTTACGTATTGTTGGCGCGTTTTTCTTTAGAATTTGCTGGAACATTTTCCCTAGAGCATATGTATTCATAATTTTCATTGGATATAAAAATAGACGCTAATGTTGGCGCGTTTTATTAGCCAATAGCAGCTGAGTTATAATCTTTAGGCATATCGGGGTGTAGGAGTATAAAAAGGGCTAGATTAGAGGTAGACCCCATCAGTTCACCGAAAATATTTGTACGCTACACGTCGCCGTCAGTTCGTCGAAAATATTTGTACGTTACACGTCGCCTTCAGTCCAGCAGAAATATTTGTACAGTACACGTCGACTATCGATTTTGCAAGTTACGCGTAGCAGAGTTAGGAAAATTCTCAAGTGTTGTAAAGTTAATTATACAAAAAGTTGAAGTACGCGAATTAAGAGTGATCAGTAATGAAGTTATTATAACAGTTTCAGTTTGGCGAGTGTTAAGATCAAAGTGTAATTGTGATAGTGAATGTGTTCGACAATAAAATGTGTAAAACAAATTCTTTCATCAGTGTTATCTTTGGATAAAAGACTCCTTTCCGTTTACACAACCTGTATAAAGAGAAGTGCTCGACCAAAAAGATCATAGCTAGCCGGAGGACAGTGAACCAAAAGTAAATAAAATCACAGTAGCATTTTTTCAAACAAACACTAATACTGCCACCGCAAATTGCTAACACCAGATGGAGCTAACAAACCTAACAAAGAATCACGTCACAAAATGGCTTCACCACGTGGAGTAAACACAAATACACAAACATTATAAGTAATACCGTCGCAAATTGGCTCCCAAACGTGGGGCTCAACAAATTAAATATAACATTTGAAGCATACCACCGCAAAATAAAGAAGTAAGGAAAATATGTTTAACCTGCAGATTTCAGTTCTCATTTAGGTTGGCAGTTTTTATCATATATGTGTAGTAGCAACAAGATGGTGTTACAGCAGAACCCTCGCTAATTCGAAATCGGATAAACCGAAAACTCGGTTAATCCGCAGTAGCTTCTTGGTCCCTGCCGAATTACATGGAAAAATCTACTGCTTAAACCGAATTTCGGATAATTCGTACTACGAACTAAAATTTGGTCCCCTCATTACATATTCCATACGTTATTCTTCGCTTAAACCGAAATATGTAGTTTGTGCTGTGCACTACAGTATTTTCCGTTACGCATTTCACGTAATTTTTCTCAATACTGTACTGTAATTTCTCAACAATGGTCCGATTGCTTACTTGCTGCTGTATATCACTTCCACAGCATATGATGCAAGGGCGGGGAAAGAGGGGGTTGGTCAGCAGACTGCACACGACACTCGACAATCCAGAGAGCTGTTTGTCTTTGCTTGTGAACAGTGATTTTTTTCTTCTTTCTTTCTTCCCTTTTGTTCCATCACTCCCTATGCCGGCGAAAGAGAAACGTGCTCATAATGCTCTCACGCTGAAACAAAAACAGCAAACTTTACATATGGTCGACAGTGGATAGAAGACTAAAACACAGGTTGCAGAACACTTTCAGATTCCGAAGTGTACTCTCTCATCGATTATAAGTTCAAAACAGAAAATAGCGGCAAGTCTAACAAGCTATTCATTTAGTGGCAATAACAAGCGCACGAGACCAGCAAAACATGAAGATTTGGAGGATTTGCTGTTAGGATGGTTCCAACACATGCATTCTCAGCAAATACCACACCGTGACCCTACACTGAAGTTGCTGCTGCAATTTCTGTTCTCGAGAGATTTGCTGCCACTTCTGATGTCTCCATGGCATTTCAGGCTGCCCTGGATGTGGTATCTTCTCATAGAGTGCCCTAATATTACGACCAACGGTCCACCAAACAATTAATTATTTTTTCAAATTATAGAACCAAAATGTGTAATGCATAAGAGTTGTAACTAAAACATCTGTTCTGATTAAAACTTAGTGTTAAAAGAATGGTATATTAAAGTGTTTCTTAAGATTATTGTTTGTTGTATTATACAACTCACTAATTCAATGAATACAATATTGTTCCAAATAGTACTGTTTGAAAAAAAATTATGACAAGCATTTGGCAGTTTACTTTCTCATTTAAATAAATGCCAGATATAGCATATACAGCAGTTATTTTTACTTTTTCTTAGAGGTCATGAAAGTGGAACATGCTCATTCGTTGGTACGCTTAACAAGAGAGAAAGTGAACTCAACAGTCGTATTTTATTATTTCAGAAAATACAGGACCTTGTTAATTCAAGCTTCATTAAACCGAATTGGCTATTTTTCGGTCCCTTGGAATTTGGTTAAATTGAGGCAGTATTTTAATACTTGAATAATTTCAATTGTATTTTTATAATAAGTAAATTCAATAACAGCCCACCTTGAAACAATATTTATGTAATAATTATTGTTAAATGTATGTAACAGTCATTGTATATGCTTATTATTATTGTAAACATGTTTAATAATGTTATGTGAATACATTACATACTTTAATAATGCAAGAGCTGTGAGAATAATAAGTTTTAAGTTGCTAACAATGAGGTAACCTTCTAGCAATAATGAGTTTGAGAGTTTGAAAGTTACTAGTCATGATTACAGCAATGATAATGTAATTGCTGTGACAATTTAAAATTAGCCAATCAACAGCAAAGAAAAGCTTTAAGTAAAATGCAGATATTCTATTGGACTAGAATTAGCCAATCGGAGATTTGAAATACCGAAGCTTACAGGTTTAACGGTTGAAACATGCTCAGTTGCTGGCACACCTTGGTAGTGATCAGATGGAAGATGTGTTCTCTACAGAAATATTAGGTGTAAATCGTAAAATATGTCTATGCGTTAGCTAAGTGAAAGTATTAAAGAATCTCACAGCTCTTAAAAAGTGTAGTGCTTTATTAAAATGTGCAAAGGATAAAATACAAAGAAGTGAATTTAAAAACTTAAAACTCGTGTATGTCTACAATTATTGTCATACCGCACCCTGCCTAAGAAATACATGACTCTACAAACATTACTGACGCAGCTGAGGCAAATTCAAACATAAATAATATATAGAAGCAGTTTTAATAACAAAGTTAAATATTATAGTGTAAAACTTGGAGTGTAACAACAAAAACACATCTTTAAATCAGCTTCTCATATGTAGCAGCATATTGCGTAACAACATTTATTATTACGTAATCAACAACTTTAAACCGACGCCCAAAGCGTGTTGCAAACTTCTTAAACAAAGTAAACTCCAAGAACAATACTTGGAACTTTTTGATGTATATTTTCTCCCACAAGCTTAATTCTAGTGGTTTCTTGACGTACTTTAGTAATTTTGCTTCCTTTTCTACTGTGTGGTTCTCTTTCCAAAAATGGTTCGCTACAGCAGACCTTTCCAACTGTTTATATCTGATGTTGCAGTAGTGTTCCTTTAGCCTGGTTCCAATGTTCCTCTTGGTCTTCCCTAGGTATATGTTGTCACAATCTTTGCAGTTTATCTGATATATACCTTGTTTCTTTTCATGTGGAATACTATTAGTAGTTCTAGATTTTAACATCTTTCCTAAGCTGAATTTATTGTATGGTGCCAGGGTTATCTTGTATTTCTTGAAAGTCTTCTGGAATTTGTGGAAGGCCCACTGTGTGTAAGTTCCAATTTTTCAAGAAACTCTGAATAAAAAAAATTGTTGGTTGGCGATTGTAATGCACATCAATAATAGCATTAATTTATTTTGTTGAACAGGGGCTTTGTGCATATTGTTTAAGAATATACCTAGCATTTATAAGTAGCCTGTTATTACATGACATGGTCAATGTTAGAGAAATTACCACTACCTATTAAAGTGAACTTGAAATATCTATGATACACAAACACTTGAAATGAAAAGTTACTACTGCTAGTATTACAAGTACTTTCTACTAGGTTTAGTTGCGAATAATGCCAATTTCTGTTGCTGCCATAAGTGAATGTTTCTCTCCAATACATTGAGCTCTCTTCCTGCCTTTCGTTGCCAATTTTTTGGCATAAAGAATCATTTTACGCTTGAAAATAGCTTCATAAGATGCTCTTCTGTTTGCCCTCTATTTCGTGATTACCTACTAATTCCAATGCCCCTTACAATAAGAGGCCAATGATAAATGTAACAAAGTAAAGAATGACAACAATGCGTTGTGATCAGTAAAATATGTATGATAAATTTGAATGCAATTAGCAGTGAACTACAGAACAATTTTGCACTTGAATCTAATGCACACCACAATTTTGAATACTGTATTAGGACAAAAAAAGGTGGGCATTAAATTCACAAAAATATAGTATACAACTTTAAGCTTGTGGTGCCATCTTTTTTTAGCAGATAAACCTTTGTTGATATGGTTACCAACACTGATCAATGTACCCATGGTAAATAAACACTTTCTTCTGTTTGACTATAACAAATAAAGGTGACTATGAAGTTAAACCATGCTATTACTGTGAAATCGACACATATTTTGCAAATATTTTTAGAATTTAATATTTTTACGACATTGTAGACACTAAGCAGCTTTGATTGGTATGCTATTCTTAGTCGGGACTTTCAGGAATAATGTGTAAATTCATTTACAACTTTTATATAAAAATGCTGATAGGGAAAGAAGAAAAGAAAATTAATAGATGTGGGGAAGTTTTTAAGGACAGTAAAAGAAAAATGGGTTAGAAAAGTAGGAGATGCTAGGAAAGGACTGTAAAGGGCTACTCAGTGGGCTACAAGGCCAGGGAGCCAACTAAACTGAGTAGCACAAAATAGGCTTAGAGACTAGACAGTTTGTACATAGGTATAGTTATTCTAGAAATAAGGTATATTGTATAATTTCTGTAAATTAAGTTGTACAAATAAATTCAATTCATTTCATATGTATATATTTCATAATGTATTAGTTTTACTCTAAGATTATTATTTCCTTTGAACACCATTTTTTTTCTTTTCTTTCTTTCTCTGTCTTTTTCTTTCTTTTTCTTTCTTTTTTCTCTTTTCTCTCTCTTTTTCTCTCTCTCTCTCTCTTTCTTTCTTTCCTTCTTTCCCTTTCTCTCTCTCTCTCTCTCTCCCTCTTTCTTTCTCTGTTTCTTTCTTTCTTACTTCCTTTCTTTTCTCAAAGATATATTTGTTGGCTAAACCTTCTTTTGACAACCTCAGAACCACATCATGTACTTTGTTGGCATCTGTTGTCGTGGCAGATTTCGGTCTTGTGCTATGTGCGACATCTTCCAAGCTTTAACGTACACATTTTTGTGGTCCGTTTAAAAATGGTTGAAAATGATGGGGTAGAGTCCCCTGGAATGTTTCTCATATTGGTATAAATTTTTGTTTCATTCATAAAGCTGGTTCACAATAACTGAGAACAGAAACGAGAATGACAAAGTATACATGTATTATAAAGTGAGTGTTTACAATTAATGGGAGGCTTCACTGGGAATGGGAAAGAAGATTTGGTCAAATGTTAACGTTCTCATTCCTGTTTTTGAGGACAGCATATTAGATCCATATTGTGCATGTAGATTCTTAGCTGTAGAAATTATTCAAGACAACTGTGACATGAAACACTTGTTAGAGCTCTCTAGTCGCAAGCTGGAAAAATGAAACTGGAAGAAATTCTAGCAGATGTGTGTTCAGTTTTCCTCAGGCTCATTGAGCGTTGGTTCTTCTAGCCAAAGCCTCAGTTGTAGGTTGTTTATGTGCAACTAAAAGCTGTGTATTGCCTAAAAAAACATCAATAGGAAAAACTACAAAGAACACCAAGAACCGATAGAAATTAACAGAACAAATAACTTTAATGTACACTATTAATAAAGGAGTGACGCTTGGTACACTTTCTGGATGAGTAGGAGGTGGGGGGGAGAAGAAGCTTTCAGAAGGTTCTAGTTATCTGCCGATGTCATGTCTGGTGTTTATGCTGGCAAGTAGCCGTTATTGTTGTTTACTCTGAGCTCTTGATAACCTTGGGCTATAGCAACACAAATTCTTGTTCCTGGGGTGTTATGAACCAGCTTGTACCCTTCCTTGTGAAGTCTTAATAACTGCCAAATGTTCAATATTTGTCATGTTTACATATTTGCACATCTGCCTAAAACTATAATTCTTGAACAATCTCTATGTTACTGCAATGTTTCCATGAAAGACGGCTGGTTCTGAAAACAAATCTGGTTCAGAAATGCTAAAAACTGAGTTTTATTTATGAACGCTCTTTGACTATTGTGGTCCTTAGCATCTCATTCTATATTAGGCATGAAAGACTGGTAATTTTGCTCAGAGGCCTCTTTAAGAGGTTTGAGGTTCTTTTACGCACCATAAATCTATGACACGGGACCATTGGCTTTACTTCCCTTCTGAAGGAACTCATGCTAAGGAATTTTATGCCCCAAAAAAATTCATCGCCCTCCGTCGGGTTTGAACCTGCGACCTTGGGAACTAGAGGCTAGCATGGTAACCACTACACCATGGAAGACGACGGGTTCAGAAATGCTGATGCAATCTGTGGGTCATTCTAAGAAGTTTCCAAATGACCCTCATAGTGTTGGTGACAGGACATGCTTGGCATACTCCTTTATTTATACTATTAGAGAGGAATATTTCCCATCTTTCTTAATGTTTACCATAGTGGTTTCACTCTGGCCAATCCAGTCAAGTTCACGCATGGTAATCCCCACTCTCGCTCTATATATCTGTCTCTTTCTACATTTCCCCCTCCGGTACCTCCTTTCCTCAAAGCTTGAGACCAGAGTTACAACAAGACTCCACTGCCCCAACAATACTACTGTTACTGCAAGAGGGGAACTGAGTGGAGTCAGGAGATGGTTGCAAAGTGGGGGAAAGTGGCCTTGAGTTGACTTGAAAATTAAAACACTATACCAATTTTACTTTCTCTACTGCTTTACCTACAGTAACTAGAGGATGTGTTGTATTCCATTAAAAAGTTCTATACCTAAATTTCACTAGAAATACATGTCTTGAGATTCCATAAATGCAATAAAAAGCATTGTAGAAAAAGGTGTGTGTGTGCATGTGCGTGCGCGTGCGTGCGTGCGTGCTATTAAATACCAAACTTGATATTTAATTTCAGCCTCTTTCAAAGATGAAGATTCAAGAAAATCCCATCCCAAACTACCCTTTACATTAAAATATTCATTATTTCATTTTCTCAAAAATGACTAATGATTTTGATTAAAATATCATGTGTTTAGATATTTTCATTACAAATAAAATGTACTTTTGTTGAATTTTGTGGGAATAACCTGTAAAGTCCTCTTCATTCTGAAACCTTTTTGTATAATTGGTAAACCGTAAGAGATAAGACAAAATCTTACTGCACAAAAATGTAAGTGCCGTTACAGCACACAATTTGTTGATTTTTTGTGGCATTAACCATTTCTGAGATATTTTTGTTATTGGAATTTTCAAATACTTAATACTTTTCTCATTGCAAATCGCTATTTGTTTCCTCCCCCCTTTTTTTTCCATGCTCATGCAAAGAGAAGTGACTGGCTTTAAAAAGATTTGAATATCGCTTTAGCTTACTGTATCCTCTTTATTCCTGGAAGAAAAGGTGTAAATTTGTAATGAGGTTTTCTTGTATTAACAGGTAGTAGATAGAAGAATAGTTTATGGAAGATTGAGTAGAGAAAATCATGTGAATGCAACATCAGATTTTTCTATACATTCTTTGTAGAATATATATTAGATATATTAATATATATAAACATTAACTCTTAGAATTTAAATTTTAAGAGTTAAATTTTTGCTCTACATATAGTCTGTCAGCTCTGCACCATATTCCTCACCAAAGTACTGCACACTGGAGCATAACAGCTGTGATTCAAGACTTAGACCAACTCTCAGAGACACAAATGGAAGTTCCAGGGCAGACATAGCAGAAGACTTTTTCCTTTTCAGAAGAAAGCAACCAACACCAGTCAAAGGACATGGTAAGAACAAATAAAAGCTTAATTCTCTATGTAACAAAATCTTGGACAGTTACACATTTTCTAACACATGAGACATGCTTTTAAAGTACCAATAATTTTTTAAAAAATAACAGCTTGCTTTCCAAATACTTTATTATCGTTTATTACCTTCTTTCAGTACTTCTCCACATAGTCACTGTTATTATTCAGGTATTTATCATATCGGGAAACCAGTTTTTGTATGCTTTTGTCAAAGAATGGTGCCACCTGTGATGAAAGCCAAGTCTGCACTTCTTGTTTCACAACATTGTTGTGAAATGTTTTCACAAGAAATTTCTTCAGATAAAGGCAGATGAAAATCGCTTTGTGCCAAATCCAGACTATAGGGAGGGTGGTCAAATTATTCCCAACCAAATGACATGATTATTCTTGAGTTGTTTGGCTGTGTGTGCCCGGGCATTGTCACTCATTGTTGTTTCCCTAAACATCACACAATTGACAAATGTTTGCTGGCGTAACATTTCTTGCATTCAAAAAACGAATCGCTGATCTGACTTATCAGTTGGTGGGTCGTTTGATTGCTTTGAACATTTTGAAATACTTTAACAACAGGAAAACACAAAGTGACGATCACTCACATCAGTGTCTGGCTTCCTAATGGAGGAAGTGATTATGCTTAAAATTGCAACTGCAGCAGCAGAATATTAAAATGATACTTTAAAAATATGCCTTGCAAAATATTAGTTTCCAATGTAAGCACTGGAGATTGTGTATTGCAATGATTCTTATTTTAAGCTTATTCTTAAGCCTTTTCTTTTACAGATTCTCATTTCATAGTCAACTCTTTTAATTTTAAAAGTCTTACTTAAGACTATGTAGCCGCAGGCTTAAGCAATGGCTTTTGTTATAAACAGCTTGTCATATCAACAAGCTGTTCTTTGGCAGACGATATTGCAGAAAATGTGGAATTATACATTCCAAACATTCTTACAGTAGCCAAAAGGTACAGCTTGTATAGAACATTGTACTCCTAAAGCGTAGATGCGCAATAGAACTGACCAGCCCACTTGCATAATAAGATAGATGGGGATCAGTGTTGTATCTGCTGTGGTGTGACATTGTAAGCTTACACGGTTGTTTACAATGCATTGTGTATGTGACTGCCTTCGAGTTCTGATACCACTTCTAGTCCCTTGCTCCCCACCACTCTTCCCCTGGAAATGAGCCATTATCAATTTAAATGATTTTGCTTCACTAAATGCACAGTATTGAATACACACTTTCAGTTGCTTATGGTATGAGAGGTTAGGTTTTAATGCATGGAAGCTTGTAAAACTTCTTAAAAGTTTTATTTAGGGTCGTTTTAACCTTCCTAGGCTTTATCACGACCTTTCATGTACAGTTGTTTACGTTATTGGATGACAATATAATACTTACACATTATGTATACATACAGGTTACAATTTGGTTAAATATATTGATATATATTAATTAATTTAAGAAAAATAGTTACTTTCTGGGCGAAAGTTACATCATTGAGTGCTGCAGAAATATTTCTGGCATACCAACCTGACTTGATTTTCAAATTTTGGGCATGTTAGTATAATATGTACTACTGTTAATACTGTTTTACATGTTTCACAAATTTCTGGAGAGCTTCTATTTAACAAATAAGAGTGTCAGTTTGGTATGCCCAATTCGTAGTCGAGATATTACAATTTGGTTTCGCCACTGTAGCTGTCTTATTGGATATTCTTGAGTTGAAGTTCCACGTACATCATGAAGTTTACTTGTAGAATTGTTCATCCATTCTTTGTGTATTTTCTTCTTAAAGTGTGTGACGGCATCTTGGAGAGGTATTTTGATATCAGTATCTTGTGTTGGTAGTTTTGCTGCAGTATCGGCTCGGGTATGTTTTTATGAGATGGTATCCACATGAAATTGAGTGTCTTTTCTAAGTTATAAAGGATGGTAACAAGATTATGTATTTTGTTTACAATACTATTGGTAGAGAACGTGTCTTGTATTGTATTTAAGGCTGTTAGTCACTGATAATTATGTAAGAGTCACTATGTGTAGTTTCCAGAGCCTTTTTGATAGCATATAATTCACAACTATATATAGAGAACAAGGACATATTGGAGGACAATATCTCCACATATCACAGCACATCCATTGCCTTTTTCAGTTTTAGAACCATCCGTATAGATGCAGAGTTTGGATGTGTATTTTTGTAGCTTTTCTTTAAATAACTGCTGGTAGATTAGTTGGTATTTATGTGATTGTGCTTGCTTAAATCTATATCAATGGGAGGTATTTTCTTCTTCCATGGTGGATGATCTGACTGTAATTGCCTTGAGCAGATATTAGGAATTGTGGTGTTCATTTCTTTGAGATATCTGTTTATTCTTATTTGAAATGGCAATGAATGTGATTGTTGTGTGGGGAAAGTATCACAAAGATTTGAGAAAATCAGTGGGTACATTCTAGATTTCGGTGTTGCTGCTATTTTGAGAGTGTAGGTAATGTTTAATTGTTTAGTACGGCATTGTAATGGAGTTTTGTTGGCTTCTATTAATATGCTATATACAGGACTAGTGCGATAAGCACTTATTGCAATCCAAATAGGCTGAAGTCTGTATTGAATTTAGTATTTTTATAATTGATGGTTTGGCACCACTGTATATTATGGAACCATATTGTCAGAACCTCCTTTATTTCACTCCATTACAGGGGGGTAGAGCACAGGACCAAGATCTAAAGCGACACATTTTCCTAACACGAGGTCCGACGGGGGCAAGCTAACAAAATACTTTTAACACTTGAAAACTACCAAAATATTAATAAATCATGGGCTAGGAAGGAAGGGATCAGGTACATAAATAATTCACATGGTATAAAGTTAGATGTCAAATATATTATGCCAAATAAAAGTGATACAGTTTACCTTCTTGTTCGGCGAAGCGCCATGCCTAACACATGTCTTACTAGTCCCAAGGGCAAGGCTCTAAGAGGGCGCAAGCTTCCTGCTACCACAAGATAAAACCAGTTTTACTCCTCCCCTTCTATTACGTCATTACCTGCTCTCATTGCCAACCTAAGCGTTAACCATATAATGTTACCACACCACATATTACTGTGTTACCAACCTCACATGTCACATCCATTTTAGGGCGTATAAAGGCTTTATAACTGCACATTAGGACATGATAGTCGGCTCCCCAATTCTATGCTGCTAGTACTTTAAATGTGTTCAGTCTTCTTTAACAATGATTTTTAAGACTTCTCAAGTAGGGCCGCCATGTTAATTTATCAAACAAAACTCCAAGTATCTTCATAGTTTCTACAATAGTAATTTTTTTGTTTTTTACACATAGTTCCGAATTAAATTTATTTTGATTTCTAGAGAATAAAATACATTTTGTTTTGGACGAAGAAATTTTAAAACCAGTTTCAGTGCACCGTTGTTGTATGCTCTGAAGTGAGTCCTGTAAACATTCTTGGGCAGTTGTGGTTCATCCTTTACAATAGATGATTAGATCATCTGCAAATAAATTTGCTTTGACTGGTGTTTTTATTCATGATATAATTCTATTAATAGCTATTAGGAAGAGGGTTACACTGATGACTGAGCCTTGTGGTACACCATTGTTTAAAGAAACCATTTTTGAAAGGGTCCCATTAACTCTTACTTGGCCTCTGCGATCTTGCAGGAAGTTGTAAATAAAACTCAGCATATTTCCTGATATTTGTTGTTTTTGTAATTCTCTTATAACATAATCCCGTCGTACCTTGTCATATGCTTTATGGATATCTAAATTAATAGTAATTACGTGTTGTTTTTGTGGAAGGCTTCCAGTATTTCTGTTTGTAGGGATACCAGACTATCATTTATGGAGTGAAATTGTCTAAATCCACTTTGAATTGCAGAGAAAAAGTTTCTTTTTTGAAGTGTCCACCTTAAACATCTATTGATTATTTTTTCCATTAACTTGCACATTGTGCATGTTAACGCAATAGGTCTGTAGTTTTCAGCTAATAGGAGATATTTGTTTGCTTTAGGGATTGGAATTATTAAGCTTCTGTGCCATTGGTTGGGAAACATTTTATTAGTCCATATTTAGTTAAATATTCCATTTAAATATTTTAATGCCACAAGGGGAAGCTGTTGTAGGAATGCATATGGAATGTTATCTGGTCCAGGGCTAATATTCTTGCAGTGATATACGGCATCTTGTATCTCTTGCAATAGAATTTCATCATTATAGTTTTCGGAATTATTTTGAAAAATGTCTTGGGGGTTTAGGTCAGGTAAGGGTGTTTTGATGCATTAAAAAGTCATTGTCATAATTATTGTCACTGAATATTTCTGCAAATGCTTCGGCAATGGTGTTGGCTATATCCTGTGGTTTGCTGAGAATGTCACTCTTGTTGCAGTTATATAATGTGTTAATCTGAGTGAAACTATTAGTGCCTCTTAGTTTTTTCATGCCATTCCATATCTTTTGAGCTGGAGTTTGATGGTTGAGTGATTATGGAATTTTATCCTAGAGGACCTTTTGCTTTCCTTTAGTGTACGGCGAGCTACAGCGCGTAGCCTTTGGAAAGCTAATTTGTTTTCAGAATTAGGGTGACGCTTGTATTTGTAATAGGATTTGTTTTTGTTTTTAATTGCATTTTTACAGGTTTTATTCCACCAAGGGAATATTGTTTATGTTTATAGTTGGGATGCTTAGCTTTGCACAATTCAGTATAACATCAGTAAATTCAGCAACTAGTTCATTTACAGAAAGTTCTTCAAATTTTTCAGGAGGGGTTAAGTTGTTAATTTCTTCAGAAATGTATTTTTCCAATCTGCACGGTGGGTATTTCATTTAACTGCTAGAGTAATATGTCTTGATGATGTAATAGGTGAGTGTAGTATAATTGGGAAATGGTCACTGTCTAACAGTGTAATGTAATTCAAGTAAATGATGAAGCAAGACATGGAGAGCAAAGAGTAAGATCTATGTTACTAGATGTTCCATGAGCTATGTCAAAGCATGTAGGTTCATTAGATTAGTAATATCAGATCATGATTTTCCAATATATATTCCATTATCTTGCCTCTTAGATCACTATGATTACTGCCCCATAGTGTATTGTGTGAGTTGAAGTCTCCTAATATTAAAAACGGCTTAGGTAATTGTTGTATTTGTGCTGTTAACTCTTCTATATTCAGGTTTTTGCTGTTAGGAAGTTAAACATTACAAATGCACATAGTTTTAGATGTCAATACTTTCACTGCTATTGCTTCTAATGGAGTTTTAAGTGGGAATTCTATATGTGGAACATAATCGTGGATGTATATAGCTACTTCTCCACTTGCATGTAAGGCTGACGTACGGTTTATGTAATATGGTGTATATTGTTTAATGTGGGCTACATCCTGATCATTAAAGTTTGTTTCTTGTAAGCATATGATTTGGGGTTGGTGTTTATTAATTTTATGTTGCGGACGGAAACAGTTGATGTTCCTTTGTAAAAGAAATGACCCCATTACAAGAAGAGCAAGTGATTTCGTCACCTTATTCTAAGTCATTTCAGTTATGTTTTCATGGTGAAGGGCCATCAGTAGTTTCTTTTCGATCCTTGAGCTCCTGTTCTTGATACTTCTTCCTTGGTAATAAGGGTACAATTTAAGTGTGTCTATTAATCCTTTAATGTCACTGGTGTATGTCCTAGCAATGGGAATGACATCTGTCACACCCCATGTGTTTTCAAATAAACTCTTAAGCTGTAGAAAATTTAATACAAAATCGGTAGGAGATGTTTCCATTATGTTTTTCACAGGAAGCATCAGATCATCTATGGATTGATGATTCCATGATCTCTTGGATTTCTTTCTTGGTTGTTTTCTATTTTCCGTGGGTTGTAATTTGTCTTCACTGTTGTCCTCTTGTGTGTTTGAGGAGACATCCAACCAGGAAGCAAGGTCTGCTTTATTGTCACTGACATTAGATTGTTCAGATGTCAGTTGTCTTTTGGGTCTGCTTGTAGAGATTACCGCTATTTTGTTTGATTTCGGTGTTACATAGGTTGTAATCATTGGGGTTTCTTGTGAATCATTATTGTTCTCCTTATGTGTAACGATTTGTGGAGAAGTGAAATCAGGTTGGAGACCTGAAGTACCTGTTTCGATTCTATTAGACACTTTGTTGTCTTTATACTTGTAGTTGACAAATTTGTATTCATTGTTCGTTTAGGGAAGTCTTCTTTTATTGGTGCATGGGCTTGTTTTGTTTGAGATAATGTACTATTTTCTATAGGGTTGGAGTCACATGTAGTACCTTGCCTTGTTAAATGTCCCTCTGCTTTACAAATAAAGCATACTGGTGTATTGGATGACACATAGATCCAGTAGGTCGTACCATTGTATGTTACGTGAAAGGATTCTGGGAGTAATAACAAGTCCTCTGGTGCAATGTATAGTTGTTGAAAACTAAGGATATGTGTGAATCCTTTCATAGGAATGCCTGCTTTAATGCATGATATGGATGACCTTGGGGTTATACCCAACTGGAGTAGTTGATCTTCAATTATGGAGTTGGGTGTGACAGGGCATACGTTGAATAGTATTATACGCTTGTTAGCAGTGATCAGATATCTTAATGTAAGCATTTTATCATCAATGTTTATTGTAGGGTGTTTTAGACAGAGCTCTTGTGCTATGCTTTTGGTTGACAAGAACATGCATACTCGTGAATTCGATATTCGCGAGACATAGCATATGTTGGTAGAATCTGTGAGTTTTCCTACTGTTAATATGTAGTCCTTTATGGGGATACCTTCATGTGCATTAATTACAATTGCTTGGTCCTTGTTAGGGGTAGTTTGTGCTACTGAGGCATAACTTAACTTTGTATTGTTCTCACTTAGGTTAGTTCTTTGGGAGTTTGTTGTGTTATGAGGGCTCCTGTACTCAGCAGTATTCATTTGTTTTAGATTATTGCAGTTAACTTCAATTGAGATTACTGGGGTATTGCATGAATTATCTCAATTTTAAGTTACTTGCGAAGCATATATATTATATTAACGCTTACCTCAGTATGCTTTCTTTCTTCTTCAGTGGGAGTTTTGTGTTAATGGCAAGCTAAACGCTATTTACTCGCAGAATTAATTGCTTGATTTCACACTACATACACATTTTGTGATGGCCTAGAATAAATTTAATAGATATTATGCACACAAATTTGTGATAACATACAGAAGTTTCAAAGAAGATAACATTCAGTACTTGTGGGAATATTCTCAGAGCTAGCATTAAATGCCTCAGCAATTCCCTGTCATGTGCCACGTTTCTGTTTTCTTTATGAAGTCTGATTGCTGCATTCTATGATATCTTTGTATGTCAGCACCAACTCTTTTAATTGGCTTCTTTCCTGCTCGCTTTGGCATGTTTTTGACCTACTATAACTAATACTACAAAAACCAAATTTACAGTCTATTTGATTTTAAAGCTAATTAGACTAATAAAATATCAATCTTCTTAGCAGTAGTGAACAAAACACCAATGAATATGGAAATGACGGCTGGCTATGTGATCACCTGTATGTTCTTTTACGCATTTCTTTGCACATTGAGTGGCTGTGAAACAGCTGAATCATGTTGCCACGTGTGCTTTGAAATAAGAAAGTGCCTAGCTTTGAGCATATAAGTACTGTCTATGCATACCAAATGGTAATAAGCATTTCCTTATCAAAAGAAAATACTTATTGCTTAAGCAACTCCTTTTAATATAAGCAACAACTGTGATTTCTGCCCTTAGAGTTTACACTGTAGGTTGAGTCTGAGGGAGTTTAAAACACATTTGTTACATTCCTGAGAAATAGTAGAACGGTAGTTAGAAGCTCCCATATGTGAAGAAAATACATCAGTTTAATACTAGCACTCCTGGTGGTGGCTACTACAATCTTAGCAGGCATCAAAATATACTTTTGCTATCATGTTCTTTTGGGAAAATAGACACCTTCTTCCCATTATTTAAGCATTGTAGAGCATGAAGGTATAATCATACTGAAAGATTCAATGACATAGCCGGGATTTGAACCACAGATCTTCCGCTTTGTGTGAGGTTGCTCTAACCAAGTTATCTTGGGGTTTGTTATTAAAAAAAAAAAAAAACAACTTAAGATGCTTGATGGTTTATTGGAAAAATCCAAGCCAGTTGGGGAATTTAATGTGGTATCAGTGTGTCGTCATGAGCTCAGTTGGTTAGAGCAACTGCACAGAAAGTGGAAGATGTGTGGTTCAAATTCTGGCAATGGCATTCTATCTTCAAAAATAAAGCATGTTGAATTTAATATTGTAATGAAGTATAATAAATTCCATCAAAAATATGAAGACATTTGAATTTATTTGAGCACTAAGTTATTACATATTTAGACTGCCTTCTCTATTTGGCCCTGGCCACTAAGATGAGCAGTCGTGAATTACAATTACATGTTGATACATTTAGTAGTTCTTATATTTACTTACATTATTTTTCCTCTTTTAACCGTCCATATCCATTTATTTTTTACTTTCATTAAGTATTTACCCATATTTTTACAGTTTTTATCTAGAATTGTATGTATATCTTTATTCCTATTCATTCCATACCATAAACTCTCTTTTCTCCAAATCTCTGTTTCTTTGCATTCAAATATAATTATGTTGTATATCTTCACTTTCCCCGCATAATGGACATTCACCTTGTGCATAGCCGTTTCCCTGCCCTTAACCATGCGATACCTCCTCTTTCTTCTTTATTTGTGTTGTCTACATATTTCTCTCTTTCCCAGTGTTTTTTTATGTTAACATAAAAAATCAAAGATCTCTTCTCAGTTATCTGACTAAATAATTGTATCTCGATGTCCTCAAATCTTCTTCTAACACTCTTCCAAAAACCTTTGTGATTTGCCTCTCTTTTCCTCCAAACATCTCCCATGCCAATATTCTCAAGGTTATTTCTTAGTTCATTTACCCAGCCCGTATTTATTAAGCGAGTTTCTTGGTATTTTAGACATTGTTGTAATAAATTATCGTCGTCAGAATTCAAGATCCTGTGCCAATATTTCAAGGCTCTCTCCATAACCATTCCTTTTCTTGTTACTCGTCCCATTTTAATTTGAGCCACTTCATTTGCTGTAGCTGTTGGCAACCCTAGTACTTCCTTACAAAATATTCTGTGAACCATGTCCACCACTTCCGACCCGTTTTCCAGCCCCCATATTTCAATCCCATATAACATTCGTGTCTCAACCACCGAATTATATAATCTTTCCAACCATTTCATCTCCAATTCTGGCATTTTAAATAAACATTGTCTAACAGCTGTCATTGCTGCTCTCCACTTTGCCAGAGCTGATCTCTTCTGTTTCTCCCATTTACCTCCTGCATCTATATTTATCCCTAAGTAGGTACAGTCTCGCACCACTTTATATTCATTTCTCCCTTTACTCCATCTCTCTTGCTTACCCAATTTCCCTCCTTTTTTAAACACTACAATTTGTGTTTTCTTTTCATTTACTTTTAATCCCCATTCTATACAGTGTTTATCTATTTCTTGTAAGGACAATTTTAGTCCATTTACTGTAATGGATGCCATTACTAAGTCATCTGCAAAGAGGAGACCAGGTATCTGTATATTATTTATTACTGGTAAAAGATTATTAGTACTATTAATGTTTTGTAGTTTATCATCTATAAATAGGTTAAATAAAATTGGGCTTAATTTACATCCTTGCCTTAACCCTTTCTCTAGGTATGAGAAATAATAGTAATAATTATTATTTTCAGGTGCATAGGCATAATGACATTTATTGTTACTGTGAATAGTTTTCATTAATAAATTGTGTCAACCACAGCTGGGTCATTAATAGTTATATTTTTAAAAATGAAAGAGAAATGGCTGAGGAAAGTCAAAGAGAAGAAGAGGGAGGCGAGGTAAGATAAAATGAAATAAATTGTGATGAGGCTTTAGCAAAGAGAAGTAAATGTTGCACAGCAGTGCTGAAGGCCAGGGAGCTACACTGGCTATGTAACACAAAGTAGGGTACCAGGCATGTACATAATAAAGTAGAAGCATGAAAATAAATGTAACAAAATTTGTAATTTGTAACCTGAAATGTGTACGATAAACTACATACACACATACTGCACAAGACTTACATTTTAATGCAGGTAGAATGTCTTGTAAACTCATCTTATGGGATCCTTCGGAAATTGGAAGAAGGATAAACATGACCTCTTTTTCTTACTCTTAGTACAATGTGCAGCATTAGAAATGTCTCCTCCTCCCATGTGAATGTAACACACAAGACTTTATTTTGAAATGCCAAACATATTAATTAAATGTTAGACAAACTTTTGCAAAGTTTAAAATAAAACCTGTTTTAGATGCATTCTCAAAGATGTCAGATGAAATGGTGCTGATGATCTTCCGGTGGCTTCCAAAGAAGATGCTGATTCGTTGCGCTCTAGTCTGTAAACGCTGGCAGAGAATAGCATATGATGAGATACTGTGGGTAAGAATGGATTTAGGAGCAAGGGCGTTAGGTCCTGGCAGTCTAGGTCATCTTCTGTCTCGTGGAACTGCAATACTGAGGTTGGCTCAGGCAGAGGTAAGTTTACACACATACATCATAATTTACTGATTGAGATGGCTACACTGTAATTTGTGAGAGTTGCATTCGGAAGGTCTTGGGGGTGGCCACTGACCACAGGTTTTTCGCGGTCAGGAAAGGAAAATCCTACTACAAATTTCTTTTCCCTCATTTCCTGTTATTTCGCTTCCCCTTTCATGGTCTTAGGGGCTGTGTACTGTCGGTTGGTATTGGATGAATAGTGCTGCAGATGCTTGCTCGTTGGAAAGTTGTCTCAGCCCAGCCTACTCTGTCACCCCAGGTGGGCAGAGTTCTCCCTGGTTCTGCAGAGGGAAGCCTTCTCTGAGCAACCTAGGTCATCAAGCTTGGAATTGCTAGGACCTCTGCACATCTCTGTTGGCCAGCCTACCTGTAGTTTCTTCACCTCAACCCCCTTCTGGGGCGGTAAGCACAAAAGATCCACGTTGGGTCAAGGTGCCTCCTCTGTTCCCTGGCCATATACACAAGAACCTCGTTTATCAGTATTAGTGGCACCGGAGGTAATCCAGATAATCCGGAAATATTCTACTAAATACAAAAACTGTAATGTTCTACAGCATACAAAGCTTTTATTTTGGCACTTAAACTCTATATTTACTGTGAGGCAGTATTTTAATACCTGAATAATTTCAATTGTTATTTAATAATAGGTAAATTCAATAACAGCCCGCCTTGAAACAATATGTATGTAATAATTATTTAAATTGTATGTAACAGTCATTGCAAATGCTTATTTTTATTGTAAATATGTTTTATTTATGTTATATGAATACTTTAGATACTCTAATAATGCAAGAGCTGTGAGAATAGTAAATTCTAGGTTGCTAACAATGAGTAATAATGAGGTAATTTTGGCAATAATGTGTTTGGAATTTGAAATGTACTGGTCATAATTAGAGCGATGATGACATAGTTTGTGACAGTTTTAAAATTAGCCAATCAACAACAAAGAAAAGTTTTAAGTTAAATACAGAAATTCTATTGGACTAGAATTAGCCAATCAGAGACTTGCGTTACCAAAGCTTAAGGTTTTGACCGTTGAGGTTATTCAGTTTCTGGCTAGACGTGATAGAGTAAAGATGGAAAAATGTGTTCTCTACGGGTGATTAGTAAAAACAGATATACGTGCTAAGTGAGTGTATAAAAGTTTCTCACAGTTCTTTTAAAAGTGTAGTGGTTTATAAATATGTGCAAGAAGTTAAAATAAAAATGAAAATTTGAAAGTTTAATTCTGTTACGTCTACAATAATTGTCATTACCACACCCTACCCAAGATAAATGACTAAATTAAGACTGATGCAGCCGAGGCAGATTCAAACAATAATATTATGTAAGCATTAAATTCAATCCGACGCTCAAAGCAACTATTTATACATAACAACTCTTCAAGTTTGCGTAAACATTTATTACGTAACAACAGCAGCAAATCATCTTCAAGTTTATGTATTTTTTTTTATTACGTAATCTAATACGCACCAACATCATAACTACTACAAATTGACTCACATACGTGGGGTTAACATAAAAAACTAGCATCTATATATCATCTACTTCAACTGTAGTCTACGCACGTTTATTTACTCAAATATGTAGTGTGTAAGCTTCTTTTGTTTCAAACGTGTAACATTTCAGCAGCATGATTGCATGGATGTTTCACTAACATTCAGTCGGATGGAGTTGTTTCCGGCTGACGTTGTAAGTAAACCATTAGTTTTTCCAGCTGTGCCATTGCGTCAGCATGAGGCATTATTTCACTCACGCGCACATTCAAAACACGGTAACAAAAGAACAATACCATACAGCTTTTTAGCTCTGTAAGGAGCAGATCCACACTGACTGTAGTAATGGTAGCTGGAAGCATGGGACCGGCAATCTCTATGCTACCTGCAGTACCAACATAACAACTGTAGATATACCGTACCATACCAACTGTATACCGCACATTTTTGTGTTAAAAAAAAAAGAGGAAAAGGAAACAAAAGAAATTAATACAGATAAACTGGGGATTGGATTAATGAGGGCTGGATAAACGAGGTTCTTGTGTACCATAATTTTCTAGGTTAAGGCTGTTTAATAACACGAGAACAGGAAGCGAACATTGTGCAGTATTTTCGTTTACAATACCCTGGAAGTGACTGGAGTGCGTATATTGATGACCATATCTGTAGCCAAGTGGAAGGTCGATTTTCCACATCAGAATGTCATTTGTTTGTAACTGGCCAATGATATTTTTTTACCTTCTTCCAATTCTGCCATCATGATGCAGGTTAGCTAACATCAAAACTTATTTGAGTAATTTTTTTTTTTTTTCTAATCTCGGATCCATATTCATTTCAAACCTTTGTCATATCAAGCAGCATTCCTTTATTAATAGCATATATTAAAGTTATTTGTTGTATATTGTTCTGCATTAATTTATACCAGGTTTTGCTGTTATAGTTTGCTATTGTTTTTTTGAGGTAGTTTCATTTACATAGGTTAAAATGTAAACTTGCTGTAACTGCATAAATTGAACGATGAATGCTGGAAAACAATATTTCCGGGAACGTTGGATTGAGTTTTGACTCTCTTATATGTTAAATATTTTGTGATTTATTAAAAAATTGCTGGGCTTTGCGGCTAGCCTGGCTGTTCCTTTTCCCCTCATAACATTCCATGTTGAGAGTTGCAAAAGCCAAACAACTCATGGTTTTCAACTATGATTTTTTTGGATGAGGTTTGAACTTCCTTATGTTCAAAGAGATAAGAGAAATTCATTTTCATGTGGCTAACAAAGCTGTTTTCTTTTATAATATTTTGTATTTAATTTGTATGTAAATGAACAGCTTACTCCTTTATAATGCTATTTTGTTTTGACATTGTTTTTTATTTACAGATTGCAGATCCTGTATTCCACAAATCATTTCTCAACAGAGAATTCATAAGCAAGTTGCAGTATTTAGATTTAAGTATGGCAGTTATTTCCGAAGAAGGTATGTACTTATGTACATGGTTTTACAGGTTGATAAAATGTTATGTATTTATTTATTTGTGCCTGCAGGTAAAACCAAGTATAAAATTTGCCAGGAATGGAAATGAGAATAAAGTCATAATGCATGTTTTCAAATGTCAGCCTGCACAATCAATGGGAACCTATCAAGACGTGTGAACAAAATGGTTGATCATAACTAGGACCCAGATTTTTAGATCTGTTAGGTTTCATTTTAGGTTTTCTTTGTGGACCATTATTACCGATAACAATAATTTTCTGTTTTTCATACTTTAGGCTACACACCTATGATGTGCATGCATGCGTGCGTGTGTGCATCATAAAAAGATAAATTAACTGTGGACTACTAATATGCTTAGTTCCATAAAATAAATTTTAAATGAAACAGATCTTTCAAGACCTTTGATATATCTGATTGTGTTTTTTTGCCATTTAAATATTTGTTCTACTCCTGTCAAGTTTCCCAATAGGAGAATACCATATTGTATATGAGTGTGAAAGAAAGCATAGTACATCATTAATATGACTTTTGTTCTGCCAAACTTAAGTTTTTCAGTGCATACAATGCTCTTGATAATCTGGCACATATTTTCAAAATGTATTGGTACCAACTCAGTTTTCCATTCAAGATATATTCCTTACTATTTTACAAGCTTATTCTCTTGATCTAATTTAGATGTGTTTTTTTAAAATAAAATAAATTTTACTCAGTTTTATTTTTGTTTGTTACTATTCATAAACATGAAACCACATGACAGATTTTTCAAGCATTAGTTGTGTGCTCAAATCTTGTCATTTTGTATTCTTCTTCTGGTTCGTGTTCTTGATTTGAGGACTAACCTTGAAAACCAATAAATTCAAACTTAATATTGAGGTTAAGGTTTATATGCATTAAAAATTAGAAGCAGTGATAACAGTTAAGTACTAATCATTCTCTAGAATTTGTTTAGTTAACCTGTTTCACTCACATTTTCGCTGGTTGTCTGGATATGTTTAACAAGCTCATATTTGCCCACGCTGTCAACATGCCTGAGAGGTTTAATTTCCTCCAGACACCCCTAGCACTTGGGCTGAGTCAGGTTAATGTCATTTGGGTATAACATATTTTTACTTTTTCTACTAGTTATCTACATTAACTCTTTATGTGGTAGTGTTGCTCACAAGCAACACCAGTTTGTCATGTGCTTTATGCAAGAAATATGTTTTGTTCCAAAGTGGAATTATTTTTCACACAAAGTAATAAATGATAGTGAAGTATTCTGGCTAATCTTTGTATGGGCACTTCTACTCTTGAGCAACATACCATTTTTTATAGAAATATTTGAAAACCATATAAAAGTTCTCAGGAGAACTTGCTTTCTTCATTCCCTGCTCCAAAAACTGTTTGCTTCACTTTTTTCATGAGTGCGAGATAAAGGGTTAAGCAGAGGTAGTATTGCATTCCAACCAAAACTTTGTTACTGAGATTTCACCGCAAATAACATTTTGAGGTCTATTGAATCCAAAATAAGCGTTTTTAGAAAAAGGTGTCTTTGAGCAGCATGACTTAAAAATTAAAAGTCGGTTAAATACCAAACATAGTATTTGAGTTCATATTCCAAGGAAGCAACATGAAGATTTTGAAGAAAATACACCCACCCCAAAACTACCGTTTGCATGGAAAAATTTTCGCTTTTTTTATTTATTTATTCTCAAAAATTACCCTGAACATTTTGATTAGAATAGCATACGTTTAAGATATTTGTATGACAAATAAAATATATATCTTCAATTTTGTGAGAATAGCCTTCATTCAGAATGACTTGTATAATTGGTAAACTGTAAGAGATACACAAAATCTTATTCAACAAAAAATGTAGATATTGTCAAAGTACACAATTTATGTGAAATTAAATTTTTTGTGGTGTTAACGATTTCTGAGATATTCTTTGTTATTGGTTTGAATCTCTAAGTGGTAAGTTGCAATTCACTTATTCTTGTGGTCGTACAAAGCACTTGGAATTTCAAAGCCAACACATGGCAATCTGCTTTTTAAAAATCTGATATATTAGCTCACTGCTAACATTTTTATACCTAAAACGAAAAATGTGCAAACATAAGTTTATCTCAACTAACAAAAAATAGGAGGAAAACCTTTAGTATATGAAAAAATAGAGTGAGTAGAGAACGTAATGTGAATGCAACTGTTATACTGGATTGCTAAGATCAGCAGTAAAAAAATGATCACTAAAGTAACAAGCTAATCTTTCCCATTGTGATAATAAGAAATCCCAGTAATGTTTTGATACTTAAAAGGTTTGTTATGTGTTGCAGGTTTGGCGACTTTGCTAAATGCCTGCAGATTTCTTCGAAAGCTGAGTTTGGAACATTGCACAGTTAGTTTGTCGTCGTGTGTAGCCATTGGCCGAAATCATAATTTAGAGGTTCTTAACATGTCTTCATGTTATGGTTTAACTGAAAAGTGCATCAGTAGCATTTTAACAGGATGTAGAAAGTAAGTATTCTGTAATCATGCAAGCAAACACATACTCCCTCCCGACTCTCCCATCTAATTAAGATAAGGCTGAGCTGAGATGTAAGTGTAACAGCAGGAGTTTCTGTCACTCAGAGATATAAAAAAAATGAGAGAGAGAGAGAGAGCGAGAGAGAGAGAGAGAGAGCGAGAGAGCACCTTTTAGGAACTATGCAACCTTTTTGTGATACAAAAATATCTTCTACATTAATTTTCTACATTTTTTGATTGATAGCTACAGTCTACTATCTTAAACTTTGGCTGATAAGCTTGATATAAGGAATATTCTCCTACTGGCAACTGGATTTTACATCATAGTGGGCTATCCAGCACTGAATGGAATGAAGCATTAAAGATGATACACTACTGATCAAAAGTATCCTGACACCTGGTTGAAAATGATGTACAAGTTTGTGGCGCCCTCCATCGGTAATGTGGAAGCGAATATGGTGTTGGCCCACCCTTAGCCTTGATGACAGCGTTCACTCTCGCAGGCATACTTTCAATCAGGTGTTGGAAGGTTTCTTGGGGAATGGCAGCCCATTCTTCACGGAGTGCGGAACTGAGGAGAGGTATCGATGTAGGTCGGTAAGGCCTGTCACGATGTCAGCTTTCCAAACCATCCCAAAGGTGTTCTATAGGATTCAAGTCAGGACTCTGTGCAGGCCAGTCCATTACAGGGATGTTATTGTTGTGTAACCACTCTGCCACAGCCCGTGCAGAATGAACAGGTGCTCGATCTTTTTGAAAGATTCAATCGCCATCCCCAAATTGCTCTTCAACAGTGGGAAGCAAGAAGGTGCTTAAAATATCAATGTAGGTCTGCGCTGTGATTGTGCCATGCAAAATAGCAAGGGGTGCAAGCCCCCTCCAAGAAAAACACGTCCACACCGTAACACCACCACCTCCGAATTTCACTGTTGGCACTACACACGCTGGCAGATAACGTTCACCGGGCATTCGCCATACCCACACCCTGCCATCGGAGCGCCACATTGTGTACCATGATTCGTCACTCTACACAACGTTTTGCCACTGTTCAATCGTGTAATGTTGATGCTCCTTACACCAAGCAAGGCGTCGTTTGGCATTTTCCTGCGTGATGTGTGGCTTATGAGCAGCCGCTCGACCATGGAATCCAAGGTTTCTCAGCTGACGCCTGTCATAGTACTTGGAGTGGATCGTGATGCAGTTTGGAATTCTTGTGTGATGGTCTGGATAGATGTCTGCCTATTACTCTTTACGACCCTCTTCAAATGTCGGCGGTCTCTGTCAGTCAACAGACGAGGTCAGCCTGTACGCTTTTGTGCTGTACATGTCCCTTCACTATCACATCAGAAACAGTGGACCTAGGGATGTTTATGAGTGTGGAAATCTCGCATACAGACTTCTGACACAAGTGACACCCAATCATCTGACCACGTTCGAAGTCTATGAGTTCCACGGAGCGTCCCATTCTGCTGTTTCACGATGTCTAATGACTACTGATGTCGCGGATGAGTACCAGGCAGTAGGTGGCAGCACAATGCACCTAAAATGAAAAACATATGTTTGTGGGGGTGTCCTGATACTTTTGATCACATAGTGTATGTAATGTTGCTGCGGTCCAAGCTGTGCTGGGCTGAAGTCAGGATGATAGCCACCATCTCCGAATTACTTCACAAGGGAGTACACAGAGTATTGATATAATTGTCTTTATACTGGGCTCACATATTAGATCCAACAAAATGACTTGAAACAAGTCCTACCCAAGCCAAGGAGGTCAATGATGAGAAGAATATATACCAGCCAACAGTTCCATATTATAAAGAAAAATATTCACTTGGCTACATTATGTCGATTGGGCTGTTAATAGGTGCCCATGGAACAATTCCAAAGCTCTTCGCTGACACCTGCAAGATGTTGGGCTACCCTCTATTGACATCAAATCATTTGGAACGATTTACTTTGCTTTCATTTGCTTTGAAAGGATCAGTGGCCCGCTTAAAAAAATTATCCTTATGGTCCTTGTTGTCCATGGTAATGCCTTCCATGTTCTTGTACTGGCTTCCTCCAAATCATCATGAATTTTTCAAAACAACCCACAGTTTATATTTCAATATCTTCTACATGGATAATTGTAAAAGTTTTAAAAACATTTTCTAATGTTAACAATTATTACTTCTAACATTGTTTCATTGTGAATTTATTGTTTTCTAACTGCCCTATTAAATCATTTATGTGAGTGTTTATTGGTAATTTTGTATTTATGTTTTGTCCAAGAGGAGCCTTTCAATAAAGGAAGCTTTAAAAAAAAATTGTATATGTATATTATCTAAACCTAAATTGTGGCCTATTGAGAGCTTACATATACTTTACATATAAAAAAATCATCAGTCAGCTCTTTAAGAGGATGGTTGATTCTGATGTATCTAATGGCGCACATTTGGCAATGAGGCCATTTGCTCTCTTGCACTCCAGTATTTTGACGATAGGTTGGTGTTTGATTGAAAGCTGGGCAGTGGAGTAGGAGGTTTCTCGCCATATCTTCAAGTTCACAGAAAGGGCATATCCTCCTCCTGAGTACTGAGATCAAATTAAGATAGTTTAATATATGACTCTTTATATATATTTTAATAAGGCAGTTGTTTTTATGCTTAATGAGTTTCTAAGAGTCCAAATATAACAAATTTGCCCAAAAAAAAATTCAAACAGCTATACATTTTATTCTGTGGATTAATGTGTGTGTGTTATTAATGACCAAACAACATGTATGTACAAAAGATCAAATTGTGATCACATCACAATATATCTAAAACTGTTTCTTGTAGGTTGACAGCTTTGAACGTAGCTTGGACAGGGCTAGCAAGTAGAACCTTGGATACCTTGTGCACTAGTTTGCCCCGATGTATGCAAAGAATCAACATTAGTGGTTGCCATAAAGCTCTTACGGATAAACGTAAGTGAATTTTGAGATGGTTGCTATTCTTATTGTCTCTTGAAGTGTAGATTTTGAGAAGTGTGAATGTTTTCAGATGTTAGGCAGCTGGTAGCAACCTGTCCAGATCTTGTGGAGCTTGACTTGAGCGACTGCACCACAATTACTGTAGACACTTTAGATATAATCTCTATGCTGGAGAAGATAGAATACTTGGCCCTTAGTCGCTGTTACAGCATAACTCCTAATGCATATTCGTAAGTATCTGGGTTTTACAAGGGGCATTTCAATGACCAAGCAAACAACTAAATTTGAAAACATATCTTCATTACTGTTAATTAGTAGATATGAGTTGGATATATTTTACCTTTGCGTACTTTATATTTGCTAGAAGTAGTTTCAGGAGCATTCACTCTCATCCTCAGCTGGAGACTGACTTCTAACCAGAACTGTTGCATCACTATAGCTTCTGTTGGTGTCACTTGATGTCTTCTGGATGAATGTGTAAAGGTGGTCTGGTCGGGGACATCAAAGTTCATTAAGCAAGAAAATATAGATTTTCTCATATACTGTCAATTCCAGTGGTCTTTCTGCCTGTTTTAATAATTGAGCTGCTTCAGGTTCAATTTCATGGTTATGGTCACAAAAGTGAGTTGCAACTGCCAATTTGTCCATTTGTGTGTTTCTAAAATTTCTGAAATGTTCCTAGGTCCTGGTTTCCAAATTTCTTTTTTAATTTTTCCTATCTAAATCTTGTCACAGTTTGTACAGAGGATTTTGTATGATTCTGATTTTTGTTAAATGATACTGTATCTGAAAGTGATTTCCTGAGTAGATTCTTAATAGTATACCTGTTATGGATGCTAAGTTAATACTGTACTGCTTAAAGATCCTTCTGAACTTGCCATATAATCTGAGATGATCTGAATATTGTCTGTGTATGTCTGGCTTTAATGTGGTGGTTTCTCTTATTTCTTTCTGTCGTTTGTATTTCACTATTATTATCTCTATTGTAATTGTGTTGAACCCATTGTGGGTGGCGGTGTGCATTATTACATGGATATTCTTTTGAATAAAATAAATTGAGTTTTACATTGATATTGTAATGAAAAGAAGCTAGAAACAGTGATGTGTATTGAATTTATTTAAAGGTGAGTCGGAATTGTTACACTAACATCACTTAAGTTTACTCACTTAACATGTTTCGGGAAACGGTTGTTCCCATCCTCAGAAGTTAACCACACACAAACATGCAGTACTAAACAGCCTAACACATAGACTGGTATATACCCCTTAAATAAACAAGAATACCAGTTAGAATACCAGCATATAGTAGACACAGCAATACATAATGGGTACAACAAAACAACTATTGACAAAAAAATTGCAAAATTCAAACGACAGATGCACATCAGAAACACAACAAATCTCAGCCAGCAAGATAAAGAGCTAAAGTTCAAGAAATTCACATACCACCCAGGAACATTTCACAAATTTAAGAAGCTTTTCATGAAACACAACATCAGCCTAGCTCCACAGAACAAATTTAACATAGAGAAATTACTTTGTAACAAGTTAAAAGACCCCATCCCACAAGACAAAAAAGCTGGAATCTATAAAATCAATTGTTCAGATTGCAATAAAGTATACATAGGTAAGACAAAAAGAAACCTAGAAACTAGGCTAAAGGAGCACATGAGATGTATTAAATACAAACAAATGGACAAATCTGCAGTTTCACACCATTTTTGGATCACTAATCACAACATCAAACCCAATATTACATTAGTCAAACCAGCCAAATTTGCAGCTGAATTAGATGCATGGGAAAAGATCACCATTCTAAAACACAACACACATCTAATGAATTTTGATTTGCCGCCACCAAATCCTCTCTGGAAGTACATTTCTCCACCACAAGATGCCACCACAGTATCCAGTCCAAAAAATGGAAACACCAACAACACGGGCCAGTCGAATTAACTTCTGAGGATGGGAACAACCGTTTCCCGAAACTTGTTAAGTGAGTAAACTTAAGTGATGTTAGTGTAACAATTCCGACTCACCTTTAAATAAATTGAGTTATTTATGGACGCTCTTTAACTACTATGGTCCTTAGCATCCCATTCTATATTGGATATGAAAGACTGATAATTTTGCTCAGAGGCCTCTTTATCAGGCTTGAAGTTCTTTTATGTGCTGTAAATCTACGACACGGGACCACCGGCTTTACTTCCCTTCCGAAGGAAGCCATGCTATGGATTTTTTCAGGCATAAAAAATCCACCGCCCTCCGCCGGGTTTGGACCTGTGACCTCGGAAACTAGAGGCTAGCATGGTAACCACTACACCACGGAGGACGACGATATTCTTTTGTGTACTCTGGTTTACTCTGTGGAACTTTAGCCAATCTGTAAGTTAGACTGTTGAATACTGAAGATTGATGTGTAGCTGTTGAACTTGATATAATTGTTATTAGCATATGAAGGTTTCCTGTGAATGCCAAAAGCTAGTTTGAATATGAAAAGAACAAGACTATGAACATGCAGACAATATTGTAGCAACCTCGGGTGTTTAAAGTGGTCTTGAAATCTGGCTGCCTCCATCAAATTGTAGCAGAGTGGGAGGAAAGAGAGAAAACATCTCACAGGGAATTGATACTTGATGTGTAACACTATTGTAAAGGGAGGAGAAAAACTTACAGGGAATTGCATCCTTGCAACTTCAATTTGTGGTGGGTAATTGATACCCAGCACTTTCACCTATTTAACCTTGGGTTCGCTAGCAGGGGGTGCATAGGCTCTGTAAAGGCACTCTGTGCATGGTCAAGAGGGTGTCATGGAAATTTTGGAGGTGACAAATGAAACTCCTAGGTTCTTTGGCTAGGCTGTTTATTAAGCTCACACAAGATGAGGGCCTTAGCGTGCATAGATTGCCTGGGATTTAAGGTGAAAATGTGATTGGGCTTACCTGGAGAGTTCTAGCTGGTCTTGTTGCACTATAAAAATAAGATGTAGTTGTAGAGTCCGGAGTTTGTAACTGTCTGGAGCAGACATGCTCGCTCGAGCTGGAGTGTCAGGATAGATCCACACCTGACCTCCTGTCCGGCTCTTAAATATTCTTTGACTGCAAGGTAAGCATTTTAGTAACATCATTACCAAAAGCACTCTAATTTCAAGATTTTATGAAACCTGGTGCAACTCCCTGACCTTCATTTGTGTCCCAACTAAGGATCATTACAATATACATATACCAGTGTATATAGCAAGTTCAGAAGGATCTTTAAGGAGTACAGTATCAACTTGGCACCCCATAACAGGTATAGTGTTAAGAATTTATACAGGAAACCTGTTTCAGATACAATAGCAACTAACAAAAACTCAGGAATATACAAAATCCACTGTACAAACTGTGACAAGATTTATGTTGGAAAAACTAAAAGAAATTTGGAAACCAGGACCAAAGAACATTTCAGAAATACTAGATACGTACAAATGGATAAATCTGCAGTTGCAACTGACTTTTGGAGCTATAACCATGAAATTGAATAGGCTAAAAGACCACCGGAGTTTACAGTATGATAGAAAATGTACATTTTCAAGAACCAAGGTCCCCTAATGAACCTGAATGTGTGCCCCCCCACTAAGACCACCTATACCTCCGCTGTTGAAACGTTGCATCTGACAGCTAGTGATTAAGTTGGTACACTTGCAAAAAAAAAAAAAAAAACAGATGAAAAGCTTTAACCATTAGACTTCCTAAACCAATTACAAGGCAGCAGTTCGAGTGGTCTATGACAAGGCGTAAGCGGAACTGGAAGCGGCTCTGTTGCCAGATGTAGCTATTTTCAACCACGTGTTTCAGTTTGTGAATCTCTAGCACATGCATAGAGTTGCTCTTTGCAAGTTAATATTGTTCATTGTTATTTATATTTGTGGTTATTGTTGGTGTTCGTTTTTATATATATATATTTCATTCATATTATTTATACAAGATTTGAAGTGCGGCAATGTCTCAAAAACGACGTCGATCACTGAGTGATGATTCACAAAGTGAAAATCCTTTGCGCCGAGATGTGCCACTTAATAGTTAGACATTGGAACTGTTAAGAAGGACCCGGGAATTCTTTGAACAGGTGGACTACGTGAAGGTTCATGGGCATCCCTCTTTTCCTGCTGATAAAGCCGTACAACGAACTGCAGCAGCTCTTGAACTAATCATGAGAACTGTTATTTACAAGGGAGTGAAACTCCAAGAGAAAGAGGACAAAATTCCTGAACCATCTGGAATGCAGTATGAGCGAAAATAACTTTGTTATCGCAGCTTATAATTTTTTCATTTCTCCTCATTGTAGCAGGCACGATTGCATTATTTTGTTTCTATATTGTCAAAAGTACTAATTTATTCTGCATACATTGCAATGTTTATGCTGAGTTATTTTCAATTAACAATAATATAATAATAATAATAATAATAATAATAATAATAATAATAATAATAATAATAATAATAATAATAAATAATAATAATACAAAATAGTTATTCATTTAAAATAAAGATAGTTGAAGGTTGTTACACTATATCACTAAAATGTTCTTACTTGAACGCGTTTCGGGAGACAGTTTGTTCCCATCATCAGCATGTTTTCAACTGTCAGGAGTTGAAAACATACTGACGATGGGAGCAAACTGTCTCTCGAAACACGTTCAAGTAAGAACATTTTAGTCATGTAGTGTAACAACCTTCAACTCTCTTTATTTTAAATTATGACACATCACTGTTACTAGCTTCTAAATCTTCCAAATGAATTAGTTATTCATTGACGTTCGCTACTTACATACACTTTTTGTATGCAGCAAAAAGGAGAACAATCACCTGTTGTTGTTTACTAACCATCTGGCAACGTCGCAAACACAATATAGCTAATGTTACGCGAAGCCACACAACTGTCAAGTGCAAAGATTCAATGGGGGAGTATATACAGATTCATCCAGAAAATGCCAAGTATGGCCAACAGAAGGTACTACGATGATCCAACAGTTGGTCTCCGGCTGGCTCCTGAAACTAATTCTGGTAATATAAAGTGAAGGTAATAAATATCCAACTCACTACTACTAGTTAGCAATTAGTAACACTTCACTTTCCCGAACTTTCAGTTCATTTAGTTATCCTCAAAATCCTACAAAGTACTACACATATGGGAATACTTGTGCTGTCAAATATGTAAAGGATGAATAGAATAACACCAAATAATTTTAAGGTGGAATTAAGGAGTTCTATTCAAGTATTTTCTTATAAGGAATGTATACTCGTAAACTTCTTGTTATTAAGCTAGATGGCATTAGGATTTTTCAGATGCTGCATCAGGTTAGGTGAAATTCTGTTTGTTTTCTCTGCATTTTGGAATGTCACTTGTCTGTTTTTAACATTGCTTATATCACCATTAACCTAAAGCCTGCATTTTGTTATTTAAGTGGTAAAGGATTCTGTTGCATATTATACAACACTGTGTGACTGCGGTTCCTAAAAGAGGAATAGGTAGACAATCTCAGCTGCCGGAGCATACTAAAGTGCTCCGTTTACTGGAAGGATTTAAAGTTTTACAGTCTATTGTAAAAAGGTTCCACTCTACGCGCGCAGAACTGGCAGACATGCATTATGTTTATGATGCTGCTTGGGGAAATGCAAAAAGGGCATGAGATCTTTATGCTGAGCTTTACCCAAGGAGACATTTGTCTCATCACACCACCTTTTCTGTCATATATCGGCTGTAAGAAACAGGAACTTTCCGAAAACAAGTGCATTGTTTGGGAGTCCAAAAAATTAAGAACAGTGGCTCTAGAAGAGGAGGTTCTTGACGGGGTCCATAATTCTTCATCCACAAGAGCAGTAGCGCATGCCATGCATACAAGCCAATCTTTGGTTTCTAGAATTCTACACGAACAGCAGTGATATCCATATCATCTCACTCAAGTTCAAGCATTGGTGCCAGATAACTTTTCACCCTGACTACAGTTTGTCCATTAGTTTCTTCATAAATGCATTGATCAACCAAGAGTTCCTACAACCATATTGTGGACGGATGAGAAGGTTTTTATATGAGGGGGCATGTTTAACACACATAAGTCGTATTTGGGCTCAGGAAAACCCTAGAGCTATTAGACTTACAAATTACCTACATCAGTTTGCAATGAACATTTGGGCTGGCTTATGAATGACATATACTCACCAGCCCCTATTTGCTGCCTCTATGTATGATAGGGCACATTTACCTACAGTTTTTGCAACATACTGTGCCAAATGTTCCTTTAGGAATATGCCAGTTAATTTATTTTCAAGTGATGGAGCACCTGTGCATTTTTCTGCTGATGTAAGGTATTTCCTAAATGTAATGTATCCTGATAGCTGGGTCAGTAGAGGAATGCCTACATCATGGCCAGTGTGTTCACCAGATCTAACTCCTTTTGATTTTTACGTTTGGGGACATGCTCAAACTCTTGTGTATGAGACTCCAGTTAATAATGAAGAGGAGTTCATAGCCAGATATTTTTGAAAGAACTTTGTAGTCATGACGACGACACTATAAACTATGCTGTAAAGTAAATGGCCACATTTTGAACATCTTATGTAAACATTTGTGCACTTTTTCAATTCTTGTTTTGTTTTTAGTTTTAACTATATTCGAAGCCTTTTAAAAAGATATATTTGCATCATTTAACATTGTCTTAATTTTACTGAGATAATTTGTATAATGGTGGAGACAATTTGACCAACTAACATTATTCACATATGTTATTGACAAAAATCTGCATTTGCAGCTGCAGATGGATTAAAAAACATTTTGATCTTCATGTATTTAATACCATGTAATTAAATAAAGATTCAAAGTCACTAAGAGAGTTTTGCTTTGTTTAGAATTAAAGCTACTTGGCTACTCTTATTTCAAAACTTCCCAATGCCTTGTAGCAAAAGATGCATAGTTACCTGTTCAGTGGAATTTCATTTAACCCAACGTGGCATTTGAAAACTGTTAATGTTCTCTAGCTCAGTAACAAGACGTTTACGGGCATACATTCCCTAAAAGAAAATACTCAAATAGAACCCCTGAATTAAGCCTTAAAATTATTTGTCGTTATTCTGTGTCATCCTATATACAGGATGGACCACTTAAGCTGAGACTGCAATATCTCCAAAACTAAGCGTTGTAGAAAGAAATGTCTTGAATAAAAGTTGCTTGATATTATGGGGGAAAGTAAATGTCATTAATCATGTTTTATTTAGAGGACGTTGTGATGATCATTTTAGGGTCAATTTAATTTGACACTAATTGCAGGTTCCCATTTAAAAAAAACTAAATTGACCCTAAAATGACTATCATATCGTCCTCCAAACAAAACACGACTAATGTCATTTACTTTCCTCCATAATATCAAACAACTTTTACTCGAGACATTTCTTTCTACAACACTTAGTTTTGGAGATATTTTACAGTTGTTCATCCTGTATATATACTGTATTTCTCCAAATACAAGATGACTCTCATTTTTCTTAAATCTGATTTTTATTAGGTTATAAAAATTTTGGAGAGAGATAACTTAATTTTTTGAAATGTAATCTAAAACTGTTATGCATGATTGTGGTATAAATAGAGAGAAATTATGTTGGATCCAGCAGTTGATGGTTTTCAACTTGCCAAAGGTAACAGCCATTAGAATTGTTTAGCCCTATCACATGTTTATCTTATGTAATACAGGTTTTCTTCCCATCTTAGTTTGTAAAGCTGGTCCACAATACTGTATTGGCCCAAATATAAGACAATGGTTTTAACCTTAAAATGTGCTTTTAAAAACTGTAGTCGTCTTATTTAAAGAGGTTAAGACTGTACTGGCTTGAGAGTGGGAGTCAACACATGCATCACAGCTGAACTCAAGGTCGCAAATAACTCAACATTTCTTGAGCTTTGATAATTACTTTGGGTGTGACCTATTGTTGCTTGGCATCTTTGAATTGCATTCAGTTTTGGTCTATGTTCCAGTCATGGCAGATAGTGTGAAAAGAGAGCGTTTTTGTCATGTCATTTCAGTAAAGGAGAGAGAAGAATTTGATATGAACTTCAAATGATGGATTTTGCGCCAGACAAAACATACTACCGTGCGTTCATAGATTGGCTGGACTGTTCCGTGGCGGCATTGGACTGGATGAGAATTGGCGTGCCTTCTGCCAGAGTTACACGTAAACAACTGGCAAGTCGTGAGTTCGGAATACTACTGTACTAACTTACATTAGGCTTATGTGCATCACAACAGATGTTGAAACTGATGATCTTCAACGTCAACACATTCCCTATACCTCCGAAAACAATTCTGGTTTACTTGCAAAAATTCATGTTGACTGATTGCCTCTATTTCTCTCGCGATATCCTTCAATTCTTGTAATGTGTGCGGATTTGATGCGCACAGTTTATTCTTTAATGTTCCCCATAAATAAAAATCGCATGGAGAGAGATCAGGGGAACGAGGTGGCCACAATTCTTGACTAATTCTGTTGCCATACACACTTCAGAATTGATGCATAGAATTCGCAGCAGTGTGTGCTGTAGCTGAATCCTGCTGAAACCAGCCACATAATCTTTCATTTCTTGTTAATAGTGGAAAAAATTATTTAAAATTTAATTTACATAAATGTGTAAATAAACTGTTGTCAAAAAATCTGATGTGTTACACTCACATGACTTTCTCTACTCTTGTACAATCTATTTTTACAAACGCCTATTCTCCATATGCTTCATGTTAATCGAGATATCGAGATGTCAATCTTATTGGTAATTTTCTTGTAGATGCAAGGGAATATGGTAGCTTTTAAGCGATAGTCAAATATTTTAACGCTGGTTGCTATGTTGCGCATTCCATTCTCTTTGCATGTCCAGGACATAAAAAAAATGTATAACGAATTTGAGAAAAAGTATAAGTATTGGAAAATTTAAGGAAATAACAAGCAATATCTCGAAAACGGTTCACTCAACAAAAGAAATGTATATGACATAAGTTGTGTATTTTAACGCGATCTACATTTTTTGTGTAGTAAAATTCTGTCTATCTCTTACGGTTTACCAGTTATACAAAAGTCGTTCACAATGAAGAATACTTTTGGAGACATTCCCAGAAAATTCGAGATATACATTTCATTTCTCATGACATTATCTTAAACATATGATATTTTCATCAAAATCGTTAGAGCCATTTTTGAGAAAATTAAAATTTTCGAAAAATCTTCTATGTAAAGGGTAGTCTGGGGTGGGGGGATTTTCTTGAAAACCTTCGTGTCGCATCTCTGGAAGATACTGAACCTAAATACCAAGTTTGGTGCTTATCCGACTGTTCGTTTTTGAGTTATGCTGTTCACAGACACACAGACAGACACACAGACAGACACACACACGGACATGATTCCAAAAATGCTTTTTTTGGATTCAGGAGGCCTCAAAACATGTATTTCCGGTGAAATCTCGGTATCGAATTTTTGGGTGGAATGCAATACTTCCCCTACTTACTATACGTAGTAGAGAAAGTAAAAATATGGGACTGATAATTCTACGTGCACTCACTGCGCACCAAACACCAACTTATGCAGTGTGGTGAGGAACTTCATGAATAATATGGGGATTTTTGGTAACCCAGTATCTATTGTTCTGAGTAGAAACGTGATCTTGAAGATAAAACCACGCTTCATCAGTGAAGAACGTTAAAAATACGGTAACTACAGCGCTACTCTGGTGGCAGGCGTTCCACTCCTCACCCAGTCCAATGCTGCTGCGAAATGGTCCAGCCAGTCTACAAACGCATGGTAATAATATACAGGCTGTGTGAAGCTTGGTGTTTCTGAGTGTAATGTACAATGTTGGTGGGAAGATGAAGTAAAGTTTATGAATGCTGGTGGCACACCAAAGAAAGAAATACATCAGAGACCGGAAATTCTATGAAATTGATATGTTTGTCACTCAGTTTGTGCAGGAGAAGCGAACCAATGTTTCCAATATGTTGTGAACATTTTATAATTGCATTCAGTATTTAGGTAATTTTTCTTGTGAAAACCTTCCCAAAATTCAGTGAGGTAGTGCTAAGTCAGCATTAGTGGAAGAAAGATGTATTTTAGTAAGCTCAGGATGTCTACTCATACTGGAAATACTGGAATTAGTGATTACATACTGGAAAATTGATTTATTTCATATTAAATTTTTAGGAGATTGGTTCTTGTAAGATCTTGTTAATCAAATAAGTATGTTTTGAAGTTTATTGTTTTCCATATATCTATTGTTTCATAAGTTTCATGTCGTGTAAAAATGATTAAGACTTTTGGATAATTTTTCACCCCATAATATTTTTTTTTATAGGCTATGCAACACTTTCAAAGTTTTGAAGGTTGTTGGCATTGGGAGAGACTAAGATAAGAAATACAAAATTGCTGATTATTTCATTCTTGTTTCTGTGAATATCAGTGAATTTTTGGTCCATTATTATGACTAGCTTGAGAGTTTTATGAAATTAAAGTTCTAAGAGGTAATTGGGGGAAATCACCATAAAAATCTTGGATCATTGTATAGTAATTTCAAACAAAGTAAGAGATTAGATTTAATAAAATCATTAATACAAATTTAAAAAGCCACCCGTTCAACATTGGGTATGGCAGTTAGTGATACACTTGGTTTGATGTTATGGCTGTGGAAACAATAAAGATGTTAAGCTAGCCACAACATGCATTCTTACTGCAATATGCCTCAACGTGGTACTGGAGTTTTAAACCATCAAGACTAGACACCCTGGAGCTGACGCAGAGAGAGAGAGGGAGGGAGGGAGAGAGAGAGAGAGAGAGAGAGAGAGAGAGAGAGAGAGAGAGAGAGAGAGAGAGAGAGAGAGAGGTGGGGGAGGGGTGTCCAACAATGGATGTACAACTTACTGTTTATTGAATGAGGATTGGAGTAGTTGAAGGAAGAAAATTATCAGCAGCCTCAACATAACTGAAGACAATGTAATAATGAGCATTTTAATATTAGAAAGTGACTTCTAACTCTGCTGGTGATTGTGGGCGTAGAGCTAAACTAAGGGCCAATAGAAATACAAACCATGCTAGAGGATATCTTGGAGAAAATAAATAAAATGAATAGGATGGAGCAGAGAATTAATGAAAACTTAAACAAGGTAGCCAAAGAAATAAAGAAGGACTTGAAAGAAGGAGGGCAAGGAATAGGAAGAGAGGTAGGTAAACTCGAAAATAGGATAGGAATGGAAGAGGGAAAGGAATATTTAATTTAGTCTTCATTGGAGTGAAGGACAGAAGAGGAATTTGGGCAACAGAAGAATCAATTGCAATAGAAAAGAGGTTGCTCAAATAGAAAATGGAGAGAGTTTTAAAATATTGGCACAGGATGTTAAACTTAGATGAGTGTTTATTAAAACAAAGTTTAATATATCAAGAATCATCCTTAACCAAGGGGTGGTTAAGCAGTTTAAAAAATAATTTAGGGAATGTTGAGGATAAGAGAAACAGATGTTAAAGGGTTTAGTAATTTAATGGAAGAGATCACTGTATTTTATGTTAGGTTGAAATGTGCATGGGAAAGAGAAAACTCAATTGATAAAGTAACTAGGGACGAAAGAGGGTATAGCATGCAAAAAAACAAGAATGTGAAAGTTGAAAGGTCAAAGAAATTGTTTTACTCAGGTTCTGTCCATTTTCTGGAGAGCAAGAAGTCTTGGAACATATTATGTTTGAATGTAAAGAAACTGAAAACTGAAGGAATGAATTCATTAACCACAAGCTTAAATTGACAAAATAACTATGAAAAGAATATGTACTAAAGAATACAGGTGAGTAAGTGAGAAACAAGTGGATATGGATAGTAAAGAGAAGAAAAGAAAATTGAAACCATTGTTAAGGCTGGTTCCCAACAACCAAGAATGGTAACCAAGATGAGAATGACAAAATTGAAATACATGTATTTTAATGGGAGCATTCACAATTAACGTTAAGCTTTCCTGTGCCCCAGGAAGGGGAAACAAGACTTGGCCAAGTTTTAAGTTCCTTGTTCTTGGACATGACATTTTCTACATTGTGCATATTAGACTCTTCGCTGTAGAGATTATTGTAAGTGGCCATGACATGAAACAGCTGCTAGTGCTCTCTCTAGTCACAAGCTGGAAACAAGAAACTGAAAGAGATTCTAGTATATGTGCATCCTAACATGAGATCCTGATACCTAAAGATCTATTGAGCGTTGGTTCTTCTAGTGAAAAGTGAGGCAGTATTTTAATACCTAAATAATTTCAATTGTATTTTACAATAAGTAAATTCAATAATAGCCCACCATGAAACATTTTTTGGTGCCCAACGTGGGGCAGTTAAAATTACGTAACCAAACAACAAAAGCAGCACAACATAACCTTCTTCAAGTTAAATATATTACATAAACATAACCTTCAAGTTAAACATTACGTTAACAAACTTACTACTTCAAGTTGGCGCCCAGCGTGGGGCTAAATAATGATCTTCAAGTTTACGTAAAAACAATATGTAACAAAACATCTACTTCAAGTTGGCTCCCATACGTGGGGCAGTTAAAATTACGTAACCAAACCAAACAAAAGCAGCACAATATAACCTTCTTCAAGTTAAATATATTACATAAACATAACCTTCTACAAGTTAAACATTACGTTAACAAACTTACTACTTCCAAAGGTCATCTTAGTTTGTTTATTATATGCATCTCAAAACTGGCTGTTGCCTCAAAAACAATAGCAAAATCTGGTAGAAATTAATAAAGAACAATAAATTTAATGTACACCATTAAATAAAGGAATGAAAGCTTGGTACAACTAGAGGAATTGGAAATGTAATGGATCTGCATTTAGATGATGTTTATTCTATCAAATTTTGTCATCATGTTGGCTGAATTGGAAGCAGGTGAAAAAAAGTCATTGGTTATTAAAAACAAATGAAATCCCAATGCGCAAAATCAACTATCCACTTGACTAATTTTGAAGATTTAGAAGCTAGTAACAGTGATGTGTCATAATTTAAAATAAAGAGAGTTGAAGGTTGTTAACTACATCACTAAAATAATCTTACACGTTTCGGGAGACGGTTCAAGTAAGAATATTTTAGTGATGTAGGTAACAACCTTCAACTCTCTTTATTTTAAAATATCCACTTGTGATTGATGTGATCATTGATATGCATTATTGTTCTTGTTACTGGGCTATTGTGAATCAAAATCATGTTTGCTGTATTGCTTACCATTCTCATTTCTGTTTTGGTTACTGTTTGTGCAGAAATAAATTTGGCATGTAAAGTCCGTTGAATGAATGGCAAGGGCCAAATTTCTGCAGAAAACCTTAATTTATTGTAACATTCTTAGACTTGACAAATGAATAATATGTGAGGCTGTCTTATATTTGGGGCAATACAGTAAATTGGAAGCAGAACCATAAAGATAACAGAAAGCAAAAAACTGATTGCTGAAGGCTTTTGTTTCACAAACTGAGAATGGGATTGGGGAAAGCATATTGATTAGTATATCCATAACCTGAAAAATGTTGATTTGTGGGTCAAATCCTTGGGTGGAGCAGAATTTTTTACATGTGAGTCTATTTTTCAGAATGTTTAGTCACTCACGGTTAGTGAGTATATGAAGAATGCCTACAATTTCTATATGTAAAATGCACCTTTATTGCTGTAAAGAAAAGAACAGCATATAAATATTTTAATTGGTTTCAGGCAATTGTCATCCATCAGTTCTCTCATGTACCTGGATGTTTTCAATCTGATGAACGAGCAGACTTTAGCAAATCTCCAGAAGGAGCTTCCAGATGTGCACATTAATAAGTTCCTCTTCTCAAGTGTTGCACGTCCGACTGTAGGAATCCGACGGACTAGCATCTGGGGACTTCGCGTGAGGGACTGACAACAGTAACTTGTTATCTTGTGATAATTGTTTAGGGTTGATTCCTCTATTGGCTTATGCATTTTAACTGTTGGTCGTGACAATATAGAAAACAATATCTGAGGTGAACAATGATTTGCAGTATTATATTTAAACATTCCGTATGTAACAGTTCTTGTTTCAAATCATCTTGACAGCATTCTACAACCATTGCTAGTGTATTTGTATCTCTAAATTAGTTATTCCCATGTTGGTTTAAAATGTTGCTTAGATTTGATAGCGTTCCACATCTGTTGTGTATCTAAATTAATTATTTCCTTATATAACTATTTAATGTAATTTAAATGCTGTAATTACTGCAACATTCAAAATAATAATGAGTTAAAGTAGATTTAGAATATATATATTTAATTTGATAAATACAGTAGACTCACAATTATCCGAGCTAATTGAGACCGAGACTACCTCATATAAGCAAAAATTTGGAGATAATTTGCAAATAGGTTACAAATGCTTAAAACTGTGTAGTAATTGTTTATTACAACATTATCCCCTAAAATTTTCATGAAATACTTTTGAAAGATAAGATTACAATTTTAAATAATGTAGACTATAGCAGCTTTGATCACCATCAGTACCTCAGAATGTGACATCAGTGTCATGCTCCTGTTCAGGATTGTTGACAATAGCATCGTCAGCAGCAGTCCTTTTAATAGACTTTCCTTTATCCAAACTTTTTATTGTGTTAAATTTTGTTTCCAGAGAAATGACATACCTTTTCAGTTTGTTACTCCCAAAAATGGGCCTACACAGATTTAAATACCACGGTAACAATCGGATATACCGGTAATATAACAGGGACTTGATCCAAGCAGTAAATAAGCAGCGCCCATACGTTGCTATGGTACCACTCAACTATGTAGACACACCATTGCATTGGTACAAAAAATATGTATGTTTATTTTCCAACAACTCCCTCAGTTAATCCAAAGACTTGGTTAATTGGGACTCGGTTAATTGCAAGTCTACTGTAGTAAAAAGTGATAATTGTGTAGTTCTAGCATATTATGAGAAGCGAATGATCACTGAAGTAAGTAATTTTAGGACTTAATGGTTTTGTAAGCAAGAATTTCTTGTTTAAGAATGGGTGCAGAATTTATCTTTTTTTAATTAATGAAACTTGGAATACAAAGTACATACATGTAGTTAAAATTGCCCTGAAAGATGGCAGCTTCAAATAAAATTCAAGTTCTGAGTCACAGCAGTATTTTTAGTTCTGGAACAGCTATAATGCATAAAGCCATAGGTTTTTTTTGAAGATTGTACCTCTGTTTTCAGTTAAGGGTACAGTTGAGATATTGTGTCCTACATGTTGTGATAATGATCTCTAAAAACAGCACTTGTAATTATTAGGAAACTAGTGTTTTTGTTAATACCCACAGTGAGAGAAAAACGCACTATCAACTTAAATTAAGGTAATAAAATTCTCATCACCACCATGAGGAAATATTGTAGAGCGCTAGGGTCCAGGATAATGTATGTGAGTTAGAAACATTCAGTACCAGCCATATAAATCCACAGACCAGGTATTTAACCCTTCCAATGAGGAATTAGTTTGTGCCAGGTTTAACGTTTAAAACTTGCTCTAAAATTGAAAATACAGTGAAACCGGTCCAAGTTAGAAATGATACATGATCCTAAATTTTTTTCTGTTTTGGTGACGTTTCTGTATTCAGATTTTTTTTTTTTTCCAGTGCATAGTTTTAAAATTAATCGAAAACACCATGCCAATAGTTTCAACATCATGCATTTTATTAGAAAGCGCTCGCCTTAGTACATATTATGCATGTTACATTATTTCAGTCTCATTCATTGTGTGTTCTGTATTTTCTAAACTTTTGTAGATTTGCATTTTGCCGCATTTGAACTGCAACATTATTTCTCTCACAGGTCGTTCCTCTTTTTTCTTTAATTTCATCATTTTCACTTTATCCTATGATGAAACCACCACATTTTTATGCAACATCTTTTATCACAAAATGCAAAGCTTTTCTCATAATACATTGCTTCAAGTGAGTGAAAAGCACACATTTACAACTGTAATCCCTTTCTTTTGTTCTTGATGCGGTCTCCTGTCAGATACATACATTTACACAGAAATCTCATTTACCTTAATGACCTACATTTGTAGATTCCTCAGAAGTACACTATGTCGCAAAATACATAAAACATTTGCAGTTTCATTGGAAGCACAGCATTTCCAAAAATGTACTGTATATTTCAGTTTTAAGCAGTTGCAGACTGTTTTCGCATTACTCAGGGAAAATTACACATAAATTATGATTTCCATGGGACTGAAAATTTTTTGAAATAGACAGGATTTGGGCTAATTCAGTGTCTGATTTGGGCAGGTTTTACTGTATTAGGTTATTTATACTTATTCATGCACATTATAACTAATACTGTGTAAATGTGAGTGATCATTTCTGACTTCACGCTGATTTTGAAAACAATTCACTAAGATACTGGGTGCAAAAATGATCTATGTGCTGGCATATGTACATATAAACATTGGTATTACACACTCACAGGTTCACTCTGATAACGTTTGCTTTGCGTGATCAGGTTTGAAACACTTATTGGTCTTGTCAATTAAAGTACTATAACGTTTGCAAATCCGGGCACTCATCATTTATCATGCAAGTCACTTGAGAGTTGTTGCACCCAGCATATTGCGGATCTGCTTCTATATTTGCTCTTCTGAACCGAATAATTTGAAGTATGAAGAATTGTCACCGAATTCATTGACATTATTTCATTATCTGTTTGTGTTCATGTGCGCACACACATGCACACAAAACCTCATAAATTTGTGGCAGGGAATCCTCCTTGTTTTTAATTAGCTACAAATGGCATTCTTGCATACTGCTACATACACCCGATGATTGTGCAAAGCATTAAGTAGATCCAATGACAACTAAGTTACCTCAACTCTGGACATTTGTGATTAGGCCTGCATTCCCACCACAAAGGATTAAGAGGCTCCTGGCATGCATTTATATGAAGCTAGTATCCAAATTAAAACCCCTAGAAGAATATCATCATTTGAAAAAACCTCTCTTACCTGATGCTTTTCTTCAAAGATGTTGCTTTATAAGCACTATAAGATTTGTGGGCACCAATGATTTTTCTGGGCTTAAAAATAGATGCATACATAAACAGTACTCTTTGTATCACTGTGATCAGCAGCTCATGATACTGTACAAAACTCCATCCTTCCTGCTCTTTACTTCTCACACAGTGTGCTATAGTTTCCTGCAGTAGCACTGGCTGTTAAGTAAAGGCATTGAGTGAATGAGTTAATTCAGGAAATGGCTGAAGAAACTTATAACATGTAATTTTTTTAGTAAAAAGTTAAGTGATAATCAATTTCTCACAAAGGTGTTGCCGCAGCTCAGAATTCAGAGTAGTTTTTTGACAAGAGGAGTGTCATATTCATAAACAGCTTCTTCGCTTATTAAAATATATAGAGTCACATACAGCTTCTTTTTAAATTGTATAAGCTGAAAACTAATATTTATAACAGTGTGTTGCTAGATGGTTGTTTAAAATTTGCCACTGCCTCCAAAGTAAAGGTCTGTGAACTTGATAGTGACTAATGTTTAACAAAGGTGCTCTCACCTAGGCACAATGGTTTTTCCCTTACAGGTTTTTCACAGTTCCTAATTCTTCCATTTCCCTCCTCACAATGCAAATGCTGTGTATGATAAGCCAATTGCTTCTGACATTATATTGGTCATACCTTTAACAGCAAACACAGCATACATAATACCCAAAGAAAGAAAGAAAGAAATAAAAATTGAACATATTAACAGATTTTTTTTCTCACCAGTTTTAAGTGGCTTTTTATGTTCAGCCACACTGCTCCAATCTGCAACACACATTATTATGGTCTTGGTACTACAAGAGGTGAAAGTGAGATCATTAAGTAAACAGTTCTATCAGGTAGGCAGTGATCATTACATAAGATTAAGTAGAAACTAGTTTGTGTTTAAATGAATCAGTAAGTGGAATGCAGTACTTATTCAGCAAATTTGTCACTAGAAGTTAAAATTTCATCATTGTAGTAATGAACTACCTTCACTTGACCAGAGAGATATTCTGCACAAAAATCATTACACCTGGACAGGTTTTCTAAGTCTACGTTGAGTATAAATTCTAAACAGTAAAAGAAATTTCTAGTGTGAGAGAATCCATTTTCCTGTCATAACTAACATTGTAGAAGTGCTTCAACTTGTGCCTGAAAATGCTGACTATGAAATGGTCGATCCTTTCCAAGTGTGCTATTCAGGCTTTATTCATACTTTATTCTAAAGATAAACAATTGAGGTATAACAAAGCATCTATATACATCAATGGTTTATATCTGAAATTTCTTATATAAGTGGAAACACTAATGACCGAGTGGTTCAGCAATTTTTTCTTATATGGAGCTTAAGAGCCTTAATTCATCTATGGAGCCCAGCATGCGGCCAGCATTGGCTCCCAGTGTGTATGTAGCTTAAATGCCTTCACATTTGTATGGTACTGAATGTGTTAACCTGAATACTAAGAATGGAACCTTGAACTTTGATTTTTTTCTTGTTAGTAGCCATTTACGACTTTCTTGCTATTCATACCTTCAATTTTTTTTTTAATCTCTGTATATTTCACGTATAGAAGAGTATTACGAAGAAGCTGATCTTTATTTGCTGGCTTGAGTGTAATTTAATTACTGTACACTATTGTTAATACACAAATGTAAAATAGGTTTGTTCTACATGGAGAAAAAAAGAAGTCAAAAGAAATTTTACCAAGCATACTGATTGAGTTATTTTTAGCGGTATGTGCGCTTATGGAATTTGATCCTTTGTTCACTTAGTAGTATAAATCCCATGTTTAAGTAAAACTGGGTCTAAATTATAATTGTTACTTTTTATGTGATCATTTAGATTTTAGTTAAAGTGCAGTTTGTAAATGTAAATTCAAGTCTCTTCCAGAATGTAAGATATGTTGGTGAAGCGATTGACTGATGTTTCCTGGGAGAAAAAGACTCAGAAAAAAATAACAGTAAGCAAGCAGTACTGTATGTCTACTACTGTAAAAGAGTCATTACGCACAGTTAACAAAATATTTATGTGAAGTGTGGGCATGCACTAGTAAACTCAATTATTGTTGCAGCATAGAATGATTAGAAGAAAACAGGCGTGTTCATTTTACTTTTGCTCAAGATATGCTTAATTGCTCTAGTGAAACTTGTAAGAGCAAAACAGAAAGTGTATTTTTTTACTGTACAATAAATCTGGTTCTAAAAAGAAAACATTCTGAGTTCTACTTTCTTGAACAGAGGTTTTGGAGTGATGTATTAAACTGTGAGTCGGTTTATTGACACATCACTTTTTTATAAAATGGGACATGTTTTGAAAGCTCAATTGCTCCCACTATCAACCTGATACTGACTGCCAGAGCATGGTGTCCTTTTGCTGGAGATTGCTGCATTGTTGTCCTGTGGTGGCTGTTCTAGAAATTTCCTGCTGAGGATGTCGCTTGGCAGTAATTTGATGAAGACTCAATCTTTGTTTTTCAAAATGAATATGTTCTCCCAGACAGTTATTTTTTTGTTTGAATGCTTTTTTGGGAGTACCGCCTCCAGTTCAATTTCATGGTTTTCTAGCCAAAAGTGAGCTGCTACTGCAGATTTTTCTTCCTCTTTATACTTCAGATTCCTGAGATGTTGCTTTGCCTATGTTTTTTATTTCCGTTTTGTTTGGTTTTATTTTTCAGTAGAGATTTTGTTGCAGTCTTTACAGTTAAATTGTTACATTCCTGATGTTTCTATAGTTGGTGGTATCCTTTAGTTCTGACTAGATTTTGGTTGGAGTATGGTTTTTGGGTACTAGAATGATGCGCTCTTTGAATATTTTCTGGAATGGTAATGTGCTTTGGGGTGGTATATGAACTTCTTGTGTGTGTACATTTCTTTTTCTGCTTACTGTTCAGTGGTTTCTTGTATTGTCTTCAGTTTTATTGCCTTCTGGATTTCTTTTTTGTATTGTTTTTCTATTGAATCTACTGTTTTCTGCTATTCTGTAGATCATCTCTTTTTCTTTGTTGAATCATGCAATGTTGAGAGGTAGGTGAAAAACCCTGTGTATCAAACTGTTGAAGACTGAATACTGGTATAACTTTATATAGTTGGCTCTGTCTGTGTGTGCATGCATATGTTTTTTGTTTTCTTTCCTTTCTCTCTCTCCCTCTCCCCCCCTCTCCCCCACCTCTCTCTCTCTCTCTCTCTCTCTCTCTCTCTCTCTCTCTCTCTCTCTCTCTCTGACAACTACCTATATATAAAATCCAACAGTTACAGTCCAATGACTTAACAATTTTTATTAAAATACCATATATTAGATATTTACATGACAAAACGTAAATCTTGAATTTTTTGAAAGCTTATTAAGTTCTCTTCATTTGAAAGGAAAATTATATAATCTTGTATAATTTGTAAACATCAAGCGATAGATGAAAGGTTTCTACACAAAAAATGTAGATCTCTTTAAAGCATACAGTTTATTTCAAATAACTTTTTTGTGGCATCAGCCATTTCAGAGATAGGTATCTGTTATTAATGTTTGGGATTGTTCAATACTTGGTCATTCTTTTAAATTCCTGTTCATTTTCAGTTGTTTCTCACAATGTCATGGAAAGAACATGGAGTTCGAAGGCCAGTATAAGTGTCCAGTTGTTAAACATTTGACTCTCGCTATTTCCTTTGTATCTATAATGAAATGTGTAATGTCTCTATTTCCAGAAAGATTTATCTCGGTTAAAATGAAGTAGATCGGAGAATAAACTTTCATAGGAATTATTTGTATACCCACTAATAAGCAATACGAGGTAGAGAAAGTCATGTGAATGTAATTCATCAGATTCTCTTTGTATAATATCTGACAATATCAATATGTGATTTAAGCTGAGGGAGAAATAAGTCTGTGAAGTCATAAAAATGGACGCTTCATAAAAATTTGAGTACAATTTTCATAATTCCTGACTTGACATCTTTATCCTGCATTAGATAAAAAAAAAACACTTTAAACACAATTTTAGACATACTAGAAAATTTGATGTGATACATTCATATAACTTTCTCTACTCTCTGTAGTTTATTAGCGGGTTAAATTGTTCTTACAAAAGTTTATTTTTCTATCTACTTCATTTTAATTGAGTTAAACCTTTGCAGAAATAGCTACATTACACAATTCATTTAGATACAAAGGGAATAGTGATAGTCAAATATTTAAGAGCTGGACGCTATATGCAGGCCTTAAATTCCGTACTCTTTCCATACAATCATGAGAATGTTGACAGACTTAAAAAGAATGACAAAAGCATTGAACAATTTAAGCCATTAATAATGCATATCTTGGAAATGGGTGATGCCACAAAAAAATTATACTTGAAATAAATTTTGTGTTTTAAAGAGATCTACATTTTTTTGTGTAGTACATTTTTGTCCACTTAATGTTTACCAGTTACACAAGATTATACAAAATTCTTTGTGACTTAACAGGCTATTCCCTGAAAATTCAAGATATACGTTTTGTCATATGTGTCTTTAATCTTTGGTATTTTAATCCAAATTGTTTGAGCCATTTTTGAGAAAATCAAAAATGTTGAAAATGTTCTGTGTAAAATGTAGCTTGGGGTGCAGGATTTTCTTGAAAATTTGTTTATTGCATCTTTGGAAAATACTGAATTTAAATACAATATTCGATATTTATCTGACTTTTGAGTTTTTTAGTAATGTTATTCATAGACATGTGCGTGCACCTTTTTATAAAAATGCTTTTTTTTTGGATCCAGGGGCCTCTATAACGTGTATTTCTTGTGAAATCTCAGTATCAAATTTTTGGGTGGAATTAAATGCCTTCTCTACCTACCATGCATGTAGCAGAGAAAGTAAAAATCTGCTTCACGAAATGCGTCTAGAATAGTTTTGTAAACACCACACTAAAATATCAAAGCTGTTTTCCAAAGCTTGTAAAACTAAAAACAAAAAAATTTTTGTAAAATGCAGAACATGCAAACAAATTGCAACATCATTTGTTCTTTCTGCATATTAAAAATAAAAATGCTCTGAGTTAATTCAGCTGCTAGAATTCTTATATTGGAGAGAAATACTTTCTGGAATTACATATATTAATTCCTCTCCTCCCCAAGTGTGCAAATTGTGTCAGTATATTGCGTGTCTCATATTTGGAGGTAAAGCCTGCTAGCTCTGCTGACTTGAATGTGGTTGCTACTGATTTTCGATGACTGCAAGGGTGGGACAAATTGGTCATGCATTCATTAAAAGCCTATGGGAGCCATGTTCAACATTCAGCAGATCTTGAAGGCTTATTGGTAGATGTAAAAAATCTGATGTGTTAAATTCACTTGACTTTCTCTGCACTCTTATTGCTTATTAGTGTGTATAAAAACTGTTCTTATAAAAGTTAATTTTCCTATCTACCTCATTTTAATCAAGATAAGAACAAAAGATCCTATCCCCAACGATAAATCAGCTGGTATATATCAAATTGTTTGTAATGACTGTAACCTGGTATACATAGGAAGAACCAAAATAAATCTTGAAATAAGACTTAAAGAGCATATGAGATGCATTTACCAAAAGCAGCCAGATAAATCAGTAGCACATCATTTCTGGTCTTCAAACTATATCACTCCGAACATAAAACTCTTAAAACCGATCAACAGCATTAATGAATTGACATCTGGGAAAAAATACATATCAAACACAGGAATCACCTAATGAATTTCGAACTGCTGCCACCCAGCAGTCTTTGGAGGTTCATCAGCACAGCACCAGAAAACACCACTAGCCACACACATTCCCCAGACAATAACCGGCAAACTCAGTTGAAAACGTGCTGACGATGGGAGCAAACCGTCTCCCGAAACGCGTTCAAGTAAGAACATTTTAGTGATTTAGTGTAACAACCTTCAACACTCTTTATTTAAAAAAAAAGATAAGCTTTTCTGGAAATGCTTGCATTACATATTTTGGTATAGATACAAAGGGAATTGTGATAGTCCAATGTTTTAGAACTGGATGCTACATACCCTGGCCTTAAAATTCTGTTCTCTTTCTATGACACTGCAAGAAGCAACCGAAAATCGACAGGACTTTAAAAAATGGCTATCTTGGAAATGGCTGATGCCACAAAAAAGGTTATTTGAAATAAATTGTGTGTTTTAAAGAGATCTGCATCTTCTGTGTAGTATGCTTTCATCTATCACTTAGCTTTACCATTTATATAAGATTAGCAAATTTCCTTCTGAATGAAGAGGATTTTGCAGGATATTCCCAGAAAATTCAAGATACACATTTTATTTGTCATGTGTCTATCTCTAATACATGGTATTTTAATCAAAATTGTTAGAGCCACTTTTTAAAATATAAATTTTGAATAATGTATCATATAAAGCGTAATTTGGGATAGGGGAAGTTTCTTAAAATCTTCGTCACATCTTTGGAAGGTACTGAACTTAAATACCAAGTTTGATGTTTACTATTTTTGTTTTTGAGTTATGCTGTTCACAGAGAGACAAACCATTTTCTAAAAATGCTTTTTTGAATACATGGGGCCTCAAATCGTGTATTTCTGGTGAAGTCTTGGTATTGAATTTTTTGGTGGAATGCAGTACCTCCTACTGTGTATGTGGTAGAGAAAGTAAAGAGACAAATGTATGTGGAGTGTGTGCAACAGAGCTGTACTTTGTTTCTCTTACCTCTCCATGAGTTTTGTGTTTCCAGCTTCCATTGTAATATGGCTGGGTAGTATTCAAAGTAAGCACATGTAGACTATCTTTTGTCTAGAGAAATATTATTAATAAATGATAAATGGAGGCTAATTAAGACAGAACTGTCTAGGCACAGTGCCCAGTGTATTCTCACAGCAGGCAGAAAATGCTGCCACTGCCAGTTCATCTACTTCAGCTAACTGCTGAGCCAATGACTCATTGCGACCCTGAAGGAGTCAATTCAGGAGCTTTGTTCAGAAGTACTGAATAGAGGTATAATTGATGTACTGGAGAAGATGCTCTCCTCCCAGCTATAGGAAATTTAGGCCCTGCAAGCTGGCACCAACCCTGAGTCATATCAGGAATTTTCAGACTATTACATCACGGATGGATGCCATCGCCACCAAGCTGCAGGACCTGCACTAGCCATTACTACTTCAAGTTCATGAGCAGCATGTCCAGCAGGGCGGGCATGCTCCAAAGCATCAGACACCAACACTTCAACAACAACAATGCCACTAACAGAGTCGGAGTATGCACAGCTATTCACAACAAGAAGAAACTTTAGAAAATAAAGTAAAAAAAAGTGTTACACTCACATGACTTTCTCTACTCTTGTACAAACTATTTTTACAAATGCTTATTCTCCATATGCTTCATGTTAATTGAGATATATCTTATTACTAATTTTCTTGTAGATGCAAGGGGAATTGGTAGGCTTTAAACGATAGTCAAATATTTTAAGAGCTGGTTGCTATGTGGAGTATTCCATTCTCTTTGCATTACCAGGACAAAAAATAAAAGAATCAATAACGAATTCCCATTTGAGAAAAAGTAAGTATTGGAAAATTTAAGGGAATAACAAGCAATATCTCGAAAATGGTTCACTCTACAAAAAGAAAATGTATATGACATAAATTGTGTATTTTAACACGATCTACATTTTTTGTGTAGTAAAATTTTGTCTATCTCTTATGGTTTACCAGTTATGCAAAAGTCGTTCGCAATAAAGAATACTTTTGGAGATATTCCCAGAAAATTTGAGCTATTCATTTCATTTGTCATGATAATATCGTAAACATATGATATTTTAATCAAAATCGTTAGAGCCATTTTTGAGAAAATTAACATTTTCGAAAAATGTTCCATGTAAAGGGTAATTTGGAGTGGGAGGATTTTCTTGAAAACCTTGGTGTCGCATCTCTGGAAGATACTGAACCTAAATACCAAGTTTGGTGTTTATCCAACTGTTCGTTCCTGAGTTATGCTGTTCACAGACACACATACGGACCTGTTTCCAAAAATGCTTTTTTTGGATTCAGGGGGCCTCAAAACATATATTTCCGGTGAAATATTGGTATCAAATTTTTGGGTGGAATACAATACTTCCCCTACTTACTATACGTAGTAGAGGAAGTAAAAATTCCTTTCACTTCCTACCCTTGAATCCTATAGGCAGCAGGATGCAAACCTACTCCACCGGTATCTCCAGTGAGGATTGGTATCTTACATCAGGAATATGTCGGTACATTAAGCGGTACTACTAATAAACTTTTCCTTTTGTGGAATACTATTAGTAGTGCTAGATTTTAACATCTTTCCTAAGCTGAATTTATTGAATGGTGCCAGGGCTATCTTGTATTTCTTGAAAGTCTTCTGGAATTTGTGGAAGGCCCAAGGGTGGAAAGCAATTCTCTTGTATCTCCAATTTTCTTCACATGAAAAGAAACAAGGTATATATCAGATAAACTGCAAAGATTGTGACAACATATACATTCGGAAGACCAAGAGGAACATTGGAACCAGGCTAAAGGAACACTACTGCAACATCAGATATAAACAGTTGGAAAAGTCTGCTTGGGCGAACCATTTTTGGAAAGAGAACCACACAGTAGAAAAGGAAGCAAAATTACTAAAGTACGTCAAGAAACTGCTAGAATTAAGCTTGTGGGAGAAAATATATATCAAAAAGTTCCAAGAGCAACTGATGAACTTTGAAATACCACTGGGAAGAGATCTCATCACTAAGTTCATCAATTGGTCAACAGATGGCACCAGAGAACCGGAATCCTACTCCGAAGTCAGTCGACGTATAGCAGTGGAAGATGTGGGAAATGCCTTGCAAAACATGTCCTGCATGTAGTAAGTGGAGCAAGGAGTATCTTAAGTCAGCTCACTCTTTCTTCAATATATTTGAATGGTTCACTGTGTGTAAGTTCCAATTTTTCAAGAAAATTGATGACTTAGCGCAAATGTTTCTCGATCTACTCATCTTCACTCTGAACTGCTGCAACAACATACTAATTTGTTGTTTTCATAGGGTTTGAGCGACTTGGAAATTTTCAGACTTACCACATTCTTTCACAAAATGGGATGACAGAATAACCCATTTGCTGTATCTAGTATCAGTCTATTCCAAATTTTAATTTTATGAAAGCCACTTTAGAAGAAACTCATTCACAAGAAACATTACGATGGGGCAACAAAATCACTGTCATTGCAAATTCTGCAGGTTCTTTGAAATCATTTCTACCAAGGTCGCACTTGTGTTTAACAGCACTCCACAAACTATCAGACTCAGGCATGTTCTTTGTTTCACAGGGAATGTCAGCTACTCCTTGTTTTTGCTACTGATCATCAGTTTTCTGGACAGTACCGCATTCACTGGGATTAACAGTTCTAGGCCCATCGGTAATGAGAAGAAAATACCTTTCTTTACCCTAATATTTATTATTGGGTATACAAATTATTCTTACGAAAGTTTGTTTTCCTAACTACTTCATTTTAATGAAGATAAACCTTTGCAGAAATAATTATATTACACATTTTATTAGGGTACAAAGGGAACACAATAGTCAATTATTTTTTTTTCTCTACTACGTATAGTAAGTAGGGGAAGTATTGTATTCCACTCAAAAATTTGATACCGAGATTTTACCGGAAATATATGTTTTGAGATCCCCTGAATCCAAAAAGAAAATTTTTGGAAACATGTCCGTGTGTGTGTGTATGTGTGTTTCTGTGAACAGCATAACTCAGAAACGAACAGTCGGATGAACACCAAACTTGGTATTTAGGTTCAGTATCTTCTAGAGATGCAACACAAAGGTTTTCAAGAAAATCCCCGCACCCCAGATTACCCTTTACATGGAACATTTTTCGAAAATTTTAATTTTCTCAAAAATGGCTCTTATCGATTTTGATTAAAATATCATATGTTTAAGACATTTTCATGACAAATAAAATGTATATCTTGAATTTTCTGGGAATATCTCCAAAAGTATTCTTCATTGTGAACGACTTTTGCATAACTTGTAAACCATAAATTTTACTACACAAAAAATGTAGATCGCATTAAAATACACAATTTATGTCATATACATTTTTTTTTGTTGAGTGAACCAGTTTCGAGATATTGCTTGTTATTCCCTTAAATTTTTCAATACTTATTTTCTCAAATGGGAATTCGTTATTCATTTTTTTGTCTTGGATATGCAAAGAGTATTAATCTGTGGCAAAGAGAATGGTGCTGCACCTAGCAACCAGCTATTAAGATATATGTCGATGCTTAAAGGCTACTGTATTTCTATATTGCCCTTGCAATTACAAAACAAGGGGAACATAGTACGCCTTAAGCGATAGTCTAATATTTTTACAACTGGTCGCTATGTGTAAAATGTAATTCTCTTTGCATGTCAAAAGATCGTTTCTGCAAATGTTTATCTCGATTAATATGAAATAGATGGAGAATAAGAGTTTGTAAAAATAGTTTGTACAAGAGTAGAGAAAGTCATGTGAGTGTAACATACCAGATTTTTTTAAAATAAAGAGAGTTGAAGGTTGTTACACTAAATCACTAAAATGTTCTTACTTGAATGCATTTCGGGAGACGGTTTGCTCCCATCGTTAGCATGTTTGCAACTCAAATTTTCAATTTCAAAATTAATTAACAATAGTCAAATTAATCTTATATCTCTGTATTTGTAATTAATTATATATCTTGGTTTATTTTCTTTGTATTTTGAACTGGCATGTTCTATAACATATGTGTCATGTTTCTATGTATGAATACAATACAAAATGTTTCAGAACTGAACACTATACACTGGCCTTAAACTTTCATAATATTTCCATGCAATCACGAGAAACAACTGAAAAGTGACTGGACTTAAAAAGAATGACAAAGAATTGAACAAATCAAAGCATTAATAACAGATATATTCGAAATGGCTGATGCTACAAAAAATTTATTTAAAATAAATTGGGTGTTTTAAAGAGAATCACATTTTTTGTGTAGTATGTTTTCGTCCCGCTTAACGTTTACCCGTTATACAAGATTATGCAAATTTCCTTCCAAAGGAAGAGGGCTTCACAGGCTATTCCCAGAAAATTCAAGATATACATTTTATTTGTTATGTAAATATCTTTAATATATTATATTTTAATCAAAATCGTTAGAGCCATTTTTTAGAAAATAAAAAATTTTGAAAAAGTTTATATGTAAAGGGTAGTTTGGGGTGGGGAATTTTCTTCATAATCTTCATGTTGCATCTTTGGTAGATACTGAACCTAAATACAAAGTTGTGTATTTATCTGACTTTTCGTTTGTTAATTATGCTGTTTTTGGATTTAGGGGGCCTCAAACATATATTTCTGGTGAAATCTCAGTATCAAATTTTTGGGTGGAATGCAATATCTTGTCTACCTATTATGTATGTGATAGAGTAAGTAAAAAGGGAAGGTGGTTTTGTGATGGATGCTTTAGAGGAATGGGGACAGACCATGAGGGCAAAACTTAAAATAAGAATCAAGTTTGGTTGCATCTTTCAATAATGTAACATCAAAATGAGGAAGAAGTAAGTGTTATCAGATTTGTCTCATTTCACTGTGGTGACAAACACAACAGGGATATTATCGTACATTTAGCTGGTATCGACCTTCATAAGATGTTCAGATTATTGCATGCCTCCATAATTATCATAATAGTTGGCAACCCTGAGTTCTACAATGCCATGTATAAAATTTTGTTTACTGGTTGCTGAGAACAAGTACAAGAAGCTTTTGACGTCACTGATTTTACATAATGGGTATAATGCCCTTAAAAGGAAACACGTGAATATTGAAAGAACTTTAAAAATAAATCCATAGTACATGTGTATATAAATTAATGGATTATAAATGCCTGCATAAAACACATTTTTTTTCTTCTAAATTCACATGTAAATGTATGGTACTAGGAAGGAGGTTTAGAAATGCAAACATATTCATATTAACAGAGAAAGATTTTTTAAATTAATTTTTTTGTTTATTTATTCCACAGAAGGTTCCCAATGAGCTAAAACTTCAGACAGGGACAACTAATTAACACACAATGATTGGTTTGATTACAACACATTTAATAAATAGAATATTTTGAAGTATTTGTAAATGGTGTTAAAAATTCTAGAAGTCAAATTACAGGACATAAAGTTCTCATTTTTAATAGATAGAAAGAACAAATAGTATTACAGTTTTACTTGTTTTGTCAGCTTTCAATATCTTGCACATTATTAGTTCTACAATTGTTTGAAAAATTTACCAATTTTTCAACCTTTTTGTACTTAGTGTTTACAGAACTATTTTTCATACATTAAATAGAGCGACGTTTTTTTTGTGCGATACCTGATTTTGTGGTGAAAATAGGTTTTCATTTATTGGAAAAATAAAATGTCAGTTAGGGATCTGCAATGTTTTTCCTGAACTTTCTCATTAACGCCTCAAGTTTTATGACTTCACAAATTTATTTCTATTCTGGTTTAAATCATATGTCAAAAATAGCAGGTAGTGTACATAAAAAAATTGCACCACTAAGTGCATATAAAATAAGTTTGTGCACACCACAGAGAAAAAGATTGAAAAATTGGTACAATTTTCAAAACATTACAAAACTAATAAAATGAAAGATTTTGAAAAAAATGCAAAAACAAGTAAAATTTAATACAATTTATTCTTTTTATGTATTAAAAAAGAGATTTTTATCTCCATTAATTTGGCTGCTAGAATTTTTTAAACTGAATACTATTTTTGTAGCCCTAAATAACCCCATTTTCTGTACACATTTCTGATAGGTTTGATTCCATTGCAGAAGATAAAAATGTTAGTAGCCTGATCTTCAAGGCATGTTTATATCTACAACCATTCACAATACATTGGATTCTGTAAGAAATATTCGTTTTTACTCTACCGGCAAAACAAACTTGATATCTTTACTTGTTTATAAATGTCAGCATATTTGCATTTACCTCTGAATACGTATAAATTTAAAAACAAAAGAAAAATGTCATCAACTGAAGGATATAAGGATCTGATTTATGCTATATTTAACTATTACAGTTACAGGAGTGTAAGGAATTTACGTTGTATATGCTGCACTTTTTGCCCAATTTGAATGTACCGCCTCTATTTTCCCAGATCAGTCGTTAGATGGAGTTGTTTGCAAAATTGTTGCAGGTGTATGAAACATGAAAGGTGAATCCAGTGAATCAGTGCGACGTTGTCACCTCCACAATTATCCTCATCCGTCAGCCCTTCGTCCTTCGTCCCTAATTTGGGTTTAGTCATGCTGTGAAATTATTGTTGGAAGAAGAATGTGAAGAAATCGAAGAGTGAATAACATGTCATCCATTTCCAGACAGGCTATTACTTGATTATTTTTATATTCTGTCGTGGAAACCCGAGCCGAAGTTTTCTTTCGCAGTGTAAGTAAATTATTAAGTTGTATTTGAAGGTTGACATATGGGGTTCACGTTATTTACTGGGCAATGTGTTGTTCTGTTGAATATACCAAGAAGTTAATGTTTTTTTGCAGAAGCTAAAGTTTAAATGATTAAATTTGTATTTCAGATCACGATGTCCACGTTTTCTGAAGCTGACAAGCTCCTGAATGCATCAGGGCATGCTTCTTCAAGTTCACCGTCCCGTATTGTGGACAGCCTCAGCACTGTAACCGAAGATTCAGGAAAATTACTAAGTAAAGGTGAAACGGATATAGAAAACGCTATTTTGGCTTCGGGTGACAGAAATGCGAAACGCGGGGAACCCAGTGCAAGTGTTTCTTCTAAAGATTTTATAGCCAATGAAATCACAAAACCTCCCGCAGGTAGTGATAGCACAAAGCAGAAAGAAGATGAAAAGCCAGAAAGTTGTACTATAGCAGTAGAAGATGAAGGTATGTATGTGAGAGATACTTTAGTAGGTACATAACCTCTTTACTAAGCTAATGTAGGAAGGGGACGCTAGATAGAATATGTATAACTTTGCATTTGGCCTGCAAAGAAAATGCTGTGAGCATCTTTGGTACTTTCAGATTAACCAAATGCTTGTGTATGTTGCAGGGCATATTTACATGGAGTAAGTTTATATCTGCCATTAAAAGACTTATGTATTTAAAATGATAGGAAAATTGTGCATGATTATATAATTCAACACAGCAATCGGACATTATTCCGTATACGGGTATGACGTATGAAATTTACTGAATCAGGGTTTCAAAATTCAACTAAAGACCGAAGAATACCCCAAGTTGGCCGGTCTCAAGGGATTTGATACCAGGACCTTGTATGTGATCATCCACTGTTTCTGCCTGCATCATTTTGCTTAGTTTGCATGTCTTAATGTGAGTAAGCATTCTGCAGATGCACTTTGGACATTGCGAAAGTTTAAATGTTTAGGGCATAGAACATTTGGCTTTGTTGCATTACTTTGGTCTTCATTGGAAACGTTAATAAAAGTAATGGGTAAGTTGTTTTTAGAGGGCCCTCAATAGTGTTGGAAGTGATGTGTTATATGTCCTACAGATGTCACTGTATGTCTTTCTCTAGCTCTTAATGTAATGCTGGCAACATATGAATAACTAATGCCTGCCAAAGCTGGTGAGATACTCAGCCTCAAGGCGTAGCTGAGGGCCCTCAGCCTCAAAGTGTAGCCGAGGGATGTTTTTTAGAAGAAGAAGAGTGTAGCACAACTGCGAAGCGACGACAGGGCATAGCCGAGGGATCTGCTCGTGTAAAACGATGATTCACGTTTGCAGAAATTCCGTACTTCGCGGATTTCACTTCTTATCTAGGTTGGCACTTCCCATTCAGCATCTGTTTTAGCGGGAAGATAGCTACGTTTGTTGTGTTCATATCACAATTTTCCTATAAAAGTAAAACACCTAAAACAGGAGGTAGGTGGGCACCGGGTATTAGCGAGATCACATCTACTTCTACATTCGCTCCTAAGGTAATCTATTCATTATTTCTTGCTTCCTTCTGCATTTTTTATGTGGGCCCTCTAAAGACAAAATAGCGCAGTAAAAAAGTAATTGGGAACGCATGCGGCGAGCATTGGCAGTATCTCACTGGCTTTGAAGACCAATGTAATGTAGATTACCGGATCATTTTTTAAATCAGTTTGAGTACACATTCTCTACAGAATATAATTCACATTTCCGTGTTAAATTCAATACTTGATCAATTAGGATAAGCAAGGTTTGAGAATAAATAATTAGTTATATGTGGTCTCTGGATTTACTTTGGCAAAGGGCAAACCTGTTAAACATATGTTAGTTGTGCTATGTATTAGGCAAAAAAGGTTTTGAGGTTAATGTATGGTTTTATAAAGAATTTGTTAATATGGAAATGATAAGAGTAGCCCTGTTATGTCTTATAACACCAGTTTCTGGCAGATTTTTTGTTCGTAAATGAAAAGTGGAAGCTTGAACAATGGGCAGAGGAAACAGGTGAAATGTATGCCTGTATGTTGAGTTAAAGAAAGAAGCAAAGATTGGTGGAAACGTTAATTTCCTTTTGAGGAGGAACAATGACTAAAATTTAAAATAGAGAGTTGAGGGTTGTTACACTACATCACTATAATATTCTTACTTGAACGCGTTTCGGGAGACGGCTTGTTCCCATCGTCAGCATTTTCTCTCAACTCCAGTAGTTGAGAGAAAATGCTGACAATGGGAACAAGCCGTCTCCCTAAACGCGTTCAAGTAAGAATATTATAGTGATGTAGTGTAACAACCCTCAACTCTCTATTTTAAATTATGACACATCACTGTTACTAGCTTCTAAATCTTCAAAATTAGTCAATGACTAAAATATTTCTGAATGAGCTATACTTCAATTTTCATAGAAACAAGAGAGATCAACATATTACTAGTACAGTAGCTACTCTGGCATATTCAATATGGTCTCCATATTGTAGGTGTTTCCATGCAACAAACTTGATTCAATTCTACTTTCTTAGAGGATTGAATCTAAGATTCAGTTTGATCTGAGTCTGTGTTTCCATGTACTATTCAATATGGTATGTCTACTAAAGTGGATTTCAGTATCCATGGAAACTTAAGTGGCTCATTCCAATAACATACAAACTCTTAAACATTATTGGGTGGTGAATGACTAAAACAGGTGAAATGATGCTCAAATGATCCCAGGGTCCAAAAAGCTTTGAGTCTCCTGGCATAACTTGTGGACGCATTACATAATTTTCTGTTTTGGATACTAATTCTGAAAGTATACAGGGTGTAAATAAATATGTTGCAAGCTTGGTGATTGTAGGTGGTTACCATGTAATCATATTTTGTTAATGAATCTATGTTCAGAAATGTTTTGTTTGCGTGCTAGGGTTTCTCAAATATGGAGGAGTACGAAGGCAGTAATTGTCACAAAAGATAGGAAAGAAGTAAAAAAGAAACTTGAAATACTGTAAGTAAACAGATGTGTTTTAATCAACTACTGAAGATGCACAAAACAACTTCTGTCAACTTTGATGCATTTTGTGTATCGCCTGGTTATGTGATGTTGAACTCTTAGAAAGAGTTCAAACTGCTGATGTTTGTTAGGAAGTAAGCTGCCTGTTTCGCTTAAATGCCTCTCCAATCTTGGAAAAATGGTGTGGGCTGAGTGATGCATGTTTTGGTGATTTTGATAGAACTGACAAGATAATGTGTTTTATTGTCACATACACTTACATTACAATTTGAGCAAATGCTCCGCAAACAGGTGATTTGTCAAATAGATTACAGTTACATATATATAAAAGGCAGGTATTTACATACAGTATGAGATAGTATTTACAACAATGGTACATAATGAATAATAAAAATAACAATAATTTATCTATTAAGAACAGCATTCTACGCTCTAGTAGTTAAAAAAAATGGAGTTTTATTTATGGAGGCTCTTTTAAGTACTATGGTTCTTAGCATTCAATTCCATATTGGGCATGAAAGACCGGTAATTTTGCTCAGAGGCCTCTTTATCAGGCTTGAGGTTCTTTTACGTGCCGTAAATCTACGACACGGGACCACCGGCTTTACTTCCCTTCCGAAGGAAGCCATGCTAAGGATTTTTACGCCTGAAAAAATTTATCGCCCTCCATCGGGTTTAAACCCGCGACCTTGGAAACTAGAGGCTAGCACGGTACCACTAGTCCATGGAGGAGACACTCTAGTAGTTCAAAACATTTATCTTTATAATTTTATAAATTGCCATTGATGTATTCTGTTACTGAGTAGTAGGCCTTGTTAATAAGTAAACTCTTCATTGTTCTGATAAATGGTTTGGGATCTTAAATGTCTTTGATTTTGTCTGGCAGTTTGTTGTAGGCTTCTGGCACAGAGTGGACTTCTTTCTTATAGCATTAACTTGTGCATGGGTGGTTTTAAGCTATATTTTGTTCTGGTCCATAACCTCTTGTGCATTCTTTTGGGCTTCCCTGTAGATGAGAGGAATGTTGTATTCAAAGAAACCATTGTTCATTCCCACTTGACGACAGCCACACAGATGAATACTGTAAAGTGTGAAACTGCTTCACCGAATAACACCACCATTGGTTGCAGGTATGGTGAAGGACTGCTGCGTATCACGTAACAGATGATGCAGCATTGATTAACAACTCTCTTAACTAATGAATGCCACATCTTCTTTTTGCGCAGTCTATGGTTTGTTACCTACAATCTTCATCGTTCCCGTTTCGGAGGTTCTATTATTTAAGCAAAATATAGTCACATGATACACCCTATCTACCACTGAGTGTTGTAACAATATATTTTTTACACCCTGCAGAATACTGCTTGTTTGCATATTGATGCTTGGGAAAACTTTGTGATTAGATAGAAATCTTTGATTCCTGTTGGTATTTTCATTTCTAAACATATACAGTCAACAGCAACAAAAGCATTCAGTAATGAGATGATTACTGATATTGGAAATCGTTCATTGTCATTAATCCTGTCATAAAATGTATTTGCATGGACTATAGGACATCATAATTTTTGCCGACACTGTTCTGATAACCTGGATTTTCTAAAGAACAAAAAAATACTAATTTTCTGCTATGAACTTAATCTTCAGTCTTAAGTCTTCTTTAATCAATTTCAGATAGAAATTAAGGAGTCCATGGTTTCTTATCAAATCTCTCAAGCTTCTTTGAATTAAGACTGGTTTCACAATAACCCAAGAGCAGGGAGCAAAATATCGTACAGAATTTTGATATACAACAATCCGGGAACAAGAAAGGGAATGCATATTAATGATCATATCATTAGTAAAGTGTTAGTCAATTTTGTGGATTGGGATGTCATTTGTTTGTAACTGACCATTGATATTTTTTCTATTATTTCCAATTCAGCCAACATAATATAGGTTAACCAAAGTAGAGTAAACATTTTCTAAATGCAGATCCATTACTATTTCTAATTCCACTAGTTGTACCAAGCATCACTCCTTTATTGATTGCATATATTAAAGTTGTGGACAAAGTTCTCCATATGTCAATAAGACTATAACATGCATGCTACTTATGTAATCGATGAAATTCAATATGTACAGGAATCTAGAAGTAATGAGGAGTTGATTTAGTACGACATGCCTCGAAGGAATTTGGCCCACCCAAACTACTGTCCATTCCAAACCAGAGTTCCCTCTGATGTAAACAGAAGCACGTGCTTCTGCTTGTCACAAACCCAAGAACACACTCTTACGCCAAAGTAAATAGTTCCTTAATGTATTGTATCATGAAATATTAGAGCAGGAAAGGTATAGAACTGCACATTTTATTGCGGTTATCATAAGAAACTCATCGTTAAAGGTAATGGATATATACTAGCTGTTAAGAGATTACAAAATAGAATTTTTGTCTGCTGTTGCGCTAACGCCGAGAGCATCTTGCTTGTTAATACCAACTGTATGCATGACTGCCACTCTCTTACATATACAAGAAATGCAGCATTGAATTCCCAGAGGTGCTATCAGAGTATCAAATAAACACTGTGTAACACAGGAAATATGATAAACGAACAGTCATCCGTAACACGCTAGCACTCATATGCTCAGCTCAGGTCAAATCTTGTGATTTAGTCAGTTGGTATTTGAGTTCACATCGCAGAGGAAAGTGCATGTAATGCAAATAAACTGTTCAAACACAAAAGCGGGAAACAGTTAAAAAGTAGCTAAAAACAAACAATACTTCATATATTCAACTCACTATTACAAAAATACCTGACACTTGCATTATTGCATATTACGAAACTAATATCGGATTTTACAGGCATTTCAGTGAGAAGTGTAACCAAAGCGAGCAAGGAATATAAACAGACATAATAGAGCATAGAAGTGGATAAAATATGGGGACTTGTTTTAAGTGTGACAGTGCTGTGGAATTGTGGATAAGCTTGTTATTTTGGAGAATAGTTCTGATTCCGGTATGGCAGCTGAGCCATCTTCGGAGGATTCAGATTTGGGTGTTGCACTTTTGCCCGAGGATTGTGATTAATGTAAGTAAAATGTTCATTGCAGCATACTTATAAAATTGATTGTTACCACAGGTTGCATTTTGAACTATGATTCTAATGCAGGGCGCGTTTTTATAGATTTAAACTGTTCAACAAGCACGTGAGAGGGAAACAAGCGGCCATTAGGGGCAGGGATTGCGAACTACTTTTGCGCGGATAATACAAATAGTTTGTTTTTGTGAAAGGCTCTCTGGTTTGGAATGGACAGTAGTTGCCTTGTTTATATAGCAAATCTGGCAACATTTTGAGGTAGGTTCTGCAAACGTTAAGGAATACAGGCTCGCTTCACTTGCATGCTTTGGTGTAACCACTGTTACTAATTAATCTATGTTTATATATATATAAACTAAACTTAACGTAACATCCGATGAATTGGAAACAAAGATTATATTATAAACATTGTTAAGGAATGCAAGCATGCTTTGGTTGCTGAGTTTTGATCTACAATGTTGGCAATAGAAAGAAAGCTCCCATAGTGCCATGGGTGGAGTGCATGTGATGCCAATGGCGGACATTGTTTACATGTATGTTAATTTTGTTGTGCTCCAATGTGTTAAACTGTGCAAACAAGGAATACATGTGTTTCTTATGTTTATTCACTTATCCTGATGCTTGAGTGTTATTAGTGTATAGCGATCGTGGGTCTGTTGACAGATACGGAATAATATCGAAAGTTGTTTGTAGTTCTTTGTTAACTTTTATCAGTTTTTGCTATTGTCTTTTATAAGACAATTGGCAGTTTTGAGTTGCGTGAAAGAAACTAGACATGATGCTTTTGGTGGAAGAACCAACGCTTAATGAATCTGAGGGAGTCAGGATTTTCATTCAGGGCCATATTTGCTGGAATTTCTTTGGGTTTCATTTTCCCAGCTTGCAACTAGAGGGGAAAATAAATTAAATTTAGTTTTATTTATGGATGCTCTTTAACTGCTGTGGTCCTTAGCATACCATTCTATATTGGGGGTGAAAGACCAGTAATTTTGCTCAGAGGCCTATTTATCAGGTTTGAGGTTCTTTTACGTGCCATAAATCTACGACACGGGACCACTTCCTTTCCAAAGGAAGCCATGCTAAGGGTTTTTACACCTGAAAAAAAATCCATCGCACTCCGCCGGGTTTGAACCCACGACCTCGGGAACTAGAGGCTAGCATGGTAACCACTACATCACGAAGGACAACACAACAACTAGAGGGAGCTCTAGTGTGTCATGTCGTGGCCACTTTCTGCAGTAAGAGTCTAATATGCCATGCGTGGGAATGAAAATGAGAAAATTAAAATTTGGTTAAGTCTTCTTCCTAGGACCTGGGAAAGCTTCCCCCCACATGCTCACATTATAATGCATGTATTTTAGCTTTGTTCTCATTCTGGTTTCTGTTTTCAGTTATTGTGCACCAGCCTTTACTGAGATTAATTTCTCTTCAGTTGTTGGATAATTTGTTCTGTGGGATAAACGCTGCTGTTTCCTTTACAGTCTAGATTTGCATATAAATTTTACTCTGCATAACATTTGCAACTTGACTACATCCTTTGCTTATGCTCAACCCAGCTCAGCTATTTAAACAAGTGCAATAAAACTTGTTACACTGATTGTTATTCTATTTAAAGTTTTATTATGAGAGAGATATTTTCTTTTACCAACTGCTCCAGAATGAGTTGAATGCTGTTATTAATGTGTATAACTTAATTCTTCAAGCACTCCATTTGCATGTGTTGGGCTGTCCATGCTGGTTATCTCCTCTGTTTGGCAAGGCACATTATAGGGTGTGAACAGGTTTATCATCAGGAGGAGGGAAATAAAGAATGTGTGTGTTCAAGTGTAGGTCAAGATTACAAGAATAAGGGCTCAGAATGAATCTCTGTGAATAATAATGTAGTAGGGAAAGCAAAAATTATAATTTTAGCAGTATTAAAATCTAAGGGATATATCATTCATTGAACATGCAATAAAATGTATGAAGACTTACAGTTGCTTTAACCATATAAATGCTATATCCTCTTTGTTCTAAATACAAAAAGAATTCCCATTCTCAGTTTTAATGGTTGTCTTCAAGCTCATTTTTTTTAAAGAAAACATCTACAGGAAGTAATAGTATAGGCAGTTATTTAAAAAAAACAAAGCCTTTCTTGTCCCATAATTTTGTGAAATGTTACGTCTCTCATGGAATGATACCCTCCATGGAATAAAGAAAGACCTGGTAGCATGGATTAACTGTCTGTTAGAAACTATTGTTTCATTAAGGCCTTCCTGCCAGTAATAACTGCAACAAAATGAAAGTATTTTGTTTTTATAATGCAAAATAAACATATTTGACATGTGCATGACCGTCTTATTAAGGGCCTGGCTGTTGAGTGTCATCTTTTTGTGTATGTGTTTGAGAGAGAGAGAGATATAAAGTTTAATAAATACCAAATTTCATACTTCTAACCCTCTACCCCACATTTCAAGGAATACTGTGCTGTTATAACAAGTGTTAACTGCTTGCACACATTCAATGCAGAGGACCATTGTTATTTTACTGTTGGTGTTTGTCATTGTGGTTTATTTGTGTTTACATATCGGTGAAAAGAAAGCAGGCTATAATAAGCATTGAACAGAGACTCAAGTTAGTGACACCAGACCAGGTATTGAAATCATTAAAGGCAAGAAAGACTAGAAATTCATATTCAATCTTAACTGGAGGTATTGAGCTACGGCATTATCAATAACACAAAACTTTGTTTCTTGATTGTGTTGGATTTTGTAAAACAAAACAATAATCAACTCCAACAGATATAATGCTTATCAAATGGTGGCACGATATACCTGCTCACAAGCATTGCAAGAAGAGAGTTTAAAAAATAATTATTGTTTTTATGAAATATTATTTGTAAATACTGCAATTCATATTTTAATACTGTATGCAGTAATAGTGTTGATTAAACATTATTACATGAATTTGGAATACAATAATTTTCTTCCTTTTGGTGCTTAAAATTATTACCATTGATTATCCGAAATGTTTTATCCAAAATGGCTCTGCCCCATTAAGTTAAGTTAAGCAGGGTTCTCCTGTAATATGTTTTATTTTTGTGCTAAAGTTCAATGAAGCATTTCCTAAATAGTACTACGCTAGTGAGAACATGTGCAACTAGCTTATGATGTGACCCTTGGGCAGTTCAGCCATATTATGGGGGAGGTAAAGTACCCTGCCAATCCAATGGCTAGAATTATGCTCAAGGAACAGAGCTGGTCACATTGGCAGAGGGTGGGGCAAAATTTGTCACTACCAACATAAACAGTTGCGTTCCATTATGGGTCACTTTTTATGCACATCAATACACATTGGGCCAAGAAAATTCATTTATTGTTTTATGTTGAATATATCTGTACTAAAATTTAAACTAAATTCATTGAAATTTGTAGAGTTTAGGCTTTGAGTACCAAGTACGTTTAAAAGGGGTTTCTAGTGACACTGACTACTATTGCTAGAAAAATGAGATGTTTGGCACATAAAACAAGAACCTCACTCTCTGGCAGTCAAGTTCTCTCTGCTTGTATAATGTTTTTTGTGTTTCTCACAGCAGTTGAGAGGTTTCTTAATCCTGCAGGTAAAGCATATACTGGCTGTATTAGTCTCTCTGCCTCTTTCTTCACTGTTAGTTGCATACGTTAGCAATGCCTGTTAAACTGAGAAGAAGAACGAAATATACACAGCCAAGTATGTAGAATATTTATTAAATCCTAAAGTAATATGGTGCCATGTTTATAATTATGTGTTTGGAACATTTGCTTTTGAACATAAGCAAACACGTAAATAATAATCATTAGAATATTATCAGTCGTATATCAATAATACTTGAAAACACTCTGCAAAAGCTGGAAACTAAACCATATGAAAAATCTGATGTGTCGCTTTCACATGAATATCTCCACTCACTCTTCTATGAAGTTTTCTTATAGATGTTTATTTTTGTGTCTACTTCCTATTAATTAAGATAAACTTTCATTTCCTTTTCGTAGTACAACTAAAAAGGTTACAGCGGGCTAAAATGATAGTCAGATTTTTGAAAAGCACATCGCTACGTGATGACTTGCAAATTCCATGCTCTTTGCATGGCCATGAGAAACAACAAATAGTGATTTACCATTTGGAAAAAAGTGCAAGTATTTGAGAATTCAAAACAATAACAGAAATATCTTGGAAACGGTTAACACTAAAAAAATGTTATTTGACATAAATTGCCTGTTTTAGAAGATCTACTTTTTTGTGTGTTAAGATTTTGTCTTTTCTCTTACGGTTTAGCACTTACACAAGTCATACAAAATGAAGAGGGCTTTACGGATAATTCCCAGAATATTCAATATATACATTTTGTTTATCAGATATATTATATACATGGATTTTAATGGAATTTGTTAAAAGCCATTTTTGAGAAAATTAAAAACTGACAAACATTTTTTTTATGCAAAATTTAGTTTGGAATGGTGGATTATCTTGAAACTCTTTTGTGTTGCATCCTTGTAAGATCTGAGCTTTAATGCCAAGTTTGGTATTTAAGTTCATATTTCATTTACAGTAGATACAAACACAAGCATAGAGCTTTTGTGAAGAAAATGCATTATTTTTGTTCTTTTTATTCAGGGTCCTCAAAACATGTATTTCTGGTGAAATCTTGGTGTTGAATTATTGGGAGTGCAATATATCCTTCACTTACTATAGATATAGAATAGAGAAAGCAAAAACAGCATTTTTAGGAACAGGCCTCTGAGTGTGCATGTATGAATATGAGAGAGACGGAACATGAATTTCATTTTTAAGTCTGTTGTCTTTAAAATGCAAAGATTTTCGTGAAATTTAATCTGTCCCAAATGATCTTTTACAAGGAGAAAATAGAATCCATAGCTATTTTTAAATAGCATTAAGTATCTTAGAATTTATAACATTTTAATGCACTCTTAGACAAATAAACGAAGACTATCAGACTGTAAACTTCAGGTTACAAGTAAATATCTTAACAGAAAAAATTACAAAGAATTCCCCTCTTCAAGAATGTGCTTCTGGTTCTGTTTTTTTTTTCTCTCCATCTTTCTTTTTGGTTCTCTACTCTTTTTTTTTTTTTTTTCCTTTTCTTTTTCTGCCATGCACATAGTAGGTAGAGAAGGTATTGCATGACACCCAAAAATTTAATTCCAATATTTCACAAAAAATACATATTTTGAAACCTCTAAATCCAAAAAGATCTGTGTGTGAACACCATAACTCAAAAACAAAAAGTCCAATAAATGTCAAACTTGGTATTTAAGTTCAGTATCTTGTCACAATTCTCATGACTCGTGTTATCTTATTTGTTGAGTGCCTCTTGTTTTATTATTTTAAATATTTCGTTCTTTGTCCTCCGGCTAGCTATTACAACTCAGTTGAGCAAGTGTCTCTAAGCAGGGCGTATAAACAGAAAGGAGTTGTTGCTAAAAGATAACACTGATAAAATAATTTGTTTCTACACTTTTATTGCCATCACAATTAATAATTCACATATTTAATCTTTATCTGACTGAAACTATGATATTTCCGAATGTAACTACAATCGTTTTAGTTGCTGTACGCCAATTACTTTGCGTACTTCACATTTTGTAACTAACTTTGGGACGTGCACCTCGTGAGAGATTCCTTAGGACTGAGTGACGTGCACCTCGTGAGAGATTCTACCGAACTGCGCGATACTTGCTTATGGCTCGAGAATATATACTCCTTCACCCTGAATTGCTTAAACATTATAATAGAGCTGCTGTTGGTTACCAAATCGCGCCCACTTTAGTGTCTGTTTTGGTCAGCCAATCACTACTACTAACATATATGCTCTAGGGAAAATATTCCCTCCATTTCTATAAAAGGCACGCTACCCTGATGTCATTTGTTTATCTCTTCTTAGTGATAAACAACTCACCCCCTCGGTTTATTGTTACCCACTTCTATTGTCATTTTCAGTGAGGTCGTGTAAACTTATTTCCTAACAATACTTATGGCTAACAAACATCTAAAATCCTGTATATACAATAATATTAATTTACACTACAATCACTCTGGCATTCACAGCATATTATGATATAAAATATTGCCTCAATCTTCCAAGAATGCGCACAATGATTTTCAAGAAAATCCCCCCCAACCATGACCAACTATCCTTTACATGGAGCATTTTTCAAAAATTTTGATTTTCTAAAAATATGGTTCTAATGATTTTGGTTTGCCATATATTAGAGATATTTACATGACAAATAAAATGTTTATCTTGAACTTACCACGAATAACCTGTGAAGTAAAACGTACTACACACACACACACACACAAAAAAATCTGATGTGTTACACTCACATGACTTTCTCTACTCTTGTACAAACTATTTTTACAAATGCTTATTCTCCATCTACTTCATGTTAATCGATATAAACATTTGCAGACTCTATCTTATTGCTGATTTTCTTGTAGATGTAAGGGGAAAATATATTTACAAGGGCAATATAGAAATACAGTAGCCTTTAAGCACATACATATCTCTTAATAGCTGGTTGCTAGGTGCAGCACCATTCCCTTTGCCACAGACTATAACTCTTTGCATATCCAAGACAAAAAAATGAATAACGAATTCCCATTTGAGAAAATAAGTATTGAAAAATTTAAGGGAATAACAAGCAATATCTCGAAAATGGTTCTCAACAAAAAAAATGTATATGACATAAATTGTGTATTTTAACGCGATCTATGTTTTTTGTGTAGTAAAATTTTGTCTATCTCTTATGGTTTACCAGTTATGCAAAAGTCGTTCACAATGAAGAATACTTTTAGAGACATTCCCAAAAAAATTCAGGATATACATTTTATTTGTCATGAAAATATCTTAAACATATGATATTTTAATCAAAATCGTTAAGAGCCATTTTTGAGAAAATTAAAATTTTTGAAAAGTGTTCCATGTAAAGGGTAACACAGGTGTATCACATCTCTGGAAGATACTGAACCTAAATACCAAGTTTGGTGTTTATCCGACTGTATGTTTCTGGGTTATGCTGTTCACACACACACGGACATGTTTCCAAAAAAATTTTTTTTTGATTCAGGGGGTCTCAAAACATATATTTCTGGTGAAATGTTGGTGTCAAATTTTTGGGTGAAATACAATACTTCCCCTACTTACTATACGTAGTAGATAAAGTAAAAATTAGATCTCTTTGAAACACACAATTTATTTAAAATAAATTTGTTTGTGGCATAAGCTATTTCTGAGATATGTTATTAATGGTTTGAATTATTCATTACTTGGCCATTCTCATGAAGTCCTGTCAATATTCAGTTGTTTCTTGCAATTCCGTGGAAACAGTATGGAATTTTAAGGCAGCATATAGCGTTCAGCTGTTAAACATTTGACTATCACTGTTCTCTTTATATCTATAACGAAATGTGTAATGTAGCTATTCTGCAAAGATTTATTTGGATTAAAATGTAGTAGATAGAGAAATAAGCTTTGGTAAAGAATAGTCTGTATACCCACTAATAAAGATAGAGGATAGAGAAAGTGATATGAATGTATCACATAAAAAAAATGAAATTAATACATATTCTTAAAGAAAAAGCAAATCATGAATATAAAATAATTCATTTTTGTGTTAAGCTGCTGCTGTTACTATGCTCATTTTTATGGAATTTATTTTTGTGAATTAAGAGGATTAAATTACATTTTTGGGTTTAGGCATTAATACCATATAATTCAAATATAACTTGTTCATTGAAAGTATAAAGTATTTCCATACATTAAACCCTAATTTTACTTCCAAAAAAAAATTGAAGAATGAGAAACTTTGAACTGTGGCAGTTATAATTATTGGACATAAGTGTTTGTTTTAACAACTCTAATGATAATTTAATGAATTTTACTTATCTCCACTTCTTCTTTATGAAATTATTGTACAATGATCTGGAATACTTTATGGCCAATCCTTCATAATTGTAATTTTGTATAAGGATCTAAATTTCTAAATCTCCCTCCAACAGCCATACAAGTTCTGAAAATGCTGCATCACCAACAGGTGCCCTTTCAAATAATTACACAGGCTTGCAAATTTAACATTCTTTTTCTGCGGCACAGGGTTAAACAGGTCTGTAAACCTAATTATAGTATGCTGAATTCAAATCTGCTTGGCATTTTTTCGAAGTGCAATTTAAATGCGTGAAGTCATGCAAACTAAGTAACAATCTCAATTCTACAGAGGCAACAGTTATTTATGTAATATTTTATGTAAATATTTATGCTTATGGAGGGAGAGCTAGAAAGAGATGAAATGTTGGTAAACTAAGAAGAGCAATAATGAATGTGTTAGATTATTATTCAAGTAAAATGAGTGTTAATAAGGAAGTAAAAGAAACGGCTAAGACACTGTGTTGTTCAGAAACAGCAGTGTAAACGATAAAGTAACGAATGAAAGGACCTCTAAGGACCCATCAAAAAGAATGCAAAAAGTGCTGGGGGAAACAAAGAGACACTAGGTTAATGTAATGGAATACCTCAAAGTGGAGTGTGGTGCATTGTTCATTATTTTCTGTTTGAAAACATTTCTCCCATATTGAATGTAATTTTGTCAAGGGTAAACAGTGATTATACCCTATCGAATTATGGATTTTATTCCTCCATATTTCTTTGATAATATATATTTTTGTGTCTGTAAAATTGCACTGAAGTACTAAAAATACAGGGACATAAAGTGCAGGTGAAAATTAAATATCTTATAACTGCCTTAAATAGCAGTGCAAATATTTCACTATTTGGTTGTGTAACATTCACAAGATGACATGAAATTGGTAGGTCAATCGCATTTGGAGCCAAATTTGTGAGCATATGTAGAGCACATGTGCTCCATTTAATCTGTACTGTCTTTTAAGCATGAGATATGATATAAGCTCTTGTTCATTTTGTTGTTAGTCATATTGCAGTCTGCTGTATTAGCTCAGCCGTTTCACACTATCTTTTGATTGGGTGCTGTTTGTGTTTCCATTTATGGTTGTGAATGACAACATATTCTGTTAAATTAATGCTTAAGCTTAACATGGTTATGTTAATACTTAATTTCCATTGTGAATGGCCTGCTCCCTTACTTTTAATACCTTGCATTATTGTAACCTAGGTAGCTTCAGTTTGAAGTACACTGTTTCAATTTTATAATGCTCATTGCAGAGGAGAGTGCAGAATCTGGACCAGAAACGGACACAAAGGACCCAAGTCCTTGGCAGAAAGTGGAAAGCCGAGGCTCCAGTAAGTCTGCACAATATGACTCCAGCATTGACACTCGACTGCCTGAAACTGTTTCACTGCTGAGGACCCCTGATGGTGGTAAAGTCTACCTTGTGGGCACTGCACATTTCAGCATTGAAAGTCAGGAGGATGTAGCAAAGGTTTGTTTCCTACTCCTTCTTTGTGTGTTTTTAAGTTTGTTTCTCCAATTTCTGTAAAGTGGTGATTTCCTTCACCTTCTCATGTGTTTTGTGCTTACCAATCAATTTTTCAGTTCTAATCCTGTTTGGTTTATCATGATCTTAAAAGAGTCCTTGTTCTACTTCAGCTTTGAATTTTATAGACTTCACTTAGTAACTTCACTGTATCCTCAATTACATATTGAGGGCTTGTGCACCAATCTAAAGTAAGCTTTACTTCTGTAGTTGACTATTAAAGTCAACACTAGGTGACTTCTATATGAGAGTAAACTACTTCCAAAGTATTTTACTCCTTTTAGATACTACAGAAGTAAAAGTTAAAAAAGTTGGAGAGCAGTGTCACATGGTAGGTTACTATGGAAGAAAACGGAACATAAATATAGGTTAGAATTTACTCTTGTGACATGTTTGGAGTAACTCATCTGTGTATTTAACAACACTGCTGTATCATATTTGGAGGAAGATGTTTTGATGTGTTCATGATTACATTGATTTTGAAGAAAACAATGGGAATGTGATAGTGCATATAGTACAAGAAAGGCAAGATTCATATGATACTTAAACAGAGAGAGAATACAAGGAACATTTTGATATTAGGATATAATATTTTACATTCCTTTAGAGTGTACTTAGAGAGCATTTACTACACAAAACTCAGACAAGAATTCAGTTTTATCATCTAAACTGCATTATTACAGCATTTTTGAGGTTAAGAGCAAGTTACATAAATATTTATGACAAAAGATTATGGCTGTTCAGAAAATAGAAGGCAACTCTTCACTTTCACAAGTTTTCCGCACGTTGTGGGTGCAATTGACTGCACGCATGTTCTATTTTGTGCCCATCTGGTGAAAATGGTGAACTTTATAGAAATTGGAAAACTTATTTCTCCGTCAACATGCAAATGATCTGCAATGCAAATATGAAGATTAGGAGCATTGTTTCCAACAAGTTTTAAGCTGTCCTTTTGTATGTTTCCCTTTACTTGAAGCGTTAATTTTGTCTCACAATTTTTCAGGCATTTCTCTTCCACCATCTTTACATCATGTTTTTTTACTGTCGTTTTTCCTTCTTTTCCTATTGTGAATAACCTTACCCATGATAGCCTCGAGTAAATCACACAAAGTAATACTCCAAGAGTAATGAGCTCTTACTTCCATAGTAGTAACTAAGAGTGAAGTTTAGTTCAGCTCTCCATTGTTACTTCCAGAGTAAATTACTCGTGTAGTAATGTACTTTTGTTGTATGGGCTTCTTTAGTAACTTTACTTCAGAAGTAATTTACTCCAACATGGTGCATGCCTAATGATGTTTTTGTTGAAATTTAATATAGTTAACATTTTATCATTGTAGATCATCCGTGCAGTGCAGCCACACATTGTGATGGTGGAGCTGTGTAAAGCTAGAGTGAACATTCTTCAGTTAGATGAGAAGACTATTCTGGAAGAGGCCAAGAATATTAATTTTGGTGAGAGTTTTATGCTTTACTGTGTGTGTGTTAATCCGCGCAAGGTAGACTTATTAAGTAACACGAGAGAATTTTGTATTAGACCATGACAGTATTCTTTCAAAATGATGGGTATGATTCTGCTAGTGTTAAATAGTTATAAATTGAAAATTAAATAATATAATGCAATCAAACATCATTTTATTCTGAGCAATATTTACATGCAGTTGCAGTAAGTGGAGGAGCAAGCAGAGATGCGTTGATCAATTTCTAAAGTTCATTCTTTTTTTGAATGCAACTGTGTTCTGTGTTTTTTTTGGGGGGGGGGAGGGGGCTGAGTTTAAGTTCTGACAATGAAAGGGATAGTATCATAGTTGGACACATTATTCACCAACTTCACTTTTACCAAAAACTTAGTGTTTCATATGCTGTCTTCGCCCTTGACCTGTGCTCACTGCTGGGTTCTTGGCTGGGTGAACTGCGACTTAACAAAGCATGATTATTTTTATATCTAATAATTGTTTTGTTGCAAACAGAGAGTTCAACTGGCTTTGAATGGGTTTTAAAAGCTTTGGCATATCTTCCAGCTGATGCTTTCTGGAGCAAAAAATCTGATGTGATACATTCACATGACTTTCTCTACCCTCTATCTTTATTAGTGGGTATACAAACTATTCTTAATAAAGCTTATTTTTCTATAAACTATATTTTTATCCAAATAAACCTCTGCAGGAATAGCTACATTACAGTTTCGTTATAGATACAAAGGGAACAGCGATAGTCAAATGTTTAAGAACTGGATGCCATATGTTGGACTTGAAATTCCATACTGCTTCCATGCAATCACGAGAAACAACTGAATGCGGAAAGGACTCCAAAGAATGAACAATTTGAACCTTTAATAATGGATATCTCAGAAATGGATTATGCCACAAAAACTTATTTGATATAAATTGTGTATTTTAAAGAGATCTACATTTTTGTGTGTAGTGCGTTTTCATCTATCGCTTAATGTTTAGCAGTTGTACTAGATTATACAATTTTTTTTTCCAAATGAAGTGAACTTCACAGGCTATTCCCAGAAAATTCCAATTATACATTCTATTTGTCGTGTATCTTTAATATATGGTATTTTAATACAATCGTTAAAACTATTTTTTAGAAAATCAAAAATTTTGAAAAATGTTCTATGTAAAGGGTAATTTGGCTTGAAAATCTTTGTGTCGCATCCTTTGAAGGTAGGTACTGAACTTTGATAAAGTAATTTCACCGAAAATACATGTTTTGAGGCCCTGTGAATACAGAAAAGGCAACTCAAAAACCAAAAGCCAGATAAACACCAAACTTGGTATTTAAGTTCAGTGCCTTCCTAAGATGGTGACATGAAGATTTTCAACAAAGTCCTCCCACCTCAGACTACATTTATGTAGAACATTTTTCAAAATGTTTTATTTTCTAAAAAGAAAAAAATGGCTCTTAATATTTTGATTAAAATATCATATATTAAAGACATTTACATGACAAGCAAAATGTATATCCTGAATTTTCTGGTAACAGCCTGTGAAGTCCTCTTCAATCAGAAGGAATCTTATATAATCTTGTATAACTGGTAAACGTTAAGTGATATACGAAAACGTACCACACAAAAAATACAGATTTCTTTAAAACACACAATTTACTTCAAATAGCGTTTTTGTGGCATCCACCATTTCTGAGATATCTTTTATTAATCTTTCCAATTGTTCAATTCTTTGTCATTCTTTTAAAGTCCTCTTGATTTTCAATTGTTTCTTGCAGTGCCATGGAAACATTATGGAATTTTAAGGCCAGCATGTAGCATCCAGTTGTTAAACATTTGACTATCGCTGTTCCTTTGTATCTATAAAGAAATGTGTAATGCAGCTGTTTCTGCAAAGGTTTAGTTGGATTAAGATCTAGTAGGTAGAAAAATAATCTTTAGTAAGAATAGTTTGTTTACTCACTAATAAATGATAAAGGGTAGAAAAAGTCGAGTGAATGCAACACATCCTTTTTTTTTTTTTTTTGGTGTGTATGTGTGTATAACTTTTAAGGGCTTTTCCACTTCTGTGTTTAAATATATATTGCTCAGACCTGCTTTGCTTAGTAAACAATGCTGATGGCTGCATGGCTATAATAATGAATAGAAGCTAAGTGAAGTTATCTTAAAATGAAACTTTTATTATACTCTGCGCCAATCAAGAAGGTGATTGACAGTTACTAACCACATGGCAGAAACCTTTAAATGAATGGGAGGGGATGAGTACGTCACAGCGGTTGTCATAGTAACCATTAAAAAGACCAATTAGAACTAAGACATTTCTATAACAACGATAGATGCAAATGCCTTGTTGCCGATATTGTAACACGTGATTGGCATGACGTGCCGGCTGTTGGACTGTTGCAGTAACATGAACTGCAGTCTTATCTTCTGCTGTCGCTGCAGTTATAAACAATGTCCTCCTTTTAAGCCCAGCTTGCTTATATTTTTATATCAGTTTAGAGATTGCCTGCGTACTGAAAAGTTCTTTTCCATTGTCCTATTTGTGTGGTATCTGCCTTGTGTTACATGTATTGTGCATGCGTGTGTTGTAGGAGCATTTATAATTGTGTTAACACATTTAATGGATATTTAACAATTTCCAAAAATAGTGACAAAAATAGCGCAGCTAAACGAAAAACTGAGCGCACTTGGGAACAGAATAAAACTGTGTTTGTAAAGGTATCCCAATTAAAGGACAGGTGTGGGAAATAATATGCTCTGTGAGAGAATATTTCGAAGAGGAGAAAATAATTCAGTAGCTTGATTCGCCGCAATATACCGGTGAAGGAGGGACTGAAGAAAAGTGAGCTACTGGAACTTTTGAAAGCAAACAAACCGCTGTTTCTAAGTTATTTAGTCGACGGCGTTGCTGTAGAACATGGTCACAAAATAGTTAGGCTTCTCCCTTATCATTGTCATTTTAACCTGATTGAATTAATTTGGGCTGAAATAAAGGGTTATGTTGGTTGAAACAATAAAGGTTTCACTGTGTCGTCAGTAATAACGCTTAAAGAAGAGGCACTAACAGCAGTAAAAGCTGAAAATGGAAAAATGTGGTGACTCATACAAAGGGCATAATAAGTGCAGCTTGGGAAAATGAAGGAGTTTTGGAAGAAACTATAGAACAGCTTGTCATTTCCGTGGGGGAATTCTAGCAGCCCTTCAGATAATGACGACGGTGGCAACATTGTCTATCAAACGAGCAGCAGCAATAGCGATGCAAGCGATTCGGAAATCAATGGCATTTTTCCATTAGAATAAGCATCACAGATATGTTTCTTCTGTTAGCACAGATCTTTACACTGATATATTCTTGCATGTTCTATTCTCTGCACGTAGATTCATTATTTTACAATTGTCTTTGTATACAAATATAAATAATACCCGCTCCACAATGCAGGCGCAACCCAGGCACCTTCGACACAGTTTTAATACGCTTCCACTTGGTCGTGACGAGTGGCAACATCGCCTCTCTCTCTGTGCGAAATGTCAATCACCTTCTTGATTGGCGCCGAGTATAAGATACTATGCTTATTTACTGCCTTTATTTAAAGTACAAAAGGGATGATAATATATGCAGTGAAGTAATGAACTATTATCATTGGCATGAAAGGTGTGCTGTGGCAGTGGTACATGCATTTGTTTACACCGAGACCCGCTCTTGTGCTGAATTGAGTATAGTTAGAATTTCTCAAGATTTTTACGTCAAGAAAGGGAATTCTGTTTCTACTCTAAATTACTACATTAAACCAAAAATCCCGAATTCCAGTTCTGGATTTTTGAATGTGATTCATCTTTTCCTGCATTTGTCCCACATCTTATATGAGGGCTGATCAACAAATACTGAGACTGATTTTTTTTTCTGACATGTTTATTATCCATTTCAATGTTTAACATGATTTTTACTTCCTCTACTATGTATAGTAAGTAGAGAGGTATTGTATTCCACCCAAAAATTTGATGCCGAGATTTCACCAGAAATACATGTTTTGAGACCCCCTGAATCCAAAAAAAGCATTTTTGGAAACATGTCCATGTGTGTGTGTCTGTGAACAGCATAACTCAGAAACGAACAGTCGGATAAACACCAAACTTGGTCGAATTAACCTTCTGAGGATGGGAACAACGGTTTCCCGAAACATGTTAAGTGAGTAAACTTAAGTGATGTTAGTGTAACAATTCCGACTCACCTTTAAATAAAACCAAACTTGGTATTTAGGTTCAGTATCTTCCAGAGATGTGACATGAAGGTTTTCAAGAAAATCCCCCCACCCCAGATTACCCTTTACATGGAACATTTTCGAAAATTTTAATTTTCTCAAAAATGGCTCTTAACAATTTTGATTAAAATATCATATGTTTAAGATATTTTCATGGCAAATGAAATGTATATCTTGAATTTTCTGGGAATGTCTCCAAAAGTATTCTTCATTGTGAACGACTTTAGCATAACTGGTAAACTATAAGAGATAGACAAAATTTTACTGCACAAAAAATGTAGATCACGTTATCTCATATACATTTGTTTTGTTGAGTGAACCATTTTCGAGATATTGCTTGTTATTCCCTTAAATTTTCCAATACTTATACTTTTTCTCAAATTCGTTATTCATTTTTTTTATGTCCTGGACATACAAAGAGAATGGAATACTCCACATAGCAACCAGCTCTTAAAAGATTTGACTATCGCTTATAACCTACCATATTCCCCTTGTATCTACAAGAAAATTAATAATAATATTGACATCTCGATAAACATGAATCATATGGAGAATAAGCGTTTGTAAAAATAGTTTGTACAAGAGTAGAGAAAGTCATGTGAGTGTAACATCAGATTTTTTTCATAATCCCACCCTACTTCAATGCACTTTTTGTAGCATCTCTGCCAGTACTCCAACACATGGTGCAGACCATTCTTTGTGAGGTCCTTAACAATGCCTCACTTTTCATGAGCACTGCTTCAGGGTTCTCAAATCGAATGCTCCGGAGCTTTGCCTTTAATGATGGGAATAAAAAAATTGCAGGGTGCAAGACCACGACTATAAGGCAAATGTGATACACAGGTAATGTTCCATTTAGCCAAAACCTGCATGACTTGATGTGCAACATCATGATGAAGTTCTGGTCATTTCCTTGCAATGTGCTTCCTCAGTTTAGCCAATATTGACGTGTAGTATGCTGCTGTAACAGCCACAGCAGAAGCTGAAATACCAGGCCCACCTTGCTTAACACAGGGAACTTGACCTTCTTTGAACCACCTAAACTCTGTTGCATGAGGTAGTGCATCTTCACTATACACTTGCTGCAGCTTTTTATAACTTTCAGAGGCTGTATGGTTTAAATGCAAACAGAATTTTATTGTTATTTTAACTGCACCTCTTGTGTCACCTCCATTTTGTGATATGTGAAATGTAAGTATTGTTTACAAAACATAGCATTACTACCAACCTACTGATACAAGAGTGCTGCCGCTTATGGACAGTATACATAAAACCCCACTCTTTTCAAATATTCATAGTGCAGACAGGAAACTACGAAGGAAGCTATAGAAAAAAAAATTGATATCGAGATGTCATTGGAAATACATGTTTTGATGTGCTCTGAATTTAAAAAAATCTAATGTGTTACACTCAAATGAGTTTCTCTACTCTTGTACAAACTATTTTTACAAACGCTTATTCTCCATATGCTTCATGTTAATCGAGATGTTAATCTTATTGCTAATTTTCTTGTAGATGCAAGGGGAATATGGTAGGCTTTAATCAATAGTCAAATATTTTAAGAGTTGGTTGCTATGTGAAGTATTCCATTCTCTTTGCATTACCAGGACAAAAAAAAATGAATAACGAATTCCCATATGAGAAAAAGTATAAGTATTGGAAAATTTAAGGGAATAACAAGCAATATCTCGAAAATGGTTCACTGAACAAAAAAAATGTATATAACATAAATTGTGTATTTTAACGCGATCTACAGTTTTTGCGTGGTAAAATTTTGTCTATCTCTTATGGTTTACCAGTTGTGCAAAAGTCGTTCACAATGAAGAATACTTTTGGAGACATTCCCAGAAAATTCAAGATATACATTTTATTTGTCATGAAAGTATCTTAAATATATGACATTTTAATCAAAATCATTAAGAGCCATTTCTGAGAAAATTAAAATTTTCGAAAAATGTTCCATGTAAAGGGTAATCTGGGGTTGCGGGTATTTTCTTGAAAACCTTCCTGTCGCATCTCTGGAAGATACTGAACCTAAATACCAAGTTGGTGTTTATCCGACTGTTCGTTTCTGAGTTATACTGTTCACACACACGGACATATTTCCAAAAATGTGTGTTTTTTTTTTTTTTTTTGATTCAGGTGATCTCAAAACATATATTTCCGGTGAAATCTTGGTATCGAATTTTTGGGTGGAATACAATATTTCCCCTACTTACTATACGTAGTAGAGAAAGTAAAAAAAAAAAAAAAAAATCAGTGTCTTTATTAATCAACCCTCGTATAAAAGAACCTTTATCAATAAAATTGTTTTTGTTCAACAGAGAAGATACGATCGACTATAAAGGAAAATGGGCTGTTTCATGGTCTCATGTACATACTGCTGCTGAGCATGTCTGCACATCTCACCAAGCAGTTGGGAATGGCCCCTGGCGGAGAATTTAGAAGAGCTTTTGCTGAGGTGAGTATAATGCATCATGTATTAAAATTATAAACTGAACTGTTTTTTAAGTTCTACAATTACCCTGAAGTTCACAAGTTCTGCATTACATATTGTTTGTACTGCAGCAGTTTTATACAATAATTCCCTCTGTGATTGAAACAGGAAATTTTCAAGTTTCCGTGTGAGGAAAGAAAATTTATTAGCACCACGTATGGACGCCAATTTGAGAAAGGTTTATTTTAGAAGGAGTTGTATTATATTTCAACTGTTGGGGAGTTGAACTTGAAGTTTGTTTGCATCCACACGTATGGTACCCGGTTTCTGGTAGCCTTCACCCCAAATGTACTTTCAGGTGGCCTTTGCCCCAAGTTTAAAAATAAAAGCTTTGAAATTTGACTGTTTCTTTAAATATTATATATTTATGTTTGCCTCGGCTGCGTCAGTATTATTGTTGGAGACATGGAAGTCTTGGCAGGGTTGTGATACGACTAAGAATGTAGGCTTACATAGATTTTAAGTTTTAATTCACTCCTTTTTATTAATCCTTGACACAAATTAAATAGCACTTCACTGATATCGAGAGCTGTGAGATTCTTTTATTTAATACTTGCACTTTTTAACACGTATACTATTTTCGTCTCACATGAATACGTAATTAATTTCTCAAGGACACATCTCGCGTCTGGTTATGAGCAGTGTCTAGAAGCAACTGAACTGTTTTCCACCGCCTAAATTTGTGGATTTCTGTATTTCAAGTCTCTGATTGGCTAATCCTAGCCCAATAGAATAGCTTCATTTAACCAAAGCTTTTTCTGGTTGTTGATTGGATATTTTTAAACTGTTTGAAAAATTTACATTATTGCTGCTCTAATAATGACTAGTAGCATTTAAACTTCCTTACTCATTATTGCCTCAAGGTTACCTCATTATTAGCAACTTTAAACCTATTTTTCTCACAGCTCCTACTTTATTAAATTATGTAATGCATTCACATAACATTATTGAACATGTTTACAATAATATAAGCATATGCAATGACTGTTACATACATTTTACAAATTGTTCCATACACATATTGCTTCAAGGCGGGCTGTTATTGAATTTACTTATTATATAATTTGACTGAAATCATTTAAGTGTTAAAAATACTGCTTCACGTGTTAGAAAAGATTGCTTCAAATTTCACATTTTATACTCTCATACTTTAAGGAATGTACAAAGACAATTTTTGCTACAAGAGTAGTACAGGAATTATAAATATGAATTTTAAGAGCAGCGTATTGTATACAGTAGAATCTCGTTAGCACGTTTTTGCAGGGACCTAAGGATTTGGACGTCATAGGCAGGAAAACGTGTTAATGAAAATGCAAAATATGCAATTTAAGAACTTAGTTATGTAATAAAATCTAATAATGACTACGTATCCACGGGTAATTGAAATCGATTTTGAGTACAATATGTGTTCAAATGGATTTGGATACACAAAGCCTGAAAATAAGTATTCAAGCTTTTATGTTGGTCAACTTGGATTTTTGAGGTTATGAATGTTTTTGAGAAAATAAATTGCAAATTATGGAAGCGACAAGAGTGGCCTTGCTGTGCGTTTTATTACACATGTGATAACAATTTCCGCTAAAAAAGAAAAAAACAATTATGAGCATGCTTCATGTTAAGAGTAAAATAGGCAAATGCATATTTGGCGTATTCAATACAATTTGAATACGGTAATTGTTTCCATGCAACAAATTTCATTCTGATCCTATTTTCCAAGAGGAAAGTTTTGTTTTTGCATTTTTCCCTTCTTTAAAAGCAGTTTTAATCAATTTAGGTTTGCTAACAATTGCGTTTAAGGTTGACGGAGGAATGTTTAACTTCCGCACTATATCCACATGTTTCATATTTGGATTGTGATCTATTTCAAGGATTTTCAGTTTTTTACTATTGGTTATTTACTACACTTTATTTTTTTCATTACAAATGAAAAGTTAAAATACGATCTACATATGTTTGGTCAACACTCAACAGTAGAAACTATCGTTGGCGTTTACCACGCCAAGGTAAAGCATTCTCTATCCCGCCCACACAAATCGTGTCACAAATATTTACATACATGCATGTGGTTGGCTGCCGGTATCCACCCCGTGACCGAGGATTGACCAAAGTAGCCACTGAGGACGTCAAACTTTGAATGTGAAGCGCCTTCTCCCACTGGACTGATCAAGGATTGGCCAAAACAGTGAATAAGGACGTCAAACTTCAAATGTAGTAAGCGGGATTGGGAAAACGCACTAAGCAAACATTATTTATTACATTTGGTGATTTGGTACCGGGACTTTTATAATTGAACGTAATACACGCGAAAACGTGTTAATGAGGAACGTGCCAACGATATTTCCACTGTATTTAGTAATACAGGGTTGAAGGGGTATTGGTGTATTTTTGTTCAAATTAAACTTAGATAAAATGTTAATTCATTGTTTTCCCAACACATACTGTGTGGATCTTCAGCTTTCTGTGCCATTGGTCTATGCACCTAAGCTAACATGACAACATGCCTACTCACAGTATGCGTGGAAAATATAATATGCAGTTGATCAATAATGACAGATTTTTGGGAAGCCTTTTATTTAAACTACCCCTAATTTTTTTGTTTTTAAATAAAGTTTTAACTTCCTTTAACCGTGTAGGTAATATTGAATGAAAACATGGTTGAAAAGATGCTCAAATGGTCCCAAGGTCTCTAGAGTTAAGTTACTAGACATCTCAGGATAAGGGAAAACCCCCAGAAAAAACCTTATCCAGATAACTCGTTCTAACCAAGATTCAAACTCGGGATCTCTTGAATGTGAGACTGACATGCTACCTCCACACCATGGAGGTGGGCCCTTAATGTTTTACTGATTCCTGCAAATTTGAAAATTTGTAGACACATTTTCCTCAAACTGCTGTGTATAAAATCTCGGGCCCGTATTTACAAGGGTTGGGGAGATATTTGATGTGCATGGTTGGACAAAGCCATGCTAATATGTGCTCTGCAGCAGTGTACAACCTAAAAGCTAAAGTCCTAGGTCGGGTTAGGCCTTCAAAAACAATAATTTAAACATAAAAACTATTATGCTATTGTATTGAGAAGAGAACAATGCAAAACACTTTCAGTACAAGCTTGTTTACAAGAGATTGTATTGGCCTGCGTTCAGCTTAAAAATTGTAATGTTTATGAATGCTTTTATGTATGTAGTGAAATGTTTTTGCTTTCTCTACCATGTATAGTAGGTAGAGAAGGTATTACATACCACACAAAAAATCGGTATCAAGATTTCACAGAAAATGCATGTTTTGAGGTGCCCTGAATTGCAAATTAACATTTTTAGCAAAATGTGCGCATGTGTGTCTGTGAACAGCATAACTCAAAAACGAAATGTTCGGTATATACCAAACTTGGTATTTAAGTTCAGTACCTTCCAAAGATACGACACAAGAATTTTCAAGAAAATTCTGCACCCCAAACTGCCTTTTACATGGAATATTTTTCAAATATCTTGATTTTTACTTTCTCTACTACGTATAGTAAGTAGGGCAAGTATTGTATTTCACTGGAAATACATGTTTTGAGACCCCCTGAATCCAAAAAAAACATTTTTGGAAAGATGTCCGTGTGTGTGTCTGTATGTCTGTGGTTCTGTGAACAGCATAACTCAGAAATGAACAGTCGGATAAACACCAAACTTGGTATTTAGGTTCAGTATCTTCCAGAGCTGCGACACAAAGATTTTCAAGAAAATCCCCCACCCCAGATTACCCTTTACATGGAACATTTTTTGAAAATTTTAATTTTCTCAGAAATGGCTCTAACGATTTTGATTAAAATATCATATGTTTAAGATACTTTCATGACAAATAAAATGTATATCTTGAATTTTCTGGGAATGTCTCCAAAAGTATTCTTCATTGTGAACGACTTTTGCATAACTGGTAAACCATAAAAGATAGACAGCATTTTACTACAAAAAAAAATGTAGATCGCATTAAAATACACAATTTGTCATATACGTTTTTTTGTTGGGTGAACCATTTTTGAGATATTGCTTGTTATTCCGTTAAATTTTCCAATGTTTATACTATTTTTCAAATTTGTTATTCATTTTTTTTGTTCTGGTAATACAAAGAGAATGAAATACTCCACATAGCAACCAGCTCTTAAAATATTTGACCATCGCTTAAAGCCTAGCAATTCCCCTTGCATCTACAAGAAAATTAGCAATAAGATTAACATCTCGATATCTCGATTAACATGAAGCATATGGGGAATGAGCGTTTGTACAAGAGTAGAAAAAGTCATGTGAGTGTAACACATCAGATTTTTTGAAGAATGTTTCTAACAATTTTGATTAAAATACCGTATAGAAAAGATATTTACATTACAAATAAAATTAGCATAGCTTCCTTCGGAAGGGAAGTAACACTGGTGGTCCTGTGTTGTAGATTTACGGCACGTAAAAGGACCTCAAGCCTGATAAAGAGGCCTCTGAGCAAAACTATCAGCCTTTCACGCCCAATATAGAATGGGTTGCTGAGGACCACAGCTGTTAAAGAGCGTCCATAAATAAAATTCAATTTTTAGTTTAACAAATAAAATGTATATCTTGAATTTTCTTGAAATAGCTTGTGAAGTCCTCTTCATTCAGAAGGAAATCTATCTAATCTTGCGTAACTAATAAGCGTAAGTGATAGACAAAAAATACTGCACAAAAAATTTATCTCTCTTTAAAGCACACAATTTACTCCAAATAACTTTTTTGTAGCATCGGCAGTTTTCAAGATATTCATTATTAATTATTCAAATTGTTCAATACTAGTCATTCTTTTCAAGTCATTGTCAGCTGTTCTTTGTGCTGTCATGGAAAGAGTATGGAATTTTAAGGCCAGCTTGTAGCTTCCAGTTTTGAAACATTTGACTATCACTTTTTACTTTCTCTACGTATAGTAAGTAGGTGAAGTATATTTCATTCCACCCAAAAATTCAATATCGGGATTTCACCGGAAATACATGTTTGAGGCCCCTGAATCAAAAAAAGAAAAACATTTTTAGGAAAAGATCCATGTGTGTCTGTGAACAGCATAACTCAAAATTCGAAAAGTTTGATAAATACCAAAGTTGTATTAAGGTTCAGTATCCTTCAAAGATGCGACTTGAAGATTTTCAAGAAAATCTCCCCACTGCAGACTACTCTTTACATGGAACATTTTTTGAAAATTTTGATTTTCTCCAAAAATGGCTAACGATTTTAATTAAAATATATGTTTGAGATATTTTCATAGCAAATGAAATGTATACCTTGAATTTTCTGGAAATGTCCCCAAAAGTCTTTTTCATTCTGAATGAATTTTGCCTAACTGGTAAACCGTAAGAGATCGAAAAAATTTTAGTACACAAAAATTGTAGATCTCATTAAAACACACAATTTATGTCTTATATGTTTTTTGCCGAGTGAATCATTTCTGAGATATTCCTTGTTATTTGTTTGAATTTTCCAATAGTTATGCTTTTTCTCAAATGGGAATTCGTTAATTTTTTTTTTTTTTTAGGTCCTGGACATGTAAAGAGAATGGAATGTTCCGCATAGCAACCAGCTCTTAAAAGATTTGACTATTGCTTAAAGCCTACCATATTCCCCTTGCATCTACAAGAAAGTTAGCAATAAGATAGTTTCTGCAAATTTTTATATTGATTAACATGAAGTAAATGTAGAATAAGCATTTCTAAAAAGTATAATCCAGCTTTTTCTGGAAAGGTTTATCTGAATTAAAATGGAGTAGATAGGAAAATAAATGTTCATAAGAATAATTTGTATACTCACTAATAAGCGATAAGGGGCATAGAAAGTCATGTAAATTTTTTTTTTTGTGACTGGATTTGCTGCATAAACCTTTTTATTGTGTTGTTTAAGGCCAAACAGGTGCAGAATTGTCTTATACATTTGGGTGACCGTCCAATACACATTACTCTGCAGAGGGCACTGGCATCATTGTCATGGTGGCAAACTCTGCGTCTGACATGGCATCTTCTTATGTCCAAGGAACCAATAAGGTAAGGTGCTTTCCTTTTTGTATTTTAATGCACAGTTAAATAATATAAATATTTTTACCATTTATGTTACCTTTTGTAAGGGGTGTGGAATAATAATTTGGTAATTTAAGTCTACTTTTGTAACACTTACTTAATTTATTTTTAATTACCAAAAATAGGTTTTGGGAGCTAGTCCCTCCCCTTCAGGTTCCAAGTTATGATGTGACTCAAATTACCAAATTAATAGCAATATTGTTTGATTTGGAAAGTTGAAGCAGAGTTCAAAAGTTAAATGCTAGGGTCAGGATTTGAACCATAACCTTTGGCTTGCTGTGCTCAAATTTGTGCTTTAAGGCTTGTATTTGATTCAGTATACAGTAGAATCTCGTTAGTACGTTTTTGCAGGGACCTAAGTATTTGGACGTCATAGCCGGGAAAACGTGTTAACGAAAATGCAAAATCTGTAATTTAAGAACATAGGTAATAAAAATCTAATAATTACTACGTCTCCATGGGCAATTTAAATCGATTTTGAGTACAATTTCATACTGAATACGATCCGCGTTTCCATGTTAAATTGAATATGTTTAAATGGATTTGGATACACAAAGCCTGAGAATAAATAATTTAAGCTTTTATTTTGGTCAACTTGGATTTTTTAGGTTATGAATGTTTTTGAGAAAATAAATTGCGAATTGTGGAAGCGGCAATAGTGGTTTTGCTGTGTGTTTTATTACACACGTGATAACAATTTCTGCTAAAAAAGAAAAAATTATGAGCGTGCATCGTGTTACGAGTACAATAGACGATATTATCTTTGGTGTATACAAGACGATTTGAATACGGAGGTGTTTCCATGCAACAAATTTCGTTCCGGTCCTCTTCTGATCCTATTTTCCAAGAGAAAAATTTTGTTTTAGTATTTTTCCCTTCTTTAAAAGCAGTTTCAATCAATTTAGGTTTGCTAACAATCGTGTTTAAGGTTGATGGAACTTCCACACTATATCGACATGTTTTATATTTGGATTGTGATTACATCAAGGATTTTCAGCTTTTCATTGTTGGTTATTTACCTACTACACTTTCTTTTTTTCATTGTAAATGAAAAGTTAAAATACAATCTACGGTTGTTTGGTCATCACTCAACATTAGAAACTATCGTTAGCGTTTACCGCGTTTACCACACCAAGGTAAAGCATTCTCTATCCCGCCCACAGAAATCGTGTCACACAAGTATTTAAATGCATGCATGTGATTGGCTGCCGATATCCACCCCGTGACCAAGGATTGACCAAAGTAGCAAATGAGGACGTCAAACTATGAACGTGTTATAATAAACGCCTACTCCCACTGTACCGATCAAGGATTGGCCAAAACAGCGAATGAGGACGTCAAAATTCAAACGTAGTAGGCGGGACCGGGAAAACGCACTAAGCAAACATTATTTATTATATTTGGTGATTTGGTACCGGGACTTTTATAATTCAACGTAATACACGGGAAAACGTGTTAATGAGGAACGTGCTAACGAGATTCCACTGTATTCTTCTCAGCAATGGCTAGTGCTTAAGTGAAAGAAGTCTTGCAGTTTCTTTCAAGCAGTTGCTATGGATCCTATTTGACTATGAAATTCTAACTAACACTTTACGTGTTATTACTTTCTCTACGACATACATACTAGGTAGAGAAGGTATTGCATTCCACCCTAAAATTCGATACTGAGATTTTACCAGAAATACATGTTAATGAGAACCCCTGAATCCAAAAAAGGCATTTTTTAGGAAAAGGTCTGTGTTCATGAGCAGCATAACTTAAAAATAAAAAGCCCAAAATAATCCCAAACTTAGTATTTACATTTAGTATCTTCCAAAGATGCGCGACATGAAGATTTGTAAGAAAATTCCATCTCTAACAAACCTTTATGTGGAACATTTTTTGAAATTTTCTAAAAAAAAATGCTTCAAGGATTTTGATCAAACTGCCATATATTAAAGATGGAAGACATGGAAAATAAAATGTTTATTTGAATTTTTTGGGCATAGGCTGTGAAGTCCTCTTCATTCAGAAGGATATTTGTACAATCTTGTATAAGCGATAAACTTTAAGCAATAAATGAAAACATTTTTTTTTTTTTAATAAAAAGCCTTGAAGGTTGTTACACTACATCACTAAAATGTTCTTACTTGAACGCGTTTCGGGAGACGGTTTGCTCCCATCGTCAGCATGTCCTCAACTGATTTTGCCGCTCATTGTCTGGGGAATGTTTGTGGCTAGTGGTGTTCTCTGGTGCTGGGCTGATGAACCTCTAAAGGCTACTGGGTGGCGGCAGTTCGAAATTCATTAGGTGATTCCTGTTTGATGATATGTATTTTTTCCCAGATGTCCAATTCATTGCTGCTGTTGATCGGTTTTAAGAGTTTTATGTTCGGAGTGATATCATGGTTTGAAGACCAGAAATGATGTGCTATTGCTGATCTGGCTGCTTTTGGTAAATGCATCTCATATGCTGTTTAAGTCTTATTTCAAGATTTATTTTGGTTCTTCCTATGTATACCAGGTTACAGTTTATACAAACAATTTGATATATACCAGCTGATTTATCGTTGGGGATAGGATCTTTTGTTCTGTTGTATAGTAGTTTCTGTATATTGTGGTTATTCTGTGGAGATAGGGTGATGTATTTCTTGAAAATCCTTTGAAATTTATGATGTGTCCAAGGGTGATAAGTGAATTTCCTATATGCTTGTGGGTTTTGTTGTCTGAGTAGAGTAGTCGTTTGTTGGATGTATTTCTGTTTTTCAAACTTTATCTTCTTATCTATTGTTTTTTTCTGGTATCCATTCATAGTGGCTATGTTGATAATGTGTTGGTATTCTTTCAGGTATTCCTCTTTCTCCATTGTACTAACCTGTTTGTAATGCTATTTAAAATTGCATGTTTGTGGCTTGTAGGATTGTAGCTATTGTTTTTGATATAATTTTCTGTGTGAGTTGGTTTTCTGTAAATGCCGAACGCTAGTTTGTTGTGTGCATTATTTCTGATGATCCTGATGTCTAGGTAAGGCCATTTTCTTCTTTTTCTATTGTGAATTTAATAGATCTTTTTTGTAAATTCAATAATTTCAAAGCACCTTCTGAAAGTTTTTTTGGAATAATAGCAAAAATATCATCTACGTACGTATACCAGGTTTTGAATAGATGTGGGAAAAATTTAGTAATATGGCATTCAAAATGGCTCATATATAGTTGTGCTAAAAATGGTGAAAGGGGGTTTCCCATAGTAGGCCTGTGGTTTGTTTAATGAAAACATGCTACACGAAGAATGTGGACCTGTTTAAAACACACAATTTATTTCAATAAACTCTTCTTGTCGCATTGGCCATTTCCGAGATATTTATTATTAATGGTTCAAATTTTTCACTACTTATTCTTTTAAAGTCCTGTGAACATTCAGTTGTTTCTTGTGATTGCATGTAAACTGTATGGAATTTTAAGGCCAGGGTATAAGTCCAGTTCTTAAACATTTGACTATCGCTGTTGTCTTTGTATCTGTAAGAAATGTATAAAGTAGCTATTTCTGCAAAGGTTTATTTGGATTAAAAGTAGTAGAAGAAAAATAAGCTTTAATAAGAATAGTTTGTATACCCACTAATAAACGATAGAGGGTAAAGAAAGTCGTATCACATCAGATTTTTCAAATCTTATTCAACTTTCAATTTTGGTCTACAATGTGATGATTTAACTAAGAAGAAATTGTACAATTTTTATATGGTTTGTTTAATGTTGCAACTGTTTATAGCAAGGAAGAAGTGGAACGGTGTAAAAGACGTGACCTTCTTGAGGAAATGTTAGCAGAAATGGCAGGTGAATTCCCAGCTCTTGGAACTGTCTTTGTGGATGAACGTGACATTTATCTCACCAATTCTCTGCAACTTGCAGCTCTTCCACAACGCACTAACACAGGTAAGTGTTTTCATTTATTAATTGCTAAGTAAATTACATAATGGAATCTACAGGATCTGGTGCTAGCTGCTTATTCTGCAGATACATACTAAAAGAAACTTACCTTGTTGGCCCGAAAATGTAACATGACCCAAAGATTTTCATAATAAAAATTACCTAAATAATAAATGTACGAGGTGTGATCAAAAGTTTCCAGAATGATGTCATAAATACTACACAACAGTTAGTTTAGTCTAATCTGCACGGTCTCCCTCGAAGTAGTCTCCTTGGGAGTTGATACACTTGTCCCAGCACTTCTGCCACTTCTGTAAGCACCTCTGGAAGTCCTCTTCTTTCAACATGTTCAGAGCCTTCTGCAATTCGTGATGGATGACATCAATGTCCTCAAAACAGTGTCCTCGGAGCCGCATTTTAAGTTGCGGGAAAAGAAAAAAGTCCGCTGGTGCCAAATCTGGAAAATAGCCAGGATGGGGAACAGTATTCATCCTATTTTTATCCAAAAATTGGGGAACAGAAAGGGCTTTATGCGCGGGTGCATTGTCATGATGCAGGGGCCAGTCATCACTCCTCCATTTCCCCGTTCGTTTGCAGCACTTGTTTATAGAACACTTGATTCACTGTTTGACCCTGTGGCACAAATTCCTTATGTACAATGCCTTTAATGTCAAAAAAAAAACAATCATCATTGACTTCACTTTGGATCGAACTTGTCTGGCCTTTTTCAGGCGTGGAGATGAAGGACTCTTCCATTGTGAAGATTGTTGCTTCGTTTCTGGATCGTACCCATAAATCCATGTTTCATCACCAGTAATAATTTTCTGCATAAACTGTGGGTAATTTTGTAGCTGTTCTTTAACATCTGTGCAGGCAATCACACGGCTTTCCTTTTGGTCATTTGAAAGCAGGCGGGGCACGAACTTGGCGGAAATTCTTCTCATGTCCAAATTGTCTTTCAAAATGCTTTGAACACTTCCAAAGGAGAGGCCTAATGAGTCAAAGTTCTCTTATTGTAATGCGCCTATCATTTAAGACCATTTCCCTCACCTGATTGATGTTTTCATCAGTTTTGCTGGAACAGGGTCGCCCCAAACGATCTGCACCTTTAACTGATGTCACACCACTTTTAAAGTTCGAAAACCACTCAAATGCTTGAGCTTTGCCCATAAGCTATTCTTAACATTTCATAGGCTTCTGTTGCAGTTTTACCGAGTTTAAAGCAAAATTTGATGTTCGTTCTTTGTTCTTCGTAATCTGACGTTTTTGCTACACGGAAAAATTGCAGCACATGCAAAACACGTGTTCACTTCAGAGCATCTACCTCGTCACTGCATGGTCACAGGAAGTCATGTGACCTGTGATTTTTTTGGGGAAGGAACGCTGCATGTACAGTCTGGGTAAGAATTAAAAAAATCTCAGCGTCAGCATTGTTGTAAAGCCATTCAGGAAACTTTTTGATCACACCTCGTAATTAGAAAATATGCATAACATATTGGAAACGGCTGATATCTGTAGTGTACAAATTGAGTGACAAGTCTTATCAGTTTTGTGAACTTTGGTTCTCTAAATGCTTTCCTTCATGTGCCAGCATTCATAAACTTTACTTCATCTTCCCACCAACATTGCACATTACACTCCGAAACACCAACTTTCATTGCAGCCTGTATATTATTAGTACGTTTTGTCTTGTGCAAAATCCATAATTTTAAGTTTATATTATAGCAACCCTTGGGCTAGTTAGCCCTCAGGATGCTGACAACCAGGGTGGGGTGGTGGTTTGGATGAGATAAGTAGGGGGGTGCATGGGGGTGAGTTAGGGAAGAGGCATCAAATAATAACCCGGGAGTTGTATAAAAAAACTAGCTACTGTATTTGCGATTAATTTACATGGTTACTGGGGTGGGTGAGATTAGCACAAGCAGGAACTTATGTCTAGTTCATCTTACCTGAAGTCTCTGGTATATCTTGAGGTTACCAATAACTAAAATATTTAACTGATTTATGTCAGGGGTGGTGCACCCCTGTTGCTCAGAGCTTCGCTGTGCGAGTGTTTCAGTTTTGATGAGTGAGTGTCTGCCATCATAACCTGAATTCGTGACTGTTAAGTAATTTCTGATCTGCTGGCAGTGCATCCCCATGAACTACAAAGCCAGACCACCTACATTTCACCATCTTACCATATATTGATAAATCTAACGCAATCTCCGATTCCACACTCAAACCTCAACTTATGGCTCGCTTCTTCTCTCTCCTTGACTCAACTGTCGCAATGAAGACATTGTGCATTCTACACTATCTGCACAACTGGAACACTTGACCAAAATTTAATGTATTAGTGTAACAGCACCAAGCCAAGTAACAAGACATCATGTCCGAAATAATCATCAGAGATTTAAAACTTCTGGTTTATTCATGACCTTGAGATCAGCTATGATGCATATGTTGACTCCCACTGCTCAAGCCAGTAAAGTCCTTCATGAACATGAGCCTCTTTAAATATAAGGCTATGCACATGACTATGCATTTTAAAAGCATATTTGAAGGAAAAAACAAGTCATATTCGGGCCAGTACGTAGTTAAACTACTGTTAGTAATAGTTAAGTTACATAATCAATCCCTGCTAACTTTTATCCACTAACCATTTCCTCATAATCTTGTCAACTGAATTTGACAATTACACAATTTTTTTATAACCAATGACAAGAACTTTGGTAGAATGCCTTCATGAGGGTGGCATGCACCAACCTAGAGTGAGCTCTACTTTTGTAGTATAGGTAAACTATGAGGTGCATTCAAGTTATAACACCTCCAATTTTTTTTCTCAGAACTGGAAATAGAAGCATGCAGTTTGTTTTAAAGTAAGCGGCACTCTTTGGTAATGCATGACAGATATGGCAGCACTGTATGTCACGTACAACCTCTCGTGTCAACGGCAAGAGTGAGGATTGTTTGGTATACTTAAAATAGCAATGTTTTCATTACATGATCAGCATGTATAATCATTCATTATCTCCATTTGCGTGCTGTGACTCCGATTGAAATTCATCGCCAGTTAAGTGAGACATGTGGTGATGGTTTCATGGATGTATCTAATGTGGTTTATGGGTGCGACAGTTCAAAGAAGACAGAACGTCGTGTGACAACAAACCAAGAGAATCTCGGCCTCGGACAAGCCGGTCTGATGATATGATCAAGCAAGTGGAAAAATGTGTTTTGGAGGATCGCCGAATGACTGTGGAACAGATCATCTACACAGTTGGCATTTCTGTGGGATTCTGTGCGCACAATCCTGCATGACGACCTGAAAACATGAAAAATGTCCTGCAGTGGCATGTTGCCAGACAATGTTGACGTGAGATGAAGACATGAATGGCACTTTGTTTTCGTCAATTGTGACAATGGATGAGATGTGGATGCCATTTTGCAATCCAGAAACGAAGCGCCAGTGTGCTCAATGGAAGCGCACAGATTCACCGCCATCAAAAAAATTTCGGGTAAGTGCCAGTGCTGAAAAAATAATGGCCATGTACTGGGACATTCTTACTCATTGCATTCCGGAGAGAACCACGGTGACAGGTGCATCCCAAGAAGATGTTTTGAAGAAGAAACTACTTCCGGCATTGCACGAAAAACAGCCGGAAAAGGCTTCATGTGTGCTCTTTCACCAAGACAATGCACCTGCACATCGGGCAAACCTTACACAGCAGTTTCTTCATGCAAACAACTTTGAAGTCATTTCTCATGTTCCCTACTCACCCAAGCTGGCTCCTAGCGACTTTTGGCTGTTTCCAACGATGAAAGACACTGTCCGCGGCCGCACATTCACCAGCCGTGCTGCTATTGCATCAGCGATTTTTCAATGATCAAAACAGATTCCTAAAGAAGCGTTTGCAGTGGCGACATTGCAAAAAATGTGTACGGCTGCAGGGAGATTACGTCGAGAAGTGACACAAGTTTCATAATTTTCGTGTGATTAGAAAAAAAAAATCGGAGGTGTTATAACTTGAATGCACCTCGTACTATTCAAGTCAACACTCAGTGATTTCTATGCGAGAGTAAGCTACTTCAGAAGTATTTTACTCCTTTAGATACTCCCAGATAAATTACCGCAAAAGTAAATGTTGGAAATCACCATCATGAAGTATGTTAAGGGATTAAATAGAGCACAAATAAAGGTTAGAATTTATCTCGCGACCTGAATGGTTAGCTAACCTGTCGATTGAACTAGAATACCATATCGTATTTGGAGGAAGACAAACTAACATGTTCTGGATTACTTAGATTACATTGATCATATTAAATTAATCATATAAGTATATCAAATTAAATATTAAACATTGTAACTTTCAATGCTTAGAAAAGAAAAATTGTAAAAAGAAAGTTTCATCATGATAAAAAAGATTCAGAACAAATATATTAATTCAACATCATTTTCTATATAGAACTGTGAGAGAAATATTTCCAAATGGCACCAACACAATAAAACAGTACCAAATACTGGAGAGCAACACCACTAGCATATGTTAAACTGTGCCTCTTTCTCCTATGTTGCATGTGTTTATTAGGTTTTAGCTACTTGCACTTTTAATGGTAGGTGATAGTGTTGGTATTTCCGAAGCTACCATTTGTTGATTTATCCAGAAGGTTTCTGAATTGCTTCAAGAAGCAAACATGTTTTGTTCGGGTCTGCTTGATCCTTAATCAGTGATAACACACTTTTGTCCGCTTAGTTTAAATGTAATATCAATTATCGGTTTTGTAAACCATTCTTTGATCTTTACACCTGGCATTTTTTGGGGCCATCTTTTATGTTAGCATAAAATTGCTGCAGTTGTTTACTGAACTTGGAAGAAATGTGTATTGCAATGAAATTCCTCACAGATTTTCTTTCAGGCTCTGTCCCTTTAACATAAGTCTGTCAGCTGTTTTTTTTTTTGCACTCCACAATTCTTCTGTACTTCATAACCATTCTATAATTAATGTGTTTTTGAAACATTAGTTCCTCCGCACATAGATTTTTCAGTTTATATTGCGATTCTAATCTCAAACAATCAAGAAAATTGCATGACAGTTCTTTAGGAATGAAACTAGTTGTGAGTCATCAGTGTGTGCTGCAATGCACAGAGAAAAGTCGGTTGAACGTGTTCAGAAGCTATGTAATTGGGTCAGTGCCTTCTTGAAAGCTGTTGTTTGTAGTTTTCTTTGATGTTAACAAGATGTTGGTAACAGTTTAATGAAGTACAAGGGTTTTAACATAATGTTAGCAAACAAGATGTTAGATTATTTTTAACACTGGCTGATGAAACTGATCCTAATGGCCATGTGCACTATCCTCGTTAAACCAACCCTTCAGGGACCTTCAGCTTACCGCGGTAAGAACTTGACCGGGGTAATCATCACATAGCGGTGCACCAATGTTCACCGCAGTTTAGGTGACCGTGATTACCTGGCAGCTGCTCACTGTTCATTGCAGGTAAACTCTACTAAATGCAGCTGGATGTACACTTTTCACTTGTTCTACCTCTTTGTTGAAGCGCATGCATGTAATTCAGCGTGCAATGGCGGAAAGCAAAAGCAGACCCAAGTTTCTCTAATACGTTATTAAATTTAACGTGCAATTCTTAAGAAAAGATAGAAAGTACAGAGATAGAAGCAATAACTTTAAGATGGACACGTGGAAAAAGCTGGGCTTACAACTGATTAGGAAAATGTGCTGAACTGTACAGGCTTTTTTTTTTTTTCTTTCTTTCTTTCCACAGTGACTAAATTCCAGTTAGCTTAGTAGATATTCACTTACTGAAAGACAGAACAAAAAAAATATATTATTCCCAAACAAGATTTGAACCCGGAACCTCTAAGATAGGAGGCATACACGCTACCCCGACACCACGGTGAAGACTTCAAATTTGCGACTTCGGCACTATCCTCTTCAGGTTACCATATTTCTATAGCTGTGCAATTAAAGTATACAATATTCTTGAAAATGTACTAATTACCTTCATTATTCCCCTTATTTCTGCCTTGTTCTTAGAACTATGCTTCAACTGATATAATTATGATATGCAGCGCCGTGATTGTGTGGATTTCCGTTACGTCAGGATATTTAAGGCACCCATCGCAAAAAGAAAAAAATAAAATGAAATAAAATAAAAGACCTTAAGCATTAAAATTTACAAAGTACATTAAAGTAACTTTACCAGGATTTGTATTCATTAGCGAAAATGGAGTGTATCTATTTGTTGAAAATTCTAACTGTACCGTTCCACCATTTTAACATTTCAACACAAGTAAAGTTGGAAACATTCGACAAAAACAGCCGTTCATGGCCGGTCAGATTTAACCGCGGTAAAGTCTTGATCGAGAATGGTGCACACAGCCATAACAGTTGTTTGTTTTCAGAAGGTTTTCATGTGTGCATGTGTTCTGATCATTACAGGTATTGTTCCATCTCGTGTTGTTGGTGTGGTGGGCATAGGCCACGTTCGAGGGATAGTGGAAAACTGGGGTAAAGTTTCTCCAGCAGACATCCCACCAATAATGCGAGTACCTCCCCCATCGCTTTCCAGCAGAATGCTCAAATTAACTTTCAAAGCATCATTGGTTGGCCTGGTTGTGTGGGGAGTGACCAGATTTGTCCCATTACCGAAGTACATCCCCAACAGTGTTGACACTATCCGCAGTAGTGTTCAAGGATTCTTGCATATCGGAGGTGCAGCTCCTGGACCAGGGAAGGTTTAGAAGGGGCAGTGTTCTTCTGAAAAAGCAACAAGGTAAGTTTATTTAAAACTACGATAGGTAATGACAGGGTTGAGTCCATAGACAGTGTGCCAAAAAATGCATGTATAATGTAAAATATGTGCTATTACATAATCTAGTGTAAAAATTAAATGTTACAGGAATGGTGAAAGCTTGGCCAAGTGCAATAATACTTGCTAACTTCTTCATACAGTGTGCACATTTTAAATCAAATGGGCCAGGAAGCTCAAGTACAGAACAGTTGTTTTATGCCTGGACTGGATCATGTGTATGCATGCTCCACGTGCTGTCTGCTACACTGGGGCTTTTTCATTCTAAAACTCCTGCATTACATATTCATGACTAATGATAACATGCACTGTTATAAGTGGTGTCCTTGTGCATTGAGGCATTCCTCCTCATGAGGTTGTAATTCAAGAACAATAATCACTCTGTATGGTTTCAATGTTAAAAGTTTAGCAGGTTGTATGAAATGAGGTCATGAAAGGAGATGCTGAAACTGGCCACCGTCATTGTCCATACATCTTTGGCACCTCTTTAGGAAACTATCCATCACTCACTGTAGTTCACGTTGAGAAATGCTAGGAATTTTTTTCAAGTCAACTGTTGACGCCCATACGTATGTGAATACAAATTTGCCTCCTTTTTTTAGAGAATTAACAGACAGGGAGCGTGATTTTGCCGTTTTCCAACAAGACTCTGCAACAACTCATACGGTCAATATTTCGATGAGAACAATTGGAAGTGTGTTTGAGGATAGAATTATTAGTAGAGATTTGTGGCCCCCTCAGTCCCCCGACCTAACCCCCTGCAATTTCTATCTCTGTGGTAACTTAAAACATAAAGTGTAGAAGACAAACCCACACACCCTGAAAGAATAAAACAAAATATCCGCCAGGAAATTGCCAGCATTTCTCAACGTGAACTACAGTGAGTGATGGATAGTTTCTTAAAAGGTGCCAAAGATGTATGGACAACGATGGTGGCCAGTTTCAGCATCTCCTTTCATAAAGTTGGTAAGTAAAGCCTTTAAAAGTAGTTTTAAAAATGTTGTATGGTTTCATCCGCGCCTTCCTATGATAGTGCCGAGGATGCGGACAGGAAAGACACCGCACAGCCGGTTCATAGTTTTTTGCCTCTCCCTGTATTCTTCTGTCTACTCCATGTTAATTGACATTAACATTTGGAGAAATTATCTTACTGCATAATTTCCTAGTAGGTACAACAGGATTTGAGGAATACAGTAGGCTTTAAGTGATAGTCAAATCTTTTAAGAGCAGCTTTAAATTCTGCTCTCTTTGCATGGCCAAGAGAGAAAGACAGGAAAACTTCCTATTTGAGAAAAGCATAAGTAGTGCGACCATGTGTCAAAGACTACCTGCAGGTACCTTGGCCTAGCACCTGAGTGGGACCTTCAACTGGCTACTGGAACAATACCTAGTGCCAAACATTAGTCATTGTGTGCCGCCTACTTGTTCCAGAACATTCCCTTTGGCATGATCTAGTAACCTCTCTTCCTAAAACCTTCCACTGCATGCGAGGCTTATATAAGGGGCTGCTCTTGCCCAGAGTTCAGTTCAATTGTGTTGTGTTTCAAATAGTGCCTAAAGTGACTCGAGTATAACAGCAGTCCTTCGTAGTGTAGTGGTTACCATGGTAGCCTCTAGGTCGCGGGTTCAAATCCGGCGGAGGGAGATGGATATTTTTGGGCATAAAAATCCTAGCATGGCTTCCTTCGGAAGGGAAGTAAAGCCGGTGGTCCTGTATCATAGATTTACAGCACATAAAAGAACCTCAAGCCTGATAAAGAGGCCTCTGAGAAAAATTACCGGTCTTTAACGTCCAATATAGAATGGGATGCTAAGGACCACAGCAGTTAAAGAGTGTCCATAAATACATCTGAATTTAACTTATTTTGAGTGTGAGATTGGTGCTAAGTGATGGCACCAATGTGATCGTTGAGCATCTCTCTGTAATAGTTTGTACAAGAGAAAGTCATATGAATGCAACACATCAGAATTTTTCAAAGCTGGTTTCTTTTTCCTATCTTGCTGCAAAGTTTTCATTATGTTTTTCCACAAACTGTATGTGAATTAGATTTAGTATGTGAGAAATGTTGCTTAAGTATACAACATTTAAATTCTCTTTTCAGGGAAGAAAAAGGATATCCAATCAGCTATACTTGAGTGACAGAAAATTGGTGCTGTGTTCATCGAACTGTGATTTCACTAGCAGTTTTAAACTTTGCATGTTGAATTTTGACATTTCCTGGGAAAGGCAGGTTTTGAGAGTGCTCGAATATAATTGTTGCTCCTTTTAAAGTGAATTTATAGGTTTATTACACATTTTTGAATACAGATATGGTTGAGGAGGTTGAATGTTGTGCAATTGAAGATGACTATTGTCATGTTTTACCAGACGTTTTATACACTGCAGCTAACATACCAGGTCCTGGTGCAGACTTGGAGGATTTTAACACACAATACATGCATCACTGTATTTGTGAACAAGAATCCTGCCGTCATGATATCTGTGCTTGCATAAACAAGTATGGAAGGAATTATGAAAATGGCAGACTCTTAGATTCTAAATTTGAAGGTCCAGTTTTTGAATGTAATTCTATTTGTAAATGTGCAAATCACACAAAGTGTGAAAATCGTTTGATTCAGTTTGGTCCCAGAAAGGGATTACAAGTGTTTGAAACAGAAACAAGCAAAGGCTTAGGGTTAAAAACTAACGTAGATATTCTAAGAGGAGAATACATTTGTGAATATGCAGGAGAAGTTATCAGTGTGGAAGAAGCCAAGCATCGCATTCTGTCAGATAGAGGAAAAATGAATTTTATCTTTATTTTGAAGGAACATGTATCAGATAGGATTCTTAAGACCTGTGTGGACCCGACAGCAATCGGTAATATTGGTCGTTATATAAACCATTCATGTGATCCCAACTCTGTAATAATTCCTGTCCGAATTGATAATCCAATTCCAAAACTTTGTATTTTTGCATTGAAATTGATTAAAAAGGGAGAAGAAATTACTTTTGACTATGGAGGCTGTGCCCAAAGGCAATGTTTGGAAGCTGTGAACGTGCATGAATCCAAGAATGTAATAAAAGAAAGAAAATTGTGTTTATGTGGTGCAGAAACATGTAAAAAATTCTTGCCTTTTGATGATACTCTATTTTAACACAGTATTTTTGTCTGTTAGCTTATTTACATTACAACCATAAATGTTTGAAATGTCAGAAAAATTACAATGTTATAAAGACTTACCTCCTGTTGAATCTGTAAAATTTAAGGAAATGTTATTGATGCATGTAAGTTTAGTTAATAACGCTGTCACACATCATGAAGATGAACCTAAATGTTTTGCTGTACACCTTTTCTTTTCTTCTCAATTGTTTCTTTTGCATAATGGTGTAAATGGATTATATGAAAATTGTGAGTTCACTTTACTTCATCTGCTTTTTAATGAAGCTGAACTTGCTGGAAGACTTATTCTTTACAGTGAAATGTGATGGATTTGAAACAAAATAAAAAGGAAATAATGTAACATTTATTCTTTATTCCTGTAACCCATTTATTCAAAATCATATACACATTTACACACATATGAAAGTTTTACCTACACCTGTACATAATAGCACAACATGGAAGACCATTTCTTTGATTTTGAACATTACTTACATTTAGGAACTTGCGTTCTTTTGCTTTGTAATTAAGTACCAAGAATGTCAAGTAAGTACAAAATTATTTACAAACATTTAGGCAGAACATTTATGAACTGATGTTAAGATTAACAATATAATCTGCCATAAAAATTGGATACTATGTTTACAAAAGCTAATTTTTAGAAACTTTTCAGTGGAAAAAATACAGTTTTGAAATACCATGGCCAACTTTCAGTTATCCAGTTAGATGACTTATTGTTAATTGAACAGTTGTTGCAGAAAATTCTAAGGAAATGTGAACTTCATTGCATAAGCCAGGTAGCAATGAATCTGTATATACTAAATGCTCTAGAACTGTATTTTATAGCCAATTCTGGGAGGAAAATGTGAAAATGCTTACAGTATACTTCTGAAGAAAGGTGATCTCAAATGCATGGCATTTTTTTCCTGAACCTGATTTAGAAATTTAATACAGCTTTGAACTTCGTTGTTTTTTTTTTGTTTTTTTTAGATATTGAGACCATGACCATGCATTGGGTATGCAGTCACAGTCGTAAAAGTTAAAATATTTTCAATTTTTTTATTGCCTTCAGGGAACTCTAGATAATGGACATCCTTTATGTTGGAACATGTCCATCTTGTAATCTTTGCCAACTGCTTATGCGCTGGCTACACATGCAGGCTTTACTACATGCATAAACCAGTTTGTATCAGAAGCATGAGCAGCATTCAGTCAGAAGGGAAGTTTAGTGCAACTGTGTCTTATACGCACCCATTCCAACCAATTTTATCACCCAGTTAATTGATTATATGAATCGCTGCCATGCTGCCTCTGGAAGATAAAGTCTAAGCAATATTAAGATAGGAATGAGAATGTGTCTTACCAAAAGATGATACAGAACTCAAATCTCTGTGTGATCTTCCAGTTGCTAAAAACTTTAAAGCACAACTCAATCTTTCATGAGGAGCTATAGCTTCGTCCATCAAGTTTTTGCATTCAATTACAGGAATCATAAGCACAGTTATTTGTTATGTGCCCTTTCAATTCTCAAATAATTACGTCAATCATCTGAATCTCCTCTTAAGTCTTTCGTTAGATTTATATATGACTATACCTTTCTTCTAAGAAGTTGCTTTTTGCACCATTTCGATAGGTACCCTGTTTTCACTAATAAATAGTACAGAAATGTTCATAACAAAAATAAATCTTCGGGCCATATTGTTTCGATGTCGACAACTTCCTTTTTTGAAGACCGAGATTTGCGCAAACTTACTTGCAATGTATGGACGCAGTATGCTGCTCCATCTTGTTTGTGCAAACTATACCGTACAAGTAAGTCGCTGCCTTGTGACCGAGGCTTCAGCATTTCTTTGAAAGTGGATTCTCCAGTATCAGGAAGTACTGTAGGGAAAACATTTTGATAGTTACTGTCACATGAAGGTAGATATTAGTTATGATGCCCAACTTAAGTCAACCATTGAAAAATAAACTTCACAGTTATGCTTTCAACTGATGGAAGCATTATTGCTTAAGGTTTGCGAAAATACAGTTAATAATATTTTATCAATGAACACATATTAAGGACAAGAAAATAAGGCTACTTCCAACAGTTTTCATTAGATTTTTGGGTTTGATGCCAGCAGAGTCTAATAAAAGATCATTTACAACAATATCTTGTAATAATATGCAACAATGTACTATGCTTTGGGTATGCAATGCTCCTGGGTTCAATCTCAGCCATTGGGGTGCAGATTTTAAGTCCTGGGTAATGGATCTGTGCCCACTCAGCACTGTGAGGAAAGAGGAGCAGCGACCTGAGCCAACTTTCTGGCTGAGGGATGTGTGATGTTGACCACATCTCCCACTGTATCTGTGGGATGAGCCCCGACCCTTCATGGGCTGTAGTGTCATAGGATTTAATATGCACAATAAAAACTGTATAATTTGATTAAAATGAATGTTACTGATTAAATACATTACGATTATCATTTTTAAAAACCTAAGATGTCTATTTTGATTATTATAAACTCATCCAAGCTCTATTTATTATGTGGCTTGACTCTGTGAATGGGCCTGTCATAGATTTATAGCGTTATGTGACATTGGAGTTGCAATAAACCAGCCAGTTAGTGGATGAGAAACAAATTAACATATACAACATGGATTGCTTACACTTACGACTCTCCTTTTGCAAGATTAAGCTCAAGTTGGCTTTGTATTCCACAAGTGCTTGATCTCAAAATGTTCAGTAGAGCATCTTTCAATTTCCTGAGATGTCATAGCCTGTAATCTACAGGGAGGCAGAATACTATCATTTTGCTTTTGACCTTGCTCCCAAATAACTTTAGAAGCATAGTTTGTAGTCAATTATTTCTTTTACATTCTCTACATAGAATTTTTGTAGAATACATTTCTGTGCAGTTAGTATACAAATTCATGCTACCTGAGTATGGAATCTCTCTTGTACCTAGTAGATGTATTTCATTCCGTGTAAACTGATGCCTTCCCCCCCCCCCCCAGACTTACTACACTGTAAAATATTTGTCACTGGCAGACTATAAAAACTAAATAATGTGCCATTATTTGTCGAGTATAACTGATAGTTGACGCAATATACATTTCATACAAATCCTAAGAATTTTTAAACAATTTTTACATATTTTAGACTGCTGCTATTCCTTTGATAGTAGCTGGAATGTTAATAACATAATACACAAAACTCCTTTTGTTAACAATATTTCGTAAATGTACCAGCAACTGTAGCACTCTAGTTAGACTCAAACTTTGACCCCGACAAGAAATGATTATTTTTACCAATATAATTAAAAGTGTATGTAGTTTATATTCAGCATACTATCTGTATGGCATCTGAGATGTTTCTTTCAAATGAGTAACTTCACTGTATTTAGAAAAGTGAAAGGACTGAAAGACCACCATTCTACCGATTGAGTTCCGAGGTAGCTTAATAGCTTCGTTAGCGGCTTTCTTACTGTGTGTTGGTTCATTCAGTGGCAATTTCTGACTAGCTCATGTCAAATGTTATCAAGGCCACAATAAAAGCCGTATATACAACAGAGGGCAGTGCGACCTATGGTAAATCCAGGAGGAAGGGACAAAGTGAAGGAACCACAGAGACATGTGGAAGACCCATCCCACTACTGGAGCAGTACAGAGAGGGCGATGAACGACTGTCCAACCAAGCAGCCTTCTACTGTACATGGGAATACTCTTTACTTGGAGCAAGCATCTGCACGATCTGCCACACACCACAAAACCTAGAAGCTCACCTGAAAGATAAAAAGAAATTGAGAAACCACCCCAGCATTCATCTATGAGTGAGGAGTCAACACCATATGTGAGCCTCACATGTTACCATGAGCCAACTCACTTGCTCCCCACCAGTACAAGTTTGCATTTGATAGCTATCCGTTAATTTGGTGAACCTGCAAAATAACAAATGCAAGTCTGCATTCACTTCACTTCCTGATCCAATTGCAATGCAGCATTTTAGTTGATCTGTCTTGGAATGGAAATGAAAGCTTTATCAGCGCAGTTGCCAGTTTTAGGTAATTCCAACCACGTACTTTAGTTTTTTAGCTCTGTCACATTCATACGAGGGGTGATCAGAAACTAAGGTTACAAGGCCGATATTCCTGGAGTTTTGTCCGTTATAGAGAAATTAGTAGTGTGCGATAATACTAATACATGCGGTTGGCAGCTGTGCAGACTTTCAGCCAGCTGCCACCTACAGCGCTAGTTGTAGATAAACACATGGCAACGTGTTTGGAGAACTGTTCTTGTGAAGAAATCTGTTCCGTTATTCGATTTCTGTAGGCGAAACATGTAACCTCGGCTGAAGTTCGCCAACAGCTGGTAGAGGTTTATGGAGAGACTAATGTCTTGTCAGCATGTTGCAGAATGGTGTTTAAAGTTTGTGGCTGGTAGAGAAAAGGTCACTGACGAAGATTGCAGTGGCTGACCCAGCACAGCTTGTGTGGAGGAGCTGGTTCAGGACAACAGGAGGATCACATGGCGTATGATAGAATTGGAAATGTCATTCAGAAGCATTCATCACATTGTTCACAATATTCTGCAGTGTGGAAAATCTGTTCCCGATGGGTCACATGAAATGTGTTCCAACTAACACAAGGAGAAGTGCATGGGGGCAAGTCTGCAACTTTTGCAATGACTCTTCGCGGAAGAGGACAGTTTTCTTCACCACATTGTCATGGGTGATGAAACATGGATCCACTACTACTCTCCCAGCAGTACTCAATGGAGTGGAAACACTCTTCCTCTCCAAAGACAAGTTTAAGGTGATACCATCTGCCGGGAAGGTGATGGCCACAGTGTTTTGGGACAGCATGGGTGTCTTACTCATGCAGTTTTTGGAAAGAGGGCACACAGTGATCGCTGACCAATTCTGTGAGACCTTGACATGACTGCGTGAAGCAATCAGGAGGAAATGGACAGGACTTCTCGCTGAGGGTGTCCTCTTCCTGTGCGACCTCATACAGCCCAGAAGACCACCATGCTGTTGAAGCAGTTTTGCTGCGACATCATTGACCACCCTCCCTACAGCCCGAACCTCGCTCCAAGCTACTTTTACCTTTTTCCTCACTTGAAGGAGCATCTAGGAGGCTGACGAGGAGGTGAAACACTTAGCAACAATGTGGGAACACGCAAGGACAGGATTTTTACCAGAAGGGAATATTCAAACTCATTCCACGAAGCGACAAGTGCTAAACTGATATGCAGACTATCAGTTGTCTGTATTGGTTGTATGAAATAAAATGTAATGTTTCACTGCAGGCTTTGTAACCTTAGTTTCTGGCCACCTCTCATACATTCAGCTGAGGCTTTGGTATTTTGTTGTTATGGTTAGCTCCCCGTGTTTGTCATATTTATAAGAGCAGTAGGACTTATATAAATATAAGTGGAAAGTTTACTGTAGAAATACTCATGAGAGATAGATCACCATGCAATGATTTGCAAAGGGATGATCCTTTGCATTGAGGTTTGCTAAGGAGGCAACATGCATTTTACAAAGAGGAAAAGGATTATGGTCATCTATCTATTCTTGTTAACAAAGCTATAAAAGGGATAAATGAAGACTCTGGGCAGAGTGGAAAGCAGCCATTTTGTATTGTTAACTGCAACCTTATACTGGTAGGAATATACATCACTTGTTCATTGCTATCAGAGGTAAGAAACGCTGCCCATTAGGCCCTCCGGCTTATAAATGGCTCCAGTCATCACCTGGTGAAAAGAGGTTCCCCAAAGGATCATATGGGGAGCGTTTGATTTGCTTTCAAAGAAATATCAGTTGTATTAAACACAGTGCTTATGCCTTAGTGTGCCAAATAAAAACTGCCCCTGGCAGGAAAAAATATTGCCTGCATCTGATATTTTGCCAATTTAATTAGAAGGGGTTTTGTAAGTTACATGCAAAGTTTGGATCTAATCAGAGTGTTACACTTCTGGTATCTCATTTTTGGTTTATATTACAGCAACAAAGAAATAAAAATTAAAAAAAGCTATTGTTTGACTAGAAACTGCAATGAAGTTTGTGGTGGGTTGCAAGAAAAATGTTCCGTAAATTGCTATTCTCATATTGGATATAGGAGCAACATTTAATGACACAAACTATTTACTATTCCTTCTTTAAAGAGTAACAACTATCCAGCACCATAAAAACTCACCATTCAGATTAAGAAATACTGCAGTACACAAGAGGGACAAGCCTTTCAAAAATGTTATATAACATCTTTGGGTTGATACAAGTTTAAGAAAATATTAAAGGCATTCAACAACACTTCAGCATCTTAAGACTTCTCACAAAAAAAAAAAAAACATGCTGATGATTTTATTTCTTAAGCAATCTTCACAAACTATCCGATAACTGAAATCTGTAGAACAGATTTAAAAGCATTTGAGAGGTTTAAAACTCAAGACAAATGGATAAATCCAAATCACACTCTGAGAAAGTGGCCACAACATTGGGCTGCTTTTTACAGTATGGGAAAAGATTTTCACAGTGAAGAATAGCCACTTTCAAGAAGGAAGATCTGATTACATTCTTTCAATTACTGGTAGAGGGGAGTTCAACACCAAAAAGAAACAAGAATGGCAGTTGGAAACTAGCGGAGGATGAGGTAGCAACCCTAAAACATGTTACTAAGTATTGAATTTTTGGAGTGTGTTGAACTCAACCTGTTTTGTCAATTAAGTCACCAGCTGAATTATCACTACATATCTGATTAAAATGGACACAATCCTTTAAAAGAGAGAATGATTTTGTTGACTTTAATTCCAGACATTAAGGTATTGCCAAAAGTAAATTTAAGAATGTGGTTGCCAAGATACTGTGACGGATCCAGCTCTGCCCAACATGTCCTTCAGTGCTCGCCAAGGATTGGCTGGAGGGGACAGAGGGCTCTCCGTGACCTAAGTGCCAGGAGCACCTTTGAGATGCAACCAGATAATTCTGGATGCTCTCTTCCCTCTGCCTCCTGTCAACATTTTGGAACTTGCTAACATAATATATATGTAAAGCCATAAAAACTTGTATAGACAAATTACCAGAAATGCAATTTAAATGGTTAGAGAGAATTTACACTACTGTGGTAGAAGTAAAAATGTTATATGGAGCAGAGATTTGGGGCCTGGAAGAAGGGTGGGTAAATATAGACATGATCCACAGCAGCTTTTGTAAACAAATATTGGGCTTGCCAACGGAGTAGCTCAAGCCGAATTAGGGAGAATGGGAATTAAAGGAAAAATTAAATATTGGATTAGATTTACAAATTTTGATGATCAGAACATTTTACATCAATGTTTGATAGTGCAGGAAAGACTTAATCATAGAGTCTTGGCTAGGTAAGATAAAGGAAACCTTGATGAAGATAGGTTTTGGGGAGATTTGGAGAGCTAAAGAATTATTACAAGTAGGTTTCTGGAATGAAATTAGGACAAGAATAGATGATATGGAAAAACAAGATTTATTAGCGAGTTTTACTTTTAAGAGCTCACTGAGATTATATAGAGAAATGAAAGTAGTATGGAGCAGGGAACAGTATGTTGATATATGTGATAAAACAGAAAGAGCAGGATTTGCATGGGCTAGGACAGAGGTGGTAAATTTGAAAGGTTTGAGAAGAAAAATTGATTTGGAGAAATGCCCACTATGCCACCGGAAAGTTAAAGAGTGGCATATAGTTTTAGAGTGTGAAGAAACGAAGTTGCTTAAAACGAGGATATAGAAGAGAAAATGTTTAATTTACCAATAGAAATTCAAGCTAAAAAGTTAGTAAATGTAAAATCTAGGAGAAATATAATAGAAGTAGGAAACGTTTTGGGCAGAGTAAGAGCAAAATGGATGAGGAAAATGACTATTAAATTACAGTAGTTTTTATTTGATATGTTGCAAGTAGGACTCAACAACCTCAAGCTTTGAGTTTGTTGGGGTTCAAGGTAAAGCAACTCAAGTTAGAGTTAGTATTGGAGATTAAATAAATTGATAATTGTACTTTTAGATTAGGAGGAATGCTGGCTACCAGTAGCTAAGAGGTTAGTTTTTTTTATATTTCATTTTATTGTTATTTTTAGTAACTGGGTTAAGACAGATTTGTAAAATTGTTGTTCTAAATTTTTACAACTAACTGAATTAATAGTGAAATTATTTAATATATATGTGAGCGTGCTCGTGAGGCAAGTAAAGCGGAAAGAAAAGGAGACTGAACCAAGTCACAATAGTGTCACACTGCTCCTTGCACCTCCAACCAATGCACTGAAGGACACATTGCCACCCGCCGTCACAATACTTAACATTTTGTAGTTTTAATGCTCATTCAGAATATGGTTCCCTGTTTACTTTATGTTTTTAAGTTAATTTTTCAGTACTAGTACCACACAGTAGTATTACATGCACGGCTGACTTGGAAAATAACTTTCCCTGTTTTATTACTTGAAAACTATGGACTGGAGGGAAGCAACCTGCAACTTATGTATCTGCTAAACTGTAGTTCCATCACAAATACAACATTCAGTAATCTCTCTGTTTGATTTCTTGGTGCAGCAACTATACATTAACAAGTTTTAAGTAAACCTTAGTTATAGACTACTTACACGGTATACATTAGCAAGGACCTGTATCAGAGACCTCAAGACAAACCTATCATCCACTATATGGCCTTTATCTGTTTGTGAAAATGAAGAATGGGGCAGATGAAGAAATGGTTCAAGGTGCCACATTCTATGTCAGGAGTGGAATACCTGATCTAAACAATGACAAATGCCTGAATGCCATTTTGGAATTATTGGCAAGTAAAATAACGGTGCAGCAAAAGAACAGTGTTTCTTATCTCTACCTGTTCACCTGCAAAAGCTGGGGAAGCATATTTTTTTCACTTACCTCGGAGAATCTTCTTGAAGCATGTTTTCAGATATCTGCTACAGGCACAAAACTTGCATAATAACTCTGAGCATGCTGAAGAAGTTACCAAGATATATATATATATATTGGAAAGGCAGTACCAGTTTTGGAGTATGTGGTCACAAATGCAGGAGTGCTGCATGAACATAACTGAAATCTAGCATTATGAAACATCTTTGTTTGCCATGCTCATACTGTACTCTTTTTACTGAACAAGGCAGTATTACCACACCATCCTTTACATTAGACACACCTAGCGACATTGACTAGTACTGTACAAGAGTGCATTTTGTTTACATCTGACACGCCACAAACAACTTTCACACTCAGACTGTAACATGACAGATTTAATGATGTTGCATGAAGTGCAGTAGAAAAGCATCTGCAACTCCATGTTCCTATCTTCAAAATGCTTATTTTGGTACTGCCTTTCGACTCCACAATAAATGATATGATAAACATACACCCTAAAGTTACACACTTAGACCCCATTCACAATAAAGACATGGTGCTAACATCATAACGCAGCATAAGGGCACGCATGAGGAAAGACTATTCGCAATCCAGCCATAGGTGTAATGCAAAAAGTTGGCTACATCTGTAAATTACATGCAGAAATCTTTGAAATGTGCCGCAAGTTTCAAATTGAATAATCACCAATAATATCCAATATGAAAATTCATCCAGTCTTTATATATAAATAGGACATAAAACATGTATCAAGCAAACATCAGATCAACGACAGGCATCAGCATTTAAAATGGCAAGACCAAATTAGAGAGCATTATGATTGTACAGTAGATGGCATAAAATTTCACACTGCAATCGTGTGCTGTTCAAAAGTTGGCAATCATGGGGAAAGAAATGCAGAATTCTTCCTCTATGCAAGCATAAAGTTCACTAAAAATGTTTCCATTAATAAAATATGATAATATTTGTAAAAAAATTACTTATCCTTGGGCAAATAAGTCTAGCATTTATCAATTAAGCTGTTTAGATTGTGACCGGATTTACATTGCAAAGACCGAATGTCATTTGGAAACCAGAGTAAAGGAGCCATTTTAGTAATATTAAATACAAATAAATTAATAAATCAGTTGTGGCACATCATTTTGGTCATTTAATCATGAAATAAATCCAGAAGTTAAATTATTAAAACATTTAAATGGATCCATAGATTTAATGGTGTGGGGGAAAAGAATATTTATTTTGAAGAATAAAGATTGTGTAATGAATTTTGAAATAATTGCCGATTGATTCTGTCAACAAATTTGTTTTACTTCCTAGATAACAATACTACAGCTGAATATGTAATCAAATGATTACAAAACATGTCCTGCTGAATTTAAATTTATATTTTTAAAAAAAGAAATGAATTGTTACAAAATATTTATTGTCAATTAATATATAAAGTTTGGAATTTGCAAACCTTTGCATTATGTAGCATGTTGCGTGACTCTATGTGAATGCTTCCATTAAATAACATGGGTGCAAAGCTGCATTTATGCTGCATCTGTGCTTACTTTTCATTGTGAATTAGGCCTTAGAATGTATGCAGAATAAGCACGTAACATTTTTATCAAAACATTGTGTAACAACATGATTTCATGAACACCAACAAACAGGAATCTTGAGTTAGTACATATAACATAAATTTGTTACATTCATTTACCAATAATACATTTATGAATTTACTTGGATTATGCTACATGTAGATGTAGTTGTCTGGTTTTAACATATGTTAAACTTTTCATTGAACGAATAACATTGATAGGCAATGCTGTATAGGACCAAGAATACCACAAATCAATGTTCTTGCAACCCACCCTTCGTTTAACTGCTAATTGTGAACAGTTTCCAGTGACATATACTCTAATTCATAAATTCTGCCATATTCATTATTGTCACATTTTGATATACATATCCTGGTGTTCACATTAGTGGCACTAAGTTTTGGTAACATTTAAGGCCGTTCATCTCTTTGTTAAACTGTAAGTTTGTAGAACCAAACCTTATAGCAGATACAAGTGGGGCCTATCCAACAGTACAATTAAAGAATATGACGTGCTGTACCCATGTGTCAAACAAGTGTTTCTAAATCACAAGAAATTAAAATACTCTTTGAGGTGATTGGTACCATGATGGAAAAAAGAACAGTAGCCCTTAAAAAAACATACAAAAGTAACACATTAGTAATTTTAACTCCCTCTGTGTTTCATAAAGTATTAAGTTACTTTTTTCTGGCCACTGCTCTTTTTTCCATTATTGTATACCTTACACCTACCAATACTCTTGGCTGCTGTTGGTATAGTAAACAACAATAAGGTGATTACACTTTTATGTTTCACACACTTAGCACCTAATTGAAGGTCCAATGCAGAGTAAAACATAATTGCATTGTTCTTAGAAGTAGAACGGTTATTCTCTGCATAGAGACCAAAAACAAAGGTAACTTTTAGTTGATATTAAGAAAGATTATGGATGCCATTGGCAATTTTAGTTGTTTTGTTTTTGCAAGAGTGGGACCAGTATGTTCAGAAATGACTCCCAGGATGGTATTTTTCTCTAAAGAGATACAAATTTTTGTTTCATGTATCTCCAAACAGCAATATACTGCATGGGAGGTGTATAGCAAGTGGTACGGGAGTGATGTCATCCATTTGGGTAACACAAATACAAATTATAACAGCATTTTAGTCTCTCAACACTTATTTCACAGAAAAAGCAAGTTTTGTGGCACCATAATTCAAATATGGAATGAATAAGCCAAGCCTAACATATATTCGCTAATTTATCTTTTAACTTTCTTAATTTCTTTTTGCCTTAATTTAGCAGTAAAGACAGAATAAAATAGTATAACTGTTTCTTCTTCTTATTTTTGTTATATCCCTGCAACTTGGAAGAAAATTTGTGAAAGCACGTAGGTAGAACAGTTAAGAGCTTACGATCCTTGGTATATTGTCAGCAGGATGAGTAGGTTATTGAAGTGGCTGCTATGTTCCGTCCACAAGCATAGCAGCAAATAATACACTGATGCTCAATGCATTAAAGGAGGACTGAACTAAACTTTTAAGCACTTCTAACAATAAAATAAAAACAATTCTGAGCACACTGTAGGAAACCACATCGTTCTACAACCTGTTTTCATTCTGTAAGCACTTTTATGTTTAATGCTTACCTTGTGATGACGTCATAAGGCTAGAATCGCGCCAGACTACTCATTGTCACTTGCATTAGTTAAGACTGGTTCACAACCAACGAGAAAGTTGAAATACATGTATTCAAATGGGAATGTTCACAACCGACGGGAAGCCTTCCCGGGCCCCGGGAACGGGAAAGAAGAGTTGCCCAACTTTTAACTTTCTCGTTCTCGGGCAAGGCATATTAGATCCCTATTGTGCATATTAGACTCTTCACTCTAGAGGTTATTCTAAGTGGCCATGACATGAAACAGCCACTAGTGCTCTCTATAGTCGCAAGCTGGAAACATGAAAGTGGAAGGAATTAGTAGTAAATGTGCTTCCTAACCTCATCCCGACACCCGCAAATCTAATCAGCGTTGATTCCTCTGGTGAAGGGATCATTTGTAGTTTATTTATATGCAACTCAAAACTGGCTATTACCTAAAAAACAATGGCAAAAGCTACAAAGAACAGCTAAAACCGGTGGAAAGGAAAAAAGAACAATAAACAATTTTAATGTATGCCATTAAATAAAGGAATGAAAGTTTGACATAAGTAGAGGGATCGGAAATGTAATGGATATGCATTTAGATAATGTTTACTCTATCGAATTTTGATGTTGGCTTGGCTAAATTGAAAATAGGTGAAAAAATGTCATTGGTCAGTTAAAAACAAATGAAATCCCAATGCGCAAAATCGACTTTCACTTTGTGATTGATATGCATTCCCATTCTCGTTTTCCTTTCCTCGTGTTCTGTGAGGTGTAAGATCAAGAATGCCTGTGTGCAGTGTTTATAGTTGTGCAAATAACTCCAGCATAAACAGAGATGTTGGTTAGTACTCATTTCCTGATAGAGGTATGAATTGACTTGTGTATAACAAATGGGTTGCTGTTATAAAATGCAAAAACTTTGTGCCAACCAAAAATGCTAGAGTATATGGAACAGTGAACCAAATCACTGAGCTACCGCTGTGTCCAAACAAGAAAATGTTTATTCCAACAAATTTTAACATTGGCTGAAATGGAAGCAGAAGAAAAATGTAATTCATCAGTTTCAAACAAATGGCATTCCAATGCATTTCCATTCTCATATTGTGAGCACAATTTCTGTATGCTGTTTTGCTTCCTATTGTGAACCAGCCTTAAGTTTATGGACTGCCCTGCAATGTTCTGAGAACACAAGCAGGCACACAGCTCTCCTGAGTCATTTCTGAAAATTCTTTTCTGTCCAAATTTTCCACTCTGTTTACACCTCCTTATAAGCAATATTTTGTGTACCAGAAAAGAGCTAAAAGGTTCAAAACAGCTTCAACAGCTAGACATTTCTGCAGGAAATCTTATTTTACTTAGGATAGATGACATCGGAGAATGCTTGCTGGAGTGTTTAGGTATGTTCTGACAGGTATTCTGGTAAGTGTGATGCCGCACATCGGAAACCGAGGTTCCCGGCTGAACTGTCTGGGGTGTTCTGACTTCGTGCTGCACAGCGATATCGGTAGCAATAGCTCTTATGACAAAGATATGAGCCTCCTTTCTTCACTCGATCTGTTCCAGCATCTGGCCCCTTCTGTTTACAAAAAGTGTTTAGTGACATCTTAAATACAAAATATGCTTCTTCTTAGCTCATCTCTTGCCAAGAAAAGAAAATTACAAGACTGTGTTAAAATTTAAACAACAATAAACGGAAAGAGAATAGAATGTTATGCATTCTTGCAGGTACATAATTACAAAATTAAAACCTGAATCTTTTTCCATGAACATCCTTACAATTCGCTGCAAAATAGTATCTGATAATTACAGCTCAGCATTTGCCTAATTGCCTATTTTGTTCAGAATTCTTAACTTTCTATATACAAATATGTTAACTGGAGCAATGACCTTTTGTTTTTTTGAACGAGGACTTTTATCCAGGTTTTTGTCTATATAATTTCATTATTTTTTATATTGCTGGTTAATTATTAATGTTATTTATTAGAGTGATATTAACCTTAGTACTACAATTAATATTTTGCATTCGGAGCCAATGTTGGTAACATGTCTGAGGAAGTTTGTAATATCAGCATTCCTTTCATGCAATATTAAAATAGTGGCTACTTAACACAATAAAGCATACGGTAAATGGTCAACTACAAAAAAATGATTGGTTTACAACTGGGATATCAATCACTTCAGTATTAACTCATTGCTTTGTTCATTAGTATGATAGCTTTATTATTTTCTACTTCCCACATGTGCAAAAACTTAATTCATTGTCAATGCAACAATAGCATATTTAATAATAATAATAATAATAATAATAATAATAATAATAATAATAATAATAATAATAATAATAATAATAATAATTTAAAAAAAACAGTGGATATGTTAAACATGTTCAGGAGAGAAATTACTTAAAAACTGATATAAATATTTTGTGCCACAAAATCTTCACAGTCCTGTGTAATGTCTATTCTATTCTCTGTTAGACAATAAAAAATCACTAGGGTTCTATAGGCTAGTAAAAAGGAAATGGGGAAGAGAAGGGTACGATTATTGTAATAGAGCAGAAAAAGCGGAATTTGTGAACTATGCAGAGTTGGTGAAAGCACAGAGCATTATATGACAGAATGCAAAGAATTAGCAGAATGGAGACAAAAAGTATGGAGGGAAAAATGGGAAAAAGTAGATGTAAAAATAGTAGCAATTAAAATGCTGACAAGAAAAGAAAAATAAGAATAGAGTTTTAAAGAAAGTAAAGAAGAAATGGATTAGAAAAGTAAGGAAGATAAGAAAGGTAGATGGGCAAACAGAGGAGGAAGAGGAAGAGGATGTATTATAGGTGATTAAGGGTAGCAAGGGCTGCTCAGTTGTGAAATAAGACCAGGGTGCCAGGCAAAATGAGCAGTACAGGCAGAGCATAGCTGGCCAGAAAATTTGTATATAGGTTAAGTTAGTTTACAAGTGAAATATTGTAAAAAGGGCTATGTATGAAAAATATGTACAAATAAATTTTATTCATTCCTCCAAAAACAAAAAAAAAAAACAAAAAAAGTTTTCCATAGTAACTGAACAGTGCAGATTTACAGAAATAATGTTTACAGTTTATACTCCATTAAGTGAATAGTGGGATTTAGTAAATTTAATTGGATATTTTTATACTGTTTTTAAGAGGTAAATGAATAATATGATTGAGCTTACTTCAATGCTTATCATTGCTGATAGTGCCTATATTATACCCCCTTTTTTTAAGATTTTTAGTGCCTACTGCACCGTGCTCTAGTGATAATTATTAACGGAGGAGTTAGTTCCTTCACTAACCTAAATCTAAATGTTTATTGCTCAGTAACTATATAAAAGTCCTATATTTTTAATATATATTTTAATATACATTTATTACCCTTCATGAAATTATATTCAGATTTTTAAAAGCCTAATTTCCCTTACAGTTATCAAACTTGAATATTAATTTTTGCATTAATATGGAGTTTGTAATATAAATATTACAGTTTGAAGTGGGAACCAATCAAAGTTGGTCATTCCGAAGCGCAATTCAAAATAAAATAACAAAATTAATAAAGAAATAGCACAAAAGGAATAATAGAAATGATACAAATCTGTTTATGAATGAAAGATGTTATAAACTAAATGCACATAAAATAGTGAACAATGATACCAATGCCAGGGCATAACAATAAGGTTCTTGTTGATAAAGAAGGTGAAAATCAACAGAGAAAAAAAGGGACATCATTTTGTTTTGAATGCAGCAGATGCATTTCAATGCAAAAAATTACACAGGAATAAACTTACAGATAAAGAAGAAGAAGAAAAAGAAGAAGAGAGAGAGAGAGAGTGTGTGTGTGTGCGTGTGTGCGTGCATGTGCGCGTGTGTGCGTGTCACTACAAAAGTAATGCACAACATTTATTTGTAAATTACATGTTCATCCTATAGCTTACTATTTTTACAGTGAGTAGATGTAGTAGTTCCCTTGGGGACATAATTTCATTTTTTCACATAATCCCCATCCCTCTCAACTGCCTTATGCCACTTTGGAACTAGGGCCTGTATACCCACATGGTAAAAGTCTGGACCAGCATGTTTGAGTTACTGTTTGGCAGCATTTACGAGGCACGAAAGGAGTCCTTCAGTTTAACAAAGAGATGGTAGCCAGGTTCAGACTGTAAGGCAGGTGTTTCAATGTTGTCCATCCAAGTTTGATCTCATTCGTGGTTTTCTGACTGACATGTGATTGTGCATTGTTATGCAACAGCAAAACATCCTGCTCCTCCCGATGTGGTCGAATGTCTCAGTCAAGCTTGAAGTTTCTTCACAGTTGCCACATATGCGTCAGAATTAATGGTGGTTCCATGTGGCACAATGTCCAAAGCAAGAGTCCTTTGTAATCAAAAAACACTATAGCCATAACTTTTCCAGCCAAACGTGCAGTTTTGAATTTTTTTTGTCTTGGAATTGAATTTTTTAGGCGAGTTTGCATGATGCCACTCCATGGATTGCCTCTTCGTCTCTGGTTCAAAATAGTGGAGCCATGTTTCATCACCTGTCACAATGTTTGCAAGAAAGTCATCTCCACCATTCCAGTACTGTTCGAAATGTTTGCTGCACACTGTTTTAAACGTTTCTTTGTGAGCCTCTGTCAACTTCTTAGAACTCGCCTGGCACAAACCTTTTTCAACCCCAACTCTTTCAGTATTCTGCAAGCACTTGCTTCCTCTATTCCAACATAGTGCAACAGTTCTTTCACTGTGATGTGTTTGTCAGCCGAAACCATGTTGTTAACTCTCTGCACATTGTCAGGAGTTTGTGCAGGTGGGGTTTGCCACTGCGAGGAGTAGCCCAAATATTGGCGTGCCTGCTTCCACCATGTAATCTGCTTTGCTACTGACTAACTGTAATATGATCAACAGCAGCATCTCCATACACCTTCTGCAACCTGCTGTAGATGTTTCCCACTATTTCGTTCTCACGGCACACAAATTCTATAACAGCACATTGCTTTTGACAAATGTCAAGTACAGCAGCCAACTTGAAGACATGCTATGAAAGCGCCACTCATGGGAAGGGGTTGAACTAAATTTGAACACAAGCGGGAAGGATGTATCTATGAACTCCGTAAATTGCAAAGATGTAGAATGAAACATACATTTAAAAAAAATAGTGTGCATTACTTTTGGAGTGACCTTGTAATTCTTCTTTATCCGTAGATCTATTTAATATTATATTATATATATTACTTTCTCTACTACGTATAGTAAGTAGGGGAAGTATTGTATTCTACCCAAAAATTCGATACCGAGATTTCACCGGAAATACATGTTTTGAGATCCCCTGAATCCAAAAAAAAACATTTTTGGAAACATGTCCGTGTGTGTGTCTGTCTGTGAACAGCATAACTCAGAAACGAACAGTCGGATAAACACCAAACTTGGTATTTAGGTTCAGTATCTTCCAGAGATGCGACACGAAGGTTTTCGAGAAAATCTCCCCACCCCAGATTACCCTTTACATGGAAGATTTTTCGAAAATTTTAATTTTCTCAAAAATGGCTAACGATTTTGATTAAGATATCATATGTTGATATTAAGATAGTTTTATGACAAATAAAATGTATATCTTGAATTCTCTGGGAATGTCTCCAAAAGTATTCTTCATTGTGAACGACTTTTGTGTAACTGGTAAACCATAAGAGATAGACATAATTTTACTACACAAAAAAAAAATAGATCGCATTAAAATACACAATTCATGTCATATACATTTTGTTTTGTTGAGTGAACCATTTTCGAGATATTACTTGTTATTCCCTTACATTTTCCAATTCCTTTTCTCAAATGGGAATTCGTTATTCATTTTTACTTTCTCTACTACGTATAGTAAGTAGGGGAAGTATTGCATTCCACCCAAAAATTCGATACCGAGATTTCACCGGAAATACATGTTTTGAGACCTCCTGAATCCAAAAAAAGCATTTTTGGAAACATGTCCGTGTGTGTGTCTGTGTGTCTGTGTGTGTGTGTGTCTGTGTGTGTGTGTGTCTGTGTGAACAGCATAACTCAAAAACGAACAGTCGGATAAACACCAAACTTGGTATTTAGGTTCAGTATCTTCCAGAGATGCGACACGAAGGTTTTCAAGAAAATCCCCCCACCCCAGACTACCCTTTACATGGAACATTTTTCGAAAATTTTAATTTTCTCAAAAATGGCTCTAACGATTTTGTTTAAAATATCATATGTTTAAGATAATGCCATGAGAAATGAAATGTATATCTCGAATTTTCTGGGAATGTCTCCAAAAGTATTCTTCATTGTGAACGACTTTTGCATAACTGATAAACCATAAGAGATAGACAAAATTTTACTACACAAAAAATGTTGATCTCGTTAAAATACACAACCTATGTTATATACATTTCTTTTGTTGAGTGAACCGTTTTCGAGATATTGCTTGTTATTCCCTTAAATTTTCCAATACTTATACTTTTTCTCAAATTCGTTATTCATTTTTTTATGTCCTGGACTTGCAAAGAGAATGGAATTCGACACATAGCAACCAGCGTTAAAATATTTGACCATCGCTTAAAAGCTACCATATTCCCCTTGCATCTACAAGAAAATTAGCAATAAGATTGACATCTCGATATCTCGATTAACATAAAGCATATGGAGAATAGGCGTTTGTAAAAATAGATTGTACAAGAGTAGAGAAAGTCATGTGAGTGTAACACATCAGATTTTTTTTTATGTACTGGACATGCAAAGAGAATGGAATGCGCCACATAGCAACCAGCGATAAAATATTTGACTATCACTTAAAGCCTACCATATTCCCCTTGCACCTACAAGAAAATTAGCAATAAGATTAACACATCAGATTTTTAACTTTTATGGTGCAATAATTTCCAATGCTACTGAGCACAAGAACAATACTACAAAATTAATAAAGTACATCCATGTACTCTGACAATATACTGGCAGAATTTTCTTTGTTTTTTTCTGCTCACTAGTGATCATCCACTTCTAAACAATAATTTAACATGTTAGGAATGAAACTCATTATCGATATGTATAGTTTTACTTACTGGATCCACAGTTGGCATTCTATTATGTTTGATGTGCCACCAGTCCGCTGTCCACTCCCACACGTTCCCAATCATATTATGAAGCTTGTAGTGATTGGCTGGAAATGCATTCACTGGAGCTGTACTTACATATCCATCTTCAGCCGTGTTTTTTTGTGGGAAGTCACCTTGCCAGATGTTTACCCTGTAACAGTATTATTTTTCTCAGCAATAACATAATACAGCATATGAGGGTTTATAAAAATTAACCATACTGATTAATCATGTGGAAAACAACAACTACTAACCAAATTAAATTTGGGAGTGTTCATGGTGAAGGAATCGAGTCAAAATAAACACTCTTATGGCTTCATTAATTTAGGCTATTATCTAGAGCTGCATCCTCAGCTACAGTCCACTGTTGCAGCTGGAAATGGACTTCTGGTAATTCTCTAGAGGCAACTTAAGAAACTTTAATTAAACACTTATCTTCTGTGTTTGTTTCACAATTCATTAAGCAATAATCAAATTTTTTCCCCAAGTTTGGTGCTTAACACTTTTAATTAAATATACCTCTTCTTCTTATGCTATGTGTTAGTACATAGATTGGTCAGCATCCCCTAGAATTAGGATACTAAAGGAATACCAACAGATGCTAAACACAGCAGAACATGTCTTTGACAAACAGTTGCTGGACAGCAAGATAAAAAATCTGATGTGTTACACTCACATGACATTCTCTACTGTTGTACAAACTATTTTTACAAATGCTTATTCTCTATATGCTTCATGTTAATCGAGATGTTAATCTTATTGCCAATTTTCTTGTAGATGCAAGGCTTTAAGCAATAGTCAAATATTTTAAGAGCTGGTTGCTATATGGAGTATTCCATTCCCTTTGCATGTCCAGTACATAAAAAAAATGGATAATGAATTCCCATTTGAGAAAAAGTGTAAGTATTGGAAAATTTAAGGGAATAACAAAAAATATCTCGAAAATGGTTCACTCAACAAACAAAAAAATGTATATGACATAAATTGTGTATTTTAACGCAATCTACATTTTTTGTGTAGTAAAATGTGTATCTCTTATGGTTTACCAGTTATGCAAACGTCGTTCACAATGAAGAATACTTTTTGGAGACATTCCCAGAAAATTCAAGATATACATTTTATTTGTCATGAAAGTATCTTAAATATATTATAATTTAATCAAAATCGTTACAGTCATTTTTGAGAAAATTAAAATTTTCAAAAAATGTTCCATGTAAAGGGTAATCTTGGGTGGAGGGATTTTCTTGAAAACCTTCGTGTCGCATCTCTGGAAGATACTGAACCCAAATATCAGTTTGGTGTTTATCGACTGTTCATTTCTGAGTTATGCTGTTCACAGACACACACACATGGACATGTTTCCAAAATACTTTTTTTGGATTCAGGAGGCCTCAAAACATGTATTTCCGGTGAAATCTCGGTAAGGAATTTTTGGGTGGAATGCAATACTTCCCTTACTATACGTAGTAGAGAAAATAAAAAAATATTTAAGGATTATACAAGCAGTGTTTTAAAAGTAAGGTTCATTTTGCAATAAAGTACAAACCACCAATATAGTTTATTTTTTACCCAAGTCTACTTTTCTAGCAGTTATCAATGTTTTTCAAACATTTGTCTCAGTGTAGCATAATTTTTTGGAACCTCATCACAGACTTCCGCCACCAGTTCATCTAGGAAACCTGTGATAATCCCTTAGATCACATTTGCAGTACATGTACGAAAGCTTCTTCAAGAGCTTATAATTTGTCTAACACCACATTAAGTTGCAGATTCACAATTTTGTTTCTGTGATAATGATCTCACTTCTAGGTTATTAGTTTCAATCCTCATCCTCTGTAACCAACGATATCAGTAACACAGTTTCTTCTACCATGGAATTTTAGACACAAACAAATGCATCTTAGGAACTGTATGATTGTTTTATGGACCAGCAGCAAACTATATTACAAGGAGCCACTAAAATTTATTCTCGCCGGAATGAGAATTTAATTTATTATGAAAACTGTGTGGAAAGAAAGCTTAAGTTATATACAGAATGGAATAGTTAGCCAAAATATTCACTACTTCTTATTTCATTTCCTAATGGACTCTACTTTAAAAACATCCTCATATTATCAGATTGGCTCCACAGAAGAGATTCAGCCAAAAAATGTATTTATCTCTAATAAAATCGAAAAACAATCTGATGTGAAACATTCACATGACTTTCTTTACCCTCCATCGCTTATTAGTGGGTAATACAAGCTATTGTTACTAAAGCTTATTTTTCTATCTATTTATTTTAATCGAGATAATCTTTGCAGAAACAGCTACATTACACATTTCGTTATAGATACAAAGAGAACAGCGATAGTCAAATGTTTAACAACTGGACGCTATATGCTGGCCTTAAAATTCCATACTGTTTCCACGTAATCGCAAGAAACAACTGAAAACTGATGGGACTTGAAAACAATGACAAGTATTGGACATTTCGAAACTTTAATAACAGATATCACAGAAATGGCTTATGCTATAAAAAAAACTTATTTGAAATAAACTGTGTGTTTTAAAGAGATTTACATTTGTTGTGTAGTATATTTTCATTTATCGCTTAACATTTACCAATTATACAAAATTCCTTACGAATGAAGAGGACTTCACAGATATTCCCAGAAAATTCAAGATAAACACTTTATTTGTCATGTAAATATATTTAATATATGGCATTTTAATTAAAATTGTTAGCCATTTTTTATAAAAACAAAATCGTCAAAAAATGTTCCATGTAAAGGGTAGTTGGGGTGGGGGATTTTCTTGAAAATCTTTGTGTCGCATCCTTGGAAGATACTGATTTTGAGTTATGCTGTTCACAGACACAAACACGGACCTTTTCTTTTAAAAATGCTTTTTTATTTGTTCAGGGGACCTCAAAACATGTATTTTTGGTGAAGTCTCAGCATTGAATTTTTGCGTGGAATGTAATACCTTCTCTGCCCAGTATGTACGTGGTAGAGAAAGTAAAAATAGAGCAGCAAGGAGCATGCATTAGGCAAACCACATCTTCAAGCTGAATAATGATTCACGGACTGTCGTGAACACCTTACAGATTCTTCCCATCCTTGGAAATCCATAAGACAAGTCTTATAAAAGAAAAATTACAAAAAAGCAGCAGATCTTTCATGATGGGATGATTCTTATGCAGCATGCTTGTTCAGCACGCATAACTCAAGACATCAACAAAGAATCGGTCATCGAGGTCACGTTTTGCCTAACTTAGAATGAGCCTTATACCTTGTGACTTTCACCTTTTTTCCAACAAATGCAAAATAGTATATTGTGATATGAGTGTGGGAAGGGCATTATTACAGAAGTGAGGAATAGTTAGAAAAGACGAGACGAGTTAAAATAACAAAATTAAAAAGCAAAATAATACAAAAGGTTGTCCTGGAGTTATCGTAAATTTAATGCCTAAGGTGGTGAACCAGAAATTTTCTACTGACTACAGTTGTCAATGCAGGGAGTAGCAGTAGCAAAATTGAAAGTGAAACTTTGTAACAAACGGCAACTTAAGACTCAAATTTGAAAGATTTCTAGCAGTGGCCAAACAACCAATCAGATTCAAACATACAGAGTTTTAAACTGTTTGATTTTTGGAAAGTTAGAAAAAGTGTACCTATGCTCAATACAGTTCTAATCTGAATTTTATGTGTACGGAGGTGTAATGTTATCCGTCAGAAATTCAGTAGCATAATTACCGTAAATAATGTAAACCACTCAGTAAATATAATTTCATTGTGAAGATAACAATAGCACGAGTACGCAGATAGCATGGAGAGTGTTTCTAATTTAAGAAACATTCCATACCCCAGCAAGGAATCAAACCTGGGACCTCTGGCCTGAGAAAACAGAAAGCTGAACATTCGACCCAGAGGTAGTTTACTTTTAATTTCTATGCCTATACACTTTTTTTTTTTTAGTGATTCCATTTATGTGTCAGCTTTAACATCTAAGAGCATATTGGTGGCTTTGATTCTGGAACAACTGCTTTCTGTAATGTCAGTGATGTTCAGTTGTTTAATTCTGATGTTAATCATTCACATTTCCACACATGGAAGGATTGGGAATTTATTGAAAGTAAATGATTCCTCCTGCCATGAACTGAACCTCAGACCCCTGGTTTTGTAAGCTAGCAAGCTAACCATTAAACTGCTGAGGAAGTCCAAACTTTAACATTATTGCTGTATAACATTATTGCTTTAACATTATTGAAAATTATATGAATACTTAACAATAAACAGTGCCTACCAGTGCTCGCCCTTGGGAGTGAGCTTATTTCCCCAAGGAAAAAGACGTCCTTGGAGTCCTCCTCGACAAGCATACTCCCATTCAGCTTCTGTCGGCAGTCGCTTACCTGCCCAGCGACAGTATTCGCTGGCATCATTCCAAGACACGTGAACTACAGGATGATCCATACGATCTGTGCCAATATAAAAGCAAAGATTGAAGTGAACTTCATTATTTTCTGTTGCTTTTTGGAGTAAGTAGAGGAAGCATTGTATTCCCACCGCTCAAAAATTTCACTGTAAATATATGTTTTGAAAATCCTCTGAATAGATAATAAGAACAAATTTATAGAAAATGTGTATTTGTATCTATGAACAGTATAACTCAAATCAAAATGCTGGATAAATTCCAAGCTTGGTATACAAGTTCAGCATCTTCCAAGACAACACAAGATTTTAAACATATATAGTTCATTACTCATGTAAATATCTTAAACATATGGTATTTTAATCAAAATCGTCCTCATCTGTGAGGAAATAAAAAGTAATGAAATATACTGTATTCTTGAAAATGTTTGCAACACATCTTTTAAAGACAGGAGCGCCATTTCAGTTTCTGCTTGCAAGTAGGGGGCAAGATTGCCTAAAGCAATTGTTCAAATTTTCACGTGAATTTTAATGACATATTTAACCTAAGAGAAAATAATCTTTTAAATGTAAAATATTTGTATTAAAAGTGCAGTTCTAGTCTCTCTCAGTCTCTGACACACACACCCACACACAATTGTTTTCTAAAAATGCTTCTTTGATTTAAGGAACTTCAAAACATACATTACTAGTGAAATCACATTATTGTATTCGTTTATCTCTTGTGGTTTACCAATTAGAGAAAAATAATTCAAAATGCCTTTTTTTGGATTCAGGGAGTCTCAAAACGTCCATTTCCAGTGAAATCTCGGTATCAGATTTTTGGGTGGAATGCAATACTGCCTCTTCTTACTATAGGTAAGCCATAGAAAATGTAAAAAGTAATAATAAAAATAATTAATCTTAAATACCTCATATAGTTGCGTTTGCTTACGGTTTACCAACGATAAGATGACATATCTATGTGAAAGCTATTTTGAGTATCTGGATGTAATAAACATGCTTGAAATTAATTTTAATATGCAGAATATTATATTTATGACATTTGATATTATCATCATCTTCTAAATATTGCATCCTCTATGGTTCTACATCATTAGCTCAGGTAACTAACTTATCATACACCTTTTAATCTTGCACGACAAGGACTTAAAACCTTTACCACCCTAGTCCTCTATGGTTGAGCGATGATATGTCTTCTTTTCACAGACACACCCTCTTTTACAGAAAGAAAGGAAAAAAAAAAAAAAAAAACATCAGAGCAGATATTCAGAAATTTTGTAAAATGTCCTCTTTTTTTAATTTAGAATACTCAATTTAAATTGTAGGTGATCCTTTTGTAGCAACTGGCTGAAATCCTTGTTAAAACCTCTAAACGTAAAAATAAAAAAGTAATTAAATGCTGACAAATTAAGTCTGATGTAGTTATTTTAGTAGTATTGTAACAATTAAGCACAACTATTAATGAATTCCCTGGCACAATGCAAGTGTGTAAAGGCTGTTTTCCTCAATTAATGTTCAGTGCAGAAAAGAGAAGCAGTTCAGCATACAGTAGCAAGGACAAGCATTCAATTAATTTTCAAACATTTAAATTGTATGGAATTCTATACCTATTTGTCAGATTGTAAAAATTGTTTCAAGAAATAGTTTAATTAATGAAATATGTTGGTAACCAAAGAATGTAATGCTGTTGAAAAGAATGCCACTATTATGAATAATTGTACAATAGTAATGGTTTAATTTTAAATTAATAAATCAAACAGAGCTGCAGTGTTTTCTAAACCTATCACCCAATAGCTCTCATAAGTCTATGGAATTGTTTTTCTTTGCGTGATTTGAAAATACTTATGGTGAAAATATACTTTTTTCTCTGCCTGTAAAGTATTGTACCCATATCTACAGTTTGACACTGCTACCAGGGACCTCTATCATACTTGAGCCATATTCATTGTTAGTAATCTACGGTATGTGTTGAGACTCACTTTCATTTGGACCCCAAGGCTAATGGACGCATAGCTTTGTTTAACACTTTTCTAATTGCAAATTTAAAATAGAAGGGGCATTAAAATAACACGTGGCACATATACCTTTCATAGTTGAGTCATTGCCTTCAGGATATCGCCAGCTGCAGTTTTTAACAGGTAACCACCAAGGTGCTGCAGCCACAGCCTGGGTGATAGCTGATTTGGTTTGTTCACTTAGCAATGATTCAAATACAAAGGAATCGCCAAATACTTCTGCTTCTGTCACATGTCCTGTTGAGTTTACAAACAATTCAAATTCAGCATTACTCACTTCATGTATATCCATATAAAAATCCGAAAGCGAAACTTTTCTAGCTGGTCCTTCCCCATCTGCTACAAACACAGGTTCATCTGTGCCCATTATGAATTCTCCTCCCTTAATAAATATCATTTGATTTGTGCGTGGATACGAGCTTTGAGCATTTGCAGCTGAAGAGTATTTATCACTTTTGATTTTTGGCGAACTCTCATATATTTCGGAGCTCAGGTTGTCACCGAGTTTTTCTGCAGAATTCCTTTTCAATGAACTGCAACCACAGTCACTTTCAGTGTTTGGAATTTCTATTTTAGGGGCAATATCACCAATCTCTTCGCTGAGATAACAATTAATGAGCATAAAAATAAACATTACGATTTTTAACATTTTGGCTTCAAGGGCCAAGTTACTCAAGCACAGATTAAATGTAGGAGCACAGAATGATGGCTCCTTCAACATTTCGAACAACATAATGCCTATATATTGAATCGAAGGTGTGCCCAAGAGGCAACATATCACAGTGTTTTAAAAAACCCGGGCCTAAATACGACCCCCAAAAGCGAACAAAATTTCTGCGTGCGGGGGCTTATTAGCAGAAGCCATTGCGCATTTGCATGTTTAATTGTTTATGCCTGCTGGATAAACAGAGTGGCAACTACCGATACTAGTATTGCACTTTCATTTTAGTATAAGTATCACTTAAACTACATAAAGATGATATTGAGGTACAGAACCCTCAATCTACTAACGTTCTTAATTACTGAATGATAAAATAGAAATGAAAAACAAAAAGTTATCTCCTACTACAAACCGTAAACAGTTGGTCAAACTGATTAAAGGGAAAGCAGAAGACGTGGCACAGGAGAAATACTACGCTTTTGTAACTTGGATATTGCTATGAAATAAGCTATAAATTAAAATACTTTCGGTCTATAAGTTCAATTATTTTTTAAAAATATAATTATGCACTTGTGTATGTACTGAAAATGTTACCATTGATTATGTACATGCATTTTCATGTTGGCAATACTAAGAAAAAGAAGACAATCAATGCTCGATCAGAGAGTATTTAGGCGGAAAGGATGCCTGGAAGCACCAATGTACGTCAAACAGTAATCATGTACATAGAGTTTCAATAGAAATCGATTCCTCGCTTATATGCAATAACTGCGGCATGCGCGCGCGTCGTAATTTGTGTCGAACACTAATGGAATAGGTTTCTTTCATGCCCCAAAAATTTTGCAATATTTTATTACACGAAAAAGCATGTATTACAAATCATAGTTCGAAAAATAAAAACAAATAATAACAAACAAAAAATACCAAGAAAAAGAGTGACTGTCATCCGTTAATTAGTACTACGACATTATAGGTCAATACATAGATGCTATATACAATATTATTACAATATGCCATGATAAGGTTCATAACACATCATCAGTACAGTAGAAAAAACTTGAAATAACGATAAAAATAATATAAATTATGAAGAATAATAATATAATAATTATAAAGCTAGTAAAAGGTATATGTATGATGATAATAATAATGGCATGCAACCTATATAATAAACAGTGATTTCGTATTATAATTACAATGCTTCCATAAACTCATTTACATAATAAAAGCTATCTCTCAATAACATATGCTTCAAAGACATATTGACATATCGCACGGAGTTTAAGCTTTTCAAACTGGTTGGCAATTTACTACATAGGGCAGTTGGATATATCTAACCCCTTTGGAATAGACAGTAGTTCCATGTGCTACTGATCCTAAAAGTTTCTTTTATTCCTGGTGTTATGGTTATGTATTTGATTATTTGTAGTGAAATTTCCATAATTTTGTTTTGTTTAGCATAATAAACAGCATATGTACAGATCCGGTAAAGTTAATATTTTTAGTTCCTTGAAAAAGTTTCTGCACTTGTAATATTTCCTTGTTGACATAATGTATCATATATGTATTTTGAAAACTAGTGGCTATCTCTGCTTCCTCCCCAGAAAATTATACCATACCTCATTAGATTTTCTGCATATGCAAAATATAAGGTTCTGAGTGAAAAACAGACTTTGTTCAGTTTTAATAATAAATTTTGTGTGTGAACTCCCCAATCTAAATGTTGGGCCAGCCAGATATCTAGAAGTTTCGCTTCCGCCATATTAAGATGAGTTTTATATAGCTTGATATCACGTACAACAGAATTTTTATTTTGCTTACGACGAATTAAAATTGCTGCTGATTTATATGTATTTGTAATTTGTTTAACCAAGTTTCAATTTGACTAGTTATACGCATTTCATTCTCGTTTTCCCTGATTATAACATTTGTGTCATCAGCGAACATGGTTACGTGTGCTGGTCTTAAGTGGTTTGGAAAGTCATGAATACTAAATTTATGAATACTAAAAATAGGACACGTCCCAGTGTGGAAACTTGAGGTACTCCGTATTTAACTACTGTGTATTCGAGTAATGATTTTGTAAGATATTTTGTTCATTCATTTTTGTGATTTTGATCATTCATTTGCGATTATTTAGGTGAAACTGGACCCATTTCCATGCAATACCTCTTATCCGGATGAGTACAACTTTTGTAGCAGTATTTGTGTCGTATTATGTCAAATGCCTTGGTTAGATGATCTAGAAGTAAATCTGTGCAATCACCATCATTATCAATGGCCTACAAAATATTGCAATTGTAGATATAGCAGATTTTCCTTTACAGAATCCATTCTGTGCAGTATGAATTCCATTGTGCTTAAAAAAAGTCTAATCGTTTTAGCATTACTTTTTCCATAATTTTGGACACAGCTAGTAGTACTGATACTGGCCTGTAACTTTCTACTTTTTCTCTATCTCCTTTTTAAAACTTGGCTTTACTTTTGCAATTTTTAATATATCAGTAAACTGTCCTGCCTCAAACGATTTTTAATTGGAGAGCATAATGGTTTACTAAGGGAATTAACACAATGCTTAAACAATGTTACTGGTATCTGATCATGTCCAATTACTGCTTTGGTTTTTAGTGACTACAATATGCGTTGTATCTCTGTTTCTGACACTGGTTTAATATAGATTTCCCTACAATACTTGTTACTCCCCTGCTGATATTATCATGTTCATCTCCAACTAACTGTTTGAACATTTCATAATAATTTTGAAATGCACTAGAATAGTTGAGGATCCTCAGGAACTAAAACATTTAGTAAACCGATAGAAATATTCCTGGGTTCATTGCTTTGTTGCAAGAATTTTAATAGTTATGTTCCACATAGCTTTTTGTTTACTTTCGGCATTACTGATGAATTCTGTATTGCATAGCCTTTTATACTGTCTTATGACCTTCCTTATATTTCTGAAAATATTGTTCTAAATTATGATTGGATCCCCTTTTTCTAAAGGGATTAAAATCTTAAGTTCTTCCCAGATTTTAGGATACCCTTTGTTACCCAGTTGTTTTGATTCATTCCTAACTTCCGTAGCTTTATTGGCATTACGATATCCATGCGATGTTTCAATCTGGCTATGAAAAATTCACATATACCTTTGACCTCATCTATCACATAATGAGTTACAATATTCAGCTGAGCCTTTACATATGCTAAGCTACTATCATTTATAGCTCTACTATATTGTCTCAGTACAGGCTGTTTTATATTTCTGTTAATTGTTGCATCATCATATAAGGCATGTAACTGCTACTGCACAGTGATCTGAAAACCCTGTATCAATAACTTAACCATAGAATTAGAAAATCTTTTGGTATTTAAACTGACCCTAAAATGATCACAATAATGTCCTCTAAACATGACATTAACATGACTAATGGCATTTACTTTCCCACATAATATCAAGCATCCTCCAAGCATTTCTTTCTACAACGCTTAGTTTTGGAGATATTGTACAGTCTCAATTTAAATGGTCCACGCTGTGTATGTTAATTATATTAATGAAATTATGTATAAACTTGTTTATTTTCAATATCAATTGTGTTATTTTTATTCATATTCCATAATTTGGAATAAAACAATTGGTATGTAATGAATAGTCACACCGAAATTTTATGCTCCTTAAGCATAGATACATTTGACGTTCTTTCATGCAGTCAGTGTAAAGATATTTATTCTAAAAATGTAAAGAAAAAGCTCTATAATTTCCAATGTTTATTAGTTAAATTTAATCGTCCATTGACAAATCATAAAACTGCCTACTTCCGAAGATGAAAAGGTAGTAGTCCTGACAACCCTGGGCACGCACAGGTGTACACGTAATCAAATACCATACAGTATCAATACAGAAAACTCGGAGGATTTACATAACATGGGAATGGCTGGCGACACGCGACGGTATCACAATCTATTTAGCTAACGAACTGGACTACGTATAACTGATTTAATTAACTGGAACTGGTGCTATAACATAGTCCTGATTTCTATTAAACGGGGAATAAAAGTGCCAATTTATGCATTTTCTTTTCAAAGCAGGTCGTAAATAAGGATGCAAGCGTTTATATTTCAAGAACAGGTTGAGTTAACTTTTATAGGCTACAAAACACAATTGTTTGCATCAAACTGTATTTAGGCCTACATTATTGGAGAGAGTATCAACGCCAATAATTAATTATAAAATACAGGGGCGTTCAATATTGATTTACACTTTATTTTTTCCCATCATTCATGGTGCGCCATTTGACTCATCATTACAGTTGCGGCAGGACCCTGTTTCTAGAGGGTCCTGGTTGCGTATATGTAGTACCTTAGTCTAACCGTAGGTGGCAGGACAATCACTAGAAGTGCAATCCCTGCACAGTGCAGTCCATTATACCAACTGCTGTCATTACGTGAGCGGACAACATGATGTGTGATCATCAAGGACAGCGCTGGACGATGTGGTTTCTGTAGAAGGAGGGTATAACACTGCGTATATTCACAGGCGATTAGTGGCAGTGTGTGAAGAGTGTGCGCCGTCGCGAAAACACGTGTACAACTGGATGGATGGCTGGAAAAATGGCCGCACATCAACGGAGAAGGAACCAGTTCTGGAAGGAAAGTGAGCGTGGTAACACCAGTCAACATTTCAAGAGTGGAAACCATATTGAGGAGAATAGGTGCATCATGTTCACGGAACTGGAGGCGGCCACAAGACTTGCCAGAACACTCTGCACTACATCGTGCACGAACACTCTAAGCTTGGGAAGGTGCCCGACAGGTGGATTCCCAAATCCCTGAATGTAGCACAAACGCGACAGCGCAAGGACGTTTACAGTGATCTCCTTCAACGCCACAGCCAGGATCCGGAAGCTTTCATGTCCGAACTCATGACTGGTGACAAGACTTGGCTCCACTACCGTGAGCCAGAGAACAAAGCCCAATCATTGCGGCGGAAGCATATGCGCAGCCCCTCCGAAGAAGTTCCGTACAGCGCCTTCAGTATGAAAACACATGGACACAGTCTTTAGAGACAAGGATGGAATCCTCCTTATTACTTGCTGGAACCAGGGACCACTATTAACAGCACGGCATATGTGGAGACTCTTCGGAGGTTGCGCCGTGCAATTCAAAAGAAACGGCCAGGAAAATGAGTGGAAGGAGTACCATTGCTACACAACAACGCTCGCCCCTATACGAGTGGGAATACCACGGCTGCCATCGCTGAAATGGGGTACTTCCACACCCACCGTATTCTCCTGACTTGGCACCTTCTGATTACCACCTATTCAGGGCTTGAAGAAGCCTCTGTGCGGACATCATTTCGCAGACTTCCAGGAACTGCGAGCAAGTGATTCGAGGAGGGTTTACAGAAGTTACCACATCGGTGGCGCAAGTGTGTGCAGCTTTCAGTCCCATATTTAGGCAATATTACACCCATGGGCCCACCAATTTTTCCGCCCCACGTCCACGCGACGCTACTCAAAAACAGCGCAGGCAGCATGTAGGAAGGCGGTGTTGCCAGTTGCACCGTGCACGTAAGATCTCCATCCGTCTGCCTACAACGTTTCCTCTCACTAATAAGAATTCCCGCCACCTTGCTGCTCTTGTTTTAGCGCATGTGAACATTTATTTTCAGCGCATTATATATACTTATTTTCTAATGTTGCTGCCCCTAAGAAATTGCCGTCCTGGGCCCGCGCCCATGCGTAAAAGTATTAATGGAGACTATGTTGGGAAAGTGAATGTTTCTGCCGAGGCAAAGAGGTTTTTGGCGAATATAAAAAATATAAAGTGTAAATCAATACGGAACGCCCTTTGTACGCTTTAAACCTCAATGTATGATCATTCACATGTTTTGCAGTGCTGTCGAATAAAATATAATTTTAACACAACTGTCTTGTGCCGAAAACACGAACATTAAGAGCAGCCAAGGGTATTTCGGAGAAAGTCTGATTTTCACCCACAGAATCTTTCAAAGCCTAGTAAAGCTGTGTACCGTTCAAGCCAAGCTTAAAATACGAGAGTTTAAAAATGTACTTTACTCTGCTCAACAGTTTGTAAAAGATTCTGAATTAAATGGTGTTTGTCCTTCATTCCATGTTGATTTTGGAATGTAACAAAATGCACATAAAAATCATTTTGCATTTACCTCTAAAGTCTAAACTAAAACAAACATTGGTGGCGAAGGCTAAATTTTACTACACTCATACACAAAGATTTATTTGAATAACCAGCTGCAATTTCCATTCTTTACTTAATTGATTTTAATTGGAAAGCGTATTGCAAATTACCCTAAGGATGTACCGTTGCAGTAAAACATTAAAGTATTTTCTCAAATACGAGGGCGATTCAATATCTAGCGCTGTTAGGAATGAAGATTTCATTTTCTCAAAAACAAATTATTTATTTCTAATATAGACCTCTTTTAGGGATATACACTCCTCCTAACATACCTGCCATTTTAACCCCTCCGAAAAACAGGAATTGTCAGGCTCTGCGAAATGCGCCTATGTCTCGACGATGACCTTTAAGTTTGATTAAACTCAGCGGATGACGATGCATTCTTTCGGGCATAAAAATCCTTAACATGACTTCTTTCGGAAGGGAAGTAAAGCCGGTGGTCCCGTGTCGTAGATTTACGGCACGTAAAAGAAGCTCAAGCCTGATAAGCAGGCCTCTGAGCAAAATTTCCGGTCCTTCACGCCCAATATAGAATGGGACGCTAAGAACCTAGTTGTTGTAGTGCATCCATAAATAAAACTCAATTTAATTTTCATTTGATACATTGTTTCCTGCGAGGCATTTCTTCATGTATAAGAACAAGAAGAAATCGCAGGAAGCCAAGTCGGACGAATACGGGGAGTAAAGCAGTATTTCATAACGGAATTAATGAATTTGGCGGCGACAACTCCGAATGAATGTGCTGGCGCATTGTCGTGGTATAACAGCGCATTATTTTTCGCCAAGTGGGGTCTACAACTTCTTGCCGAAGTTGTCAAATAACTCTCTCTAGTATTGTCCAGTGATTGTTTTTCGGTGTCCGCTGTGGGCAATCGGGTACCCATCTGGGTGACAACTTGTTCATTTCCAACTTATAAAGAGCGTCCCTATTATAAAACTCAATTCAATTCCAATTTATAATGCAAAATATGAATTGCCGCTCCCACTGACACATCTCTGGCCTCTGCTACTTCGTGCACGTTCGTTCGAAGATCTGCGAGATTCATGTCGAGGAAATTTTCAATTATTTGAAGAATAATAAATATATTAATAATTTTTCAATAATTTCCTCGATATCTGTCGGGCGTCCTGGGCGCTCCGCATCAAAAACGGATGTTCGATTAGTTTAATGTCGTTGAACCAATATCTAAGGTATTGTGATGCAGCGGCTATGGCCCTAGATTATTGGGAGGTCGGCGCCGAGTGGACGGAGTAAACAAGATAATGGCTAGTTGCCAGCGTAAACACCGAACGAGCTATCGGAGATAGCTAGAACTTTCTGGAAGCTTTATGTCCCCCGTCCTCCAAAAAGTGTCGAAATAATTCTAGAACGTTCGAGAACCTTCTGTAGAAGATTCCATTGCCTATATAAGTGAGTGTTTTCGCGGGCAGTCAGTCATTTGCGTTACGAGTTGAAGGCGTGTCGATTGCGATTGCGAGTCGACTGAGAGTTGAATTGGGTCAGTCAGCGAGCGAGTTGGCGGGCGAGTTTCCTATGCGACGTCAAGAACGATTCTCCGAGAGCGTTGGTGACGGCTGTCGTGACGTGTCACGAATATTACTGCGGAGCGACGGGTCGAGAACTTGTGTTCGACTCCCGAAAGAAGTGAACAGTCCAGCGTGAAGAGGCTGCGTCACGAAGGAAGTGAAATGACGGAGTATTGAACTTGTTCACTTAGTAGTAGTGAACAAGTTAAGAACTAGAACAGTGGCATTGAGAACTGAGGGCAGTTGAAAAACTAAACAAAGTCATAGTACATATATTCAGTCTTGATATCAATTATTGCTGGTAATCGCTGGTGCATGACGAAGACACACAGAGCCATCTGGTGTGTAGAAACTAAACTGCAGCTTACAATCCTTTATTTACATATGTAATTGTCACGCAAAAGAAAGGAGAGTAGAAAGTGTGACAGTTGTGAAACTTTTTGGCTGGCATTAAAGGTGAAACTTTAATGTATATGAAATAGAGTTGTTACGACATTCTGAAAAATTGTTGAATCCTACGGAATTCTGCTTATGAAATAGGCCCCTCAGCGTTGTGTCAAAGTATTCTATTTAGGTTAGAATAGTCTTTCGTTTTCACTTTTGAGAACAGCAATTTCCATTGCTCATTTTTTCCTATTGTTTGTATCTGCATAGCACCATATTGATTTTTAAATGAAAGCCAGATATTAAATAGGAAAAGAAACTAATATAGCTTAGTGCATTTTAAAAATGACGAAAAAGTTTTTGGTTGGACATTTTTAGTGAAAACAACACACATTTGGTATTTTTAGTTTACGACCTTTCATCGTATTAGGTTAATTATTTCGCCCCCAACGTCAATCCCCATTATTCAACAATAGTGTGGCATTTTATTTTCATCAAATGACACTCCATGTTACAGGCGGTTGAGTGATTAGAAACATATATTGTTAAATACGATGAGTACATTATGAAGTGCTTAACTGTAAGTTTGGAGGGCTATTCCAGTGGGCTATGCATAAACAATAGAATGAGCAAAATGTTATAAATGTTCAATTGCTTTTAAAAATAAATGAATTTGTATAGGTAGATGCTACATTTTGTGCAAAGCTGATTCTTAGCAACTTGTTTAGAATTTATATTTATGAATGTTAGCACCTTGCCTTGGGAACTTTATTGGTTATAAATGTAATTTGAGCAGTTTTAAGTCAGTGCAATTCTAGGAAACAGGCTTTAGTAAGATTTAGAGAGAGTATACTTAAAATACATTTTAACAATAATGTGTATGTTGTTTGTGGTTACAGTGTATAAATGCTGCGCCAATCCGCAAGGCTCCTTGCTAGAAGTGCAGAGAATGTAAGATCCACTGCAACCTTGGTGAGGAAGCTGGATACAAAACCATTTGTTCTTATGCATGATCAAGAAAAGCAGGAATTTTATTTTCAGCTTGAAAATGGTAAACATTTTTTTTCCCCTGAAACAATCAGTCAATATTTATGTTTGCAAGGGGAGTGACAGAAGTAGAGCAAGAAAGTACATTTACCATATGTTCTGATAAATGCATTCCTAGCACATCTTTGTTGTACTTTTCAGGGAAAGCTACAGTGTCATATGAACTAATTAATAGCAATTTGCATTTAATGGATACAGAGGTTCCTAAATCACTTCGAGGAAAAGGCATTGGTAAAAGTTTGGCAAAGGTATGTTATCTATTATTTCCATAGGAAAACTAGTAATGTAAACATTCAGTGTTCTTTGATTTCAGAATAAGGCACCAGTGTCATATATGTCAATTAGGCTATAACATGCATAATACATGAGGAATTGAATCTAGAAGTAATGAGGAGTTGAACTAGTAGGAGATGTTGCCTGGATGAATAGTTTGGCCCACCCACCCAAATTAGTTGCCTTCTTTACATAGCAAAATCTGGCGACATTTTGAGGTATATATTCTGCGGCAATGTTTGGTGTAGCCACTGGTTGCTAATTGAACTAAGTTTAAATTAAAAAAAAAAAAAGTTAACTAAACCTAACCTCCTGTGAATCAGAAACCATAGCTCACACGCTTTGGTCACAGTGTTGGCAATAGAAGGAAAGCTCCCATAGTACCTTGGGTGGAATGTATGCGGATGAGATGCCAAAGGTGGACTTTTTTACATTAGCGAACTTATTTGTGTTAATTTTGTCTGTTAAATTGTGCAAACAAGGAATGCATGTGTTTATTCACTCATCCTAAGCATTCAGATTATTACAGATGCGTGAGTATTATTAGTAGCAACCACGGGCCTATTGCCAGATACCTTACAGTACCCCAGAAGGATATTTATTGTGTGTTTGAGGTAAAATTACTACTTCCAGTGAGTGGTAATCATTTACTGTAGCACCTGATAACTGATCTGTTTTAAAGCATGCTTAATTGTGCTATATCATATCATATAGTTTTGGCGCTTCTTTCCTTTATGTTCCTCAAATTTTTTTTCTAAGTTCCAAACCTCAGCTGCAATATTGCATGCTATGGAAGTTACAAAAATGATAATACAATTTTAAAAAAAATCTGATGTGATACATTCACATTACTTTCTCTACCTTCTGTCTTACTAAAGCTTATTTTTCTATCTGCTACATTTTAATCCAAATAAGGCTTTGCAGAAATAGCTACACTACACATTTCATTAAGATACAACGGGAACAGCAATAGTCAAATGTTTAAGAACTGGACGCTATATGCTGACCTTAAAATTCCATACTGTTTGCATGACATCGCGAGAAACAACTGAAAATCAATGGTACTTAAGGAATGACAAGTATTGAACAATTTGAACTTTTAATAATGGATATCTAAGAAACAGCTTATGTCACGAAAAAAACTTATTTTAAATAAATTGTGTGTTTTAAAGAGATCTACTTTTTTTTTTTTTTGTGATACATTTTCATATATTGCTTAACGTTTACCAGTTATACAAGATTATCCAAAATGCCTTCCAAATGAATAGGACTTCCTAGGCTAGTTCCATAAAATTCAAGGTATATACACTTTGTCATGTAAATATCTTTTATATATGGTATTTTAATCAAAATTATTGGAGCCATTTCTTAGAAAATCAAAATTTTTTAAAAACATTTCGTGTAAAGGGTAGTTGGGATTGGGGGGGATTTTCTTGAAAATCTTTGTGTCACATCCTGGGAAGACGAACTCAAATACCAAGTTTGGTATTTATCTGGCTTTTTATTTTTGAGTTATGCTGTTCACATACACATAGGACATGTTTCCAAAAATGCTTTATTTAAATTCAGGGAGCCTCAAAACATGTATTTATGGTGAAATCTCAGTATTGAATTTTTGGGTGGAATGAATCCCTTCTCTATCTGTGTATGTGGTAGAGAAAGTAATAACCTATAATACCGCCTAATATGTCAGAATATTGAGTTGAAATAAAACAAATAAAACTTGTGCAAAAGTAGTTATTGCGCATGCTGCATTATCGGTAGTCCATGGTGCCAACATTGCCCCTACAATCGCCCTAGTCTTTGTTGCCAACTTAAGGTAATAAATTGAGTTTTCACTGATATGAACTATAACTACTACTGTTGTTTTCACTTACCTAAACTATATATAAAATGTTGTAAATTAAGCTAACATTTTATGTATACACCTACTCTAATACACAGTTACACTACACTACAGGGTAAATCTCCCAAATATACTCGACCAACTCTTGAAAAGGATCAGCTAATATGTTTTTATAGTCTTGGTGTCACAAGTATTCTGTCAACTGAACATCCACTTGATTATGCCTGATGATGCCTCTGGAGAGGCCAGCATTACTCAGTGTTGTTCATGTGGGCATTTGTGACTGGGTCCACAAAATGCTGTCTGTGGTTTACCATAAGTTGAGCAGCAAAACCTCCAGCCAGTCCATTGTAACCATCCCAGCAGTTGGACTGTGCTGGTGAACTCCACATGCACCCCAATTAAGGCATAGGGGAAGGCACCAGCTCTCCTATTATTGAGGCATACTATCATCTTCACCTCATTGGTGACAATGTCTGTCATTTCCAGGACCCAGTTTCCTTCCACGACGCAGCCATGATGGTATTTTTGTCATCCAATTTTTCATTTGTTGAGCTGAATGACATGGCTGGCACTGCCTATTTTGCCCCTGTAAGTATATTTGGTGTCCATTGAAGATATGCACACTTGCGCCAGTCGGCTATTGTGTGGCTTACGCAGATGTCTCCAAGTGAACTCTGTATGACTGTTTGTTCGTAAGAATATTTGTGGGCAAAGCTGTAGTTAACAAGGAGCAGTTAGGCAGGCAATACTCTTGAGTCCTCGAGCTAAGCAATGACTCTGAAAATGCTCATGCCCTCTCCTATAAGAAAACAACTGGGTGAAGGGCAGCATTGCACTTCCAACATAACGTCCATGTCTTTAATAAACTTTTGTTGTAAAGAAACTGCATGCATTGTTCCTCAACGTTGAGAGATCAATGAAATTTATGAACCTAGCCATTGCAGTCAAACACAGCTTTCATGTACAGATTTCCTTTATTGAAAAGCAGGGACCCAACAAGAAGTCCATTTTCAGAATAAATAGTAAAGCTAGTTTGATTTTAGCAATGATACATATAGTGAACACCTATTGAGTTTCAATACCGTCTGCAAGAGACAAACTTGTGGCACGTAAAGGAAAGCATATCTCTTGTTTTGGAATTAAATAAAAATAAAACTGACATGGTCCTTGCACATCATTACCTCCCATACAACTGTTTACAACTAATCTTTTGGCTTTGTTCCATGTCCACTTAACTAATTAGTTCACGGTTTGGTCATTAGTTGGTGCTTTGTGGCTATGCAGTTTATCCTGATGAGCCACCAACTTTTGGGGAAGAGCACTGTGAGATCGAAATGAGGACTATAATGAATATGATTAATATTCAAGTGTCATTAAGCAAAAAAGAAAGAAAGAAATAAGTATGAGGTGAGCAGAGATCCTGAGGTAGTAAAACAACAGGTTCTGAAATTTAGTCTGAGGTTACGCTTATATTTAGGTTAGTTATATGAACTGGATTCAAATAACAGGTATAATAAAACAATCTGGGCAGTAAAGGGGCTGAGAGTGAACTTCAAGCACTCGCCTAAGTAAAACCATTGCTGTTCTCATGAACTACACTAATACGGTTGAGTTGGCAGTTTCTTTTGCACATGCGCAATATTAACAAAATGTGGTACTTTGTTGACATATTGCAATGAGTTTACTATATAAAGGGAGGGATGGATGGTGGGTTACAGGCTGTGTAAATGTCTAGATCTCCTCTTAAAGCCATTGTTACGTTCCTTAAATCACTACTTTTTAGTATCTTAAAATTAAGTATGTATGGAATCGTTACCCCTTTTTCTTCTTATATGCACTTTGGTTTATCATTGATTGATCTTATAATGATCTTGGCCATTTTGTCACAAATGAGCCTAAGCTATTAACTGAGTTTTACATTCACCTTTGCAGTTCAAATCCATCTGGAAAAGGACCTACTAAACCCTGTGTGCTGTGGTATAAAAATTCATTTATTAAGTATGAGATTGAAATTTGGGGTGGAACATTCATCAGAAATGTGAACTGGCTGCTGGTAATTCAAAAGAAATGTCTTAAGGTCTATATAAAGGGTGGAGGATGACCTATGATCATCCTTTTAAACTAGGAAACAGCACGTCATGTTTAGTGCTTTTCCATAAAACTTTCTATTTTTGAGATAATTACTATTTTATTTTGCACAGCATTGCAACACGGCAAATTCAACAGCTTCACTTTACGTAAAACAGATTAACTCTTAATTCTCCAGCTTCTGCTGCTATGGCAACAAGCAGATAAACACTTCTGGTATTCAAATAAACAGAAAACTACACATGATTGTAATATAACCTAAATATCACATGGAATACGGAACTGAGGAAGCATTTACAAATACTACACAGATTATTAATAGGAAAACTTATTTATAAAGGTAAATAAATACTTTAAAAACTCAAGTTATAAGATTATGCTTCCTTTCTTTGTGAACTATAAAACTCTGTGAAAAATTAAAGCAAGACAAGAACAGAAAATCAATGAGAACTTCTTTTTAACATTTAGAGAAATTGATCAAAATGTGCACCTATCGCCAACACACAGCTTCACAGTGTTTTCTCCAATTCTGCTGCACTCTACAAAATACTCTGGGTTGTTTTAAATTTCTACTGCTGCTGTTCAAAATATTCTCTCTTGCAACATTTCCGCATCAGGTACTTCTGTAATGTATATGCAAGTTTTCATATCGCCCCAAAGAAAAAAAAAATTGATCTGGTGATCTTGGTGGTTATCCTGTTGGTCCATTCTGAGCGACCCAGCATTCTACATAGTTGTTGTGTAGTTGGCCACACATGGATCTACTTATATGCAGAGGTGCGCCGTCATGTAATAGCCACATATTATTTCTTACTGCCACGGAAGCATCCTCAAGTAGAATTGATAACTTTCTTGAAGAAACTGGAGATAGATGGCTCCTGTCAAAACCTGAGGAAGAATCCACGGACCGATTAATGTGTTTCCTGTGATTCCTGCCCAAACGTTTACAGAAAATCTGTGCTGAAAGCTGTCTTGTCTTACTGTGTGTGGATTGTCATAAGCCCAGGTGTGTGCTTTATGGTAATTAGTTACTTCATTTCTGATGGCCCAGGACACATTCAAATCAAAGAACCGAGAGGATAGCTGAGTCGGCAGTTTGGAGAAAGGAACAGAAAACAGCTGATCAAAGCACAAAATCGACAGTTGCGAGAAACAACCATGAAAGGGGAACAGAAGAAAATGGAGAGGAAGATCCAATAGCCATGGAGGGGGAAGAGGAGCTAACATTGGTAGCAGCGGCGGGGTGGAAAGAGATGCAAAGGAGGAGAAGTGGGGAGAAGCTGAGAGGATAGATGAGTGCAGTAAGAAATGCATATGCGAAGGGGCGAGAAGAAATGAAAAGAAGAAGAAGTGGGGAGAAGCGGAGAGAACAGATGATTAACGGTACAGCAAGAAATACGTTTGCGGAGGAGGGAGTGACACGAGTGAGAAGTGTGGAAGTAATAAGAGTCAGAACGGTCAGTGAAGCAGAAGAAGTTGCAAGAAGGGGGGGAGGGTATACAATAATAGATTTGAGAGAAGGTAGGGTAATGCTACAAGGGAAGAAAAGTGTAGACCCGGTATCCAGATGTTCTAGACATTGCTAAGAAAGCAATGGAGAAATTTACATATCAGGACAAAACAAAGAACAAATAGGGAAAGGAAGTAAATTGATATGTAAAAAAAGAAAATAGGAGTAGGACAGGGATGTAAACTGAGTTCATATTAGTAATCTATTCATAGATGATATATTAAGAGTAAAAATAAGAAATTAGCATTATGCAGTAATAAGAGATAAGGAGATTCCAAGTTCAGGTTCATTATACACAGACGATTTTATGGTAGGCACCATATCATTGATAGGCTTACAAAAGCAATAAATGAAATTCAAGAAAGTGTGAAAAATGGGGAATTTGGGTAAAAATCTAAAGATGACTGACTCAATAAAAGGCTCTAAGAAACAAAACCAAGGACTGAGAGAATAATGAGGAAGGTAAAGGGAAGAAAATGGTATAGAAAAGTAAGAGAAGCAAGGGCCACTTAGTGAGCGATAAGGCCAGAGAGCCAAGTAGTCTCAGTGACCCAATAAGAAAACAAGCACCAGACAAATTGTACAATAAATGTAGGGGTATAAACGGATATACATTATGTATTGTAAACTTGTAGAGCAAATTGTACAATAAATCCATTCATTCATACATCATTTCTGGTAAACATTGCTTCATCCATTGCAAGGATTTTAAGGGGAAAGTTCCCTCCTTGTTGAAGAGACCATTCAGAAAATGCTACCCTTGGCACATAATCTGCTTCAGAGAGATGCTGGATGTGCTGAGTGTGATAAGAACGCAGCAATTAATGTTCTCAAAACAGTCCAATGGGATATGCCGATATTGCAAACTATACCACAGCTGCTGCTTTCAGGATCTTCTTCCACCAAGTGAAGGATTTCTTCTTGTGGAACATTACTTTGATCAACTCCTTCAACATGAGGAGGTGCGCTTCCTGTATCTAGAACTCTTTGACAGATGAAAACAAATGTCCTATGATGTGGTGCTTTTTTTAATAAATTCTTGCTCCAGCTGCCGCATTATGATGTGTTTCACCATAAATGAGTAGCATTTCAAGATACTCGGCATTAGTAAAGTGAGCCACTGTTTCAAAAACAAGCCACAAGCGCAATAAACAACGGAAGTGCAGTCCTTTCAATCTTACAGTGTCGTCATGTTGTGTAGCCTCGTGGCTAATGATGATTCAACTGAGACAAATTTTGAAAGCTTATAATAATAGTAAAAGTGTGAATTGTTTTAATTCAAAATGTATTTAAACATGCAGAAAATATTTATCTATCTCCTCAGAGAAACATTTGAAAAAGTATTTAAGTTTTACAAAATCTTCAATTAAAATAGAGTTAATATTAAGCAATTTTTCTTTTTCTCAACAACTACTTTAAAAACAGCAAAACCGCACTAGGATTTTGTTTGTCCTATTCATTACAAAGTGTCATCCTGTTCAAGGATGATCACAGGTCACCTTCCATCCTGTATAATCTATAAGGTTGCCAGCCTGTAGAGAAATATTTAAAAATTGATGCCTCTGAACAGTGGTGTCATATGTATTTAAAGGTATATTGTTAATTAAGAGGAGTGAAAATATTAGAACATTATACTTATAACTTTAGAGGTATTAATATTATAAGAGTTTTTGCCGCAAGAGTTGCAACAGTAAAGTTCCCTACATTGGAGAAACACTTATTTAATAAGCTGCAGGAAGAGATAAAAACCACACAAGACAATGCATTTAAAACGATATTGAACTACTTCTGTTCGATATATGTTTATATAGAACTGATGAACTAGGTAACGGTTCCATATATACCTTGTACTTAAAATGGTTAAAGAAAAGGAATGAAAATGGATATATTAGTGGCTTTAAGAGGCGCTGTACACACTAATACAGCCTGAAACCTACCAACCCTCCATTTTTAAGATACTTTCTTATATGTATAATAAATTCATTATGAAATATCAACAAAGTACTCCATTTTGTTAATACTGTGCATGCGCAGAAGAAAGTGCCAACCCAGTTGTACTAGCATAACCCCTAAAAATAGCGATGTTTTTAGTTCTTCCATTATTCAAAACCATTTCATATACACGCACTAACCTCCAGTAAATCTCAAAATCAGAGGATCCTGTTGATTTACTGCAGCTCGCTACAGCATAATGGTCTTCGCTGGCCTTATACTCATTCCTTTGTTTGTTTAATGATGCCCTCATATAATATATGTAATAGAGCGACATATATTAACATAATTCCTTTAGAATATTTAATGGATATTATCAGCATAGTAATATCCGTAGATTTACAAGATACCAGGATACACTTCAACAAAAATCAATTAATGTTTACATTATAGTTAAACAACGAACAAAATTAAAAGTGCAAGATGTGAGAGCGTACAGAGGTGTAGCATTTGGTGACCATTTCTTAGTCAATTCCAAAATCCTATTTGCTTTTATAATAGTGAATGGAGGAGAAATTCAAATTAATGGTGATAAGCAAGAAAAATCAGAAATAAATGCTCATAAATATAATTTGACAAGTTTTGAAGCTGAAAGCACCATTAACCTGTATAAGAGAGACTGAATGAGAAATTAATGGAAACAACATTTGATTCTATGCAGATTCACTACCAGTACATTTTGGATAAAAACATATATTAAGCTGCAGAAGAAGCTATTGGGAAAAATGTGATAATCAAAAAGAGAATAGGTGTTATTATTGGAGTAAGGAAATACAATTGAAGAGAGATCTTTATCTAAAATGGCTAAACACAAAAGGCATAGAAGATAAAATAGAGCTTAGAAAACAACAAGCAAAGATTAATAAGAAAATATCAGAAGCAAAAAACAAAAGTTGGGAAAAAGCATATCAAAAGATAGAATTTTAAAGAATGATCAAGAAGTGAACAATTTGCACCATTAATAACGGATATCTCAGAAATGGCTTATGCAACAAAAAGCTTATTTAAAATAAATCAAGTGTTTTAAGATTCTACAATTTGTATGTAGTATGTTTTTGTATCTATCACTTAAATGTTTACCAGTTATACAAGATTATACAAATTCCTTCTGAATGAAGAGGACTTCAAAGGCTATTCCCAAAAAATTCAAGATATATATTTTATTTGTCATGTAAATATCTTTAATATATGGTATTTTAATCAAAATTGTTAGAGCCATTTTTTAAAAAATTAAAATATTTGAAAAATGTTCTCTGTAAATGGTAGTTGCGGGCAGGGGGATTTTCTTGAAAATCTTTGCGCCATATGCTTGGAAGATACTGAACTTAAATACCAAGTTTGGTACTTATCCACACACGCACGCACACACCTTTTTCTAAAAATGCTTTTTTTGAATACTGGGTGCCTCAAAACATATTTCCAGTGAGATCTCGGTATCAAATTTTTGGGTGGAATGCAATATCTTCTCTATCTACTATGTACGTGGTAGAGAAAGTAAAGATATGGGAATTCCAATAGATGATGACCAACAGTATACTCCCTGCAATTTGTGGATGATCATTTAATTCTGGCCCAAGAATACGAAGACATAGAATATCTTACAAGGAAATTGATTCAAGAATACAACAAATGGGGCCTAAGAATAAATCCTAATATATGGCCATTGGAGATGTTCATCAAGATTTGGTACTGGAAGACGAAATGGTGAACTCTCAGTTAAAAAGAAAATTATTGGCAACAGAAATGGATTATTGGAGGAGAGCTGCTAGGATATCTAAAATAGAAAAAAATTAGAAATGAGATTATAAAAGAAAATATGAATGTTCAAAATTCAATTTTAGATTTTATTCAATGGAAACCATTAGAATGGTATGGGCATGCTAAAAGAATAGAAGATGAAAGATTACCCAGAAGAATAACGGTGTGGATGCTACTAGGAAAGAGGAGAAAAGGAAGACCACATAGCGTGTGGATTCAAGGAATTCGAGGAGCAATGATGGATTGGGAAATTGAGGAATATTTATGGTCCAATAAGCAAGAATGGAGAAAAGTGATACGATGTTAAAGTCTTGGGAGCTGGAAAAATGTTTGTACATTGTAAAACCAGAAATAAATAAATATATGCTGCCCTCCTTATTAAAAGAGAGTTTGATCTCTTGTAGTGTTTTTTGCTCCAATATTGGTAGCTCTTCCGGATGAACTGCATGACCACTTTGGCCTGCTAGTGGCCAAAGCATGAACTAATTACCCAAGGTAGACTTGGAACAAAGTCCATCAAGTATTACATTATGGGGGTTAGTTCTAGTAAATGTTGCATTGTGAATGTACCTTAGGTGTAAATTTCTAGAAATTGAAACATATCTCAGTAATCTTCTTTTGAATATGAGACAATTCACTGTAAAGAGAACTTCAATCTTAAAAGAACTTAAGTTGTAACTTCATTGAGTCAAAGCCTAAAACAGAAGATCACCATTCTAAAACACAACACACATCTAATGAATTTTGATTTGCCGCCACCAAATCCTCTCTGGAAGTACATTTCTCCACCACAAGATGCCACCACAGTATCCAGTCCAAAAAACGGAAACACCAACAACACGGGCCAGTCGAGTTAATAACCTTCTGAGGATGGGAACAACGGTTTCCCAAAACATGTTAAGTGAGTAAACTTAAGTGATGTTAGTGTTACAATTTCGACTCACCTTTAAATGCATATTATGTCTCTGGGTGAATAAACCATTATGATGATGATGAACAAGTGCATAACTTTTTAAGGAAATCATAAAAAGGTAACATTTGTGTAGTTTTATAAGCTTATTCTGTAAGAAAATATTAAATCACAGAGCATATCAATGCATTGTTGTTCTGTGAACAAGAATGTCACTGAGTTGCTCATTGTGATTGAGTGCAAACACAAAACGAACATGCTCTCTAATGTCAAAAGCAGTAGTAAATTATATTTTTCTGCTCTGTTGGGATATATAAATATTTCTCCTCCATTGTTATAGTTCATGCCTTGGGCACATGAAAGTCACAATCAAAAGTCGAACATCAGCCTTTTGCAGAGATAAACTTCCCTTAAAATATTCTCTCTAGCAGGAGTATTTAAAACTGCATTTTGGCATTAAAGCCATGAAATACCATGTGGTTAATGAATATGAAAATCCTTAACTACAAAAATAAAAATCTATGATACTGTACCCTGGCACCTAGTTTCTTATACCAGGGTATGTATTGCAAATTCCCATTATTAAAAAAGTGTAATATATTTTCTACATTATTATTGTACAGAATACTTAAAACTAATGTTTATACTACTATGGAGCATTCCTTCAGATTCTTTATGGCAGCATGTGTTCCCCATATCGTGCTGTCATTCTCCGGTTGTCAGGGTTAGAGCTGATGGACGAGTGGGCTAGAATTGTGTGCAAGTCTTTATCTCTGTGCTGCTCAGTTGCCTATAAACTGTATTGGCATTAAGTTGTTATTAGTATATATCTTAGTTGTACATAATATGGCACCACAAAAGTTAACAGCACAATGCAGTATTTATCTTTTCTGGTGTTACATCAGAAAGATGAGTTGTGCGAAAGCGAGATGATTTTGCATACAATTTCCTGGTGCTCTTGTTCCAAGTAGAATCACTATGTTAAACCTTGTAAAAAGGTTTAGAGAAATGGAGTCATTTCAGAAAAAAAATGGAAAGAGAAACCCAGGTGTACTTATGAGATAGGAGAAAGGTTAAAACATTCAGCTCGAAAATCTCTTCATTGCCTATCACAAGAAAGGGGTGTTTTGAAAACCACAGCGTTTAAACTACTTAGTAAATTTAAGAATTACAGTAGACAAGTGTATATGTGCAAGTGCCACTTTCCTTTGAAGATGTCAGGAATTTTTTGCAGTTGGACATCATTTTCAACATGTTCTGTAGTCAGGCTTATGAAAACCATATTTTTAATAGCTGACTGTAGCGGATCCCTTCCGTATCGAATGAGAGTGCTGATATGGGGATGACACACTGCCTAGTGCTGTAAAGAGTCCTAAGGAACGCTCTGTCCAGTGATATAAAACCAAAATTAAAACAATAAAATAAAACCATTATGCATTTAATATTTCAATTTAAATCAACTTAAATACAACCTAAAGCCAAGATAAAATAAAATATAAACCAAATCAAACATTTTCCAATTCATTTTAATTTATTATTTTACATTATTTAAGTTTTTATTTTATTTTAAACAAGAAGTCACTAAAAACTTCTATGAATACCACCCATAAGGTTCGAGACTCAAATCTTTAGTCACTAATTATAATTTTGTTTGCAGGCTGTTCTTGACTATGCTGTAGAAAAGAATCTGAATATGAAGATTTCGTGCACATTTTTGCAGCACTACGTCAGTGAAAACATCAACCCAGAATATGTGAAGAGGATCATTGACTAAATTACTAGTATGTTTAGTTTATATTAGCTTAATATAGTAGACTTTGATTGGCGTTTGATGCCTCATAGGAAGCACATGCAGATTTTAGTTTTGTAATAAAGGTAAATTTGTTGCAAATATTGTATTGAAATTACAAACCTTGTTATTTGAAGACTTAACTTATTTTAAATGCAGAAGTCTGAGTTAACGTAGCGTGTTCCTAAAAGGGAATAAAAAGCCATAATGTATGTATATGCTTTAAAAGTAAAGATGCTAAGTACCAAAAACAAACATTTGAATTTAACTTCTGATGATCAATTGTTGTTTACATGTTAAATTATGGTTTGAATGAACAAAAGACTGTATAATGGTTGTTTGTTACCCATTAGAAGATATGGCTTTAGAAGCGAGTACAGAAAGAAGGTAGACAACTGCATGTTATTGACAACTGTTGTGCACATGTTATTGTAAGAGCCTCTAATCACTAACTTGATACACATAATGCATGCAGTGTGAACTGTACGTATTTCTAATGGTTTAATAAAATAACTTGTCAATTAGTCCTGTTGTTTTTGTTAGATGCTGCATTTCCTCTTCCTCACACACAAGAGTACACCTTGCATGACAAATCACAGTCACATTCTCTACTACTAACTTATAATAGAAAGTAGATGTGTTGTATTCCAAACAAAAATGTCATACAAACTTTTCGTTTCTGAGTTATGCTGTTCACGCACACAGACCTTTTCCTAAAAATGTGGTTTTTTTTATTCAGGGTGTCTCAAAACGTGTATTTCTGGTGAAATCTGAGTCGCATTTTTGGGTGCAATACAATACATCCTCTACTTAAGTAATATAGGTATGTAAGTAGTAGAGAGAATAAAAATTCATAATAAAAATCAGCTATTAATTACTTACAGTCATAAAAATTGGCATTCTATTTACAAAACAATATACTTGTCATGGTAAATTAAACTGAGATTTTATTTATGGACGCACTTTAACGACTATGATTCTTAGCGTTCCATTCCATATTGGGCGTGAAAGACTGGAAATTTTGCTCAGAGGCCTCTTTATCAAGCTTGAAAGTTCTTTTACGTACTGTAAATCTATGACACAGGACCCTTCCCTTCTGAAGGAAGCCATGCTAAGGATTTTTGCACCTAAAAAGAAACTCAGCGCCCTCCGCCAGGTTTGACCTTGGGAACGCTTGTCATGGTAGTTGCTTTTGTTCTGTTGATGGGCAAGATGCTAGTGAATTATGACCACAACTTCAAAATATTCTGATATCCCCAAAATACAGGAAGCATTTGAACATTTAACTCTGGATCATTTATAGACAGTTTTTACATGGCAAAAATGTGACCACATTTATGTGTATACTAAAATGATGTAAAGTTGTTTCTTTTTAAGTTTGTAACTATCCTATATACTACATCTGAATTTTCTGAGAATAGCCTGTGAAGTCCTCTTCATTCGGAAGGTATTTTATATAATCTTGTATAACTATTAAACTTTAAGCAATAGATGAAAACGTACTACACAAGAAATGTAGATCTCTCTAAAACACACAATTTATTTCAAATAACTTTTTTTGTGGCATCAGCCATTTCTGAGACGTCCATTATTAATGGTTCGAATTGTTCGATACTTAGCCATTCTTTTAAAGTCCTGTCAACACTCAATTGATTCCATTGAAACAGTATGGAATTTTAAGGTCAGCATATAGCATCCAGCTCTTAAACATTTGACTATCGCTGTTCCCTTTGTATCTATAATGAAATGTGTAATGTAGTTATTTCTGCAAAAGGTTATTTGGATTACAATGAAGTAGATATAAAAATAAGCTTTAGTAACACTAGTTTGTATACTCGCTAAAAATGATAGAGCATAGAGAAAGTCATGTGAATGTATAACATCAGATTTTTTGTGATAGTAATGTAAAGGTTCTTGCTAACTTAAGATTACTGCCCGAATGCACCACACTAATAATATAGGACAGCTAATTTGTATGTCTATCCTTCTGATTCTCCCCCTTCACTGGGCTGCAATAAAATGCTATGCATGCATATTGTTTTGTGGGTTTTAAATTTTATTGCATGACTAGTGACCTCTAGTGGCAACCAGTGAGCAGTAAATGGGCACGAGCATTCAGTAATGGACAACGTGAATTGAAGTCAATTCTCCCTCATAAATTATTTAACTTATTCATGTTCCATGGCTGTATGATATAAATTTCTGTGATAGGTTTTGGTTATAGTTCATGGTATGAAGCGTAAAATATGGATGCTCTGCTGGGCAACAGAAAATTTTATGGGTTTCAATTATGTGGAAGCTGGCAATTATGTCTTGTGTATAAGTGATGCAACTAATGAAGACTGTTCATGTGATATATTTCATGTAAACAAATGAAGGCTTAGATTCTGAGAAACAATAAATAGTTCTTTTGCCTTCATTTGTACAATTCACATTGCCATTTATGCACTGCTGTTTTTAAACACTGAATTAGAGGTGGGGGAAAAAAAAATAATGTAACTACTGTTACAGTTCTCATGACTTGTGTTATCTTATTTGTTGAGTGCCTCTTGTTTTATTATTTTAAATTTGGGTTCTTTGTCCTCTGGCCTGCTATTACAACTCAGTCGAGCAAGTATCTCTAAGCAGGGCGTGTAAACGGAAAGGAGTTGTTGCTAAAAGATAACACTGATAAAATAATTTGTTTCTACACTTTTATTGCCGTCACACTTAATTAATAATTCACTTAATCTTTATACACGCCTGACTGAAACTGATGTTTCCGAATGTAACTACAGTCGTTATAGTTGCCGCGCACAAATTACTTCGCGTACTTCACATTTTGTAACTAACTTTGCAACGTGTACCTTGCGAGAGATTCATCAGGACTACGTGACATGCACCTTGTGAAAGATTCTTTGCAACTGCGCGAAACTTGCGTATGGCTCGAGAATATATACTCCTTCACCCCGAATTGCCTAAACATTATAATAGAGCTACTATTGGTTACCAAATCGCACCCACTTTAGCGTCTGTTTTGGTCAGCCAATCATTACTACTAACATATATACTCTAGGGAAGATATTCCCTCCATTTCTAAAAAAGGCACGCTACCCTGACGTCATTTGTTTGTCTCTTCTTAGTGATAAACAACTCACCCCCTCGGTTTATTGTTACCCACTTCCATTGTCAGTTTCAATGAGGCCGTGTAAACTTATTTCCTAACAATACTTATGGCTAACAAACATCTTAAATCCTGTACATACAATAATATTAATTTACACTACAATCACTCTGGCATTCACAGTGTTGTGATATAAAATATTGCCTCACCACTAATGCAATTCTTTGAGTATTTTCAAAAAGTAACAGTCTGATCATGGGAGTACATTACATTAAAATACAGCAATTACAAGTACATTGTAACCATACTTAATCAAACTAAAGGAGGTATAGCTATTTTGAATGACACATTTTTTCAAATAATCGATAGTAACAATTTTAAGCGGAGAAAGGAAGAAAGTAATTGTATTCTAAATGTATGTAATAAAGTTTAATAAAAAAACTAACAGTGTTTACAGTATTAACCCTTCCTGAGCATACATATTATATGGCTCTGAGTGGAAGGTAAATTTGTAGAAATATTAAAACTCAATAAATACAACTAAAAGTATCTAATCATGCTCAAATGTATTAAAACATAGTAGGCCTTTGTTTTTGTTGAATTGCACTAGTGATGCCTTTCAGGAATGTTTTGCTAATTCGTGTAAAACAGTTGTTGCGAAAATGGCATAAGTAACACTTTTCCGTTTTATATCACATACTTCATATATTGACAAAGAAACCAGGAACTAAATACTGTGTAATGCTTCCATTTGTAATAATAATAATAATAATAATAATAATAATAATAATAATAATAATAATAATAATAGGTAATGATAAACAATAATTTTGATGCTACTAAAATTCATGCTAAAGGAATTCATGTCCATCATTATCATCATCATGTCTTGTATCAGTTTGCTCAATGCTAATGATTATATCTTCCAAATTGACACCTCTGTAATCGCCTTTTGCATGTGTATCACAAGAGTTCAATAGCATAATTAAGTCTGATTGGAAAATTTCTCATGGGCATTTTCCTTTACTAGAACTTCAAGAAGGGAAAGTTCCAAGGTTTTTCATCTTACACACAAAGTAAAACGCCCCTTAACCAAACTGCACTTAACTGAAACGGCAGAGGAAAAAAATCTGATGTGTTACACTCACATGACTTTCTCTACTCTTGTACAAACTATTATTCTCCATCTATTTCATATTAATCGAGATAAACATTTGCAGAAACGATCTTTTGACATGCAAAGAGAATTACATTTTACACATAGCGACCAGTTGTAAAAATATTTGACTATCGCTTAAGGCGTACTATGTTCCCCTTGTTTTGTAATTGCAAGGGCAATATAGAAATGCAGTAGCCTTTAAGCATCGACATATATCTTAATAGCTGGTTGCTAGGTACAGCACCATTCTCTTTGCATATCCAAGACAAAAAAATGAATAACGAATTTCCATTTGAGAAAATAAGTATTGAAAAATTTAAGGGAATAACAAGCAATATCTCAAAAATGGTTCACTCAACAAAAAAATGTATATGACATAAATTGTGTATTTTAACGCGATCTACATTTTTTGTGTAGTAAAATTTTGTCTTATCTCTTATGGTTTACCACTTATGCAAAAGTCGTTCACAATGAAGAATACTTTTGGAGAGAAAATTCAAGATATACATTTTATTTGTCATGAAAATATCTTAAACATATGATATTTTAATCAAAATCGTTAGAGCCATTCTTGAGAAAATTAAAATTTTCAAAAAATGTTCCACGTAAAGGGTAATCTGGGGTGGGGGGATTTTCTTGAAAACCTTCGTGTCGCATCTCTGGAAGATACTGAACCTAAATACCAAGTTTGGTGTTTATCCGACTTCGTTTCTGAGTTATGCTGTTCATAGACATGTTTCCAGAAATGCTTTTTTTGGATTCAGGGGGTCTCAAAACATATATTTCTGGTGAAATCTCAGTATCAAATTTTTGGGTGGAATACAATACTTCCCCTACTTACTATACGTAGTAGAGAAAGTAATAATAGTGGGTAGAGAAAGTCCCATGAACTTGTTCTTGCATGTTAAAATAAATTAGGTATATTTAAAGGAAAAATATGGATTAAAACCCTAAAATTTGAGTGATTTTATTACAGTTTTAAGATTTAATTAATACTAATATAGGTTTTATTTTAACATTTGTTTACAGGTGTTTTTATAGCAGAGGAATATAATATAAATGAGCAAAATGGAAGAACGTGACTTGAAAGCAAAAACTCATTATTATTGTCGTGAAAAACTGTACCAGGCTATGCAGTCTGCAGCCCTTGATGGCCTGCGTAAGTTTCCTGGCGATGTCACATTCAGGCTGTATAATGGTCTGTCACTTACATTAGGAAACCGGATCCAGGAAGGCATTCGTGAATTGGAACCACTAACAAGTGACCAAGATGTGATGTTAGGAGCAATCCTAGGACTTATGTATGCTCATCGTCACTGCCATACTGTAGACAAAGAAGCTCTATCTCAACTTGAAGCTAGATTAAAGGAGGAACGTAAACGTGCAGGGGAAACTGCCCTCTACCACGGTGCTGCAGTGCTTTTTCATACAGGTAAACCAGAGAAGGCACGTGAATATGCCGACAGACTTCTTAAGGCTAATGCCAACTCTAGTGATGGCCTCATCATCAAGGGATGGATAGAGATGAGTACTGGTAAGGAAGGTAAAGCAAGTACAGCTGCGCAGTATTTTGATGCCGTGCTAAATCAACAGAGTAATCCTAGCAAGAAGAACGTGGAAGCTATCTTTGGTAAAGTTAGATTTCTGGAACTACAGAATCATTTTGAAGAAGCCATTGGTTTACTCAATCAGTTGGTGGTCCGTTTTCCATCATTCACACCTCCTCTAGTTGAGAAGATGAAGAATCAGCTGGCGTTAATGGACTGGGAGCAAGCATTGGAAACTGCAAGCAGAATACTAACTGTAGATCCTCATTGCCTAGAGGCTCTGAAGGTCAGGATTCTTAGTGTCATCTGCCGTGAGGGTAACTATGAGGACGCCAGCATAAGTGTGAGGCGTTTTTATTCTGAGATGGAAAAGGCAGAATCAAAGAATGCTGAGTTGTTTGTAGAAAGTGCACAGCTCTTCTCCCGAGTCTGTGGTCGCAGTGCATCTGTGCTCTCGGAAACATACCGCTTTGCTGAAAAAGCTGCACAGTTAGACACTCACAGTGCCGACTACATGACAGAACTTGGTTACCAATGCCTTCTGCAGGGGAAGTTAAAGGAAGCTGTCAGGTTTTATAGAAATGCAACCAAACTTGATGACTCTTCTGTCGCTGCACTCTCTGGTCTGACACTGTGCCAGCTGACAGAGGGTGGTATCCCTACAGACCAGGTGCGCCAGCAGGTGGAGTTCTTGAGGGAGGTACAAGGCTCACAACCCACTGCAGACTTGTTACTGATGTCTGCAAGGCTTGCTTCAGGGGATGCAGATGCTGCTATCAAACATCTGAATGATGCCATAGATTGTCATTTTAGAGGGCTACGTACACTGGCTTTTGGAGCAAAATACCTGAGGGCATTAGACCCAGATTTTCTGCTGCAGGTTGTTAAGGAGTACCTTTTATATGCCCCAAACTCGCCGGTAATCTCTCAACAGGGTCAACCACTGCCAGTGGCTCTGAAGCAGAGTTTGACAGTACTTGAGAAGGTGACTAAGGCATGTGCTGGACTTCTCGAGGGGCTGTTTCACCTCGCAAAGGTACAGTTCCTCACTGGTGATATACGCTCAGCCTCGGTGACATTGAAACACATCCTTGATGATATCGATGCCACATTTGCAGATGCACATCTATTGATGGCACAGATACATTCCCAGCAAGGCAACTACCAGCGAGCTGCACAGAGTCTTGAGGTAGGGCTGAGCTACAATTTTAAAGTCCGAGAGCACCCGTTGTATCACCTCATCACTGCTATGGTACAAAAACAACAGGGAAACATCAAGGACTGCATTCAGACTCTACAGACAGCAATGTCACTATGTGGGATAAAGCGAGGCAGTGCTGGACCATCTCGCAGCACACAAAGCGGGTCTATGCCAATGTTGTCACTGCCTGACAAGGTTTCACTATTCCTGGAGTTGTCTGAAGCTCACATGGCTGCCAACCAAGTTCATGAAGCTGCCAAGGTCATGCAAGATGCTATAGATACCTTTGAAGGCACATCCGAAGAAGGACGTGTGACCATAGCTAATGCAGAATTAGCCCTTCGTCGTGGTGACACGACAATGGCTCTGGAGCTGTTAAAGAGTGTCTCTTCTGGACAACAGTACTACCAACAAGCTCACTGCAAAATGGCTGACATACACTTGCACCATCGTAAGGACAGGAGAGCGTTTGCAGAGTGTTTCCGTGAGCTTGTGGAGAATTCCCCAGGTCCTCAGAGCTTTATTATGCTGGGAGATGCATACATGTCCATTCAGGAGCCAGACAGGGCCATTGAGGCTTATGAGCAAGCAGTCAAGCGCAGCCCTCGAGATGCTGCTCTGGCGTGCAAGATGGGCCGTGCTCTGGTGAAGACACATCAATATGGGAAGGCCATAAACTATTACAAGGAAGCTGTTAAAGGTGAGGACACAGAGCAGCTGAAACTTGATATGGCTGAACTCTACATGAAGCTAGGGCAGTACGACAAAGCTGAGAAGGTGCTGACTCAGGAGCTTGATGTGAAAGTTGATAACAGTGACCTTGCAGCCCTTGTGTCGCGTACCAAACTTCTCTTGCTACTGGCTAAGGTTCGAGAGCGAGCTGGCTTTTTACAGGCAGCTCTTAGTACCCTCAAGGATGCCCGAGATAATCAGAGTCGTGTGCTGAAGCGAACTGCCATTGAAGCAAATGAAGATGATGCTGAAGAACGAAGAGTAGCCGCTGACATCTGCCAGCAAATGGCAGAGCATGCCACTGCTCTTAGAGACTATGAGTTTGCCATACGTTGCTATAAGGATGCACTTGGCTTTATGCCAAATGACACTGCAACATTGGTATCACTTGCAAAACTCCATATGCAAGTCAACAACCTGGAACAGTGTCAGGTCACCTGCATGACTTTGCTTAAAACTGATGCTGACAATGAGGCTGCAACAGTCATGATGGCTGATCTGGCTTTCCGGAAGGTGGACTTTGAAACGGCAGCATTCCATTTCCAGCAGCTCCTGCAGAAACACCCTGCTTACTGGACTGCCCTAGCTAGACTTGTGGAAGTCATGCGGCGTACAGGAAACCTTGAGGATGTCCCCTTCTACCTCGACAAGGCAGAGGCTGCTTGCCAACGTGCCAACCAAGAAGCTGGTCTTGCATATTGTCGGGGATTGTATGAATGGTACTCAGGCAATCCAAACGCAGCACTACGCCACTTTGGTAGTGCCAGACAGGATCCAGAATGGGGCCAGCAGGCTATATACAACATGATAGAAATCTGTCTCAACCCAGATGATGAAGTGTTGGGTAGTTCTGATACAGATGGTGATGATGAAGAACTTCGACGAACCCGTGAAATGTCCATCAAGACAGCAGATCGTCTCTTGAAGGAATTACAGCCTCGTCCTGGAGGACTTGTTGGTGCAGATGAGGTACTGAACCATCGCCTCTTGGGGAACTTCTTGCTTCTAGCCACTCGCCAGAAACACAACATAGAGCAGGCTCTTCAAGATTTTGCTTCGCTGGCAAGCCAGGATGCATATAGGGACCATGTCGGAGCTGCCTTAGGGTTAGCTACAGCTTACATGCTACTGAAGCAGATGCCAAGAGCACGCAACCAGCTCAAGAGGGTTGCAAAGAATGTGTGGAATTTTGAGGATGCAGAGTATCTGGAGCGATGCTGGTTGCTGCTGGCCGACATTTACATCCAGGGAAACAAGTACGACATGGCAAGCGAACTGCTGAGGAGAGTCCTGCAGCACAATAAGGGCTGCACCAAGGCTTACGAGTTTGCAGGATTCATTTCTGAGAAAGAGCAAGCCTACCGTGAGGCAGCTAGCCAATATGAGCGTGCTTGGAAATATGGAGGACGTGCAAACCCAGTCATTGGGTATAAACTAGCTTTTAATTACATGAAAGGTAAACGATATGCTGATGCTATTGACGTCTGTCAGCAGGTCCTGAAGGTTCAACCTGACTACCCACGAATCAAGAAGGAAATCCTTGAGAAGTCCAGAAATAATTTACGAACATAAACATATTTTGATCTCACTTGAACCTTGTAATAAGAGGCAGGTCAATTATATTATCCACCTTGCAAATACATGGTGATTCAGTGAAACCAAATTTTTACAACTATCTAGGACACATTAATTTTATTATTTATCTAGATTAACAAATATGCTCAGATTAATGCCAGTAATGTGCCATTTTATGCAACACAGAAAAACATTTGAAAGCACACAGACAAAATGATCAAAGTCGCAATTTGTACAGTTTGAGTTTTAGAATGCTTGAAGTTTGAAAGCAGCTTGTTATTAAATTATTATAATAAAAGAGTTCTTTTAGATACCAATATTGTATAAATCTTAAAAACATAGTAAGTAAATCTACTTAGAAGTGAAACCGACTCATCTTTAAGTGGAATTTTGTGTTATGAAGTCAACTGATGCATGAAACTGTATTAAAGAATGATCAAAGTCACTAACAAAATTTCAAAATTCATATACTAGGACAATAAATAATTATTTCAACATCAAAAGGAGTAAACAGCACATAACTATTGAGTTACACCACCCAGTGCTTCAGTACAATGAATTAACATTTTTCATAGCTGGTAGCTTTCCAAAATATTGAAATTATCTTAAAGACTTCAAGCATTATAGTGTTATGTTTTTAGAACCTAATCATAAATACATTACACCAAAGCATCTGCAGCATTTTCTGTCACCAGTAACACTTTATAGTAGTTCTGAGTCAATGGAGATAGAAATCTGAAAATATTAAGGGAAAAAATAATTATATACTTTGTGCAAGATCCAGAAAAGGTTCAAATGATCTGCCACTTCATTGTAAGAGGTTATTAATGCAAAGTTTCAACAAGATACATTTCATGCCGCTTCTTTGTTAGAGGTTATAAATGTAGATCTGTCTTTGTTGCAAAGGATGGGATCTGCAGTTAAAAGAACCTCATAATGATCAAGAAAGAATGTCAACTTTTATAACTTCTTCCATGTAGCATATCATTTGAACCTTTTCTAAATGTTGCAGCAACTATACTGTGTTCTTGGAATTTATCCCAATACGCACTACACAAAATCTACATTAGTATTCTAGCTTCCAAATCCAGAGGTTCCAGATTTGATTCCTGGTTGGAGGATGGGAATATTTCTTTAGCAGGATTATTCCCCATCCTCCATTGACTCTGGAAGACTGTGTATGTTTGAATGTGATGTTTTTAAAGAAAACCTAAAGTAAACAAACCCAAAGATTAACTCAAAATAGTCGAGTGAACATTGCCAATGAGCAATTGTTCTAAAGGCAAAGCTGCCAATATACCTCCGGTATTAAAGGTGACATATAAATGGAACAAGAAAAAACTACATCTACAACACTTTCTACTCTAGTAGTACTCCTTACTATAATAGTTCTGGTTCAATGATGATACACACCTTTGCTGCAAAACAGGAAACAGTAGAATAAGAGTGGTGGTTTATGTTTCATAATGTCATTCACTTATTTGCCCCAAAATGTTTCTCTTCTGTATCACTTTCTGAAGATGTTTTCACTGCTTAAATCAGCAGATCTCATACAAACAACCAAAACTTACTTTTAACAATGAACAATATGACAAAAACCAGAAGTACACAACATTCTGAAAACGGTTTATTGAGGAACTGAACTTGACTCTGATTGCTGTTTTGTAGGAGCAGCATGATTTTGATAGTTCTTTCATACAGCATGATCTTTTAAAATGTTATAGTTTGAACTATGATCGATTTTCAGATATACTACCTACATGAGATGATAAACATTATAAGAAGCACCAGATGGCACATTCAGTTCTATCTCTCTATCCAATGTATTGTTTCCATTCCTTTCTCATTCTTCCCTGTCTTCTGCTTCCCTCCTGTCTGACTTCAAATACTTTGTTTGTTTTACGTTGAGCTCCTTCTGATTAGGTGACTACATCATTTTAAAATTCTTTTCCATATCTCTTACACTAGTGGATCTATATTTAGGTTTCATTTCTAACTCTATCTTTCCTTGTTTTCCCCTCAATTTTTCTCAAATGTTTAATTTCTGAGGAAGTTACTCCACTCTTATGTTTATCTAATATCATCCATGTTTCCACTCCACACAATAGGGTGGGTAAATACACTGTTTTATATATTTCTTTCCAATTATTGTATTACAGATCTGGTAAAATATATTGTTTGCTTTATTTACTGTTATTTAAATGCTAAGTCCTTAGTCATAATTCTCTGTACATGTGCCAATGAAATTGATCTCAATGTTTAGGACTCTGAAAATCAATGGTCCTTGCAGCCAGGATGTATTTTTGTATGTGGCTCTTTCAGCTGTTTACTCAAAATTCCTTATCCAAATGCTGACGGGCATATGTTGATGGATCTGCATCATGATGACCAACATCTTGCAGCAGTTGAACCATTTTACAGCTATGGCACACTAAGATGTAGACCATGTCTCCATATTTATAACACTGGCATAAACAATTGTATCTTTTCAGCTTTGCCATCATTTCCCATTAAACTTTACCAAAGATGTGAAATGATTTGGTTTCAGTGAATCACCTTGCACATAGCACAAATTAACCCTTACCTCTACAGTATGTTAATGTTCTTTTTAGAATTTTAAGTGATTTAGTATTATTAATTTGTTCAATTGACAACTTTGTCAGTTTTAAAATCTCAAGAGCGCTTAAAACGTTTGACAACTGTTAATGTGTTACTATTGTATTTTAATAGCCTTGAGAAGTCCTAGTTTTAATGCTAATAAAGCACTAAATAGTGTGTAAGGCACAAACTTGGCTGTGGAAATTATTTCCGTCCATCAATAAAACATTGTTGCTGTAAGTTTCAAGAATTGTTATGCTTTCTTTTCATTTTACAATAAAGAATATGACACTAAATATGTATTTATTTGTAAGAAACTCCCTGGTTTTCAGTAGTAAGCACAAGATAATCAGTAGAGCCCAGATGTTATGCAAAAATGCCCTTTTTTTACTGGGGTAATAATAAATCAAACTTATGTAGATATAATCGTGTTTTAAAGTATTTGGAAGTGATAGAACCAGTTTTTATTTTACCTTTTTACTTTCTCTACTGCGTATAGTAAGTAGGGGAAGTATTGTATTCCACCCAAACATTCGATGCCGAGATTTCAGTGGAAATACATGTTTTGAGACACTCTGAACCCGTAAAAAGCATTTTAGAAAAAGGTCTGTGTGAGTGCCTGTGAACAGCATAACTCAAAAACGAAATGTCCAAAGATACAACATGAAGATTTTCAAGAAAATCTACCCCTCCCAACTATCCTTTACATGGAACATTTAAAACAATTTTTTATTTTCTAAAAAAAAAATGGCTCTAATGGTTTTGATTAAAATACCACATATTAAAGATATTTACATGACAAATGAAACGTATATCTTGAATTTTCTGGGAATAGCCTTTGAAGTCCTCTTCATTCAGAAGGAATTTTGTATAATCTTGTATAACTGGTAAACAGAAAGCGATAGATAAAGACATACTACACAAAAAATGTAGATCTCTTTAAAACACAATTTATTTCAAAGAACTTTTGTTGTGGCATCAGCCATTTCTGAGATATCTGTTATTAATGGTTCAAATTGTTCAATACTTAGTCATTCTTTTAAAGTCCTGTTGGTTGTCAGTTGTTTCTCACAATGTGATGGAAAGAGTATGGAGTTTGAGTCCAGCATATAGCGTCCAGTTCTAAAACATTTGAGTATCGCTATTCCTTTTCTATTTATAATGAAATGTGTAATGCAGCTATTTCCAGAAAGGTTTATCTCAATCAAAGAATAATTTGTATACCCTTTAATAAGCAATAGAGGGTAGAGAAAGTCATGTGAATGTTACACATCAAATTTTGAACACTAGAATTGCTGGGAGGGGTCAGTTTGATCCCTAAGTAGAGTTAACCTCCACTTCCAGTAGAAGAAACTAATTCAACATAATTTCCTCTTGTGACTTTTATTCATTTTATGCGCTCAGTACGCTTACCAAAAATTAATTATGTCCAGACATTCAGTTGTGACTTATGATGTCATTTACCTTAAATGCTCAGAAAACTAAGCTTTTTTCATACTTGACAGAGCAAATGCATTTCATTTGCTATCAATTACAAGTAAATTTATATCAGCAGTTACAAATTATAACAATGCTTTTGTTTAGAAATTAAAGCAACAGTACACTTTCACCAGACATTCCATTCCTCAACTCAGTTGTAAGTAGGAAGTCACAATTGGGGAAAGAAAAACTTTGAAAAACTGAAATTAAATTTATGGATGCTCTTTAACTTCTGTGGTCCTTAGCATCCCATTCTATGTTGGGTGTGAAAGACCAGTAATTTTGCTCAGAGGCCTCTTTATCAGGCTTGAGGTTCTTTTACGTGCTGTAAATCTGCGACACAGGACCACTGGCTTTACTTCCCTTCCAAAGGAAGCCATGCTAAGGATTTTAACACCTGAAAAAATCCATCACCCTCCACCGGGTTTGAACCCACATCCTCAGGAACTAGAGGTTAGCATGGTAACCACTACACCATGGAGAACGACAAGAAAAAGTTCTTTGAGGGTGTACAAGATAATAAAGAAAGAATGAGAAAGGAAGAAGTATGTTGATAGTGAAGGAAGAGAAGGATTTGCATGGATGTGATCAGAGGTATTGTATACCAAAGGTTTCAGGAACAGTAACATGGGAGTATGTGTTATGTGTGGAGGATATTTGGGATAAAAAATGGGAAAATATTACACTGGCAATAAAAATGTTGACAGAGAATGAGAAAGAATATTCAGGATGAGTAAGGAGTAAATAGATTAGAAAAGTAAAAAGAGAGAAAGATGGGAGGGAGTCAAATTAGGGCCCAAATGCATGCAGATGACCTGGAAGTCACAGCATGCTGGACCCATAGGAAAGTGTCAGTCCCAACTACAAGAAATGTATGTAATTGTTGATAAATAAATATTCTATTCTAAGTAGGAAGTTGTATTGAAAAGAATAACAACTTGTAAAATGAAAAATTATGAACATAGGAGCCCCTTACGAGAAGATGACATACTTGCAGAACAAAGTGATTATAATGTTTAGACACTGTAAGGATCAAATTAACCCCCTTTGACACCCTATCATTAAGGTCTAGCTACCTATTTGAATTATAAATAGTAATCTGTGCCTTTTTCTATTACATTGAGGGAACTCTAGGTGATGGACACCTCTTGGACATCCTTTACATTGGAATGTGACTATCTTTTGTATTGCAATGTTTGTTATCTGCTGAGAGTTCTACATTTCTCTTTGAAAGTGTGTTCCCCCAGTATCGGGAAGTATGTCACATAACATAATGTAATTACAATGCTTATATTCAGTCAACCATCCAAAAATAAACTTCACAGTTACGTTAAGTGAATTTGGTGCTCATATGTTTACAAATGTTAGGGTTTGTGAAAAGTATTTTATCGATAAACATGTGTTGACAAATCACAAACTTTCTCTCGCTTCAAAGAGTGGTGACAAGAAAATAAAGCTACTTCCAACAGCTGTTACCACATCTAGCAGACAGTCACAGCTTTCATTATATTTGTGTATTTGCTACCGGCAGAGTCTAATACAATCTTGTGCAGTGTTCTGGTTCCCAGCCACACAATGTGCCTGGATTCACTCCCACCTGTGGGGGTGTGAATTTTAAATCCTGGGTGTAAGACAAGTGCCCCTCAGCATCGTGAGGTAAATTAGGAGTTGGGATAGGCAGCGATCCCATCCTCAAGAGTCAACATTACGGCTGGGGGATGCATGATGCTGGCCATCCATATTGGTTGGATGATTGCCAACCTCTGCTGTGCGTATGTGGGAATGAGGCCAAGGCCCTGCATAGACGGTAGCACCATAGGATTAGTCTAACACAAGAACATTTACAGAATACCTTGTAGTAATGTGCAACAATAAAAATGTATAATTTGTATGATTTTTAAATAAAATCTTGGTTATTAAATGTATTTTGATTATGACTTTTTAAAATTATAATGCTTAGAAAATCTTATTTTTCTATTTACTTCATGTAAATCAAGATAAACATTTTACAGAAATTGTTTCATTACATATTTTATTGTATCTACAACTCTCCAAAGTGCACCCTGTGTAAAGAATCACACACTTCTATGATGAACATATACTACAGTATCAAAACTCCAAGGAGATGTCACATCTTATTGTTCGGATGCTAATTGGAGAATGGATCAAGTCAAGATAGTCAGTCTGTATGGCTCAGTTGATTAGGCACTGGCCTTCTGATCCCAAGGTAGTGGGTTCAAACGGCCCAGACTGATGATGACTTTTAAGTGTGCTTAAAAACGACAACCACGTGTTAGTAGACTTACTGGCATGTAAAAAAACTCCTGTGGGACAAAATTCCGGCACACCAGCAGTGCTGATATGATCCTGGCGATTGACAGCATTATTAACAAACAAAATATTTTTTAAAATAAAGAGAGTTGAGGGTTGTTACACTACATCACTAAAATATGCTTACTTGAACGCATTTTGGGAGACGGCTTGTTCCCATCGTCAGCATGTTCTCAACCTAGTTCAAGTAAGAATATTATAGTGATGTAGTGTAACAACCCTCAACTCTCTTTATTTTAAATTATGACACATCACTGTTACTAGCTTCTAAATCTTCAAAATTAGTTAAACAAAATATTATTAAGTCCAAGATCCAGAGCATTTGCAAACAACACCGCATATTTTGTTGTAGGTACAAGAGGCTGAAATGATGACCAAACCTTTAAACAGCAGGTTGCTACATGCTGGCTTTGAAATTCCACTCAAAAGAATGGTACCAAGCACTTCATACAATGTATAATTAAGCATTTGAAAATTCCGATAATCTCCTCTTACACTGTGCCTCACAGCGCTCTGTCATACGCTTGCTCTAACGTAATGCTGCCAACATATGAATAATGCCACCGAAGCCGGTAAGATAATCAGCCTCAAGGCGTAGCCGAGAGATTGAGGGCCCTCAGCCTCAAAGCATAGCCGAGGAATGTTTTTTAGAAGGAGAGGAGTGTAGCAAGTTGCGAAGCGACGACAGGACGTAGCCGAGGGATCTTTGCGTCTAAAACTCGAATCATTCACGTTCGCGTTCTAAACTCACTCCTAAGGTAATTTATTCGCTTTCATTTTGATTTTATAAGAATTTTCTACGGGCATACTATAAGACAAGATTAGTCGAAAATTCAAACTAATAGCAACAAATAGGTTGGAAAATGATCATGCCACAAAAAATTCAGTTTGAATTGTGTTTTTTTTTTTAAACAAGATCTACATTTTTTGTACGATAAGTTGTATATTTCTTATGGTTAAATAAAATTCATCAGCTTGAAGTCTTCACAAGAAATTTGAGATATACATCACAAAAGTATTCTTTACATGGATTTTTGTTGTTATTTTGATTAAAATATATGTTTAGGATGTTTATATAACTAATACAAATATATATCTTAAATTTTCTATAATTTTATTTAGCTCGCAAACCCTAAGAGATAGACAAAAAAAACTTTTTCTGTAGCAATAACCATGTTTGAAATATTCATTGTTACATCTTTAAGTATTCCCAAATTGAACTGTCATGCAGCATCTATAAAGCATCTTACATGATTCTTGCTTCCCTACAGGTTCATTACTCACAAAAATTGACTTAAGTTATGCAAAGTTGTGTTTTGTTTTCCATTTTGCTTAATTTGAGATTATTTATGGCCAAAAATGTATAACAAGTAACGTAACATGAATAGAAGAATCACATGTAAGGAACTAAGAGAGATTGTAATGGATAGAGAAAGTCATGTGAGAGTGGGAAATCACATTTTTACTTTCTCTACTACTTACCTGTAGTGAGTAGAGAAACTATTGTATTCCACCCAAAAATTTGATACAGAGATTTCACTGAAAATACATGTTTTGAGGTCCCTTGAATAACAATTTTTTTAGAAATTGTATGTGTGTGTGTGTAAAATCGAAAATAAAGGGTTGGACGAATACCTACTGTCCATTCCAAAACAGAGTGCCTTTCAGTGAAAACAAACTCCTTGTATCATTCCCGCGAAAGTAGTTCGCAATCCCCGTCCCTCTCACGTGCTTGTTGAACTTGTTTAAATCTATAAAAAAGCGCCCTGCGTGAGAATCTTAGTTCAAAATGCAACCTGAGGTAACAGTCGATTTTATAAGTATGCGGTAATGAATATTTTACTTACGTTAATCCAATCCTCGAGCTAAAGTGCAACACCTAAATCCCAATCCTCCGAAGATGACTCAGCTGTATATCGAAATCAGAACTACTCTCCAAAATAATGACAAACTTATCCACAATTCCGCAGCACTGTTGTACTTAAAACAAGTTCCCATATTTTATCCTATTCTATGCTCTATTATGTCTGTTTATATTCCATGCTCGCTTTGGTTACACTTCTCACTGAAACGCTTGTAAAATCGATATTTGTTTCGTAATATGCACTAATGCAAGTGTCGCGTATTTTTCTAATAGTGAGTTGAATATATGAAGTATTGTTTGTTTTTCGCCACTTTTTAACTGTTTCCCGCTTTTGTGTTTGAACAGTTTGTTCGCACTATACGCACCTTCCTCCACAGAACAGCATCCTTCCTCTGCCATGAGAACTCTAATACCAACTGACTAAATCACAAAATTTGACCTGAGCTGAGCATGTGTGCTACCGTATTATGAATGACTGTTCGCGTATCATATTTCCTGTGTTAGTCAAAGTGTTTATTCGGTACTCAGATAGCACCTCTGGGAATTCATTGCTGCATTTCTAGTATAGGTAACAGAGCGGCGGTCATGAATACGGTTGGTATTAACAAGCAAGATGCTCTCGGCGTTAGCGCAATAGCAGACGAAAATAATATTTTGTAATCTCTTAACAGCTAGTATATATCCATTACCTTTAACGGTGAGTTCTTATGATAACCGCAATAAAATGTGCAGTTATATACTTTTTCTGCCCTAATATTTCAGGATACAATACGTGTATTAAGGAACTATTTACGTTGGCGTAAGAGTGTGTTCTTGGGTTCGTGACAAGCAGATGCATGTGCTTCTGTTTACATCAGAGGGAACTCTGGTTTGGAATGGACAGTAACTTAATATTTCAGTGCAGCATATTCCAAATATATGACAAGAGCAGCTTCAAGAAAATCTCCCCATCCCAAACTACCCTTTATATGGAAAGTTTTTCATTATTTTTTTTTTTTTTTTTTTATTTTCTCAAAAATGACTCTTACAATTTTGTTTACATTAGTGTATGTTTTAAGATATTTACATGACAAATAAAATGTATATCTTGAATTTTCTGTGAATAGTCTGTGAAATCTTCATTCGGAATGAACCTTGAGTAATTGGTAAACTGTAAGAGATAGACAAAATCTTACTACACAAAAAATGTAGGACACAATTTATATCAAACTTTTTTGTGGCATTAACCATTTTGGAGATATTCTTTCTTGTGGTTATGCAAAGAGCAGGGAATTTCAAAGCCATCACATAGTGGCCTACTGTATACTTATACCCACAATGAAATGTGTAATGAAAGTTTATTTGTATTAACAAGAAGTAGAGAGAAGGATAAGCTTTTGTAAGAATGGTTTGTAGAAGATAAGTAGAGAAAGTATGTGAATGTAACAAATCAGTGTTTTTTATTTCAGCAAGCAACCAAGCTCACTGAAAATAACAACTTGACTGTCTTTCGGTAAAGGCCGTGTCACGTTTGATAAAATAGCCGACATTTCGCTCTTCATCTTGAGAGCTTCTTCTGGGCACTGCCACCATTTCTGTTCAATAAACTTTTATGTTTAAAAATTTCTACGCTTTCTCGTACTATTCTGAGCAAGAAACGATCAATACAGCTAAGATCTCAATAACCCCTTAATGCAGCATGGAAAATGCTGCTCACAAAACACAAAATTAGTGGCAAACTACCAGCCAATCAGGAGCAAGAGTAGGAGGGACTGCATTCTGGCAGTATAAATATGAGCGCAAGCAGTGCCCAGAAGCTCTCAACATGAAGGGCGAAATGTCAGCTATTTTATCAAACATGACGTGGCCTTCACCGCAAGACAGCCAAGTTATTATGGATAACGGTCGTGGAAGCCTACAATTTTATTTAAGCTCACTGAAATTAACCACTCACTAACCAATTTGTATTCCAAATGTAAATACAGTATGATATCTTATAATGCTGGTACTAATATTTAGTGACATCTGTTCCTCTCTGATGATGAAAGTGTCAATGTTTCCTGCATTGTGCTCTGCAGTATGCAGTTGGCCTTAAGTGGGTATTAGACGTATACATGCTTTACGGGGTAAAAGACATATTGATTTTCTTTTTCTGTTACACATGCACGCAAAACATCAAGAAAGTTCAGCCTTTTCAGTAACGAATGAATGAATAAACTTTATTTGTACATCTTTTATACACAATCCTTTTTTTACAGTAATTCACTTATAAACTAACTTAACCTATGTACAAATTTTCTGGCCAGCTATGTTCTGCCTGTACTGCTCATTTTGCCTGGCACCCTGGCTTTATGGCTCAGTTGAGTAGCCCTTGCTACCCTTAATCACCTATGACCCATCCTCTCCCTCCTAAGTTTGCCCTTCTACCTTTCTTATCTCCCTTACTTTTCTAATCCATTTCTCCTTATATTCTTATTTTTCCTTTCTTCTTTTCTTGTCAACATTTTTATTACTACTATTTTTCCATCCATTTTTTCCTCCCATACATTTTGTCTCCATTCTGCTTAATTCTTTGTATTCTGTTATATAATGCTCTGTACTTTCACAAATTCTGCTTTTTCTGCCTCTTAGCCCTTTCAGGTACATTGATCCTGTTCTCATCCATGCAAACGCTTCTTTTTCAGCTCTATTACAATAATCCATGTACCCTTCTCTTCCCCAGTTCTTTTTTACTAATCTATACAACCCTAGTGACTTTTTATTCTCTAAGCTTCCCCAGATCGCTTGTCTTTCTATATTTGCGACTCTGTTTCTTGCTGTAATCCAGAAGCCGTTGCTATTTCTTTCTCCTGCCTTCCAAATATCTTCCATTCCTATCTTCTCCATAATTTTTTCTACCCCTGTCCACCAGCTATTTTTATTTTTCATACTCTTTTGTTGTTCCATACATATCCTTAAAATTTCACCTTCATCTTTTTTCAGGCATCTAAACCAAAATTTCAATATCCTTTCCAGTATCACTCCCTTTCTTCTTGTTTTTCCTAATTCCACCAACGTTACTTCCCCCAGTGCTGATCTTGGTAGCCCCAATAGCTCTTTGCAGAACGTTCTGTAGCTCTGGTCTATTTTTCCTTTTCAGTAGTATGTATATTAAGGGAGAGGTTAATGGAAGATACCAAGAGAAAAGGTTAAGTAGTGCCAATAGTATCAAATATGTGGTTCTCCACTACCTGACCGTGAAAATTCTTTCACTTTCTTTAATTCTATTTCTCAGAAAGTAATCTTTTTTGCGCCATCTCCCTATTAGCTTCCAGGTCTATTTCCTTTACAAGCTGTTCATAAGACTTTGGATTTTACCTTCCAAAGACAAGGAAATTCCCTAAACTCCTCCAAAAGCTGCTGGAACATGTTCTTAAATTGTATTTATTTACATTGCACCTGGTCAACAGGAGGCCAGGAGAAGATGCACAGTAGGCTAATATGTTGCATTAAGCCACTGGAGTTATTACATAGGACTACAGACTTGCTGTTGCACACTTTTCTAGCACATAACATCGAACCAGTAATACAAGCATATTACTTCTCATTTTTCCTTATTAGACAGGCATGCATTACCTGTATAAAGCATATATGCTAGTGTTTGAGGTAATGCTGCTATGTATAATACCTGCTTAACATCTCATTACTAGGAGACAGATTTCTACATGTCATATTTTTTTTCCTGGCCATGATTTCAAATTTCACACTGATTTAAACTCCATTCAAAACATTCTACTGGAAATTAAAAGCTCTTTCTGGACATATAAACACATATTTAGTTGTGTAGGATTTGGTTTTGGGAGCTTTCATTTGCATATTTTGGCATTTATTAAGTTTTACAACTTATTTACTACAAATTACATTATTTTGCATATTTATACTTTTTCTGCTAGTAAGTAGGGGAAGTATTGTATTCCATCCAAAAATTTGATGTCAAGATATACCAGAAATATATGTTTTGAGGCCTTCTGAACCCAAAAACAGCATTTTTATAAAAAGAACTGTGTGTATGTCTATGAACAGCATAACTCAAAAATTCACTTTTATTACCAAACTTGACATTTAAGTTCATCTTTCAAGGATGCATCACAAAGATTTTCAAGAAAATTACCTCTTCTCAAACTACTGTTTACATGGAAATATATTTGTTATTTTGGATAATGTGCAGTATATGAATATGACCTGCATTCACTATACACACGGCACACATGCATCCACAGGATTATCTTTGTTACTTTAATAACATTATTAAACATAAGGAACTATACTGGACACTGGATTGCATTTAATTTTATCACTTTTGTTCCATTGTTACACAACTACCATCACATGCATCCCACCTGAGGCACTGTGGGAGTGTTAATTGTGTTGTCCTTCTGGTGCCAACATTGTGGGTCCTAAGCCGCAGGGCATACCCCAGCATTAATAATAATAATAATCTTTATTGACAAAGAGTAGCATCTAACTGCTATAGACATAGTCATAAAGCCTGTATGATTACGTATGATTAAAATTTATAACAATGGCATTTGCCACATATAGTCCTCATATTCACTAATACTATAAAAAGCCATGTCCTTTAAAAATATTTCAAGATATATTTTAAACTGCTTTAGGGGGAGTATTTGGATACTAGGAGGTAATATATTAAAAAGCTGAAGACCTGTATATAAATAGTGATTTTGAGTTGTACTCGGTCTAAAGTAAGGCATTTCTAAATTTGTATTGTTCCTAGTATGATGATTGTGTACAGTATTTCTAGAAGGTAAGGTATGATGGTTTTCTTTTATATGTAATAAACAACTGAGTATGTAAAGACTAGGTACAGTTAAAACTTTGAAATAATTTTTACATGAATCTAAAGTTTTTGATGCAACGAATTGCTTTCTTTTTGCCACTTAAAGACAGTGTTGGCTCCACTTGCATTGCCCCATAATAGGATTCCATAATTAAGATGAGAATGAAATAAGGCATAATATATATTCAACAATGATTTCTCATTAATAATGAATTTTGATCTATTAAGCACATACATAACTCTAGCCAGTTTTGAGGAAAGTTTATTTGTATGTACATCCCAGTTTAATCTATTACCTAAATGCAATCCAAAGTAGCTTTACAGTATTTATATTGCACTCTTCATTAAGAGCCCTAATCTGCAAAAGAATGTTTTTTATGGGTTGCATTTAATTATATTTTATCGCTTTTGTTCCATATTGTCGTAGCCTCTTCTTATATTTGCTCAAAAATGATGGGGAGCTACTCGCTTGCAAGAGAATGTACCGGGAAATTAATCAAGCTTCTTACGCGGCGAGGCTACGACGAGGGACGCAGCTAAAGAAAATACAGAAAATATTACTAATTTGAAACATTACATGGCTTAAAGGAAGGAAAGAACTCTACACTAACATAATTAAAACTTCCAAAGAATGGATGGCTAAGGAATTTATTATATAAAGGTAGATAATGTAGTGCTTACACTCTCAGCCCAATGTCTGCCGGCGAGGCCATCATGCCTTGGCACGGAGAAAGCAGTTGCACACCCTTACAGCTCGAAGGTTACCTCCTGACTCACTTTCTCAAGCTCCGCCATCCTCAAGCGTCAGTGACGCTAAGCAACTCATCCCCTCCTAAAGTGCCTAGTTCCCCCTACTCCAAACTCCAACTGCCATCTCAAATCCCGGTGACCAGAGAGACATATGTCCTGTAATCTCTGCATACGTCACAATATTAACACATTCCATCACATGCATCCTACCCGAGGCATTATAGGAGCATTAACTGTGTTGTCCTTCCGCTACCAACATTGAGGATCCTAAGCCGCAAGGCATAGCCCAGCATTAAGAGCCCTAAGCTGCAAAAGAATGTTTTTTATAAGTGGAGTTGCAGCCAGCAACTGCCAAGTGACAAGAAGGCATAGCTGTAGGACCTGTGAGGCTATACCCCAATGATCCATGATAGCGTATATATGGCAACAATCCTTTAGCCACATTTTGTCTTCTTTGGTTGGCAACTCTTCATCCAAAAGTTGCCAGTAGACTCTATATAAGAACAGTTGCTTAAAAGGTACATTGGGTGGGCAGTATGATTGTGCTGACAACAACTCCTGCTTAAAACAAATCCCCATTCTTTACCGACACCTCTGGATATCAAAACATCTCGTTTTCATAAGTATTTACACTTCATTGTGCTCCTCACATACTGTATTAGTGTTACCATTAATTTTTAAATTTCCAAAAAATGGCTCCAACAATTCTGACTAAAATGCCATATGTTTAATATATTGACAAGAGAAATAAAACATATATCTTGAAATTTCTATGAATATCCTGTGAAGTCCTCTTAAAATGTTTGAACTTTGCATAATTTTGAATTATAAGGAAATCTTAAAAGATAGACAATAACTCACTGCAGGAAAAATGTAGACATCATTAAAATCGGCAGTTTGTATACAATAACCTTTACGTAGAGTTAGACATTTTCAAAATATTCCATGCTACCATCATCTAATGGGAATGCTTGAAATGTTGTGATTCTTTCTTTCCATCACAAGAGCTGTTTGCCAAGAAGAAACATTTGAATACTGTCTCTGTATGTTGTAACTAAGCATGCCTTGCTTAATTCGAAATCATTCCTAAAATATATTGAATAAGGTAGCAAGCATAGAAGAATCACTTGTATATGAATGCTATCTTTTAGTATATAATGGATATATGTGAATTTGTCTTTGGTAAAGAAAGTTGGGCGAAGGAGTGTTTAATGCTTGTTACCACATACAGCACCACAGGCAGTGAACATTGATGATACATGAAATGGTTAATTTGGAAGGAAACATTCCAGGCCTAAGTTTAGGGTATCTCTCTGAATTTGACTGAGGAAAACCCGGAAAGAACCTCACTCAAGAAGGACAAAAGTCATGTGTATATATCCCATCAAACTTTAATGATTTTTTATGCCGTAAAAGCACTCATATATTACTGAGGGATTCAAGTGTGAGGCTCACATTTGAGAAGTGGTTTACCTGGGTTGGTAGGTAAATGCTGGTGGTTCCTCTTCTACCAAAATTCTGTGTCCCCTCATTCCCTTTATGCAGTGTCAGACAGCTGGTACAGGTGCTTGCTCATGGAAAGATCTTGACCCTCAGATGGCAGCCTTCTTTAAGCCACCTAAGGTGGGTCAAGTGCTCCCCGACTCTGCCAGAGGAAAGCCTTCTATGAGCAGCGCATTAGTGTATGGGGTCTTCAAGCTTGGAATCCTTAGACCTCTGCGCATCTCTGTGACACATCTGTCTGCAGCCTCTAGCCTCCTGCAGTTCCTTCTTTGGGGTGGTAGCCACAAAAGATGTTTAGGGTCGAGGTGAGCAAGGTATCCCTCTCCATTACTTGTCATGTATCCTATTTTTACTTTCTCTGCCGTGTATCTGATACGTAGAGAAGGTATTGCATTCCTCCCAAAAACTAATATCAAGATTTCACATACATGTTTTGAAGCACATGAATGCAAAAGAAGCATTTTTAGAAACAGGTGTGTGTGTGTGTGTGTGTGTGTGTGTGTAGCATAATTCTAAAACAAAATGTCGGATAAATAGCAAACTTTGTATTTAGCTCCATTACCTTCCAAATGCGATGCAAAGATTTTCAACAAAATCTCCCTATCCCAAACTGCCCTTTATGTGGAACATTTTTCAAAATTTTTGATCTTCTAAAAAATGGCTCTAATGTTTTTGATTAAAATACCATATATTAAAGATATTTATATGACAAATAAAGCGTATATGTTGAATTTTCTGGAAATAGCCTGTGAAGTCCTCTCTATTTGGAAGGAATTTTGTATAACTAATAAACGTTAAGTGATAGATAAAAATGTACTACACAAAAAATGCAGATCTCTTTAAAACACACAATTTATTTCAAGTGATGTTGTTTGTGGCATCAACCATTTTTAAGATATCCATTATTAATGGTTTGAATTTTTCTGTATTTAACTATTCTGTTCAAGTCATATTGATTTTCAGTTGTTTCTTGTGATTGCATGGAAACAGTATGGAATTTTAAGGCCAGTGTATAACATCCAGTTCTTAAACATTTGACTATCGCTGTTTCCTTTGTATCTATAACGAAATGCATAATGCAGCTATTTCTGGAAAGTTTATCTTGATTAAAATAAAGTAGATAGGAAAATAAACGCGCTAATAAGCACTAGAGGGTAGAGAAAGTCATGTGAATGTAAAACATCAGATGTCTTATGTCGTAGAAATCTGCTGTTTACTTATTACTAAAAGGAGACAGTGTAGGGGAAGAAAAACAATCTCAAACAGTTCACATAGTCTAAATGCTTTTTAATAATGTACTGAGCTCTCAATGATCTAATGAATATAAATCAACAATGCAGGTAACACTTTCTCATAAACATCACTTAGTTATAACAATAAGTGGACATTATCATTGTTTATGTACAAATGTTCTAAAATTAAGAAGTACAATGTATTTATAAGCTCTTCAGACAGACTGAATCATTCTTTTGTTTACATCTGATTACTTTCAACTTACTGAAGTATGAACTGTAATTATTACACATTTCAAATTTAAGTAGAAGAACTGTTCCCTTGTAGATGATAGGGAAATCAAAAAATTGTTATGCCAGACACACTAAAAAGTGTTAGCTTTTGTGCACAGGCTTGGCACTGATATATACATTTTCTTTTTTTAACCACAATAAACTTACAAACTGTACAACTAAATATGCTACTCCCACTCCTACTCAGGCAAAAGTCTAACTTCTTAAAGATTTAGAAAAAATGCATCCATCCTTGTTACAGTTTGTGGTAAATAGCAAATAGAAGTAAGGATTCAACCAGATTCATACTCTGACATATCATCTTTGCTACTCTCTACACTGTTCTGGAAGCTTCCAGTTCATCTTGAACACATTAATCAATGGAGATTGGGCAAGAGCTACCATAAAAACAGTTTTTTTGATGATTTATTATTATAAAAAGTTATCATTACTAAGTCATATAGCATTACTATTGTTTAATATTATGCATTTATATCCTTAAAAGAATGTGAGGGGTTAAAATAATTTGCCAGTGTATGTCGAACACCTCTTGTCATTTTACTTTCTCCACCACATACCTATAATCAGTAGAGCATTGCACCCACTCAAAACTTCAATTCCGAGATTATTTCACCAGAAATAAATGTTTTGAAGCCCAAATTTAAATACCAAATTTGGTATTTAAATTCAGTAGCTTCCAAAATGTGTATGCACATTTTAAAGAAAATCCTTCACCCCAAATTGCCCTTAGCGATTTTGATTAAAATATCACACATTTCAGATATTTACACAACAAATAAAATCTTTATCAAATTTTCTGGGAATAGCCTATCAAACCCTTTTCATTCTGAAAGAATTTTGTATAACCGGTAATCCATAAAATACAAATACTTATTACAAAAAAAAAAAAAATAGATTTCTTAAAACACAATTTGATTGAAATAACTTTTTTCTGAGATATTTTTTGTTATTAGTTAGAATTTGTCAATACTTCATCATTCAGTTGTTTCTTACCACGTCATGAAGAGTATGGAATTTCAAGATTGGCATACAGTGTCCCCTATTTTAAACATTTGGCAATCCCTCTTATACCTACAATGAAATGTGTAATGAAACTAGTTTTGCAAACATTTATCGTGATTAATTTGAAGTAGACAGACTATTAAGTTTTATAAGAATAAGCCATAGCAGGGTGAATGTAACAGATCAGACTTATTTTTTCCTCCCTTTTCCCTAAAATAAAATGTTTGTTTAATATACAGCTCTGCTGTATAGTTTTAAAATATGTTTTAGGTCTACCGATAGTATCACCAAATGTGGCAGCACAGTTAGAACTTTGTGGGTACTCCACCAAGATCAAAATTTTCACAAGAGCTATGAAATATTTATATAGAGTTTCCAATCTGGAAAGAATGTTTTATTATCAAAGAATGTTTTCTTAAACAAAAGAAAAGTAAGCAGAAAGGGTCATGTTTATTAAAAATTCAGGAAGTTATGGAACAGATAGGTATGGGAGATGTGTGGATAAATGCAGAATATCACATTACAGGCTTTGGAAAGAAGTAGAATTAAGGCTAAAAGATATTTTTGGCAATACAAGAGAGAAAAGCTCCTTGAGGATATATAGGGAAATAAAAACAGTATGGAAGAGGGAAAAGTACATACATATATGCAATAAACTTGGACAAGAAGGATTTGTATGGGCTAGAACAACAGTTAGAAATTTGAAAGACATAAGGCATGACAAGGATATAGTAATATATGATGTGTTGTGAAGTGAACACAGGTTTCTACTAATTATTATACTGTAATCAAACAAAAACTTGGATAGGAAAGTATTAATAAGAAAGATTTTGACTGTAAAAGGGGATAAAAATATAAAAGTTATGGGTAACTATTTGGGTAAGGTTTAAAGAGAAATGGTTAAAAATGACTACATAGAAGATGGGGCTAAAGGCAGCTGAAATAGACAGTGGGTCATCAATACACGGAAAACCAGGAGTTGTATTAGACTATAGATTAGCTTAGGCAAGCAACCAAGAAGTGAATTTATAGCGTAATATTTTCAAATATTATTATAGTCTAAAATGTATGCAATTTAATTATGTAATTGTGAGTAGTGAGAAATAAATATTCACTCATTCATATATTTTTAATGTGCTAAATATAATTAATGTAAAATATGGATAAGCTAGTAATAGTGATGTGAATTTGAAATTATATAGAAACTTTGATTCGGAGATGAAACACTTAATATCACTTACATGTTTTACGATTTGACCACTTTCGAGAGCTAATTGCACCCATCATCGGAAGTGACTGACTGGTTCCTCATGATGTTGTGTGGTGGAATCTGGTGGTGTAGTGGGTTCGGTGGCGGCAATCCAAAACTCATTACAGAGTGTTTATGTTTTGTGATTAATAACATTTCCCAAGTATCCAACAATTTTCTGCTTAGGAATGATCAGAAGAAACTTAACATTGAAATGGAGAAAAAATGTGATGATTTATTGTAACAAGTGGTAAGCTTTTGTATTGAAGAAATTGACCAATAAATAATTTTCCTGCAAATAAATATATTTTGTACAACCTTTTCACTTAAAATGAATCATCATCTCTTCATGGATTAGAAGATATCTCCTGTTCCAGCCTAGGGATGTGGCGACCCCATTGCCCATCTTGTAGACTGCAAACAACCAGCTGAGTGATTGCTGGGATAAGCAATCCAACTGCTATGACAACAGCCTCTAAGAGGGCAGAAGATCAAGCAGATATGGTATCTCTTCATCTTGGAGAATTAAAAGGACCAGAAGAAAGGGTATGAGCAGATGAAGCTAAAGTTCAGGAAGAGGACCCTCATTAGTAAAAGAGACAAGAACTATCTAAGGGAAGGACACCCCGAGAGAAAACCCTGCTTGATCAAAGCCAAGGTAGCAGGCCCACCATTGGTCCAACTCTACACAGCATTCGTAATGGCTAGAGGACATAATTACTGGTAAGTCTCAGAAAAAACCCCCTAAAAAACAGTCTGTTAATTTTTAAAATAAATGTATTCATAAAATTAAGACAGTAATATTTCCTCTTATCAAAACAATTCAGTAAAGCATGCTTTACTCCAAGACAAACCAAACAGCCAGTTTTCACCCGGGTACTGCATACATTTTACAAAGCTAATTTTCACTCACTGTTCTGGGGTAATTCTAGTGCTGCCAAAGCAATATTTATATTTCAAAACAGAACCGTTTATTTAATTGTAATTATAAATAGTAGAACAAGTTGTAGGCAATTCTTCAAAAACCTCAGAGTTCTACCATTAACCTACCTGTATATTTTTTAAGTACTAATAAGAGGGACGCCCAGAAAGTAATGCATCACATTGCTTTCTCAGCCAACAACAATGGTATGAATGCAAAACTTGCATAATTTGAAGTTTCTGAAGTGCATGCGCAAATTTTTGTTTCTGCAGGGTAGCAATGTTTAAAATGGCATCTGTAAGTGGTGTATGTTACAAGCAACATGCCATCATTGAATTCTCACTGCGCAGAAAAAAAATTGTTGGGAACATTCACAAATATTTGTGTGCAGTTTATGGAGCATCTGCAGTCGACAGAAGTAGGGTTAGTTGCTGGGCACAGAGGGTGAGGCCATCCATGGCTGTCACACCTGACAAGCTGCAGCTTGCTGATGTGCTCATTTGCGAGAACCTATGCATAACAACTTGGCAGTTGGTGCTGAAGCTGTCACTCAGCAAAAGAAGTGTGGATGCAATCATCCGTGCTCATGACTACTCAAAAGTGTGTGCACAATGGGTTCCATGCTGTCTTATGGTGGAACACAAATCTCTCAGAAAAAACATTTCCTCTGAGTTGCTGCAACGTTTTGAAGCTGATGGGGGGAAGCCTTCTTGTCCCGGGTTGTGACAGGTGATGAAACCTGGGTTCACCATTTTGGGCCCAAAACAAAACGACAATTGATGGAATGGTGTCATCTTCACTCTCCACTCAAGAAAAAATTCAAAGCAACTGCTTCCGCCGGTAACGTCATGATCACTGTGAGGGTGCCATACTCATTAATGTGATGCCAAGAGGTAGCACCATTAATTGTGAAGCATATGTGAACACACAAACCAAACTCAAAAAACACTTCCAGCGACTTCAGTGCCATAACAACCCACGTGATTGTTTGAGTCAGCATGATAACGCTCGGCCTCACACAAGTTTGAGGACTTTGGAACACATCACTAAACAGGGTTTACCGCATCCACCCTACAGCCCTGACCTAGTTCCCTCAGACTTCCACTTGTTTGGGCCATTAAAGGATGCCATTTGTGGAAGACATTTTGAGGATGGCGAAGAGGTGATTCACACAGGGAAGAAATGGCTTCATGACCAGAACAATGAGTGGTATTGACAGGGCATACATGCCCTTGTGTCTTGCTGGAGGAAGGCCATAGAACAGGAAGGAGATTACGTGGAAAATAGGGAATGTAGAAGAAACATTATTCTTTCTTGTGTGTAAGCTTGATTGTTGAAGAAAAAAAATGTGATGCATTACTTTCTGGGCGACCCTTGTATGTGTAAAATCGAACTGAAACCAGTTTAACCAGTATTCAAGTTTTACTCACACGATGTATGCAATAGAAACAATTTTCACAGACAGGTGGCTTTTTGAGGATGGCCTTACAGGAGTAACAACAAAAGATTACCTATCTCTAGATTTTAGAAATAGTAAGGTCCAAAATTTTGAGGTTAAAGTTTTCTACTACGCAATATTATTATTATACACTATACAAATTCATAGAAAACTGTAATACGCGTAATTATTAATTGTGCATATGTTATTTCTTCTCTTTAATGGACTATTAAATGTTATAAGTGTGGATTATTTAGTATGTAATTTATATTTTATAAATATTTTATAATCTGATGTGTCCAATAAAAATGTTCATTGTTCTCTTCTTTCTCTGTTTAACCTCCTCTTATGTAGGACTTACAGGCGGTTGCCTGGGGTTAGAGGCCCGTCGAGGAGCAGACACTCATGGATCAGACAGAATATCCAGGATGGGTGATCAGCCTGATGCCTGGTGTGGGAGGAAGGAAGTAGATGAAACGAAATGATGGTGAAATGTATGAAAGGAAAGGTGATGATGGAGCAGTTGGTGGAATGAATGGCGGGGGAAACCGGAGAAAACCCGCCCAGACGCCGCTTTGTCCACCACAAATCCCACATGCGGGTCCCTGGGATTGAACCCAGGCCGCCTCGGTGAGCGGTCTAACTACTCGGCCACGGCGCTGCCTTTCATTGTTCTCAAGGATGATGAAAATAATAATATTTTTGCTCTAGCAGCATTAAGGAATAAACCTAAAATAACATAGCAACCAGAGTAAACATGATGGAGGGCAGGATGGGGGAAGGAAATTGCAGAAGTTTGAAAAAGTATGTAGAATGAATAGGTCAAAAGTATAAATAAATTATAAGTAAACTAATATTTTATAATCATTCTTAGAATTAATTACCTATGCAGAAAACATATGCATGTCTGTAACTCATTCTAATTTGTGCAAGTGTTCTGCATTAGGTGCTCCAGATTCTTATTGAGTTAGAAGATCAGAGAGGGCATGAAACTGAGTAGCCTTTAAAGCGATTTATAAGTTTGAATAGCAGTAAAGGAGTGCACTTTTCTACAATCTTAGTGTGCTGAAAGAGGGAGTTATATGATCAAATATACACATATGCAAAACATAAATATGTATCATGTGGACACATTGTAGTCTGACTGTTTAGGCCAATGAACAAAAACTCACAGTAATACAAATGGTGCATCATAAAGCTTTAAGATGCCTAAAACAAAGCTCCTAAATTTCTTTTATGTAACAACTAAAACTCTGTAACCTTATGAGGCAAAGATACAACATAATTTGGCATAATCTCTTGCAATTTACAATTAAAAAATAAACATACACTGGCAAATAAGCTTACTCCCTCCCAAAGATACAAATATACCAACTTTATACACAGTAAATTATTTAACATTTGCATATTATTGATTATGTTTTAATTTTAGCACAATAGCTCATTTACATTGTTTTATTTATTTTATAAAAAGAGATAGAAGAATCTACTAAGAGTTTTAAGATAGTATTTAAAAGTGAAGAATGCAACAATTAGGACAATCTTTTTTTTATAATTCCCATTCTTAGCTTAGGTTTTTCAATCTTTAATCAACGCATTCAATAGTTTGCAATTATAGCCAGAGAATTATTCAGTGCATTATCAAACATTTATGGCTTCCTGTCTTATTTATTATAAAATAAACTGTCCTAAATGTTATTATGTGCAAGGAAGAAGATGGTATTTATTTTTTTAGCTTCCCCTCTAGATTTCTGTATTATTTTTTCTTATACATTTCCTGGTTAGGTAAACAACACGCTCTTATTTTCACAAGACTCCCACAGTTCTTTATTAGAGTTCACTTGCTGGATTCACCATTTTATGAACAGTTAAAAGCATTGTAACTTGAATAAGGACAAACAATAAAAGCATAATGTCTCAGTTTCAGTTGCAATTTGGATCTTTTCTATAGAAATTCCTTTGATTAGGTTTGTTATTTCTAAAATAATTTCTCAGTTACCTACAAAAATCATATTTGGAATATGATAGTTGGCAAGAGAGAAAATATTTTAGCATGGAAAGTGCACAAGTCTGCTTTTTCCAATTGTTACTACTTCTTTCTGTAAAAAACTATATAAAAGAACACACATTTGATCTGTCAAACCAGAATATATAACATGGAACATACCTGCAATGGAATTATGTTTCTGTGTGCATTTGTTATTAACTGAACTATAAGTGAAATAAGAGTCTACAGCACATTGAATGTAAACTGAAAAAGACAAAAAACAAAACAGCTCTATCGCATTGTTGGAAGTGCATACAATCTAATAAAATTTGAAGTAGAGTGGTACAATATGTTATCATTGCCAACTTGAAGCACAGGAAACAAAAATGGCATTGTTATTAAAGGCTTTGGAATTTTGCAGATTAATAAGAAATTAGATTAGCTTATAGTGTGTAGTTGTGATATTTTTAAGGTTTGCAGTTATCATAGTCCTAAAGATTTTACACATAGTGTTGAAATTCTTCTATTTATGGGAAAAGTTGCTTGAGGCCTATTGCATGGCAATGTACTACAATAGCACTGTTGTATGCCATTCATCCCCATGGTACTACAGTCCATGAAGGGCCTAGACCTGCCAGCCTCATGTCCATGTATGCATTCATCCAATCAATATGGGCAGCATCATGCATCCCCCAGCCAGAATGTTGGCGTCTGTGGTCGGGATCTCTGCCTATTGCAACTCCTCACTTTCTTCACCCTGCTGAGTGGGCAGTGGTCCTGTACCAGGGACTTAAAATCTGCACCTCCATGGGTGGGATTGAATCCAGGCACATTCTGTGGCTGTGAATGAGAGCACCATGCTCCAGCCCATATTAGGGGCAAAATATAGGCATTTCCTTAATCCAGTTAGGTCATATAATGAGCTCTACTCATGTACGTTAGTAATGGCTCGCAAGTGTGTGCTAGCCAATAAAGCTATATACATTTGAATTTTTAAAAGGTGGAATTCAGAGGATCTCCATATCATTTTAGAAGACTAATGGACAGGAAAACTTATTCTGTTGGTACTGAGGGCAAATAATAAGGATATGTTGCCTGGTATAGCCCATAATAAAGTGAAATGTGGCGGTATGAATCATGATCTGCAATGAATGTACTGTGTGTGAAATGAAAGGATAACAAAGATGTTTATTTGCTATCAATGAAACATGAAGCTACTGACATTACAGCAACAGGCAAGATGAGAAGAAGATAGGTCAGATACCTAGAGAGGAGGTAAAGAAACCAAAGTGTGAGTACCAGAACCAAATAGGAGGTGTCAGTCATAAGATTAGATGGCAGCTTTGTTTTCCATAATATGACATAGCTAGACATGTGTGTATTCAAGTGTTTCATTGTGTTTCACAAGATATCTGTTAAGAAAATGACCAACTACATGGACTTTAGAACCAACATCACTGATCAGCTGCTTGAGGGTACAAAACTACTGGAATTTAATATTAAGAGCTTGACCTTCAGTTGGGGATACCCCATTGAGACTGCAAACTAAAACATGCACCCCTTTTCTAATGCACATTCCACCCACAGGCAAGAAAGAAAGAGGGAGAAAACAAGTAACAAAAAGATGTGTTGTAAGCCACTGTAGGGGGAAACATAGCAAAAAGTGTTATGTTGCCCTTCATTTTGAGAACTGTTTTGGGATCTGACACACCTAACAATCATATTAGGCAATCAAAATTGTTGAGTCAATGCATGCAAAATTTCAGGAAGGAAACTATATCGATTGATTTTTAAACTTCACAATGCACTCGTGAGGTTGTAAAGGGATCTAAAGCAGATTTCTGAGATAGCGATGAGGGTGTTTAAATAAGATACCAACAGGTTAAGAATGTCTTTGCCAAACCTCCTCTAGCTAATGCAAACCTTGCTTTGGAATGGGAGAGGATTAGTTAAGTAAAGACAATTTGTCGAGGATTTTGGAAGATAATCATAACTAGATTTGAGGACATAAGCAAAATGTGTTTGCCGTCATAAGTGAGAAAAGTTCTTTGCTGCTATATCAAGAATTAAAAGAGGACAGTATATACAAGGATTATAATGACAGATGTAACAAAAATGTAAGAGAGGGGTTAGCATAGTTTAGATTAGGAATATGGAAATTAAAAGGAATAAGAAGAAATCTGGAGCAGAATTTTTGTCCAGTGTATAGTGTAACAAAAATGCCATCCCTATTCATTTGAATGTCCAGGTACAAGAGACCAAAGGAGTCAGCTGATTAAAGAAAAATGGGTTCAGTTAAGAACATTTTTGGAGATAAATTTGAAATAAAGCATTTAGGAGAATATTGTATTGAGACAAAATAAATAGTATGGATGCTCAATAAGTGATTGAACATCCATTTATTGCCTGAGATTCATGATTTGGAGTTCTTTGAATTGTGTAATAACCAGGAATATTGTATTAGTGGATGTACTATGGTCAGGTGTTAATCTTTGTTATTAGGTTAGATTTTCATGACCTGGGAAAGAGCCAGGGATGAAACCAAGTCATGAAGATTATAATTCTGTAATGACTTAGTATTTGAATAAACACACAACAGCATAAGTTCAGAACTTTGCAGCTTAAAAGGAAATGCTTATCATTATCTTTGTTAATTCTAATTCTTAAACACAGGTGCCAAATTGTATATAGCTGTGAACATAAACAACATACACTTTCTAATCAAGCAAGGCCTAATATCTTAGAGTACAATTTTTTAAAGTTGGTTAGCCTGTGATTTTGAAGGTAAGATACATGTATGTTGTCAAATTTGTGATCATAGCATTCCCTCAAACTTGGTAATGTTGTATACAGTTGAAAACATTTTTAACTCTGGAGATGTGGCTGAAGGAATCTCATTTACTGTTGATACTCTATGGGATTCTTAGTGGTTGTTAAAAATGGGCATGACTTAGTTTTTCAATCCAGGCAGTTCTCCCAAGTCATGGCCACTTTATATGGACATATTTTCCTTCTATTAACTATCATTTGTTTTTTTACTAATTATAAACAGTTTATTTTAACCTTTTGTTAATAAGCCATTTAAATCTCCAAATACTTTTCTGATATCTGTTGGTTTTCTAATTGTATGCCACTTTTTTCATCTTAAATTTTCTTGTGCACTTGAACAGAGTATGAATTGCTTCTTCTATATTTCCACATATAGAGCCCATAGGTTCCTGCTAAAACCTGTCTCTTGCCATTTGACTTCATTATTCAGTATGTCTTTCTCTCCCAGAGTGTTCTTTTATATCCTTTTAAATGAATGTTTCCCTGCTAATAGAGCAACCACAGGCACCATATCTTTAAATCTAGATCTCACTACCTTCCCTACCCAATCATTGCCTTCTGGATACACTAGGCCTGGACTTGTTCTAATGTAATAGCCTTCCATTGTAAGTCAAGACACCTTTTTGAGGAGATTATTCCCTATAGTGCTTCTTGTTGACATTATTATTTTAGTATATTGTTTATGATGCCATAGAATAGTTAATACAGAATAAGTGTTCTATGGATCTCTTGTTATTACTGCTATTATTAAGAATTCCTCTGCAATGTAGTAGCAAATGTAATATCATAACTATAAGCAATACACTACAAAATACATATTTTCCTTGCCACATGTTTTGTAATAAATAAGCAGTATGGTATTTGATTTGTAATATTATATTTTCATGATTTGTGGGTGATACAGATTATTGCCCCAGTAGCAGTTTTTGAATAAAATTGTCATTGTAAACAGTTGAATTAGCCAATATTAATTCACACACAGAGTAGACAGCTGTTTGCTGTAGCTGTATGTAACCATTAGGGTATAGTAACTCTTCAAATGATTTCATATAACATGATCATTAAATATTCCCTCATAAGATGATGTAGATTAATGCACATCATAGTGCTTCTTTGAATTTGCAGAGCACAAAATATGGAGGAGTGTGTTCTAAAAAGTGACCAACCACTGTCAGTAGCAGAACTATATATCTTTAACTTCAAACCAATTTCAACAACTCCAATAGGCAATGTCCCAGCCAAGTGTATCTCCCATTCCATTAATTGCTCTTTCTTTCTGTTACCTAATGTTAATATTCATGTGATTCTCTTGAAACTTAAGACAGTATTTTCAAACATGGGAGGTATAGAGACTTCAAATGACCAACTGCTGATGTGACTTTTTGGTAACTATTGTTAATACACAACTGCAAACTTTAAACAAAACTTGTATGTTAAGACAATGCATCTGTCCTAAAATCCATAGTTTTCTCTGATAGCTTTGACTTTCTTACCATATACAGAACATAAAGCATAATAGTGCACACAAAATTTTAATGCGCTACGCTAAACCATTGTTAAAATATTAATTTTTACTTTCTCTACTATGTATAATAAGTAGGGGAAATGTTGTATTTCATCCAAAAAATTGATGTCGAGTTTTCACTGGAAATACATGTTTTGAGGCCCCCTGAATCCAAAAAAGAACTTTTAGAAAAAGATCTATGTGTGTCTGTGAACAGCATAACCCAAAAACAAAATCGGATAAACACAGAATTTGGCATTTAAGTTCAATATCTTCCAAAGATGCGACACAAAGATTTTCAAGAAAATCTTTTCATCCCAAACTACCCTCTACATGAAAACTTTTTCAAAATTTTTGGTTTTCTAAAAAATGACTAACAATTTTGATTAAAATACCGTATATTAAAGATATTTACATGACAAACAAAACGTTTATCTTGAATTTTCTGCAAATACCCTGTGAAGTCCTCTTCATTTAGAATGAATTTTGTATAATCTTATACAACTGAAAATGTTAAGCGATAGATGAAAAAGAAATATAGATCTGTTTAAAACACACAATTTATTTTAAATACCTTTTTTTTGTGGCATCAGGCATTTCTGAGATCTGTTATTAATGGTTTGAATTGTTCAATACTTAGCCATTCATTTAAAGTCCTGTCAACATTCAGTTGTTTCTCGCGAATTTTAAGGCCAGCATATAGCGTCCAGTTCTTAAACATTTGACTATCGTTGGTCCCTTTGTATCTATAATGAACGTGTATAATATAGCTATTTCTGCAAAAGCTTATTTGGATTAAAATGAGTATATATAAATTTAGTAAGATTAGTTTCTACATCCATTAATAAATCTTAAGAGGGTAGAGAAAGTCATGTGAATGTATCACATCAGATTTCTTTTATTCATAATTATTTTTTATGGTAATATGAAATGCTCCTTGAACCCTTTGGTTTATCATATTGCTCTCAAATTTTTAATTTGAGCTTAGTATACAATCTTGAATTATTATGCAGGATTTCTTAATTTTAATTAGTTTAAGAGTGAAAGAAAAAAATATATATATTATTGAATTTTTCTGCTTTTTCATTGTGAATTAGAGAAAATAATTAATTTCAACTTAACTATTCAATATTTTCTAACTAGTGCAGGACAGTTTTTAAATCTGTAATTTCTGAAGTTCTCCTGAAAATTCCAAGCTAATAATTTGTAAACTGTGGTCCAAGGTAAATAGCTAAAAAAAGGAAATGAGAAAAATGGAATTTAAAGTTCAATGTGGTATTTTACTTAAACGGTACAAGACTGATTAAATAGCCATTTGTGGCTTTAAAATTGTTGATATTAAAAACACAACTGTATAGCATGAAAGTGCAGGTTATAAGTATTGTGACGCAGAAGTGACAGTATAATAAAATGCAAAAAACAAAACAAAAAATTTTCACATTTGTTTACCAGATTTCACCGATGCCTTAATGTAAGCTTCAATGCAATTTTGTGGTGAAACAAGTTTAAAACCCCTATAATCATTTGTATACACACTGTAGTTCCAAGATGTAGGACTTGCAATGCTTTTACTGTGCTTTTGATAGAAGATACTAGAAATACCATGCACAGTATAAATTGCAAGGTCTGGAGGAAAATTAAATAATAAACAAATAAGAACAATAATTTAATGTGTTCATGGGATGCTATTGAAAGAGTGTCCGTACTTCATAGATTTGTCATTCCTGCTGTAAATCAATAGAAACGTGAACAAAAGAATTATTCAAGGGTACAAACCAAAGAATATTTTCGACGTTGATGAAACTGAGCTACTTTGTAACATTGATCTTAAACAAAATATTGTTTTTAGAGTGAAAAGTTACATGATGAAAAATACAAACATTTTTATTTCTTGCCAGTTTTTCTAGTTCACTTCCCTGAAAAATCTTAACAAAAAGGGGAGGGGATTTCATGCAAACTATATGTAAAATTGCAACAATGCCATCATGTGCTCCAGACTCTTATTCATAGTTACTCTTCAATTATTAGGCTATTTTTTTTGTGTTAAAATTACTATTTACACACCATTACTGTGTCATTAATACCCAGACAGCAGTGTTCTTTAAAAACTACTTTACTTTATGCTTCTTGTGTGAAATAAATAAAACTAACGATGTCATTTTCCAGCAGATAAAACCATCCATTGTACTGGCAAGGCCGGAAACCCAAAAGCAAATACACAGTTGCTCTACTAATGTGGCATTTCCAATTGTGAAACTATTTTATTATATTAATAAATATTTTGTATTTTAAACGTTTGCAATCTGTACTTTATTAATGTATTACATTTTTAAAGTGTTGTACCACACTGCAGGACAAAAGGTCTGTAACACAAAGAAAACAAAAATTCACTTGAGTTTTAAAAACTGTTTTAAGAACTCTTTTATTAAACTGCTTTTTACTTGCTTCAAATTGTAACTGCAACTAAGACAGGGTTGAATTTCAATGAGAGTAGCTGAAGATGTGTCAACGTGCATATTTTGTGCCATGAACTCAAATCCAGTCTTAAAGTGGTGAATCTCGACCAATATAAATACAAAGTTCTGCCATACCTACTTAATCAAGTCATGTCCGTTAACATATCAACATTTGCACAGTCTTTACTCTGAAGGAAAACATCTTGTAATCATAACAAACAGCTCACAAAATAGTTTAAAAGGCATAGCAAAAGTTTCACCCAACACTCCATCAAAAACTAGCACTTACAATTTCTATGACGGAAAATCATAAGACACCTACAGATTCCTTTATACAGCATTTATTTACACTTTCTTTATAATCTTAAGCTTCACCGGGAAACATTGTATTACTCTCAAAATTAAAATACAATGGCAACTAAAACACTGTAAGTCATTTTTTTGTATTCTTTCTTGCGCTGATAAAAATATTCTGTATTTACAGACTTATATGCATATACATAGAATTTTATTTTCAATCTAAGCAAGTAATTAATGCTGAAAGCTAAGTTGAAACAAAATACATTTTACTGGTTGCATTATTTAATATACATTTGTGCTTTATAAATGAATTGTAAAATAAACAGCAAGTATTTGCATACATTTCTGAAAGTTATTGTATATCTAATTGTAGGTTTCAAAATTCAGGCTGTGTACTTCAGAATGAAATGTAATAATGAAATAAAAAATTCTGTATGAATCTCTCTCTCTTTCAACTTGAATATTAGAACATACTTTTCTTTTCTTTCTTACATATACAAATCACTGCCTTTTCCCCCCTCTTTTGCATATATTGTAAATTACAATAAATTAGTTAATATGTTAGTTTTGTGCATACTTGTCTGTGCAGGCAAATGTGTGCGCATGGCTTTATTCTGGAAACATTTAATGAAAAGAACATTTATTAAAATTTGACCAATTTTTTGCTGTTTGTGCTTTCGTGTATTAAACGCAGGTATATGTTTGGGAAAAAATAGACAAGGGGCATTTAGATAATGTTATGTAAGCTATTTCCCATAATCTTTTAGTGGGGCTTATTGTGTCTTTTGACCTCAGAAGTGAAATGAGCATAAAAATGGAAACAAGCACTAATAATATCAGGCAAATATAGTGTTTATTCCAACATTTTTACGAAAATGATAAAACATTTTGCAGCAATCTTGTCAAAATGTTTACTCAGGATGGAAGAATGACGATTTTGATTTAATAACATTGATATAAAAGGAGGTTATGTGGCCAGTAACTTCCTAATTCTGAATATTTGTTTAGTCTTGGGAACTATTTGGCTAATAGTTTAAAAAACTACATACAATGTTTGCTGTTAGAATTTTTGCATCCTTAATCAGTGAGTGTTAATGGCAATGCTGTTCTTAGATAGAATCACGTATTTAGGATAATGATTACTATCCATGAACTTCGCAGAGCACGATGGCTCTGTAGTAGCATGTGAGGCTTGCATTTGGGAGGTCCTGGGTTTGATTCCCGTCAACCGCTCACTTACAGTTTTCCCTGGGATGGTTTCCTTTCCATTATTTCCTTTTCATTCTCATGTTTCAGGTGTGCTTCTAAGTTTTTTGGCATATGGTAGAGCTGGGCAGATGGTGTGGAAGTTTGCTCAAAGGAAAGAGTATTCCCTGTAGACATTAGAGGGCTGCTTGGTTGACGAGTCATTTATCACCGTCCCTGGGCAGCTCCATTAGTGGGACACATCTCAAGCCAGGAACTTCCATGCATCTCTGTGGCCTGCAGCCTCCTATGGTTCTTTCACTTCATCCCTTCCTCCTGGGGGTGGTAGCCAAAATAGATCTCCCATAGGCAGTATGCGAGACATCCCCTTCTGTTGAATACTATATCCATGAACCAGGCCAACATTTAATAAGGCCTAAAACCCAATCTTAACTGCAAAGTATTCTGTGCTTGAAGTATGCCGCAACTTGCAACCATCTTTAGATAAAAAGTGGAGCTAAATATTACTTTTTAATTATAATCATATTGAAGATGAGTTAAATACATAAGTAAATACAGGCAAAGTAAAAATTAAGCATTCCTGTTTGCACATTTTTAACAGAACAAATTACACTTCTGCAAACAAGTACTTTTTCCTCTTCTTTCTGGTTCATGCCACACAACCTTCAGGCACCACTTCTCCTTGAAACTACATATATAGAGTCATTCAAGTTTTGTAGATCTTATTTATTAAATGCTTAAATAAATGATTTAATTTGTGGTATTGCATTTCTTTACACTGTTAAAAATATCTATTTATTTTACTTTATTTGTTCTCACTGAATGCTTTGATTAGCACATGAAATTTTTTGTATCTAATAATTACAAAGTACTCCACCTATTTGATTTTTGCATTAAGTGCATAATAAGTAAATATTTATTTTCTTTTATTATTTCATTCAAACATAAAAAAATGTGTTTCTGTTTCTGCACTAAAATTTTTAAAAATACAAAAAGGACATGTCTTGGCAATCAAATACCACTAGCAAAGCTCAGGGGCATACACAGAATCATACCTTCATTCCTTGGTCACTTTTAGAGATTTATCTATGTGAAAAGGATATCAACTGTATCACTCACAGGATATATTGAGTAAATAAAGGGTTTGATGGGTCAGCATGATCAATAAATAACTTTTTAAAGTATTTATAGGGCCAAAAGGCAAACAAGAGTACAATGAGACTAAGCTTCCCCAGCACCCAGTCAGATGTGTTAACTACAGTACCTTTGTTTATGCCAAGGCTGCGTGTCTGCACACAGTCTACTACACTGCGGTGTTTTCCATTCCTTAACTACCACATTACTTACTCATGAGTGTTAATAACATATATATACTGGGTGTTAACCTTGTTATAAGTGTTGTTGAAAGTGGTGTCCATCTGTGTGAAGACATTCTTGACATCGTTGGATGAAATTACCATTCACATGCATAAGTTCTTAAGTAATGTTCATAATTTCTGCTTTTATATTGTCCTTAAGTTCATCTATGGTGTGGGGATTGTTCCTATAAACTTTATTTTTTATTGTTTAGTGATCCCGTTGTTCTAAATTTATAAACCAAACATCTCACAGTGTCTCTACCCAGAACTGGATAACCAGGAAATTGCTGTTGAACCTGTCTACATGATTCAAGTTTTCATATATGTATCATACATAAAAATACGCTGTTCAAGTATGAATTTGTTGGCAGGCATTTCTGTGGACTAATAAGAAAATAACATTCCTAAGGAAATCACACGCATTGTCGAAACACTTCATAGCACGAAGACAAAGCAACGACTGAGACAGTTCACAGCTGATAAATGTACCCTTGACATGTTCTGCGCCACTGCTGAGCAGTGGCATAATGTCGAGGTCACTGCTGTTTCCGCCGATACGCATATAAGCCAGTTGTGGCCTTGGCATAAAACAAAGGCACTGTACTAGACTAAGGAGAGATCCACTCACTCCACCACAACTACTTGTGACTAAACGGGTGCTAATAGTAAAATGAGCAGAGCAAGCCGTTTAATCAATGTTGCTAACTAATATATGGAATGGTAATTTTCCAAATACTTACCACTGTCTTAATGTACCTATATAGTACTTTTATTCCTGTTTATTAACAGGCACAATCTGGTATAGTAAATCTGTAAGTATACAAGAGTTACAGAAAACAAAAATGAGACTGCTAGTACTTTGATATTATGGTTTTGGATATCTGGTAGGAGACTTGACTGCCTGAGCCTCCCTTTGCATATGTCCTTAGCAAATCTCTCATAGCATTCCTGTAATGCAACAACAACTTCAGAAAAAGAACATACATTATATTCTGCAGCAGACCTGATCTGTTTGTTCTATTTATGCCACCTTTAACATCTGCAGCTTTGCTTTTGGAACAATTGCTCATTCATTTACAATTTGTGTTAATGTTTCGTTATTACATTAAATTCACACTCTTTCATACTTCCAGATTCTAGGAAGGATACGGAATAATCCTGGCTAAAGAAAAATTCCCACCCTCCAGCCGGGAATCGAATCCAGGACCTCTGGATTTGGAGGCTAGCGTACTAAATACCAGACCACAGAGGCAGCCACCTGATCTTGTGTTATTTTTACCACTCACTTACAAGGAAAAGTGCACAGTTGCTGAACATTTGTGCTTGTCAAATTATTCCTCTACAAATCTATGAAAGATAGAAATAAATTGTTGATAAACTTTTTCAAAGTACTTATCGAGATCTATTTCTGCCATCTATACCTCTTCCACCTAGATACTTAAAGTTCATTCTTATTATGAAGTACGTTTTATCACAGTGTGGCAAATTAATGCATGATCTATAACAGTCAAACACTGCAGCTTCTTGGGCCGCACCATCTGAAGGGTACAGCCTGGAGATGACAGTGTAGATGAAACTGGGAACGTTTCATCAGAGAAAGCCTTAAACCTAACCTAACAAGGCAGTCTTAGGCATGGAAACGTTCTAAGCATCACAAGTGTGGAAATCAAACTTGAGATGCCAAGAATGATAGTCAGATGTGCTGACCACTTAGCCAAGGCTAGCCTTGATCAAATACTTGCCCCTTTTACCATTAATATACACGTTGCAAAACAAAATATAATATTGCAGTTTGAGGATAGGAACCACAAGTTTTTTTTTTACTGCACAACAAGCATCAACATTAAACCCATCACATTAGAGTCTCCTGTTTGTGGCATGTCTGATGTGAAGCCTACTGGTAATACTGTCTTGTTCAGTAATGTCACATTGTGTACTGGTACTCATTAGTTGAGAGCTTTTGTGTGAGTTACATTTTATTTTCATGGTTCATAAACTCATATTTCAATTATTTCCATGCATCATTCCTGTTATTATACTGCATCTTCCATGCTCCTAACCTTAAAATGCTTAGTTTGGTACTGCCTTTCTGCTCTACAATATTCCACACATTGTTTTACCACATCCTGTATAACATGTAAGCCTTACATTGTAACATTACAGTTACCTTATCATTCTATGTGCACACAGATCACTGATGTTATGGCAGTAAATTTGGGATGTATGATTTATGTAGGTAATGCACTATCTTTATTTGGTTATATGGTATATTTAAAAACAGATAATTCTGTATCTGAAACAAACTGCACAATATGCAACCACATGGTTCACTATAGGTGAAAGCTTGGTCCTATTAATTCTTGACTCACTCACTAGGCTGCACTTAATTGTGTTTTTGTTTATGCTAGGTTTAGTAATTTAAATTACTTCTACTATATTGTATGACAGCAACTATGGAAATTTAATAAATTCATATAATGGAAATAATCTGTGTTAAGTAATTATAAATAATATAAAACAAAGTTCTACAGAAAACTAATATTGTTCTCTTGAATAAATAAATACAGGAAAGAAAAAAAAACTACATAATTTTCCAGATCACACCTTTTGAACAGCATTATTCTTCAATGTTTAATTAAGTTCAATTGTGCAGTAAGTTATATGAAAGAGGTACATTATTTTTAATTCTTGGAAGAAGGGATAAGATGGATAAAGAAGAAACAGCAAAATAGTGGTCAAACTTACATATACACAGATGGCTACAACAATTGCATCAGTTTTATGCTGCATTTCATGTTATCTAGGAGCATGGTACTAGGCACTGAACGTGTGAAGCACTGTTTGCTTTCATGTATCTGAGTTTGTATCAGAAGCAGTTAGCGGGTATATGATACGCTTATACATAGAACTTCCATTGCTTTTTCATGAACTATGTATGACAGTTGCACATTGGAGCTAGAGGATGTCTCTAGTCAACTCTGGATGCCAGGTTGACAAAACTGGTTCAGCCATCTCTTTGAATGAAAGAGAAGTGATGAAAGGGAGGACAGTTACACAGCTTCAGTGCCTACTATCATGCTTTTGCTGTAATTCATGCCTCAGTTTCCCCCCCCCCTCCTTCTTTCTGTTACGACAATAACAAAGTTGCAATATTTTCATTACACATGAGGCTCTATTATTGATTATGTGAAATGCATGTAAACACATTGTTGGGAAATTTGCAGCTGGAAGATTTTTTAGAAACATTTGGCACAACAGCAACAATGTAAAAATATAATAATAGAAGTACAAGGCTCTGCATTGTAAACATGCTGTATAATCATTGCAATCAGGTTTTTTTTTCTCTAACATTCATGATATGTACTAATGCTCACTTTTATGAGAATAGGCAGCTCTTGAAGTTCAGTTCATATGTACTGCAAGCTCCGCATTATTCAGGTCTCAAAACAAATCAATTCTTCAGAGAGCAAGATTCTCTCGATGATTTATGGTGTGAAAACTTATTTTCTCTAATAATCTAAGTAGTTGTGTGTCCTAAAACCTCACGTATACTACATCCATAAGGGCAACATTTTGTTACATGCTAGTACAATTGTATGCTTTATCATCTGACATTAAAGCACCATACTATGTGAAAACCAAAATGTGTCACATTTAGAGTATATCTGGCAACACATACGAGTACTACAACTATGAGTAGGTATGACATTTAATAATGGGCACTATAAATCAAAGAAATTATGTCCTTTAACCCTTTGCCAATCAAGTGAGACAGCTCCACAGTAATGTATGAGGCTTGCATTCGGGAGGTTCTGGTTTTAATTCCTGGGGCCAGCCATTTAGCCTATGGATTTTGGGATTTTCTGGTTGTCAAAGCAAATGCTGGGGTGGTTTTCCTTCTACCACAAATTTTGCTTCCCCTTTCATGTTTCAGGTAGTCTTAGGGACTATGTAGTGATGGTTGGAGTCAGACATATGGCACAGTTGAAAGTTCTTTTTGGCCGAGCCAGCCAGCTTCTCTGAGCCATCTCAGGTGGGCAGACTTCTCCCCAGTTCTGCCACAAGGAAGCCTTCCCTGAGTAGTCTGTCAGTGTGAATGGGTCATCAAGTTTGGAATCATTAGGCACCTCTGCGCATCTTTGTCAGGAGCCTACAGGCCCCTGTGATTCCTTCACCTCATCCATTCCTCCTGGGAGTGGTAAGTACAAAAGATTTATGTTACGTCCCTCCATTCCCTGGTCATACTCAATCCTTTGCCGGCCCTAAAGCTCTAAAGTGCTTGAGATTTAAATATTCCCTGCTGACCTAAATGCTCCAGAATGCTCTTGCTTACATGTTTTTAACAGCTGCATTGTGGGAATGGAACAGCACCTGGCAGAAGCCAACATAATGCAATCTCTTAGTAAGCATTCTCACATGTATGTAAACACAAATAAGCACTAAATGCTGTCACACAGCACACATATTCAGTGTCAAATGTTAGAAGTTTCCTGACAATGGCTTCTACATCTTGTGCATCCTGTAATGGTCCAACAAAAGCCCTGATAGTGCTCTCACACCATTTCTTCAAAGAAAAAGAGGAGGATGAAGACAATATTGGCAGATAATGGATGTTGGGAAACTTAGAAACAACTGAAGATGGGGCATCAGTAATAACCATGCCAATATTTCACATAAATTCTATACTCAGTGTACGTATTGTGAACTCATTCATTCTGGAAGACTTCACAAACCAACCAGCATTTTTTGCTCATGGTGCCATGTAACTGACCTTTACAAAAAACTTGGTGCGTCAGCTTGTAGGAAGGTTTATGTCTTGCAAGTGTATAAATAGAAAAGTTTGCTTACCAGAACTGCATCCTCTAGTCTTTTTCATCACTTAGAGAAAATCTCAGGTCGTACAAAAATGTATGCTTTGTGCAGTGAGAAAAAGAGAAGAGCTTCCCTGGAAGGGACTGACAGATATA